>JAUMJL010000144.1:0-1333751 GCA_033558185.1 Dromococcyx pavoninus
GCCCCGGGTGGGCGCCCCCTGCCGAGAGGCTGCGGCGGGAGGTGCTACCCCTGCCCCCCACCCCCGTACCCCGCGGACTCGCTGAGCGTCTTGGTGGGGTGGTGCGGGAGGGGGGGTGGCGGCCCGGGGAGCGGGGGACGCCACCCGCTCACGTGTCACCGAACACCGACAGCCCCAGCAAGAGCAATTCAGGTGGCAATTTTACTCCCAGACCAGCCTTCACCAGTTTTGTCAGGCAATTATTTCTCCCTGGATGTTTCTTACGATGATTAAACAAGAAATGCAAACACTGTCTGGGAGAAGTTTCGTGGCTGTTTCAGAGACCGGAGGAGTGGGACAGGTCCCTATGGAAGGGGGATCTGTCTGTCTCTTGGACCCCTGGGACACTGCGGTGGCCCCAATGGGGACCTGCCTGTGCTGCAGACCTGTCTCTTGAGCTGTGAGTCCTACAGGACATCCAGTGCCATATGGCATATCCCTTTGACTTTCTCCTGCTTGCCCAGGGAGTGGGAGATATCACCAGGCAGTTCAGGACAGGAGGGTTCTCTTTCGCTATTTCTATTGCCTATTTGAGCCATAGAAACGATATACATTTCTGTCAGTGACTTATTGCCTGCTGTACTGATCAAAGGGACAAAAACATCTTGGATTGATTCACCGGAGCGGTGTTTTAACTGGGAGGGTTTAAGGCTGTAGGGAAAGCCGATATCATTTATTAAATCATCAGACAGGACTGAATGCAGGGCTATGCCTGGGGGTGATGTGCCTGAAAGCATGTCTGTCCTTCTTATTTTTTCCAGCTGTGCTGTGGGAATCTAATAAAGGTACTGCTGTCCCTGGAGCTTTTCACCAAACTGCTTGCCTGCTCCTTTGCCAGGCACTGATTTATGCCACCGGGGCCAAACACATGGTCTGGGGAGGGCTGTGCTTTGTACATGGCAGGACTGAGGGTACTGGCTCCCATCTGCAGCCTCCCCTCTTCACCGTGGGGCATTTCCAGAAGGAAAAGCACAGAGGATGAGGGAAGGTGAATGAAGGACCCAAATCAGTCCCTGGTGCAGTAGCACATTTCCAAGGCAATAGAGGGAGTCTGTCTTGGAGAAGCCACAGTCCTGGATCCCCACTGGGGTGGTGGAAAATGTCTCTTTCCTTTCCAGCAGCATCCCCAGGTAGCACCAGACCAGGGCTAGGGAAGGGAAAGCAGGCGAGAGGTCAAGACATTCAGTGGCTGAACCTCCCTCCATCCTGTGAAGGATTTCCAGTTTGGGCTTGGGGCACACTCTGACTGACCCTGGGCATGCACTTGCACAGCTTGTAGGGTTTGTGAGCCCACGGCACTGGCTCACATGCCTGGCTGACTAGCTTTCCTGATACTTTCATTCCCTCCAGTGATGTTCCTGTAATGACTGGAGGACAATATTCTTGAGCCTAGTGAAGCAATACTTGCAGGTCTCATATTAGATTTGCCCTTTGGGAAGTTACTGGGGGATATTAAATTACCACAGCTACCCAAGGTGCAGGTGCTCCCAGGTAACCCTCAGGTGCTTTCAGACAGTTCCTCCTGAGCAGACAACACTTTTGAAAATAAACAGCACTGATAAAAACATGGTAATTAAATCAATCAGAAGAATGCAGATCATCATGTGAGATTAAGGATTATCTGAAATGTAGGTACCTACGCATCCATCAGTGCTGGATGCGTTACGCCATGAGTTAAGCATACTTAGGGACTAGAGGTGTGTTTTACACAGAGTGGATTTGGGTTGCCCTCCTGCTGACATAATCCATTTCTCCTGCCTATTTAGTGAGCGTTGGAGGACATAATGACTTGTTGGAGCAGCACTAGGGTCTCATTGAACGTGAACAGCTCTTCTGTTCTTTGCTGCCCTGGCTGAGCAGGATCCTGTCCAGCCTGCAACAGGAGCGGGTGACATGGCTGGCACAGGGCAGCACACCCTGCTTTCTGCACCAAACAGAAGCCCAGTGCCAGGGAAACAGCTTCCCCAGGCCTGGCTTGCTCTTGTCTGAAACACCACGGGTGTTAAGGGGGCTGGTGAGCCTCTCATGTAAAGAGCATGGATGCAATCACCTTGCCCAGACCTGTCAGTGCTCACAGATACAGCAAATGCAACACCACAGAGGATACGAGCACAAAGAGCATAATTTTATTGCCCAAAGTGTGATTGGCAGGTTGGGTTGTTCTTTTAAGAATGTATTTTTTAGCAGCTTAGAGGTAATTTATCCCTATGAAAGCCCAGTAAACAGTTGGATCAAGCCCTAAATATATTGCTTTAGCCAGGCTGGGAGCCTCCGTTACAACCAGGATCCCTGCCTCGACCCTGCTGTCTGCTGGCCCTGTCTGCTCCTGGAAAGGGACATTCCCTGGGGAACCAGGATGCTGGGTGCCACAGTGACGGCTACCATGGCAAGGGCTGCCAGCATCGCCACAGCCCCCAGGGACCAGAGCTGCAGCATGGTGCTGCAGGTGCTCTCCGGGAACATGGGCAGCCAGGTGGGGCCACTAGCCAGGCTTACCTGGATCCATGGCAAGAGCTGGACTTACCGGTATATCAGTGTATTTCTCCTCACTTCTCACATTGTCTTTGCCCACTGGGAAGCAGCTTCTTGCATGGAGACCTTTTGCACATGATGGTCTGGGACACCCAGCTTTCATGGCATGGGACGGATGGGGTGGCCAGAGAGACGATCAGCAGCTGAGTCTCTCATGCCACTCCCTTGTTCTGGAAGAGGGGAGGCACTTAGTCAAGAACTGGCATTGTCAAGGGTTTCCTGGATGATGTAACATTGAAGGAGAATGAGAAAAAAGGCTGCTTCAAAAACCTGCTGAAGAACCCATGCTGCCCCATGGCGAGGATCTTCTGGGCCACAATCAGTTGGTGCCCAAGGGAGGTGGTAAGGGAGAGTGTGGACATCGACAATGGCTGGTGTCACTGGCATCCCTGATGGTGCAGTGAGTGCCTGGGGTGGGCATGCATTACACCCTGAGGGAGTGAAAGGATGGGTCCTTCCTGACATCATGCAGCTCTTTTTACGAGCAAACAGTATGTGGTGGGGCCAGGCTCCTACAACCCTTAGCCCATTGAGAGATCAGCATACTCCAGCCAGCCCCCATGCTGGTCATCTGCCAAGAGATTCAACAGAAAGTCCTGCTGCCTCTTTACTGGAGCAAGGTGAGTGAATGGACACAGCAGTGAGAGGGACACAGGAATGTTCAGGCTTGGAGCTTCCTCCAACATCATTCCTACTCCATTACCAGCATTCCTGGGAGAGGACAAAACTCTTCTGGACCAAAATCAGGATGGGCACTCCTCACCAGCTTCAGCCAGCTAACTGATAGATATATCTTCTGAATGGAGCAGTACCCCAGCAGAATTCCTACATCAAGTGGCTGTCCGTGATGGAAGGGCAGACTGCCCTCGGGAGGGGCTTTTCTCTTCCTGCTATCAAGGAAACCTTGGTGACTTGGCGAGAAGACAAACCTTTAGAGAGGAGGTGAGTATCTCTCTGGCTGCTGTTGTTCTTGCCCAGCACAGGTTGCTGAAGAATAAACAGGGAATAAAGGCCCACAGCCCAATGTCCTGCCAGGTCAAGGGAGAAATTCCTCCTGTGTACAGCGGTGCACTGAGCACATGCTGCCCGTAGGCAGGCGCTGGGCAGAGGGCCAGGAGCTCAGCAGTGACCATGTTATCTTTGCCTACATCCTCAGGCCTTTACCCTTTTCAAGGAATGCTCTGACAGCCCTTCCCATTAATTTTGCTCTGCATCAGCTGTAAGCAAGCGGATGCACTCCACGGATGAGGGCAGTTGGGTTTGAGTCCTTTTAGGTGCCAAGGACTCCTTGTATACTCATACTCCCAGGAGATCATATTCTGCTGCTTGAAGGCCAGTTTATCCTCTCACAGCAGCACATTGCAGAGACAGTGCAGGTAGGAGCTCTTCTCTTAGTACTCGTTCCTGGAGCTGTATTCATCTTGGCAGCTTTCCCACGGACAGCCAGAACAAAGCCTAAAGGACTCAAAGCAGAGAGGGAAACTAGTCTGAAATAGACCACCCGGGCTAAGGATGAGGAGCAGGCTTCCATGTGGCTTCTCTCCTTTATCCAGCTGAGAGGGGAACAACTTGAAACAGGTCAAGGATGAAGACATCTTCATAATTGCTAGGGGAACTCAACATTACATTTTGATGGAGAGATTGTGACACAGCAGCCCTTCACTACAGCTGCCAGTAGGTGACGGGTGAGCGTGCCTGAGCAGGCAGAGCTAATTGACTTCTTTATAGACTGCTATCATGAGAAGAACTGCTTATGAGGGGGATTGGCAGGTCTAGAACTGATTAGTGTGTCTTCTGCTCCCTCCCCTGCAATATAGGCTTGGTTTGTTTACGATTTGCAACACAGTGTTGTATTTTTCACAACTGAAGGCCTGGCCATGCGAAGGCACTACCTAGTTTTGCCCCACTTGCACCTGCATATTGCTTCTGGATGGGGATACACTTGAGACCTTCTGCTTCTAGAATCCTTTAGGTGTTGGTTGCTATAACACCACCAAGGATGAAAAATACCCTCAGAAGATGAGATACCAGTCCCTGTACCAGGGTGACATGCAGCAGTACCTGAGCAACAGCAGGATGCCAGCTTGCTGTAAGTCTGACAGGTCACAGAATCATAGAATTGTCTGGTTGGAAAAGATCTTTGGGATCATTGAATCCAACTGTACCCGTCCACTACTAAACCAGATCCCTAAGCATTTCATCTACCTATCTTTTAAACACTTCCAGGGATGATGACCCAGTCACTGCCTTGGGTGATGGAGGTTCCAGTGCCTGACCACCCTTTCAGTAAAGAAATCTTTCCTGATGTCTAATCCCCTGGTGCAACTTGAGGCCGTTACCTCTTGTTCTATCCCCTGTCACTTGAGAGAAGAGACCAACACCCATCTTGCTACAACCTCCTTTCAGGCAGTTGTAGACAGTGATAGGTCTCCTCTCAGCTTCCTTTTCTCTTGGCTAAACAACCCCAGTTCCCTCAGCTGCTCCTCATAACACTTGTTTTCCAGACCCTTCACCAGCTTCATTGCCCTTCCCTGGATGCGCTCCAGCACCTCAATGTCTTTGATGAGAGGGCTGTAAGTGATTTCACACTGGCTTATGGGAAAATCATCTGGAGTAGCTCTGGGGAGACTGAGCACACATTACTGACATTACCACTGATGTCAGAGGGGCTGATCATGTAGTTGAAGCACTGGGTAGAAACAGAGAAACATTTGCCAGGCCCACCACAGGTTCCTTCTGTGAGCAGGGAGGTTGGTATTGCTACACCTCTCCCGTCCTAGGAAATCAAGGAGACCTTTGCTCTTCCCTGCTGCATAGGGGTAGTGGGAACTTTAAAGAACTGCTAGCTCTCAAGGTGCTTCACAGATGCCAAGGTGGTTGTTGTATCTTGTGAAATGCAATTTGCCTGTAGCAGAGGTGTAGGCAAATAGTTTGCATCGAGTTAGAGGAGGCAGCCTGGGAAGGAGCTGAGAGGTGGATGGGTAATAAAGCTCTCTGGACTCATTCCCAGTGCTGACACTGCATTGCTCAACAGCCTCAAACAAAAAACCTTCTTCTCAGGCTGTGCCTTGGTTTACCCATTGGAGGAGGGAATCATAAAATTATATAATACTTTAGGTTGGAAGAAACCTTTAGCAGGAGCAAGGATATCTTTAACTAGATCACGTTGCTCAGAGCCCCATCCAACCTGACCTTGAATGTTTCCAGTGATGGGGCATCCACTACCTTCCTGGGCAACTTGTTCCAATGTTTCACCGACCTAATTCTAAAAAATTTCTTCCTTACAGCCAATATAAATCTACCCTCCCTTAGAGTAAAACCATTACTTCTTGTCATGTCACAACACGCCTTGCTAAGGCTGTCCTTATCTTTCCTATAGGCCCCCTTTAAGTACTGGAACGCTGCTATAAGGTCTCACTGCAGCCTTCTCTTCTCCAGGCTGAACAACCCCAGCTCTCTCAGCCTGTCCTTGTAGGAGAGGTGCTCCAGCCCTTGGATCATTTTCATGGCCTCCCCTGAACCCACTTCAAAAGGTCCATGTCCTTTGTGTGCTGAGGGATCCAGAGCTGAATGCAAGACTCCAGGTAAGACCTCACTAGAGCTGAGTAGGGGGCAGAATCGCCTCCCTGCCTGCTGGCTACACTTCTTTTGATGCAGCACAGGATACCGTTGGCCTTCTGGGCTGTGAGCATACATTGTTGGCTCATGTCCAGCTTTTCATCCATCAGCATCCCCAAGTCCTTCTCCACAGGGCTGCTCTCAATCACATCATCCCACAGCCTGTATTGAAACTGAGGATTGCCCCGACCCAGGTGCAGGACCTTGCACCTGGCCTTGTTGAATCCATCTGCAAACTTGCTGAGGATGCACTTGATCTCACTGTCTATGTCATTGATGAAAATATTAAACAGCACTGGTCCCAGTACACTTTCATTAATCTTCCTTTTCTGATTTTCATACCTGTAGAAGTCTTCTTGTTGTTCTTTGCATCCCTTGCCAAGTTCAGCTCCAGCTGCACCTTGGCCTTCCTGACCCCATCCCTACACAACTGGGCAGCATCCCAAGCTACCTGTTCCTGCTTCCTCTGCCTGTGCAGTTCCTTCTTGTGCTTGAGTTTGACCAGTATGACTTGATTCAACCACACTGGTCTCGTCCCTTCCCTGTCTGATTTCCTACATCTGGGGACCAAGAATCTTGTGCTCTATGGGAAGCATCCTTAAACATCTGCCTGCTCTGTTTTGCTCCCCTGTCCCTGAGGACCATTTTCCAGGGGTCCAACTGACCAACTCCTTGAGGAGCTGGAAGTTTTCTTTCCTAAAATTTAGGGTCCTGACCATATTCCTCACCTGTCCCACATCCCTCAGGACTGTGAACTCACCAATGTGTGATCACTGCAGCCCAGGCTGCCAAGATAACAAGGCTCACTTCCATCAGAAAGGGCTTTGAAATCACTGCTGTGAAAACCTGTGAAGCTGTGAGGAACTATACTAATGAGAGACCTCAGGACAGCCCTCTGCTCTTACCTTTGCTTGTGACCAAGATTAGCAAACTGCTGCGGTGGCACTACGGGCTGACAGCTCTGCAAAGGTCTTTCGTGATCTCCAGAGTGTAGTTAGAAATAGGTCTTGGCTGAATATAACTCATCAGCTTTCAGCAGGGCAGCCAGAAGTTAGCTCTCCTATGGTGGAGTGAGCACAACGCAATCTCACTTTCAATATTGCACAGCTGTGTTAATTTTGCACTTGCAGTAGGAATAAAAAAGGAATCTGAACAGAATTGAATTCAAATGCATCTCTCTGATCAAATGGCACTAGCTCCAAAATCACTTTTCAAGCTACAGCTATTTTTTCTAGGGAATAGCCAGGCTTTTAAAAGCTCTGTTCATCTCCATGCTTATTAAGACTAATGAGATTAATCCAGCCAATAATATGAGCCCACTGAATTGCATCCTCTTTCCACAGTGAGCAGCTCAAGCCTGTTGCTACAAACAACTGGAGTGATTTGGATTCTGCTCCACATTGTCCAGATACCTCTGAAGAATTAACTGCTGTTTTCCAAACATAAGATGGTGCTGGAAAGCAGCTTTTCTGTTGAGTAATTTGTTATTTCCACCTTGGCCTTTATAAAAGTGACACACTTGAGAAAAGAATGCCAGCTACTCCTCTGAAGGAAGGTCTGCTGGCAATCGCAGCTCATTCAGAGTTGAACACTTGCTCTCAAATGACGCTACATAAAGAAGTTGCACGATGGTTATGGGCACCATCGTATCACCACAGCCAGACACCCCCAGGTCCACCAGTACGACTCCAAGTACAGCTAGGTCTGAGGAAGCAGTACTATGGCAAAGCAGAAAGGCTCCGACAACTGCCTGCGTACCCGTCCCGTGCTGTTTATACAGCAGCTGGGTGCAAGGATCTTCATTGCAAGCTGTAACATATGGCTTCACTTGAAATAACAATGCAAATATTCATAAGCAGCTTAGGAGGAATTTAGTGTAATTGTTCCAAATTTTATAGGATTTTAAAACCTAGAGGCGATGGCAAAAGTGAAATGGAGAGAGTGCTGTGTCAGTGGTAACAAAGGATGGCCATGGAAATTAGCCTTTATGAACTCTCATACTAGTGTTTAGACGAGACTGGAATAATTAAATGTAGGTGTAATTAGGTTTGTTGCATCTGATTAAGAATGCTAATTAATCTGCAATTATCCTCCATTGGGGTAGACAATTAAACACAGGTAAAGCTGCAGTGATTTGAAGTCTCTGAAGGCAAACACCTGAGCATTGATGTGGGTAAGCGTAAGCCACACAAGTTCTGCAGGGGTGACAAAAAAGGATTGTGAAAGGCAGCATAAATCAAGACCAACAAAGAATATGATGAAAGGAACACAGGGATTTTGGCACCTGAACTGCTGTTTCAGTGAGGTTGAGAAATTTGGCAGCTTGGATTTCAGAAGAATGCCCAGGAGCTTCTCTCTGGGAACAAAGCATTGGAAAAGGGTGCAGAGCTGTCACCAAGGGAGGGACAGGAATACCTCCAACTAAGCCTACCAAACAGCTGTGGAGGCATTTTTCATGGAAACAGGTGTGGATGTGAAACTCCTCAGGCTAAAGCAGTCACTGAATCTTCATCCTTGCTTTTGTGGCTGATGATTCAAACTAGGGATTAGTTTTATTAGTGTGAAGTAAGAAATGAAGTAGTTATCCCTGTCTACAGCAGTAGAACCTAAATCCAAAATGGGGGTTTGTCCTCGGACCAAACATCACAGGGAAAGAATGAGGTGAGGGGAAAAGATCAGGATGACTGACATCATGAGGCTACATGGAATTTAATGGGGAGTAACTGCAGGGTAAAGCTCAGCTGTAAGGCATTCATTTAGTAGGGGTGTGTCTTGGGACAGAGATAAGGGTAGACTTCAAAGATGCTCCTTCAAAGCTGTTTGTAGCATGAGGCTCTTCATCTCCCCACTGCCTCCCAACACCTCTTGGTTTCTTACCCAAACAGCAGCTTTTCTCAGCCATCACTGACCATTTGTAACAATACAATAAGCATGAGAAATGCTAAACACAACTGCTGAAAAGTAAGTAGTCACTCATTAAAAGACATCACTGTGAAAAGTATGTTGGCTAGATCTTTATTTTAAACAGCCTGTACAACCAAAAATTAAGAGCAACAGCAATTATGCATGTGCATGTGTGACTGATACATTTACAGCACCCAATCGCATCATACAAAGTTTGCCCATAAACGAAGGACTGAAAAAACAAATACAGTGCATACCTAAAGGTCATCATTACATAAGTGAGAAACACAGCCTAAGTAGTATTTGCATAACTTCTAGTTGTTCTAACATTGCCCTTTAAAAGCTAACTGAACCCCTTCTTGCTCTGTGCGGATTATCTTACAAGCACTGGGCTAAATCTGAATTGTAGCTTTGCCCCAGGGACAAGGAAACAGCTCTTCCTGCCAGAGGGGCAGGAAGGCAGGTTAAACCCCAAGAATCAATGCTTGCCTTCCTGTGTACCCGAAGCCTGGAATGGTGTAGCAGACACTCCTGGATCACAGACACAGCTCTACCTCCTGCCCAGCTCCATGGCCTGGGTGGCACTGCGGGCACCCTGAATTGCTGTGTCTCCCCTTGGCAGGCTGCTCCTGCTGCCAGTCCCCTGCGCAGGTTTTTAAGGGGTATCTTACTTGCACACAATTTGCCCAGCGTGCATCACTGAGAAACAGGCCAAGCTTATTCTTCTTACTGCTTTATCATTGGTTTCATCTGGACCATAAACATCCATCAATAAATAGAATCATTGGTTTAGCACTATAAAAATTGCATCGCCTCCCACTGGTAACTGCTTAGAAAGTTCTGCATGTTATCCCTGACTCAAGCCTCATGAAAATTACTTTCTTTGCCGTCGAGCTCAGTAAGGCTGAAAGCAACAATTTTAAGTACTGCTTGGACCAGACACGGGATCAGTTTGGAACTGCGTTTCTGGCTACAGGGTCAAAACATTTCCACGCTTCTACCCTTGACTGTGTGAAGAGAGTGACCACGCTGTTTTCACCAGCGAGCAGCAGAATGGGGAGCTGAACAGTACTCACTGTTGATTTTCTCTCCAGGTGACTGAAACAGTCCTTTTACAAAGCCTATCCAGCTAAAATGAAAAGCAAAAAAGTCACTTGAGTCAGAACCGAAGCCTATGTGTATCAAGATTCACATCCAGAGTTGCTCTTATCCACAGCCACTTGATCCAACAAACCTTGTATAAATAAAGCCTCAACTTCCGTTTCCTACTGGCCAGAACAAAACAGTCTGAAATAACCCATGTGTTCCTCCAACTGAGTATTTATAAGGCACTGAAATTAAGCAACAACCACCCCCACGCCAAAAATAAAACAAACAAACCCAAAAATCTAAATAAACTGACCCACAACAAATAAAACCTGAAATTAAAACTTGGCTATATGAAATAGCAGCAATTTTTTCAGTAGTGTATGGAGCCAGAACATTGATATTTTGAGGCAAAAAACAATGCACTGTTAACCAATTAAAAATTACCTAAAACCTACATCCACTCACACTTTATAATCAAAATCAGTACAAATCTGATAGGCACAAGTAAAAAGCATTTTCTTCCCACCTCAATGCTCAGTTTTGAATCTGAAGCCACTGTTAGGGAGCTGAGCTGCTCTGTTGAGATTACAGCACAGCACAACCCAAGCAGTACAGCAGCACACAACGTCACGCAGTGCTGTGCAGCCGGAAGGTTACAGAGTCACTGCTAAGCTGTCCTACAGGTTCCTGACTGGAGGCAAATGTTTTTAACATTGTGATTATTTTGACTATGCGTTCAGCTTTGGCACTTATTTCCGAGTCCTCCTTACCATCTTCAATAGTAATGTTAAATATAGCTATAGTACACAGCTAGTGTAACTCCAGTATCTTCAACCTTTCCAATTATTTTTCTTATGCTTGGAAATAGGTGAATTCACCTATATCATCACATTAGATACAAAGGCTAGCACTTAAGATTTCTTAAAAACAATCACTCTGAGTTTGGAAATTGGTTTTAAAGCATATGAAGAAATACTAAACACAAATTTATAAAGCAGGAATTCATACCTTTAAACATCAACAATAATGAGCTTATTTGGAGAGCAATAAAGCTTTTTTTTAAAAAGGATATACTGACTAGCTATAGGTAAATTCATCTTTCCCTGATTGCTTGATTAGACCATCCAGGCTCAGTGCCTTGCAGCTTTGCAGATTTTGTCATACACTTCTGGAAAGGCATCCTTGCAATTCATTTGCTCCCTCAGCTTGTGGTATAACGAACCATCAAACATATCCCAGAACTCCTCACGGGTCATATAGCAATCTGCATACAACATCTGGAAACTGGAGAAGAAACGAAAGTGAGGAAAAAAAAGAGCCAGAGATTCAGTACCAATTGTGCCACAAATTTTGAAATAGAGTATTAAAAAAAACTTTGGAGCAAGCTACAAAAAAAACCCATCAAAAATTATTTTCTAAAACAAGCAAATATAATTGCTCACGTGTATTATGCTGGGACACTTGGCCAATTATATCTTGTGGATTTTAACATTGCTATGACTTCTCTTCCAAGGAGATAACATGTAATGTCAAAAAGAGCAGAATATTGCTACAGCCATTTTGGTGAAGGGGATGATGGGAAAAGAAAGCAATTAAAATAACTGTTGCTTTTAAAATAGGGTTCAGAACACTTCTTTAGCCATCAATGTATTGCTACTTTCATTAGTTTTCCTACTATAAAGAGAAAAGGAGGGCTAAAAATGCATACACATCAGTGGTTCATGTTTAGACGTCCTTACCATGTGCAGCCAAATCTTCTAACAACTTGTGTTGAGAGAAACACAAGTCTACAGAGAACTTCAATAGTTCACCCAAATCAAGAGTCTGGACCCTTGCACCAAACACCATATATGACCTAGATACTCCCTGACAAATACTTCTTTAACTGCTTTCGAAAGCCTGCTTTCCTTTTTCTTTTTTCAAAACCTTTTAATTTCAGCTTCAAAAAAAAAGGCAAGTATTTCTCCTGCATGTTTTCTGATGATCCATGGAGGTACAGTCATGTTGCCTCATACTAGCCCATGTAACAAAACGCGTTCAAGGCAGAAGTAGCAAAACGTTCTTTGACATTTTGAAGTTCTTTTGAACTGGATATTGAGAATATGAGGTCTGACACAAAAACCCCTGAGACTAACCCTATAGCTTGGGAACAAAGAGTGGGAGGGGAACTACAAAGAGATGGTTATAGAACATGTTCTAACCTGTCACAGTGAGATAAGGTTCAGCTCGATCGCTTCACTCAGTAAGTGTGGGCGCATGTTCAAATAGAGATGTTTTCTTACCCTCGGTCAGAACTTCCCTGTGCTTGAGCATCTACCCTGTTTGCCAGACCTGGCTCCCTCTTCTCACAGATCAAGTCAGTGCTTAAAGGAACTCATTTTTGTTGGCAGAAAATGTAAATGCAAAACCAACAGAAATCCTCAACAGCCTTTCAGAAATGATCTATGGAATTGCTTTGAGCATTGGCAGCATTATATGCAGCTGTGTGTCAACTGAGAAGACAACTGTTTTGAAGGTGATCAGAGCTGATTTTTTTTAATTTGTTAAATAAAGAGAGTTACAGGCACAGTCTCGTTTTTTTTGTATTGCACCTCGTATAACTGGGAAGGCAAAAGCCTGCCAAATCACAGCAGGCCAAGATGATAAATTTATAGTGTAAATGAAGCACAGCATAAAAAACGTCCTCTTACAAAAAACAAATGAAATCATTATTTAGCTGTGGACTCTTCCTTACTGCGTTCTCTAGAACGAATGCAGCATCAGAGTACAGCAGTAAAACTGTTACATAAAAGCTCTGTTGTTATGTGGGATTGAAAAACTGTAAGATTTATCCATTGTTCATTTCCAAGTGACAGGTAGAGAAGAGACAAAACTTTGTTAGTAAAGAGTTTTAAATTAAAAGCTCAATTTCAAGTCAATTAAAAAAAGCTTATAACTAACTTTCAGATGCTTTGTTCTCTGGCAGATCACTTACTTCAGCTAAAAGTCATTTACACCCTCCAAATTATCTCAAAGCAGACTCACCACTGTTACTCAGCCACATGGGATATAATCACTGAGAAGTGGGTCAAAATAGAAATGTGGATAAATTACACTCATGTAAAAATAGTGTGTAGTTGTTTTTTTTGTTCCTGAGAAACAAGTCTGTAACTGCTTCTCCACTGACACTACTACTACAGCAAATTAGGCTGGCACGAGTCTGTGACAGATGGTGGGCACATATCTCACGCCTACTGTGGTCCTGTGTAATAAGAATTGGGGCAGGGAAAAGGAAGCTATGGAAGTACGAGTTGTGAGGAGGAAAGACTCTCCCCACCACACAGAGACTGCGGGGAAGAGTCAAGGCTGTCCTCCCCGTGCGAGGACACACCAGTGCAAGGATAGGGCAGAGCTGCAGCACGACGCTGCGCAAGGACTGGAGGGAGCAGTCCAGTCCCAAGGGCAAGTAGGGAAGCTGTCCAAACTTTCACAGCCTGTGGGATTCCTGGAGGGACTGTGGCCAGCTGTAGCCAAAACAGCACTTGCTCTGCCCTTGCTCTGAACTGGCCTGAAACAAGTTGGCCTCAGTACTCAAGGTCAGCAGCTGCCCCTCCCGAGCCGGCCTTGCCAACACTGCTCCTGGGCAGCAACCGGTTTAGGTACAGTCAGTGCAGACCTGCTGAGGTCCTTCTGCACCTGGGTGCATGGAAGTGATTTGTTGCAGCAAAGACTACTCCCAGAGCAGCCCAGAGCTGATGGGATGCGCAGGTGACCTGAAGCCACTCAGCTTCCAAATACACTGCAAGAACTTCAACCACTGCACTCATCTGTTTGGTTTGTTTTGCAATCAAATAATGAAGTGAAATGATACTTAAAAACCATAACATCAAAATTAGTAATTAAAATTAGTTTTCAGTTATTGTGGTTGTTAAATTATTGCAATGTTAAAGTGCTGTGGGATTAAGTAACTTTGATTAAACCACATGGGTGTAAATTATATGGCAGTATTACTATTCCAAGGAGCGAGAGTCTTACCCATGCACACTTCTTACAAACTTTTCCATTTGCCTCATTGAAGCCCTGGCTTCAAATTGTTTCCTTTTGGGCTCTCCATAAGCTCCTATATCCACGTAGAGTTCTGTTTCATCTCCTTTTGGGTGGACCATACCAGGATTATTGGGCAATATGAAAGGACATAACCAAAGAGGGTACACCTGCAGAGGTAAGAAAACACTTTATCACTTACTTTTAACAAAACAATCCTTTAAGCTATCTCTTCTTGGGACTTCCTCCCAATTTGGGATTGAAACTCACACAGCTCTTCCTTTCCAATTGAGATGCTCAGAATACATGCTGTGTCCTCCTAGAATTACATCTCCTGCCCCTTAAATATTTGAAATGGAAAAAAAACCCAAACCATCCCTGATCCCAAAGCCCCAACTGAATAAACATTCTGAGTAAAAAGAGATTGATGAATTTCCTTTTCCAGGTCAGTCTAAAATTGAAATTACCAAGTTTATACTTCTTATGTAACTACAAGAAATTCAGAAATAAAAGTAAGAAAGGAAAATTATTTCTCACAGTTGGGGATTAGAGAGACCACTGGTTATTCTAAGTGAACGAAAAATCAGTTCAACTTTTACAAAATGTTTTAGAAGTGTTTGCCTTCTACAGAACTTTGAACTCACTTTTTTTAAATTCCTCTTTTCAGAAAGCTGTGTTAATTTCTTCTACAGCCTTGCACCATCGACTCGCAAAGCACAATACTCCCCAGGATACAATAATGACCTTTTACACAAGCAGACTTCTATACATAAGACAAACAGTCACAGTTCTTATTATACACAGTCCAAGATTCACTGCATTGTAAAAGCACGTGATCTTACATTAAGGTCCTGATGGAAGGTTTGGATCGATTTTTCAAGGCTCTTCATTGGGACCAACATGTCCTGTACAACATGGTGTTGCTCATACAGCTTCCGAATAGCTTCTCCTTGGGTGAGCTTTAATAAAGAGATTTTTGGAGGAACCATCCAGCCAAATAGGTAACGGAAAATAGGGTTATTGCCAAAAGGAATGATATCCTTTAAAGAGGAAACAAAAAAAGTTTGACTTAACAATGTGTAAGTGAACCAAAAGACAATACTTCAGAATACTCAGAGCAACAGCAAATCAGATTTTCAATACATTTAACTGCTGGCAGTTTTGCTAAACTACTATAATACAAATATCAACAAGTATGAGAGGCCTAGACTGAAATTAGCATGACAGCCCTGCCCTAAGCCTCCTCTAGTTACAAGAATTATTTTTGGCCATATGAACCACAACATACTCTGCCACAAATACCTTCAGAGCATTATGTTCAGAGAACAATAGACTATTACCTTAAAACAGCTAAGAAAGGAGCACTTAAGAAGCTAAACTTACACAACTCTTGCAAGAATAAACACACACAAGATCAAATCTTAAAAGAATTTTTAAGCTGTAAAATTTTCAGTGCTTCCTGCACATCCAACTTCTGTTTAACTTCTCTGGGAGCCGAATGGATCTGGTATCTCACTGCAGAGATTCAAAATGTAGCAATGAGAATCTTTCAGAATGCCAAATAAAAGTGTTGCATAAATGCATACAACAAATATAGCTATCAAATTCAAAGTAAGACCTTACTGTATAATTAGTATTCTGAGATAAGTAGGTCAAGTTTTCATCTCTGATTTCGCATTCACGTTTCTTCCACTATCTGCCTTTGGAAATCCCTTAGTAGCTATAAAACTTACAGCTGAAATATGTACTTAAGTTCTAAATTCAGAATAGCACTAGAACAGAAATTAAGAGGTTATGAAATCACGCCTTAGATATAAAGAAGTGCCTTTGGATTTATTTTGCCCAAATGCAGGTCTTCAAAATTTGCCATAAACTTCACTGTTTCTTTTTTCTGCCATGAAAGAGAAGTGTTGCCAAGGGGAAGAAGGTACATTATACCTACATTGGGAAAGAGCTGAGTACCTTCCTGCAGATGTTACTTTAATTTTGGAACTGGCCTTACTTGGAGCTCCCAGAAGATACTGCGTGTATGTCTATGGTAATAATGTCTTGAGGGAATGTATTCTATTCCAGTCCTGTCAGCTCTCAAATACTTCTCCACATGCTTGAAGAACCACGGCTTGTAGTAGTTGCCAATTCTGTTTATCTGCAAGAAAACATGCATTCATTAGCAAACACCAACACAGATAACAGTTACACTTTACTAGACAAGATTAAGTATGTCCCCAAGTCCCTTTACTGTGAAAAATCAATGTCACACCCTCTGTGACAGTTTCTCCACATGCATGGCTCCTTCTTACCTTTCTTGCCATTATGGCTTAATTTAAATAATGTTTGCTAAGGCTTGACCATTGTAAGCTAATTGACAGTCCATGTATGTGACAGAAATGGATTCCTAAAATACTGATCTCAACTCATCATTAATCCAAAGTCTCATCATAATAGAGGAGAAACCCTCAGGTTGAGGGATGCAGTGAACATGTCCCTCCTGTAAATGTCCCTGATGTGTTTGACCAATATTAACTCTACTAAAGGATTGCGGAGAAAGAAGTTACTCTGAGTGACTTCAGTTCAAAATACTTCTGGTCTTTCTATGAGAAAAGCTGCTTCTCTTCCTCCTTAGCTACTGCAATGAAAAGGCTGTAGAATAAACTATTTGCTAGAATCATGAAATCAGGGATTTACTTCTTATCAGCTGAAGAGATTTAGAGTACAGACAACAGTTACTACTCTGCTGTATTAACAAAGAGCTGTAATTTAAAATATTCTGATGGACTGATCTAAATTTAATTTCATTTATGAGACTGTTCCAATCTTATAATGATTCTGGTTTCATATTGGCATACAGTAGAGCTTCAGCTAAACTTTGAGGGTATTTTTTTCTTTGTGAGAAACTTCCCTTCATTTACCTTGCTTTGCTCAGCTTCATCAGTCAAGACTCCTGTCATGATGACTGCTTCTTCCAAAGAATACATCAGACCTTCCACAAAGTTATTCTCCTTTTTCTCAGATTCTTCAGTAAACTTCTCACAGATCTTCTGCAGTCCCCTCACAGGCTTGTAAAGTATTTTGACATATTTCTTGGCAGGAATCATTTTTATTTCTGCTGCAACCAGGAAACCCAGAGTACCACAAGACCAAGGCACTGCATAAAACAGGTCTGAATTTTCAGTCTGCAAAAAGTATGTCATACTAAATCACATATCCATACTGATAATGGTCAACGACATTGTAAATGATAGCAAAATAACATTTTGTCTTACTGGTGAACATCTCACAAGGCTTCCATCAGCAAGAACAAGTTCATAGGCCTCACAGGTATGTTGAAAAAGTCCGTAGATATGGGATGAAGACTCAATGCCAGTTCCCATGATGAGGCCACCTTATTAAGAGAGGACATAACAAATCAAATGAAACAAACTCCAAAATTAAGTTGCTTTATGAGAACAAAACCCCGCTTTTAAGCCTTTGGCATGACTTTTAAGACTATTTAAAAAAAAAGGTAGTTCTTATAACATGAATACCACAACAGAACCTAAGGTTCAACAGAGTTATTTCCAGAACCTTTAAAATAATGCAACATATTAGTGCATAAAAACCTAACGAAAATGCAGCAAAACCAGTGAGTCTCTTGTCATCACAATGACTCTTACCTACTGTAAGATCGTCAAGCTCTGGTACCACAGGAATAGTCCAGCCCATGGGATTCAGGTATGCAGTCAACTGGCCCATGGTCACCAAAGGTTCCACACGAACAACCTAAAAAGCAAGAAACCCCAATATCCCCCACCAAACATAAATTAAGTGTTTGGCATTGATGATGACAAAACATGGCTAACTGGCTTGTACTTCCATCTGTTATCAGAATTCAGAGACTTGCTTTCCTAAGAGCACTACTAAAAATAGTTGAAACTGTTTAGTGATTCCTCCTCTGCCTCAAAATCCTGTTGCTCAGTCCCCCAAACCATAAATCAATCCGGTCTTTTAGACTTCAGCACATAAAAGCTAAGTAATTCCATATGCTGTTGTTTTCAATAGAATGATCCAAGCATATATTAAAAAACCTGAAACTTAGTGGGTCTATTGCTACAATAATCTTTTGTTCTTTATTGAATCTAATCTCCCTTTCAGCTACAAATACAGTAAAAAATGCTGTAAACTTCACTATCATGAAAGCTTTGTGATTAATTTGTTACCTGTCTTTCACTGTCCACTTCCAGAACATCCATTAAGTTAATCATGATGTTCTTATGAGTCTTCTTATACTTTCCAACTCGAAGTGACACTGTCAGCCAGCCGGGCCGGCCGGTGCACATGTATCTTTTGCTGCCTTCGTTTTTCCATTCCCGAACCTGCAAGAGGTAACAACTGAACTGACGCTGTACAGTACATACATGTCAATAATGTATACCAGAAACATTTTTCCCTTCCTGTGGAAAAGGGTTCAGAAATATTGTTACTCCTCCACATGCATGTTATCTGCAAGTAATAAAGCCTGGATGTCTCTATTTTGAGTAGCAACACTTTGGAAGTCTCTCTGCAGGGAAACTTCTGAACTTCTAAATAAGACCTCACCAGACTGGTCTAGTTATGTAGAGGAAACATTTTTAATAGCCTGTAGCTTTTAGAGAAGAGGTTCAGAAAACACAAATGAAGGTTTTAAAAATCACAGGAAAAGCTATACTTGAAGGAAAGCATTATCACTGTCATAAATAAAGTCAGTTTCGTGAAACAATGCCTCCTTTTAAACACAGAAAAAAATGGTCTAAGCCTGAAAATTAAGAAGAAAATGTGTGAGCCATGCGCATGATCCACAAATTTTGCAAAATCACTGTGGTTAACATTTGGAGAACAAACATCAATTGTAGCGTTTTCATCACAGCTCAACTGCCAATACAGCTGGTGATAAAAATCTAAGCCCAAACCCTCAGAGAACAACTCCGTGCACATCAATATCCATCTGCAATGAACACGAGAGTTGAGGAAAAAAACAGAAGCGGACGTGACAGAATTATCATAAATACTAGAGAGCGCAGAAACATTAGAGACATCTGCATTTCTGGGTGGGAGATAAGTTTCAGCTCCCCTTTCATCATCTCTTGGAGTTAATGATGCCAAGAAGCAGGATGTAAGTGGTATGTAAACACGGTATTATTTGAGGTAACAATGCCAAGAAGCCAGATGTAAGTGGCATGAAAACGTACTATTAAGCCAACCATTCAAAGTGTTTAAGGCCAGGTTAGATGGGGTCTAGAGCAGCTTGGTCTGGTGGGAGGTGTCCCTACCTATGGCAGGGGGGTTAGAACTGGGTGATTTTTAAGGTCCTTTCCAACTCCAGCCATTCTATGACTCTATGATTTTCATGTTACACACGTGCACACAGGTACGTGCTCAAACTACGTGCATAGGGAGAGTCCCTGTGCATCCCCAAGGATGCTATGATGACAGCAGCCAGACAGCCCTGTCCAGGGAAGCTGTGGATGACCCCTCCCTGGAGATGTTCAAGGCCAGGGTGGATGGGGCCTTGAGCAGCCTGGTCTGGTGGGAGGTGTCCCTGCCCATGGCAGGGGGATTGGAACTGGAGGGGCTTTGAGGTTCCTTCCATCCCAAAACACTCTATGATTCTATGAATCTACGACTTGCCAGCTGCTGGCACCACAACTTCGAAAGGAGTTTCAGATGGGGAAAAGCATCCCTTAAGGGACAGAAACCCCCGTTTGCATTTTCCCGGATTCCAGGCTGGGTTGTGCCCTGACCCCCGGAGCGCGGGGGGGGGGAGAAGGGGGGCATCTCAGCGGGCAGCGCCGCAGGGGAGGGGCGGGAGGTGCCGGGGGGGGGGGGGGGGAGGGGAGGGCGCGGGGGCCTCACCTGCGCCTGGATGTGGCGGACGCGCTGCGCATGCAGGCGCGGGGCGCTGTGCAGACGCCGCACGGCCCAGGCGCGCAGGTGGTAGTACACGTCGAAGAGGATGGAGAGCGGCATGAGGAAGAAGCAGACGAAGACCCAGCGGTGGTGCACGAGCACGGCCTCCAGCCCGCGGTGACGCACCCACAGCAGCAGCAGCAGCAGCCCCGCACACAGCGACCACACCGGCGACATGGCGACCACTTCCCCCTACACCCTGCTCCTTGCACCGTGTGCCACCAATCTCCTCACGGCCGCCTGGACCCCGCCATGCCGCTCGCGCCCTCGCGCCCGGCCACGCCCCCTCCTACCGCGCGCCCGCGTCCCATTGGCCGCCGCCGTGGGGAGAGGGGAGGGAAACGACCAATGAGAATGCTCCGCGGAGATCGGACCAGGCGCTGAGGCTGCCGATTGGCTGCACGCGGCGGGCCCCCCTCTCCCCGCATCCCCGCGGCCGCCGGCCCCACCCGGCCCCGGGTAGGGCTGCAGGGGGCTGGGGCAGGGTCTGACCCCTTGGCAGGGCTGGGTAGGGCCTGACCCCTGAGCAAGGCTGCAGGAGGTTTGTGCAGGGCCTGTCCCCCGGGCAAGGCTGGGGCAGGGTCTGACCCCCAAGCAGGGCTGGGGACAGAGCCTGAGGCAGGGTGTGGGACAGGGGACAGGGACACTCCCCTTCCTAGTCAAATCTGGGGGGTTGTGGGGCTGGGGACAGGCTCTTGGCATCTCTCTGATTGCCGGTATCCTTCAGGCAAGGTGCTCACTGTGGTGCATTTGGTCTTGGGGTTGGGAGCATAACATCTCTGCACACCGCTCTTGGGTGCCCTCATGGCACTGTTTTAGCTACCAGTGAACCTGACAGTGCAGGTGTCTCCCACAGAAATTCAAAACTGCTGTACAGGCTGGTTTCTAGAAGAAAGAAGGAGATAGTCCTCTTCAGAACACAGCTTGCTGTCTAAAACCCTGGTGGAAAATTCCTCCCACTCTCCACGATGGAACAGCGAGAAGGAACATGTATAAAGTCTGTGAGGAAGATCAAGCTTTTTATTTAAAGCTAAAATCCTTTAGTTCCCTCAAGAGGTGTGCTGTTTGAGACGACTGTGGCAGAGGTGCCTCGCAGGCAGTGGCTGCCCCAGGAGATGTGGTGTGGTGTCCGCACTGGAAAGGCAGACAGACCCTGCTGCAGCACTGCTGACTTCAGAGGGGAGCATGGTGTCCAGGTGTTTTGTGAGGATGTTACTACGATGATGTAGCACACTAATGTCAGATAGTGCCTCTTTCTCTTTGTCGGCAGCTCAAGTAGTCACCTCGGCCTTTAGCTGCCACAGGAGATACTTGGGAACACTAGGCTGTGAGGGATCGCTGCATGAAGGTACAGAGCTCAACTGTGGCAGGCAGCCATGCCTTGTAGACTCCTTCAGGCAATTTTCAGGCTTTGTTTTGGACCCAGTTAATTTTTTGTCCCACTGCTTTTATTGAAAGGCTGGTCTGAAATGTCCCTGCTCTGTTTGAAAATGTTCTCCTGATTTCCAGCCTAAATTTATTTATAGCCAAATTGTATTTGTTGCACTTTTGCCTGATCTTCTCATTAGGTCTTTTCTTTCTTACATCCAAGTTGATGTTATCCGCTTTTATTTTACCAGTTTGCCTGCTGACTGGAATTATGCATGGAAAATAAATTTACCATGCCCTAAGAGAGGTTATTTTAACCTCTTTGAAGGGGCTGAATAATTATACTTGATCTGACTGTGATCAAACACAGGCCTTATTGGATAACAGCATCATTCATTCATAAGGGGACGTTTATACCTTCATTGTGAATACAGTTTTGAAATTGTTTTTATGAAGACCCATTAAAACTGTTAATAATATTTTCCACATTCTCCTTTTTTTTATTAAGGTCCTAGGCAGCAAGAAGGACGTAGGTGAGTTCAAAATGATATGAAACTGTGCTTTAAAGCAGAGGAGTGAATCACCATCAATATTATGGTGAGATTGCCTGGATACCTAGCAATCCCAAGCATAAAAAATACAGGAATCAGAAGGGGATGAGGGAAGGGGACACAGATGTTTTAAATGCTGATGTTTTTCAATTTTATTTTAGATGTGAGCAAAACGTCATCCAACAATCTATGTAGGCTTAGGAGAACATCTGCAAATCTTGTTTGAAAAGCTAAGATTCCCTTGGTATCCTTATAAGACTAAACCCCCAAATCTCTTCAATTAAATTATCATTTTAAGTATGTTTAAGCTGTTAGCGCTTCTTAAAAAAGCAGTCCTTTTCCCTTCCTCTCCTCCCTCCTGCTCCTGCCATCCCATCCGCCCACTCATGCTGTTCTGGGCATGCTGTGCAGTACAAATGCTCTGCTGTCACTCAGTAAAACAGGTTGGGGAACTGCTTTGACTGAAGAATTGGACTATTTCTTAAGTAGATTTTTTATCTGCCTGGATCAGCTCTCTGGAGGTCTTCACCTCACGTGCACTGTGTAGGTGAGGTGCAGGAGCAGATCCGTGGCCTCTCATTGACTGCTAGAGCTGTCCATCTCCTTGGTGAGAGCTCGTACAGAATGCTATGCAGGAGGGGCATGTTCATTACTAAGCAGGATTTAGTAGTGACTATGCAAAGGCTTTTGGACAAAGAATGAAAAGATGCAGCTGTTTGTCTAAAGAGACAGCTAAAAAGGGGCATGGTAATGATGTACAGAGCATTTGAGCTGCAGACAAAAGCAGGCTGAAAACTTCTGTCCCTGTAAGCAGAGTATCAAGAGGGATTCAGAGGAACCAAAGAAAGGCACAGAAAAGCATTAGAAAGCCCCTTTTTAGTGCAAGCTCTCATAGCCCTGATACTGGTTGCCACCGAGCTGCTGCTGAGTGGTACAAGGAAGTCAAAAGCATAGACATTTTAATAATAACAGTTACGAAAAAGGATCACGAATTTTGAGAAGGCTGTGAGCCTTCTTAATTCAATAAACAAACCATCCTACAGTTTCTGGGTGTTAGGAGTACATTTCCCTAGCTGCCTCCTGTCATGTTTCCTGCATGTTTGTTTCACACAGAGCTGGTGCTGCTAGAAATGTGATGTGGTTTCAGAGGGTTTGAGGGATGTGCTGTGTGAGAAGCTCCCTCTACCGAGAAAATCAAAGTATATTTGGCTGCCTTGAAGGAAAAGCCTATTGGAGGATGAAGGGTGGTGTGGGGACACTGGCAGGTTGACACTTGTTGTGCTGGGTATGGGCTGAACGAATTTTGAGAGCTTTCCTACATTCAGTGATTGAAGAAAAAATGCCAAATTTCAGCTTGAAGGAAAAAATACAGAGAAATATTATTGGCTGTTTTATAGGTGGATGCTACCAGAGCAACCGCCAGAATATTCCAGAGGGATGACACATACTTATGTATGACTTCTTAAAGAAAAAAGTGGCTTTGTGGCACAGTGATATTTGAAGCCAGCCTGGTCTGGGGAACATTCTGTGCCTTCCTCAAGGGAAGCAGAACCATACTGGGCAGCAGAAGCATGTAGCTCACCAAATACCTGAGAGCCACATGCTGGGATTGGGGTAAATTTCCAAGGAATATAGGGAAGAGGGGTTGAACATTGCTAAACCCTTTTGATAGTGTAAATCTACATGGAAAATAGCTGGTGTGACAGTCCTACCTGTCTGAAGAGCAGGGACTTAGGAACTGGAGTGGCTCCGTGTGCCCTTTCCCCACCTGATGCACCTTTGCAAGGCCCAGGAGATTTTGAAAGACAGCAGGGACATTTCTAGTGATGTTTGATTCATTCAACCTGCATGCTGTACTTTAGAAACCCTTCTCTTTAAAGGGTGCATGAGAAGAATGTGGTTTATGTTGCTCAATTGCCCAGCTTCCAGATGTTTTTTGGGAGGTCTTTATTACTAGAATAGCCATTTTCCGGGACCTGCTTCTCAGGTTTCACAAATATTTCATGTGGAGGAGTAGAGATGCATGATGACTCGAGGAGGAGGAGGGCAGAGGGACTAGTACAACAGCTGTAGCTGTTGGAAAATCAGTCAAAAAAGGGACAGCGGGATTATAGTTATATTAAAACTGTCAGATAGCTCCCAGAGAAAGTGAAACACCATCTGAAGGCTTAGTGAAGGATCTTTAAGATGATTAGGATAATTTTTAAAAAGGCTAGAAAGGATTTCCCTGGAAACTACCAACCTGTCAGCCTCACCTCTGTGCCTGATAAGATGGTAGAGCAGATCCTCCTAGAAGCTATGCTATAGCACATGGAGGACAGGGAAGGGGATTTGAGACAGCCAGCACAGCTTCACCAAGGGCAAGTCCTGCCTGAGCAACCTAGTGGCTTTCTATGATGGGGGTGACCACATCAGTGGACACAGGATAAGCTATGGATGTAATCTATAAAGACTTCTGTAGAGCCTTTGACACGGTCTCCCACAACATCCTTCTCTCTAAATTAGGGAGATATGAATTTGATGGGTGGAACGTTTGGTGGATAAGGAATTGGTTGCATCCGGAGGTAGTGGTCAATGGCTCAATGTCTACCTATAAACTGGTGACAGACAAGTGATGTTCCTCAGGGATCCATACAGGCACTAGTGCTGTTTAATATTTTAATCAATGACATAGACAACAAGATCAACCCTCAGCAAGCTTGCAGAAGACAACAGGCTGAGTGGGGCAGTTGTCACACCAGAAGGACGTGATGTCATCCGGGGGACTTGGACAAGCTGGAGAATTGGGCCTATGTGAACCTCATGATGTTCAAGAAGGCCAAGTGCAAGGTCCTACACCTGGTTCGGGGCAATCCGTGGTTTCAATACAGGCTGGGAGTCGATGTGATTGAGAGCAGGCCTGTGGAGAAGGACTTGGGAGTGCTTATTATGAGAAGCTCAACATGTGCTGGCAATGTGTGCTCACAGCCCAGAAGGCCAACAATATCCTGGGCTGCATCAAAAGAAGAATGGCCAGCAGGGCAAGAGAGGAGATTCTGCCCCTCTACTCTGCTCTCTTGAGATCCCACCTGGAGCATTGTGTCCAGTTCTGAAATCCCCAACATAAGAAGGCTACGGAACAGTTGGAATGGGTCCAGAGGAGGGCTTTGAAGAGGATCAGAAGGCTGGAGCACCTCTGCTATGAGGACAGGCTGAGAGAGCTGGGTTTGTTCAGCCTGGAGAAGAGAAGGCTCTGGGGAGACCTTAAAGCGGCCTTCCAGTACCTGAATGGGTACAGGAAAGCTGGGGAGGGGCTTTTGACAAGGGCAAGTGATGATAGGACAAGGGAGAAAGGCTTTAAATTGGAAGGGGGAAGTTTTCAATTAGAAACTAGGAAGAAATTCTTCATGATGAGGGTGGTGAGACACTGGCACAGGTTGCCCAGGGAAGCTGTGGATGCCTCCCTTCATGGAAGTGTTCAAGGCCAGGTTGGATGGGGCCTTGAGCAGCCTGGTCTGGTGGGAGATGTCCTTGCCCATGACAGTGGGGGGTTGAATCTGGATGGGCTTTAAGGTTGCTTCCAACCTGAAGCGTTCTATGGTTCTATAATTAGGCTATTGTAGGTGTAGGTAAACCTAACCTAAAGTGGAAGGAGTTGTTTAACATCTGTGATGGGGAATGGTTTCCAGGTGATGGTGGCCCAGTCTGCTCAGCACACTTAGACCTCACAGTGACTTGGCTCTTTCTGCTTCGTCTTCCCCTTGTCTTGTCTAGGCTACGCTTGCCCTGCTTGCACTGGGAAGGGCTTCTCCAAGAGAAGGAGTAACTCTGGTGCTGTAAGGCAGCAAAAGGAACCAAGGATGCCTCGACTGTAGATGGCTGGTGGAACTCCAGTGGTCATCTTCAGCAGAAGAAGATGTAGGGTGCAAAGTGAAATTTGGAACATTAATGGTGGCAGAATGGGGCCCATCTTTCAGTTGCTGTGTGCCACATGAGGAGGCAAGGTCAGCTGCCGGTCAGCACAGTCACAGAGCTACTGAAAAAAACCCCATGCTGCAGAAAGTGTGAGAGCTTTCGTGTATTCTCTCTGACGTGTATCAAATCCAGCTTTGCAACTGACTGTGAAAAGACGTGCTGTCTGGGATTTATAAAAAGAATCACTTGTCAAAACAGAGAGCCAGTCTGGGAAAGGAATTCAGCCCTCCCTTCATTGTCACTGGGGCCAGTGTCCTCAGGCACAGAAATGAAATGGCTGCGACAATCTAGCTGGCATGAGGAGTTGGTTATGGAGGTGCTGCTTGTGAAGGACCTGGGGTTCCAGCACTGACACTACAAAATGAGGGCGGCTGCATTCCTCATGGGTATCAATGGAGGAGAGCAAGTTCATATGCAACCATCAGTTGTCTTCATAGCCCCTCAGGGCATGGGGCTGTCTGAGAGTGAGAAGAGGTGGCAGTTAGAGAAGTGCTGGTGGTTCCTTGTTTCCTTTCATCAGTGTGATCCTGGAGATCAGAGAATCCTGATTGTGCTGGGCATCAGAAAGGAGCTGTAGTCACTGAAAGGTCCACACTGTACACCAAATGTGTTATTTCAGACTCATGATATGTCTTTCTCTCCATATAATGGACATGTGCCAGTGGCCTCCAAGATCCCCAGGGTGAACTTTGTTGTGAAGGCAGTTGTGAACCACGGCTGGTGATGAACACCTCCAGGATTACTTCTCCCATCACTTGCCTGGAGTGGCAAATGCTGTGGGAACATGCAAAAAGCATTTGGGGCTAACGTGACGGTGAAGGCTTGCCAATGTCACTGGATGAAAACACTGGAAGTTATTTTTCTGTACAGGCCACATTTTTCTCCTGTTTTCAGCTCCCAGCAAACCTGCATGTGTGTTTAGCCTCCAGTGCCAAATGTACTTGTGGGTCCTTTTCCTCCAAATAAAGCCAGGACTTTTGCTGCTTTGGCCGTTGCCATTCTCTCTGTTGGGTGCTGTCATTCCATCACCTGTCTGCTTTCATTTATTTCAACATTTTCAAAATTTCATGGGCCCACTCACAGATGATGTAAACTGATAAAACTCCGGGCCATGCTCCAAAAACATCAGGGTAACCATAGGATTTACCTACGTATGCCAGAGGAAAACAGAAAAGCTGTAAGCAAAGCAAAAAAGGAAAAGAGTGGCTGGAAAAAAAAGTGGTTAAAAATATTGCTTATATGAGTTGTATAGCTATTATAATTACCTAGCATAGCCTTTTCAGAAGCGAAGCAATCGCAGCCAGATAAGTTAATAATTAAGGGTGACAAAAATATACCATTGTTCCAATAATAAGGAACCATATTAATCTTATTGAAGATAAAAGGAGGCATATTTAATATGGTTCAGTGCTATGCTGATAGGCTACAAATGCCCCTTTTTCGCTAGAGAACTCAGTAAAAAATCAGGTCAAAACCTGGTTTCTGGTATCTGTTAAGCCATTTTACTTTCCTCTGAGTTGCTCACCTCCTTTTTATGGCAGAGGTGCCTTGGTGGCCATCCATGTTGGGAAGTGACTCCCATGTATATGGATCTGAGTAGAAGGAAGCTGGAGGCTTACAGAAGAGGTTCCTGTCCCTTTCTATTGAGAGCAACAAGACATTCTCCTGTGTGTGGATCATCTCATGGAGACAGAGAACAATTTCAGACTGAGGACAGAATAAGTAGACTGGTCCTCACCCCTGCAAATAAGTGATTGGCAAAGCTGTCTGCATAGAAAGGTAATGAGAGTGGGAGCACTCAGTTTCATTTAATACAAGAGATTGCTGTAAAATTCAGTTTGGCAGACTGGATTAGAGTAATACTCATAAAATTAGACAGCAATTCCAGTACCTCCTGATGCAATCAAACCCCATTTTTTTTTTTGCCTGTAGCAAATGCAGAAATGTGATGGCTGCAAAATGGTGTTGATGAGGAGCAGTGGCCTTTCTATACCCATACACAAAACTCCTGTGACTCACAATGATCTGAGGATGGGCAAACTCACAGATCCTGTCTCCAGCTTACATTAAAGCCTTTTCAAGCCTCATGTGCTGAGCTGGAGATTCACACAACTGCTTTCTGTCTCCTTCTGCACTCTCCACCCTTGGCAAGACCCATTTTATTACAAAATGGTTAACAAAATCCTCAGGAGATCAGCCAGCAATAAACTACTGTCATCCCAGAGCAGTTAATTACCATTATCTCCAGTATCAGCCAAGAACCTGTAATAAGGTCTGAATATTTATTGCAGCAAGGTGTCCATTCATATCCAGATTAATGCAGATTATAGGGCTGGAATGAGCTCTCCCTCCTACTGGAAATGGCACAGTGAGTCACTGAGGGAGGAGAGTTTCACCCCTCTGTGAGGCAAGGAGTTGCCCGCCAACAAGAGTTAGCAGTTCTCTGGCACACGAGTATTTACACATCTGGAGGTGTGAAACTACACTCTTTCAAAAAAGATGAGTAGCCAAAGTAGCTCCTAGCTAAAGAAAAGACCTGATACATTTGGGGGAGAAAGATTAACTCCCTGAATCCCAGAAGACTTCATAGGCAGGTCGAGCAGGGAAGCCTATGTTCTCCATCAGGGATAGCAGATCTCTCTCTCAGGGATGCTACTTCTTATGGGCACTCTCTCTGAGTTCCTGTCAGAGTCTGAGATGCAGATTGTGAGTCAATATGGGAGATGGAGTCCTTTTTTCAGTCAATGTAAGAAATTTAGGCAATGTTTTCCATCTGTTCTTCGCATACCTCTTTATAAATGTTTGTTACTCTCCTTCACATCCTTCTCTTTCTCCCAGGACAGTAGAGGGTCTGTTTTTCTCTGACACATGGAGGGAAGAGATAGGAGCAACCTGGTCCTACACCTGCAAAGGAGCAAGGTTTAGCTACTGCTGTTTCTTTTGGGAGTAAATCAGAAGGCCATGTTTGGATTGGGGCTTTAAACTACAGACCTAACTGTAGTGCAAGCCAGATTCCTCATTGAGGGAGCCATGGCCGTGTCCTCGGCTTCATTGGAGATGAGGGTTGATAGCCACAGTCAGTCAGGCTCTGACAATTTTATTGCTATTATGGAGAAGTTGTGGTCATTTATTTCTCAAAGTCACCTGTCATTTTTGCTGGATTTTGAAGTTGTCTCCAGTTACCTAGAAAATCGAGCAAGAAGATGTAAATATTCCAGGTTAAAAGCGAGGCAAAATGTGCAGACAGAGTAACACCTTTTACTGGGTCAACAATGTTGCAGACAAGCCTTGAAGGAAGCAGACAAGCTTTGGGGCACAGCAGTTCAGCCAGAGCAACAACACTGCTGCTGCTGGGAGGGAGTGACTTTCACTGTTTGAAATGGAGACCACACGGCATGAAGAAAACAGAAGGAAGCTAAAACTTACCTCCCAAGCTGGTGTAAGAAACACATCACCTTTCCCATGCACCTCACCAACTATAACCCTCAGACACCAGGTGCTGCCCCAAGTACTCTGACCTGCAGGAGGGCTTTTGTGCTTGAAAGTCTGTTTAGTTTTTTTCCAGCTGTGTGTCCCATAGACTAGTAAAAAGAACTCTCTCTCCTTTCGGCCATACCTTGCTTGTCTCCTCAGGCTGTCATGCCTGCAACAAAAGTTATGCAGGATTTGCTGGCAGCATAGTATCCTTCAGCAACCTCGCAGCACCATGCACTGATGTAAACAAGTGCTTGTGGGCAGCCTGATGCCAGATCAGGAGATGGGATAATACAGGGGGCACTGGGAAAGGAAATCAGCTGTGGAACATCTGGGACAGGTGTGTGTTTGACACCAAGTGCTTCCTCATGGCTCTGTACATGGTGGCAACAAGAAGAGCTAGAAGTCTGCTCTATCCTTTTTCTAAAAATCATAATTAATGCTGCTTTTAGACTTCTCTTTTTTATTTCTGTGCTCAAAAGGAAAAAGCCCATTACCTTCTCCCTGGAGACCACTGTAACAGCTGAGTGCAGCGGAGACATGAAGACTACACAGGGTCTCAGGGATGTCACAGTAGATGGAGTTCATCCTGCATGTTACTCTGTATTCACTGGTAAGAAAATTTAGCTGGTTTTGTCTTTGATTGTAAGTGCTTGCTACTTTTTGACTATCAGGATTTGGAACAAAGCACACACAGGAGCTCCATCCTCAGCTATTCAACATGTGGAATAAAGGTAACTGCTGCCATATTTCAGCAGCCAGCACAGATCTTCGATAGCTCCCTCTGCTCAGACGTGATGGCTGCACACACAACTGGCATCAAGCTTGACTGAGAAGCCTACAAGGCTGAAAATCGATGTTTCTTCACCTCCAGGTAAATGGCAACTCGTGCTCTAGCAGAGCCACAACTTCAGCTGCAGGTAAAACACGCTGGGTCACGTGTGCCTTAGCACAATGGTTGTACCTCTTCCCAGAAAAAGCAGCTCAGATCTGAAACCTGCAGAGTATATGGGGTATCCCTAAGACAAAAATCTTGAAGAGCTCAAGAAAAGTTTTGCCTAACTACAGATTGAGCAGAGGCACCAGAATTTAACTCTTTCCTTTCCTCACCTTAAGGTGAATTTCAAATCCTTTGGTGGAAAGCTCCTAGGAAGCTCTTACTGTCTCCATTTGCAACACAGGAATGTCCCTTACAGGAAACCCACAGCTTTATCTATTTATCTATGCAACAACCCCAGAGGGAGGCAGAACCTCAGCCTCATGCTCCTGTCCTATCACAAGTCCTGAATGAAGACCAGAAGGAGTTTAAGATCACTGCTCATCCGTAAAGATCTCTGTGTCTAAGGGTATTTCTCCTTTTCCAGGACTTCTCATCACAGCCATGTGCTCAGCATAGTGCAGCTTTATGAACTGTTGTTTAGGACACTGTTATAGCCAGGTTAACACAGCTTAAAGCTTTAAAACATTTAAAGGTTTTGGGTCCAGAGGCTTGCTTGATGACTTACATAGCTAGTGCAGAAACCACTTCAGAAAGTGACACTGAACAAATGATTGAGCTAATTGTAGTTTATGTAATCTTGCTCTTCCATTATAATTCAAATCCAGCAAAAGCTGTTGGAACTAATAAGATACATTACATAAAAAATGAGCTTTTGCAGTCAGTAAAGTTGCAGGGCAGAAAAATAGCTGTCCAGAGAAAGAGTACTTCTTGGTGAAGCTGATCACAATAAACACACACTACTTTGTGGTCATGGGGTTCATCACCTTTCTCACCCAAATGCTAGGCTTTTCCTGCTGGAGAGTGAGCCTGAGTCCCAAACCCTCCAACTTCCCATATAATGGAACCATCAAAATGGCCATCTGCAGGTTCAACTCAAAACAAGCCTAGGATGCTGCTGAACACTGCATCATTTGAAGATGTAGGACAAAAACATTCAATTCCTGGAGGTGAGTTTCTGAAGGACATGGTTTAGCAGATGATGAGTGCGGTTGGACTCGATGATCTCAAAGGTCTTTTGCAACTGGAAGATTCTATGATTCTATGATTCTAATGCCTAGACTTACTTACTGGATTAGCAAGGAGTGCCCGAGCCAGTATATCAATTAATGCAACTAATTAGGCATTTTAAGAAGATGCAAATTAAGGCAAAGATAAACGGCAGGAGGTTTCTCCCTTGCTTTACGTGTGCTGGGTGCAGGAACTCCTTCCCATCTGCGCATCTGCATGATTGTGTGCTGTAGCTCCTTATCAGCTTGGCAGGCAGCACCCAGCTCTGCTATGCCCAAAGGCGTGTGCTGAGGGGAGACACAAGTTGTGCCAGCCTCTTGGGAAAGGCTTCTCTGCAGATCTAGACAATATGGGCACCTTATGCCTGCTGAGATGTGTACCTTACAGCCTTGTCAGTGACTCTAGTGGCTCTGTTATGGGTGGCAGCATCCTTGCCAGAGGCAGCTGGGCACGGGGAGAGCGGCCCGGGTGCCAAATCACCAATGGAGATCTGCAACCTGGCCCAGGGTGTTGACACTCATGTCCCAGCTATGAAGGCCCTGGAAGGGAGCCTGGACACCTCTTCTCTGGACTTGGTCACCTGGTGCACCCAAATTTACTCTGGCCTTGGTGCTCTGGTGTCAACCAGCTTGTCACGGTGGGGCAGAAAGTGCTTGCACACACACATGCACACACAAGGTATTGAAAAAACTAACTTATTTAGCCTGATTATACAGTGAAATACAAGATTTTACATGTGATTTGCTGCAGCAGCAAAATGCGAACAGTGAATCAAAAAGCAGCACTTTTCCATGCCAGCAGCGTTGATCAGGCACAGCATCCTTACCTGGGGGAGGCAATTACTGGAACAATCTCTTTTTCTCTGTTCCTCCTTTGTTCCTGTTCTTGCAGGGACTGTAACTGTCTTTTATATCTTGTTTTCTCCACCACAGTTTCACCATGCATGGGATGTTTTACATATTTTCCACAGATATTCTGTCTTTATTCCACAGAAGTGCTTTGCCTGTGCCCTGTGATGTGTTGCAGCACCTTGTCTACAAGGAGGGAAGTCTTCAGAGACAGAAAATGAAGTTCGGGCAAGGTGCTGCTAAGCAGGCAGAGGTGCTGGCACTGTTCTGTGATGGGCACACTCAACATTTACATTTCCTGCCCTGTTGCAAAACGTTTGTCATGGATTTGTGGCTGCCCATATCCCAGCTCTCTGGGGAAGACAGAACCCAGCTTGTTATGGGGCTGGAGGACCAAAGGGCCAGAGCAGTGCTTTGGCACAGAGCCACCTTACTCTCTGCAGCCCTGTGCTAGGAAGAGCACATTGAACCATGTGCTAATGCCTCCTTGAAGTGCTTCAGAAGTCATTTAACAATTAAATTTCAGTTAAATACTATATCTGAGCAGGTGATGAGCAGAAGATGTCTCATTTAATAGGAGAACTGGTGAATCATGGTGCCTGTGTCACTCACTGAGAGTAATGTGGGTGCTTAGCATCAGTGTATCTGTGGTAAAGGAATCCAGATGTTAACTCCTGGGATCCCTGGGGCCAAATGCTCTTATGCCAAAGAGCAAGGACCACAGTGTCTGGAGGAGGTGTAGGATTTGTTGTTGGGCATGCACCCTGGGTTTGAGGACTCTGCTGCATCCCAGCTCGGCAAGTGAGGCCACGCTGGGGTGCTGGCCTAGGGGACGCCCGCCCCAAGCTTGTCTGCTATCGGGCCAGCCCACTCGTAAACCAGCTCTCCTTGTGCCTCAGGTTACCATTTGTAAAACCCCTCAGTACCTGCAGGGGGTGCACCCCCTCACATTTTCAGCTGGGCTGAGTGGTTTCCAAGCATATATGAAGCACATATGAATTTCAGGACAAGCCTTGCATCGGTCCCTGCAGCCTATGCAGATAAACCCTGAGCTGCTTTTGAACCAGCAAAGAGAGGAGCTGCAAGCAGTGCAGGAATAGCAGCCCAGGGTTCAGCTACAGTGCAGATGTATCCATAGAAATGGCTCTTTCTGTCAATGATGCTCAACTGTACCTCAGAGCAGGATCCGTGAGAGCGCACAGCAATAGCACAGTGCAGCATGACAGCTGTTAATAAAATCTACCCCCACCTGTGTGATGAGGAAGTGTGCCTGAGTCCCGGTGCACATCGTATGGATCATCCTGAAACTCAGCTCAGAGCACCCTCAGCTTGTTTAATATTCAGGTATCCTCATGAGTGTTGCAGGGTAAAAAGGTCCAGTTGAAACGGGGGAAAGGGACAACATTAGCATTTGACATAGAGGTAAGGAGAGCTGAAGTGGTCACAAAGTAAGCTTGTGGCCGAGATTCCCTGTCCCATTGCTGCAGCATAGATGTCTCAGCTGTAGGACAGCGGTGTCCCATGTGTGGGGTATTGCTGTCCCATCTGTGCGGTAGTGATTTCCACAGGGCACTGGTGTCCCAGCCACAGGGTTGGGATGTCCATAGGCTCTGCACCCTCAAGCCCCCTCCAGGCCCCTGATAGGTCTGTTTCCATCTACAGGAGTGACGAGGGCTCTGTGCAACCCGTCCTTTAGCGTCACAAGTTGTGCAACCGCAGCTGATCTCACCCACTGTTGCTCAAACCAGCACACCCAGGACACTTCTAGCCTTGAATCACAGAATTGTAGAATCACTTGGTTGGAAAAGACCTTCGAGATCATCACTTCCAAGCACACCTGTCCACTACTAAACCATATCCTTAAGTGCTTCATCAGCTCCAGGGATGGTGACTCCACCACCTCTCTGGCAGCCTCTTGCAGTGCCTGAAAACCCTTTCAGTGAAGAATTTTTTACTGATGTCTAATCTGAACCTGCCCGGGTGCAACTTGGGGCCATTTTCTCTTGTCCTGTCACTGGTTACTTGGGAGAAGAGACCAAGACCTTGCTACAACCTCCTTTCATGGAGTTGTGGACAGTGATAAGGTCTCCTCAGCCCCCTTTTCTCCAGGCTAAACAACCCCAGTTCCCTCAGCCGCTCCTCATAACACCTGTTCTCCAGCCCCTTCACCAGCTCCGTTGCCCTTCTTTGGATGTGATTCAGCACCTCAATGTCCTTCTTGTGGTGAGGGGCCCAAAACTGAGCACAGGATTTGAGGTGTGGCTTCTGCAACACCGAGGATTTGGACTCGATGATCCTCGTTGGTCCCTTCCAACTCAGGAAATTCTGTGATTCTGTGAGTACAGGGACACAATCACTTCCCTGGTCCTGCTGGCCACACCATGGCTGATACAGGCCAGGATGCTGAGAGAATAAACTCTTTTCTCTTGACAAAAGCAGTTGGTCTGCTGTTGGTCTTTTTGGCCACCTGGGCCACTGCTGGATCATGTCCATCGCACCTCTCTCCCCGGCACCCGCGGGTCGGGACATCCATCCTCCAGCGAGCCGCCTCGTTAGAACCCAGCAACACCCGTGGCGCCGTGCGTTTCTTCGCCTTTTCCTTTCTCCCCAGGACCGAGACGCACGGGATCGCCCGCCCCCGAGGGGAAGGGACGGGCTTGGAGCAGAGCCCCAGTCCCCGGAGCGGAGCCCCCTCCCTGGAGCACCCCGGGCCGCCCCCAGTGCCGGGAGGGGAGCGCCGGGCGCCCCGCCCGCCCCCGGCCCCGCCCCGCCCGCCCCTCGGGCCGGGAGCGCGGGAGCCGCAGCGGGGCTGGTGGCGGCGGGGGGTGAGTACGGGGCGGGGAACCGGGCAAGGAGCCTGGCTGAGGGGGTAGGCGGCGGGGGCACCGGGCTGTTTCCCCCGCGGGGCACGCCGGGTGACGGGCACTTCTTTAGTGGGGACGTGGGGTTCAGGCATCGCCCTGTCGGAGCTGGCGTTGCTGGGCGCTGGGGGAACACCTGCTCCCCTCTCTGAGGGCTCCCCTCCATCTGAACCCCCGTTTTTGGGAGGGGGTCCGGGTGCAGTAACCCCAGGTACTGGATCTCCACTGATTAGAGGTGCAACGGGATGAATGACTGTGGAGACTGCTCTTATGAGATGGGGAGCTGTAAGAGCTGTAAGTCTCTCTTCTGCCTGCTCTCGGGCAAAAGGTGTTTGCAGCTGATGGGTTGAAATCGGTTGTGGAGGTGTAGTGCCCACTGGTGCTGCTGGAAATGCCTGGAGGAATCCACAGCTAAAATACAAACCAGCGGGAGTAGGGCATGAGTATGAATCACATGGGCTCCATCCCATCAACTGCAAAGGGTTCTGTGTCAAAGTCTGGTGGCTCCATGCTTTGCTCCCACTCCCAAACCAACAGAGCTTCTCAGATGCTTTTTCAAAAGCTTTGTTATTGGACGGGGCCTTGAGCAGCCTGGTCTGGTGGGAGATGTCACTGCCCATGGCAGGGGGGTTTGAACTGGATGGGCTTTAAGGTCTCTTCCAGCCCAAACTATTCTATGATTCTATGATTAAAACTATGGTTTGGATGGGTACCAAACCCCTAACTATTGTAATGATAATAGTCATAACAGCAAATTCAGTGAAAGGCAAGAAGGAATCACGCTCGCACTTCGGCACATCTCTTCACAGCACTCTTCTTGGTGTATCTGCATGTGGTTAAAGGTCTCCAGCCTGTGCAGTGTGGAAGGACAGGCTATAAGCGCCGTGGAGGGATGGGGTGTGGAGGTGGATTTCTGCTTGATGACGGTGGGAGAGATTCAAAACTCTTTTCTTGTGGCCCTGGAAAAGAGCATTTTTCTGAGTAATGCTTAATAGACCCTATGAATCACCATCTGCATAACTTTATATGGGGGATGCTATTCTCAGCGTCTTACTGGAAGTATGTAAACTATTAACATTCGTATGTGTTTGTACATGCAACGTGTAGATCTGTTTCCTGGGAAAGACTATTTCAGAGTAGGTCAAAGGAGGAGACGGGGCAGAACAAAATGCAAGTGTGGTTTGATGGGTGAATATGGTGTTTGCGAGCCGGCAATTGCTCTCTTTGGAGGAGCATCCCCGCCGTGGAAACCTGTGCTGGAAATGCTCAGTGGGAAATCTGATGTGCAGGATGTGGAGCGGCCTGGGAGCAGAGCCTAGGGACAGCTTGGGGAGCAGGGACTTGGGTCCTGCCCTGGCCTTACACCTCCCCTCCCACCCCTGCTCCTTTGGCCTCTTCTTCCAAGTGGTTTGTGCTCTGAGAAAAACATGGGGTGTCTTTTAAAGAGCTTCAGGAGAGCTGTGCCAGCCAGAGATGGGGTTTGGCAAGGGGACAGTGGGATGGCAATGTCACCCAGTGCAGAGGAGCCACCCCCGCACACACGCTGCAGGAGCACGTGCTGGGTAGGCTGGGGGAGCTGTTAGCATCGCTCCCTGTGCTGCACCGCTTTTGTCAAGAGAAAAGAGTTTATTCTCTCAGGCTGTCAATCTGTCATCTCCCAGAGGCTTACTGCCTTCCCTCCATGTTCACCTCCCCCTCGCTGCTGTCACTCCCAGATGTGCACAGTGCCAGGGGCTGCAAATTCCCACTGCTTGGGCAAGGGAACCACAGCATCTCCCAAACCTCACCAGGAGAATCACAGCATCTCCCAAACCTCACCAGGCTGTTCCCAAGATGAGGAGAGTGTTGACCGCAGAAGCTGAATATTTCAACTCTTGGTGCTGTTTCAATCCAGGCTTTCAGTCTGGAGCTACCTAATTTCCATGCGGTTGGATCGAGAGCTTTGCTGTAGATTTTTTTGCTTGTGGGTCTTCTTTTTTTCAAACAATATTGGCTGAAGATTTTCCAGGTAAATGTGATGCTCTCAAAAGGAGCTGGATTCACGGGTCAGTAGGGTCCTTGTGCTCTCCTGAGCATCTACTGCTGCAAGGCAGCATGAGCACAGCTTGCCTGCTGTTGCCTGCTCGTGTTCAGGGGTGAGTTGGAGGATGCTGATCCCTAACAGCATCATCTAGCATTTCTAACGGGTCTCTAACAGTCCCTTCTCTGTCTCAGCTCAGTCAAGCCCCAGCTGCTCAGAAGGCAGCATCAAAAGATGTCCCCTCATTATGGGGGGAAGGCTCTGTCTCCTCTCAGCCCAGAAACACCTCCAACTTCCTGGCAGGTGACTGCGGCTGCTCGTGGGGACCACTACCCACCACCAGCCTGAGCAGTTATTTGGACTCGTGACTGCAGGATGAGAGCTGGAGCATATTGTTAGAGCTCCCCGTCCTGCAGCCTTCCTGGAGGTTTCCTGAATCCCACTTCTCATCGGATTTCTTCATTAAACGCAGATTAAATCAAACAGTGTTTCTTTCACTACAAAGTAATTTGGCTTTCCATTTACTGGGCCCATCTGATAAATAATGGCTTGAAATATTGTAATTCCACCTGCCCTTGATCACACTGAGTCTGTGCTGGACTTCTGCTGCCTCCTCCTTAGCTCTGGCTTGGCACCTGCAGGTCTCAAGGTACAATTTGAGTTCCTGCTGTAGGAAGAAAGCCCTGTGTGGAGGACTAATGCCACCAAATTTTCTTCATTTTACTGACATACAGGCAAAGAGACAAAGACAGAAGTGGGTGATGAGTGTGGGTCACCCACCCAGCTCTCCATCCACCTCTGTGCTTGAGCCCCACCTCCGTTTTGGACAGCCCCTAATGTGCAGGCTCTCCACTGGCTCTACCACCACGAGAAGCCCAGCTCAATCTTGGGTGATTCCTCTGCAACAAGACTAAATCTGGAAAGGGCTGCTGATGCTTAACTCCCAACAAATCTTTTTGTCCCTCAAGAAATGGGAGCTGAACCTGCGTCTTCTTGATGGTCAGTGAGCAGGGCCAGAGGGGACGTGATGCCTCCCTGGTTGCTAGTGCTGTTTGGTTAGTTGGGGGCTGAGGATCCCCATGCCCAGAGATCAGATGCTTGTTGTTTGCTGGAGAAAGCAATGGGGAGCAAGAGCCCCAGAGATCAGAAACCAGCTTCCTCTCCCCAAATTTTCCTGCGCTGGGGAAGAACAGTTGCTCTCAGCATGTAACATTAAGCTGAGAATTGTCATCCAGCAGGAACATGTGGCACTGCCTCACCTCTTTGGTTGTCAAACCAACTCCAAACACCCTGATAGGGGTGGTGAAGATGGTGATAACACCTGCGAGATCCATCAGGCCAGGTAGCTGAGAAGGTATGTACTGGAGCTGACCCAGGAGAGCAAAATTTGATGTGCAAAAGCTCATTTGGAGGAAGACTGAGAAGATTCTTCCAGTGCCAGGCTATTTACCCGACTTTCAAAATAAATGGAAGCCCCTCTCCACTTCTGGACTGTCTCAAAATGGGACATCATAGCTGGGTCAATAAGATATCAATGGCCTGTTGCCTTAGTCCTCCTGACTTAGCAGAAGTACTGACTTCAGCAACAGATCAAACCCTCTCCAAGGGTTTAGCTTGTATCCAGCACATTCCTGACTTTTAATGGAGATGCGCATTGATTCCAGCTCCCATCCTTGCCCTAAGCTTGGCCGTGGTGGGGACCGCAACTATTGTGGGCTCCATCAGTTGCTGGAGAGCTCTTTGGGGTCCCTGCTCACTTGGTGTCTCAGGAGCCATTCCTAGGTGAGGACCCTTGGGTTGCCAGCAGAGGGTTTTTCTTTCCACTGAAATAGCAGATCTGTGACTTTCAGAGATGGTACTTGGCCCTTTTCCCTGAGAAAGGAAGAAGCAGTCCCGAATCCCCTTGGCTATGGGCTTTTGAGCAGCGATGCCAGGAACCTACTGTCACCGCAGGACTGATTTACCTCCAGTTTCAGATGAGAAAATACACTGATAATTCAGAAGCGATGACATCTTAGATTTATTTCCCTTTCCCTAACCTCTCCCATAACCTTGCTTTGATCAGAAACCCAGCTGGCGTTCCTCCAAGCTTGGGAGGAAGTTTGGAATAAAACCCAAAGACAAGAGCTGTGCAAGTCCCCAAAGCCTCCTTCATACCTGCCCTGGCTGGGACTCTCATCCTGCCTCCATGGGAGCACTGGGTCATTTCTTGAAAATTATGGTGGTTTTATGAGGCTGTTGGGAAGTTTATGGGTCCACGCTGGTGCCTGCCTTTGCTCTGTCCAAGGGCTTCCCATATGAGATGATGGAAATGCCCCTTATGATAGTCGATAATAAGTAGCTAAAGACTGTGCAACTCCCAGAGATGTCCTGCCTCAGTAGTTTTCTCCTCTGGCAGGTCTTCCATGACTCAAACTTAGGCTATTTCTTGTCTTGCAGGACTTGGGCTCTCTCTCTCATGCCTTATCTCACTCTTCTCCCGTCCTAAAATCTCCTCACAAAGGATGGCAGCTGCCTCTTTCCGCTACGGCATGACCATCACTGGGGCCGTGCTGCTGGTGACGGGGACGCTGTGCTTTGCCTGGTGGAGCGACGGGGAGGTGGGCTCCACAGCCAGCAGTGGGGCTCGCCTCCTGCCTCCCCGGGAAGCTGAAGCAGTTCCCAGCTCCTCCTCCAATGCCCTGCTCCGCTCCGTCAGCTTCTTCTGCTGTGGCATCGGTGGCATCCTCCTCCTCTTTGGGCTGCTCTGGTCAGTGAAAGCCAATGCCAGGGTGGTCTCTCACCGCTACCAGTACCATTTCCCCAGGGACCTGCAGTACTTCACCGCGGAGCCTCTGGAGAAGTGGAACTGCAGGTGGGTGCCACATCCCCACATAGTGCGTGGGTGGGAAGAAGTCAAGGGTGGGTTTGACTGTCCCAGAATGGCCGTACACCTAAACCTGCTCTCAGGCTTGGCTGCTGGTGAGCTCAGATGAGCAGTAATGCCGCCGTGCTGCAGCATTTTGTGCTCTCCTCCTGTTCCCTGAGCAGATGCTCTTGCTCATCAGTGTCAACCTTTACCCAAGCTCCCACAACCTACCCTCCCTGCAGGCACCCTCTGTGTCCACACTGGCTGCTCCTGCAGCTGGCTCAGCCGCAGACAGCTCTCCTTGCCCTGTGGGGCCATCACTGGCCAAGACAGACATCTCCTTAGCATAGCCACTAAACAGAAGACCACGTTGGTTTTCTGGGAGAAGATTTGGATTTAGGGGTGGGAGGCTCATCCAGACCTCCATCTATTGAAACCTGCTCTCATGCTACAAGCCTGCAGTGCTCTATAAGGGTGATGGGGTTTGTGCTATCTTTAATAGATACGAAATCAATGTTAAAGGTGGTAAAAAGGAGGAAAATAGACCTCAGGTTGGCATTAAGTGAGACAGGAGTGCAGGTGAAGGGACCTGCTATGTTATAGGGCCCGGAAATCTCCCTTGCCCACCCGAACACCACTGTGGCTTGTTGGGTCCCCAGACTCTTCCTGTATGAGCCTGAGATTTATTCCCATTTCTTGATATAAAAATTTCTTGATCAAAAGGGGTTTTTTTTTTTCAGAGACTTTTGTGGAAGCCAAGCCAGCTGGCCCTTCCCAGCACTGTTTTATGGGGTCACAGCAAATATCTTGGCTCCAGCATAAATCAGGCTCTGGGGAAAAGCAGCACAAAAAGAAGCTCTTAAGAACATAAAACCACAAAAATTCAGTTAGTGTGAGAGGCACGTTCCTACTTCTCCAGGGCTTTTGGTGCCCATCTGAATATCTGGGGGTGAGATTGTGAGCCAATCTTGACAATCTGGGCGGGTTCCCTCGTCTTGTGGAGGTCTTTGCTATGCCCCTCCCAGAGAATGCCCCTTTCCCTGAGCTCCCAGCTCCGGTGCTGAATGAGAAGCAGCACCCTGGCACTGCTGGTGCTGCAGCAGCTCCCCCACCCCTAGCTGTACTTGCATTCATGCAGCAAAGCATCCTGTTCTGGGAGAAATCTCCCTCTCTGCATTTTTTGCAAGCTGATGCTGTTTGGCAAAAGTCATGGCACTTAATGCTCAGGGAGGTAGGACTGGGACAGGGGGCAGCTACCTTTGGGATGGAAGCATCCTTGCAGAACATCACAGCTTTGCCTTTGGACCAGCTGTGCTCCTCCAACGCCCGCAGCCTCCCTGAGCACACAGCACTGCCTTTGCTTCTGCAAAAGCAAGCGGACCATGGGTTGCTTTCAAAGCCTCCCCATCTTTGGAGCTGCACCGTTTTGTAGGGTGTTGAGCAGGGCCTTGTATAGGGCAAAGGTTGGGTGGAGGTTTTCCCTGTAAACAAGCTGTGTTTGCTCAGTGAAGCACTGCTGGAAGTGGCACCAAGCTTAGCTGGCACATGGAGGGCTCTGGCGGGCATGAAGGTGGGGTGAGACCACATTGAACCAGGATGCCCACCTATCACTGGGCTGCTTATGCCAAGCCACTCACTGGGCTACTGGCAGCCTCTGTGCTTTGGCGGGTGACTTTGGGGTTAGGCAGATGATGAGGATGCTCTCCTGCCCTTGGGAAGCAGCACAGTGCAGAATGGAGGGGGAGATGTTTTGAGAGCCAGCACTTCTGCTGCTTTGCGATCAGCCACACCTGCAGTTGTAGCTCTTAACGCTAGAGGTGGCACCTCTTCGAGACTGCCTTGCCTTCTTCTCATGTCAGGGGTTAGATAATAAACTCAGTGTGAACTGGGCAACATTGCTTTGTGGCAAGGTCTGATGGATTGTGCCCTTCCTCCCACATGGCTCCCCACCCTCCTGGTACCAGGAAGCAGTTAACACAATCTTCTGATGACCTCAGGCATGCAAAACCTGCCCATGTGCCATCCACAGCATGTGCATGTCCACTGTGCTCAGGGATGCTCCAGCTAATGAGATGGATGGGTTGCTGGGATGCTCTGTTTGATCGGGCACTGGGATGCTCTGTTTGATGGGTGCTGGAGTGCTCTGGTTGAGAGGGCACTGGGATATTCTGTTTGATGGGTGCTAGGATGCTCTGGTTGATGAGTGATGGGATGCTCTGTTTGACAGGTGCTGGGGTGCTCCAGTTGACAAGGCACTGGGGTGCTGTGGTTGATGGGTGCTGGGGTGCTCTGGCTGATGGAACACTCAGATACTCTGGTTGTCAGGGCACAGGGATCCTCCTTTTGTTGGGTACTAGAGTGCTCCAGTTGATGGCTGCTCAGATGCTCCGGTTTTTGGGTGCTGGGATGCTCCAGTTGACGGGGTGTGCTGCTGGGTTTCTTCTTCTTCCCTTGCAGTACCTGGGACGCCAGTGCCATCCCCACCTATGAAGAAGCCCTGACCTGTAGACCTGCCCATGGTGCCCCAGCCTACATCCATCATCCGAGGAGGAAGGAAGAGCTCACTCCACCCCTGTACCGCTACCTGGAGGAGGACCAGAGCTGGCAGGGTGGTCGCCGGCGCAGCTCCTCCGACAGCGCCTTGTTCCGCCCCAGTCCATCCTGGCTGGAGACCCAGCACCCTGGGGAGCTACAGGCAACGCCTCCCCCCAGCTATGAAAACATCAGTGTCCGGGGTGTATGAGCTGGTAGTGGCAAGGGGCTGGGACTCTGCAGGTGGCTGCCCGGCTCCTCAGCTTTAAACTGAGCCCCTTCCATTGCTGGGGTGACAGGAGGCTGGGCGAGGAGGGAAAAGGTTCTATCTGGCTTTCTAAGTGATCTGTTCGGGGCTGTTGGGATTGTGGGTCAGTGGGCAATGCGTTCAGAGTGGTGGGGGTCATTGGCATGTTTGAAAGACTTTGTATTTTTAATAAAACCACTGCTGGTTGCAGATGTTTTGCATTTCCTGCTCTGACCAACCCTGGGAGGCTCATATCAGGCCAGGGGCTGCCTACTCAAAGCAAGAGATGTATAATAAAAACTGCAGCAAAGAACAAGGAATCTGGTCAGAGGAAAACCAGCTCTGTCTGCCCCATTAGCTCCTCTGCCTTTTCATTGCCCCTTCCAGCTGTATCTCCATCCCTTCCACCTTGCTTACCCTGCATACTGACTTCCTGTGCCTCACTTCATTTGGTTTAGTGATGTTCACTGGCTCGTGTGTGCTTTCGGGGCATCTGAGTGTGCTTGGCATTTCAGGCAGTATCCTAAAAAATCAACCTGAGCACCACAACCCCCTCCCTTCCCATCACGGATGAGTTTGCAGCCTCACCCAGAGGAAAGGCCAACTTCATTGGGGGCTGCTGCTAGTTGCTCCATCCCACTTGAATAATGGGTTTCCCTGGGCTCCCTGTGGACATGCACAGTGGCTGTGGAGCCACAACCAAATATAAAAAATTATTTATGATGTAATATATTGTTTTTCATCAACTAGGTACATTCTTTCCTACACAGGCAAGCAAGGGAAAAAAACAAAGGCTAAATAAAGCCACCACTACTGTCTGGCTATTGGACGTGCCACCTCTGCTTCATCTGAAGCAAACAGAGGGCACATGGGATGCTCTGTCCTCACTCCCCCCAGGCAGACCAAGCCTGCTTTATCCTACCCTGGCTTTATCCCCACCTTCACAGCCTGGTTGCTTCCCCATCAGTACAGCCCCACTACTGGTTCCCTAGCACCCATCTAGAGAAAGCAGGGGCTATCCCAACCTACTAGCCTCCAAAAAGGTCCTGGAACACTCCCTCTTCCCCTGCTGCAGCCCCCCAGCCCTTGAAAACATGCTGTGCCCTGGTGTTCACCTTAATGTGGGGCTCTGCCAGCTCTGATTTATGGCCTAGTCCAGCTGGGAAAGTCCCTTCAGGACCAGTGGCTGTCTGGGTCCCCATCTGTGCGGCCATGCCCCCCCTCCCTCCCCATCGCTTCCCTAGGCGTGGGGTCCAGCCGTGTGTGCCTGCAGGGAAGGTTACCCAGACACGTGCCGGGCGGAGTCACTGGAGTGTGAACGGTGGGTCGGTGTTTGCATTCATTACAAACCCGTTAAAAACTGGCTGGCTCAGCCCTGGGCAGGACCAGGCTCAACGTGCAGCTGATCCTCAGCCCCTGGCAGTCTCTGGAGAAAGAAACCACTCCTTGCCTTACCCTGGAGGTGTGCTCAGTGGGCAGCACCTGCAAGTAAAAGGGCTTTCTGGCGTATCTCCTCCTGTCCCTCTCCCACCTGGCACTCATGGCAGAGGAGAAGGCCTTTCGCTACGGTTTCATCATTCTGGGTTTCTTCCTGGTGATGACGGGGTTGTTCATCATGAGTGTGGAAAAGCCCCAGATCTACATCACTTTCTGCGCCCTGGGCGTCCTGCTTGTAGCTGTGGGCATCACCTGGAGCATGTGCCAGTGCTACCCAAAGGTAGGGTCAGTCCTCATGCCGCGCGCGTTGGGGGGTTTGAGGGCACAGCCGGGTTTGGGTGGTTTTGGCTGCTGTGGGTGTGTAACCTTGGGCTGTGTCTCAGTTTTCCCTTCCACAGAGTGGGGTATTAGCAGGTCTCAGGGGAAAGCCAGCTGGGGTGACCTGGAGGAGGAGGTGGGGAGGCTCTTGCCTTGCTACACCTCCCTGATGATGCCTGCAAGATGCAGCCCCACTCCCTTGCCCTCTGTACCCTTGCACCTGCCCTGAGCCAAGTAGCCAGTGGGGAATAAGCCCAAGGAAATAAGCTTGTGTTCATCTCTCCCATGCAATACTCTCTAAACTAGCCCCTCTCCTCCACCCATGGGGTCTCAGCAGGCTCCCAGGATTTCAAAGAAGCAGCTGTCATGATCTTAGAGGTCCAGAGGGGCCCAACCCCCCCAAGCACACCCTCACCTGCCAGTCTCCTTGGCAGAGGGCACTGCTGGGGTGGCAGGGCAGCCATGCATCCCTGCCCTGGGAAACAGCTGGCAGAAAAGGCTTTTTTTCCAGGGAGAGGGTGGCTGTAGAGTTAATCTGAATGTTGCCAAGTGGTTCATTGAAAAACGTGTCTGCATCCTCGTGTGGGACACCAGCACCTGGGATCAGCTGGAAGCCCCCCAGGACCAGCTCAGTACCCTGGGACTGGGGTGAATCTGACCCCAGCTCCCCCCAAGCTGAGCTCAGCCCTGACTAGGAGGGAGATGAGGCTTTATCACTGTGCTCAGAGCTCAAGGATGGGCCACCCTCCGTGTTATCCCTGGCCACTGACTTCCTATATGAGCCCTGAGACCGACCCTGGGCTCAGGCACACACACAACTGTACTGGAGACAAGCTGCTGAGAGGGGGGTTGTGCTAGGTTATCGATTACCCTCAAAAAAATAATTTCCAGGCAAGACATCCAGATACGCTGGAAAAAGAACAGACCCCCAGCTAAAGGGAGACCTTAGACTTTTTACCACTAGCAAGGGCTGAGGACCCCTGCAATGCCCAACACAACACCCCGGGCTTTGCGTTTCTTTTCCCTCCAGATAACATTCGTTCCAGTGGACTCTGAGACTGAGCGGTTTCTGGACCACAAACCCGTTGTGCTGCCAGAGAAGGACACCTGGTAGGTCCCAGTGCCCTGTCCCAGCAGCTGTTTTCTTTTTGGCGGGTGTTTTTACATGTACACATGGTTACCTGTGAAACTCTGGGGCCAAGGTCAGTACCTGAGCACACTGGCACCAGGGACAACCACATCTATTGCAGTAAAAAATGACATGGAGGGTCTGGGGTAGGGGAGGCAAGAGCTGGCTGTGGATCCAGAGTGATGCTGGAGGGTGCCATGCATCCAGCTGCATTCCTTTGGGCATCCTCCTGCTGGTATGTGCAGTGGTATGGCCTGTAAAGCAGCTGATGGAGTCTTGGTGCACATCCCCAAACATCTCCTAGCTCTGTGGGGGCCCAGGGTCCTGTTCAGTACCCTGTTCTTTCTTTGTCCCCAGCTTGCACTCACCCTGTCCCAACCAAGAGGACACCAGCACCTATGAGAAAAGCCTGCCATCCTACGAGCAGATCCAGAGTCAGATGGTGGGCTCAGCCTTGCTCCCAACCACCACACAGCTCAGACCGCGCAGCTGCTCCCAGCCGGCAGTGCAGGCAAAAGCAGAGGTCCACTGGGATCTGAGGGGTGCTGGAAAACCACCCCCAGAGCCAGCACCTCAGCTGGAAATGGCAGCAGGCAGCTGGTATGTAATGTCTGCAAGGTTGGGGTGGTCCTGGTGGGATGTGGGGTGAAACCGGGGTGGGGTCAGACTCCTGGCATGAGGGGAGGAAGATGAGGCTGAGGGGTCTTTGCTGGTCACACAACACAGAACCCCAGCCCCTCCCCCCCCCCCGCCCTGTTGGAGTCCAGACAGTGTGTAAGCCCATGTAGTCTCCCAGTACCAAATTATTTACCAGTTTGGAATCAGGATGAAATCTGGATTTCCTTGGGTTGTAATTCGCATTTTGCTTTTATTTCATTTTATAAATATAAACAATGTCCCTCAACAGAATAAATCCCAAATTCCTGGTCAGATTTTAATACAAATGAGACACTCAGCATCTGTCTCTCAAACCAGATGCCACATACGATGCCTATGCATTGGTCCAGGAGATCCTAAAAGCCCTTTGCAGGTGATAGATGTCACCGTGCAGCCTGGGGTGGAGGTGTAGCTCTGTGCCAAAACACATCTGTAGCTGGGAAGAGGCAACTCTGCTTTATCCCTGGGTTGCAGGCACAGTGTGTGAGGGCAGCCACTACTTCGTCCCATGGGCAGGAGACTGTACCTGACAGGTGGGTTGTCCCAGTAAAGGCTGAGAGAGGGGAGACAGGGCCCTCATAGTATGCCTCAGCCACCCAGCAAAGGGACTGAGGAACACCAAGCCCAAGTGCTGAGGGCAGCAGCCACCAGCTCTGGTGAAATCCCAGAAACAGCTCTGTTTAGTGTAATCTCAGCCCTCCTTGTTCCCACAGCTCCCCTTGGCCAACCCTGGGGAATGCGCCACTAGCATCCCTCCTGGAGGACATGGACACGCCATCGCTGGAGGGCTCCGTGCCTGGTAGCCCTGTGCCACAAGGCCGACCCCCACCTTCATCTGCCACCTGCTCCAGCTGCACCCTCACCAGCTTCCCAGTGCGGGGAGAGCATCCCGGTTCCTCCTGCAAAGACACTGGGGAAGAAGATGACCTCTATTATGGGCTCCGAGAGGGGCTGGATGCTCTGCTTGAGGAGAGTGACCACGTTTTTGAGCCTGAAAACTGACTTCCTGGAGAGAATGGCCACTTCGCATGGATGCAGCTTGTGGAGGGAATGCAAATGTTGCAGCCTGGAAGAGAGAGGCTGGGGCTGCCCCATGAAAGCACAGCACCTGCGGTGTGGAGGAGTCCCCAGGCTCCTGCCTGTTCCCCCATGCCACGCTGAGCCTTTTGTGCCCACTCAGCTGCACAGAAGGCTGCCATTCTGCAAAAGCCAAGGGGATCACCACCACCCTCTGAATTTCTGCAGCAGAAGTGACAAGGACCCTACTGCTGGAACCCTTTGGGTGGGTGCAGATAAGTGTGAATGCTGACCTGGGCAGGATCCAGAATAAATAATGTGCTTAGGAAGGGAAAAGACTAGTTCTGCTGCTTGAAGCAGGATCAGTGCTCATATAGGTAAAGACGTGTTCACCCCAGGTAGACTTAATGAGCCAGAGATGTCTGCAAAAGCCTTTTCCCACTTATCAAAGCCCTTCTGGAATTAAAGTTAGATTCTGAGACTCCTGCAGCTTGCAGAATTTATCTTTTGGCCCTGGAAAGGCTCTCCAAGTCAGGAGGAGGGTGATGGTGGGGAGAAACTGTGCAATCTCCCATCTCCTGCACGAGTACCAATTTCCAGCACTGACAGGTGCAGCAGGAGGGCTTGGCCAAGCTGAAAACCCAGTGATGGCTATGAATTCCTGAGGGCTTGCCAGGCTTGGTGTGGGGTGAGGAAGCCCAGTTGGAACTAGGAACAATGAGCTCTTTGCAGTTTTCAGTCTTCTTGAGGTGGTGGCTTTTTTCTCTCAGCTGAGTTGGTGTCAAGAGCTGTGATGGTGCAGATGACTTTGCATGCTGGTGGCCACCATCCCAGCTCCCTCTGAGTAAGAAGTGTTTGTTTCAAGTCACATCACTGGAGCTAGGCCCGGTTTGTCACCATGACAGGAGCAATGCAGCAGCTTTTGAACATTCTGTTTGCTGCATCCAGAGACAGCGGCACGGGAAGGAGCTCCAACCTCCACCTGGCCTTTGGCTGCTCAGTGCTGTGGGGATCCGTGTGGCTGAGCCTCACTTCGGCAGCCTGGTTTGGGCTGATTACAGGAGGAAGGCTGAAAGCAGAAGTGAATGCAACAATGTGGGGATGCAGAGTCCTCTTGCCCTGTTTTGGGAAAGCTGGGCTGGATGCTGTGTGTGCCCAGCATAGCCCCAAGAGCCTTGAGAGCACGTATCTGCAGGCAGTGTGGCTCTTTAGCAAATTTATGTGGGCTGACAAGCCCAAAACTGGGGGGAAATCTGTCCTCCAGTACCCAAGGGGTGTGGAGCATGAGACCCCTGGAAATGATGCTCCCTACACTCCCCTGCTGCCTAGTGACTGCTTTGCTGATGCAATCCAGGGTGGTGCAAGAAATGGCTCTATCTGGGGTTTTTGTGTCCCTGTGACATCCATCCTTGTGTCACTGTGCCCTTCTATCACCTTTGCGTCACTGCAGCAGCAAAGCAGGGACAGGCAGGCAGCACGCTGCACACCCCAGGCTGTTTACAGCCAAAGAGGCTGTCGGGAGGGTGGGGAACAGACACTGGTGTTTACTAAATATTGCCCGCAGGATTGTGAGTGGCTGTCCAGGAGGAAGCATTACTCAACTGTTTACACTTGCTCGACTCCTGCCTGTCCTTCCCAGCAGGGTCACTGTGGTGGCTGCAGGTACACCATTGGGATGCAGTCACAACTTGCTGGGTTCTGGAGGGGAATGAGGCAGGATGTTGGTTCCAGAGGGGGCCTGGGGTAGGTAGTGGGTTCTGAAGGGTGCCTGGGGCAGGACGTGGCTCTACGTGGCCAGTTTAGGACTCTCTTAGAGACCTGGAAGCATTTGCCCGTCTCATGTCCCAGAGCTCCCTACCACTTTTGGCCAAAGAAACATATTTTCAGAAGCATTTTCCTTGGGCAGGGACAGAGGAAAGGCCTGAGATGGGGGGTCTGGAGCATGTCCCCCTCAGCAGTGCAGCTGGATTTGCATACCTATATTCCTCAGCGAAGCATCCTAGGTGGGAGGGAGCTGGGGGAGCCAAAGGGTTCATCCCCTCCCCCCCGCGCCGGCTGAGGTTAAACATTGCGAGAAGCGGGACATTCCTGCATGAAATTAAGAGCTCCGCAAGACCCGGCGGTCTAGCCGCCCGCTCGGATCTGCCAGGGGCAGCACCCGGTTCTCCCCGCACTCCAGGAACAGCGTAGATCAATGGCGGAGAGCGCAGGGGCCCGCGCATGGGTTTAACAGTGCGGAAACCACAAAGAACAGCGCACCAGTGGTGTAGTGGTATCATGCAAGATTCCCATTCTTGCGACCCGGGTTCAATTCCCGGCTGGTGCACATCCCGTGATGGTGTTTAACTATGCGAAGTTAATCGCAGTAGTCCTTTTACCACTAGCTTTTAAAGCTACTTACATTTTATTTTTAAGCTTTTTAATAGCTCTTTAAGGTATTTAAAATATCTTAACTCACACTAAGCTGCCCCCAAAATCTGGGCTGAAAATGCCCTTTTTTTACCTCTCCCTGAGGCCTGCACTGCTGTAGCCAGAGGGATGTGGGCCAGGGGGACAGAGGGCTATGAGGGACTTTTTACAAGTGCTAGTAGTGATAGACAATGACTGATGGCTTTAAACTGGAAGGGGAAAGATATAGATTAGACATTAGAAAGAAATTCTTCATGATGAGGGTGGTGAGGCATTGGCACAGATTGCCCAGGAAAGCCGCGGATGCCCCCACTTTGAAAGTGTTCAAGGCCAGGTTGGATGGGGCCTTGAAGCAGCTTGGTCTGGTGGGAGGTGGCAGGGGGGTTTGGAACTGGATGGGCTTTGAGGTCCCTTCCAACCCAAACCATTCTGTGATTCTATGACACCCCGCCCAGCATCACTCTTCCCTTCACCAGCACCACCTGGGTTGGAGGGCATCAGGGGATTTAGGGGCCTTTCCCCCCTTATTGAGTTCTTCTCTATCGCCTTTTCTGCTCTCTCCTTCCTCCCCCCTAACCAGGAACACACACACACACTACCCCCTCTCCCCCCAAAGTTTACACAGCCACAGTGGGACGGTACCACTGCTCTCAGCAGCAGCGGGACTTGCTGCTAGAAGCTCCCCTGTGTGATGAGATAGGAATCAAGTCTCTTCTCCACACGGTGTGAGTTTTTGGCTATCTCTGAAGGTTTTTTTCATGAAAAAAACCAATATTTCTCAGATATCCACTCCTTTGAGGGCTCCAGGGCTGGGCATCTCACATGCTCCCTGCACAGGTGTTAGCATTGGATATTCACTTAAATACCTCCCTGTATTTCTTAACCCATGGGGTGCATATGGGGCTGGAGAGGCCCTCTCAACGCCCTCTTCCGTGGGCTCTCTTCATCCTTCCCTTGGACATGGCTTGTCTCCATGCAACAAGGAAGAGAGCGACTCTGCAGGGAGAAGGAGATTGTGTGTGTCCTCCCCTCAAAACAAGGTTGGCTGCCCTGAAGGTGTCTGACTGCTGTGTGTGTCGCAGGAGGACTTAGCAGTGCCTGATCAGGATGAGTGAAAAATCAGGAGCAAGCCTTGTCCTGGTGAGAAGCCTGCTAGACTGTAGTGCCAGGTTGCCACAGCAGAGAGTGGATGACAAGTTGGGGCCTGGCGTCTGCCCCAGTTACCCAAATCAGGGTGCAGGCACTCACCAGAGGTTTCATAAAAAAAAAACCAGGTAAATCTATGTAAAATACATACATCCATACACATCCATATAAAACATCTACAACCACATAAAACATATATACCTATAAGCTCTGAGGAGCTTATAAATACCCTGTAAAAATAAATCCCTATTTCCCTCAAAAGCAATGAGCAAAGTAGGGTTTTGCTGAAGGTCATTGGGGATGTCCAGGCAGCATGGGAGCCCGGTGCTGCAGGAAGGCAGAGGTGAGGTGGAAAGCAGCGGTGAGAGCCATGGGAAAGCACCAACCGTAACCGAAGAAAAAAAATACTTGCCATGTGTGACGACTCTGTAAAAAATGACTAAACAGGATTAGAGGCTTTCATGGAAATTTATCTCTGAAGTGAGCCAGTAAGAGGCACATAAAAGCTTTCAGCCCTTTCTGAAAATAGTCCTTGAGCGCCTGCGTTCTGCCAGCCAGCGCTGCCCGAGATGCGTGGGGACTCCCGGGGGAATTTCCAGCTCACTGGGGAGGAGCGGCCGGCATGGGGAGAGCTGCCAGTCCCCCTTCTCCCTGCGCCCCCCGACGCACAGCTTCCTCGTGGGGCTGTGACCCACAGACGCACCGATCCATGAACCTGTCCTCCCTCCGTGAGGTTGTGACCTACAGACCCACCGTCCCGTGCACCTTCCCCACCGGTCTGAGACCCACCGCCCTGTGCCCCCCCTGATGGGGCTGCGACCCACAGACCCACTGCTCGCACCCCTTCCCCGTGGGGCTTGCGACCCTCAGACCCACTGCCCGCACCCCTTCCCCGCGGGGCTGCGACCCACCGATTCACGGCTCCACGTGGCTGTGACCCACAGACCCACGGCCCCGTGCCCCCCCCCCCCCCCGGGCTGAGACCACCGACCCACCGATCCAAGCCCCTTTTCAGCGGAGCCGCAGCCCACCGTCCCTTGCCCCGTGCCCTTCCCCTTGGGGCTGCGACCCACAGACCCACCGCCCGCACGCCTTCCCGTGGGGCTGCCGACAGCCACCCACGGCCCCGTCCACCCATCCTCTCCCCCGCCCCCGCGGAGCTGCCCACCTCCCGCCCCCCGCCCCTTTTCCGTGAAGCTGCCACCCCCCGCCCCGTGCCTCCCAGGGGCTGCCCCCCCCACCCCCGCGCCCCGTCAATGGTTAACGCGCCGGGCGGGCCGTTGGGGCCGGCCGTGGTGGCGCCATCCCCGCCCCGTCGCGCCGGGCAGAGCCGCAGCCGCCCGGGCGCCCCGCACTCTTGGTTGGGCGGGCGTAGCGGCTCCGCGGGCGTGCAGGGCACCCGGACATCGCGGCGCTCCCGCGGGGTGCGGCCGGGGATGGCCCCGCGGGCTCTGGCGCTGGTGCTGGCGGCGGCGGAGCTGGCGGAGGTGCTGATCCTGGCGGTGGCCGGGGAGGGCGCAGCGGCCGTCGGGGCCTCCCCCTCAGCACCCACCGCCTTCCATCGCGCCGCGAAGGTGAGCAGCGTGTGTGTGTGTGGGGGTGAATGGGGCAGCCACGCGTGTGTGTGCTCTAAACCCAAGCCACCGCTTTCTATCACGCTGCGAAGGTGAGCAAACGTGAGGAGCGTGGGGGAATGAATGGGATGGTCACACGTGTATGTGTTTTATAAACTCAAGCCACCGCCTTCTATGGCGCCACTAAGGTGAGGATTGTGGGGTGATGCTGGGGTGAGTGGGACAGCCACACATTTTTGTGTGTGTGTGTATGTCCTCTAAACCCAAGCTGCCACCTTCCATCGCACCACTAAGGTGGGGAACATGAGGGGATGGGGGAGTGAGTTTGGGCAGCCACGCATATGTGTGCCCCCTAAACCCAAGCTGCTGCCTTCCATCACACCGCAAAGGTGAGGAGCATGGAGGGGGGGTGATGGGGTAAATGGGGCTGTCATGTGTGGGTGCGCCCCCTAAATCCAAGCAGTCGCTTTCCGTTATGCCACAAAGGTGAGGAGTGTGGGGTGGTCGAGAATGAATGGGGCAGCCACGGGTGTGTATTTTCCCTAAACCCAAGCCGGACACTTGTGTCCTTCGCAGGCGTCATGGCGGCTGCCTGGGCATTACGTGGTGGTGCTGTGGAATGGCAGTGGTGAGGCTGAGGTGCGAGGCACGGCGCGGCAGCTGCAGGCCCAGGCAGCTCATCGGGGATACTTGACCCAGGTGCTGCACGTCTACCACCTCCTGCCCGCTTTCCTGGTGAAGATGAGCAGTGACATCCTGGACGTGGTACATGGGGCAGAGGATGGGTCCCGGGGCAGTGGCACTGGTAAGGGGTGGCAGCCCCAGTGCTGGAGGCACAGGAACTTTGCTACTTGACTGGGCACTGTGCCCCCTTCCCCACAGGCGCTGAAACTGCCACACGTGGAGTACGTTGAGGAGGACGCCTACGTCTTTGCCCAGAGCATCCCCTGGAACCTGGGCAGGATTGTGCCACTGCAGCGCAGTTTGGGTACCCACAGCCCTCCCAGTAAGCGCTGGGGTGTGGGGGGAGGACCTCAGGGGTTGGAGGAAGGATCAGTGACCCCGTCCCCTCTTTTGATCCCAAGGGGATGGGGATATCTCCCAGCCCAATGGTGCTGTGGCTCTAGAGCTGCGTTTTGGGAGCATGGGCTGACTGCAGTGGTGGTTGCTGTTCCTCCTGTCTGCATCCCTGGTAGATAAAGGTGACCTAGTGGAGATTTACCTGCTGGACACCAGCGTGAAGAGCACTCATCGAGAGATCAAGGGCAGGGTGCTTGTGACCGACTTTGAGAGCATCCCCGAGGAGAATGTCACCGGCTTCCACAGGCAGGTGAGCCCTGAGGTGCCGCATGCTGCAGCCTGGCAAGAGCATCCCCCTGTACCCATTGAATCCCAAATGGGCTTCTGGGTCTTCCCAGGACAGGAGAGTGACTCAGCTTGTGGCAAAATGCTGGGCAGGACATGCAGCAGTGGGAGCTGTGGTCCTCAGGGATGTTGGGATCGGGATCCTCAACATCGTCGAACTGAGGCTGTGGCCGAGTAGGGCAGGGCTCCTTACTAGGGAAAGAAGGCTGGGGGTGGCATGGATGCATGTTGAGGTGTCATTGCAAGAATGAATTGAAGTCCTCCCCACACCCTGGGTTCCAATGTCTAGCTGCACCCTGTGGTGAGTGCTAGCACTGCCTTGCATGGCATCGCTGCATGTGCAGCAGAGCCCGGTACTAACACAGCCCCAGGGATGGATGGCTACCCACCATCATTTCTGCCAGCTTTTCTCCTTCTGCACAGGATGATTTTTTTATCTTTTCCTCACACCAAAATATTTTTAAAGATTTATTCCACAGTGGGATTTAGCTGGTGCAATGCACAAGAGGTGAGGTGGGGTGGATGCTGTGGTGTTGCAAACCTGCTTTTGATGTAATGGGCTGGTATCTGTGCCAGGCCAGCAAGTGCGACAGCCATGGGACCCATGTGGCTGGGGTGCTGAGCGGGCACGATGCTGGCGTGGCCACAGGCACCAACATCCACAGCCTCCGTGTGCTGAACTGTCAGGGAAAGGGCACCATCAGCGGGACCCTCATCGGTGAGTGACCCCATGCCCTGGAGAGGAGCACACTCCCTCGTAGAGCCCCCACTTTGACCACCCCCTGTGAGAGTGTCCTGTCCATCATCTGATCCCCTCCCCGCCCCAGGCCTGGAGTTCATCAAGGTGACGCTGAAGGCTCAGCCCCACACACCACTGGTGGTGCTGCTGCCCTTCACCGGTGCCTACAGCCGGGTGCTGAACGCTGGCTGTCGACAGATGGCACGGATGGGGGTGGTGATGGTCACAGCTGCTGGTAACTACAAGGATGATGCCTGCCTGTACTCGCCAGCATCTGAGCCAGAGGTACAGGCTGGGGGTGCCCCCTGAGGTGTGGGGATGTGTGGGGACATGCTGCCACCTCCCTAGTCTCACCTGCTGCAGCGTCAAGTTGGCTGAGTGGGCTGGGGTGTACGCATCCCATCCTGCCCACATGTGCCTCCGTGACCACCCTGGCAGGTCATTACCGTTGGTGCCACCAACAGCGAGGACCAGCCCGCCTCCATTGGCACCCTGGGCACCAACTTTGGCCGCTGTGTGGACCTGTTTGCCCCAGGGGATGACATCATTGGCGCCTCCAGTGACTGCAGCACATGCTTCATGGCGCAGAGCGGGACATCGCAGGCAGCTGCGCACGTGGCAGGCGAGCTGGTCTCCAGCATGGCAGGCAGGGCTGACCCTCTGCTTGCCCCAAGCAGTGCTGGTGCTGGGCACGTGTCCCAGGCACAGGGCTTCAGGGCTGCCTGTGCTGGGAACATTTTTGCATGCCATGGTACCATGGTTTTGACATGTTTGAACTTGTACAGAGCTCCTGCATCCTGTGCATATGGATGATGGGCTGCAGTGATTCCTCTCATGTCTGCCTGCAGTTGTGTTGCTCAGGGGAGTTGCATGTGGGTGGCTCTGCAGCTCCTGGTTCTCACTGTGATCCCCCGGGCTCTTGGCAGGCATCATCGCCCTGCTGCTCAGCGCCGAGCCCCAGCTCAGCCTCACCGTACTCCGGCAGCGCCTCCTGCACTTTGCCACTAAGAGCGTCATGGACCCGGCATGGTTCCCAGAGGAGCAGCAGCTGCTGACACCCAACAGCGTGGCTGGTTTGCCTGCCCAGCTGGCTGCAGGTGAAGCCCTCAGCTGCCTGCTGTGTGTCCAGGAGAGCTCTGCCCTTACTGGGGAAAGCAGTGCTGGCGTGAAAGCATGGAGTGTTGGCAGGGCATGTCCCTCCTCAAGCTGTGCTAGAGATGGCTGAGCCTGAGCATGGCTGTTGGCACACGGAGGGGAGCAGGGACACCTGCCAGCCCTTGCTGGCAGCCCAGTCCCTGCCATGGGCTCTGGGTGCTGCTGTGGGTGTCCTCCCTGCCACTGATGCCACTTGTCCCATTGCAGATGAGCAGCTGTACTGCCGCTCGGTGTGGTCAGCACGCTCTGGGCTCACCCAGCATGCCACGGCCGTGGCACGCTGTGCCGGAGCCGAAGAGATGCTCGGCTGCTCCAGCTTCTCCTACAGCGGGAGGCGGCTGGGAGAACACATGGAGGTGAGCAGGGTGTGCGGAGGTGGAAGTACGGCCCCTGGGGTGCCTGATGACTTCAAAGGCGTCCCCAAGCCCCCAAGCACCCCTGCTGACATCGCACTGTCCTGGCTGCAGGACAAGGACGGGCAGAAGCAGTGTGTGGCCCACAACGCTTTCCGGGGCCAAGGTGTCTACGCCATCACCAGGTGCTGCACGTGGCCCAGGGCCAAGTGCCAGATCAATGCCAGCTCCCCAGTGGCTGAGGGGGTCGGCTGCTCACCGCAGGACCACGTGCTGACCGGTAACACCTGATGTGGCATGTGACAGACCCTTGACCCAACACCTTGATGGCCGAGGGTGTTTCTTCCATAAAAACTCCGCGACCTGGGTGTAAAAGGGTGGGTGTGGACGCTGAGCTGTCAGGGAAGGGGGATACATGCTACATGCATGGAGACAGGGAAGATTCAGGACTCAGCAGGGAGGTCCCATAGCACCTGTGGCCACCCTGCACTGGCAGCCCCTCTCTCCTTGGCAGGGTGCAGCTTCCATTCCCGTGCTGCAGCGCTGGGTGACAGTGGCAGACCTGTCCCGGGGCCAGGGACCGGGCCCAGTCACTGTGCCAGCAGGACAGAGGTGAGGGCGCACGCCTTGTGCTGCCCCGCCACCAGCCTCGAGTGCCGAGTGAAGGAGCATGCGTCCCCTGGCCCCGCAGAGAAGGTAGGGATGGTGCATGCTGCTCTGCCCTGGTGTTGTCCTCACCTTCACTCATCCCTCTGCCACCCTGATGGGGCATCAGGTTGGTGTTGGCATCTCATTTCGACTGTAGCCCCAGCCCCAGTCTTCACTGGTGTCCCCAGTTGCCCACCTGTAATAGGACAGCCCCCTGACTGGGGTCCAGCAGCTCAGCGTGACACCAGCCACATCACCCTGGGCCTGGACACCATCGGGGACAGGCAGACCACTGCCCCTTTGCTGACCCATGAACCTATTCTCCCCTGTTAGGTGACGGTGTCATGTGACAATGGCTGGACGCTGACAGGCTGTAATGCCCATTCCCAGAGCCCTGGCTCCATGGGAGCCTACGCTGTGGATGATACCTGCGTGGCATCCAGCATCCCGGGCAGCAGCATGGCCACAGCCATCGCCATCTGCTGCCGGAGCCGGCAGTAGAGATGGGTTGAGCTGGAGATACAGCTGCCCTGGACTCTCATAGCAGGGATGGGTGCCTTGCTTGACCACTGTGTCACCAGCTTGGTACCTTCCTGGAGCTGGGTTGCTGCTCCCAGCACAGTCCACACTCTGAGATATGGGTGCTGATGACTTCCCCACTTGGGCTGCTGTGGTGGTGGGGTACAAGGTTATCACCCTCTCGCACCCAGTGGGGCCGAGACCCTGGGCAGCTCTTCAAGAGCTCTCAAAGCAGCCCCTGTGTAGCCAGAGCCCTGTCCCATCACTGAAGTGATCCCAGCGCCCTCTCCCCAGTGCGTGCCAGGTCTCTCTATAAATACCCTGACTGTACAAGCTGTCTTGAGACTGTTTGCTCGTGTTGTCACCCAGCCCATGACAAAACCATTACTTTTTTAAAAAATATTGTGGTGAGGATTGCTCCTTTCTTTCCTGTGAGTTGCTCATTAGATGTCTCTTAGCACCTAGAAAATCATAGTTTAGCCATTTTTGGGCAGTTTTATAATTGCCTTCTTGTGTTCCTAGGAGACTTCTTTAATTTTTAGCCAGGTGGAAGGGCTCTAGATTAAACAGTCTGTTTGTTTAATTAGATGTTCATCTGCATTGCTATAGAGTCAGCTACTGCTTTGTTAGTGGTTTTTTTTTGTTGTGCTGGTGCTTTAACAGTTTCCCTTTCAGGGTTTTCCAAAACACATAGAACTGGCTGTAATTCCTTTTTTTAAAAAAAAAAATGGAAAAGAAAGACGAAAAAACTTTCATAGTACCTTTGTTTTTACATTTGTACCTTAAATATTTATTTGGAATTTTATAAATAAACATTTTAGAAATGTCTTTTTAAAATAAAATTTATAGATCAGTGCTCAGTAGATATGATCCATTGTCTGGCTTCATGTACATCTCTGGGGGGACTGAGTCTGGAAGGGGAGCTGGTGCCCATCTTTGCTGCTCCCCAAAATGAGATCTGCTTCATTAGTAAAACAGCCAGAGGCTACCACGTTGGGCTGTGATCCCTGCCTCAGGTACAAGGAGCCCCTAGATGACTACTGGCATCCTCAGAGATCATCACAGACAGTGTGAATACCCAGCCCTTGCCTGAGCTCTGGGTCTAGCACAGAGACCAGGGGCTGGGTCTTGTTGTCCCACGCACACACAAGAACAGAAGTTGTTTGTTTTTAAAACAGTGGGGTAGGACAAGAGCTTCCAGTTATGGAAACAAACCATCATCCAGTTTTGGGGAAACTGCCCTTGTGCTTCTTGGTGCTAGCAACACTGGGCTTCATGAGGTAAACACTGAAGCCCAGAAAGGCGATAAAGCTCAGAGAGATGCACAGCAGCAGATAAAGGTCAAGAAGTACCAGAAGCTGTCAAAGCTGAGTCTCACTTTTTTGAGGTGATGAGCAGCCTCCTGGTACTACAATATATAATTTCTGTTGTGTTACCTGAGGACAGATGAAAAAAATACAGCTGGATACCACAAGCACCAGGTTAACCTGTCAGACTTTGACTATGCTGGGTTGGATGTTTTTTCTCGTCAAAAAGCCCCTTACAGGTCTGCTACTCCAGTTTTAATTGTCAAGAGAAGACAGAGACCCAGCAGGAAGCATCACTTTGAAAAGTTTAAACTATTTTTAACTTGTTAACTAAAGATGGCAAAAGCCCAACCCTAATCTAAACATGTAATTACATAACATGTATAACTACAGCCCATAATTTCATCAGCTATAATCTGAATATTGCATGAAGTGGTTGAGAGAAAAAGGGATGTTAGCCTAAGAGCTCCTGCATAGCTTTGATACAGCTGGCAATTTTTCAGCAGACCTACTAGGCTGTAACCTCAAAACATGCATCAGGTATTTCTCCTCTGCTCACTTCCTGCTGCCTGCTCCCCCGCCGGCTCCAAGCAGAAGGCGTGAGCACATACCATGCACCATATGCCAGATACAGCTTTCACAGCTTAGGTCAAGCACACACAAGCCTGGTAGGGGGAAACAATATTGAAAGATCAGCCCTTGCTTAGTATCTTGTATGTGCCAGAAAAGCCTCTCGTTCAGGAGAAAGCAGTATTGGTCACAGATACGCTGCAGACAGTCCTGTCAGCAGATCTTTTGCAATACCTGTACTCCCAAGACTGGCACTGCCAGCAGAGATGACAAGGTGGGTCATGCCTGAGATGGAAAACTCTTTGTCCTTAGAGTGGAGGACAAAGGCACCTGTCAGGAAGGCAGAGCTGGGACAGCAGCCCTGGCTGTAGTTTCTAATGCTGCTTATGAAGGCAGCAGCCAGGTGAGCAGGGGAATAACCAGCACTGGGGCACTGCTGCCTGTCCAGCTTTCCGCACCTCACACCAACAGAAAAGGCAGTATTAATTCAAGCCCAGGTCGCCTGCAAATCTTGCTATCTGACACAAAAGCCGGTCTAATCCATGACTGCAAGCATAGCAAGTGTAAGTCATTCTGCTAAGAAGGTCAGGAGAAGAAACTGCACAAAGGCACAAATCTGATAGTGCACAAGAATATGCCATGGCATAAGGATATAGAGCAGTGCAGCTCCAGGGGGCACTCAGCTGCTTTGATCCACTATGGACAGGAGCCAAAACGTCAGCCAGGGCAACGTCTCAGAGCTTATCATCTGCAGGACCGGCCTAAGAAGTTTCAAGATAAGAGGATCAGCAAGACAACAGCGTAGCAGTGTATGCGCAATCTAAGGATTACACTAGTTTTCTGTGAAAGGAGTAACTTTATTCCATTGACCAGGAATCCCAAGACTGTTCATCAAGACTGCCTATTTTTCCAGTGCCAAATGTCTATGTATTAACTGGACAGTATCTCCCCAAATGCTCACAGGCATGCTGTGGCTGCTCCTCACTGAACATTTTGTAAGCTGTATAAAAACATTTTCATCCAAAAAGATTGGCAGTAAAAATTACAACATAGAAATGCATCACAATTTACACAAACCCCAGTTTTGTTGAACTCTATTTTCCAAAAAATAATCTTCAGCAGGTTCAAATGACAGCAGCTGGAAACAAAAATAATTGACGAAGTATCATCTTATTGCAAATTATAACCATTGACTTTGTACAAGCGTGAGCAGAACCATGAAAAAGTTTGTATTGGTTTCAAGCATACAGTGGTGATGAGCCATCCTGATGCAATTCTCTCATCAGTGCTTCTCTGGGCCTGTGGTAATCAAGGACGTTGTTTCCATAGGAAATAACAGTAACCTGAAGTGACAAGTGGTGCCAACCCATAGGAACATTACCAGCTTCTTCCATCACCGCTGTGTACTGACTTGTGATGATTTAAAACCCATTAACAAAGTATTAGGGATGGGGGAAGGAAGAAAGGGTATCTGTAAGAAATGGTTTATTCAAAATTAATTTAAAACATCACATTTAAAATGTCCCAGCACATTATCAGAAACATTTATAAAATGCTAACTCTGCCATGTGTCTATGAAGACATTGTTTGGAAAAGAAAGTGAGAAATTCACTACAATGCCACCCTTACTTCTTTGCACAGGCAATTTATGACAATGGCTCTCTTAACCCACAATAAATTATAAAGCTGTACAGCTGAAATCAGATCAGATGTTTACTTCCAACAGTGAAATGACTGGTAAATTTCAATATTAGTGCACAACAGTGAAAAGGTGTCTGCTGCTTCTTGTTTCGGCAACAGTATGTGAAAAGAAAAAAAAAGGCACTTTTTGGCTGGTTGTGCCTTTAATCTTGGCAAATTTATCTATCTTGGAGGTACCCAGGCACTCCTTAAGATGTCCCCCATTTCTGTGCATGTTTTTTAATATAATTTTTTTTAAAGTAAGGCAAAATCCATAAATAAAGGCAAAAAGCAGTGCAGAAAATGTGACAAACAAAATGTACAAAAGATGAAGAGTTAGTTGGCACAGAAGAAGCTAGCATCCAGAGCCAGAAACTGCTAAACAGCATTTGACAAGGAAAAACAAAACTGTGCTCAAACCATCCCAACTGGTTTCCAGTTGTTTACGAGCAAATCAAAAGAACTGTGATATTTTAAATGTTGCCTGGTCAAGTGAAAATACAAAGCCAAATCATTCTTTCCCCATGTTAAAATTGCTATAAAATCTGCACAACAGTGTCCCCAACTCATTCAAGGAATTATTCATCATATACAACCAATACCAACTTTCTCAGTAATTTCAAAGCATAAGCAAGTGATTGCAGATCACATGATTGAGACTACATTTTATTCAATATGTCTCCAAAGGTTAAAAAAACTTTAATGAGTAAAACTGCAACAGAGTTCCATCTTAAAGTGCTTTTTTTCTTTTAAAGTACTCATTCATTTTTTTTTTTAATTCATCAACATCCTTTAATAATAAACACTTGAATACCTAGAGAACAAAGCTTTTATTGCCCTTCCCAATTGTCTGTGGTTTTGGGAAGGGTACCAGAGAAGACAACCCATTCCAGAGCTCCTTGACCAAACCATTCTGTAAGGACTCACTCTCCTTACAGAACAATCTTGCTGATCCTTCTCATAAAGAGCTTTGCAGATTAGCAGGGAGACATATTAAATACAGAAGTCCTTATGTAAACCCATTCTTTAACTAATACTTTACAATGAAATGTAAGTCATCACACATCTTTACAGAAATTTGAATATTCCGATCAATATTATCAGAAAGTTTAAAAATTTGCCCTCCATACATAAGGGCAGTCTGTTGGTTTTTTTCCTGTATAAAAACCAAAAGATTATTTTTTGCAGCATCACAGAAAAGCAACAGTTTTACATTCACTCATTTAATGTTCACATAAAAATTCAACCACTAGAGTTTGTGTATTTGATAAAATCTTCTCGACAAACTGTTTTCGGTGTCTGGGTTGTCAAACTACTGTAGGTGAAGATGCAGTTTTCTAGAGCATTCATTGATCTGAAGCCTTTGTGGCTAAAAAAGGCTCTTAGCTTTCAGGGAAACAACCTCCTCTGGCATCGTCTCCGATCCTATAAAGCCACTTCTCTTCCAGACTCTAACGGCTCAAGCAATAGGACTCCAGTTTCAGGCATTAAAAGTTTGAGTTGATCTGGTTTTTGTGTTTGTAGGTATCCTCTATGGGTCAACATCATCAAGGTCACTTTTAGGCTCACCAATCATCATAGGAGACTCTGAGCCCTTTCAATACACACAAGGGATGGGGGAGAGAAAGATATGGCATGTTACTGTGTGAACTGCACAATTATTGTGTCTACATCCAGTGATGGTTCTGACCTGAGCCCCAGAAACAAGCTGTCTAACAGGGCAACATCACAGAAGATAAACATGTCCTTATTTTTATTGTTACCTGCTGCAGATGTCTCTCTCCATTCTCATTGGCTGGACTACTTTCTGACCCATTACTGCTTCCAGACTGATCTTTCTCGTTCAGCAAGGCTGTGGCATAGGCCAGCGTGTCCTGAGTTGGAAACAGTCCAAGAGAGTGTCAGGGGTCATGGCAATGCCTTCACTTCATGATAAGATTTTTTTTTTAAAGTTGATTCTGAAACAATATAGCTGCTCTAGAGTGACTGCTGAGTCACCACAGGAAATTGTGAGGTACCGACTAATACCATCCAAGGGCTAGTGCTCTCAGGAACAACCACAGGGGCTGGGCTTATAAAGGAAGAATGGTCTTAAGTACACTGGAATACACTAAAGTTGCCAAAACCGAAGATGCTAACTGAAAAGCAAAAAAAAAGAAACGTTTAACATCGTCTCCCAAGACTGACACATACCTGTGCTGAAATGGTGCGCTGGAAGGTTTTTGCAGTCGATGTTTCATTGGATACGTTACTCTGTGGAGCCCAATAATGTTCAGACATCTGCATAAATAGCCAAGAAAGCCATAAAATTACCATATGAGTTTTATATTTGTGATGGTAGGTGAACTAATGAGTCTGGAACAAACCTCCTGAATGAGCTGGAGATCGGGGGCATAGACAAGCATGCATTTTTAATGCAGCCAGGTCAGAGAGGCCATTACCCCTCAGCTGAAAACAAGCAAACAATTCCCTTTATTTGGTAACTGTACATGTGTGGAAGTAACTGGGTATCAGGTGAAGAGTGGTGGATTCAGCGTTTACATGAGTCAGTATAAAGTAAAAATGGGTACAGGAAGATTACCCAGACCTGTCAGTTCACTGTGTTTCAAGAGAAGAATGGCAACAAGTTGCACCAGCTGCACTGCAAGCATCCGATTGACTCTGCTTCAAGTATTCAGTTCAGTCCCAGCTTATGCACCTGACGCCTGCCTGGCAGCGGCTGTCAGGACAGGCTGGGATACTATTGTGTCATACATGCAATGCTGGGTGACCAAGCACAGCCCTGCTTGACTGTAGGCAATTTCTGCATAGCTTTAAGTTTCCAGAGTGCCCTTGGGTGTTTATTAAAGATGTTTTAGGTGACCTATGTTAAGTTTAGAGGGAAAAAAACCCCAAAATGCATGCGTGGGAGGGAAAGCTGGATCTGTTGACAGCTATGTTTTGTGCAAAGCTGCAGTGATTCTGAAAGGAATTCACTTCTTTATGCATACCCTTGCATCAAGATGCAGGCAATAGAAAAACTGCTTTTTTATAGAAATGAAACCTTCTAACATGAACACACTAGCACTGAAAGCTTCCCATGTGGCAAGGAATGATAATCATAATGACCATTCACACCTGATTTTATTTACTGTACACACATCCACACCTGAAATGTAAGGGACTACTGAAGTTCCTGTATGAATCAGATTTAGCTGCATCTAAATTGTTCCTGTAAAAAATAAAGTAGCTTGTATTTTGTCTTAAGAGTCATCTCAAAGAGCCATGCAGAGGATGGAGATTTCATAATTCCTCTTCTAAACAAAGTGGCAGTCTTTCTGTAAAGTTACAGCCAAATTACCTTTTTCTGGAGCCACTGCACAGCCCAACTCCAGTGGTGGGAATTCTCCTTGAAATAATCTTTCGCAGTAGGGCACCTTGGAAATTGAAATTGTATTCATCAGTTGTGAACAAGGCATTATGGCAAACTTAAAAAAAATCCCGAAATACTTCTCTGTGTGCTGCTGCCCTCTGTATGCACTGCAACGTACAAACTCCAACCTAAACTGTACAGCCCTGTTATTAACTGAATTAGCAACAGCAATAATACCTAGTAAAGTTTACACAAAGTAGTCTGCTACAGTTTCACATATTTCAGAAGTATGCTTTATCAGGACATACGCCAAATCCCAAACAAAGAGAACGCAGAAATCATGTTTCAAAAACCTGGGACAGGTTCCTTATTAATCTCATGTTCCTGCTCTACAGAACGCAGCTGACAACCACTTTGCCTTTACAAACAGCAATTCTTGGTTGTTACATGAGAAATCCATCTCAGCTACTAATCAGTAAAGATCTCACTTCATACTGACACATGTACTATCAAGACATTTGAGCACCACTAATATCACAGTAACAAAAGATAAAGCTGATCAGAAGTAGAAAGAGCAGCAGCCTTAACAGTCACAAAGGGGCCTAAGGCAGGGCTGAGGTCAAATTCCCAAACCTGTGTTACTCACTTCTGAGCCAAAGTAACGAGGAACTTGACACACTGGTAACAACGGCTGCTGTCCACATGGTTGCTGTGGTGCATCAAGGCTGTAGGGAGAAACACAGATTAAAAAACACAATTCAGATTTCTGTGTACCAGCCAGTCTGAAAATATTATGAAGATGAAGCTAAAATTTTAACTTTGGTGGTGGAAGTTAGTTCTACAGATGTTCACACAAGTATTTATGTTAAACACACTGCTGCATGGCTGGCAGTTTTGAGCGCTTCCATGACTCTATTGGATTAAAAATAGATCAAAGTGAAAATGCAGTAATTCTTTCAAAAGCAGTATCTGAATTTTACACAGTCCTCTCCTAATGCAGTTATTCTTCCCCTATAATTGTGTTTATGTTAGATAATCACTACGGTTACATCTATCTGAAGGAAAAAAAATGTTCAAAACCCCCATAAATGGAGCAGATCATCACCTTCCCCCTGGATCAAAACTTGCAAAGCTAGAAAAATGTTTAAAGCTTCTTCACACAAACAAGCATAGCAAAATTCAACAGCCATGAGTCTCTTCTATGGGCAACTTGGGCAAAACCTCAAGCCATTCCCATCAGGAAGTTTTCTATACCATGAATTGCTGTGTCTTAACAAAACTCTTTGAGGGAGGAGAAGCACAAAGACTTCCATGAAGCTGCCACAATCACGTTTCTCAAATGGTGCTCTGTCCATAGGAGTCAGCGAAGAACACTGTAGTGAAACCTCTACAGTAGGTCAATAATTGCCAGGGAACTGCAAATTGTCATTTTTTTTTACCATGAGAAAGCATAGCAGATGATTAAAACTACAGCACTACTGTATTGAAAACTATGCACAAACACCCTCTTGAGGACCACAGAAAACTATTTTTGGCTAATTTCCTTTCTTCAAGTAAAGCTAGTCAATGTGACTGACAGGTCATGGTCCATATGCAGTGAGACTGGGTGCTCTTCAGTGCTGCTTCAAGGAAACTCCAAGGTAAAACTATAACTTTCACTCCCCAAACTCACAGCAACTCCTGTTAAATATGCATGATTTAATAACATTACACATAAAGCCTTCAACATAAAAACACAACTGAATAATTGCACCTCTCCTCTATAGAAAAAAGGTCATGTATTACCCAAGTTAGAGAACAGAAATGGTCCAAGTGGGACCAATTTACCTAGAAATAAAACAATCACTTAGCTATTCTCTTACACTGCTGCATATCGTCTTATCTTCCATCAGTCATACATGGAAACTACTTAAACAGAAGAGCAATGAAGTATAAGAGGGAAGTGAAGAACAAAGCTAAATATTCCTTCTCACTAAAAGAGAATCCAAAACAACATAAGGTGAAAGCCACATTCTGAAGCAGTTCCTCATCCAAACAGTTATGAGAGATGCCCAAGCTGCACTAACTCATCAGGAGTGCTCTTTGAGCACCATGTGGCTACCCCACATTTCTCTTGCACTCAAAGCATCTTCTCCTGATTAATATGGAGGGAGCTCTCATCACTTCTGGGACTTCTGAATGTTTCAGTAACTTCAGTAAAGTTTCTGTATCAAAAGGCAGACCCAACACTTTGTACGACCAGCAATAAATTGGAGCCACCTGTCAGGTTAAGAGGCTATCCTGAAGTTAGCAGTATTAGCATCCTTCCATGCTGAACTAGCTTCTTTTTATGGTAATTAGGATGAGAACAAAACAAAAAATATTGGCAATTTCTTGAAATACATAGGAGATAAAAATTAATTTTCAAGGTTACAGGATTCATAGAGCTGCTCTGTTATGTTAATTCAAGGTACTTCCCCCCCTTATGTATACACTCATCTGCTTCTTATTTCAAAAACTTAGCTCTCTTGCCAGCCTCTTGATTAAAAACTGATGTTAAGGAACCTTAAGTATGTAAGTACCACCCTCCTTTGGGTTCACTGACTGCTGTTGTTGCAGATAACTAATTTTTCCCAGTTGAATTCCGTTCCAGTTTGCCATTACTATAACATTCTAACGCTTATTTTGGATTTTCTTAAAAAAAATTGTGGGGTCATGGTGACTAAATCAAGTAGTGTTGAGTCATTTTCTTAAGAAGTAAAACAGTTTCAAATGATTAGAAACTAGATGATATGAACCATCATCAACATAAGGGTCAGTAGAAGACAGGAGCATTTACCAACTGGCTTACTTGCCTATTAATCCATTTTCAGTTTCAAAGGCAAATTTGATGCGCTCTACTTGTAATGGGTCTTCAATAACCTGTTAGGAAAGAAAACGATCAATATAAGTAAGCTGTGTGGGACACCTGTATCTATTCTACAAAATAGTTTTAACCACCTCAACATGAAAAAGAAATAAGACCTGTAAAGTTTCATATAGCACCAGGGTATCAAAACAGTAATTTAAAAAGTAATAAAAACTCCAAACTGAAGGTTTAAAAAAATGCATAGATGTTGAAATTACCAATGCAGTCCTGACTTGTTCATTACGTATCAATACAAAAATCTATCCTGTACAAGTCTTTACCCTTAACCTACCAGTATCTCATGGAGTAACTGGAATATGTTTTTCAATTCATGAGGTGGAGCAGTTTCCAGCTGAGTCTGCATATAGGAAATATAAAATTATTTAGATAGTAAAAGATGTTGATAACAAAGAATCACCAAACAGCTTTACAGATTCTTGAAAATTTGTTGTTTTAAACTTAAAAGTTTAAAAACTCCTCCAAATCCATCAAACCCCGTCTCCCAATCCAACAAACTGTACCAATTGTTCTGCAGATCCCAGAGCAGTTATAACCCATAAGACACAGTATCACCAAAGCCTAAAAGAAACTTATGAAAGGAGTTTATCTTGATTATCTCCATACCTTGATGAAGTGTAGCATAGTAAAGGAGAAGTGCTCATTACAAAAGCAGCAGTACACCACCATCTCAATGAGAACCAACAGAGATCCTGTTAACTCTCGTAACGCGTACATCACCTAATGGAAAAGTGCAAACAATCTCAGCCACACAGACACACCAGTATTTCTAAGAGATGGATCAAGTTTATTATAGAATACCAGTCTTTTCCAGGAAGGATGCAGTTTGAAAAAACTGCAGCACGGCCCATCAAGCTGAACCCTTTCCCTCACAACCTTCCATTCAGCTCCTGCTGCCCACCTCCAAGGGTTTGGTCAACCATGATCTGTTCAGTCAGAGTAATTCAGGTTAGCACCTCTAGCTGACCACATGAGCACTTGAAAAGCACGTTCAGCTGTCTTTGCTAACTTTGTAAACTCCCTAACCAGACCTCTAAGTTTAGAGAGGTACTGGAAAATAAGAAGGGAAGAGACCAAAGATGCCTTCTTGTTTAAGCTCTAAACAATAACAACACAGTTCCCAGCTGGCTACTTTTTAATATTCAGTGTTTTTCATGTATGGATACTTCAAAGAAAAAACATCAGACCAGCTTTTAGATTCAAGCAGGGCAGAATTTAGAATACATACCTCCATTAAGTAAGGTTTTCCCTCAGACAGGAATAACAAGGCTTCCACTTCCTCATGAAGCACCAAAAGCGGACCTGAAGCAGTGATGCTTAGAGGTGGACGCTGCTTAAAGAGACCAGGAGCTATAACAGCAAATACAAAAACAATCCACTAATAAATCAGATTGTTCTACATACACACCTTGAAGACACTGCTACTTGTCTGACACCATGCCATCCCTAAGGACATTCATCTCAACTAGATTATAGCTTGTGTAGTACCACTTGAAGTAACAACCTTTCACACACTAAAGTGTCATTTACATTAGCAACAGCACAGGCAAACGAACTGCAAGAACGTCAATGCAAAAGGTTTGTATTTACAATCAGTACTCTGACCTTTAGTTTCAACTCCCAATAACTTGCACATTCACCACATTCAGAACATTTATCATCCTTTTTTTACTTTATGTTTTTTTACTGTCTCCAACTCCAGAAACTTTTAACTGTAGACCGAAATCAAGGTATTCTTTTAAAAAGACAACCATAAATTCCTTCTTCAGAAAACTTAAAATCTCAATTCCATCATCTTTATTTTGTAGAATCGTAGAATACCAGGTTGTAAGGGATCTCAAGGATCATTTGGTCCAGCCTTTCTTGGCAAAAATACAGTCTAAACCAGGTGGCCCAGCACCCTGTCCAGCCAAATCTTAAGTGTCCAGTGTTGGGGAATCCACCAGTTCCCTGTTGAGATTATTTGAGCGGCTGGTTGTCCTCATTGTGAAAAACTTTCCTCATGTCTGACCAGAATCTCCACAGGAGTTACACGTACCTACTATCCCTCATTGGATATCTTTGTATCTTTTAAGAAATATCTAGGAGAGTATCTCATTGCTTATTATTCTGTAGTTCTAAGCAAAATACAGCCTGTTAGGTTGCAAATCTGTCCCAGACAACAATGTCACAGCTTGATTTACTCACATAAAGAAAAGCCTTTTAAGCATATGGGGAAGGTGGAAGGCATAACAACAAGATCCCCACCCTCCCTGCCCCTAATACCTGTCATACTATCTATGTGCCACAGTCTCTCAGTACATTTACAGCAAAATAAAGACTAATCAAAGATATGCAGATCATTACCTACTTAAATTAAAAGTGATTGTATTCTTCCTCACTGATATTAAGTTACTCCCAAAGTAACTGAAATACAAAGCCACCAAAATGTAATTGCAAAAATGCAATTCTTACCAATGTTTCTTTGTGAGGAGACGTCAGAGTGCAAAACAAGTAGTGCTACAGTATTGTGAAGATACCCAAACTCACGTGCTTGTGCTGAACTCCACCTGCGATTCTGCTTAAGCCAAAAGAGAGATCTAATTAACTTTTGATTGGTTGATTTTGTCAACTTCTGCTAAGTCAAAACAAAGCAGTCATTAACAGCCCAGCACCATATTCTAATATTTCAGTGTTGATGATAATTTTGTCATTAGCAAAAGCACGATGCTTGCTCCTGCCATTTTCATTTTAACCACATATAGGCAGACAAAGACTTGCATAAAGTTTAGAGTCTAATCCAATGAGCAGTCTACTCTACCACACGACACGCACTTATCCATAATTTAAGCATTGTGAAAACATGGGGATGGACAAGGTACAGCACCAAAATACATGTGGTGTAAGGTTTACCTGATTACTCTGCCGGTTGGGGCCAAGGAGAAAGTTGATCATGTGCCTCAAAGCAGAGTGTCTGAGAAGAAGACTGCTAGCCCTTATACCCTGCTGTTCAGACAACAATAGAAAGTTACATTCCTGACAAGTAAAGGATTAATTTTGTTCTAGGGAACAAAAGTAAAATGTATAGGCAGAACAGTGCACTACCTACTCTAAAAGAAGTCATCCCGCACATTAATAAGCTAGACCTCTAAAACCTGCTGCATTATATAGAGCACATTTTATCAACCAAAATCAGCATATGCAAATTGTTAAATATAAAAAAAAAAACACAATAAAAAAGAATAGGGGAACAGAGAGAAACCATACTGGTGTGACCAACATGGTCCATTCAGTTATTCTGTTTCCCACAGGACAAAAATCCTGAACACTGATTTTTTATTTTTTTTTAAGAATAGCCAAAAACACCCTCCACCCTCCAAACAAAACTCCAAACAAAAACCAACCGAACATTCAGACTTCGGAAATGACATCTTCACAGGTATACTTTGCTAGTATATTTTCCTGTGATTTTATCCTAATCCACTATTCAAAGCCCATCACTTTCAAAATCAAAGAAAGCTAATATTCTAATAAAAATTTTGTAAGAGTTTCACCGTACTACTTAAACCTCCTATGAATATGGATAATTAGCTGTTTTACTGTTGTCCTTTAAAATTAAAATCACATTAAAAAAATGGTTTCTTACCTTCTGTACAAAGTTGTTGAACAGCAAAAAGTACTGAGCACAGTTTTTACAGTTTTCAGGTACATCTTTATCCAGCAGAGCAAGAAGCACCTCCAATAATTGATGTAGACTTTTTAACTGTGAAAACAATTATTAATTTGATTTTAAACAGCTGTCTACTACTTAAGAAACAAGAATTTCACGTATGAGAGTTAAGGCATGGTTAACAAAATCATACATATGGTCAGCTACACTTGTTGCAATGAAATTAAATAGATAACAAAGGATCACAACCTTCTCATTTCTAACTCTGCTGAAATGAATGCTGCATAAAGGAAAGTAATGAAAGCACTGGTATGCACGTAATTGCTCAAAGAGGTGAAACTCAGCAGTTATGTAAGTCTTGAATAATTTTAAAGCAATTAAAATTACTCCTCAGAGTGAACTCATGTTCAAATGTTCCAGTCATTACACTAATGTAAACCAAATCAGATCAGAAGTAAACCTTTGCTCCAGGTCTCACGTTAGTGTACCATCATGCTCAACTATGCAAAAGCTATGTCAGTATTTAGTTTGCATGAAAGCACCCTGAGGGTATATGCACTACTACATAATTTATTACATCCCAGTTACCAAATAGCAACTAACAGTGAAGAAGTAGTAACTGACACCTATCAAACTATACTGTAAATGTTCATTTCAATACTACTGTACTCTGCTTGTAAGAGCTCATTGTAGTCTTTCCTAAAAGCTCTAAACAAGACAAACTTTCTTAGCAGAAGCCTGTACAACTGCAGTGTCCTACATCCATGACACTGGATGAAAAAGAACAGACAAACCCCAGAAACTGGACAGAAAAAACAACCCATTGCATTCACACTAAGGCTCCAACATCTAAAAGTTTCACAGCCCCCACTGACAGCTTACAGGAATATGCCAGAACACAGATAACACGTCTGTCTAGGAGTTCTCTTAATACAAATGAGTGAATGTCAAGGAGAGTAAGTGAATCTCAGACATTTTACAAATGATTCCTTTTCACTAATTTTCCTGCTGGGTTTTCCCGCAATTTTAAGACCAATCAAACGTAACAAAGCTGCACGTCCTAACTTACTTGCCAAGATGTTCTAACAGAAAATGAAACCTTTGAACAATAACCATAGTTATGATGTCTCTCTAGAACAATATACCTCAGTTACTGCTGCTACAGGCTTCTGAGTGAGGAATGAGAATCAGTTAAAAGTTCAGCTAATTTCTGGAATGTCTCAGTTACAGAAAGAGAAAGCAAACCTTAAGAAAACACTGTTTCCAAATTGTTAAAAGAATATGTGAAGTTATAAGTCACATATCTCAGTTCATAAGACAAACTATAATCAAGCAGAACTGTTTAATACTTTGAAATTAAATTCTGAGAATTAAAGAAGTGTATTACCTCCTAGGCTAGGAGCAGACAAGCATTAGTCTATTCAAGAAACGAAGAGCTACAAGCATGATTGAGATGAGAGCCTTTCACCTTGTCATTTACAAATCACACAGCCTTGTCTTCAAACAGCAAGGGCACTGGGTAGAGACAACCAATAGGATGATTGGTGATTAGGTGACACTAACCTTCTCCTGATAAAGCAAGGCACTGTCGAGGGTTTTTTCAAGAATAGTGGCTACAGCAACTCGCACCTCTCTTACACTGCATTCCAGGAGGAAAGTCCTGGAAGATAAAAGGCGAAGCTGCAAAGAGAACTGGAATCAACGTGTACACCTGGTTACTACGATTAAACATGGTATTTATTATTTTAGAAAGGGTAACAATCCGGATACTTCTTGTGTCGTACACCTGTGGATAAGGTTTATCTTATTTTCCCACACTCCTGCTTGTCACTAGTAAGGCCTATAATATTACATTGTATTTATTCATTCAAATAACAAAAGAACTAAAACTAAAAGCTATCATAGGATCCTGTCTTTCAATACAACTTCAAAGATAAAGATTTCTTTACATTGACACATCTATAAGTGTGTCGGTTCTCCAAGAATTCATCTTGGGAGTTTTCAAAACACCTATTATCTGATCTTGAGCTTGGTGAGACAAATTCTTTCCAGTTTATCTGTGATCTTTGTCAGGTAACTATTTAAGTTATCTTACCCCAAATGCTTTCACCACGTTCTCCTTTCCCACTACTTGCAGGGGTGACTAGACATAAACTTAAGCACATTCCAAGGCACTCCACTGAATTAAATATCTGCATCCTCCTCCATGTATGCTGCACTATTTAATTAGACTTTCAGAATTACTCAGAAAGCTGCACAATTAGAGAAAACACTAGAAATAAAACCCTAAGTGGTTACCTAGAGTGTCTGTTTAAACAATGTGCAGAATTAACTCTTTGGGAATATATTGGCATAGGCCAGATCACGTTATTAGGAAGCTTTATGCGTACACGAGACACAAAACACCTAAGACAGAATTACCAGTACTTACTTCACAAGCTCCCGGCCCTCTGGCCCAACAAAATATTCAACTAACCACTGACAAGCATCAATGCTTTTGGAGAGCAGCGCATCTATGGTGGCAATCCATTCTTCTGTATCAGCCCTTTAACAAAACAGGGGCAACTGTCAGTAATGAAAAACACCTTCAAAACCTAAGCCATGTTTCTTGTCTGCCAAAAAGAAAGAGCTTTTACTTTAACTGAAGATACATTAGATGGCTTAAGACAAAAACGCTTAGAGATGCATTTAAGAACAATCTGCTGTCCTCAAATCCATGCCCAAACCACTACCACCAAAATAATGGACAGCTGGGAGAGGCAGCAAAGTGACTGGTTATACATGACCCTCCATCCTTCCTCAGATTTTTTTCTAATAGGATTTCAATCAAAGCAGGAATGCACCATTACTCCTCTGAATTTTGTGCTCTCTGCAGTATTCCAAGTTGCTGTAGGCATGACAAGCATGAACACTTCACAGTATTTTGTTACAGTATCCAGAACAAGGCCTTACCTGAGTTTCTTCTTGGTTCGGAGATAGGTTTGGAAGAGGAATTGGATTGCCAACTGCAAGCTCACCTTTGCCATGCATGGGTAATAAGGATGCTTTACCTTAGTCTGAAAGAAAAGATGAATTTACTTCAGAGTGAAAGGGTGTCTGTAGCATGCATACTGTTTCTTAAACACATCAACTTGTTCTTCAATTAATTTACTTCATTTGGAAAAAATAAAACAAAGCATTTTTCTGTGCTAAAACCAGTCTCCAGTGCTGACTGTGCTAGTTAACAAATACACTAAAATAGGAACAAACTTTCTGCAAGGACCACTAGATTTGTGGATTTAATAAATTTAACAATTGCTGGTTTGCTTCTTACTCAGTTTAGAAAATCTTAATTAGTAAACTGCACTTCCAAAGAAAGCCTATCAGCTTTGAGGTGACTAACACCAACTTTTTGATCGTCCATATACAGAGGAATTTCTATTCCTCCAGAGCTCAGTTCGCATCATTAGAAAAGGTGCGTATTACAAATTTTACTATGGGACAATGATATTTGTCCCACTAATAGAACAGGAGGCTGGAGTCTGCTTTGAGACAGATGTTACCAGTGTGAAAAATTATCGGAGACAAAGAATCAGTCAGCTGGAAAAGCACAATTATGTCAAACCTTCTCTTCCAGTTTTACTAGTTGTGATCCAAATAGCTTCTGTGGTCCTTTCTATACAACATATTCTGAATACTTTTAAGATTAAAATCTAGGTACTTACAGCATTCAACGAAGCTAATGACAGAACAAAACTGAAGTAGTCACTACTGTATACATCTCTGTTCTTCATAAATTTTAAGTTTTCATCTCTCACCATCTGTAAAAGAAGGCAACAAAAATGTAAAATGCTGTTGAAGTACATTTCTCTAACTAAAATTTCATCTTTCGTGTAAATGTGTGGTGTTTAAAAAACAATGTCAGACCTATTCTGTTCATGGTCTGAATCATTATTTCACCAGAGGGGAAAATATACAGACTCAATCAATTTAGGCCAAGTTCTGTTTATTGTAATAATACAATCCCAGGTAAAAGAATGCCTACAGTGATTATTAATGCCCTCATACAGCCTATGTTGAAGGCCATACTTAGCCTGCACAGTGTATTCTGGCTGTGTATGTCATGTAGGTTCCCTTTGCACATGTGCAGATCAGCAGGATGGTGTGTGTTCAGAAGGCCAAAAATACATGCGATTGTACTCTCTCCTGTACTGACCAAAGCTGCAGGCCTGCAGATGGAGACCCTCCTCTTACAACAGATAACAGATCGTCACACATCCATTTGCTGTCCTGACTTTCAACACCCGTGTTTTTTTGAGAATGTATTGAGCATTACATAAGCTAACAGACATGAACAGAACTGAAAGCAGTTTTGTTTTCTCTTACTTCTCTTCCCCTTTCTACATTCTTGTGAACTCAAGAACTTGAGGATGACTGCAATTTGCCATCATCTCCATTATTCCTTAAGTGTACTCCAAAAGAAGCATCTTCTCTACTTTTGTCTCTCTCTGTTTCCATGCTGACTACTACCATATCTCATGTTTGACTAATTTGCCTGCAGTTTCTTCAAAGCAAAGAATGACAGGTCAATTCTGCGAGAAAGGACAGCAAAACTTACAGAAATATAGCACTGAACAGCTTGATTATAATTTTATGTCAAGATCCAGAATTATTTTCTAGCTTTGCTTTCAAGAAGGCAATTATTCAAGGCCACCCTCAAAGTTAACATGTTCCTCTTACTATGTGCTTAAATTTCATAGGATTTGGTTGCCACTGTCAGAGTGCTCTACCTGATATATCCGCACAGGCATTTTCTCTACAAAAAGTCCCTTTTTTTCTCCTTTTCGAACCAGCTTAGTCAAGATGGAGAGGCGGTCACTGTTGGGCCTATGGGGTCGAGGTGATGACTGGGGTGAAATTTCTGGTGAAGATGGAGCAGATCTGAAATACATACAAGCTGAAGGTGAATAATGAAAACCTATGGTCAAGCTACAGTTCAAGTTTAAAATACCAGCACAATCAGTATAAACTTAAGGCAAATTTAGATGACAGTCTAAGTACTTCTTGAGGCTGTCGGTCAGCTTGAACTTCCTGCTGCAATAGTGACAGCAGTATGGAAGAGGAAATTATGAAAGCAATAAAAGACTATTCATTAAGCAGCTTAAAAACAAACCAACAGAATGGAAGAGGCAGTAAACTCATTTATAGAGTCTAGATATCAACCTAAGAGAAATCTTTACAGACACGAGAGACACTTACAAGGAGAGGTCCTCAGCTTCTTGACGCACAACACTGACTCGACTTTTCTTTGGTAAGACTGGAGAGTTCTGATCAGACACTCTCTGGTAAAACAGCATGTAGGCGTTCCAGTAGCGCCGACGCACATCAGGGTAAGGGTTAGCTGATGGGAGAAAAGGTATGCAATGAAAGTTTAATATCATTTTCATTTCTATAGGGAAGTGAAACTGGGTGTGCAAGTAATATACACTGTGGCAATATAAGGTAACCTGTCAGATCAAATCATGAGTCTGTTAATGAATACCAAAATCTTAAATTCTAAAATATTTTTGAAAAAAAGCACGTGTTTTTAAAAGATAATTATCCTAACTCTAAAACAAGTGAATATTGGTGGAAATGCTTTGAAATTCCTTAAAGCATGGAAAAGTTTAACTACATGATGCCACACCAAACCCTATGCACAGTCATTTTCATCAGCCTGTTTTGTGGTTGTGTTTTTTTTTAATTACTTTAACAAGGTGCCATTTTATTTTTCAATCTCCTCTGCTACTAAGTCTACAAAGTGGTGAACAACAGTGAATATGAATCAATTAATATTAGGCCACATACAAGCAGTTGTGTCCTTCAGTAAACAGAAGGCTTCCAAAAGAACTGCTTCAGAAGGATTATTAGACTAAGTAACTCAAAGTAGATTCAATGGTTTGAGCTTCACCTCTATTGAGAACCACTGTGAAATATAAAGCTGCTGTAAATCAATGTGTATTTCTGCTTACATTGATCATAGACTTTGGGTCTATACTCTCCACCAAAACATTCATATTCCAGCGTTTCATCAGTCAAATCAAATTCTTCAACAATGGTGTCATTAAATTTGTACCACTTTCCTTTTCCACATCCCCTGCGATTAAAATAGAACAGAAACACAACACACAGTTACTTGATTATGTAGTAAAAAACCAAACCAGCCAAACCACCCTGAATACCATAGAAATGACAACTCTGAACTCACATTTATTTTGACAGTAAATAGAAAGTTTAGTTTAATCAATGCCAAAGTTACATTTAAAAAAAATAAGATTAAAAATATGAGAAGCACATCACCTACACCCAAGTATCATAGGAAGCCCTCAACTTGCAATACAAGGTGTGTAAGAATTGCTGAGACTTATAATATGGTGTCATATTTATTGTGTTATTTTCTTAACACTCACAATGGCAGTTGCTAACAAAGGGAAGAGTGCTTCCAACAGAGCTCTGAATGGCTCCCTATACCTTCCCAAAACAAGCAGTCTTTAGATCTCTCTCAAACTCCCCATGCAAATCATCTTGGCCATTACCTCCTGTCCTTTATAAAGGAGTAGTAGTGCCCTGCGTGTGCCTGGCCACTGTGAACGATCACACCAACAAGCTCATAGTTTTCTGTAGGGGCAACTTTCTTCCTTGGAGAGCCTCCACCTCCTTGATCTGTGTTTCTACCGTTGTCCCCCACTTCTGAGGACGAGTCCTGGCGAGCCATCCCTGACACAGTATAAGGTTCCATGTTCAGCATCCAGGGAAACTGTTAGAAGAGATATTTCAGATTTTTCGGGACATTATATTGTGCACATGCTTAGTGTAATTTTGAGAACTGTATTAAATATTTCCCACATTGGGAACACCAAAGGAAAACATAGTACTTTAACCTGACACAGAAGTTAAATAAAATGTCCTTATGGAGGTTTTTGCTCTTGCTTTCTGAAAGGACCCAGAGAATGTTGCAGATAAACAAAGCTGTAATGAAAAATATTTTCTGTAGCATGATCATGTTTTAAGTGTAGTGTGTACTCAAGCTCCCTGTATGAATATGTGGGGAAAAGAAGGAAGAATGAATAGCAAGAGTGAGAGTCCACTCCACTGTCCACCCCAAAAAGCAGTGGAGGGTGGACACCATACAGAACAGTTTTCTTACCCTTATTTGTTCATCATATTTAATAGAACGACCACTCTCCCAGTCAAAGCCAAATCTCATCAGGTGAATCACCAACAGGCTAGGTAAGACCTTAATGCACGTGCGCTTCACTGTAGTTCTCTTAAAAAGAAAAAAGAATATCACCTCTATTTATATGCCTCAAGCATTCCGTAATATTCTTATACATAAGCCTAATGCCAGCCATCTCAAATCGATACAGCCACAGGAGGCAGGACGATCATAGGATGACTACAATATATACAGAGTGGGTACTACTACAGGTATCACATACCAGTGGGCTGGTATGTTACGTAACATTTCACCATCCTGCCATCCCTCCAAACGTCCAGTTTACAAAACAAGTTACAGGGAACGAAGAACCATATCTATATGGATTTATGGATTTAGCCTTTTGATTATATCTTCAGTACAGTAAAAGTAAGTAGTATCTAAGCATGGTTTCTATGACAATGTAATGATTAAGAAAATACCAAGCTGCAGCTGAATCTTCTTTCACATACATTAAGAACCAGTACCTTTTCTTTACACTTTTCACAGTAGTACGCATTGCTGCCTTCCAGAACTTCTCCTCTAACAAACTGATCCAACGATATTTCCAGACTTTGACATGAGGTCACACCTAGGTTGAGAGCCATGAAGGCTTCCTCGCGCTCATACCTAAACTCAAGATGAAAAACAGTCAAGGTATTGACAGAGTAGAACCTATCCAACCTGCATTAACAAGACATACGCTTAGGAAAGAATACTGCACTTGCCCCATGGCAATGAACAGCTGCGATGCTCACAAAAGCATATATCTCTATCTTCCTATGCTATTTTGATCTACATATTCTAATAGTTATGGGAGCTACTAATGCACTAAATTTAACATTACCTGTGAGGACAATCCTTGCAGATCTTCTGATCAGAGAAGATACCTTGAAACGTATTCTTAAATATTTGGTCTCTTCCTATTTTCTGTTGGAGATGTAAAGTTGGACATCAGTTGGATACATTGCAGAGTTAAAGATCAAGAAAACAAAAGGAATTTTCAACCTCTGAATACTACACAGATTATAAAGTAAGCTGAATGGCTCTCTGCCTTCTCTTCTAAAGAACAAAGGAGAAAGAAAAGGTACCAAGGACACGTACATGAACAAAGAAAGAAATCCCTTGGGTTTTTACCTTGAGGTACTCATCCATTTGATCTATGAGACTGGTGAAGAACTCATAAGCATCCTGTTGCTCTCTAACATAAAGTTCCTTATTCCACATCTTGAAAATCTATACAAAGTATAAATACGTATAAAAACGTGGTTGTTCCACATATCGCTAAAGAAATAGTTTTTTTAAAGTAAATTCGTTATTTATACTTTTTGACTTTTTGAAGTAGAACTTAATACACCTCTAGAAATTCTACAGTGAGAACAGGCTGAATAAATAATTACTTGTTACTTAAAGTTATATAATCTAAACAAAAAGACTTAATACCTTCCAAAAGTTCTCAGGCACATAATACTGTAGCTTGCTTTCCATCAAATGACCAAAAAGAGATTGAACTTGATAGAACACATTGTCATCTGGATTGTCTGTATCATCATCAATGGAAAGCAAGGCCTGGAAAAAAACCAATCTTATTAAATCTTGGCAAAATTATTACTGTAATTTGTCATGACACACAGCACAATTCATGCACTTATTGTGTGTACGTATTTATGCAAACACATGTATATATACATTTTTATTTTAATTTTTTAAAAACAATTCATTTATTAATGGTGCTAAGATGAACACACAGTTCAAGTGACAGTAATTCCAAAAAGAGGACTTTACTGGATGTTGAGCCAATTACCTCTGGGAGCCCAGGCTGCATATATAGCTGCTGGAAGACAGCATTCATGTAACAAGTAGCACCACCATTCTTTAGTCCCACAAATCCTGAAACAGAGCGACTATCCACTGGTGGAAGATACTAGAATGATAAACACATTTTTTGTCCCAGTAAGTTATAAAAAGCACGAGCCTCCAACAACATACAAGAGCTTTTATAAGCACCTTTAGATGAGCTGTTAAGAGCAATTTAATGGAAAACCAGGAATATAAATTCTGAAAGTTCGCAAGAGAGCTATATTTGGTCATTTAGATACCCAACACTATGCACAAAACTGTTAAAATGGCCTAAAATGTATCTAAATAAAATTGGTGATATTTAGGAAATAATTCTTTCTTATCCAGGTAATAACTGACAGACTTACTGGAGTATTTACTATTATCTGTTTTTTTGTCATTTAGAATTGAAGACCATGGAAATTTCAGGAATGGAGCAGTTAAGTAGATTATACACAACACTAAACCAGACTTATAGAAATATAAAAAGGCTTCTTGCTTACATCAAACTCCTTGGTAAGTGCAGGGTCACACTGGTGATGCATAGAGAGCAGTTCTTTTGTAATAAGCTGGAGATTGGAAGGAGAGCTGTCAGCCAGCATTACTAACACTTCATAAGCAGCTAATCGGCTATCTGCTGTACTGCACCTAAAAAGAAAACCATATTTGAGATCTCCTTTGTAGATGACTCAACTACTTCTAATTCCAGAAAGCCATATTACTCAGAACACGTGACAAAGTTCAAAAGGAACACTTTAAATGCTAAAACAATCATGAGAGACTGCAGAGTGCTATTTTTTTCCTTTCGTGGGGAAGTGGAACAGGAAGAATCGAATTGCAAGAGCAGCACCAAGAACACTTTTAAACAAGTGTCCCTTAATAACACGGAGACACCGGTTGTTAACATTTAGTAGCATGGAAAAATATGTGCCCTGAAAAGACAAACTGGTTGTATGCTTGAGGACAGACAGATTCTATCACTAACACTGATGCAGACATAATGACTGAATGATAAGGGTGACAAGCTTTGAAAGAGCTAGACTAGATAACTAACTTGTTACAAGAGATGACCTTAAGCCCAAGCACTACATCAGTACAGAACACTTTTACTTAGTTCTTTTCAGGAGATGAAGTACACTATGTCTTTCTTCTAAAGGCCAAAGAAAAGGCTTTATTTACTTTAAGCAAACGAAGGAATGTGCTTGAGATGAACTGCAATGGAGAAAAGCTGGAGCAAAACACTAAGGTGTATCAAATCCTATTCAGTTCAGGGGTTGCTAAATGCTCCACTGGAATCTTCTTTAGGGTTTGTGGAAAGGCAGGATATGCCTGATCCAACTCTAACACCACCCAGTCAGTCTAATATAAGCAACCCAGCTGCAGCAGCATGAAACTCCATGAGCTACTTTACCGACTCCTTCAGATACTGTATGTCAATAACAGAAGGCAAGTGTGACAGGAAAGGCCACTCTTTGTTCCCCATTTGATGTATTCCAGGCTATTATTAGCTATCTTAGGTGCAAGGAGAATTGCTCGGCATTAGCTTTTTACAAAACAGGGTTCTTTTGAAGGGAAAAAGAAAACAACAGAACTTTTGAGATTCTCATTTACAAGGGGCTTGGAAAGTTAATTTCTTGATCATGCTCCAATTTAGCCAGCTTCCTAAGTTATGATGAGCAAAGGGGTACTCTTTGGACTCATGAAATCAGCACTCAACTGTGCTTTCAGCTTATCATTGATCTAAAAAACAAAGCACAGACCTTGGAAGTAGAGAAAAGCAAAGATTTTTGGGTCATACAACCACAAAAAATACTATTTGGACAGTTTTGTAGGAAATGTAGTGAATTAGAGAAATGCTCCAACACTGGTATTAAATCCTAGTATCTGTAGGCCCAGTGTAACATTTGCATACATGAGATCTAGGACAAAACCCAACATAAAGGAAAAAGACCAGTTTTTACTTTGGATGAAAGTCTTGCTGACTGATTGCAGCACTGCCTGCTGGAGAATGGCTATTCAAAATAATCCTGGATGCTCGGAAGAGGAAGTCATCCAACAATGGCTTAATCAAAGATGAACCTATAACACAGTAATACACATCTGCTGTTAAATACTTGCATTACCACTGCAAATGTCAAAAGGTGTTCCATAACAGCAAAATCCCTTAATAGCACCATACCAACCGAAAACATATCCAAATATTTTATCACAGGTCAAAGGTACCACAAAGGGCACTGCCAAAATAACTTCTTATAGCTCTGTATTACAATGTCTTCACACTGTCTACTGATCAAGTCATCCATTAGTGCTACGCAGAATTCACACTAGTCTAGTCACTTTAGAGTAAAAAAGGAATACTTACCAACCATTTCCTTCTCTGCCCCACAAAGCGAAAGGAGAGTCTTGATGAGCCTCAGGTGTCCTGCTAGCAGAATGTTATCAGCTTCACTGGTCTCACACTCAGCTGTGCGGTTGGGTTCAAAATTGTCTAACCACGTGATCTCATCTTCTAACATGGCAGCTGGGCTTATCTTTAGTTGTTCCATTTCTGATGCTGCAAGAAAAGGAAAACTCAAAAATTAATAGCGATATAAAAATAGACTGTAAAGAGAAAGAATTTCAAACATTTTGTAACAATCTAGTTTCCCCTACAATGCGTGCAAAGTCTATCTTCCACGAAGGAACTCTGACTTTCCTAAACGAGTAAGCTGCCTTGCTGTTACTGGATGCCAAGAACAGTCCAAGTCAGGCGTTACCACAGGACAGCCTGCACACTGGCAGGTCACATCAGATTTATGGTGCAGTGACCCCTTCATGAAGACAATTCTACATCTTGTCTACAGAAGGAAGACATGCTTGGAAGCTGCAATCAGAATGACACACGTGTCTGTACATACTTACATGTGAGGTCATCCAGTAACTGACATCTCAGGTCAAAATATTCTGTACACTGGGACAAAAGTCTGAAAAAGGTAAAAATAGAAGTAAGGTTTAATTAATCAGATTTTTTTTTTCTAAGCAGTTGCCTTTAAGGCCTGTGCACACCGTCCATCTAATCCAAAATAGCAGAGCTATCTCGGTGTGCTTCTGCATGCACACACTGCAGTTTTCAAACAGATTCCTTCCCAACAGCTACTTCTAAATGTTATGAACAACATTTAATCCTGCTTTCTTCCTTCACATTATAACAGTTTTAGTTAATTATCAGATGATGATAAAACAATATGTTTTAACTTCTCAGTTAGTCCTCTATCCACATTCCTCTAGAAATTGCTGTTTAGTTCTTGTTACATTTAACAGTCTTTGGCCACTCGTGGACAAGTCAATAGGACTGACATCTACAGTCTTTACATGTGTAATGGATAACATAAACAACAAGAAATCAGGTGAAGTCATGGGTCCAGACATCACTGAAAAGGCTGGAGCCTTAAAGATTGGGTTCTGATCTGCATTTATGCAACACTATCACATAAATGCAATGGTCCTGTTGCACATCCCATCACCTCTATGCCTCACGCAGGGTTCTGGCCAGGTTCTGACTGCCCTAGAATGAGCAGGCCTATTTAGAAATTGGCACCTACCAACTGGGAAGTCAAACAAGCCGAACTAAACCAGTTCATAGTGGAAAAGTTGTACCTAGAAAATTCAGCTTTATTTCTCTTCAATTTACATACTTTCAAAACTATCCGGGGCATGACAGGCATGCCTACTTTTGACAGTTTTGCAAAGCCCTAATCCCTTGTACCTCAGAGATTCCACAGTGATACTCATTTTTAAATGTGACAGATTTGCTTCCTCAATAGACATGCACCTGACTTACCTCTGGTTGATTCCTCTCATGATGCTGGTTGGTGACCAAAGAGGCAGCTGGGCACCAAGAACAACACTAAGGAGAAACTGGTTTGGCTTTTGTACATCTGGGTGAGCTGATGTGTCTGTCTGACTAAGGGTGTACAACTGGTCACAGGCAACACGACGAATCTGAAAAAGTGTCACTGTCAAACACTAGCAGTTGCTCAAAGGTTGCAAAAACGACACTTCTGTTTTGTTAGATATTTAACAGGAAAAACAGACATTGAAAAGCTTATATAAACTAGACTATGTATGAGCTCTGCACCCGCCAGCCAGAGTTTTTTTATTTATAAGGATTTAGCAATCCAACTTTACTCCTGAGCTAAAAGCCCTGAGGCCTTATTAAACACAGATTATAAATCCAGATAAGGCAGAAAAAGATGCAATGACTATATGCAGAATATATAAGATGCAATGAAATGAAGTGCAGCGTGGCTTGAAAATATCTAGATTTTTGAATAGCCAGAATAACTTCAAATCAGAAGAATGGATTTTAGAAGGGTTCTAGCATTTGGAAGCATTTCTCAAAACTTAAAAGAGACCACTAGATTTTACCCAACTCTTTTGAGACAAAAGTTACTTGGAACTTTCTCTAAAGTACTAGTTTTACAGAATTCGTCTCACAAAAATGAGGGTACTTTCTTTACACTAGCCACAGCACAGTCCTGTGCCTCATGGATTAAACAAGCCTGAAGAATGTAATACTTCAGCATTTTCTGTCAACACATCACTAAATAGTGGGACTAGTAACAATTACACAAAGGTTATTCATTCAAATACAAAAAACTGTTGGAATATAACAAACAGTTTTATCTTCAAGACCATAGTAAATGATCAAAGTGTACACATTTCAGAAGTGTAATGTTTAAGAGGTTTTCAGAGAAAGACCCTCACCTCAGCACTTGGTGATCCGAGCAGTATGTCAATGATGAAATCGGCAACACAAGGCAAATTGTAAAAGGATCCTAGAAGAGAAGAATACAAAGCTATCTTTTTAAAAATAATCTTTTCAAGTAATTCAGTTATGGTCTTGCATTACAATACTGTAGGACCTAGAGGATATCCCCCATCAACCCTGGAAAGCAGTAACAACTACTTGTGTATTTCCCCATCCTTCCCTCGCCAGAGACAGGCACCACTTTTCCTTCCACCATAACTAAGGTTTACACTTCCTGTATACAAAGGTTCAAGCACTAAACATGCTATGCCAACAGCAGCACTTAGAGAATCACACAGTTTGAAGCTGGGCAAATATTTACATACTGGCAGTAAGCCAGCTTTCCCAATACATTTCACTAAGGCACAGAACCACCTGCTTTGTTTCACGTCGCCTGTTCTTCAGCCCTGGAAAAAAAAACCTGCAATTTTTAATGAAATGTTGTGGTTTTAACTTGAGCTGTCTCAGCTTACAAACCTAGAAGTTCCTTGTGAATTTTTTGTACTTCTGTCTCCAAAAGCCTTCCCCCACCTTACTTATATTTCAAACAGTGAGTAATCCAATTCTATTTCACACCTAGTTGCTGACTGCGTAGCTGAAGGCAGGTTACCAAGAGAGACAAGGCTTCTCCAGCAATCAGAGCATCTTTGGTGGATACAGACTGCTGTCTCACACAGATACCAGCGTGTAGCGCAGTTGGCTCTCCTTCACTTCCTGAACTGCAATTGCTTCCTGCATTAAGAAATGAACAAGTGCTGTAATCAACTACATTTTTCAGATGTTTTCAACTCCTAGTCAGTTCTCCACGATTTAAAAACTTCTCCAAATGCCAAATAAACGCACAGCATTTGTCTCAGTTTTGTGTAATCCAATCATAGATTATCCCAAGTTGGAAGGGACCCAAATTGAGTCCAACTCCAATCAATTCAGCTTCAAGTTTTGCAAGAGTTAAATGAAGAATAATCCAAACAGCTTCTTTAGATTGATTTAGAGACACAGTTAACCCACCTGAACTACTAAGTCTATTTCGAATCCCAGCAGGAAATAAAGTGTTGCTTTCTTTTATTGGCTGACTACTTCCCACGAGGTCCAGTCGTCCTGCAGCAGCAGCCCATGAGAGTCGCATGAAGCAAGCCACTGTGGAAGTGAAATCATTCACCTCCATAGTCTGAAGGAACAAGAAACAGCAGTTACTTCTGCGATATTCAACACCATTTGTTAGTCACAGGTATAAGAGGAATGTATCTTCTGGATAACATCAAACTGACATTTGGGTTTGTTTTCCTTATTTCTTTTCTAAGTAGACTCAAAGTTACAATAGCCTTTTTGTTCCCAAGGAGAGATTCATATTGCCCCCTAAAAGAAAACAGTTCTTCAATTCTTAAATTCTTCACCAGGGTAGACACCCTCTTCTCCTCTCTGGAGCTAGGCAGGCTGATTTCAATCATATTGATCCATTTGGGAAGCCCAAGAACCTAACACAGAATTCTCGTTACATTATCTATGAAGTTCTTTCAACTGGACTCAACTTTCAAATGGGTTTAGCTCTTGTCCAAGTTAGGTTGTTTTAATAAACAGCCAGTCTCAGATTAACTACAATGACATGCCTATAAAGGGGAAAATGGCATTTTCTTATAGTATTGAAAATTAAAAGTTTTCTTTCTTGCCAGGATACCATAAAGTAAATTTAATTTTCCATGGGCTATTTGACACAAAAAACCTGCTCAAAATTTGTAATTCAAAGAAACATGTACTATAAACCATGAGTTCAAGCAGAAACCTTTTCCTTTCTATTCACAGCAAATTAACATGAATAACATCTTAACTGTGAAGTGTGACTGAAACTAAACCACCAGTAAGATTTCCGAGTAGATCTATTTCTGGCAAGCACATTTGATGTATTGCTTCCCTTTGTACTGCCAAAATAATTCCTGAGACTGTTAATATTTAGATCAAGATTGGGGAAGAGAGACTGATGGTCTGGATATTTGGAGGTTTTTAAATGGAGCCTGGGCAAAAACCTGTATAAAAGGTAGATTTTTGATTTAAAATCCAGGAGTTACACAGCTGTCACTGAACAGCACACTACTGTATCACCATGAATTAACAAACACTTCCTTACTTGTATGGCAACTCTTGCTGCTGGTATGATTTCTTCTACCCTAATGGAGGATCTATCAGAAACAGACAGCTGTCGGTAGGATGACTTCTCAGGTGTTCCACAAATGGACATCTGCCTACTTGCTTGTCGGCTGACATTACGGAAGGGGCGTGAGGACAATGCTTCTACCCCATCTTTAATGAAATCCTCATCCAGTAAGGTAGGCAGTGTCTGGCCAACAAGCAAGAACCTACATTCACAGAGCAAAACCGTCAGGTTTATTTTTCAATGTTCACAGCAAGTGAATGAAACAGAACTCAAAATACCAATTAGTCTTAAATATCACAAGCCTTTAAAAGCCAAGAAAGCAGCATTTTCTACAAAGAAAGACAAATGACATACCTTGCAAGTTGCAGGCAGATGGAATAGACTCCCTGTCTTGTTTCGTAGTCTACTTCTGATGGGATGGAATCTCTCTGCATCACATTCACCACCAAACTTAAAAACAAATCAGTAAGACAGACTCCATTTGAAAATGTTTTACATTAGGAGAGCACTGCAATTAATTTATTGCTATCCTTCCCTTCTCCTATTCAGCCAGCTGAGTGCCAGTTTCCCCGTTTTCCCCTCCTACAGATGGAAGCTTTTTGGTCCTGCTGGAACATCCTGCTTCAGGATCTATGGGGCAGGGGAGGTGGACAGAACCACTAAGAGCAACAAATACTTGATAAATCTGATACAAGCACAAGAAGGATCAACTCTTATTTGAAGGGTCTGAATTCTGTACACTGTAAGCTTTGACTGCTTAAAACGTCCACTGGTATGTATGCAGGACATCATATAATGCATAAGCATGCAAACCTGAACAGAAACACTTAAATGCTAACTACCCAAATACCTACTACCTTAGTAAAAGCTACACTTCACAAGCTTATCTGTATCTATTTTAGGGTTTAACAACATGTACTCTTATACGTGTATGGTCACTACTATAGCTTTTCAGACACTGCATAACAAAAAAACAGCTTCGGGTGGATTTTACTCTCTAAAGAAGCTGACAGGTGTACTAGTGTGCCACAGATCAGAAACCAGGCAGAGTTAACTAAATGAAGTTACAAATTGAGTAAAGACTTTGAAATCTAACCTCAAACCTCCTGCTCTGAGGAAGTTTTCACAGAAAGACTTGGCACAGTTTCTTGCCATTTCATCATCTGCAGTTGGCATCAGCTTGGAGCTCAGTACCTAAAATAAACGAATAAATGACCATGCATACATCTCCCCTAGTATTCTTTATCTACTGAAAGTTAAAAGTATAATAGAAAAAATCCACTACAAATTAAGCAATTAATAATACACTTAGGCAAAGCTGTAGTAAATAAAGAAAAATCATATTAAAAATATTCAGGACAACTATTGTTATTACAAATATTTATTCTGTGTCAACGGGTATTTTTTCTCACTGCAGTTTACTTGTTAAGGGAAAGGATAAAGTACATACTCCAGCACATGAAATGCTGTCTTCAGGCTCAGCACTATTAAGAGCCCAAATCCTTATCCTTTCCAGATTTTCTGTTAACATTATCTCATAAAACACCCTAGAGATAAGTTACTTATTGATTCATGCCTTCTGAAACATAACTATATTGCTATTACTCTTGTGGTTTGTTTTTTTTTTTTAAATAAAAGATGGTTCAGGCAATTCTGAGGGCCTTATGAACATCCCCACTGTATCATTCCTCCTGGTTTACATCAGCACTAAACTTCTCAGAATGCAATTACACACAAACACAGCCATCAGGAAGTCTGTGGTCCCTACGGGTCAGATCTCAAGTATAGTCATAATCAATTTCACTTATTTTTATGTAAAGAAGAAACAAACCACCACCCAAACAAAAATCCAGCCCCTCCTAAAACCCCAGAAGTTATTTACTTTTTCTGAGATGCCTCTCTGCGCGTGGGAAAACAAAAGACACCATTTCCAGGTTCACAGGTCAGAAGAATAGCTTACAGAGTTCCAGGCTTGAAATCTTATCACAAGACTGCATCATAATAAAACCCTGAACATTTTCAAAATTTTATTTTCACCTCATTCAGACACTTTGCAAATTTTGTGTGCATTTTTTTCCAGAAAGCTGTTCAGACTGGTTCCTATATTTTTAATAGATCACCAGTTGAGGAGATAAAAAAATGTATCATACTTTTCCTGACAAAAATCATCCAGTTGGCTTGACTGGACTTGAGGAACAAGTCCACTCATATAATCTACACATCTAATCCACTATACTACTACTTATCCCTTGCCAGAAAAGCAAGCAATTTATTCCTTGCTTTCATTATTTCTTCTGGCATAGAAGCAGCAGATAACTGTCTCATCATACTGTAATGTTAGCTACAAATTCAACAAAATACCCTTGCCGTGATACACTAATCCATTTGTTTTCAGTTGTAGAACTTGTCAACTTAATTCAAAGACATCAGCAAATATCTGTACAGAGAAGGAGAGAATCCTAATACTGCAGAGTGATGACAGTGTGGGAAAAGAAAGCACTAACATTAGACTGCAGAAACCCAAACAAAAGACACTACAAGAAAATTCCTACACTGATCTTGGCACACAGCAGGAATGAAAGGGAATAACTTTGCCCACTGTTTCTGAAGCTCCTGGCAACTGGACCTACAGCTTCAACATGTTCAAACCATATTTATAATGAGTCCTTGTGAACAGTGCAAGTAGAACTAGAAACTCTGGATTTTTAGAGAGTGCAGATTAGTGTCCTAACAATGACAGGAGCAGAACTCCCTTATACTCTTTAAAAATCCATGCACTGAACACTGGGGAATGTTAATGTTTCTTTGCTCCTCTCCACCTACTTCAGAACACTCCTTTGACCTTGCAAATCAAAGAAAAAAAAAAAGAGGGGTCTGGCTCCACAGTGAAGTCTCTAAAGTGGAACTTTTTACCCCTTCCATTCTGTGTGGAATTTATCATACACAAAAGCAGACTATGACGCAACATTTGCATTTTGCATAATGACCCTATCATGGTGGACTCCTGCCCAATAAACTTAGAACTACTTAAACCCTAGTGAACAGAAACAAATAAGAGAAAATTAAGTTTGTTTTATTACCTCTAAATTGTAGAGCACTCTGAAGGTGGACATGCCTGGAGCAAAAGACCTGAAAAGACTTTCTAGTATTGAACTAGCACTGGGCTGATGTTGGTGTTTTGAAGACAAGGACGGTGATTTTGAAGACTGAGAACTTGATTCTGATAGCAGTGTTTTCTAGGAAGAATAAGCCACAGAAGAGATATTTTGAGACCACAACATTTTGTTGTAATTGGCAATACATTTCCTGTCATCTCTGTAGTAACTCTCTTCCCTCCAGCGCCTTGGAAATAAATTGCTAACCCTTAACATGAGCACTGTTTTGCCGTAGAGTTTAACACCCTTCACAGATCATTATCCGTCAGGGAATTTGAGAAAACTGGTAGTAAAATCCTTTTTCTTAAGCTCACCAAGATTAGTTACTGTTTAATCCATACCTTCCTTCCCAAGGAATCAAGCTGATCAAGAGCCTCCTGAATAGCTGGGTCAGTGGGAATCAAGAGCAGAAGTTTCCTTACTCGCAGTGTTATCCTGAAAAGTTATCAGAAGTTACTTGTGCAAAACAGGGCTCAGCCACACTGTGGCCTGAGGTATAGCTACATACTGTGAAATAAATAGCTATTCAAACTTTGCAGTGTGACCATTTCTTCAATATTTAGTAACCATTTAGCTTGCTTACCTTGGCTCCTCAAGATTAGCGAGCTGGTAGAGCATATCAAACACATTACACACAAGAGCCATGACTACTCCGGGGAGCGATTTCTCCTAAGAATTAAACAGAAATATAAAGGTCTTTTTCTCCTCTCTGTTGCAAGTAATTTAAGAGAGCTCTTCACTGAAGCAACTGACTCAGATGCCAACCTGGCCCCACTACTTTCTAGACTGAGACAGCATTTGAACTTTTGCATTACCCTGGCTCCCTTTTAACAATCAATTTTTGAGGTCAACTGTTAGTTAAGGTTGATGTACAAAGCAGACCAGCAGTGACATGAACATGCCAGTTGATGCCTCTTAGTTTATTCTCATACTGCAGCTTTATTAGTAGAAATCTAAAAATCTCTCCCCTCAACAAATATGCAATCTCAAAATTAAATCATATGGGTCTTGTTTATTTAAAAGACCCTGTAGAGATTAATAAACAGCAAACAGGCTACAATAGGTGACAGAATACAGATTATAAAGTCCAATCTGCATGCATAAATAAGACGTCTACTTAAATGCTTTGTTTCAATTGCAGTTTGAAAGCAAAAGCAGACTACTGAAGACTGGATCCTCAAGTTGATGTGAATAGCTTCTGTCTCATTTTATCGTACACCTCTTACACCCCAGCTGTGCCTTCTCCAACTATTTCCCCTGTAGAAAAAATGTGAGGCGAAGTTTCAGGCTATTACACTGTACCTGTTCCATTGCATAGGATGAACTAAATACACTGCCACTGTTGCTGGAACTAGTTGAGGAATCTGCAGAGCTCCCTGATGGAGTCCCACTTCCTGATGTTTTAACTGTAAGAACTTGTTCATCAGAAAATCCCAGTTGGTGGAGTAGTTTCTGATCTTTGTTTACAGTTAGCTGAAAGAAAATATTTATCATTTAGTTCTGTAAGAGAGACTTAATTTCATAAAGAATGAGAATTCTTTGTAGTTAACATACCAGGCTGTCATTGGCAAATATCTGTATGTTATCCACAGGCGAATTCAACATCTTTGCTATCTTCCACCTGACACTCCCTACAGTTTCATTGCTATGAGCCTATAAAATTAAACAACACTGATTCAGTAAGTCTGCTCAAGCAGCAAATTCCCAGAGAAAAAAAGAAAAATCTTCCACTGAAGTCTGGCAAAGATATTACTCACAAAAGAGACTGACAGGGTAGGACAGCGGTTGAAATTCTCCATCACTGACAGTAAGCAAACAACTTTTTTCCCCACCCGGGAATGATGATACATTCAGTTCATAGACACTTCCATTACAGTAGCCTTACATTACACTTTCAGCAATTTCAAATAGAGTTTCCAAGTTGACTGGAGTCCCCAAAAGCAGTTTACTCTGTTCAGTTCAGTCACCAAAAAATCCCAAGAATAGCTAAGCATGCAGCACCGCATGACATACACCCCCTGTGCACCCGTACCTCTATGGTGAAGGTATCTTTGGTAGACTCATAAGTAACATTAAGTGTTAAAAGATGTCCGTGGAAAGAGGCACCATGAGGTAGAATAGTTCGGGGAACAGAGTAAAGGTCCTACAGGAAAAGATGGATGAGAATAAATACCACCCTTTATTTTAAAGACATTTCTAGTAACAAAGTTATTAGAGTTGCATAGGTTAAAATAACTTTTACTATTTTTTATAATATTGGACTTTATGTTTTTAGCCTTGCCTAGTAAGAAATCACATCTTACCTCTATTGTTATCACATAACGCTCTGCCAACAGCAACAGTCTCTCAATTATTACAAGTTTAGTAGACCTAGAGAGAAACATTGAAAACAAATGTAACTTGTCTCAGAGATTAACTTTCAACGCCCATGAATAACTACTATGAATTAGCTGTTTTCAAATACAATGCCTTAAATCTGGAGTTAATTCAGTTGAAATTAACTAGGCAAATAGGCCAAGAAGCTTGCTTGAGATATAGCCAGCTTCAGAAGAAGCTTCATGTTTCTAAAGATTCCCTGCACTCATGTATTTAAGGAACACACACTTAGGCATGCATAAGTTAAGCGAGAGGATGAAAAACCATACTTTCCTCTCAAAATTAAAAAAAACAACCCAAAACAACCCCTGCTGCCTCAGAAATATTAAATAACTAAAGGGTTGGTAACAGTCTGTGGAATTTCTTGTGGGTTTTTTGTAGGTTTTGTTTGTTTGTTTTGGGTTGGGGGAGTCGGGTTATTGGGTTTTTTTTCAGTTTGTGGGTTTTTTTTAAAAAAAAATCCACAGGTTTTTCAAAGTCTCTTTGGAACTGAAATTGCATTCTAATTGGAATATTCAATTGAGAAACCACCAATAGTGAGAATTTTAATCAGCACTCAAAATCACGTGTGAAGCAGTTGGAGGTAAATGCCTACTGTCATATTTCTTTTAAAGGCATGCCTACCTGTAAGGAGATTGAACTGATGTTGCTACCGTAGGCATAGCTGTTGCTGTAAGCATTTTTGTAGCTCTTGTAACAGCATGTGTTAACGTTGGACCACCAAGTGCAGAGCTGGCTGCCTAGAATATAAAGCAGAGTGTAAGTGCTAGTTTACATGGACAATTAGTATGTCCTGGAGAGCTAAGAGGACAAGAAATTCTTGTGGAAATAATTTTTTTATTTAAATAGAAGTATTGTAGGCAATTATTATAGTCTCGAGATACAAAACCGGAAAAGGATGTAGGTACAAGAACAATTAAAATTTGCCCTTTACCTCTAATCGTGTATAGCAATCAGCAATGAATTTCTTGTGCAGTGACACTGAATCCTAAAGATAAAACGTACAAATAAATTAGAACTTAAAGCAAAATCACAGGAATTACTCAAACTGACAGAACCAAACAAATTACATATTTTAAAATGCACAGTTATTGAGTTTATGAATGTCAAAGAACTTTCATGTACAAATATACGCCTACCTTTTTCAATCTAGGAGTTAGATTAATATAGCTGTAGTTTATTATCAATTGAATAGCTTCATTGGCAATTTCTTCATCAGGTGACTCCATTGCAATCTTCCAAATGAAATCCATTCCTATTAATTCCAGTTTTTCTACGCTCTAGGCAAGAAAGATCAACAACAAAACATCACTGGATTTCTTGCACAGTAGTGAGTTGAACCACAGGACAAAAGTCTTTCATCTGCTGGAAAAGTATCTTCGGATTGAATCTTAAAAATCTTTTCCAACATGCTGCTAAGCTCTGGCACAGTGCAAAGTGAAATTAATAGCTGTGGATCTGTATATTTATATTAGGAAAAAATACTTTGTTTACAGGTGGGTAAACAAGTTCCAAAGAATACTCTCAGTCAACTCAACTAAAAAAATCAAAAGCTTAAAAAGCACAGAGAAATTTAATGGGAATGGAATTTGTTTCACAAAGGTCAACATGGTAACTAACCACATAATAAACTACCACACAACCTACCATGATACTTGGAAAAAAATATGCATTTGAAGAATGTTAACTCTGTGATAAAGATCTAAAATGCCTATGGAAAACTACTCAACATATAACCATTAATTTGAATATGATAAGCCTGAATCTCTTATAAAGAATAATAATAATTTTAAAAAGGAATATTTTCCTGCTAGGGAGAAGCAAAAAATGCAATCTAGAATTCACGATTATTAATAAAAAAGTGGTCCACTCATTCCTCCTGCAAAGTTTTAGACGCTATATACCAGCTTCCAACTGCTGGAATTATGGAGCTTGACCTGCAGAATTTAAAAATGTTAATACTAGAAAGACAATCTGCATCTTATTACAAACACCACCAAGTCAAACAGCTGCTAAAGAATCAGTGTCTTGCTTTCTCCCATCCCTAAGACGCCACAGGCAGTCCACAAGAATGAACTTGCCAGAACACTCACCAGTTGTGTTCCTTGCCTCTTTAGCCGATGGTCATACAGGTTCACATTTTCAAAGAAAGTCTTAAATAAACTAAAACCTAAAAGTGAAAGAAGACACAAGCTTTTTATTCAGGCCAGGCTAAGTTTCTATGCTTTTCTGAAAAAATTGAAGATATCAAATACAGGAGACGACCTTTTCCCCATACAACTATTTAAACACAAAATGATAGAAAAGTACCCCTTTATTGTATTAATTTACAGAACTGCTTGGATATTTAACTTGAAGGCTTAGGAAGCAAATTTCAGGTAAACATTTCAGAAACAAATCTGTTCACCAAAGCCATTGCCTTACCATTCATAGTAATTTCATATGACTCCAGTTTAAGAATTTTCTCTTTGAAGAGCTGTTGCTGTACATCACTCTCTAGATCATGCTGTCCTTTTGTAAACCACTCAAAGCACATCTGTGTGTGAAAGTTAGATGTTTCTTTACCCCATTGTCATGGCAAACATTTAAATTTTATACAGCATTGGTGAACTATGTCAGATACTACAGTAAGTAATCTTACACAAGTTTTATCTACAGCAAAAGGTTCAAAATCTTATCTCCTAATAACCTTACATATTATACAGTCTGTGTTGCAGTATGAGGGTACTTCACCTTCATTGTCATCTTTCACCCAAATAATGCTGAATATCTCTCATGACTCTGCAAACTTGCATGTACACATTTTCAAACCAGCATCTATAAACCTGTAACTAATCTGGCCAATGTTCCTCCACCAGCCAAATTTAATGGTAAAAGAGCATCCTGCTCATAAGTGAACATGTAACAGTGGCTCCATCAGCTTACACAAAGCATACAAACGCATAACTAGTTTGCCTTTGCTACTTAGTTTCAAATGTCTCAACAAACACATGTGCTATTCAAGATCCATTAGGATTCAATATGCAACCACAGGCACCAAATTTAGGATTTTCCTTACCTCTCGATCTAACTCACAAACATCCTGGCCAGTTACAAGGCATTCCCAAATCTCCCTGGCACGATTCCAGCCCAAATAAAGTGTGGCCTCTTGCAGAAAAAATGCCAAAAATTTTAGATGTGCCTCCAAATACTGAGAAAGAGGAAACAAAAACTCAAGTTTAAGATTTTTCTTTCTGAAACATGAACTCTGAGTGTTCTTGGGCTTTTTTTGTAAACTTAGTTGTCAAACAACACTACACTTTGCAAAACCTGGAAAATGGAAATTGTTTCTGCAGTGAGATTTATTTTTATTTTACACATTTTAACACTGCTTTTTCCTGATTCCCTTTATGAAAAGGAACATTGAAGACCGCTTGAATTTGCAGTTCCTTTCCTGATATTATTTGACACTAGTTACTAAGTCACAACTACTGTGGAAAAAATAATTACCAAAACCTTAGCAACAAGGTGTTACAAACTATTTGTGTGTGTGGCTTCCATGTCCTAACTAGCAAATCTGTTTCAGGTTTCACACCAAATTTGAAGGTGTAGTCCCCACAAGGGTTGTTGAAATGAAGCTGGTGGAGAAGCTGGAAGCTGCACAGGCTTGGAGAATGAGGTGGGGAGATGTAGCTCTCAATCAGTTAGAGACTTTGCTAAGAAACTTGCAGATTGTGATGTTTGCTCACCCTTGCTCTATAATACGGTAAGAATGCTACAACAAGCCCTAACAGGTTACGTGTCAGAATGGTAAATAAAAACTAGTGAGAGAGAACACACATTCCACTGAATTCCAAAAATGGAACCATCAAATCTTCTGCAACTTGGTCAGGGATACACTATATCATACGTTCAAAAACCTAAGGTAGTAAGAAAGTCAGAGTTCAGTACCTCCCGGTAAGTGTATCGGCCATCCACTACTGTTGCTCCAACAAGCCCTCCTGGACCTGCCACAGATACAGCCAAACGGTGGCACGATATTAAGCTTCCTGTCACCAACTTCACTATTTCAAAGTTTTTCTTTAAATCCTGAATAATGCTCTTGGCAAAAAAAAATAAAAGAAAAAATTGAGAAAAGATGTTTTTAAGAAAAATACATAAACAGACACGTGTACACAACAGTCAGCTCTTCTACAGATGTGTCTCATGGGAAGGAGTAATGCTCCCCCTTTACCAGTCAGCTGTATCCCTTCCAAGAATCCAAAGCACCCTAATATTCAGCATTTTCAGCATGTTGCTGCAGGTTTCAATACAGTCCCACACCTCCACTCACTGTATAAAACATGTGACTTGCTGGTATTTTAGTCTGTTTTCTAATAGTCAATGACAATTCAATTACAAAGCAGATGGTCTAAACAATAGCCATTGTTCATAGTGGAGACATGCTTGTTAACTGTCCTACAAAAAGCTGAGAGTACAATAAATCAGTCCTGACACAGTAAACAGATTTATACATACATATACGTGCACACACAAATGGACAGCACACAATTCAGCATCTCTACTTGAACAGTTCATGTTATATCACTAAACCGTACTTCTCAAAGTGCTTTTCAGCTTGTGTCCCTCCCTCCTGAATTCAAACTTCTATGTTCTACAGAAACAGAGCCAAACAGACAAAACAAGGGCTTCAACAATCATCTCAGCATACATTCTTACCTTGTCTTGTTTTTGGTAAGTTTGCTTAATAAATGAACGTGTGATTTCATGGAGCTGACGTAATGCTGGCACCACCCACACAAACTGAGGATTATTGTGCTGGGATGACTAGTAGTAGAAAAAGTAAAAACAATTACTCATGTGTATGTGTTCAACAACAGATTAACTTTTAGACTCCTAGAAGCCTAATGATTTCTACTTCTACGGCGCTGTTCCAAAACGACAGCTATGAGCTCTGAAGCCTTCAGTTACTTGTCCCTGGGCCCTTTCCAAACACACTCAAGGTGTTCTTCGCTTTCTACAAGAAGTCCTTTGACACACACATATGCCATTTTGCTATCCTTATTATTAAGCCCAAAGTACCACCTTCTTTCTAGAGAACATGCAAATTAAGTAGACAAAGAGAATTCAGTTGCACCACGGTGAGATGATAACCACCACCTTCATCAATTATGGGAAATGAAGCAGGCCTGTTAGGGCATAAAAGGGCAAATTCAGTCAAATAATGTTACTTATTGCTAAAGCAAGAACAATGGAAGAAAGAAACTGAAATACTCCTGAGGGTTAGGAGACGAGAAGAAAATTCTGATTGGTGCTGCATGGAGCCCTCTGATAGGAAGCAAAAGATACTTAAGCTGCACTTTAAAAGAGATCCTACAAAGAATAACCCTCCTACCTCATTGTTAGAACTGCTCATCACTTTTCTGGGAGGCTTCATTTTCTGTAAAGTTTGACCACACAAACCAGTACTGAAGTTGCTTGTTCAGAGAAGTGATGTCTGGCTTAACTACTGACAACAACCCATACCACCTACACACTTTAAAGTAACCTGCCCATAACAGTGTTCTCTACTGAACACTCTCTTGTGTATTTCAGAATGCTGCATTAATATTATATTCCCTCCCAGTTTATGGCTTCATTTCCCTTGAAAAGCGAAATAAGAAAATGATTCATTTTTAAACATTTGCTGTATGGTTACCCCAATCCCTTCCAGCCTACAATGACAACTTTCCTTTAGCTTTGCCCACTGCAGCACCTCTGTTAAGGTCTTTGCCAGAATTTAATTAAAAAGAACGCAAGAACAGGAAAGGACAACAGAAGATCCAAAAGAAAAGACTGCTAGTTTTACAGAAATAAAGAACTCAAATTTAAAATCCATATTCATAAATACATACAAAAAAGTGTGATCAAGAAGCAACACACTATCTCCTACACAACTAAAATCCTCTACAGATGCTGTAACACTGACAAAACTTATCTTACCATGAAATAGATTACTGAAAAAAAGCACAACCCTTTTTATTTACAGGTATACTTCAGATTGAAAAAAAGAAGACAGGAGCATTCCTGCAAACCTCATGAAAAACTACCTGCTACGTGAACAGTGCAGGATAGAGAATACGCAGTCTTTTAAGCCATGCACATCTCTGCTGCTACCATCAAACATCTTAGCACAGGCAGATGGGAATGGCTTCTTTATGTTAGATGAAAAGAGTTTAAGTATTTTAATTAAAATACAAAATACTATGATTTAAATATCAATTTACATTTTGAGACTTAACGGCCATGCCAGAGCACATGCTTAACTCGAAGAAAACTAATCTAGGTTTTCACATGAAAGGGACAGTTAAAATACTGACATACCTTTATAGTGGTTCCATTTGCAAATTCTAACCTTGGGCCCATCCTGGTAGTTTCCCATAAAATGATCACTCCTTGTGCTGAAAATTTGCTTAAAACAAAGGCAAGAGACTTACTATGAGTCTCATGGTCAACAAGCTGGCTCACACAAAGCCTACCCCTCTCGTGGACTCCCCAAGGTAAGAACTTACAGATGGGACACGCAATTTGTGCATCTTGAAAGAAAGGGCTACATCAAGGCTACATAACATTTCATTTTGGAAAAGATACAATAATAAACCAACCCTCTTAATATCCTCTATGCATTTGATGATGTAGCTTCTTTTGATTGCCTCTTTCACTGCATAAGCATCACTGAGGATTGTCAGATGTTCCTCCAAGGCCTGCTGAATAAGACTGCATGGTAATGTTGGAAGATGAGCCAGCTCCCACAGTACTTCCAGAACCTAGAAGTGATGCACGATTAGTCAGGACCTAGGAAGTACAGAGATTAACAACTCTATATTTAATAAGAGAGAAAAAAACCAAAAGATTTTATTTCACATTCACATGCCTTTCCAGTGGTTGTTTCCACACGTGCTTCTCGACCAATGCGCCCTATCAGGCTCAGCAGCTTCTGTCGCACTCTATCACTCTCTGTCTCCCAGCTCTGTATGGCAAAGAAATAATTTTCACTATTACAGCAGCCAGAACTGTCAGTCTGATAAGTCTCAAGTGTATACAAAAATACAATTCAAAGTTGTTTTACTGCAGGAAAAGCAAACCACAAACAAGTATGCACATCTCCTTATTTTTGTTACTGGGAGTTAGAGTATTAATTTTATCAACTCTTTTAAAATATAAACTGTAAGAGGTTTAATAAAATCTCACTTTTTAATTACCTCAGTACTGCCTATATAATGTACTTAAAATCTAAGCCAATTAGCAGTACCAGTAGCAAATCACGCTTCTGGGTTAATAGAAAAAAAATATTAAAAGTGTTAATTTTTAGCAAATTCTATATTTATGTTTTAATACAGAAAATATAAACGCATTCAAGGCATTTGCCTTTTAGTAGGCAAGTATATCTCATCAATTCTTTTCCTAAGGAATGTAAACTCATGTGAAAACTTACCTTTTGGATTAGGACAAATAAATGATTGAGTTGATCAGAGCTAAACTTCACAGCAGCTGCAGCAATAATGGTATGTATGTTTTCAATAACAGTGGAGGATTGTCCCGACTGAAAAGAGAAAAGACAACACATGAAGACAGGTCTTTATCCCAAATGAGATAGAGAAAAATCTTCATGTAAGCCTTATCCTACTATTCACACTAATGAGAAAGAATAACAGCTTTTGACATGTTAGAAACACAAGATAAGAATAACTGTCTCTGCTTCTCATTTCACTGGCAGAGAGGTCTTTGGAAGCATTCTAAAGCAGGAAAGGACAAGTTAGTCTACCATTATTACAGCAGCTGCAAAGCGCTGCAATGGCAAATATCACTGTAAGGTATGCTATCAGGATACAAACAGCACCATTTTCTTCCTTGGTTAAGTTCATGTGTGGGGTACTCCATCCCTGATATTCTTTAAAGGCTTTACTCTAAAGCAAGCAATACAAAATCTCCTCCCACACTAATGGGAGCACCATGGTAACAACAGCCAAAAGAGACGAGGAAGTATTGCATTTTATTGAAGAATAAAAGTGAGTGAGTGAGCTAGAATCATACTTCTGCTCTACTAAGCATGCAAGACTGGCTACCACGCCCGCACATACTGCAGATCTGACAGTGTCCAATGAGTTCAGTCTAAAACTTCAACTTTTGGACAGAGAAGAAAACCATTTCCTGTAGCGGAAGATTATGTTTCTGGTCAAAATTTCCATGTCATTTTCATTAAACAGTCAAACCACCTTTCCTACATGGTGATAAGTTGAATATACACAAAGCGAATGTGAAAAGATGACTTTGTCATCTTTTATTATATGTATGTGCAGGAAGTTAAATGCGAATTCATACAGTTTGAGCCCACTCTTTTTATAGTCACACTGCAAGCTGCATTCAAATTTTACCTGCAGCCACAAAAATTAATATCCTTAGGCATGGTCTTTAGTCTAGACAGTCTATCACCTCTTTCAGGCTGACAGCCTCTTATACCACGTCAAATATTCTTGGCAGCGCCTTAACGCTTGTTGCAAAGAATTGAACTTCATAAGATTTAACAGCTGTGTTACAAGACATTGTCAAGAACACTTGATTTTAAATGGTAAAGAAGTAGAAGAAAGCCTTTGCATTAATTACACTGTTAAACTCTCAACACCTCCACTTAGCAATAAAGAGATGCCTGTATTACAAACAAAAAAATTGCACCACTAGAATGTCTGCTTTTTTAAGACACTCTAAAAGCACCTGTCTAGTCTTGGTTGCTTACCTGAATTCTCCAAATTTTAGTAAGCTCATCTAAAGATAATTTACTGCCCAGCAGTTCAATAATTCCCTTTATACGATCACAGTATTGCGCTTGGTCTATATTACCTATGAAACAAAGCAAGAGAACTAAATTAATATATTTAAGACATTATTAGATACATTAAATGCATAAGAACAAACAAGTTCTTGTAAAAGGGAGAATAACAAAGTGATCTTCATTTGAAAATTCTTTCTTGACTGTTACAGACAAATCTATCAGCTCAAAGAAAAACCTCCTTCCCTTCACACATCTGAGAGCCATTCACACCTACAGGGCTTTACTACTGGAGAAAAGTCTCCAACGTATTTTTTTCTCTTTTCTAGGGGCTAACAATACACAAAGATAAATTGAGGGTAAAAACTCCAGGTACAGTAGAGGACTAGATGATAGAAGAATTTGCAGAGTTCTCCTCATTCTACTTGAACTCCTTTGCCAGTAACATTCCACTAAAATGTATTGAAAGAGACAGAAGAAACTAAAAAAATTGACATTCAAAGCACACGTCAAAGGCATTTTTCAAAGTGCTTACCTTCTAGAGCAATCGACAGGACAGAATTTTCTACTAGCCAGTTTAGTAATCTGTCTGTATCTATTGCATTCTTCACTGACTTGGATACGGTGCTGTCTTCTATTAATTTTGTTACCTAGAAATTGCAAAATGTGAGATTCCAGCATTGATTCTCACATGCATTACACATGCACATAATGAAACCTATTCAAAAGACTTACTGAGAAGCTTAAGCATGAATCCTGAAATATTTTGAGCACAGGAGGTGTTTGGGTTTTGGTTTGTTTGTTTTGTGGGTTTTCATTTTGTTTGCTTGGATTTTTTTTTTTAATAAGCTGTTTAAAGGTAAATTCCTGACCAGAAACACCTCCTTGTCATCAGTCTGTGATGCAGCAGACTCTTATTCCCCATGTGACACAGAAAAGTCGGTCTGCGCTGCCAGGTTTATTTGTACAAATATACCTGTAGTAGGTTATCTCAGACTTCTGCTCTTTACACTCCAATCAGTGTCCTATTTATTATCCAATACAGAACTGATACAGGCTCCTCAGTCTGAGGAGAAAGTGTACTTTTCTGCTAAAGCCTTCAAAAGCCACACTTTTATAACTTCATCTAGGATAAATGGCATGATTAAGAACCAAACAGCAACAAAGTTGAACATCTTAACTTTGCCATAAATAAACTAAAAAAAAAAAAAAAGAAAAAAGCACTTCTACTTAGACATAAGATTCTAGAACAAAAATGAAATTAAATAGTGTAATGATCTGATATAACCGGACTGAGACACCAATCTAGGATCAAGTCCCATTTGTTTTTCTCTCCTTTTCCCTCAGTGACCAGAGAGAATGGATACCCCATGAAATGCTCTGAATTATCATGGTTATCTCAGCATAAATATTAAATGAATAGCATAGACCAATGCTTATAAATTAATCTGAAACTGCAGTTCTCAGAAATGTTTCAAACTACGTCCAGTTTTTTTTTCTAATTAGAAGGCCACGGTACTCGCAGTGTCTACTAATATTACAAACAACTCTTTTCATATTAACTTAATTTTGGTATTTATTTCAAACTAAGATTTTGGTAAGGCAACATAATTTGTCAGGAAATACTGCGCCGTCTCTTTAAGTTTGTGGTTTCAATGACTTCCTAACAACCCATCCCACCTACACACATGCATACGTACACACACACAGAGCAAACCTACTTCTTTGAGGGAATTCATTTTTGCACTGAAGTGAGGAGATTTTAACATTCGCAACAGAATGTCCAGCCGTAAGTCATCTACTGCAGTTACCAAATCAGGTTGGAAGCGCATACACAGCAGTTTGATACCAGACAAGAGCTCAGGGATACTGACAAGTCTCTGTTTAAAACAAAACAAAAAAGGACAAATAGAAGCACTGCTATTTTTGCTATTCTGTATCAGACTTCAATGATTCATAAAGTGTAGGTTTAGCAACCCAATACAGATTGTTTTATCTATGAAATACAGTACAACGTACATCTGAAAGTATTACTTGTACACGAGAAATCTTAAGACAACAAAACCTTTGGTTAAAGTGGACTCTCCTGCTACATATTTGGCACATGAAATTGCTCCTCTGTAGTTACACAACCTATGCATACTTCCAGTTTACAATGAACACTTCAAGTCTAAGTAAAAAGATAACACTGAAAAATTTAATAGAACTGAATGCCAAATTCAGGGTAACACAGGAAACAGTCACAAGTCACGTGAACATTTTATCAACAATTACCAAATTCTGAGAAGCAAGCAGCTAATGCAACAATTGTATGCACACAAATTAAAAAAATTTAATAGAGTACATGATAGTAAACATGTTCATGCCAGTTAGAGAAGTGAGCATTCTGTACAATTCAGAAGGGGACAAACAAAACAACATTTGATTGCAACAGCAGCAAAATATTTAAAATTGGTCAAGATATCAGATATCTACTAAAAAGGGTATTGAATGAAACTGGGTAAATGTATTTTGTTCTATGTCATTCAGTCACAATTCAGAACAGGCTGTATTTTTGCCAGTGAAAATAAAGCCATTGTTCTAGTCTACATTGCCAGCATTTCCAAGACACATAGAGGAAGTTCTTCCTAAATATTTAACATATAAAACATTACCTTGTCTTTCAAGTCCTTCTCCTCTACATTCTGTACATACTTAATCATTTTATGAATGACTGGATCCAGCATGGGCTAAAAAATGTGAGAAAAGGCATGACAATCATTTTATGTTTTCCTGAAATCAATTACATTACTCAGAAGAACTTGCTGCAGCAAAGTGAAATACATATACATAGCTGAAAGATCACCTAGACATTATCCTAAACATAAAGCAACACCTACAACATACGTAAAAATATCCTGCTAGGTACATATAGAAAAAAGAAGCAATCAGAGCGAGAAGTCATTTCAGACCACAATAGTACAGGTTAAAAACAAAAGAAAAGAAACAAACAGATCTTTCAAAATGCATCACTTATTAGAGGCACAGGCCTCTCTAACTCCCAGTGGCTCCTCTTCAAATAAAGACTTTAAGTCACTTATTAAATTGATAGTTTTTATTAGTGAGTGTAGGTGTGAAGCCTGGGGTATATCTGCATATACAAATATATCACAGTGAATTTTTTTTCCATATATCATATTTTTTTCAGTGCAAAGTCTAATGTGCTTGATCTCAGTCTGAAAGTTAAATTTAAAACAAAAATCCATCCACCAAGCTAGATTCTTTTCTCACATGCTTAAACTGATGAAGCTTACTAACAGCAGTGGCAAAGTTGGTCTCTGTCGCAGATGTAGATAAGTGACTACAGATCACTCTGCTCAGAAAACGAATCTAAACATTGTCTGAGCCCTGTATCCATCACCCTCAGGATCCTCAAAACGATTCTTGCTCTTTATGCAAAGTGAGTTTTGAAGGCTTTTTAATTTAGTCAGAAGTTTCACACCTACATAGTTGTACACTAATTTTCAGTCAGTTTTTTCAAATTCCTACAATAAAAAGAACAAGTTCTCATGTAGTTGTCTTTCTGATACCATAACACCCAAGATATCTTTTAAGATAGAGTTCCATCTAAATTTGAGCTAGCTACTACAGTCATGTTTCAAGGCTTTACTGTTTGTCAAAAAGAACTCATAAGAAAGGCATTTTACCTGTACTACAGAAGAGTTAAGATATTCTGCACAAACTCCAAATGGCTGAACTAACGCAGATATTGCCTGAAAGAAATACAGCAATTATTTAGGTGCACATATAAAATAACTTTTCGCAGGTAATAATCTATATCTTACAAGGCAAATGAAGGTGAATAAGTATTATTTATCTCATAAGATAATTTCCACTCATTTGCTAAAAATTGATTCTGGTGTGCAACTCCTTTACAACAACAAACAGTCCAGGAAAGAGATCTACTCTACAGCATGCAGTATGCATTTTATATTTTTGTCTGAAATTAAAAATACCTTCCCAGTTTTCACTAATCTTGCTCCTTTCATCAGTCTGTTCAGTCCTTCCTGTCTAATTCTGTTTCAGTCACACAAGTAAACAGACAGAAAGGGACACATAACATTTTGGTTGCTCTCTAAAGAAAAGAGAAGTATGAAAGCAAAACTCACGGTTGAAGCCATATGGCAAATTTCTTCCTCAAAGTCATATACATGTTCAGATCTCTTAAATGAATGATTTTATTCTTATTTACTTTATACTGAACCTATGTATCTATACCCAAACAATTCTATGATTTTCAACTGATATCTATTATCAAGAAATTAAATGTATAAAGACATTTGTTTGCCAATAATATCAAAATTGGTTTCTTCGCATATTCGATCAAGAAATGTAAAACTGAGCGTGTACCACTGCAATCAAAAGGCCTAAAGTAAGTGATGCTGAACCAGACTTCCTTCCTAAGTAAGCAGTTATTAGTCATTACACAAAATGGAAGCTTCTATTGCAGTATTTAAATTGAGTTCCCTTATTCTTCCGTCATACTTATATGAACCTCTCTCCTTATAAAGTGGCAAGTATCAGTACCCCATGAAAAGAAGTTAAAATCTCTCCAAACTGCAATTCATTAAAAGCACACAGGTTTTATACTGAGGGATGAGATTCTAAATGAGACTGTTCTCCCTTACACTCCTTGTCCTTCAAAGCTTTGAAGATTATGAAGTCTCCTGAATACGTTAGGAAGGTAAAACTAACAAGTTAGGCTTTGTCATCAAAAATAGTTTAGAACTGTTGAACCGGTCTGTTTTTAGACACAGCTCTTGAAAAGTTGCTTAGGATTAGACAATACGTGTCTTCCTAAGGATATTTTTCCTTAAACAGCGATTTCTATAATAAATGACAGAAGTCAATTCACTTGAAGCTAAATGTAGCCACTGCTGAAGCAAACAGAAAACTAGGGATATACTTGTGAATTTACAGTGACATTAGACTGACTGATGTCTAAGTGGAAGGCTGAACATTACAGAAAGGTAAACTAACCCTTTGTCTTTTCAGTGATGTCTCAAAGGCTCTTCAGTCAGAATCCCTATGCACAACCTCATTTGACCTCCAGCCTGACAACACTTCTCCAGGGCTCTGAGGCAATGTTGCTCTGGTACCAAAGCAAAGGTAAGAGTGCTCCCAAAAGCGATGCTACTCGTTCTACATGAAGCATGTAATAGAAAAGGAGAAGTCTCACGACAGAAGATAAACTCACCCCAAGTTCAATATCTTCCGAATTGAGTTTGGACTGAATTGCTGAAAATCCACCCAACTCTGCAAACTGAAATAAAATAATCAGTATAATGTTAGCGAACTATGTTTTAAATAAGCTATTATAGAAAATGCTCCATTGAGGGTTCCTAGGATGCTAACAACTATCTTATACCATGGAACATCACATTCAACACAACATTATGTTTTCATGGGACTTCAGGGGCACACTGTGGTGTGATATCAGTTTAACTGTCAAGGTAGGAACTGTCCTACGTAAAAATGGATATAAGGAAGAAATCTAGACCACATATATCAACAGCTGACTCGCCTAGCACATTTGGCTGGGAAACAGCACTGTAGCCTAAGCTGAGCTCTCAGCTTCCTCTAGCCATAGCTATCATGTTAGGGTAAAGGTGTTGAAGGGAGAAGGCAGCAGCTCCGCAAGATATAGCAAGACCCCTTCCCTACATGTAGGCAGAATTAAAACCTTAAACTACTTTTTCTGTGGTTGTCACAAAAGTGAAGAATGAAAGCACAAGTCAGAGGGAAGGAGGGAAAAAGAAATTCTCCCTGAAGTCAAACCAATTCAAGGGACAAATATCAATTCTGCTTGGTTTACGTTTTACTCACTCTGTTCACCAGATCCACCAGCCACCCATGAGGTTCCTGTAACAATAACAATATTAACAAATCAGTAGCAGCAACAATTACTGCTAAACATTTGTTTTCCGAAACAGATTTGGACAGATACATTCAGTCCATTAACCCACATCCAAAACGCATGCACTACTATTTCAAAGAAAACAACCACATGTTTGCAACAGCTCCTTTTCTAAGCATGTAGCTGGAGCTCTGGGAGGTTCTCATTAGCATCATCCTTTTTTGGACTCCACTTGACATCACTGACCATGTGCCGTGGCAACAGTATGCACTGTGGCTGCTGACTCAGAAGCAATTGTACTTATAGCACATTAACAGCATGGAACATTACTAAAGAACTCTTCCCAAAGCAGTAGTCATAGAATTTTCTTTCTACGGCCACAAATTTGTTTCCAGAATGAGGTATCAACACCACTGAGGCTCCTTTTTTAGACTCACCCATCTGTAACAACTGCAACAAGACAGCGCAGACCTCAAAAACTGCTTCCTTGTCAGCATGTCTGACCTGAATATATCCTGTCCTTGGCTGTTGGAAAAGCATCAATTCTCTGCTAGACCACTTTGAGTTATCCTGGACATTTGACACAACAGTCAAACAGATGTCAGTCCATTGATACAACAGATCTGTTTGATTGCTGTAATACTTTAAAGTACGCCAATTTCGAAATCCAGTCTCTAACAGAGAACCAGCACAATTTGAGAGGACAAATCGATTTCTATAGACCAACATAAACTGAAGATCTATTTGCTGTAGTTCTTCTCGACACATTTAAGGTTTCTTGTGGTATAAATACCTACCAATCAAACAATCTTTTCTGAAACAAATCTACAGTAAAAATAGGTTTCAGGGCATGGCCATTCTTACCTTCTGGAAAGTGGATACTGGTGAGACAGCATGCATGTTACCCTCCCCGAAGACTTCCGCCCAGTTTCTCTGGCACACTTTCATTCGATTCTTGAAATGATACTCATTGTCGGGGTTAAATGCCTTGAAAGAAAAGCCCATGGCAATGAAGAGCATTGCTTATGCCAGTCTCAAAACTTATGTTGAAAATGTTTTTTTTCAGTTGAGCATTCCCTTGCTTGACAGTTAATCTAACAAAAAACACAGTTTAATAAAAGACCACTGCTGCTGCCTCTCAGTTCTCACTGCATAAAGCATTCCAAACCTTCTATTCTGTAAGGAAAATTTCTAATACCCACGCAAGCCAGATATACATAAAAGAGGGAGATGAAATCAAAGTATCAGTGTTAAAAAATAAACAGTGAACTGAGAGCGAGTGTGATTTTTTTTTTGAGTGCACTATTTTTCAGAAGTTTCTAACAGCACCCACCCCTTTACGAACTGCTTACTGGATGTTAAAAATCTGCAGCAAGCAATGGCTGCAAACTGTAAGACAGTACACTATAACTTAAATAGTTAGAAAAAGCATCAGCAGCAGAATTATGAAATGTCAGATACCCAAATATTAGAAACTGCATCAGAGAGTCAAATACCATTGTAAGTACACCGAGCAAGCCCACAGGAATAGGATCTTGTTTTACTCTTTCTGCAACCAGGTCCACTAGCAACATAAGCATGTTATATATTCCTTCATGGATCTCAGTTCCCCATTTGTGAACAGCACTGGAGGTCAACAGCTGGACAAAAAAAAAAGTATTTTTTAAAGCTTGAGCACAACCACAAAACAGTAGAAAACTATCAACCCCTGAGACTGTTTTCAGAGCAAATGTTTTCTTAGAGAGTACTAAACTCTGTCTGGTGTGTTCTTTAGATACTCTTTCCCACACTAATGGCTTAAAAGTTGATTAGATTTGTAATGTCATTGAAGAACATCTTAAATAACAGTTTATGACAGAACATAAAGTGTATTCAACACAGTTTTGCATTTTCACACACCAGTAAAGACTGTAACATTTGCAATGAACAACTCATATGAAACTAATGTGTTTACAGGTTGAACACAAAATTCTTAAATTTTCAAGTAGGTGTGCCACATGGCTGATTCAGCTGTAATACCTATTTACCAATTCACACCTTTTGAGCAAACAGAGAACACGTACCACGAAGAGAGAGATATTTAATACTGCTCGCCCACCTACTGAAATACGTTCTTTAAATCTGGTCTAATGCGGTTGTTTATAAGAGACATAAAGCTTCCATCTGCAAACTTCACTTAATTTCTGCTAGCTGTGTCTGAACATAAGCATTTAAAATCCTTAATACTTTAAACACAACTACTTTTTGTATCATTAATAGTTTCTTCAAATATTTAACCAAATTTTAATTCAGCACATTCTAAACTTAGATTTCTACAGATTATCCTTCTGGAGAAGCAATCTACACTGTTTATTAAATATGTAAAAATCACAAAGTGATTTAAAGCATTATATGCAAGACTATTATTGTAAAAGCAAAATGAAAAAACTTTATTTTCCTTAAATGTCTATCTTCCTTAAATATACTTACATTCCCACTATTTTAAGATTAGGACTGAGTAACACTTTAAAGAGGGTATATATGTTTTTATACATATGGTTAAAAATTGGGCAAGAAACTTAGGCAGTACACAAACTGGTTTGTTGAGCCCTGTAGAGAAAACTTACAATGACCTGGAGTGGAACTGCCAGAAAGGCACGTTTGGCATTAAGCTCTAAGGGGAAAGGCAAATTCTAAAAGATCTTGCAAAGAGGCAAGAAAGAATTTAGTAATCCTTCAAAGGAGCAGAAAGAAAAGAATTAAAGGAAATTGCATTCAGAACTGGCCATGAATAGCTGCATCCAAGGGTCTTTAAACCTGTCTTTAGGCTCCACTAATTACTACAGAACTCTTCATTTAAGAAAGAAAACAGGGGAAGGGGGAAAAGAAAAAGCTATGTACCAGAACTGACCAGAAACAGGACTTTGTATGATTTTCAATCTAAGTCTATGTATGAATTTAATTTAGGAAAATAATCTGAGAATGATTTAAATCTAAGAATACACTCTAGTTACTATATTTTCTGAAGTTTGGATTACAAAACACTATTTCTACCATGAACAACACACAAACACTGTATTGGTCTACTGTATCTACTTACCTTTTTAAATGCTTCAGGCATGCATCTGTCCATAAATCTCTTGCAATTCTCATCAGAATCAGAAAGACCTTTGCAGAAAAGAAAGTGCTTTTTTAAAGTATTTTTTAAATAATACTTTTTAAGATTACCTCAGCGAGTTTGTTGCACATTTTTGTGAACTTCAACCAAAACCAGCAGTAGTAAGTGTACTCCTGTTCATTCATGACTAGCATGCTTTTTCAGCCATAAAAAAAGTGAGTCAAGAGAACTTGCCTTTTAAAAATAGAAAGTTTCCCAATGTTTCATCTTTTACAACTTCTTCAAGCATTATTAGCACCATAAGTATTTCTTCCTTCACAGTTCATAACTTAAAACTAACTTCAGATAATTTCTGATACTTCACAGCCTCCACCCAAAGTCAAAGCTAAGAACACCCTTTTAACATCAGTTAGGAACAAAGAAACAAACCAGAACCATCTTATAACTTCCATTCTTCCAACAGATTATAACATCCCTTTAGTCTGCCATCAGGCATGACTGAAAAACTATCTTGCACTCTCATTATATATCAGTTGTTGGGCATGATGCCTCCATAATGCTCTTAACCCCAGCCAAAGTACTGAATACAGAAAATTCAGACTCAGGTCTAATGCGGTATAAGCATTTTGCTACGGAAAAACAACCAGTTATACAAGCACAGTACGACGTGCATTTTAGATGACAGCTTGTTTTTATGAAAGAAAAGTAACCAGCACAATATAAAAAAGAGCCAGTAATTCAGCTCTGAAAAACAGTAATTCCTGCAATCATTAGAATATAAAGAAACATGTGCTCTCTTTTTTTTTAATAAAAAAAGATTAAGTAAACAAATAACTTCAGAGAAAAAAAAAATCAACATTCTTTTTATAGCACTGGGTAGAACACTGTTAACCGCTTCCACAGAGATGTGATCATTTTGCAGGGTGCTAAGTAAACAACTGCAAGATTAATACGAAAGTCATAACTGCCCATCATACAGTCTACAAATTCATTTGAACAGATAATCTCTATACATGCAGAAAGAGAACTCACCTAGTCTTGCTAGGTAGGTGGATGCTATTAGGCACTTGCCCAGAGACTCCTCCCGCTTATAGGGTATGGACCAGTGATCTGTTAAAACTCTGCTCTCCAGCTCATACAAGTTAGTTGTTGGAAACTCAATACCTTCACCAGAGCAATTCCCGTTTTCATCATTTTTCTGTGAATAAAAAGGAAGTTCAAGTGAAAATTTTTATCTCTCTCCCCTAGATGCTTCAAAAAATTCAGCAGCTTTAGAAAAAATAGCTGTGCTTATAATAAGCATGTCAAATTCTCAACAACCCTGAGGCTGCTTGTGTTTTTCAAAGTAGAATTTAATATATCAATGTGAATTGAAGGGATTACATGTATTTCATGTAGGTGATAACTACTATGTTTACATGACTAATTGCTAACTAATTGTCAATTAAAGCAGCAAATCTCATACCTTAGCACATCAGATCCTAAAGTCAAGTGGTAAGTACTTCCAGTCCCTGTGAGACTGTAGAGTACAAGCCCCAATCTTCACAGATCTGCATATTAATCCTCTGCTCAATAACTGCTGTAGAATATGCAGTAGTTTTTTCATCACCTTCTCAACCCATCACATTAAGAAACAAAAAAGACTAATCCAGTACATCAGGATTATTTTTTTAATAGCTAATTATCCAAAGAAAAAATTACATCTCAAACACAGTTGTCCAACAAGGAAACTACAGGTGTCCTTCTAAAGTCAAAATGAGTTACTGGAAAATGTTCTGGAACACAAAGAGGAATAAAACAAGCAGGCGCCCGCAGCTAACTTCACGGTTTCCCTGCTAGTGCCACTAAAGAGCAGCTATTTCTGTGTACAGGCAGAACAGAATTAGCCCCATGTTCTTTGCTAAGTGCCATATGAGATAACCGCCTCATGCCAAAAGAAACAATAGACAAGCCATCCATTTATTTTCTTTTGTTTATTTTTTAACCTCATGTAGAAACTAGCTACCTAGCGTGTCAAAGAGTTCACATGAACCATCTTTCTCTGCCTTCACAGGAGCAGACAACTCAAGCAGGACAAAGGACAGAATGTCTGGATCAGGCCTGGCAGTATCTAGGAGCAACTGTGAGAGACAGAGGAAAACACAAGTGCAGTGACAGTAACAAGATCCCCTGAGAGGAAAGCCAGGGACATGTATGGAGGAAGGACAAGCAGGAAACATGTTCAAGAGTTAAAAAAAAAAGAAAAAAAATGTTATGAAAGAGAATGGAACAAATAAAAAGGAATAAACCAAAAGAAAGAACTAAATTCAGGAGGACATGGTACACAAAGAATTAAATCAATGTACACAGACAAGTGCGCTTCCAGTTCTCTCACTGCACGTGCTATTTGCAGGATCTAGATGCGCTTATTAAGGAGTAAATGTGTTATATTCACTTCCACAATGATTCAAAAACATTAAGCCAAGGAAACAGCAGTTGTATAGTGCTTACCCTTTAAAGTTCACTGGTGCAGGTGATGACAGCACACAGTGATTGGACATAATAACAGGTTCTGGAGATCAGCATAAAATTTATAGGAATGCAACACAAAATAGCACTCAGAAAAAAACCCAAAAATGTCAGTGTTTGGGAAGTAAGGTGTCACCTTCCACTAACACTCTACCAAACAATTAGTCCTAGAATATCAACTTCTCAAACTGTAGTACCCTGACCCAGTACTGTGCGTGGAAGTCTAGTGTAATTCATATCTAGCAAATCATGCCCTGTTTAAATACCTCAAATTTAGAAGAACAGATGTTTGATGGTCTAAATGAAAACACACAAAGTATTCAAAAGCAAAACTTTTCTAGGAAATACTCTGCTTTACTGATTAAACAAACAACAGCTAAGTTTGCAGCTTTTGTAAAGGACACCCATCCAGAATACAAATCCATTTCCTGTAGAAAATAAACAGGCAGTTACAAAGAAAGCTCTTCCAGTAACAGTACAGGATACAATGATTAGTCTAATAAAGGTAGACTGAGTATAACAAACACCCAGTTGTTAGCTGTTCAGCAATTTCAGTCCTCGTAGCAAAGGAAAGCAACATTTCAAGAAATTGTAACAGTAACTGAGCTACTGTTGCTCCATTCCCAGAAGTGTTCACTTTAAATAAAAATATGCATTGCTAGCCCCAGTTTAAGTGGTGTAGCCAAATAGCAGTGCAGGCCTTCAACCGTCACTGACAAACTCCACCTGTTGTTTTGCTTCTCCATCTGCATCTAAGTAATGTTGCTCTTCATTTACCTCTTTCCACACAAGTGGTTGCCAGTGTCTGTAATACAGAAATTCAGAAGGAAAGAATGAAATAACATGTTCTTCACTGTTCACTCAGCTCTCACAAATAAGGACGTTATAATAAATTGCACTAAAGGTACAGCTGGCCAATTGCTGAAGTCTACCAACAGTGTAGTAAGAAAACATCTTTTCACACAAGAAATAACAAAGGGTGCAGTACTGGGAATATTGTCCTAATAACAAATGGAACTATTTGCACTGAAGGAGCACATATTTGGCACATTTCACTATTAGAGACAGTCTGTATTACTTGTCAATTTTCTGCTACTAAAACCCTGCCCAGAAAGTATCCAGTTTAATTGTTCATTAATTTTTGAACACACCACACATGAGTAGCTTCACAGCTGGTGTGAAACCTGCAATAGCCTCAAATAAATACCCAGGTAGTTTGAAACTCAAATCCCCCTTCAAACCATTAACAAATTTAATATCCTGCATTTCCTGGAGATTACTGCCATGTTCAGTTTATATTATTGCAGAGTGAGTCTTGTTTCTTACAACATATCTAGGATGAGTCTCTTTAAAGACATATTGCTGCTCTTTCATGATTAGAATCCTTCTGTACAAGAAAAACCCCAAACTGTTCACCATTCAAATTCTAAATCAATTTCTGTACTGCTCCTTAAAGTGAAGGATGTCTTAACTGCAGCTAGCACCTGCTGTAGCAAGGTGCAATGTCAGCTCAGCTCTCGCATAACGTTAAGTTGGCTCACTAACCAACAGGCTGAAGGTCTTCCTTGCTCTGTTGACATTCACAACCGCAACACACCACTGCTCTGAACAGGCAGCTGCAATCAACACTTCATAACCAGGAGCTAGGAATTGTAGCTATGGACTCACGGACACAGGTGAAAGAAAACCTTTCAAAGAAAGAGTATGCTATATGTGAAACTACGTAGTACACAGGGCCATGTCAGCCTCCCAAAAAGTGGCTTTCCAGGTCTCTTTTTTGAAGGAATTACTTTTTTTTTTTTAAAAAACATACATAGAAACTCTCTCCCCTCAAACAGGTGATTTAAGAATGGTGTCTACCAGCTGATGATGACCAAAATCAGGACTCCAATTCTGGCTAAACAGACTTAATACTGGACTGGCACCTGACATGTTAAGGATTTGTAGGGATATTCTCCATCAACAGAACAGTAAAGAGCAAAAAAACCCTATTCCAGGCAGCCAATGGGTCATCCAAAGGATAACTGCTTAAAAGTCTGGAAGTATCAAGTGTTTTTTGAGATAGGAAATAGCGGTGCGCAACACACGCCCTTCTGCAGTCAAAATCTTGAGACCAAAAAACTTTTGTTAGCAAATCTTTAACGTGCCATCTGATACATTATTTCACAAAAATTCTGAGGATCGCCCCATTCTAAGTGTTACCTGACTCTCCTGGCTTATTTTCAAGATGTGAAAATGCAGTTATGTCTAAACATACACACACAGGCTCTCAAGGGAAATATCCCCACATGAACAGTCTAAAGCACTGATCCAAGATTCTCACTCTGGGGATCTGGCAACTCCCAGAGTTGTCTGTAAGGCTGAATAAACAAAAATTGTTAAATGCCCGATCAATAAAGCATTGCGTAAGTCTGTAGTATAAAACTTTCCATGGAAGACTAATACAGAACAGAGATTAGACCTCACACACACAAACAAACAAAAGAAATATAAACTAACTTTAATCACCAGAATGTCACAGTTTAAAGCTTCAAAATGCATTCGCAGTTTTCAGCTAATGAACCCATTAAACAGTGTTTAACCACAGCCACTGATGTTTAGCACACCACTCACATTGCATAAAATAGCAAGGAATTTAAGAAAGTATTTTAATGCTAATTGGCAGTCTTATAATGAAATTATAGTCAAATTATCATTTTAATTTGTTAATTTGATTTTGATAGAATGCTAACAAGAGAATTTATTATCACCAGAGCTGTCACATTATGTGCTCTTGAATCTAGTATAACATATGAAACGAAACCCCAAAGTCATGTTTCTTTCAACAAGCAACTGGATAATACTTTCAAAGATACCAGCAGATCAAGCAGGTCCCTTCACTCTCATTGTCCACTAATAAGTGATTTTCACAAAATGACCATCAGTTAATGAACAAGGAAACAGATTTTTGATGCTTCACAGTATTGTTAAAAAAAAAAAGCTGTATTTTGTTACTGTGTGCCTACAAACAGGACCAAACTTAATTGCTCTGAAAAGCAGTAATGAAAAAATGCCTAAAGCCTGAATTAGAAGCCAAAAGTTCTAGGTCCACCTTTCAGTTTTTACCACAGATACATGAAGCAATGATGAGGAAATCAGTTTTTCAGTGTTTCAGCTTCCCCAACTGTAAAGTGTCTACAGGGACACCTGTGTCTGCCACTGCTGATGCACCATCACCAGTGCCTGCAAAGTATTGCAAGATGCTCAGGTAGCGGCAAGATAAGAGACATACATCAAATATCCATAAAACCAGACAGGGCTGCTCTCTGATCTATTATGTCCATCACTTTGTAGAAGAAGCTATGAATCCTGGAGTCACGACTTCACAGTCACTCTATCTGCCAGACTACTCATTAAAGCAGCTTTTACTTTCACGCCTGGATTTCAATTCTCTTTTCTTTTAATTAACTACTAAAAGGAGGATATTCTATCACCTGGAACTAAATCACAGGGGTAAGAACTTCAAGACTTTAAAAAAAAAAATCAAAGTACCACCTTGCACTTGAACGCACTAAGCATAAGGCACTGAATGTTCAAAAAAAGTTACACTTTCATACCTATAACCTACTTGTTCTTTAAAAACTGGTGCTCGAGGAGCGTAAAGAACTTTTTTAAACTTACATTAAATGGCATTGGTGGGAACAAAATTGAAGGTTTTTTCCCTGTTCTTGCCTCAGATCAAACTCATTCAACTCACATTGCTAAGAGCCAACTTGGTATTGTTTTATGATTATGACAATATTAGTAAATCTCAAAAAATTATGTCATATATGGAATTTCCCCATTATGTTTCTTATTTGGCACTAAGAAACCTCACTGTGATTTCCTAAGTGTTTACTGGCAAACAGCCATTTATTTCCAAAGTATAGTAACAGTTTAAAAATATTTTGAAGTCCTAAACAGATACAGTATCTTGTCCTTGCATTTTTATCCGCAGGAAAATATCTGTATGTAAAATTTCTGAGTGCAGCAATAGAACTGAATGCTTTTTGTTACTTACGTTCTGCTAAGATAAAGTAAGCTCCCTCGGGAGTTATATGAATGTTTTCTTCTTTTTGCATATAAATTAGGCTCTTTAGTTCAAGTTTTTCTATACACTACTTTACAAAAGCAAATGTAGTCTTGTCATAAGAAAAATATTAGTATTTTAGCATGTTAATATACAGGAACTATCTGCATTTATCAGTTTGTCACTAAAAGAGAATAAATCCTATGTTGCAGACTCCACCTAACTGAAACTGATTTGTATGCTCACCTCACCATAAAGATGTCCTAAGAAAATTCTGATTTATTTAGTGAATGTACTCTCAGAAATATTTGGGTATTGATCTTAACTGAGAGAAGCACCAGTGCACTATCAAGGGTTAGACTAACCACTTACAACCCCTTACAACTAGTAATAATTTTTTTTTAATAAAAAAAAATTAGCAGTGCTAGAAAATCAGTAGGATTTTTCTAAAACCATTGCTTGTACTGGTCTCCCCAATTTCCAGGGCAACAGTGTGATGTTACTAAGCAATACTCCCCAAGGTACTTGCCTAGCTGTTCAGCCATAAACACAGAACTAAGCACTACAGCAAAACAAAATAATCAGCTCTGTAGAAACCACATTTGAATCAGAAGATCCATTTAAATTTTAAAAAAAAGGGAAAATCTTTGCCCTTTTATACCTCTATTATGCAGTATTCATTGAAATCTGAGGCAGACAGGATTGTTATAACTACTTTTGTCAACATATTTTCAAGTTTGATAACTAGTTGTAGGCAAGGGAGACATCATGGAAAGCACAGTTAACAATGCCAATTAATAAGGAACCAAGGAAAACATACTTACCTTGCATGTTTTCAGTATTGTCTGTGGGCATATTTAAAAAAACGTACTCCATTAGCACAACTACAAACAACCAGCCTCTGAGTTGATACTGTTATTCCTCCCAGCCCTCAAGTTTTTATAAGCACAAAACCCCATGCTTATTTCCAAATAACTCAAAATAACTTTGTGTGGTATCTGATAAACACTGCTCTTTTATACAATAAACACTGCATCACAAACAGCATTTCCATACCTAAAAGTCAATACTTTTATCTTCCTTTGCCATTAATGGAAAAGTGCTGCACAAACAATGGATAAAGCATGTATTATGACATTCTAATGACCAAAGGTCCAGCTCTGGGAGGGAGAATTAACCAATCAACACTGTTAATCACTTATCTGTACTTCTGTTCTATGGATACGCACTGATATATGGTGAGACAGAAACCAGAATGACCAAGCAGCTGACAATGAGTTTGAAATAAAGTTCTACAATGTATAATTACAAAATTGCAATTAATTAATAGGAAAAACTTTTAAATGCCTCTCAAGACCTCTCCGGGCAGCATCAGAACAAGAGAAGCCACAACTACTGTCAACTAGCAAGCAGGAAGATCAAATGGCAAGAAACATGGAGCACATTTGCTTTCTTAAATGTATTTTCATTTGGTCCATGAAGCATTACTGAAACATACATACCATACACTACTTCTATGTCAGCACAAATACATGGGCTTTTTCAAAGTAAGAGCTTACAAAAGAAACAGGCAGTTCCTTTCCATCTTTGCCCTCCTCATACAAAGAGCTACTGTTTCTTAATCCAAAAGCAATCCAAATGATTTGCTGGAATTAACTTCTAACACTGGTTAATTTGTTTTTATTCTCATTCTTCCACAGTATCTCACTTCCTTATTAAACAGCTGCCACAGAATAGCACTGTAAACTGGGAAGATGACCAGAAAATGCCTCCAGAGAACATTATACCAAAGACACTTCCTGCCCAGCTGAGGAGAAAGCTATTCAGAGCTGTCTCCTACCTCCACCGACCCCACAAGCATCACCTTCACTGACAACCAGTAATTATAAAATGTGCGTCTCAATCCAAAGACTATACTAACCATCACATTAATGATTATGAGCTTGCAAGTTATTAAAAATAAATCTTACATTTAAACAACTGCATCTCACCTGTTATTTTTAGGTATTACCCCTATTTTCCCCTCACTTCACGTAGCCTCTCCATCAGACTGTGTTATATCAAAATCTAAAAAGATCACTAATTTTTGAAAACAGGGATGCTGAAAAACAGGAGTGCTAAAATACTAATTCCACTTGACATTCTGATGGCATCCAGCCAGGGAGTCAATGCCAGAATCCACTACAAAGCTTTATTTGATAGCTTAATTGTTTTACAAGGCCAATTCCTAGTCAAGCCGCACTATGAAACTTCCACATGAGAATGGCAGAAATACTCATTTTTGCAAAGCTCAACACTACTTGCAAGACAGGAGACTGACTTAAAATTTATAAAATTGTAGTGTCAAATCCATCTAATTTCCTTGAAGGCTAAATACCTTTTTTGACTTTAAATAAATACAGCTCCTTCAATTCAAGGATCAAAGAACTTCACAGCCTAAAGTCCGTGGTACTCCTAATAAAGCACACACCATTATCCTAATTTTACATACTAAAAGCTAAAACAGATGTTAAGTTACACATCCGCCGTGACACAGCACATCTGTGGCAGAACTGCTTTCAGTACTGAGCTCTAATAATGAGGAGAGATAGGGTTTTGAACACAACAGTTCTGCAGCATGACTAGTGAGAATGTTCCTGGCACGGTTACTCACTAAGTCGCTGGCCTGTTTCTTTTACACAATTCCCTTCTCTTGAAATCAAACAGCACCTCAAAAGCACTCTTGAACAAATTTTATTATAAACCTTATCTAGTAAAATCTGGTGTATATGAGCTTGTGATCCAGTTAAAAAAAAAATCAAAAGAGCACAATGCTGAAGGAGACAGGAATAGCCAGAAGGTAATACAATCTGTTAATCACAATTTACCCAAAAGGTCACAGTAATGGCTCTCAGAAGCTGTTTAAAAACAAATGCAGATTATTTTAGTAAAGGTTACACAAATGACTGTTAGAGGATTAATATTTTTAGCGTAAGTGGGTTCCTAACCCCTCCCACAATTATAGGTTCTCTGCTCAAAATCTCCACATGCATTTGGCCAGCTTTTCTTCATTCCATTCCTCCCCAACCTGTGAAAGTCAACAAGTAGCACTCATGGCAATTCATGGAGGGACATGCTGACAGACATTGTCATCACATTAATTTATAGTCTTATCTTAAATTATAAGTATTTAGCAGCAGCTCATAAACCACCTTATCTGTCAATCGTATGAAGAGGCAAAGTTACCTCTTGTAAAAGCAGGTGACCTCAGCCTATCAAAGCGGTTTGGCACTACACAGGGCAAAACTTCAAACCAACTGTAAACATGAAGATGAACTTCCTGACTTTTCAGGAAGACTGCACAAATGAATGTGAAGCTCCCTTTGTATTCCAAGTTCGCTGGCCTTTTTCTTTTAATGAGTTAAGCATGGTCATGCTAACAGCATAAATGCCAAAGCTGCAACACAGCTATTAACTTAAAACTGAATCAATTGCATGCTCTTCAGAAGACATTAGCCTGCAGAAACTGGAGTTTAGCCCTCATGAAAATGAATTTATACATGTCTCCATCTCGAGTGTGACACAGAAAGCACAGAGCGCATCTTGGGCTAGATCATAGCAGCTGTCTTCCTTCTCGGTCAGTTATTCCAAATCCAAGCTTCTATGACACTTCCAGACACCACTGAGGACCAGCAGTTTGGACCACAGAAAAGAGGATTCACACTGTTTTTATTAGCTTATCTGAAGAAAACATGATTTTACTAGTATGATATGTATCTGGTTGCTGTGTTATTCTCAAAGAACACCAACAGACAGGCCTTTCTTTGATCAACAGGCTTATTGAACACAACAGACTCTTAACATTATATAATAGAAACCAAATAAAATATACAAACATAATGGATTCATTACTGATTAGGGAAAACGTGAAGCGAAAAAAGAATGTAAATACAGGTACAGACTTGTTACACGCGTGTTGGAGAATGACTAAAGTTTTCTTCTTATTTTTAAATTTAAAAAATCTAATCCTAACCTTTGTTCATGTTTATTTAGGGAGAAATTTCTAATAATTGTGCTCCTTTGATTTATATGTTCATGCACATTGCTGATATATAAAATCCAAAAATCAAACGAAAAATCTAACAGCCACTACTCCCCACTAAATAAAAGTTAAAACTGGTATTATGAAGAGAAGCAGGAATACATAGTCTAAGACTGTCAGAAAGAGAGATGATATTAAGAGAAAGAATATCAGAAATAACACCTGAATTACCACAAGATAGTATGGAGCACAATGTTTCAACATAATGTAAATGACTGTAATGAATAGTACAGTTGTTTGTGCAATGGCTTTCTGTACAGCTTCATATGTAATAAGCCATGGGAAACTGGTTACCAATGGGAAATTAGCCATTGGTTAACCAATGGGAAATTGGTTACTTATGAACCACCGAAATAGCTGCAGTTTATTAAATGTAGTTCTAGATTACATCTGAAGAATTAAAAACCCCAAGAACTGTCCACTTATCATTTTTACCCCTTTTATAAAATATGTCAAAAGCTGCTACGTTGTAACACAATATCGGACAAATAAGCACAGGCAACAATCCTAAGCCTTAAGATTTTTACAGGTATAACTCTTATATTAAAAAATACTATTCTGCATAGATATGCAGGAGTAGACAGATGCTTATATGCAAATTAATCTAATTATATAAATTCAGGCCTCAATTTAGTAAAGTTTCATGTAAGCAAGATACTTCGGTCCTTTGAAATGCCTTGCTTTGTGTAGTCATTTGCCTACATTGAAATGTTTTTGTTTCTTTCCTGTGGGTTAACAAGAACACAAGTCAATGCAAACAAGAACATGAGTGGCAAAGGCTTATAAAGTCTAAGTACATTTGATCAGACACACAAGCAGAAACAACAGGAGGAAAAAATCCTCTTAGTCAGAGCTGTAAAAGTGTCATTTGTAATAGGAACAAGAGGGGAAAAAAAAGTGCTTCTCTAGAATTTACACTGACAGCTTCTCTTGAAATGTCACACTGACAACCCAGATTGTCCCAATCATAACCATACCTTAGGAAAACCCACCTTCTGGGTGGCTACCAGAGACCTGAAAGCAAACAAGCAGAACTCTCATTCACTCCCAACCCTTCAAAGTAAAGGTTAGAAAACAGTTCCCTGTTCTTTCAGCCAGTGAAGTTGAAAAAGGACTCCTCCTCGTCACAGCACACATGCTGTCCCACAAGCATACATCATCTTGTATGAGCTAAGGATGTAACACAGTTAGTTCAGTGAACAGGATCACATATCTTTATTCTGCGAGACCGGACTTCAGCATACTGAGGCTGCGGATGTGGATGCTTTGCGCAAGTGTAACTATGTACAAGAAGATATATGCGTGTATTTGAGCAGCCTGATCTAGGGGGAAGATGTCCCTACCCATGATGGATGGGGGTGCATGGTGTGTGTAACTAGATGATGTTTAAGGTCCCTTCCAACTCAAACCATTTTATGATTCTTCATAGATATACATGTATAGATATACACAGATACACAGAAAGGTAACACTTCTGGCACAGGAAATCCTGAGGATACTGTTTCCTGAAGCCTGGTAGGACACATAAGTTTCCCTGATTTCATCCACATGCTTAGGCAACTGCTATTGCACTTCTTGAGACAGAGACTATGCAAGGTAGCCCTTTAGTACCGCACAGCAGGACTGTTTGTTCCTTCTCTTCTCATTTCCATGAGTTCCACAGCCTGGCCACTATTAATAAACTCTTTTTTTAACACAAGAGCTCTGAGAAATTTTGGAAAAAAGACTTGGAAGAGGAGAAGTCTTTACAGGTAAGCACTACAAGACTGTTTCCAGGCAGCAGGGAAAGCACCATGAGCATATCTGGTGAAGCGTACAGAGTTCTGGAAGACGATGATAGAAAAGGGCAGACAAGGAGGAAGGAGAGGAACTGGGAAAGGCTTGTGTTCTCCTGCACTTCTATCTGTTTCAGGTCTGTTTTAGAACACAGCTGTAATTTAAGTTATGAGCTAAAGTCTTTCTTTTTATGATACTTGAGCTCACTGCATTTCTATGTCTGAGCTTAGCTTATCCAAATAAAACTGTATGCAAAGCAATACCCGCACAGCACTTTCCTTCATATTGTGCAAATAGTTAAAAAAAAATAAATCAGACAGTCATTAGTCACTCCGATTATGCAAGAAGGCACAAGAGGGGGAGAAAAAGAAATCCCACGGTAGTCACGCATTCCTAGAATGCCAGGGAAAAGCCCAGGTGCTCTTCACCTTGCAGTTCCTGAACTCCCGAGCACTCGGCGGTGGGAAGAGGAGCCCCCGACTCGGGGGTAGATGGGGCCAGTACCCCGAGAGAACGGAGACTCCTGGGGAGACGGGGCCGGCACCCTAAAGGAAGGGAGGCTCCTGGGGAGCGGCTCCGAGCCTCACAGAGAAACGGGGCAGGTACCCTGGGAGAAAGGAGGCCTCCGGGGAGACGGGGCCGGTACCCTAAGAAAAAGGCGGCTCCCCGGGAGCCCGCAGCTCACCTCAGTCTCCACCACTTCGTGGTAGGCGGGCGGGGGGTCGAAGCCGCCGCCGCCTCCTCCTCCTCCTCCTCCTCCTCCTCCACCGCCGCCGTCACCGTCGCGGGGGCCCTGCCCGCCGGCGGGGGAGCCGTGTCCGCCCGGCGGGCCCTGCCCGCTCTCCACGGGCTCGTAGCCGCCGTAGTGGAGACCGGGTCGCTCGTTGGTGAGCAGGGCCACGGCCTCATTGATGTCGTTCTTGGCCAGGCGTAGGGCCTTACGGATGGCGGCCGCGTCCGAGAAGCCCATGCAGAGCAGCGTGGTCATGTGCTGCTCCTCCTCGCTCTCCATGGCCGCGCCGGGCCCGGCCGGTGGGAGTGCAGGGGAGGGGAAGGGAGGGAGGGAGGAGGGGGCCGAGGGGCTCAGGCGCTGCCCGCCCCGCGCGCCGCCATGTTGCCGGGCGCGCCTCTCGCCCTCAGGCAGCGCCGCCACCGCCCGCCCGCACGCGCCCCGCTACCGCCCCGCCCTCAGCCCGGAAGGGGCGGCTGAAACCAGGCTGTTGGTGCGGGGGGGGCGCACGCTGGGGGCCCGCGTCACGTGACGGGGGAGGTGCCGCGCGGGCATGAATGGACTGGCGGGAGGGGAAGGGGTGGAGGGAGGGGGCGTCGTTGAAGCGATGCGTGGGCACCACGGCCGGCGGTTTCTCCGCTAATTAGGGCTGTTCCTATTGAATCAGCATTTGTGATGCCGCACCTCGAATGCTGCGTTCAGTTTTGGGCCCCGCACTGTAAGAAGGGCATTGAGGCATTGCGGGATATCCAGAGAAGGGCAACGGAGCCCGTGAAGGGGCTGCAGAACAAGTCTTACAAGGAACGGCTGAGGGAACTAGAGAAGAGGAGGCTGAGGGGAGACCGCGTCGATATTTACAACTGCCAGAAAGAAGGTTGTAGCGAGGTGGGTGTTGGTCCCCTATCCCAGGTGACAGGTGATAGGACGAGAGGAAATGGCCTCAAGTTGTGCTAGGGAAGGTGCAGATTAGACATTAGGAAAAATTTTGCTGTAAGGGTTGTCAGGCACTAGAACGGCTGCCCAGGGAGGTGTTTGAGTCACCATCCCTGGAGGTATTGTAAAGATGGGTAGATGAAGCATTTAGGGATATGATTTAGTAGTGGACAGGTACAGTTGGACTCAATGATCTCAAATGATCTCAATTTTCCAACCAAGTGATTCTATGATTCTATGAATCAGTCCCACAAGGACAAGGCGGGAAAGCTGGCAGAGGCTGTGAATCTGGTAGGTGTCTGTTGGTGGTGGGCAGGCGTCCTTTCCTGAGGTGATGAGGGTGGATTTTAATACCAAGTGAGGTCCTGGTCCCTGCTGAAAGCTCCTGCCCAGCCTTAGTGGTGGGTGGCAATTGGGCAGGGAGTCCTGGGTGAGGAGCAGGACAGTTTCCTTTCCCCAGCATCTTCCACCCTCAAACCTGTGTTGGACCACCATGTTTGATTTTGGATCCACAAACCATGGAATATCTGCCCAGGCTCCAAAACATGAGATTCTTTAGATGGGCAACCTCTTTGGGGGTGAATAAAGGCAAATAGTAATTTTCAAGGCAATTATATCTGCAGAAGTACTTGAGTCCGCTAACTAGTGAATGCTGAGACAGCAGGTACACCAATCCAAGCAGCAATAAAAATTTTTTTTTAGGTGCTATTAGAAGCTCTGTCTCTCTGAGATATTTTTAATCCATGAATATCCCCAATATCTGGTGTGTTGGGCTGGCCTAAGCAGAGGATGTAGCTCACGGAGGGATACCAGGGGTTCCTGCCTGAACATGGCCCTTGCTGCCAGCTCCCCAAAGCATTTCTCCGTAGGAATGTGTTCTTGAATGTGTAATACTGTAAGCAGAGATGCAAACATATACAAAATGAAGTACAGATAATCAGATAGCAAAAAAAAGTAAAAATTTCTAGTGCCCAAAGCAGAAAATAAGATGCATGTGTTTCTTAAACACAGTTAACTTTGGTGCTGCGTGAAGATCAGTAGATCTGGATCTCCCAGCAATCTCCCAGGCAAAATGTATCACCTCATCTTAACAATGTCTTTTGTATGTCCACAAAAGATGAGGAAGGAGGAACCAGATAAAAGATCAGTGCTGATATGTGCATATATGTTTGTCTTTGGAGGCTCATGTTTTCTGGCAAAACTATTTTGTGTTGACAGTGGCTGACATCACTGAAAGCACTGGGTTTAGGAATATAGAAGCAGCTGTTTGAAGTATTACATATAAATCACATTCAGCATGAAGGAAAGTATGACTTGTAGAGGACAGCAACAGTATTTAGGTGTCTAACCTACATGAACTTTCAGAGCTCAGTGTCTGTCTCTGCTCCTGACTTTGTCCGGAGACAAAGTAGAAAGAGACAAACCGATGGATCAGCATATTGGACTGGCAAGGTTTTGAGTTAATTTTTAGATTGCAATATGCCACCAGTGATCTCATGTTCCTTATATAGTGACCCAAAAGATAATCACAGCTCCTTCATCTTGCTCATTCATGTCTATTTTTTTTTCCTGTAGGCTGACATTCAGTGGAATGGAGGTGCATATGACTCTTTAACTTCAGCTCCTGGGTTTAAGGAAGGTCTTTCATTCACGCTGATCTCCAGTTATAAAAGAAACTGTTATGAAGCTTGGCAGGCTTCAGAAAAACTCCAGCATTTCAAATGCATTCAATTAATATGCTGAATATTGACTCACTGCTTTCTCACATGACCATCATTTAAATTACACTTTGACATTTTTGAAGCATATTGTGAATAATGGTTTAATCCTCACAGCCTGATGAAGTCAGTTGACATCATTTTCACCTACAAATGGAAGAACACTTTGTAGCAAAAAGAAATATATTTTATTAAATGTTGTTATTGCTTTCAGCTTTATTTCAAGGAAGTGCTCCTGCAAATTTGCACTCAGCTAGCTAATGAAAACATACTAAAAGTAGTGGAGGAACTGATTGTGATCCCAGGTGACTAAGAAAGAAGAGAATGCTTTACCGTAAGAAAGAAGAGAATGCTTCACCGTTAAGTTACCTATGCTCTGTAGTCCAGCTGTCCTGAAGGGATTTTGAAGGGAATTTGAATTAACCAATATATGAGGGTAACACCTGGACCCAACAGCTCAGCATAACTGACAGTGAGGTGTACTGGTCCTAAAATTAGTTTTTACGGACTTCACTGACAGCATCTCTGTTGAGACTGCTTAAAGGACAAGATTGTACATGCTAGTTTAGTGAAGGAATGCGTGCGTCTTTTTTCTAGGAGTTACTCAGCCTGGAAGTCTCAGTTTGCAAATGTTTTTCCATGCATTGTCACTTCAAAAAAAATTGCAAGGAGAAGAACAGCAAACTTGTCTTAACTGTGAATAAGAAAAGCAGTGAGTGAGTCTTTCCTTATGGGACACCAGGAGGTGCAAGGACACAAAGGAAGGAAAAAATGGGAGTAAGGAGCAAATGTCCTCAAGATCTCCCTTTAGAAAACTTGGAATTTGTGCCTGTGTAGTTGCCAATTTTGTTTGACGCTTGTTCACTGATTACTTGATTGCATTACTTTATAGAAGGTAATTACTTTCTACAGAATGCATTGTATATGTATCCTGAAGCGTGTTGGGACATAAGGAACCCATATGTTAAAGAAAAGAGACATTTTTGGATAGAAACAACAGTTTTGATAAGTGGTCAAGCTATGACATTGAACCTGGCTTTTTGGGTGGACCATGGTATCACAGTATCACAGTATCACAGTATCACAAGGTTGGAAAGGACCTCTGAGATCAAGTCCAACCTATAACCCAACACTAACACCAACACTAACACCAACCATCATCTAAACCATGGCACGCAGTGCCTCATCCAATCTCCCCTTAAACACCTCCAGAGTCGGCGACTCCACCACCTCCCTGGGCAGCGCATTCCAATGGCCGATCATCCTTTCAGTGAAGAACTTCTTCCTCACATCAAGCCTAAACTTTCCCTGACGAAGCTTGAGTCCAGGTAACCTAAAAACTGAGTTTGATGGAGAATTGTAATGATTTCTGCAGAGATGTTAGAATCTAAGTGTTACAGGCTTGGGGAAGAGTAGCTGGAGAGCTGTCTGGAGGAGAAGGACCTGGGGGTGTTGGTTGGCAGCCAGCTGAACGTGAGCCAGCAGTGTGTGTAGGTGGCCAAGAGAGTCAATGGTATCTTGGCCTGTATCAGAAACAGCGTGGCCAGCAGGACCAGGGAGGTGATTGTGCCCCTGTACTCAGCACTTGTGAGGCCACACTTTGAGTACTGTGTTCAGTTTTGGGCCCCTCACTACAAGAAAGACATTGAGGTACTGGAGTGTGTGCAAAGAAGGGCAATGAGGCTGGTGAGAGGGCTGGAGAATAAGCCCTACGAGGAGAGACTGAGGGAATTAGGGTTGTTTAGCGTAGAGAGGAAGAGGCTGAGGGGAGACCTCATCACTGTTTACAGCTACCTGAAAGGAGGTGATGGGCTAGGTGCTGCTCTCTTCTCTCAAGTGAAGAGCGACAGGACGAGAAGGAACGGCCGCAAGTTGTGCCAGGGCAGGTTTAGACTGCACATTAGAATTTCTTCACTGAGAGAGTGAGCAGGGATTGGAACAGATTACCCAGGGAGGTGGTGGAGTCTCCATCCCTGGAGGTGTTTAAAAGACGGGTTGATGAGTTTCTTAGTGATGTGGTTTAGTAGGGAGACAGGCATGGTTGGACTCAATGATCTCAGAGGTCTCTTCCAACCTTACGAGTCTATGATTGAATCATAGATTCATAGAATCACTTGGTTGGAAAAGACATTTGAGATCATTGAGTCCAACTGTACCCGTCCACTACTAAATCATATCCCTAAACGCTTCATCTACCCATCTTTTTAATACCTCCAGGGATGGTGACTCAAACACCTCCCTAGGCAGCTGTTCCAGTGCCTGACAACCCTTACAGCAAAATTTTTCCTAATGTCTAATCTGCACCTTCCTGGCACAACTTGAGGCCATTTTCTCTTGTCCTATTACCTGTCACTTGGGATAAGAGAGCAACACCCACCTCGCTACAACCTTCTTTCAGGCAGTTGTAGACAGTGATAAGGTCTCCCCTCAGCCTCATTCTTTCTAGGCTAAACAACCTCAGTTCCCTCAGCCGTTCCTTGTAAGACTTGCTCTCCAGCCCCTTCACCAGCCTCATTGCCCTTCTCTGGACGCACTCCAGCACCTCAATGTCCTTCTTGTAGCAAGGGGCCCAAAACTGAGCACAGTGTTCGAGGTGCGGCCTCATCAGTGCCAAGTACAGGGGCACAACCACTTTCCTGGTCCTGCTGGTTACACTGTTTCTTTTACAGGCCAAGATGCTGGGTTACATGCTGAGTTACAGTAGGACTGTTCAGCTAATTTGTCTTTTTAACTGAAAATGCTTTTATGCTTTTCTTCATAAGCCTGTTCCAAAGCCAGTCCTGTGTTTACAGCCCTCTCACTATTTGAATAGCAAATACGTTTTCCCTCAAAGAGAAACAGCTGTATTGTTCTGGTGGAACATATGCATGCAGCCAAACTAAGAGGTGATTTTCTGGCTTGTTGAACTCAGAGCTTTCCTTTGTTGTTTACAGCTGTTGGGGAATTGCAATCGAAATGCACCCTGAATCTCAGATGGAATTGGTAAACATCCCTTGCCAACGTGATTTTGTTTCTGTCTTTGTTGCACCATCCCAGCCTTGATAGTTACATATATACTTAAAGACTTTGATAGAAGGGAATGTAAAAGTTACTAAGTTGCCACCAAATCTTTGATTTCATGGGTATGTCTTATTCAGGATAAAAGAGTATCTTTCTCATATTTTGTTAGAACCATAGGAATATATTACCAAGGGAAGATTAGTACAAGCTAAAATTTACTGATCATAATTTTTTAATAAATAATGACTAAATATGGGAAAGCAGGACAAAATTTAGTTACAGGACTCCACCACTCTACGGTACATAAGCACAGAGGAGTAGTATGAAAACTGAGATTACAGTAGCTAGAAGTTCCTCTGCAGTTGTTTCATGAATGAGGAATGTGTGTGTGAACCTGTGTAACCCTGGGAACCTGTGTAACCCAGCTCCTTCATTTGGAAGGGAAGAACAATTCTTTCTCACTGATGTTAGTGATTTGGGATTAGACACCTAATATAGTTGGATCTCAGGATTACACAAAGAGGCTTCTCTCCTATCTGCCAGTTGAAAAAAAATGCTTTCCACAGGCTACAGGGTGGAGTCTGTCTATTGCAGACTTGAATTAGATTAACAGAAGGGAGAGCAAAGCAAACTATTGGTATTGTTTTGCAGGAAATCTCCTCACCCAATGGAGACAAGGAGTTAACTTGCTGGTGAGAAATATCTTGTCCTTGTACCCCTAAACTTACCAAGCACTGACATGAGGAACATGTGTATAAAGGTTTCCCTGATCTTATGCTTTGGATATGCAAGGTGCTTCTTGCTTTTGCTATGGCTGGCTGTTGGGGTGAAGGAACTCTTTCCTACCTCCTTTCCTACCTGAAGAAAGAGTATCTTTGATATCGCAGAACTCAGCCTTTGTATAGGATTGCAAGGAATTAATTTAGGTTTTCTGGAATGACTTTATCTTTCCTTCCTTCCTTTTATTCCTTGTCCCACCCAGCCTCTTCCAGTTTCCTGCTTCTGCTTTATTTATAACTACATGTAATAGGTGGGTTTTAAGAGAGTACCTCAGGGATCAGATAGTGCAAATCCCTCTGAATTATTGAAAAATCACATTTAGTGATGAATGGTGTTCAGTTGCCTTTAGCTGAGGGCTTAAAAGCATTTGTGTAGTGAAGAACTATACAGATCCCCTGAAAAATGCAGTTGCAATGAACAGATAACAAAATAGATGCACAGATGTATTTGACTCCTCAAGTGGCTGTGCAGCTTCACATACACCAAAGGTTTTAGCAGACACAAGGAGCATGTGGGTCCATTCATGAGTACTAGCTGATAGATTCATGCAATATACTTTTAGACTTTGAGCTAGGAATTTTTGCTGCCTTCACAGCCTTTGGCCAGTGAGAAAGGAAATTTGTGCTGGGGCAACTGCCAAGGCAAAGCCTGCTCTCAGCAGTGATTTGCAAAGAGGCAGTTTACCTTAGTCTCAAGCTGGGACTTGGGTACACTAGTATGCATAATTACAAAGTGCTTTTGAGATAGGTATCTAACAACCCTTATAAGGGGATGGAGGGGTATCATTAGCTCCTCAACATGTATTAAGTTTTACAACTGCTACAAACTGTAGTAGGGCTGAATGGGAAAGAAGAAAGGTGAACAGATCTCATGGTGTTGATGTGCCTTCTCCAGCAAGGCTGTCCCTGTTGTTATTCTAGCATCCAAAGGGAGCAGGAGCTGAACCATGACTGCTTTTTCTGCAGCAGAAGCTGAGCACCCGCTGGCCTCCTGAATGCAAAAATGAAGTTTCATACTGTTTCTCTTGCATAGAAGCAGCATGACATGAGTGTCAAAAGAGTGGAACAGTATGTTAAGGGAAACACGGCTGAAAAGAGAGAACAGCTGACTCCAGGGGCTGAGCAGATCTGCCCCCTCTTTTGCTGTATGTGCTTGTTTTTAGCTCTTCGACTCAGACTGTCTCGTGGGTCTCACAACACATCTCCACAGCTCTGGGCTGGAAAATAAAACAGTTGCAAGGAGGTTGCTCATTCTTCCTGAAACAAGCTTTACAGGTTGTGGGAAATGAAAGCTAAGGCTGAACTTTAAAACAAGCTGAGAACACTAGGATGCAGAAATGCAGAGTGAAGCCACGCAATAGAATCAGATTTGGAACAGAGCCCTGAAAAAACCTGCAGTTATGACTAATCCATTTTTAATGTGTGTGATTGTAGGTAAAATCACTTCATTTAAAGATCATTTATTTCCTTATGTTGGTTACAGTTCTTTACTGTCATTTTAGATGAACGATGCTGACATGCAAGTTTAGTATCAGATGAACTGCAATGACAGAATTATTTCTGATGCTGGAGTGACCCTGGCTGAGCTGCCAGTGAAGGAGAGAAACAATACAAACAGGATATTCAGTGTCAAGCAGCAGTGGCACCCTGAGACCCACCCAGAGGCAGGCACTTGAATGCTTGCTCGATCCTTCAGCCAAGTTAGCTGAGGAAACGATGTCATAGCAGACTGTAGAGTTCAGTTTGTGCAGGGACAAACTCGTGCAGTGACATTTTAGAAGCGAAACAACCTGAGATGGAAACTTATGGTGTTCTTGTTACACTGAACAAGTCTCTGAGGCACCATGCAGTTTTACAGAGTAGGCTTTGGGTGTCTTTATTTTATCTTGAAATTGTCCCAGCCATACTTTCTGATCCCTTCCCTCCAGTCCTGTGATACTAGTCCCTCCTGTTGTAATACAAATCCTATCATTTACAGATTTTGCAGTCTTACTATATTCAGCAGAGATGTGAACTGGAGTATCAATTCAATGCAAACAAGCAAGAGACTGTAGAGAGGAACAGCATAGAGCTTCCGCTTATGCAGGGAGGAAAGGGTACGGTGAATCCAGTGCTGACAGAATATGTTCAGTTTATGCTGAACTACATCAGTCTAGGTAAAGACTGTGCCATGTGGTGACGGTGCTTGTAGTAGCACGCAGTACTCTGAGGGTGAAAGCTGTTTTCTGTAGTGTGTGTCTGATATCCAGGAACAAAAGTAGTTGGCATTTCCCTGGTGTAGGCTGGAATATGGTGCAATGTGATAGAGCAACAGGGAACTCCTCGCTGGCTTTTTGCCCTGCGCAGGTTCTTTTTGAATTAGGTTTTGACCTTTAAATCAAAACCTGCTTCTTCATTTTCTCATTGCCTAAATTCTGCAATGAAGCTTGAGAAACAAGTGTGTGAGGATTTTATAAGCTCTAATTAGTGAAACACAGAATAGGTAGGAAGGAGGCTGGTGAGGGAGAGAATCACCAAATGGAAACCATTTTGCAGATCTGGTGCCTTTTATTTTTTATTTTACTCTGTTCCATGGCAACACAGGCCTGTAAGGTGCTGGGCTTAAATCAGAACAGAAAACTAGTTTACGTTAAAGAGTGGTCTATAACTCTTCTCCTGATCCTAAGACACTCTTCTACCTCCTGATCAAAACACCACCTCACTTGCCCTTGCTGATGTGGAGACCTGTAGTTGTATTCCTGCTACCAGGATTTTACACTAGCGCTGCAGCTGCTTGGCACCAACAGCCTTATGCAGGGCTTTGGAGGTGGAAGAGGTGAAAAACACTATCCTAACTCAAAATCTGTGAGTATTTAGGCAGGGGGGCTGTGATGGAAGAACCTCTTTCCCTTTTTGAATTTCTTTAACGTTACCAGTGCTTCGGTTGTATTTGCACAGGATTCTCAATTTCTTATTCAGTCAGATTCTGTCATTTCATGCAGATTATTAAGTCCAGACTGAAGGGCAAAGAAATTGAAACTCAACTCTGGAGTGGGAGGCAACAGCCATTCTGTGCCAGAGGATGGCCTTGGCACTGTCTGTGCTTAGGGATCTGCAGGTGGGACTACAGGGGAAGTGGAAGTGTGTGATTATTTTTAGTACAAACACAACGCTTAAGTTTTCAGAAACACCAAGAGGTTCTTCAAGGCTGTGAGATCCTAAAGCCTTGGATTTCTTCTGCTTCATCTGCCTGCTGGTGTGCACAGTCGTGTTGTTCTTTTCACTTTGATCTGTCAGTGACTCATTTTAGGGGCTCTCAAGGTTCTTCAGGGCCGAGTCACACCCATGTATCATCTCTGTTATTGTACGGTGTTATCAGCTATTCCTTTCTCTCCTGGGGTGCTCCCAGTCTTTGATCTGTTACCATACTGCAGCAACACCTTCCCTTGTTTTTTAATGCTGCATTACATTGTGCAAGTTCATCATTGCTCCTCAAACGTTGCAGTCTGCTGCCTGTGTGCTGCTCTCACAAGCATATCCATATGTTTCCTCTAGAGTGTGAAATAAACCCTTATTCCCCTCGGTCCTCAAATAATCATAGTAGAAATCACTTTACTACAAGATGGCAATTTCCATCAGACACTACATGGAGACACAGTGATATGGCTAATTCTTCCCTTCCTCTCCCTGTTGCATTTTCCTGGCTGCTGCTCTGTAGGGCAGGGTTTGTTTACTCCATCCGTACAGCACCTGGTTCTGTGGGCTCTGACTGGTCTGTAAATCCTAACATTACTGAGCAGTGATGAATCCTGTGCTCCAGGAGAAAGTCCCCTCCTGCTGGCCAGGCTCATTCTTGTTTAATTTGAGGTTGATTTTGCTAAAGCTAGAGACCTCAGTGGAAAGAAAAGTTTTCTGTGTGCAGCAGGACTGAAACCACTTTCTGTGTTTTACAGGTTTTTTTTTACAGTGACAAATGGGCAAAAGCAGAGACAACACAATAATTTAAAACTTATTTGCTTAATATCAGCTAAATTCCTAGAAGTGTTGGAAGCAAGGCCAGTAGCAGCATCTGAGCTGATTAACTGGATATGGTGCTTATCAGATGACCTAGCAAAGCCTTCCTGACTTGTAGGATTTGGAGCAGAAACTCTGCCATAAGAAACCCATGCCATCTCACAGCCTACATAGCAGTCAGTTCCTGCTGTTGTGCTCTGGATCAGTGATCTAACTCATTTCATCTGTACACTCGAGGGTGGACCTTTTCTGGACTAAGATGTGGAGTATGTTTATTGCACTAGGGCATGCAAAGGCTGTGGCTACCCTAGGTGTTTTTCTCCTGATTGGGTCCAGCCAAGTGGCGCAGCCCGTATCTGCAGCACATCCCTAACACTGAGTTAGGGAGTTCTGACCACAGTATGCTGATCCTAACATTATTTAATAGTGATGAATCACTTTCCTTCCGCAAGCCAGGCTGGGCTTGTTTTATTTATGCCTAAAACCTCTCCTCTCTCCCATGCTGCAGTCTGTGCAAAACTGTATGGCAAATTAAAAGCTCTGTCTGGTGTGTAGGCAGGAGAAGGGCCACAACCTGGTGCAGAAAACATGTAAGATGTGTTCCAGGCTTGTGCCAGATGTGTGCACAGTTACTATGACTTACTCAGCCTGTTTCACAGATTCGTGACTACTGATCATTGACTACATTTCAGACCTGGCCTATAGTCACTAATTGTCAGTGTCCTGGGGCTTCTTCCAGGTTTTAATTGTCCCTATTAGTATGATGGATGCTGGAAATAAGGACACATTGGAGAAAGGTGGTAGTGTTTTTGTTCTGCTGTTGTCATTCCTGGGGCTGCTGTTAAAGCTGCTTACTGGCATTTGTGCTCCTGTGAAATACGTAGGTGAGCTATTAATAAATGTGCAGAGAGATTCCACATCTTTAGCTTGTGCTCTGAGTTAAGGGTAATCCCCACCACAGGGGGAGAATCTGTCCAGGACTGCAAAGGAGGTTAGTGGCTGAGTTGAAAATAATCCACTTCTAAGCCTCAGTGTTGTCTTTACAATGGAGTGGATTTATGGAGAAAGGAGGGGGAGAAGAGAAGTAGCATAGCGTTTCCCCACTAGCTCTGCCTTTTACAGCGTGGTCTTCCATCTTCAGGGTGAGAAGAGGAGCTTTTCCTGCTTCACAGCCCCCTCTCCTGTCTTCCTCTCCCTCTGCACAGCAAATGTGTGCACACAGCTCTGTCCTGGGCTGCATTCAGCCTCAGTCTTCACTTGTTTCTATTCTTCTTGTCTAGAGCGGATTCAGCCTGGTGTGTATGGGGTTTGGCTCTTTTCCTGGAGTGGTCCAGTCCCAGGCACATGGGAATTAGTCCCTGTACTTCTCAAATACTCTTCTGAAAGTAGATAGAGCCACTTGCTTTAATTATTCCTCTCCTGCAAGGTGCAAATTACCTCACTCTTTAAAGCATTCACTCTTTAAAGTTTCTTGAACAGCAAGATAAATATAGCTGGATTTCTAGGGTGTCTGATTGTCTTTTACTTTTCCACATGAGGATTTGCTGATGACTAATAACAGGCAAGCTTCTCAGCCTGTTTTCAGTTGGAATATAATTCTTCAATTTGACTCCCAGTTTTTACAAAGCTGAGTGAAATTACCTACCTTTGAGGGCTGCACCTCAGTGTTCAGCTTGGACAGGGCTGACCAAAGGACTGTCACAGATGCACCCCAAAGGGTAGCATGAGCCTAATTGCCATAAGAAACAAGGTTAGTGCCGTGTGTTTGCAGAGAGGAAATGAGACTCTTGCTTCTTTCCTTGTGAGCTGCCGGCATGCTGGCTGCGTCTGCGGGACACACTGCCCTCTCTTGGTGCTGGGTGAGCTCTGGGGCTGAGAAGCCTGCCTTTCCGGAGTGTTCGGGTGGCCAAGGGACAATTGCTGGAGCCTTGTTGGGGAATCTGATCTGTGCTATGATTTCTAAACTCACTCAGAGTTACAGAATTTGTAGGTGGTTCCAACATCCCCCCTAGGACATCATGGGAGGGTTTATGTGGAGCTTTAGCTCCACATAATCAATTGAGGCAAAAATAGCTTGTGAATGATTTTATCATTGTATGCAAGAAAGTGTTATGAGAAACTGCCAAAATCTGTTAGCTGGATTCTTGAATATGTGCTGGAAGATTTTCACCTGTATTTTCTTGTAAATTAAAATTTTATGTAAATAGTGGAAAATCATAATTGTGACATAAACATTTCAGAGTATTTATACTTCGAGATGTAATGGTGTTGTGGGAGCAATTTGGGAACAGAAAGTTATTTGAAAGAGACATCTCTGTCTTGATGTCAGCAGTGCTCTTTTGGATTACGCTAGCTCAGAGCCTGTCAGCTGCTGCCTGAGTGGTTTAGTGTGAAGCTGAGCGCTGGACTGCTCAATATAGGTATTTTAAGAACTGGGATGTAAAGGTTTCTCACCGGCACATTTCTGCTACATGTTGTGCTTGTTCCTGCCCTTTTGTTTTGTACTGGCAGTATCTGCCATTGTGTTCAACTTCTTTTGTGTCCTGGAGAACCTCATTAATCTGCACTTTTTGGATTGCTGAAATTTCATGTTACAGAAAGGCAAGGGGGTGGAGGATAGGAGAAGTTATCTGTTTTTCAAAGTGATTGTGTTCTTTTGTTTTGTCTTTTATCAAAGTAATTGTTGTCAGCAAGAAAACGCAATGGACTTGGAAGTGTATGTACTCATTGAAAGTACTCGTGAAGGAGCCCAGATGGAAATAGGCAATGCTTGGGTCAGAGCGCCCCAGAACTGGGAGTGTCCTTCAGTTGCACAGGTTGATGGATATCTCCCCTTTCCTCTGAAAGCACATGGATCCTCTAAGCTAGTTCTAAAAATAAAAGCAAATGATGCTGTGATCCCAGATATCTCATCTCTCTCACCTGTCCTACTTGAGGGGTTACCTCCCCTCACTGTTCACCTCCTGGATTGCAAATCGCCTCGTTTGCCTGTAGCTCTGTTTCTATGCCATCCCAGGACTGCCTGCTCTGTGCTGTCACTGGCTTTCTGCAGCTGGGGAGTCCCCAGGGGCTGTGCCCACACCATGAGTCAAACTTAGGCAAAGCCAAACTCTGAACACCTACACAGAGTGTGGGAGAGCTGGGTTTTCTGCATCGCAGGGAAGTTTGTACTCACTTCCTAGAGACTGCCTGAAACCACATGCTACTAGGCAAAGCCAGGGCAGGCCAAGGGAGGGCTTGGGGCACTCTTGCTGGGAAGCAGGGAGGTAGAGTGGGGCAGTTACCCACATGAGAAAGCCTCGTGCGCTTGAACAGGAGGAGCAAGCTCTGGGCCCTGCTCTCAGATTGCTTTTGTTAACATCCTGAGGAGACATCTCCCCACTGTCCCGGGGCACAGGACACCTGCTCAGCACTCTGCCAGGCTGGTACTCTTTCTTATTTTTTTAAAAGGAAAAAATTTCCTTCCGATGCACAGTACCCCACAGCAGGGAGTGCCTGCTCTTGAAAAGCATTCCCAGCTCCAGATATAAAGAAGCCTGCTAACGCATGATGTTCAGATGAAGAGGCATCCAAATGATGTCTTTACTTGCTTGCCTTTGCTAGTTCCCACTATTTATTTTTTATGCCTAAGGCTGAGGTGTCTGATTTGGGGTTCTGAATCCTGGGGAGGGGCTATAGGTGCAGAGATACATGGGTTAACATAGAGCTGATTACCTGACCAGCTCTTGTTGTTCTGTGCAGCTAAAACACAGCATCAGGTCAGAAAGCACATGCTGGCTAACAGAGCTAGGCTTACCTCTGCACCCATAGCTGGGCAGCACAGGTCAGCCACAGCACCAAAGCCCTGGGCTTTCTCTGCGCTGCTCAGACTGACAACATGTCTGGCATGTGGCTTTGGTGAGCAGGAGAGAAACCCTGTGCCCACTTTCTGAGCTTGCCTTTTCCTCTGGCAGCCCATAGGTTTCCTCAGGCGATGGGCTACACCTGGCATTCTTGGCGTGTGGACCATCAGAAGTCAGATTATGGTGGGAGGAGATGGGGGTGCCAGTAAGAGGAATCTTTGTGTGAAAAAAATTCAGCACAGATTTGCCATCACAGGAAGAAATGGCTTCTCTCTCGCTGGATCATCCAACCCTCCTTTCAGGGGGATATATGTGTCACCTCTGTGGTTTCTGAGGTTTGTGACATCTTTTTTGGAGGTCTGCCATGGAGTGAATGCGCACGTGTACCAGTGGTCTGCTGGTTGTGCTGTGATTTCCTTGCTCCCATGCCGGTGAGAAGCCAGCTGACTGAAAGTGAAAAGTTCCTGACTCCGTGCCCAGGCTTACTTCTTCCTGTGGCCTTCTAAGCCTGCTGCTAGCAGTAAGCTTTTCTGTGCTGGTGCTTGTCTGGCTGGGTTACCTCGAGGGAAAGGTGCTCTCCAAGCCTAACTAAGTTCACTCCAAATCTCTGCTTGGTATTTTTATACTCATTTATACCTTTCTGAGGTTGGGCCTTTGAATCAGAATTTTCTTTAAAATAAAATGGGAAGGAAAAGCTGGAAAAAGAGCCAAATTATTTATTTTTTCCAAAGCAACAAGACAGGTTTTGATGACGAACTCAGGATTCCTGCTGGCCAGCTGCATGGAAGCCATTGTACATGTGCTGGGATCCTTGTTGAGTGATCGGCTTGTGCAGGTCCAGCTGTGAGTGCCCAGTGTGGGCAAGTCTGCAGGTAATCACAGACAAGTCCAGAGTGGGAGCATAGACAATTTGTTCTGCAGTTCTCGACCAAAACCCCTACCCTGACCTTATAGCTACAGGCAAGATGAAAATGGCTTCACAACAGTAATTTATTCATTTACATTAGTCACTCGTGTAATGAGGAGATAGAGAGCCGCGCATTTCCCGCGGGTGCCCGGCGGGAGCGCTGCCAGCGTAGCAGGGTGGAGCTGCTGCCACCAGGAGACACTGTTGGACAGCCTATGGACCCCGCTCCTGGCACGGCAGGCGCCCTCCGGCTCTGGTTTGTCTCAGCTCGGCTATCCCGCCCTCCCAGCCTCAGCCTCCCTCCCTCCGCCACCCTCTGCCAAGCTCGCTGTTCTTGGCACTCATTGCTCTGGCACTGGTTTCTCTAGAGCGGTTCCTGGCTGTTCGTTTTCCTCAGGCAATTCTATAGCACAAGGTCACTGTGTTGCAGTATCTCGGTTTCCGTCTCTCCTCCCCAGAGGCAGGTAGCCAACGCACCAGTTTGCTGGGAGTGTGTCAAGGACCTACGTGGAGCTACAGGACTTGGCATGCTTGGGACCAAGAGACATAAGCCAGATGCAACCTGCCCTGAAGTTTGGAAGCACTCAGAGTAGAGATTTGGGTTGGGGCCTGTTTAGGAGATTAAGCAGTCTGGGTTCAGACCCCTCCGGTTCCCCATGCTAAAAAGTGTCCTGTAATTCTGTTCTTTGTATTATGAGTGAAGTGTGAAGTTCACTGCTTTTGAAGTCAATGCCTTGATAGTTTGGGCAATAAGACAGACATGTCATTACTTGCTTGAAATAAAAAAAAGCAAAAGTTTTCAGGTTGCTCTTTCAACTGGAAAGAGGCATTCCTTAAGAAGCCTGAACAGGTGGGCATGTGAGCAATGTGGGTTCTTGCAGGTTTCCTTCTGAGAAAGGCAAGCTGAATTACTTGTGTGTAAAAACGGCCTCCTCAGGGCTGATTGCTGAGACTGGGCTTGAGACGAGACAGAGAGTGTCCATCACTGCCGGTGAGAAGTTCCTCTTGGCACCCCACCTCAGGGAGAGCAGCTTGGCTATGCTTGCTCTCACATAGGCAGCCTTGGTGATGAGACAGTGGAGGAAACACTGTGAGCCTTATCTGGGGACTGTTCATTCATGGTGGCAAAAATGGATTTTACTTCTTACAAAGAGGGCTTCCTTTGGTCCAAATTCAAATGAACAAATGGACAAAATGACTCTTGATTGATTCTCTGAGGTTAAACCTCAGAGGTTTCAGACTTTCTCTGGGCCTGCTTGGGTACTGACTGCCCTGGCCTCAACTTCTCTAGACTCTTGGAATCACTTAGTGTAGTGATGGAGAATAGGATGCTGCTGCAGGCAGCATGGATACATTTTGCAGGGATTCGTTCTGAATGTAAAATCACTTAAGTGGGAAGTTTTGGGATGATAACCAGCTTGATGTCGAGATGGAGATCTGTCACAAGTGGTGTTCCTCAGGGAGGTGTACTGGGACTAGTGCTGTTTAATGTTTTCATTGGTAATATCGACCACAAAATAAGGTGCACCCTCAGCAAGTTTTCAGATGACACCAAGCTGAGTGGTGCAGTTGTCACGCCAGAAGGACGTGATGTCCAGAGGAACTTGGACAAGCTGGAGAAGTGGGCCTATGTGAACCTCATGAGGTTCAAGAAGGCCAAGTGCAAGGCCCTACACTTGGGTCGGGGCAACCTGTGGTTTCAATACAGGCTGGGGTACAATGTGATTGAGAGCAGCCCTGTGGAGAAGGACTTGGGGTTGCTGATTGATGAGAAGCTCAACATGAGCCAACAATGCGCGCTTGCAGCCCAAAAGGCCAACAATATCCTGGGCTTCATCAAAAGAAGTGTGGCCAGCAGGTTGAGGGAGGTGATTCTGCCCCTCTACTCTGCTCTTGTGAGACCCCACCTGGATTATTGTGTCCAGTTCTGAAATCCCCAATGTAAGAAGGCTATGGAACTGTTGGAATGGATTCAGAGGAGGGCTATGAAGTTGATCAGAGGGCTGGAGCACCTCTGCTATGAGGACAGGCTGAGACAGGTGGGGTTGTTCAGCCTGGAGAATAGAAGGCTCTGGGGAGACCTGATAGCAGCCTTCCAGTACCTGAAGGGGTCCTACAAGAAAGCTGGGGAGGGCCTTTTTACAGGGGCAAGTGGTGATAAGATGAGGGGGAATGGCTTTAAACTAGAAGGGGGAAGATTTAGATTAGACATTAGGAAGATATTCTTCATGATGAGGGTGGTGAGACACTGGCACAGGTTGCCCAGGGAAGCTGTGGATGCCTCCCTTCGTGGAGGCCAGATTGGGTGGGGTCTTGAGCCGCTTGGTGTAGTGGAAGGTGTCCCTGCCCATGGCAGGGGGTTTGGAACTGGATGGGCTTTGAAGTCCTTTCCAACCCAAACCATTCTATGATTTATCCTATGATTTTAAAGAGGAGATCCTCTGTTTTAAGATCCTCCATGGCATGAGATGTCTTCTGATTTGCAATGTTTCCTGAAGATTGGGACAGGGTTGTTATCGTCTCCTTTTATGTCTTTCACTCTGACACACAGATTTAGAGGAAACACAGTAATATAGCTCAGCTCGTGTCATTTGGCATAGCTGACTTGAATTCAAAGATCAATCCAGCTGAGAATCTGGTCCATCCTTTACACACAAGGCTTTGTTTTATGTAATGGTATTTCTGCATTCTTTGCTAAGTGCTAATAGCGCACCAGAAAGCTCCTGTTTGTGCCTTGTTGAGAGGTAGCACGCTGAAGAACTCCATGTGTTATTGTTAGACTGATAAACAGGGCTTCAAACACCTCTGTGATGTGGAAGGATTTTTAGGTGGCAGTTTCCTTTCTGTTCAGGAGTTGGAATGCCCGCAAGAGTTACTATGGGAGTCTTTGGCTGATCAGCTCATGAGTGCTTTTATATTTGTAGTGTTTAAAAAAGGGGATGGTGATTTTAGAAGTGAAGAGTAAAAATGGTCTGGCAGTCAAATTATGTCTAAGGATGAATGTAGTGTAGGCAGTGTTCCCTTGTAATATATCAGGAGGCGGGAGGCAGCAGTCTGTGTTAATTGTTCTTTCGGTTAGAAGCCAGTGCCTGTGCTTCAGCCAGGACTAGCTGGGCTGATTATGATTGATTGGAATTGCAGAGAAGACTCAAACTCAGCATGTCTTCTCAAAGGGGTAAATAAGTATGCTGTAATGATAATAATGATTCGTTAAAATTTTATATTCTTTATGATGCTTTGTCCCCTGTGATGGTAGAAGCATCTCTGTAATCCAGAGTATGTTGGAATATTCCTGGAACATGTCTTTCTTAAAGAGTGTTCTCATTCAGAAGACTGCTCCAGCTCACCATAAATGAAACTTTCCTGCAGAGCCCCAGATTTGATGTGTACATAACAACCTGGGAATTGGTGGAAAGAAAACAAAGGTGCTGAAACTCATAAGAGAAAAATCCCGGCTCCCCTGCATCCCACAGTGCTTCCTAAAGTGGTCGAGCAGTTTGGCAGGGCCTCCCAGTTCTCACAGAGACACTGAAGGGTCTTTATGACACTGAGCTTTAGGCCATGTGTTGGAAAGATAATTTCTTCCTATAACTGAAGAAGGAAGAGATGCTCTGACGTGAGAATGAGGAATCGTCATTTCACTGCGATGTCATACCCAGAGACCTAATGGGATCTGTGGCAAGAGTGGATATGCCTGCATTTTCAATGGCTTTGTCTTCTTGTGCTGCAGGGAGACAGCAAAGTCCTGATCTAACATAGAGGCTGCAACAGCAAAAGGTAAACCTGTGAATTTCTTTTGCATCATCACTTTTGTATCATGTAGCTCTGATTTTTTTGACCCAGTAGAAGGATTCCTAGAGTTGGGTTTAATATTTCAAGTTTTCATGGCTTGGAATGTGCCAGTTTTGAATCCTTTAATAGAAAGCGTCTTTTTTTCCCCACTGGCTCTTTGATTTGCTACAAACTGGGGGACTTGGTAACAACTGCCTTGTGAGATGACTCCCACAGTGTGGCATTGGCGTCACTCTGTAACACAGGGCCCCAGCAGTACAGTTCTTGCAGTAAGATATGATTTAAATTATTTAGGGTGTTGTCATGTGATCAGAACTGATTGAGTTCCTGTGGCTTAACAAGTTGCCATCTGTTATCATCCCCATTATGAATTATACATTAGTTTAAATCAAAGCTTAAACCAAATGAGTTCAAGCAAAGTCCTTACCCCAATGAAAACGTAAAACTGTCTTTAGGGCTGTTAGTACTGGATCCAAAACACTGTAGCCTCATGAGAGAGCATGCTGGTCCAGTACAAGCTCTCTATGCTGTTTCAAACCATCCTATCAAATTCCCTTGGTAGTGGCAGGCTTTATGCTGGGCCAGGTGTCACCTGCCCTCCTGGTGTACGGTCGTAAACCTGTTGAAAACTCCTTTGCCTGTGTCCTGTCTGAATAGAGAGAAATGAGACCATAGTCCCACAGCAGAGGGTGTGGTCAGGGGTGCAAGGCTGAAGAAGACACAATGACCATGTGCTGAGTCGCTGGCTAACTCAATGTGAAGCTTTGTGAAGCTGTCAGCTCTGGAAGTGCTGTGAACCCCACTGTAAAACGTGGCAGTATACACGTATGTGGTGGTGTCAAAGTGGCCATTTGCAGTAAGACTCTTCAAACCCAGCTCAGGCATTCATCTGAGTCCTCTGGCCTGGAAGCATTGTGGCCAGAAAGGAGGCTCTTCCAGAATGTTCCCATTTCTCAAGGTGATCTACAGTACATCAGTCAGTCCACTTTCCCAGTAAAGGAGAGGTGCCTCAAGCTGCCTCCGCTCTGTGCATGGGCTGCTTCCCTCTTAGGCCAAAGTACTGTTGCTGCTTCTTAGCTCAGGAAGCTCCTGCTGGCCAGACCGTAAAGTCTCTCTATTTCGGTTGTGTAGCTTATGTTGGATCTGCAGTGGTGAAAGCAATTGAGGCCTGCTGTCCTTCCGAGTGTGCAATTCTCTAATGTCCCATCACCTCTCAGGTCATATTTACAGGCCAGACTTTCCCTGCCTGTGACATACCAACAGAAGGCAGCCAGCTTGGCAACCCAAGGTGGCTGGGGCTAGCTTGGCTCTTACAGCAGTTTTGGGGCCGGCTAATTTTATATGTGTTTGCTGATCAGCAGATTGGGTCAGCAACCTTGTTCTGATGAAAAGGCAGGTAGTATAAAATAAACATTTATCTCTTTGGAAAGAGGCAGCAGAGATTACTGTAGCTAAATCAAGACTTACTTTCTGAGTCTGTGTAGTAGGGAACACAGAAAATTCATGGCATCCACCGAAGCCAAGTGCTTTGACATAGATTACATGGCTGTTCTGAGGAGGACCACTGGGATCTGTGAGCCAGACGGGATGGATAGGCAGGGAATGAATGTCTCCTGGCATCAGCAGTGGTTGCAATGATAATTCCTGTTTGGATTTTGGGTCATAAATCTGTTTGCGGCTGCAAGGACACTTCCAGGGGCTCCAGCTTTATCCTAGTCTTCAGAGCTGTTTTTTTACAGCTGGAGGGTGCTTGTTCCATCAGCTGGCAAAAAGGCTGACTCTATGGCTCCCAGTTTCTGCCCTTGGATATCTGGGGCGAAATCCTTTGACTTCAGAGGGAGATACTCACACAGTGCCCCTGCTAGGAATAGAACTATGTCCCTGTTCTTTAAAGCAGAACCACATTGTCTTCAGCTTGATGTGCAAAGCCCTCCCCCTGGGACACAGCCAGCCTGCTTTTCTCCCAAATTCAAAACTATCTTTACCTATGGCAGTTTTATAGAAGGCTAAAAATTCTCTTCAACCAAAACAGGAATACAGAGTCTGTCGTAGTGTCCTTTGGAAAGAGGGAGGTGGATAGGAAATCAGTAACACCACTGTTAAGTTTTGTGTGAACTGAGTCAAATTGCATATCTTCTCTCATGTTTTGTCCTGATGACTTTGCAGTCTGAATGTGAAAAAAAAGAATGGCAAAGCTCTGAATGCTGGGACCAAAGTGGATCAGGAGCAAAAGGAATAACAAAACATAGGAGAAAGAATTGGGATTTAGTGTGGACCACCAGGATGGGAGAAAAGTGAGACAAATTCTCGAACTAAGTCTTATATTGCTCCAAACCACAGGGTATTGTGTTTAGGGGAGAGGCAGGGAGGGAATAGTTATGCAATTTTGTCCTCAGTCATGCAAAGGCAAATTATTGGACAAAGGGATTATATTAGATATATTGCAGTTGGAGCCAATAGAGCATTTGATACAGGGTCTTACAAGATCTTACCCTCCCTTGGCTTCTTGTGGATAGGAACTGAGTCATGTGGATCAGTAGAAATGACAAAATTATATATGGCTATGATCATGCAGATTTTCGACCAATGTGACTGATGTTTTTTTGATGCACCTGTTTTACTGAGGGTTCCTTCTGTGCATTCATTTTAATGAAAGTTTTAGGTGCAATGTTTTGCAAACTTTACTGAGTACGTTGTGCATGAAGCATGGCAGAAACCAAGAAATCTGGTAATTTTTGTGGGATGAAAACAATGAAAGCGATGGAATGTTAGAGGATGAAAAGAAGTTTTTCTATCTGAGAAAAATATCTGAAAGCAAAATTCTTTAGGAAGGAGGAACCCTGAAAGCTTTAATTTGCAAGACAGCAAAGTGAGCCATGTGTAGTTTTGGGCTTGCATACTTGCGTGTGTGTGATAGACTAACAGCAAGGTAACTGAGGTCAGGTTATTGGGCCAGACTGTAAACTGGGGTGAGCAGCATAGCTCCATGGAAATCTATAGAGGTCTGGCAGTTTATCCCTTCTGAAGATACAGTTGGAGTAGAATTTCCTGCCAAGAAATTACCAATCATCTAGTTTGAAATCAGAGCTGAAAGTAAGAGGGATGAGTTAAATGAATACACTTCCCTCCATATATTACTTACCCCAGCCCAGAAAAGGAGAGAGGCTATACAGGAACTTGCCAAAGTTGCAGAGGTGTGGGAGTATTACTGAGACATATATGGAAAGACATGGCACACTTGAAAGGAAATGGAGTATGGCACTATAGCCGATTCCTTGGGAGCAAGACTGATGTCTGGAAGGCAGCCTTGATTACCAAATCAGTCTTCCTACCTTTGTGCAACTGGGCTCTTTGGATTGTGGCTAGGATTTCACTACAGGTAGGTCATGAGATTTTACCCAATTACTCTACCCTATAGTAGATGTGAATATTGCCTAGCTCAGCCAATTGTGGCTCAATATGAGCTTTTCTTTCAGAAAACTTCCCACTTGTGATCCAAGGACTTATTTTATGATGGCTTTACCATTAACACATAGTCCATACTCAATATCTACCCTTGGAGAGATGCATACATGCGGGCCATTTACGTACTATGGCCAGTTCAGGAATGAACCTAAATGCCTCAACAGTGTATTTCTCCATCCAGCTTGCATTCAATAAAGCTCTGACCACTTGATTGGAAAATAGGAATACTTACTTTATCGTTTTCCCCACTCCAGATGAGTTTGCACCTGCATCATCCATGCCACTGTAAAACACAGACAGCATTGTGAGAATGGAAAAGGTAAACCTGAAATGATCTTGCATTTCTCAGCTCGGCTTGCTGCTTCTGGGACTGGAGAAGAGTGAAGGGTTCCCTCATCTGATTTCCACAGTTTGTATCAAATGCTGCATGGGCCCTTCTCAGCAAACACCAGGGAGGAAATTGCTAGTACTACTCTTCAGTGCATTTTGCTCAAGGTATGGCTTTTATATTGCTTTATATAGCATTTGGCAATTTTGTTCTTTCTGAGCATCTGCTGAGAGCAGTATGAAACAGTGACTTAGACATTTGAGCATTTAAAATGATGGATAGTTGAAGGATGGACAGCTCTGGTCAGACTATAGCCTTTGCACTATAAGCAACAACGCCAATATGAGATGCTTTCAGTGTGAAAGCTATGCAGCTGAAATATTCTTATCTAAGCAGTTGGTGGTTCATAACATGATCTTATCCTGCAGCTTCAAACTTCTGTGTTCATGGCATTACTTATCACGTACTGAATTTTAGCCACCACTAGTTGTCCTCTGGCCCATCTTGCATGAACTGTAAGGGCCGAGTTCACATGGTGAAAAGCAGAATTCCGTTCCTCCTCTCTTCAATCTCTTTGCAGCTCCACTACTATAGTGGGATTATTCCTGGGTTACACCAGATTTCAGCTGTCTGTCTTTTGATTTGATAGCAGATCAGGGTGAAGACGAGTGACTGATCACTCCCCAGTCTATTTCAGGAGGGAACTGGGTGGTCAAAAGGTTACTTTAAAAAAAAAACCCTTAGTTTTATGTCTTAATTTGTTCCTGTCTTTGTGATTTCATCACATAAAAATAGCTCTAGCATTGTTAAAGACTATTCTTTTAGGTAGTAGCATACAGCAGAAGAGGCAACATGCTTTAAGCAAGGAGTAAGCAGCTGGGTTTCACTTACTGAGCTTGGTCCTTCAAGCAACTCTTTAAGTGTTTCACACTAACAGAAAAGGAGAGAAGAAAGGAGAAAGTGGAAGGGAATATTTATATTGAAATCTTTAGTTACGAAAGCCTAGAGCAAAGCATCAAAACACAGAGTGCCTCATACAAGCTGAGACAGGGAATGGAATTTCCATTTTATTCCAGATGAGAAGTAGGTCTTGTTATAAAGCGTTTGGGTGACAAGGCTAAATGTACTTTAAATTTCTACTCCAATCTATTTTTAATTATTCATGTGTAGATTCTTTTGTGGGGTTAACAAGGAATTTGCCAGAAGCCAGCCCACAAAGGCCTGAGTTGTAGCTTTCCAGCAGACATACTGAAAAAACCACTGTCACAGACAATCAGCATCCTTGGGGAGGTGGCCTGTTAGCAGGGTGTTTACTAATTGGGATCATTCTGCAGTGGATAATTGTTTGTGACACCCACGCTGATTGGACCTACAATATTTTCCTGTCCTGCAAATGGTCTGTGACAGTTTTGATGAATTTGAAGTTTGATGTCTGAATAAATCTACAAAAGAAAAAAAATGCTTCCACTGGAAAATAGATGTAGAAGAGCAGAGCTCTGCCCTGGGTCAGCCTCCAAGAATGGAACTGTATAAGCACACAGAAAGAGAGGCCACTTTTCTATTTTTAATACTTGTGTTTAATTAATAGACTGAGGGAGGACCAACCATGCCAAATTAAAAATGGGAGAGTTGGTTTAGGTGGGGTGCACAGAGTGGGGATGTCCTAACCAAGGACTTTTGGGCTTACTGGGAAACCTCAGATTTATTGAAATGTCACTGGAATAAGTTCAGATGGAGGTCAGGCCTTCTTGCTGGCAGACAACAGAAAAAAGTGATGCAGATAGATGTCCCCAGCAAACAGGCAGTTCTTTGGGCTTGGGAGCAGTATTTGAGGGTTTGAAGCATCATTTGCAGAGGAACTACAGTGATTTTTTTTTGTTCCTGGGATCTGGACCAAAATGTATTTTGCATTTTTGCTATATTTGGCTGCTATTTTGATAAGTACTTTATGGCCAGGTCAAGGATGACAAAGCTGTAAGAACATTCTTGGCCAGTCCCTTGCTCAAAACTTATTTGTCCTTCTGGTCCAAGCATGAATTGTATAGCCAGGATAAGCACCGTATAATGTCTTTACACTCATTTGGCAGAAACATGGTTGTCATGCTTTGTCCAGTGTGCATCTGCACTGCACCAAGGTGAGCTGGAGATGCAGCAGGTTTAGTCTTTGCAGTGAAGAAATCAGAGCTTCTGTTGTATTCTGAAAGCTCCATCCAAGTGCACAGCATTTGTGAGACTTCAGACTGAGGATGAAGTTGCAGGCCTGATATCAATGATATGATAATCTGGGCTTTCCTGCTCCTAAAAGGTTCTAAGTGGACAATATTTTTCCTATACATATCTCAGCAAGACTCTAGCAAAATAAGTACGGGACATATATCAGATCTAAGAATCATGCTACAATTTCCATATTCCCTGTCGGGACTTTTCGTTGGGAAGTAAAGAATTAAAGAAACATTACTCCGTAAGAAACTTTGTCTAGTCAGGAAAGTTATTAGTGCTGTTAGGATAAACCCATACTCATATCCTAGAATCTTAATGCTAGTAATGGCTAAAGCATGGGAGACAAGGGTTCCAAGGAATCTCAAGGCAATAGAGTTCATATTCCTGTTCAGAACAAAGGTCAGTCAGCCTCCTGAGCCAGAAACTGTTTCTGGAGACAGAGCTCTCCTTCTGCTGTAGTCTTGCTCCATTCCACAAGCAAATGAAGGTCCAGATACAAATTGGTATGGAAAATTATGAGAAGCCATGTAGATCTGAGCTTTGGAAAAGAGGAACTCTTTATATCATCCCTCATTGCTTCCAGATCTTCCCCGGCCCAGCCCAGTGAAAGGCATCCCATGAAAAGCCATCTCTCTCGACATTTTAATGGTGATTCTTGTGGAATTAGCCATAGCAAGCTGAGTGGTGGTATATGAAACAGTTGCAAATCCCTCTTCACAGTGGTCTTATCACAATGTAAATAGTTCTCTGAAGATCTAAATGGATACTGAGGAATGATCTCAATAAACTTATCACCCTGGGGCCTGTAATTCCATTGCATGCATTCAGTACTAATTGACGGAATTAGATGGTAGGAGAGAAAACAGTGTCCTCTATTTGAGTCAAAGCTGAAAGTACTTCTCAGGAGATCAAAATTGTAACATAAAGTAAAGGTGTCGGGGCACTGAATTGTGTAGCTTTGTCTTTTATGCAGATGTGTTGTTCAATTCTATAAAGAATCACTAATGTAATGAGAACTCCACCTCGCACAGCGGAAGGTTGGATGAATGAGTGTAAATACACAGGACTTGCAGAAAGAGATCCATTGCCACAGAAGGGCAGGTAGTGTGTATCAGATACCAGCCATTTGAAATGCTATATTTAAGATTTCTACAGGGAAATCCTCTAATTAAAAAAGCACTATATTCCCTAAAAATAAAATTTTCAAGTAGTTCTCAGCACCTTTGTCAGTCTTGTGTTACACTATGGTAAAGTCAGAAGACTTGCCCAAACCCTACAGAGAATGAAAAAGTCCTGACTGGAAGTGTCCACGTATATTTTACAGTTGACCCTTGTATGTAACAAGTGGGTTAATTATCTGTTTCTAAAAATACGTTAAAGGTTTCCCCAGTAGTAAAAGCCAGAGTAGTCTTCGGGTCATGTAGCATTCCATCGAAGCCAGCAGGATCATACAGGAGTGGTGTGGTCCAGCTTTCTGGCTCCTATCAGAGGATTATGACTTAAATAGGATCAAGAACTCAGCCTTTTGAGTCGAAACGCTGGTTACAAGAGACTATAATTTTTATGACTCTTACCAGGGGCAACCCGTCTCCTTAAACCCAGCATTCTGCACATTAGCATAACTCTGATAATCTTCTGGAGCTTTAGCAGATTCACAGGAAAGGGTGGACCTGGAAAGATTCCTGGAGACTGTCAAATACATATCCAGCATTTCAATTGCAATGAGCTCCAGTGCATCTTCTCTAAATCTGTTTCAAGTTGTTTTTTCAGGGTCAGTGGAACACAGTATAAATCCCGGCTCACTCAAGTCCTTCAGGCAGAGAATTTGGGGAATACATATGGAAATACTTTTGCTTGGTGTTCTCTACTCCACACGCCTCCCAAACAGAACATATATTTGTGTTGCAGTACAAAAGAGAAAAACCTCCGAGCCTGGAGTAATGTATACAATTCAATAATACATGAAATTCAAAGCCACACATTAATCACATTCATGTTTAACTTTCAGATTTAAAACCTGCAGGTTGGCTGGCCTTTGTTCTGCTAAGTGGAACGGGGCATTCCAGCCTCTCTGTGCAGAGTTCAAAAGCTGCCTCGGGTAACAAGTGCTATTGGCTTTATAGGCCTCATTGTATTCTTCCTCCTGGGCATGGTAAGAAGCTACTGCACAGGTTGGCCCCTTATCAGGATGTTCAAAGGAAGAAAAGTTTGGATAGCAGAGGTGTGGCAGGTCACTTTGAGGGGCTGCTTGCAAGTTCAGGAGGCCAAGACAGGAAAAGTGATGGTTCTGCAAGTTAGAATCCAGCTGCACTGGCAGGTCTGGGCAGGAGGAGCAAGTTATACAACCCCTCCTTTCCTCCTGCCACCATTCTGTTTCCAAGCCCCTTGTTTTCATTAGTGTAAGCTGGTTTACAGATTTTTCTGAACAGCATTTCTTGTTGGAGTGCCTGTCTCTGATGTGCCCTTGTGTGCTGGGTTATTTTTAACTGTTCCTGGTGGTTACCTCTGTCCAGGGTTCACTCACTCATTCAAGTGTTGCCTCTTCCTTGCCTCTGGCTGTTCAGTCCCCCAGTCTCCACTCCTTTTTCAGTCTAGTCAAAATGCTGTTGCAGTATGCTTTTATCCTACCCTTTTCCCAGCCAGCCTGGCTTTCCAGGGCTCCGCAGAGGCAAATGAAGCCACAGTGAGGAAGAACTATTCTGCTGCCCTTTAGCAGCCAGCTGCTGTAGAAACCTGCCTACTTGCTGATACCTACAGTAGCCTTAGTTATGAACACTGATAGGGTGTTGTGGATAACCAGAGAATAAAATTATTTGCGGCAGATGATTTGCATCAGGGTTGTAGTCTTGGGCAATCCAGTCATAGCAAAATGTGGCAGTAGTGGTTGTTGTGCTGTGATTCCAGATATACTGGAAGTAACTTCAGGTGGACCAGCCTGGAGGCTGGTAGCAGTCTAGCTGTGGTGTTGCAGACGTTAAGAAGATGGCAAAATCCTCACCAGAAATCTGGTAAATAGCAATTCATCTACAATACTATGACTATCGGGTAGTTTAAAGTGCATCCTAGTGTGTCACCCCAGGTAAGACCTGAACTTAAGTTCTGTCTAAATGTGGGAGATTAAAGGAACATCCCAAGAGTGCTTATAAACATCCCCGGAAACAGGATACGGGACAGACGTTTTGGAGGTAAACACACTGAGTGATTCAGTGAGACTATCCATCGCCAGCAAATGAGCCTGAACTTTGATATTAAATGGTCTAAATTCCAGAGAGACCAAAGGTTTTACACAGTGGAGTGAAATGCCAAATTCTGCAGGCGTATCAGAGGTATAGTGTTGGATTAAGAGCTGTATATATAGTGATGACATCTTGCTGTGGGTCATCCAAGGACCCTTTCTGTGCTAAACTCATCTTCTGATGGTGCAAATCATTAATAGCCACCAAAGTTGTGGAAGAATTTGATCCTGTGAGGTCCTCTTCAAAACCTAAGCAGGAGCATAAAGAGATCTTTTAACAGGGGTTGAAATTCAAATGCCTGTTAGGATCAAGTCATAATTTCATTAATCTCTTGCAAAAACTTGCAAAATTGTGGGCTGAAAAACTGAGCCCACCACCCAACAAGAAAGACAGCATGACCTGAAAGACTCTTATATAGAATGCAAATAGAGAGGTGCAGCAGAGGGCATATTTTTCCTATGCTGTCAGTTGAAGAGAGAGTATTTTATGCAACAACACAGAATTTAACTTGCAGTTATAAAGTATATATTGTTCTTGTAGGCCACACTGGGGTTTTAACAAAGCAAATGGCAAAGCTCCCAGTGACAGGGTTTGGCCCTCAGCAACTTCAGCTCCGGAAGTTATTCAGTTATGTATTATACGTAGAAAGAGGAAAGTTTCCAACCTATCAAGCTTAGATGCAAACAACTTTTCCCATTTATGTCAAAGGGATGAAGTGTGTTCAGTAAGCAGCATGCAAAACTTTCCAAGAGCTGGATTATTGAATAGAACCTTGGAGTTTTAGTGCAAGATCAGGAAAGTGAGTTTCCAAACTTACTCTCTGTGCTTCTGTGCTCTGCAAGGAAATGACAAAATGTGGAGCAGACCTTTTAAAGGCATTAAGCACCTTGCCCCCATTTTAAGGGCTATGTTAACCTGAATTCAGTATAAAGCCAGATGTCTAACTTAGGCAATCCCAAGTGTTTCATAGTTAAAGGTTCCCATAAAGAGCAGTGTTATTTAGGACGTAGTGAAAGATCTCAGAGAAGTTCTGTTGACTTAAGAAGGAACAGGACTCTGCTCAGCTTCTGATCTAAAGGGTTTTATGCACAAGTGAGCATGTCAGCTGCCCAGTAATAACTTGCTGTTGATATGTTCTTACCCTGTGACAATCCACTATAAATGGAAAATAATTAGACTTAGAGTTTTTCTCTTTAACTCATGGGAAAGCTACCCTATATTTGAAAAAAACATCCCCCAGGGAAGTGAGCCTGCATGTGGACTAAGGAAAGCTTATGTGTGGTAATTTGTTACATTGCAATCACTCTTTTCCGTGTCAGAGCTCAGTGATACAGCAATTCCCATTTTTTCTATCTTCTGTCTTTTCTTCTGTTTCTTTTCAGTTGCCATTTTCCCTAATGGAAAGGAGAAGAGATTTCTGTCATGGCATTCATAGGTGAATACTGAAATTGTAACTTTGATGCCTATTTATCATTTCTTCTTTCTGTTTTTCCTGACTGATGGGGATAATCTGTATCCCATTGCCCAAAGGGAACAAGGTCCACAGTTCACTGCTGTTTCTCTCAGCTTAGAATAACACAATGCAAACTGCAGCTTCTGTTTATGTCTATAAGGGTTAGGTGGATACTGACTCAACCACTGAAGGCTCCTGTCCTTTAAAGTGGGCTATACCTGGAAGGTGCCTTTATGATCAGCTAAACTTATCCAACGTCTGAAAACCTGGCAGGCACCCTCTGATACAGACTGTGGAAAACACTCATGTACAAATTAAGGGAAAGTCCGGTTCTTTCATGTCTTGTTTGTGTGTAATATTATCATTTATTCATGTAAGGAAGGTGTCAAGTTTGAAGTGAGACCTGTGCAAACAAAATCCTATTTATGATGTATCAGGAGCTGTGGTGGCTCCTGAGCAAGCTCAGGAGGGATAGTTTCCAGAAGCCTGGGGAGAGGAGAGGTGGCTGGAATGCGTATGCAGAGAAAGGACTGGCTCTCCCTTCCCTGCCTGCAGTGCTGGACATTGGAGAACCACCTTCTTGGTGAGATCCATGGTGAACTCATACGGCAGGGTGTCCTGAACAGAGGTGTATACAGGGCAGCTGAAGACACTGTCCACTGTGAGGATTAGGTCTTTATGCTTATGTTTATAATTGGTAGATTTTGGTCCCATACGTAGAAAATTGAAATTCCTATGACATTCTGGAGAAGAGAGACCAGTGGCTCTTTAATCTACAGCAAGACAAACGTGATTTATACCTTCCAGAAAGCTGTGTAGGGCCTTGCTTGAGTCAGGCTGAGTTCTCTGGCTTCATGGTAGTGCTCTGGCAGAGCAGAAGATTGGTTCCAATATGCCAAATTGTTAAAAATATGGTTAGTAATAATCTTTGAGAGAGACTAAAGTTAATGTGGGGCAAGAGGTTATATCTAAAAGGACTTTTTAGTAGAAAACAGTGTCTGATGAAAGGTTTGCAGTCTCTCTTCAGTTCATATGATGGCAAAAAATATTTTAGCCACACTGAAGGCAGCCAGATAGTTTGTAAAAAGACTGAGTAACTTAACATGATCTTACTTGTATAGAACTTGCTGTTCTTTGATCAACTAACTCAATCCAGGAAAGCTTTAAAAGGAGAGAAATAAAGTGTTTCTAATTAAAAATTTAAAACAGTTTTTAAGACAAAGAAAAACAACAGCAGAACATCAATTGTAGAATTATTTAATTTAAAAAGTTTCCAAATTCTCCCCATGTCTCAACATGAAAGGTGGATCTGTGGCCAGCTTGTTAAGCGGAATTGCTTGGCTACTGGCCCACGTGCACGGGTAGCATGCCAATATCTGCCCTACCTCCTCACTGCACTGCTGATGTGCTGCAGCGTGGCAGGAGACGACAGATGGATGTAAGCAGGAATACTGCAAAATTGGAAGAGTCAGCAGTTGATTGGATGCCATTTTTACAGCTGTTGGATGTTTGAATTTGGGAAAGGAAAGCCAACTCGTGACTTTAAGACAAGGATAATTCCAGTCCTTTAGTGCCTCAAAAAGGGAGTGACCAAGTCTTTGAGATTTTGCAACTTGTGCACATGCTTCTCCTTGTCAACTTCTTAAAGTGAAAAATAAGGAGAAAGGGTTTTTTTGTTGCTAAATCTTAGGGGCAGAAAGCATGTGTGATATTTCTTAAGTAGTTTTAGGTCAGGGCAAAACTTATTTGATCTCGAATTTCACTGCAATTTCAATCATTCTCTCTGGCATCTGGTGCCCATTTATAAGGTACAAAATCAGGAATCACTTAAAAGCATGCCCAAGCAAATGTGAAATTTATGCTAAAACAATGCACTTGGGGATTTTAATACAATAATTGACCCCTTCCTCGTTTGTCTGTCTAATGCTCACTTTGTTCTCTCTAGATCTCACAAGATATTGAATTTACTAGCTAGAGAAGAGTTGCAGACTAGAGAAAACAGAAAAATTTGCTGAGAAAGCAGAAGAAGAGGTTAGTGGAAAAATCTTGTTTTCTCTGGGCAAATGTTACTTATTCTCCTTGTGATCAACATCAGATACTCTCCAGCAATGGTTTCTTGGTTTTCACTCCACCCTGAAAACATTCTTCTAACCAGAACTGATGTGTTTTACTGGTTTTATGGATTTGATAAAATAATTCTCAGAGCCATACAATGCATTTCAGATAGCAGCAGATCAGTACTGAAAAGTTTCCACCTCACAAATTCTCAGCTACCAAAGGGATCTATAGGCAGTGGTGACAGCCCTAAGCTCTCTTGCTCTTGTTCTGCATGTTTATCATGCTGGAGGCTTTCTATATTTTATATTTTATAGATTTTATAGATCTTAAATTTGTAATGTAGAAGAAACCTGGTGACTGTTTTGTGGTGGGCAGTTGGGGAGGGAGGGAGAAACAATATGCATCTGACTTCTGAGTGAATTGTGCTCAGTGCGAAAGAAACAGCCAGTACTGGAAAATTGCCTGTGCTTCTCTGTGGCATGGATGCTGACAAACCTGCATACTGCCATCATGCTTTGAAGTGCTCATTATTTGGCCTAGAATATGCAACCTTTTCTGGAGACTGACAATTTAGTGCTCCTTACGTGCCTGATCCCATGCCTCAGCGTCAGGAGAGAGCTGCTGGTGCACTTCACTGAACTGTTCTGAAAGTGGAAATGGGGGCAGGAGCCACTATTTCAGTGGCGTCTTTTTAGTGGTGTGTCTCGTGCATCTGTTACTTGTGTCCAGTCATCCCAGACTCCTCCAACCACGCCTCCCTGTTCTGGGTGAGACTAGTTCAATCAATAAATGCAATTATTTCAGTATTTCTTGTTCTCAGACTAATGCTTGGGTCTCTGGCCTCTGATTTAGTTCCTTGCTTCTCAGATGCCAAGCAGCTATTTGTAACCAGGCTTTCCCTATGCTGATAGAACAAGTTGCCAGCTTGGCCTCATTCCTGTCAGTAAACATGCTTTGTGAAGCCTCTTTGTTTCTCAGCCTGTTAGTTTTACCTGGTCCCAGAAGCAAGTGTTCAGCAGAGGAAGGATTGCACAGTGAGGCCCCAATGCAGGACATCCATTTGTCTCACTTGGAAATTCAGAGTTTTGAGGTCTGATAATTAAGTGTTTCATTAAGCTTGATGTTGCGGTGGAGCCTGGAAAAGTATGTGCTGTGTGTTAGAGCACTTTCACGTGCTGGAGTACAGGCCTCTCTGCTAGAAACAGCCACTGGGGGGGAGTTGCGGCTGCTGTGTCGGTTAAAATCTGTCTGAAAGGATCCAGCTTGTCTCTGAGTGAGGAAGAGGTGCAGCTGATGGCAGGTTGTCCACGCTGCACCACCTGTGGCCTCTTCCCCAGGAACCTCCCGGGCAGAAGCAGAATGGACTGAGAAGAGAAGTATCCTTGCTGGGGGAGGAGACAGAAGAAGACATTGAGAAGGTCCAGAAAGTTCCGGGGAGCTGGAGGCCTGTCAGAAGGGAAAGACATGGACTGGAAGGGTCCCAAAGACATTAAAAGTGAGGGGGGAGATTTTCTCTGCAGCTTTAGATGAACTGGAAGGCATTTGAGCATGGCTGGTTCCCTGTCAGCTCCTTATCACCATTTTCAGGCATCTCTCCAGAGCCTATCAGGAAAAAGAGGCTTCTCAGTGAATCATTTGCACTGAGCAGTTCTGCTGCCACACCATAGGTACCAGGTGCTCTTTGGTGCTGTGGCTTGATGCAGTTACACTGATCTACGTCACATCTCCACTCAAAGCCATTTTTGTCCTTAGAGACACTACTCATCATGATCAAACAAGTTGTACTTTAGAAAGAACAAGATGAGAACTGAAGAGCAAACCATTCCAATAAATGGAGTTAAGTCTTAGAAAAAGACTTATGTCCCCAGGGTGTCTCACTGCTGTCAGATTGTGCTGTGGTTAGTCATGACAGCTTTGCAGTGGCCAGTCTGATTTTCCCAAGTGTCAACTGAGTATATGGGTTTTACTTGTACAGGGAAGAAAAATCTTGTGTGGTGCTGAGAACTCCCTGCTTGGGTCCCTGTGCATGTACAGAAGACTTATACAGTCACAGTTAGGTAAAGGGTATTCTGTGGTTGAAAGAAAACACTGGGGAGCATTTCTTTTACACCGGCGGTAATGACTTTTGGTTTCTGCTTTTCTGTTCAGCCTGTTGTTTATTGCTCACAAACAATGGAAATAGCTCATATTTAAAGCATTTACTCATCTTAAAACCAAAATCCAATCAAAAAGGAACTTTTTCAAAGAAGTTAGCAGCAATAATTTACTTCACTGTAATATGAACAAGCTTGAACTGAAACTTTTATGACCTATGACTTGTCAGATTTTTCTTCACAGACCTTACCCTTTAGCACATTTTTCATGATAATACAAGGCAATCTGTTTATTATTTTCAATTTTAAAAAGTAAAAAAATATTGCATCCTCATGAAAATTGCTTCATTGTTGGGCTGTTTGAGTGGTCAGTGTAATATATCATTGTTTGATCTGGCAGAACCATCTATTTATAAGCTAGTATGTGTCAAACTATTTTTTGGCAAATCTGGGAAGACACCTGGTTTAGTTTAGATTCCTCGCTATGTAATTCCAAACATCTCTCAGTCCTCTTGGATTGAAAACGCAGGCTAGGATCCAGATTTAAGAGTGTTGCTGTCATTCACAAGATGCTCAAGGGCCTCTGCTCTCAAGGTTCATGAGATCATAAATTCTTTTTTAATTTTTCTTTTTTCATAGTTCAAGTCTAGGCACAAACCCAAAGTAGGGTACATATTAAATGTGAGGCGCAGTCAGTCCCGTTCACTCTTTCAGAGAAAGTTGCCTGCATTGACCAACAGAGGTAGCAACAAGGCAGTTAATGAAAATTTTGTGATAAGATCAAGAGGAGTGGGTCACCTTTGCAGAGGTGTCGTAAAACTTGGGATGACAGCACAACCCTGGGCCATGTTTGGGAACGGGAATTAGATTGTATTTCTGCAGTTAAGTAAGTTTAAGGGAGCTGATGATTGACTTGCTGTTGAAAGGCCCTATTCAATAACAGTGCAATAATGCCTTTACAGAGGTGTCTTTGTAGTTTACTAGTTCCCTTTTGTTAGAGCTGATATACAACATACTGTATCAGAACTACATTTTAGTGCACTTCCCCTTTTGAATTAGCTAAATCGTGCTGTTAGAGAGGTTCGGAGTGTACGTGTCACTGTTGCTTGATTGTAAAGTCCAAGAGCTTATATCAATGGATTCGTATTAATTTAAGCTATAATTGTTTACAGGACTCATAAAGGACCCTGAGGTCATCATTATCAAGTGATTGGTATAGTAACAGATGCCGTATACAATACTGTGTGCAAGGTCAGCACTTACTTACATGAATGTAGCATTTCAGATAGGAAAGAAAACGAGGTGAGAGTGAGAGAAAGAGGAGATACGAAAAAGAAAGTTGTGGATCCTGACCATACACTGTGTTCCTGGTTAAACCAGTCCTTTCCGTCTAATAACATCATATCATTACCATTTTCAGCCTTTAGCAGGCTTTGTTTTTCCTCTGTGGTGGATCTTCTCTCTTGGAACTGAGAAGGAGCCCTTTGCAAGGAGCTGGCCAGTTGTCTAAATAGGCTGCAGCCTCTCTTGATTATTTTCTCTTTATCCTCCTGGTGAGGGAGATAGGTGGTCTGAAAAACAGAATCCAAGGGAAATGGTTCATGCCCAGAGCAGCTAAGCAAAACTATTCTCTGAGGCCAACTTATTTTTCATAATTTATCTTGTAATGTAAGCCAATGCAGTAGTTAAAGACAAATTTATGTTAAGCCTTAAAGGGCAAAGGACTTGCATATTTAACCACAGGCTAAGTTTGTCTCAAGTACAGTGAAGTCAGCAATGGCTGTCACCTCAGTGACCTCCTATCTCCTACTAGGCAAAGTTCTGTTTCTACAGCCTGTGTTTAGACACTCCTCAGTAATGCACCCTTGACAGTGCACTGGGAAAAAGAAATGGAGCTTGGTTGTGAGTGGCTGAGTGGTTATTAGTGGCAGCTGAACACTTATCACTGTAGTGAACAACACTGTGTCACCATTTCTGATGTGTGTTAGGCACTCAGTCATCCATGGAATGAAGAGTTGGGCACTCAGTCATCCGTGGAATGAAGAGTCGGGCACCCCAAACCAGCATTGACATCAGCCATCTTGCTCAGAGGGCTGTGAAAGGCTACCAAGAGAAATATCAAAGATAAAAGGGTACTTGAAACATTTCCCCTCACATTACTTCAGGTTGCTCAAAGTACCTGCAGGCTGGATTTAACCAGCTTTGTGAGAGGGTGCCCAAAGAGGTTTGGTGCATGGTGGTGGTGCCTTGCTCCATTGGACAAGCTTTCTGTTAAAACACAGCCAGGCAGGGTCACAGTAGGGACAGCCTGTAACAGACCTCGAGTTACAACAGTTGGCAAAGTGGAAGAGGTATGCTTTAGACCTTCCTTAGCCCAGAATTTTTCTGATCCACTTCTGCTCATTTCATACTGGAAGATAACTTGGAATGAAGGAAGAGGATCCTCTAGCTTTCCTGTTGAAGCTGCCAGGGCCAAAGGGAACATTACTTTAGCCACAGAAGATATTCCCTTATTTTCCAGTGGCCCCTGTTCTTAAACCTCTGTACATATTTCACTGGGTATCTCTTTAATGCATTGTTTAGAAACTGTCTAGTTTCATAGTGTTTGTGCCTTATCTTTTGGATTCTGATATCTGAAATCCATCCAGCTTGTGCTGTAGGTATCTAAGTGGTTTGCTGGATCTGGCCCTAAATATTTTTTCTGCCCAAATATGAAGTATCATCTTCCTATTAATGGAGCATCTTCTCTGATAAGGTCATTCCTTTTCATAGTTCATACCAATTTCAGGCTATTTAAATGAATGGAAGTTATCACCGAATCATAGAATGACCTGAGTTAGAAGGGACCCACAAGGTTCATCGAGTCCAACTCCTGTCCCTGCATAGGACAACCCCAACATTCACACCATGTCTGAGGGCAGTCCAAATGCTTCTTGAATATTGTCAGGCTTGGCACCATGACTGTTTCCCTGAGAAACTGTTCCAGTGTCCCACCACCCTCTGGGTGAAGAATCTCTTCCTAATATCTAACTGAAACCTCCCCTGACACATCTTCCTGCCATTCCTTCAAGTCCTATCATTGGTCACTAGTAAGATCAGCACCTGCTCCTCCTCCTTCCCTTATGAGGAAGCAGTAAACAGCTATGTCCCAACACAGGATTCTTGCTGCTCTTCAATGCTTGTTAGCTGAGCCCTGACAATGAACGCTACTTCTAGTTCTGTACATATCATAGTAAAAAGTATGGCCTATTCTAGTGATGGAGGCACAGATTTATTTTATGAGTGTGTTATACAAAACACCACAAGCTAGTAGAGTCTGATTTTTATTTGGTGGTAATCTTGATCAATAGCAGCTAAATCATTTACAGAAGAAAAATAAATGGGAAGAAAATTTCACATTTATATTCCAGCTGTGCAAAGGGATCTTGGGTTTTCCCCCATCTTATCCTCCCAGAGCTTGTCAGCAGTAGGAATTCAAAGTAATAAAAGCCAGACTTATTTCCAATGCAGGTGTTTCTACAGTGATTGTAATCTTTCTGATTAACTGCATCTGTAAGAAATCTCATCATTACAAGCAAGGCAGAAGTTATGAAGGAAGGTGCCCCTAAAGCAGTGAATTGGAAATTAAAATAATATTACAGGCTCTGAGACATAGGATTGCATGGGGAGTTTGAAAATACAGTAAAGATAGGTCTGAAGATGTCATTATACCACCAAAGTCTTTGAAGCTCACAGCAGCATAATGGACTGGCGAAGAAGCTCGATGTGATTAGGTAGTGCTGAAATCCAGCTTTTGGAGATTAAGCTGCATTACTAAGATTGGAGGCCTTATCAAACTCAGTCCCAGCAGACTGCCCTAAGTCATCTGCCTTAAGTCGTAAAGGAAATGGCTGCAGAGAAGTAAAGTGCTGATCTTGTGAAAATGGCATTTTACTGCTTGTGGAAATCCGTAGGACGACAGCCTTGGAGACTTGGGTCTGGTTTCCTCACACAGAGCAGCAACATACGGTTTGGTACATTACAAGCTGAGTGGTCTCATGCTGTATGTGGAACAACAAGGTTTAATTGAGATGGAAATTGATTAACAGTTGCTAATCAAGGCCAGATTTTCTTCTAGCTTCTCAGTTGGGACATGTGAAACATTTGCAAATGGTTGTCGTTCCAAGCTGGAGTTTTAGTGAGAGCAGGATAAATTTACACATGTAAAATGTATATGCCGTAACCTAGAGGTTTTCATGGTCTTTATGGCCACATTCCAAGTATAGCTGCCACAAAAAAGTGGCACTGTGAGAGGTGAAGTGTACCTCAGCTTCCTAGTGGCAACATGATCCCCTTGTGCTCACCCTTGCTGCTGCTTGGCAGATCTTATTCCAGATCTTTCTTGGTTGCCTGGGACTGAGATTTCTTTCCCATAATGTTCATCACTACTCTGAACCCTCCAGTTATAAAAGGATGTTGTCCCTACAGCAGCCTTTTGAGGTGAGAAGTTACAATCAGATGAAAAACATGTGATTATCCAGGATGTGTCAGGATCTGAACTTTTGAGTGCCAGTACAAACCCCTGTTTTTGAGATAATCCATCCTGCATTGTGATGTAAAACCAGATGACACATGGATGTGTGGCACAAAAAATTAAATTGTCGTTTCTCAACTAGAGGCATGACAGTCCTTTGGTTTTTGCATTGTTACTTGTAGAGAGACAAATGAAAGCAATCCTTCAGTGTCATAGAGCCATGACCTAAAGTCAAAAGGCTGTCTAAGTTTTTACTGGAGGAGATCCAGTTCTAGAAAGAAAAATTCTTGCCAAATCAGCTAGAGAAAGTTGACTGAAGTATGTTTGAACAGACAGATTGTTCAGCCATCTATGCAGCTGGCTCAATAGAGGAAATAGTTATTCCTGGGTAATTGGAAACAACTATGTGTATATATGTATAAAAAATTATATAAATATATATTGCATGATTTTTCTAGTTGTCACCATTTCTCTCAGTGAGAAGTCTGGAATCCAAGGGTAGGAGGGGGAGAACTCAAACCTAGAAATTCAGTGTCAGTACCCTTCCATCTCCGTGATATTTCCTTATTTCCTCATAGGAGTACATGGGTCTGGATATTGCTGATCACTTGTTCTGTGCAGTGGGAGAAGGTGTTTCATGTACACTAACCAGCTGCCCCCATTTTCACCTGCCTTAACAAGTCATACCAGACTTCCTTTGCTTCATCATATATCGTGAAACATGGAAAGCTGTTTGGTTTAGTGAACCTGGTTGCTAAATCCTCAAATGGGTCTTAATCAACAGTTAAATATCAATGCAGAGCCATTACAAGTACTTGTAAGCAAAACATTTCAAATGCCCCATTCTGCATTAATTTGCATTCTGGGACTTGGCAGTGCGAAATTTTGTATTTGTTTTGGGCTAACACAAGAAGAAAGTTGTTCCCTTTGAAGCACTTATTCTTCCCTGCCAATCTGTCTCTGTTGGGCTAACAGCAGGACACAATCACCTGGGACCTGGCCTTTCTAGTGGTAACTGAAGGGTTAAACTGAGCCCCACACACTTGTTCTTCCAACATACCCTGCACTCCTCACCCTCCAGGATTTATGGTCATTGAGTCACATGTTAAAAAGATTATGGGAAAAATATGTAAATGAAAGTTAATGAGTGTAGCAGAGTGGTGTAAAAGCAGACAGCATGCAAGGCTCTGCACATGCTATATTTCTGTTGCTGGAAACATCATCAAAGAGCTTTCCAAGGCTGCGAGGCTCCGGTTGATTTTACATCTTTGTGCACCAGCCCTGAGCCAAAGCTGAATTCACAGGTGAGGCTGACACCACTGCACATGGGGAGTTGCCTGGGTTGCATGTCTGTCCCTCACCCAGGCTGTGCTTTTGGCTCTGATAAGTGGAGGTCTTCTCAGAAAAGTAGTTTTGGGAAGAAGTTTGCTAAAAAATAATAATAATAAAATGGTGCAAAGGACAATTTTGCTTATGCATTGGGAATTTAATGAGGCTTTGTCCTTTAGGCTGAAAATACACATCAGAACTATTGCCTTTCCAGGCCCATTGGAGCTTTTCCTGCTCTAGAGTCTGCACATCTTTTTGCCAGCAACCCACAAGGCAGTGCTTTAACCTCTTTCTTTTCTCCCGTTGCTGGCACAGCTTGAGACTTAAATAGCCAAACACCAGTGCCACAAAACACACCTGCTTTCAGCACCCACGTGGCTTATGGCTAGGATTGCTGTGGCAGCAGCAACCAGTCCGGGCAGCGGGACACCAAGTAGAAAGAGCAGAACACCATTTTCCCCAGGGTGTCTGTCTTCCCTGTTGCAAGCTCTGCTCTCATGAGAGAGCGATCCTTCTGTGTAACTGATGAAGAGATTTTGCACACCCAATACTCTAGAGAGGGCCCCGAGCCACATCTGTGGGTATACTATACTCAAGTTTTAGGAGTAGGTCTAGACTGCAAAATTTGGGAATCAATATTATTCGCCAAACAGCTGGGTATACTTGAACTATAGTCTGCAGAGCCCCTCTTGAATACCTTAACGAAGTCTGTCAGCATACCAGGCTGCATCCTGTTCTGTAGCCCATTCTGTAGCCTAGAGGTGTAGCCACGTTCCCCACTAATTTCCCTGTCAGTAATGGCATTTGCTCTCTGATTGCCCAAACAACACAATGAGCAGAGCATTTGGGGCTGCTGCAAGGTTCAGCTCTGCACTGCTCTCTGTCTGCTGGGAGGACAGTGCAGCACGCCAGCAGGCCCAGTGCCCAGATCCACGCTGTGCACTCGCGGGCCAGGGGTTCTGCTGTACACATTCATCCACTTGATCGGGAACCAGATGGGCGTATTCAAGTCACCTTAAATCTGGTCTTTGGAAACCTCAAACTGAGACAGCCTTTAAAAAAAATAAGCCCTCAAACAATAACAACAAAACCAGCATGTGACTGAAAGCTGGAATGAGACACTGCCAGGATTTCTCTTGGCAACCCATCATTGTAAGAACCTGCTTCTTGCCACACTTGTGGAAGGCACATTATTGAACGTTTCCTGACTATTTGCCCAGGATGCTATAAATGCTGTCCAAATAGCAGGGTCCTGCTTGCTGCTTTGATACATCTGGCTAAACTGCATTAAGCAGCACGCCAGAGGCTGATGGAGTCCCCACAGGATGTGCTCCATCTGTCAGGCTCTCCAAAGAGCCTGGGTGATGAATGATAGCGCTAACATTAAACAGCTTGCCTGTGATGTTTTTCAAGTGTCCCTCCCCAATAGCTCGCCTGCTGCCCTGTCTTCTAGGAGATAACATAGCACAACAGAACATTACCTCATTAAGAAAGCTAGCTCTAATTAAAACCAGACAGGGCATCACCTCCCTTATATTAGTTTGAAGAGTTCACCCTGCCATTTAAATTCCTCTTTGGAAGATTAATGTCCATACACGTTGTGAAGAGTGACATTCCTGGAAGTGGTCAGTTTGGAGCAAATGTTAGACATGATGAAAGTGAGCAGCAACAATAAAAGTTGTAATTACAGGGTCTACAAATGTTCATGCCACACTCTGGAGGAGGTATATGCACGTGAGGGGTGTGCGTGAGAGAGATCTCTCCACCCCTAGCTTAGAAGAAATGGAGAGACATGATTTTGCCCAAACCCCATGTTAATACCATGAAGATGTATTGTTTAGGCCCAAGTTGTGCATCGCCGTAATATATCTGTCTGTACCCAAAGAAACTGCATACGAGCTGGGGAATATCAAGAACAATTCACAGAATACCCATGGCAGAGGCTTCTACAAGCATCCTGTCACATCAGCTCCTCTGTTCCTCCCATTACTCTGACTTTCAGGGTAAAGAAAGGCCAGGTAAGAGATGGATTTGGCTGGCCCCTGAACGGGTGGAAAGGAAAGGGGAAAATGAATCATGGCATTCAAGTTTTTCTTCCCTGATGACTCTCTGGTTTATTTTAAACCAAAGGTTTTAAGTTCAAAAATGACCTAATTTGGAATAATTTGAAGTGAGCCAGTAGCATCACTTAAGTCACTTAGTACGCATTTTGCCTTTTATTCCTACAGAATGTTTGGCACAGAGCACTGCCATGATTCGTGCAGAATTCCCATTGCACGAGAGACCTGTCACGATTAAAGCACTTTAACGTCAAGATTTTACTGCCACCACCTGACTGACAAATCTAAGGCCCCCAGGCAATGAGCACTGCCCATGACAGCAGCACAGGCTTCAGCGAGCCCATTGCACACCGCCCCTCAGGTATGCCAATACAAGCAATTGTTTTGCATGCTGGTGAAACAAAATCTGTTTTTTTTCATGTGGAACAGTTTTCTGGGATGCTTTGTCACCCAGCCACCCCCAGCAGTGATACTGGCTTAAGTCTGGCAGGTGAGATAAAGTGATAAAAACACAACTACCCTAAAAGCAGCAGTAAGTATAATCTGCATCTGATCCATGGGGCAGTGTTTTCAGCAGGGCAGTAGAAGGAGAACAACAAGATGGGACCACATTGCTGCTTAATTAGCTGGTCTCTTGGACAAAACATCTAGAACCATTCAGTATAATCTGTAATTTCATCACACATTTAGTTGAAATCCTGGAAGAAGCCTACTCATCTGCTGTGCATGTTTCTCCCCTAGCAAATATTTGGCTCGGAACCTAAGCAAGGGAATTGAGATTTAAAGCTGAAACACTAACTTTAATGCTCACCTTAATGCACATGTAGAGACATAAGGATGGATTTCATGGGGAAGACCTGATCTGGATCCTTGCCCGAGTTTTAGTCCCCAATGTCAAGGCTCAAGAATGATCAGGTGCAATTGGAAAAAAAAAAAAGATGGTTTCTTATTTCTGAGTTCTCCGGTTTCTGGTTCCTGCCAGTGTTCAAAGTGATATTGTCAAGTACTCCAAGAACATCTGTTTTCTGGCAAGATGCAAAGCATCAAGAAGACATGGAAGTGTACCAAGAAAACCTGTTATCAGGAGATCATCATTCTAGTTATAGAAGGTCACCTGGAGAGGGCAGGAAGCCTTAGCAAAGCTGGCAGACTTTTGAGGTGTTTCTGTCAGTAGTTACAGCACAATTTCTGTGGGTTCTCAGAACCATAACTGACCTTACATCCCCACATGGACTCCTGCCCCTCCATTTATGGTGGTGTTCAGACTTGCAGGGAAATTCTTTTAATTCATTAAGCATTCTCCCTGTTGTGAGCATGATCCAGAACTCTTCATGGTGTTTTAAAGTGTTAGAAGTTTAAAAAAAAACAACAAACCCAGGCAATAAATGGCGTTTTCAGTTTGCTTTTGAATAATCTGCAATAGTCATAAAATCAAAGAGGAAATAATAAAATCCGATAGTCACACAAGTTAATAACAAAATGGAAATGGATTTTGAAAACTCGCTGCCTCAGTCTGTGCTGCATCCTGCTTAGTAGTTCCTTAAGAGATGAAAGTGGCAAAAGTTCTTGTAGAGCAGAGAGCAGGGCCGACTTCTCTGTTTTCGTGGTAAGACCCACACCTCCATCCTAAATCTGACTAGTGCCATATATTCACCCTCACTTGCACACATGGAGATAACTACAAATTAAAACCTCTTGCAGCTGGGGAAATTCCCAAGGAGGGGGTAGAGCTTACTTATCTCAGTGTTCAAGCAGATTAGTTTATTTGGCACTAAAAGTATCGCATATTATACATGCATCCTTCAGAAATACATGGATCTGGGTTTCAACTTCACCTTGGGTTCCTAGCAAGCTGTTGCTCTTCTCTTCCATTCTGCCCACCATAACCATTGTAGCTGTGATATGGCAATTCTTAAAATATCCTACTTTCTGCCTTCCTGGAACTTGGTCATCTTCTACTGTTCTACTGTTTTACATGCCAAAATTTGATTGCAAGTACATAAATTGTCCCAACAGCATACAATGGACTTGTAATCTTAAAACAGCTTTCAGAAGGGCTGGGGCAGCCACAGATCAGGAACACCTTACCTGCAGATTACCTTTCTACTGATGATCACATTACAAGATCACCTTATTACAGTGGTCTTTAAGAAGCTAGCATAGTATCTTAGCATGTCCTTGTGCAAAAGGGCATGTGATGAGAAATAGAAGATGAAACAAAGCAAGTGTTGGCTGACAAATGTTTCTGGACAGCAGGATGAGGACAATACACTGTTCTACAAAGAAGAGTCTAGCAAGTCAAGGGAGGTGGTAGATCATCTCATTTAGGACTGTCCTGACAAATGCAAATATTGGCCGTAGTGGGAGACAACGTTTTTATAGCCCGAGTTACTTCACTCATCAAAGTAAGTGGTTTCAGCTGAAAACAGCTACACTCCCTTATACCTACCTCTTGGCAGATCAAGCAGACACCTGCAGTAACTTACCAGGGCTTTTTTAAAATTATTTTTTCTTTTTAATTTTCTGTAATGTTTTTGTGAATACATTAGGTTGCTAAGCAAGATCCAGACTTTTAGGAATTCTGTATTAGCAAGACTTCCCAGAAGTTCTGTTTCTCTGTAAATGAGTAAATTCTCACCTGAGCCTCTGGCACCTCAGGGCAGTGCCTGTTGTGTTTGATGGGAGCGTGCAAATGTCCATGCCTTGGCCTGCAATGCTACATGAAGATGTGTCTGTTACTTGAGGGCTGCTTTCACCTGACAGTCAAACTGCTGTACTTCTACATTACACTAATACAGAAACTGCTGCACCTGGCTTGAGAAGGCTTGTGTGAATGTAGTCAGATATTTGTGTTAACTTCTTGTACTGCAAGTTGAGACCTTTGAATAACATAAGACTTGCAAACAGAGCTGAGCAGAGAATGTTCCTGTCATTCTTTAAAAACTGGGAATCTCAAGTTTTTTTCCTGCTGAGAGTCATTAAAAAATGAGAGACAGTTCACAGTAGACCAAAACTTATTCCCTTGGAATTTGATAAAGCCCATCTCCCATTTTGGTCAGGCCTCACTCAAGATATCTGAGTGTCTTAGCATTAAGTAACAGATGCATTTATGAAGAGTTTTAACTAAGACTTTTCGCAGCAGAAGACATGTCAAAATGGTCCCAACCAGACTTTACAATAGAGTCAATCAGTCATATATTTTGTGAGGTTCTATGGTTAATTTCAGCTTCTAGTTCTGTTGCAGGCAGGATTTGACACAGCTGCAACTGGTTAAATAAGAAACTTGAGACTTGTGATGACACTATAGCAGGCCTAAACATTAGCCTGGGCTAATGACAACAGATTTCTCTCCTCTCAGCACCAAAGGTAACAATCAAAATAGTCTTGGATGTGTCTTTCTCACAGATCCAGGATGTTTCAGGCTGTACTGCACAAATCCTCTAACACAGACTCGGTTGTGGTCTTTACTTGCAGCAAGTAAATGGGGCAGACTCTTGACCTCAGTTTCTCACTGGTGCTTAGACTCCCTATTTAACACTAACCTTTCAATTCCGACAATCCCCTTCCAAAGCGGAAAGGACTCTAATTTCCCATAAGCCCTCCAGAACATAAACACAACAGTAACCTTCAGATAGAGAATTTATTTGACTAAGAAAGCTTTTCCAGAGAGTGAACTAGTTCCTGACTGTAGAATTAGAGTTCAGCCATATAAACTCACTTTGGGGTCTGTAGTACAGGATATGAACATGAATGAAACATTAAAAATATGAGTTGAGAATAAAAGCTCTCCCTAAATCTCACTTATTGTATAAGCTGTTCTGAATTAAAGCCCTTCCAGGCTGATTTTTAGTCATCAACATAATTATTTAGGAACGTTTTCCAGACCAGTGTTTTTTACAAGTATTTTAACAACCTGCAAATCAGGAAACTGTAAATCAGAGAAATGAACTGAAATCAGCAATCACAAGGCAGGAGGCCCCTGGCTTAAACTGTGACAGCGTGCTGTGAATAGTGGCAGCTCTGTTCCCTTACATGCAGACACTGGGAATGATTGCTAGAGATAGGCCTGAGCTAAAAGCCACCAGAGTCTGGGACTCAATCAGGTTGAGAGAATTCGATTCCAGTGCTGTGAGCTGGAACACACTCAGATCCTGTACTTGCTGTGAAAGATGGGGCATAGCAACATGCTGGGTTTGGGTTCTGTCTTTTCTCCTCTCCAAGCAGGATGAGTCTAGAACAAAAAGCTCTTTGCAAGCATATTCTTTCTTTCCCCAGAATGAATCAGTTCTGCTTCACTTTCATGCACCTGGCTTGAGGTAACAGGTCTATAAGCCTTAGGAAGAGCAAACTTTAAGTTTAGTGTCAAAAAATATAGCTGTATGCTTTCTAGAGGTGCACTCCATCATCAGCCTGGGTTAGCCTCGCCTCAAGGAAGAATACAGAACCCTATTTCATGGTGTAAGCATCGCCTTAGTTTCCCAGGCAAGTTATTTTTTGCAGCCAAGTGAGACAGTTTATTCGTAAGTATTGAACACTGGAAGACCCTAATTTCAGCCTTTGCAAATATGGTTGAGTGACAGCCCTTTGATTCAGTGGTCATCAATCTGTAAAGCAGTTGTCTAGTCTTTGATAAAGGATTCATGTACCAGAAACCAAAATCAATTCTGTCCCATGCTAATGGCATGGCAGATAAGAGAACCTGTCCTGCCTGGGAATCAAGTGTTACGATGAAAGGGTTTCCTAGGAGCTTGCTTCAAGAGGCTGAGAAACCACATTACAGACCTCTAAAATCTGCTATAATACCATTGAGGACATGACAGTTACTGTTAACTAAAAAGTGTCATGACTCTGAGATCTCTACTCCAAGGCATTCAATACTTCTCACAAACAAAGCCTGATTTTCAAAGCCATTTGTGCAGATACCCAGGTATCTGGAAGTTAGGGTCCTTGTACCTTAAAATGTACTGTCATCTCTTGAGATCCTGGCTCCAACTTCCTGTGCTTTAGTTGCATCATCTGCAGAGAAACTGAAGACTACTTTGGACAAGCCTGTGAGGTAGCCAAAGAGGCACCTTAGAGCTTCAGAAAGTTAGTGGAGCACATTTAGGGTAAGACAACAGCCAACATGTTGTGCTGAGAGAAATACATTAAGATTTGCTACAGATGTCTTAACTAAGGAGGAAAGAAGCAGTGTGCCTTCATACATCCAAGGAATTTGCTAAATCAAGCAAGGAACCTCCAAACCTCTACAACAGTGCAAGATATAGAGAACCAGCAGTGCCCTAGAAAGAAAAGGTATCTGCAGTTACAGCATCTCCCCTGGGCTGGATTTCTTACCTTTCCTATGAGACAGAGACTATCCGTGATTGAAGCCTAAAATTGCTGAGGAAATACAAAGTTTTACAATGAGATGTGTAGGTCTAGCGAGATTTGAGCAGATTGCCTTTTCTCAGGCTCAGAGCCCTCGAGTGTCCCAAATACAACACAGATCTCATTCCGTGAGAAGAACAGGAAAACATATTAAACCGCAGGCCTAATCTTCATTCCTGCAAATATGAGGGTTTGTTCACATGGTGGATTATCTGAATGTGGTCATCTGGTAGTTCATCGGGTGTTGTTCAGGACACTCCTACCAGGACAACCTACAGCAAAGCTTCAGTTATTGGAAAGGTCTCTATGAAATGTGGTACAATGAAAAAAAACCCATAAACAAAAAAAAACAGTAGCAAAATTAAACCATTATGTAATACTTCTTTCTAAAGACATGAGAAGAGACCTGACCCTTCACCCTCCCTTGCCCTACAGTATATATATGTTTAAAGCCCTTCAGAGCCACTTATATAGGTAGATATCTGAGGCTGCATTAGGGATTACTTATGCTTGGCTATAACCACACCCAGGGAATGTGAGAAAGGTGAGTTCCAGGAGATTCTCTCTTATAAAAGGACTAAGGTGGGTGAAGAAAGATGAGAGGAAGTTAAATACACTGTATGAGTCTTATTCTTTTCTGAATAATAATTTTTCTGAGATGAGTCTGGGAAGAGTCTTTCTATTGTTTCACAAAAGGCTTTGTGTTTCATTTCCTCATTCTAGTTCCAGAGTTTTTCCTAGGCTTAACAAGTTTCTGTTTAGCATAGAATAGGTTAGTGCTCTCTAAAGCAAAGTGGTGGCTCTCTTCGCTGAACTTCCTTCCATGAGGAAAAGGCAGTGGGGTTACCAGTGATTTCTTAAACAGTCTTGAAAGAAAGGTTTTTAAAAAATTAAAATCCTAGCAAATAACACACGCAAAGATATTCAGTACTCCCATCTCCTTGTACAGGCTGTCAGAGATGCTGGCAACTGCTGTGAAGAGCTGAAAAAAATCATCATTATACTTTAGGCAGCTTGAAATCGAATAATATGTGCACAAAAGGTTTTCATTTTGGAACTATTGTGCCTGGGCTTTTTTTGGAGGAGGAGAGAAAGAGACCTATTGTCTCTTATAAAGAAAAATAGTGGCCTGGTTTTAGTTCTGCAGGAATGGAGTGATCTGTGTGCTATTAGCTGACAGTAAAGACATCCTCTTTGCAGAGCTTGCTCACTGCTTCACTTAGTTTGCAACTGGTAACTGCCAAATCCCCACAGGGTAAGAGGCCTTGCACTCCAGCTGTTGGAGAAGTAATATCCCTCACTGCTCAGCATGATAGGAGAGTAATAAAAACATCATTTCTAATAGGGCAATGATGCTTGCAGAAGCAAATAGAGACTGGCTTGCTTAACAGAAAAGGGGGCTTTGAGAAGGACAAAGCCATCCTTAGCAAGCTTGTGGGTGAAGCTTTGATGAGAGCAAGAAGTGACCCAGTATCCCTCAAATCTTGGTGTATAGTGAAACTTTATAGTCATTTGCAATTGCTGTCTGAAGTCCTGTTAAATTTTTAACAGATGCTACATTTCTTTATGAAAAAGATGTTTAGGAGCTATCTAGAAGAAAAATGTTCCTATTTTCAAGGAATTATTGCAGCTTTTCTCAGACCCTTCCTTTTATTCCTGACTCTACTTTTCCAAACAAAAACAATAATTAAAGAAAACTATTGGCTGTGGAAAAATATATCTACAGTATTTGAGTTCTGTCTTTGTCAAGGACTTAACACTGATGACAACTGTGAATACAGAGCAGTGGAACGACACTTTTACAAGTCAAGTTTTCACTATACTATCTTGCTTGAATGCTCTTAAAATATATAGAAAAGAAAAAGATTTTACCAACACGGTAAACTTCATAATTGTTTCATCATGGCCTTTCTTGCTCAAGTCTGTTCATAGAAAGTCCTTTCAGGTTCCAAAGAAGTGGATATGTTAGGGAAAATAGTCCCTGAGAAGGGAGAAAATCTGAGTTTTTTGCATATGCTTGGTACAAAAGCTCAGTTTACTAATTCTTAAGCAATCAGCTCTCTCCAGCTGCCTTATGCACTGTTCTCCAGGAGTTGCTCGACATCCATGTTTCATTAGTTAGGCTTTGGAATAACAACATACGCAGTAGGCTTCTTTACCCTTATCTGTCCAGGAAGTTCCTTTGCAGAGAATTGCTCTTGGCAGTGAAAGTGTCAGCATAGTTCACGCTGATGAGATCACAGCAAATTAACCATTTGCTTTGGTGGTGTCCATGCTGCCTTTCTGCGAGAGAGAGAGGAGGTGCACCCACTGCCATTTCTATTGTTTTTATACAAACAGGTTACATAATAATTCTGTATTGATATCTTGGTGAAAAGAAAGGAAGTGTTCAAGGGGCCTTGCCAAGTCTTTTTTAGGTAAGATATGTAACTAAAAGTCCTTCTTTTTGGGTTTTTCCACAGCCTAATAAACTCAGATAATTTTAGATTTAAAGTGTTTTGGAGATTTTGAATGCACTTTTCCTCTTGCAGTAAGTACTGCCTTCTCAAACCTCATTAACTATACCATTGACTATAAACAAAAATGAGTCAAACAAGTTTGTGAGTCTCTCTGCTTAAATGCATTTGGTGCCAAAAGCATTTTTAACATCTTAAAAAAGTACTGCCTTTTTCCCACTTAAATAATCTCAGCTGTGCATGGATATTTATCTAATAATTAGGGAAAAAATATTAATTCCTTCTATTTGTGTTTAGCCGGTTTTAATGAAGAATGTTAAGTGTAGTATCAGGAACAGTTTGGACTCTCTAAATGTGTAAGCACATGGTGTCTCTTTCCAAACAAGATCCATGGAAGCTGTCTCATTTGAAGTACCAGGACAGCAACAAAATAATAATCCTGTAAAGAAAAAGAAATATACTGTAGGACATTATGTTTTTGTTTGGTCAAAATATGATCATACTAGGAAAATGGACAGGCTGAAAACTGATGTTTCAGACTTCTCAATACCAGAGGAGAACTTCTTTCTCTGAAACTGTAGGAATTTTCCCTTTGAAACAGAAACAACTGCTTCAGCAATGAGCATTAAAAGATCTATTATGATACTGAAATGAACTGGTCTGCTTCCATTCAACTGAGCACAATCATATAGGCATGCACTAGTTGTTTATCGTAATCTTGTTTCTAAACCCAGATTATGTATAAAGTCTGAAACTTATCCTTCAGGGATACTGAAGCAGGGCTGCGCCTTTTTAACTGAGGCAGAATAAAAGAAATGTGGTGTATTTCTGACATCTAAGGAGAATGAAGTGAAAATATTCTTGGATCAAAGTTGTCACTTACTTGTTTCACATTGTTTCATATTCAAAAGTTTTGTGAATCTTGGACCTAACATGTTGCATTCAGACTATATCTAGGTTGGCTTTCAGAAACATTCAGCATCAAAATCCTTAAAGATCTGTTTTGGATGTCATACCCAGGCATCTGTAAGTTACCTTCTCTGATGTTCTGAAAGTTGCTCTTGTGACTGCAGGAACAATGTTGGTAGTAGATATGGGGCCAGAGTGTTTTTTAAGTCAGATATTTGGAAGGCTGAAATACTACTGAAAATGATTTATATGAACTTACACTAGAAGCAACTGATGAAATTAAATCTACAATCTATGTGGAATTCAAAAGAATTCTCAATGGTCTTCTAAAATGTGACATCAAACATCATATCGTTAAATGCTACAGACATGAACTGGTTTTGCAATATCTAACATAGTTGTGAAGAACACTAAAACATTTGTAAGCTTAAACGGAGATATCAGTCAGTCTGACCCTATATTTATTTGTTCAGAGGAAAAATTTAAAAATTTACATCCAGAGAGTCTTCAGACTGTTCCTCAGTGTATTTCCTCCAGGAAGCAGTGCTGAGCATGAGCTAACACAATAGCTCAAGACAAAATGCTTGACATATTCAGAAAGTGCAGGTACTGCTGACTATAGCTGAGAGCAGGTTTGAGGTTTTAGAAACTTGGTGATAGAGAATGAGAGATTTCTTAGAAACACAGAGAGAAAACTTGCATTTGAAACTTTGTGTATAAAAGCTGAGGGAGCTGTTGCAGAGGCAATTATTGGTCTTCAGTGCAAGAAGCCACCTTATGCCGAGACCTATAGTAAAGCTGAAGAATGAGTTAAATGACACATCAGATAATAAAATACAGTACAAATGACAGAAGAGAAGATAAGTATTAATAATGTGAATGCATTTTACAAGAATATCCATGTATGGAGGAGTGAGTGAGCATGATTAAGGATGAAAGTGGAAATTACATTGTAACTGTAAAAAGATAGAGAAAATACAGTGATCTCTTTAATAGTAAGGTGGAAAAAAGAGATTCTGGCTATAATCCAGACAGCTCAGCTGTTTTCTAGAAATACCACATTTTGAGGAGCTTTGAGAGACAATTACCATTCTCAGGACCAATAAAGCACCAGGGGCCGATAGTGGTCCTGCTGCATTATTGAAAACAGGAGGGCCTACATGAACTCAAAGACTATAGAAACTGATTTGATTTGGAAGCTTGAATAAATTCCAAGTGAATATGCCCAATTCTGAAGAAGGGAGAAACCAGAATGAAAGAAATTCTGCATTTTCCCTTTTCTGTACAGCCTATTATGTTCAATCTGCTTCATAAAAAGAATGTTTTTTCACGGGGGGGGGAGAGACTTGATTTGTTAGGTGCTCAAAAGAGGGCAGGAATGTGATCAGGATATATCTCTGTGTGTATGTATTCGCTCTGTAGCTTTTAGAGAGGTTTAAGAAAGCTTGTATATTTGTCACAAGCTGATTTCCAGCACAAAAATTATCTAAATAGCTTGAAAAAAGTATTAGAAAAGTGCAAAAGTGAGCTGGTTGAAATGGCAAAGGTTACACATTCTGCTCTATTTGACCTCAGTGAAGGATTAAGCTAATGTAATTTCTGATACTTTTAATGTGACTGCATAAGAATTAATACGCTCATTGTGAAATTTTCAGAATGGTGTGAATTTAAAAGGTTTACATTTCCTTTTTTACCATGCTGGTGAGTTAACTATCATGAGAGAGAAGAAATATAGCTCAAAAGAGAGTTGGAGACCAGAAAGTACTGCAAATAAAAAAACTCCAAACAGTGCTTACATCTGAAGAAAATAAAACCCAGTTGCTAGCTTAAGATCACCCTGGGAAAGCTTTTCTGGGAGTCAATAAATACACTAGAATATGTTGATGTTAAATGGTTTGAACACCTCAGATGAAATTAAGGCTTGTTAAAAGCAAGAATGACATTACTTTTTTACAGGCAACTCTTAGGTCCAAAATAGTGAGGGAGACCAAACTGCAGAGATCCAAGTTCTTGGACTTCTTTTTAGATGGAAGAATGACCACTAAATAACTTGAAGAAAGCACTGAGATGATAGATTTTTGGAGAATGTAAGGGAAAATGTGTGGAGAAGATTTAATAAAGATGAGCTTGAAGTCTATAAAGAACCTAATATAGTAAAGGTAATGAAATCCCTAGCTGTTTTGTTGGCAGAGTCTACATTTAGGATGATGGAAGACAGAACAGCTGAACATTTCTTGGAAGGCTGTTCTCATGGTATTTGACCTGGGTGCTGATCAAAGAGACAGCTATTACTGAGCGTGACCAAGAGCCCTTAATGTGAATAAGTAGCAATGGAGAAAAAATGTCCTTGCCAGTCTTAGCAAATTATGAAAAGAACCAGGGATTTTTTTGGTCTATAGAGCTAGTAAATAAGTAACTAGCACTGCATTAAAGGGATATCATAATGGTGTTTCTGTACTGGCAGATATGTTGCAGTAAAAGTGCACTGGGGATTTTGCATGAAGTAGATTGGAGAGTAGACCTGACCCAATTATTGTGCATAAATGGAGTTATGAAAATCAGGGCCAATTTACTTGGGAGGATTTAAAAAAGTTAGAGCTGTTGGACTAACAACTGTGAGAGAAAGGAGTTTGGGTTAAAGTCTGGACAGTGATTATTGGATGGGTTCTGATGGCTGCAGTTTTGATTTTCATGTGAATTCTTAGATAAAAAATGTCCCTGCTGTAGATAAGGAGCTATAAGTGCATGAGACTTGGATAATTCTGATATGACTCTTTGGCACTGATCTGTTTCTTCACTTGCTTTTGTATTCTAACCTTCTCAACTGCTAGCACAATATTTTTATGACTTGGAATTCTCTTCACACTGTTCACTTGTATGAGCACTTCTGTCCTTAGCTAGCCTGAAAATAACTGTCCTGGGATATGAGCCAAAGTTCCTTGAAGCTCATGGAAAGACTTGTGGATGAGGTTGTCATACGGCTGGTTCTCAGAACCAAATATTTTCATGATTCTCTGCCAGTTTCAAACTCTAGATGTTGACCTAGTTTAGTAAAACTTACCCCTTTATATTTTTAATTTCTTAAAACTTTGTGTTCTACACTGACATGTAGTCAAATCAACAGAAAGTGAGTACTTGTTATTCTGAGAAAATATGTAATTACATCTTCTGGGAGCTCATATATAGATGTTTCCCAACTCCAAAATAATATTTTGTATATTCCTTGATGTTCTGTGATTGTAGCTCATTCTTCATTCCTCGTATCCTTACTTGGCAAAAAAAAAATTATATGTATATATGTGTTTATTTAGGTATGTAAATATGTACATATACAAACATTTTCATATCTATGTATATATACACATATATGTACTTACATATGTATGTGCACAAGTCTCAGTTCATTACATTGTGATCTCCCTCTCATCTCACCCTGTTCCTTTGCTTATTCTCTGTCACGGTGCCTCTTGCAATGACTTTTCCTCTCAGAATTTTTCTCCTTACCCCACTTCCTCTTTACACATTTAAAGGACAAGTTGTCCTTCCTCCAATGGCTCTTGTTCCCATGACTCTTTTCTCAGAGTTTTGCATTAGCCATTAGTATCCTGTTGCCCCAGTATCTCACTGAACTTGGTCTTGAGTCAATGGTCTTGTTTTGCACCGATTAGAAAAGATTTCCTTTTCTTTATCAAAGCTAAACAAAGCCACGGAAATTAAATTAAATACAAAACTATGTTTAAATAACAGTAGAGTTGTGACATGAGGCAGGAAGCTCAGAGATAAGGCTGATGATCTGCCCAGAACTTCGGCATGGAGAGGCACTGCTGCAGGAATGAAGGCCAGAATGTCAGCCATCATATAGCATTTTTGTGGGATTTGATCAGTTGTCTATCAGAGCAGTGATTGTCTGGAGTAAGTAAAAGAATAGCGTGTGTTGCCTGGGCTGGGAGGAAGGGGATATGTAATCTTCCACTGCACTTAGCATCATCACTCTCTGCAGGCTGAGATTTGAGTATCTTAGTGCAGTGAGTATAATGTATGCACTTGAACAACGATGCGGGAATCACAGTCACAAGATTTAAAAAGGCCTCTAAATGACTGTCCCCACAGTGTTGCTTATTCATGAATTGATGAGATAATGTCTGTGGGGTATTTCAGGCTATTTCTAGGGTACAAAACATTGCTAAACTGACATCTTTCGCTGATGTTGCTTAACAGCATTATTGCTAACCCTTGTCAGATACTTACTTTTAAAGCCTTGTACAGGAGCAGAGGGAAAGCACCTGTTATTCTATCCTTCCTTTAGTTTCCTTGATGAAAAGTAAAAATTATGTCTGGTTTTGATGTTAAAGGAGTTGGACTATTGCTATGGTTGAAAACCTTTTATGTTAGTAAATCAATTATATCTATTGTAGATTACTTTAGATTAGAAATTAGAGTTATGAAGTAACCATTCATCCTGAACCTTACGGAGATTGTTCATACTTCCTTTACATGCTGATGTCTGCTAATTTGTATCTGACAGCTTAACAGAGAAGCAGTTGAATGTGATGGCTTTAAGTGTACTGAACTGACCTGTATTTTAGTTTCACTTGTGAAGTTATGAGGTTTACATGTTCATCAGCAGACTGTGAATCAAGTTCAGTGTTGAAGAAGTCCAAAAGAAAACTGTTCTCTCTACTAGAAAGTCCTCAGGCATAGAAACAGTGGGTAGGGGGGAAGGGGAGGAAGTGAGTAATGCCCAGTATGGGCTGCAAGTCTTTTGACTTCTATCTACTTTTCTAATACATATGGTAAATCTTCCTTTTTAAAACCTAAGTATCTCTATCATCCTTTATATGAGTTCATTTAAATTGCACTAGCTCTAAATATTTGTTTGTATGTTTATTTATTTATTTAAAAAAATGTGTATAAAGTTGTCTCAAGAAACGGAATATAGGATTAAAATTGAAGGGATGGCCCTCTTTGTTGGACTACTGCTGACAGACAGCTGTAAGAACAGAAACCCCATAGCTCTGGTAATAAAGACAAAAGGAAATCAAAACATGAACTAATTTCCTCACTTGCTATAAATTCAGTGTGGTTTGCTTATTTCAGATTAGTTGAGCACTGGCAACTTCCAGTAGTTTCTGTTGGGAGCTATCCATGATATCGTGCCTTGGAAATCTTTTTCTCCATTAACCATTTTGATAAAATGTATGGACCTGATGATACTATGGACAAATTCAAACCTCATATAAAAGAAGTATGTATATATATGTGTATATGTATGTATATACATGATGCTTTAAAAGTGTGAAATATTGCTGAAATGTTGGCCAGTCAGAGTACACTGGGGCAGGTTTGGTAAAGAGATGTGTCTGGCGCAGTGAAAGGGCCTCTGATGTTCCCACCCAGCATAGTTCAAGACCCTGGGAGTGGACATAGGAAGAAGAACTCCTCTGGCTCTGCAGATTTGCAGGGCTTAGCCCTGTGAGTGCTGACAATGCTCAAAGACAGCCCTGCTTGGAGCTCTAACATCATACTGTGCAAAGCAGGTGTTGTCAGGATCTAAAGGTTCTTTGCCCTTGTTATCTGTGTCTGTTATCAGGTGAAACCACTGAATGGATAGTGTGAAAGAATACATACCAGTGACCCTTAAATTATAAAAATGCCTAAAGATTGGGACCACCTGGAAGATGATGTTAGGAGAGAAATAGAGATGACTGATGGCTTTCTTCTCTTTTTGTATTCTAATTGCTGTTGTCACTCCAAATGCCAGTCCTTCACAGCCTTATCCTGCTCCATCTTAGCATTAGTTTAACAGCATGGATGGTTTCCTTTGCCTATGGCAATTTAGGACTCATCCGTCTGGAAAGACCTGCCACAATGTGTGTGAGGATTCATCTCAGCAGGAAGGAATACTAACAAGTTAGTTCACCTTAATGATCGACAGAGACCCTGTAATTATACTTACACAAGCTGATACCCTGTGTGATTCTCTCTTGTATCCCCAATTGGGATACATCCTGCGTGTTTGTATTTGCAGAGGAGAGAGTTGTTAAACACCTGTTTTGATTCACTCTCCTTCCTCTTCAAACCACTATCTTCTCCTTTGTGGTGTTTGTTCACAGGAGATCTTTTGAAGCTGGAAGATAGTGGTGTTTTTTAGAAGATAAGGCCACTTTGTTTTTCTTTGCTTAGCTGTTTCCCCCAACTCTGACCCTGGAAGAGGGATCCCTGATCCTTCTCCATGATTATTCTTCTGCCAGCATCATATTTTCTTTTCATTACTTGAAATTCCCTCCTGCTATGCTTCTTTGAGTTTTTATTCTGTTCTGGGCACACAATGCAAAGAAGGGACCGAGAGTGCAAAAACGAGACTGACAGCAGAACCACCCAATAGAGAAGCAGTGGTGACTGCCCTGAGCAGCAAACATATTTCTTCCTCTGTCACAGAGTAAATGAAAGGAAAAAAAAAGGGAATCATGAATTAGATTCTCCAGAATACTCTTGCTATGAGGGGGTGGCCAAAAAAGCTCTTTAAACAGCAGTGTCTTTTGACAAGCCCAGAGCTTGAGACTATTTCCCATTTGGTTTTTGTTATTTAGTAGCAGTTAGATTGACAGAAAGCTCTTTAATGAAGGGCCTTCAGAAAGAACATATTGTTGATCTGGAAAACTTGATAAACAACTGGCAGCCATGCATGGTATTTTCATGCTAAACCAACATAAAAAGATTCCCTCCCCTTTTCCCCCATGCCTCCTTGCTTCTTTTTGGGATAATGTGAACATATGTTTTGTCCCCATGAAAGGGACGTGATTTTGATCAAGGCTTTGGCATGTCCAGTGAGCCTAAAGCAATTTTTATGTTTCCAAATAACAAAAATGGTCTTTTTAAGATTGGCAGCCTCCCACGCTTGCCTGGAACAAACCACCTCACAGCTTTTATGTGACACACAGGCTGGCGGCTGGCTTCCCACTGAGCCAGAGGGAGTCTGCATAGCACTGCTGAAACCTGATCATCTCCTCAAAATGAGTTTTGTAACCAAAGCAATGGCTTGCTTCCTCAACTAGTGTCTGCAGTAAGAGCCAGGGAGCTCTAATGCTTTACATCAAGTAATAATTAGCCCTCCATGGCCTGTATGACACTTGAAAATGTCTGTGTCAGTACCTGAAGACTCATCACCAGGTTTATTTCCGATTAAAATAAATAAACATGTGGTAAGCAAATATTCACTGTTCTACACACGTATTATTGCACTGTGCTGTTTGTCAGGCCTTGTTCTGAGCACGTTGCTTAAGATCTGCCCATGCGTTGTTATGTTTTCCTCTGCAAGAGTGTTTAGGATATTTTGTCAATCATGCATGCAGTTCCTTTGTTGTCTTTTGAAAGAGCAATGTGGTTTAATTTACAAGAAACATGTTGGGAACATGTTTCCTTTTAAAAAGTGAAACCTCTTCTTAGCAGTAATTCATTCAGAACTGACAGGGTTAGTAAACAATTTTGGCTGGTTTTGAGGGCTTTTCTTTGCTCCAGAAAGCTTCTCAGTTCTTCTTGTAGCCAGACAAGGTAGGTTTCTTGAAGAGGTCAGTGTAGTAATTAGATTACTGTGTGGATACCACAAACTATAAGCAACTCTGATAAGGTCTGGGTCTATATAGTTGGAAATTTTCCACCATGCAGAGATGGGAAGAAATATCTCAGTGATATAGAGTACGCCCAAAGATACTTGAGATGATTTTAAGAAAGATGTGAAAGAATTGCAGTGTTAATGCATCTTCCCCACACAGTCTTGGGATGCCTGCCCCTGTGTACGCTTGTGTAGAGCTTTGTTCTGCTTTGAGCCTCAGATGGCTCATTCTAGCCTGTTAATTTGCAGCATCGAGAGAGAGGTAAAAACCTAGGATCTTCTCAATCAGACCTTTTGCCATCATCTTACTGCACTTGCTACACTCTCATCAAGAAGCTAGTAACCTATTTTGTCATATTCTTCATGCTTTTTGTCATGCCCAGCATCAAGGGACATGGACTGCTGAGACTGGGAATCTCTGCGCCTCAATTATAAGTCTAGATCACTGTGTAACATAGGGGCAAGTAGTTGTTCTGTGAAATCTCAAGTAAATTTTACTGACGTTATGATTTCTCAATTCCATATCTGCATGCATAGTACCTGTGTAGTGAGTGGATTGTAAAGGACGGCTTATAGGGAAATTATTGATTAAGAAATGGACTATTCAGGTGCTTTCCCAAGCAACGACTGTGAAGCTTCTTTTATTGTCCCTCTACCTTGACTGATATTTCAATCCAGAATTTGATGGAAATATGGGCAGAACAGAAGTAGAAAATCAAAGGTGCTGTGAGATGCCACATATCTTGGCACATAGCTTTTGATATTGGCATTGAGACTGGGAGGCTGTGGTTCACATAGTGTGGCTGCATGAGCTCATGTCTGTGTTGTTCACATGCTCCCACTTCCCAGTGAAACAGGAGAGGGTGCATTGGAATCACATGAAGACGCTTTTTTGTCTCCTTCAAATGTCAACTTTCCCTCTGGAGACTTGTTAGGCACAGAATGACAGTGTTTCCAGGTCATGCATTACTCAGCAGCAACATGAGGCCCCCAGATGTGCTGTGGCTCCAGTTCACAGGATGTTCTTTGTCCGGGGGACATTGTTCCAGTTTGGGGAGGGTTTGTTTTGTTTTAATGCATATGGCTAGAAAAGACGGGAGCCAATGTACTGATTTGACTTGAAATTTGACTTGAAATTGAGGCATCATCGTCAATTCCCAGTCTGTCTTCAGCTCTTGAGAAGAATAGGGTTTTTCCCCTTCACATGGGCTTTGAAAACATGGTCCTATACTACTGTCCTTCATACCTAGAACACGCAGAGAAGTCAGGATGTGTTCTATAACCTAAGCAGTCTTCTCAGGCTGTAGCCAAGTTACAACAGACTAAATATGTAAAGGCTAAAGTACACTCCATTCTGACAATATCATAGAAAGTCCTGTGTTGAGATGGCTTTACGTTGTCACAGTGTGTGGAGTAAGTGAGGCTGATATGTGGCAGTTTTACAAAATCTTTCACTTCAGTTTGAAATTGTAGTATATGGGTGTGTTTAGGGATTGCAAGAAGGTTCACTGGGTTTTGTAATAACTGTAGATTTAAACACTGAGTTTTCTTCTAGTTGTACATGTATGAAAGGCTGCCCTGCTTAATAATTTATCAGGCATGAGAGCACGCGAAGGGGTGTTTGTACTCCATCCAAAACTTCTCATAAAGCAGTTCAGTTGCCCAACTCTGTATCTTCACTGTGAGTTCATACACCTAGGGTGCTCTGCAGTTTTATATACAATAGTGTATGCCAGTTTTCATGCACTAATTTCAACAGGGCTTGGTTGCTTTTCCCCACACCAGCACATCCATATGGCATAAGCTTTTTTGCTGTAACATAAATATAAAACAAAGAAATAAAGCCTAAGAGTATGAGAGAGAAAGCACAGTGTGCCTCATACGAACTCAAGACATAAGTTGTCTTTGTGGGAAAAAGGAAGATGAATTCTGGTCCAGTTAAAGGTACTGTGTTAAAAGACATATGAGCGATGTTGCAGATTACTCCGGGATACCATCGACAGTAAGAAGAGAAATTGATGTCTTCTGTAAATGAAACTTCTCTGTGAGAGACTGAATTCTGAATTCCTAAAGACCTATGAATTGCTTAGGACTCATTGGGAAGTACTCTTAGTGTTACCATCAGCTAATGGGAATTACTGCCTTCACGTGCAAAGGCTTAGCAGTGTTTCATCAACACATGAATACTCACAATGTGAGTAGTTGTTATTGTGTGAGCATCCTTGAAGAGCATGTCTTTCTGTAGATGTCTTCAGTTGTAGGTAGATTTTTTAGGTCCTTCTTCCAGAGAAGGTGATATCGCATTGCCTGGTTTCTGGGGTTTCTGCAGGCACCTCTCACCACTGCTGCTGATCAGCTTTTCAGATCCTCAAGCATTTTTCTGTGCTGCTGCTGATATGGAGTCTCAATAACTGTTTGTGGCCAAGAAAAAGGATAAAGTTTCTTGATTTGTGGAAAAGAATACAGGACCATGAAGGAGATCCAAAAGTAAGAGGAAAGGTCTCAAAATTACGGTTCAGTTTTCTAAGAATTTTAATAGCTTTAAAACTATTTAGTTTTTAAAGATACAATAATAGAATATTTCTAGGAAATGCTGTTAGGAGTTTGATAAAATGAGAACAGGAAGACACTGAAGCTGGAAAGAAAATCGCTATTTGAGCAAAAAAAACATATTAAAATGGGGTGTGTTTCTGTAACAGCTAATAGAACCAATGGGATTTGTATTAAACTTATGAAGAAATAAGTCTCCAGTTCAGGTGGGTGTTTTTTATCCTTTGGTAGAGAGAGATGTGGTGAGATGTCTAGTAAAGATCACGGGTTTGGATAAAGTAAACCATTAGGGGGGCCACAGACAGCAGAACTCATCAGTTTAGGAAACCTCATTGCAGTGTTGACCCAAAGAACTGTCCATCCACTGCAGTGTTCAGCCACTCCACCATCAACAGGCTGCAATGTCCCGTCATCTGAAAATGTTCAGCTGTTTTGGTGTTTTGAATGGGAGACAGGCTCCACTTGTAGAAATCTAGATCACTTTTGAAAATCCCATAGGGATAACCAAAATGTTTTTTTTTGACATGGGTTCATAAGGCGTTATATCTATATCTTCCATATCATAACTTGTTTTATCTCTACAAAATGGTATTGTGAAACAGTTTTTCTCTCTTTACACATTCCGAATCTGGGGATTAGCACCCAGGACTAAAGTTAGGAAATCAAATGGACTCATTCCTGTTAAAATTAATTATTTCAAAAAAAAAGACTTCTCAGCTCTTTAATATCTGGTCATTAATGAATCAAAATAGTGTAGTATTATCATAGAATTAATGATTGCTCTTTTAGAATATCCGGCCTCAATTGAATTACTGTTCTAGAACCCATGGATTTGAGTTCTTTCTTTTATTATCAATGTCATCTCTCCCAGCCCTGTGACATCAGATCCTTTGAACTATGAAAGACTCAGTTGGGCATAAACTGCTGAATTTTTTTCACCATTTTTATCACGTTGATTGATGACACACATATCCAAGAAGGAGGTAGTAACTGCCATATGATGTGCTTGACATAGGGATCTCCAAAAGGAAATCCCAGTGAAGGAGACATTCTGTCCTGTCTTTGTCTTCTAGTTTCCCTTTCAGGGCATATGAAGGCTGCAGGGATAGTGTTTATTAGATATGGGCCATTAATCAAGATTTTCTCTTGGAGAAATTGTGAGAAAGAACTCAGCACAGACTGATCAAATAAATCCCAGAATCCACCAGTGCAGCCCCTAGGAATATTAAAATAGATGTCTTCCACATGAAAGATGGGTAAAACAGAGGGGCTGGCTCTCTTTATTCTATAATGAGTGTAATTCTGAATTGAGCCTGTCTTTGAACCTAACTACTGTTGGAATATGCTTGTTTTTAAAGGATTCCTATCCACTTTCTAGATCTCTCTCTTTTTCGAAAAAAACTTACTTATTAAATGGTATTTTCATCCTTTTGAAAGCTGGATTGGTACCATGGGAGCCTGCTGTAGGTCCATCATTACAGTGCTCCTAGAATTGTATTCAGGAAGGAAACTGAGATACAAGGATAACAGACAGTGGTATTCAATACCTTTCTGTGACTGAGCTCTGGTACTAGTGAAGTCATACAGTGAAATTTCTGTGAAATAACTCCTATCCTCTGTGAGTGTTGGATATGCAAGGAAACTCTTATGGTGGGTACCATGAGAAGTAGATTCTAACTTCCTCAGGCCTTTATGGACACTGAAGTTTAGTCTAACATCTATGCTAGTATTTTTCTAAAACCCTCTCCAAAACCTACAGGAAAAGTCAGGTATTTTAACAAATATTTTAGAACATTTTAAAGGGAAAAAAGAACTTATAATTAACATCTCTCTCAATATCCTGTTTTTCTTCTAGTTTAGAAACATCTGGACTCCAGTGCTGACAGATAAACTCCTAAATCTCTTTAGTTATGTTAAATGTGCTCTCCAAGTTCTATTTTTCACTTCTAATTTAGTGGCATCTGAAAGGGTGTGTGTGGGAAGTGAGCCAAAGGCTGAAATGGTTGCAAGAGAATTAGTGCAATGACTTTATTGTTGGACACACACCCGAACAATGGATGTCCACAGACCAACCTCCTTTCAGTCTTGGCAGCAGGTGGTGGGTGAAGTCTTCTCTACTTGCAGAAACTGGGCTGCAGGCAGGCTGAGCATGCAAGACCCTGTTGTGTCTAATACTGTTGAAGGCACTGAATCCCTGACTGATAGGATTCAGTCGTGTCTCCTTTCCTCCTGAACCTACCCAAGGCTGGTTTAAGAGCTTTATAGCTAGTAAAATGTTCAGTTCGTGGTCTTTCTGTAGATTCCTGTGCAGAACTAGTGTGGTATAGACAATTTCTCACTGGCTTTCAATGGACCTAAGCTGCTGGGGATGAATCCAAAGCAGCTTCATTCTCATGGGACTCAATTGCAATGTTGCCGGGAAAAACAAACTGTTTAGCGAGTCACTTTTCAATCGTTTGCAAAAGGCCATTTGGCACATGATGCTGTTAGTATCTGGGGTTTAATGGAAGGTTGGATGACCAAAATCTGGCATGTAATTGCATTTAGAGCTGTGAAATCCAAGATTACTTCCTAAATATAAGCCTGTTTCCTGAAATGTTTCTCCCTTGACAAGCAACCAGTGTGCCCTGGTAAGAACTTCGCACATCTCTTGAAATGGATTTTGTTTAGTCATGCTTGCTTTATGGTGATTGAATGTCAGAGGTGACTTCATAGTAAATCTGCTTTCTCACTTAAATGGACAAAGGCACTTAAAATCCTGATCGTGCTGTGAAATGTAACGGTTGCAGCTCAGTACTGTTGGTAAGGGTCTGGGTCTCCTTACCATTTTTATTTTTTCTTGGAGTACCATCTCCTGGAATCAAGTGATTCCATGGCACTTTTATAATTAAAAGTTTGTTGTTCTCAAAGTCACAAGAAAATGTTGAAAGATAAAAGCCCTGTGAACCATATAAAACAAAGAAGAAGAATTAAGAATATGGTGGTTATTAGTTTTGGTTGTTCTGTAAACTGAATGATTTCCCTGGGAGCTATAGAAAGAGAAAGTGTTCTCACTTGAGTGCTTGGAGTTTCCAAGGCTAAGGAAACAATTCTTCATGGAGTAGGGGGATAGCAAAAGCCTGTGCCTGGGAAACGTGATTGAGAATGAAGATTGTCAAGACACCTGCACTGAGACTTTTAAGGCAATCTCAGTTTTCACTGTTCTGCCCCACACTTTATAAATGAATAATTGTAAGACATTTTAGGGTCTTGATTTCTGCTTCAAGTCAGATGGTATGTCACTACGAAATGGTGACTAGAGCTGAACAAATAGGAAAAAACCCTTATGGATATTATTTCAAATTCTAAAATGAATTTGGTTGGACTGTATTCAAAAGCCTCACATATTAGCTTTGTGGAAACACTTGGGTGCTAGTGTTTTACTAGTGAATAAGGATTTTTTTTAAGCTGAAATGTTTCAGTGAGTCATTGGAAGTGAATTTGATAATTTAGACTGACTAAATCAAATTTTGCACTGTGTTAAGCACCACGTTCATTCAAGTGGTAGCAACATGAATGTGAGTTCCTTGAGTTCCTGAGAGCATAGTTGAACGTTAGTCAGTAAACGGTCTCTGACATCCAGAATTCTCTAATTTGACATAGTGGAAGTTTCAGATAGTGAAGCTATTCCAGGAAAACAGTAAGCTACTGTGTTTGTAATGGTTATGATTTAAGAGGATTATGAAGCATACTCCTGATTCATCTAAAGCTGTTACCGAGGAGCTGACAGTGAGAATGTTAGAAAAGCTGCAGACAGTTCTTGTTTTTCATAGAAGTGTTATGTGTGCAAACATATGCAGACTCTTGCTGGTATCCGGGCAGCTAAGATGTGAAGAGCAACTCCCTGCTTGTCCAAAGGTACCCTTCTCAAATAGTTAGCTCTGCATGGCAGCAGATTCAATAGGGGTGTTGTAAGTCCTGACAACTCCAGGTTTATCAGACAACTGACACTTTATCCACGCCAGCTGCCTGTGGTTTCCTTCCTACCACTGCCAGACCAATACTAAATATGGCTTTCATATTAGAAATAAATCTTTTGGTATATTACCAAATGATTGTGTTGCTTAAAGTGTACGAGAGGATGAGGAATCTAAACTTTGAGCATTGTGGACAATTTTCTTTCAGAGTAAAATACTGCTTGTCTGTATTCAGGTCTTTCTTATAGTTGTTTGTCACCAGCCATGACTTCATGGGCTGTATGTTGCAGGGAAAGAAGACTGGAGTAAAACCTAGTATAGTGATAAGGATGTGTGTGGAAGGGAGGGAGAAAACATGAGTAGCAGGTATGTAATGATAAGATATCTAGACATTTGCTCATGTAATGGCTGAATAAGGGTGGTTGTTGAGAGTTGAGACCATACCCAAGATATGTCCTCCCCAGTCTCATTGCTGTCATTTCCTGCTAACCTCTGTGCCACGTGGCCTAAGGAGTCATTTTGTCTCTACTTTACTTGAAAAGTTTTCCCCTTACTATTTTGGGTTGAGCTGAGCTGCCTTTAGAGAGTCCAAAGGTGAGCACTCTTCCCAAATCATGCAGCTCCATCCTGGTCAGGAGGGACGAGTAGACGTGAGGTGAGGAATTGGAAGGTGAGAACTGGGAATGTGTGATCAGGAGAGCTGCTGTTGGTTATCTGGACTATTGCACTGCCCTTTGTGCAAGGAGACAGAGTTTTCATTTGTAATTTCAGAAACAACACCACCTGCTTTCAGAAGGAGTGAACCTGACACAGGACCTCATGAGGGCACATGGGTGGAGCAAGAGAGCCATGGAGACCACTGGCTTTTGTAAATCTTTTTGTAAAGCTGTGTAACTGCCGGTTACATAATTGTTGTGAGCTATCCTGGTGTTTACATGATTCATTATGAAGTTCTTTGGCAAGTGCCCATGTGCCACAACTCAGCCAATGTAACCGGCCAAATTCTGATCTCACAGCTCCACTGAAATGACTGTGGGTTTATATGGATCTGAATGAGATCAGGACCTGGCCTGGGATCCACAGGGATGGTTGACTTTGGTATGTGGAGCTGCACACAAATCCCTGTCTCTATGCTGGTCATGCAGGCTGTGAATCCTTTTAAGGCTGCATTTCCATAATGTTTTGGTTGATCTAGCAATTGAAAGGTATAATTTCTAGCTGTCAAAACAGAAGAAAAGGTACAAGAAATATGGATTTCACAAATCTTCTGGCTGCTAGTATTCTTTCTGCACTTGTAATGACAAATAATATTAACCTTAGCCATTTTGCTTGGCACTTGGGATTCTGTTTTTTACACTCACTATTCCTCCCATAACAGGGAAAAGTTTGTAATCACTGCTTCAGTTTTTCACCAGCCTCATGTCCAACAACAAGGCTAAAGCCTTGTTATTTTTCCATGGGAGCAAAACCCACACCAGTCACAGGATTCTCCCTAACGCAAAAGACATTGCTTTGGAAGACAGTATCATAGAGTCATAGAATGGTTTGGGTTGGAGGGGACCTTAAAGATCATCCGGTTTCACCCCCCCCGCCATGGACAGGGACACTTTTGACCGGACCAGGCTGCTCAAAGCCGCAGCCAACCTGGCCTTGAACACCTCCAGGGATGGGGCATCCACAACTTGTTTGGGCAGCCTCTTCCAGTACCTCTGCTAGCACCCGTTCTACTGTATCAGTACTGATACAGTAGAAGGTATCTCTCTACTCTCATAAAAATGGCCTGTGTAGTGAGGCCTGGAAGATTCCAACACCAGGGTTTTTTTTTTTGTCAGACAAGCACTGTCTTTGTTTTTCTTCAAAACTCTTTTCTCTTATGTTGCTTGTTTTCTTCACATCTGACCATCTGAATTTTGCTCCCCAGAATTTGTTTTGCTTAGGGCTTCCAGACAAATAAGAAAACGTAAGTGGAGCAGAACAGAAAAGAGTAGTTCCTGAGTTCAGGATCTGCCTGGGTGTGATAACAGTGAGGCTGTGAAAGTTTTAAAAGTAGACCAGAGAGGTGGTCCTATTGTGATTGTGACATAGGGCAGACTACGTTGTCTGCTACTATGTCATTTGTCACCTTGTTGAGAGGCCTGAAGCGGTCCTTCTCAAAGCTTTTGGTGTGTCCTTTTACACAGATGCAACAGTATTGGTTAATCTTTTAGATGTGATCCTTTATGAACTCAGTGGGCAGGTAGGAATGCTGCACTTGAGAGGCCTCCTTAGTTGTTGAGTACATTCTCTAGGATGAACAGTGATGCTCTATTATTTCATTCATAAATTCGTCAAGCTGAAGTCAGTTTGCACGGTCAAATGATATCCTGCGTTTTCAGCACAGGGTGGTCTTTTTAATTTTTGGAAGAATACTCCAGAGAGCTTTTTAACAAAATGGATGTGATATAAGCAATTACGACATTGAATATTTCATTGCTGGACTTGTAAATATGCAAACCCATCTGGTTGTACCATATTTTAAGAGAGTATGGATACTAGCTTATATTATTACAAGGAATGGGAACATTATGATAAACCATAAATTAAACAGTGACATCCTGCATGAAGAATTTTCCTTCCTCGTTATGTTGTAGGTGATCTCTAGGAATACTTCCTAGGACATCAAGGAGAAAATACAAATGCTAAACCTACAAAACCTTCGCTAAAACTGATCTAAGAATTACCCCCCAGCTGTTCGATTTTGCAATAAAGCAGATGCTAATCAAATGCCATTGAGCTGTTCAGGGTGCAGGGAAGTCTCCCACGTACCACAGATATTTACTGAACAACCTTAATATCTTGAATCAAAACAAATGGGGCAGCTTTATCAGTAGACTTTCTCTGCTTTTTTAATCCTGTTTCTCATGCAAGCTCATTGTAATAATCCAGTCTGGATGTTTTCCAGGCAGCTAGTGGATGTTGTCATTCTTCCATTGACTTGACAATGGAGGTGTGGGCCAAGAGCAAGAACCTGTAAGAATAATTGCCTTGACCATAGAGGGGTGGGAAAAGGCACTGCTGGCAGTTTTGGAATAGTAATTGCTAGGAGTCATGCAAAATCCTCTCCATGTCTTTATGGATGATTGGAAGGATCCAGCTCTGCGTGCCATCACTGTTTTTTTTGGCTTGGAGAGGTATTCGGAGGTTCATTCATTACTCATTATAATCTGTCCCAGTCCAGCTGTGCTGAAAGTGAAATATTTACATTAAAAAGAACATTATCACTGCCAATAACTGAACTGCCCATTGTAGAACCTGTGAGCAAAATTATAGTGTTCTTTGATATGCCATTCTCTTGATCACTCAGATTTTGCTCCTTTGGTGCTATAATGTATGTGTGACCTTCAAAATAATCTGTGAGCACAGCCAACTTTTTACTGTATAGAATCAGATCTTCAAATACTTCCCTTTGGAACTGCCTATCATGTGAATCTGTGATCAGTTTCTGGGCTTTATTGGCTAGCTCTGCTCTCTTCAGACTTTGTGCAGATTTATATTGCCCTATTAACACAATTTGAGTCCAAACACTACATCACAACTGTGGGCTTTTGGGCAGCTCTCCAGCAATGTGCCGAATTTTGCCTTGCTTTTAATAATTCTATTATATGTGGACAGAGCTGCTGCTGCTTTTAATGCATGTCTCATTGAAACTCTGCAGGCTCCTTCAGATTTACACAGGACTCTGTTATAAAAGGAGAAACTAAATCTCTTATCCATTCCACTCCCAAATCTGTGTGTTTCTCTTATTTCCAAACACTTAATTTAGAAAGCTGGCCAGAGAAGCCTGAGCTAATTCCACTTGCCTCATGCAGTTCAGTTGTTTAGTCCAGACAAGCTTTGCTTTTGTAAACTTTTTTAGAGATATAGAATTAAATGTGAAACATGAGTCAAAGAGTTTTTGGATGTGTTTAACTTGGAACACATTGTAGTTATGATGTCCTGATTCAATACAGGAGAATGTACTTTTTTGCCCTCAAACAGCTTTGTGAGATGGCTATCAACTGGATAGATATGTACTTCCTCATCTTGCTCCCGATTCATTTGCTTTAGTTACTCTATTTCCAGAAAGGCACATCAAGAAACTTTAACAAGGAAACTTGTATTTGTGTTTCTGTGATTTCAAAATGAAAAAGAAACCCCAAATCTGATGGAAATACCATTGAAAGAATCCTTGAAAGAATCTGGCATAGGCCGGTACAGAGTCTGCTTTGGGCTACCACTGTAACAGAAATGCTTTATGCAGACCAGGTATGAGTGAATGATTAGGTCATCCTTGAGCATATCCTCATAGTGAAACTCTCATCTAATGCATAAACCTACAGGCAAACCCCATCCTGTTTAATATCTAAAGGACCAGTTGTGGATTTGAAAGGCCTTTTTGGTCCAGGTTTGAGTAATTCTTTACCCTGATTCTTTTACATCAACAATCTATTTGTACCACACTACTCGCATTGATACTCCAGTGTCTGATATAACATTTTTGCAGCCCTGTTCGTAAGTGCTGACTTTTTACCCCTGTGTCTTCATCAGAATAACCTTAGATTTACTCTTTCACTGTCAGGCATGGCTTGCAGACCTCAATACGTGCAGCAAGTGAATATCAACACTGTATGCATGTCATTTCTGGTCAACCCTGCTTGGCATTTAGGGCAAGGGGACATCCTTACTTCTTGGGAGGTTTTTCTAAGCAAAACTTTTGTTTCTTTAGTTGGTACCTGGTTAGAGGAAAAGACACACTCAATACAGATCAGACCAGTGCATGCCAAAGCAATTCCTGGCTTCATTTGTTTTGCAGAAGCACTCAGGCTTCTTCTGGTGGGAGGCAAACAGACCTTTGCTTCTCACCATTTGGCAAGGTTTTTTTTCCTTTTTGAGTGTGTGCCTCTGTTTCCTAGCTGGGATCTCCACCTGTAGCTTTAGTCCACTGCCTGCTTAACCCTCAGTTTGTGGGCTGAGGGCATTTAAATGGCTGATCGCTTTGCATCACCTGAGTGCTAGGGCAGGTATCTACAAGGAGTCTTCATGCTGGACTTTCTAAAGCTCTGTCAAAGAGCTCATTGCAGTCCTGCTGGCAGATTGTGTTGTAATGGTTCCCCATGAGGTCTCTGGAACTTGTCTGTGCTGGGTCAGACAATGGTGCCAATCACTGACTGTGCCCCCACATTAAAGAGCTCTGCACTGTGTGTAAACATTGCTTATCAGTGACTTCCTGTCTTGCAAGCACTGCGTGAAGAATTAGTTTTGGCATGGAAAAAAATAATGGCAATCTACAGCTGCCATATCTGTCCTGTATCAAGGTTAGAGCATTCCTGACCCAAGTTCTGTCTTGGATGGCTTGGAGTTGTGCTATATGGTTTAAAGGTTTTCTGCAACAAAAAGCTTTTCAAAACTCTGATGGAAAACACAGAAAAGGCAGGGCATGTACTGTTATCCTAAGTCTGCTTGTGGAAACTTGTTGCCAATTGAGCCAATATTTTCCACTCATCTGAGATAGTAATGGAGGTCAGTGTACATTTATTACCTCAGCTGGCCTGAAATGCCACCAGTGGTTGTTTATCTCAGCCATGCACCTCGTGCAGCGACATGCTATAGCCTTGGCTGCTTGACAGAGCAAAACCAAAAGGCACTCTGTCTGAAGTCATGTTTTATTCAGTTACCTCTGGCCAGATTCATGCTGCTACCCTTGCATGGTGGTGTTATTTGTAACAATTGGCCAAAGATGCGCCCATGTATATCAGGAATGACTAAGAAAGCCACAGGGGAAGAGAGAAGATTAACAGTAAGGCCTCATGTCTACATCAGGAAAAAAGAAGTTGTGTCCGTGTGAATGGCTCTGTGTTTGTTATCCTAGGGTGCTGGCTCCCCTCGTGAACATTTAAGGCCTTACCTGGGATCTGCACTGTCTGTGTGTAAGAATAGTGCTAATATGGTCAGCTTTAGCAAGTTATTGAGTCTTGTCATAATCCAGACTTTGAGTTCAATAGGCACCTGGCTCTCAATAAACTAGTCTGTTCTGTGGGAACAGAGTTTATGTGCAAATAGCCAATTAAAGCCTTTATTCTTAAAAAAAAGAAAACCCCAAATCAACAACCTAAACTAGTAACTCATTGTTAAATTATTGAGATTCAAATTTCAGCCTAAAAGCAAGCTTAAATCATTACCTTTTAGAATTTCATATTACTTCTGCCACTGGCAAACACACAGATTCAATTCCCTCAGCTCTGGATCCAGGCATGCTTTTTTCTCATTTCTGGAGCTGTAGACACACTCCAGACTCTGAACATGCGGTGTTTGTTCTACACTGGAAATCTTCAGAGATGGATGAAAGTGAAATCTACGGTTCCTCCAGATTTTGTCAATGTTTGGATTTATGTACAAAGAAAGAGCTGGAATTCTGCTTTTGTGATTGGTGCTGGTCTGTATTTGACCTATCTATGTTTTGGAAACAGATCTAAAATTGAGGCAAGCAGAAGCAGAAGGGTTGGTCAGATTGGACTTCCCTGAAGATATTGTTTGAGGAAGAGAGGTTCACTTGTTCTCTTGAAAGACTCCAATGTGTTTCCTGCTTAAAAAGTTTTCATTCCTTGAAGAAGAGCTTGACTTATTTACTTCCAGTTATATTTCTTTTTAGAATTCTGGTATTTGAAATTATGGGAAGAGAATTTCCATTTCAGCTCAGAGAGCTCAGAGTGTTTGCTACTGTTCTGATTATTACTTCACTAATTTCTACTTCTTCATGATTCTTTCACATCACACTACTGAATTTTGATCCCCTGTGACTAGTATGCAAGACCATTGCTTTGTATTTGTGACATTCACTCTTCAAAATGCAATTCATCTTTTTTCTTTCTTCTTTTTTTCCTGTTATGAGCGCTACATCCGTTTGTGATCAGCAGCTGAGCAGATCAAGCCATCATGGTTCTAGATTTGCAATGTACCTTCATTTTGGAAAGTAATGAGCTACTGAGCAAGCTGCTGAAGGGATTGATGGTTCTTTATCAGTTCAATCTCAGCCAGTGATTGTGAAGGGATGTTTTTTTAACCTTCTGCCACCTGGTGTTGGAGTTCTGCAGGGGCCATTGATGGGGTGTTTGCCAGCCAAGATGTTTGTCATCCGAAGTTTTTCCAAACAGTGTGAGATTCTCTGTCATCAGAAAGTTACAATAGCGTGTTTGTCACTCTCATCTGCTGGCATCTATGGTATGAGCAAGACAGCACAAGATGAGGAGAAGGGTTTCTCTTGCAATGTTTGCTGCCTTAGTCTTGTGTGGTCTTTGCCAATGTGTGTTTATTTCCCTTTTGATAGCTGACGTGTTTTTATTCTCCCTTCAGGGAAATGTCTGGCTATCTAAAAGTTACCTTTTCACCTGTATTAAGTCTGAGAAAAGAACAGCAAAAAAGTTGGGACGGAACCAGAAGTTTTGCTCTGCTACCTTGTCTTTCTTTCAGTGATGCTGAAGTTCTTTAACAAATTCTTCCAACATAGTGGGAAAGAAGACATGAGGCTTAAATTTATGCACAGACAAGCATATGTATGATAGTTAAGTCAGAGAGACTTTTATGGGCATCTCTTGTTCATTGGCTAGGGTATTGATTCCAGCTTTGTATTCCTAGAGGCCCCACTGCTCACTGACATGTGTGCAGTGGAGGGAAACAGAAGGTTCTTTCCTATGCCGAGAGAAGGGTTGGTCCAGTTTATACTGGGTATACATGCTGAGAGCTCAGTGCCAGAGGGGAGAACCAGTCCTCCAGGATGTGACGCAGCCCATGCAAGAACATGGGATGCTTCTTTTGGAGTTTTTAAGGGTTGGGTAGTCATGTTTCAAGTAGAAAGACCGTCTTTCTCTCATTAGAGCTATCTTGTGGCTATTCAGTCCAAATCATTACTTTATTTCTTTTCCTCGGGTTTTTGGGCTATAGAAAGGGAAATCATGGGGGGAAAGACAGACCCAGAACAGATACTTCCTGCATTGTGTGGTAACCTAGAACAAAGCTCAAAATGTTGTATGAACTCAGGCTTTCAAGTCAGGACTGATTTATCTGCTACCTTAAACTACAGTAACAGAATAACATTTTCTTGGGGACAGCATATATTTCTCCTTTTTTTGCTTTCACTTCTTCAGATACAACTTGCAACTACAACCATAGGGAGCAAGCAAAGATGTAAAACATTGAGGTGTTTGAATGGTAGCTGTGCTTGGAGAATAACCAATTTATGTCAGAGCCCTGTGTCCGCACTTGTCCTTTAAGAGCAGACCATGTAGAAATCCATCCCTTTCCCTAAAACTGTACCCGTCTGGATAGTGCTTGGGACATGGCTGCAAAATGAAATCATGTACGACTCCTGAGAAGCAGAGCTCTGTTCGGTACTGACTAGTGGTCTATTAGTAAATAAAATCTGGTGTAAATAAATATGGGATAAACCAAATTCAAAATCTAGCAAACCCCGTTTACCTACATTTTCCTTCAGCTACACTGCTGATGCTGAAGTGTGGTTCTGTCTCTGCTGTGATTGTCTTACTGGTGGGGAACTGGAGGAGTGGGGAATTGTAAACCCATTTGGTTCAGATAATCTATTATATGAACTCAGTAGCTGAGAGGGAAAAAACCCTAAAATATTTATTTAGAAAGTGCAGCTTGTTCCCATTTGTGACCAAACAAATTAAGAAGATTGAACTTTGTGGGGGTATTTTTAAATGGAGGAGGGGGAACCCTGTAATCATGAAAGCCTGTGAAATGAGATTACTTTTTTCCTAAGAAAAAGAGCTCGTTAAGAAATTTTAATGCACAAGGTGCATAGCACCATAGTACTGACATCTCTGCTCTAAAACTGTTCTAAAACTCTCCTCTCCTCTCCTCTCCTCTCCTCTCCTCTCCTCTCCTCTCCTCTCCTCTCCTCTCCTCTCCTCTCCTCTCCTCTCCTCTCCTCTCCTCTCCTCTCCTCTCCTCTCCTCTCCTCTCCTCTCCTCTCCTCTCCTCTCCTCTCCTCTCCTCTCCTCTCCTCTCCTCTCCTCTCCTCTCCTCTCCTCTCCTCTCCTCTCCTCTCCTCTCCTCTCCTCTCCTCTCCTCTCCTCTCCTCTCCTCTCCTCTCCTCTCCTCTCCTCTCCTCTCCTCTCCTCTCCTCTCCTCTCCTCTCCTCTCCTCTCCTCTCCTCTCCTCTCCTCTCCTCTCCTCTCCTCTCCTCTCCTCTCCTCTCCTCCTTTCCTCCATTTGGGTTGTAAGGGAAATTAACTGAAGGGTCTTCCTTAAAGATCCATTTCCCCATGAACTCCCACAAGACTGAGGTAGGCTCTAGCCTCATGCTGGAAAAGAGGCAGCTGTTACCTAAAGAAGTGAGAAGGGATCCAGAGTTGGGTACAGGGCATGATGGGGTGGACTTCTGTCCAACAAGAGAGGTCTCAGTCAAACCAAATGTTTGTGGAAAACCTGAGACACCAACCAAAAGGAAATGCTAGGTGAAAATTTATGGTCTGGATTGTACAGGGAAGTAGATTTGAAAATCTTGAAAGCTCTGAAACTCTTCATTTATTGGGGGAGAGTTAGCTTAAGTGCAGGGGTTTTCAGACGAGCTTAAAAGAAGTAGGATCTTGACTGTGAAATAACCCTTCGTATCTGTTGCAGGAAAATGCTGTTAAAGAATTTATTTTCTGACTGCCAAGTTTTCACATTTACACTACAGGGAGGCGTTAACATTTTTATGCTGACTTAAGGTGTTGCGTACTAAAGAAGAAATGTATGAGTCTCATTCTTGGGAAATATACTCCTTTGTGTCCTACAAATGAGTCAATTCATTAAGACTGAAAGTGCATAGGTGTCCTATGGTGATGTACAACCACCACGAAACTCAACAGAAACATGGGATTGCGAGAAGTAAATGTAATATTGAGTGATTACCACTGAAAGAGAGAGAGAGGTCTGTTTTTAACCTAGTTGGGGAAATTGATGGTGCGGTATGGAAGGGGGAAGACAACATTTCATGAGCTATTCCCATAATAGTTTTGGGCTGGGGTGGCCTTTCAAAGGAGCTGTTTTAACCAATTCCTTCATCCCTGCAAACATTACATAAGAGCCATTGGCAAAGCTAACACACAGACGCTTCTTGTACAAAGGACTAGAAAAACAGCCCAGATGTTTACAAAGCAACCTCAAAAGACCGGAAGAAAAACAAACACACAGAAATGCTTTAAATGCAGAGCAACCAACAAACATAGGAAAAAAAAATCCGTGTTCCTGGCAGTAGCTTTTCAACATACTGAATCCATTTGGGGCAACCCTCCTTTAAACTTGCCCTGTGGCAGGTTTGAATTATCAGTTGTGTTTTCATTCATCACTTTAGGTCAAAGACTTCGTTTCTTAGTATAGATCTACCCTTCTTTAAAAAGGCACATAGAGAAAGTAAGGCAAATCTTCATCTGTTTCTTGATGAATAGTCCTGATTGATTTACCCTGCTTTCCCCTAATTCCCTTTTTCTGACAGAAGCTCTATAGCAGAGACAAAAAAAAGAATACTCTTGTCTTACTTGTCTGCCTCTTTGAGTGAATTGGCACTGCTCGTGCTTCCCAGTTAGCCTGCAAGCTACACATATTCATGAGCAGTCTGGACCTTCGCAAGTCCAAGACTGCTTTGGACCACTGTGCAAATTGCTGTGTGTGTGCTCTTCCACTAGGCTGAGGTCTTGGGCTCTTTTTTGAGGTTTGGAATGTGAGAGATATCACTGGAAACACTTCCCTCCCATGTTGAAATGCCCTTCTGTGTCAATGATGCAAGGAGGAGGACAGTTATCTAAACAACACATGCTCTTTCAGAGCTGGTTTGAAGAGCATGTGCTGCATTGCAGTGAGGAGTCTGGTTTCTGCACCATCTTCTTGGACTTCTTTGTCCAAAGCCACTACCCGTGTGTTTTTTAGGTCAGAAACAAGAGCTTTATTCTGGGAGGTTTTTCACTTGCCTCCTTTGTTTGGTAAGTAAGAGTAGCCTGGAAATGTATTGCATTTCTACAGATGCTTGAATTTGTACAATCCCTCCTAAAGTGCAGCTTACATTTTCCAGATGGCTTAATAACAAAGCTGATTTAATATTCTTTGCACATATATAAAAGTATTAGAGGATCTCACAAATTCATGTACCTAGGTGAGGGGGTCCTGAAACCAGGACTACCAAATACAAGGCTAATTTGGATCCATATGTGGACTTTTCAACTTTGACCGGTTGCTAATTAATGTATCCATTAGCTTATAGTGAAGATACCAGAAACAGTGCTGCTTTTTGTTGAAGAAGACTCTGTACTTTGCCACTAAGCACTACTAAACACTGTAAAAGGTGTTTACTTTGACTTCTGATGTTCTGAATTTGCTGAAGGAGGTCCTCTTCTACCTACAAGGCAAAATGCTTGAAGAAAAGAGGAAAAATGCTCCTTTCAGGTTGGAATGTTGAGGTTGCAATTTATCGTACAGGACTTGAAAGAGGAATTTTCAGTTTCAACTTGTTTGAAGAGGAGAGGGCTGGTGAGAGAATTTAAGGGCACTTCTGAAATGCAAATTTTGCCTTTCTATAGAATGGCCTAGAAAGGAAACATCCATGAGGATCTATGGCTCAGATATTCCGCACTGCCTAGACATAATAATGAAACACTTCTCTTGAGATTTACGAGCCTGGAAAATAGATTGCAGAGTTTCATCAAGGCCTGAAAATACTGCATACTGTAGTTGGAGTCTCTAGTACATCTCTTTTTATATAAGCCATACGGGGTGGGAGTATTGGGAGGGAGACAGAAATGAAGTGTAAATGCAAACGCAGAAAATAAATATATTCTTTATTGTCATGAGGCTCCAAAGCTGCAATTGTGGAAGTGAAAATTCCTTTTTTTTCATTTTTATAAATAAATACTACCTCCAGCTTCCTACCATTACACCGCAAGGAGACATGTGGCGGGGGAAGCGTGAATTTTCCTGGAAACTTCTCTGTCTTAAGCAAATGCACAGGCAATGGAGTTGGTGAGTTCAGACTGCATCACTTTTCTCTGTGAAGGCCAGGGGCTGTCAGGAGCGCACTGTGAATGCTGTTTAATCACCTGATGTGAATGATGATCCATTCCTTCCTGTCAAGTAAAGGTTGAATGAGGCAGCGACTTGCGCACTTCAGGCTAATGCCATTTGGTATTAGAGAGTGGAAATCACAGAACCCTAGAAAGCCGGATCTCAAGGTTAGCTGGACTATCTCTGTCCCAAAGCAATGCCAGCTCTTAGAGGTGTGTGATGATTGTTACTCTGTCTTGTTCCTGAAAAGTTGCAGTGCTTGAAATTCCCACCTGTGGTTTGTGCTAACTGCACAGCTGATTTTTTGCCTTGGCTGCAATACCAGTCTCCCTTGCTGCAAGTGTTTTCTATCAAACATATGTCATAAACCATGATGTAGATAATGTTGCTTGGCAGTCACATCTGCTGGCAGTATTGTTGGTATTATTATTTTATCACTGCCATGCTTTTTAAATCTGCAGCCTACAGGTTTGAGAGTGATTTTGGATGTGAGAAAATCTTTGTTGCCCGATTAGATGTGTCGACTCAAGGAACAAAATCTCACCCACTAGTTCCAGATCTCAGTTCTCAGTTCTAGAAGCAGAGACCAAACTCTCCTGCATACACAGTTAAAGAAGAACTAGTTTGGACTATCACCTCTCAGCCACCTTTCTTAGTGCTAGACTATCAGCAGAGCTTTGGAGGGCCAGCTCTGAACTCTGCTGAAAGCCCAGCTGGCAACTTGGGTGTCACAGTGTGGAGCTGAACTCCTTCAAAAATCTAGTGCTGAACTCTGCTATACAAAGAACCTTCTCTGCAAGATTTCCTCAAATGCACCCCGAAAGAGCTTATGGTCTAAGCAAAGAAAATAAGTCAATCCTGATCTATAGCTGTACAGCTGAACAGGATCTGGAATAGAACAGGAAACAGCGTGCAAAAACCGTGAAGGGGAGTGCACACTCAGCACCATCATTCTATATGGTAATAGATGAGGCTTTTATTCACATACATGGTTTTCCTAAGACATCTGCAGAGGAAAAGAAATAGATTTCAATGGCTGTTTGGGAGAACCGCATGTTAAGGGCAAGGATCTCTCCATAGGTAATCACTGTCTCTTATTCGTCATGTCAGTTCATTATTGTGAACCTAATGCAAGCTGTTTCTCTGTGGGTCTGCATTCCTGATAGGAACTGACTGTATAAACTCACTGTGTATGTGACTTCACTGGTGATTTCCTAGCAAGGCGCCATGTGCAAGGATAACCCCACTTGCATTCGCAAGGAACTTTTTTTGCGGGTAGAGAATTAGAACAAGTACCTTGTGTGTGATGATTGATACTGCCAGGCGGACAATAATTATGATTTACACACGATTTCTTTATTCTTGAGGGGAAATCCCAGTTGCCAAGTATGTTAACGATGTATGTAATGGTGTGTTAACGGACACCATTAGTTTGCTGGACAAAACGGAGACCTCTGCCAAAACAAACCTTCTCCAATGGTGAGTTTTATGGATCAGCAGATTTTGAAAATGCGTCAGAGTGGAACTGAGTTGTGGGGCACATGCTTCAGGAATGGCTAACAGTTTCCTAACCACAAGTTTAAAGGTATCTGTTAATAATTAAATGCACTTGCGCATTTTGTTAATTTCAGCATCATACAATTTCTCTATGAGGTGCGATAATTGCAGTCTGGAAATAGTTTGTTTTAACATTATGACTAGATTAGTACAGAAAGTAGTCCCAGCTTGTAGCAGCTCATGTTAACTTCAGTCACCAGTACCAAATGGCTTGTCCGTGCTCAGGAATACACTCACAGCCCAAGATATGCAGGGAACTGTACCTTCCCAGATCTTCCCTTGTGCCAACAGGACCCAGTGCCAAGGTCTGCAAGGTCTGTGGGAGATGACCCCGATACACTAGCAAGCACAGTGAGGGGTCTGGCACACCCTCTGGTTCAGGGTGATTTCTGAGTGCTGAGAAGAAACTTGATTCAACAGCTTTTGGAAACATCGACCACAGAGCTTGTCTGCAGGAGCAGCTGAAAAACTCATGCACAGATGGAGTCAGGGTGGATCAGCACTTTTTTAAGGTGTGTGAAGGTCTGGACCAGCACGGCAGTACCTGAGCAGAGTTAAAAATGCTCGTGGATATAGGGGTGTTTTCTCAGTGGGAGCTGTCTGCACCCTTGGCAAGAAAAATTTGTCCTGTGGAGGCATTTGCTAGACAGTATCACAAACTCCCAGCCTCCAGTGCTTTCCTTGAGAAAGGCTGATCTCTGTTTCCAGTTTGAGTTCTTCAGTATATATGGTCCATAGTTCACAGAAAATTTTGTGGGGCCACTTTTCTATTTCCAACAAAACTAGTTGGCGACTCCTGCAGTATCAGATGTGCAGGACAGCAACGTCCTGGAAGTGTTATGCCATAGTACTTGCCCCAGGGTTTTGATCAACTGACAGATATGAACTTCTTGCAATCTTGGAAACCTCCAAAGCACTTTTTATAAAAAACAAACCATGTGACCTCTTTGCTCCAGAGCAGAACTTCTAGGATCTCCCGATACTTCTTTCTGCTCAGCCATTCAGCGTACATGTACTCAATAAGGCTCATTAAGGCAGTTTATTGCCCTACTTATGAGCCTTCATGTATTAATACCAGAATTTCAGAGCAAAAATATGGATTAAATAAATGGCTGACAAGGCTAGAGTGATCCAGCAATGATGCTGGTCGTTTCTTTGAAAGATTTCCATTCATCTCGGACACAATAGTCTAATCTTTGACTAAGACAAGTTTTATCTGGATAGTTTCCAGTCACGTTAATGGGAACTGTGAAATTCTTGTGCATATCAGCAGCAGAAGTGGCCCTTTTTTCAAAGGGAATGTTTTTGGTTGTTTCTTACTGCATTACAGTAACCAGCCACCAGATTTAATTGCCTCTTGTACCACTTTCCCTTCTCTCTCATATCTTTCTTTGTCCATGCCATAAAAATACTGCATTTTAAAATGAAATCAAGGAGACAGAATACAGAAGAGACATGTTTTGCATAAAAGAAGAAACATGTGTTAGGAATAAAGACTCGAAATGGGCAAACATATTGAAGACATACATGTCTTCCCCCTCCTCCTTTTGCATACTTGCAGGCAAGCAGGCATGAAGCTGCTCTCATTGAGAGGGGGCTTGGTTATGCCCCTGTAAAATCAACCAGCCATCATCCCAGGAGAGGGGTCAAGCAGGCTAGGAGCAAAGTGGGAAATTTTTCCACCTTGGGCTGTTTTGTGGGGGTGGGAGCATGTTCTGCTACTTTTGTTGGACTTGAACACAATGCTGGAACAAGTAGGTGAGATTCCTCTGGCAGAGCCAGAGATGACCCCAGATGTTTTTTAAAGGGAGTGAATTGTTCTCTTTGCTCCTAGGAAGGGCAAGGACTCTGGGTTAATCACATTGATCCTCTGTGCTGATCCTACTTAGGACATTTAGTGTATTCTTATGCTGTAATCAGACCTGGGTCAATTTTAAATCATCTACGGTAGGCACAGGTAATCCAGTATAGATTACACAACTGTCCCATGAAAATGTTCAGGTCACTCACAAAAGTCTTTGTACTGCTGCTAACCTACTCCTCTCACCCGAGCTGGGGTCTCAAGCTGTTGTGGTTGCTATTCTGTGAGGATGCCAGGGTGGGCAGAGCTGAGGAATGATTGGCTTTCAGTGAGTTTGACTCCACCTGGGCCTTCTCCTTCTTTTCTTCTTTGCCAAGAAAAATAAAAATATGTTCACTCCATCAGTTCTTTAAAAAGTGAGGGGAAACTACAGAAATATTTTAAGTACCTGTTGTTTTTCCTAAGGGGAAAAAAGTTCAATGTGGTTTCATTCTAGCCATCCAAATATTTATGTGAGCAAGAGAGAAGTAAGATCAGAGAGAAAAGTTGGGCTTGGTTGTGACATAGGCTTTGGTGCCAGAGATGTGGATTTATTCTTGGCTCTGCCAGAGATTGCCCATGTAACCATGAACTAGTCACATTCACCTCTATGCCCACAGCTACCCATCTCCTAGAGCTGATGAGAACCCCTTTTTCTTTCTTTTTTTGTATTAGCTGTGTTTGGCTGGGACAGCTTCAGTGTAAAAGGAGCTTTTCAGCTCAATGGGAACTTCTATGCACTTCGGTGATGTAGTAATAGTGGAAAATTATGTCAAATTGAGCTAGGGAGGGTACCTACAAAATTTGTACCCTGCACACTGTGCCTGATTTTCTGGAGTCTTCTACATGCTACTGTAATGCAAACAATGGTCTTCATTCAGTAAGTAGCTCCTCAAATTTCCTGTGGATATCCCCAGCAAATCTGTATTTAAATAAGCAATAGTTTCTTAATCCCGGGCTGCAAGTTGCTGGGGCAATTTGTACTCAAGGTGAATGCTAAGGTTAGGGAGATGTTGAGATGTATAAAAGAAGCTTGCCATCCAAATTATTTCCATCTGTTTCCATTATGCCCCACTCCTGCAGAATAAACCAAACATTTTAGCTTTCAGCTATTTCCTTCTGGACTCTGTAAAGCTACCTGTTCTCAAAAGCATTATTTGGTGTCTTTAAGAGCGTTAGTCTGATGTTTTTACAGTTGTACTCAGCCAGTCAAGAAAAACTCCTCTAAACAGATAGGAAAGGCAGCTGAAAAAAAATGGAAAAGCAATTTGATTAAATAAAAAAATCCATTCAGTTTTCTTTGTTCAAAGCATAAAAATATTTTGGTAATACATTTTGGATATGCTAGAATCTCTTGACAGTTGTGTTGTTTTCTACTTTTTCCACTTCTCCTCTGCCAAAATTGCCAGGGCCATAGAATTTAGTAAACCTTGTATCAGTTTGTGCCTAGTTTCCTCCATTTTTCTTGCCATATCTAGCTGGGCACTTCAGCCCAAATGACCCAGAACAAGGCTCAAACCTGTGTTGCTGGAAATCTTTGTTTTCACTTATTATCTTATTTTGCTAAGATAGACGTCAGTCTCAGATGAACCAATGTTTTCCTAAGTATTTTCATGGAATGGAGTTCTGAAGGGGCAAACTATGTCTAAAGTGTTATAAAGACTTTTTTTTAATTTTTGCTCTGAATCCCAAAGCATTTAAGTGTCTGCTGCAGTCATTCTGTATCTTCCTCAGATCTTAAAGACCAGTAAGAATGAGATCTTACCTCCAGAAAGAAGTCTCTCCAATAATTGAAAATATTTATTCCCAGAAGTGAAAATATGTTATACCCTTTCTTTTTGGTTAATCTATTTGTGTTTAACTCCGAGGAATGGTTTTTGTATGCTAGTTGCCCAGTTGCCTAGATGTATATGTTACCTTAAAAGTAATTGAGTTTTAGCCAAAAGGACAGGAGAAAGGTTAGGAATGTGCAACACAATTTTTCATAACTTTGGAAGAGGCAGATGTTTCTCTTCTGGTTCCAACTTTCATTTTCTTTGCATGAAGAACGAGTTCTTTAAAACCAAATAAATATCCCTTTGAGAAGAGCATGGCTCCCACTGTTATTCTTTAAATTAACTCTTTTGTAGCTAAGGCAGGGCTTAGCTTGTTGATTTTTATTGCAAAAATTGAAAAAAGAGAGAATATAGTGTAATTTTTGTTCTACAAATGGCTTCAATGATTGTACTCAAGAACAGGTCAAAAGAGCAGCAACAGCAACAACAACAAATCTGCTGACATCTAACACAATATGAATTCTCTTTACTCATTCTAGGTAGTGTAAATATGGCTAAAATACTTTTTTCTTGCAATTAATGTTTCATGTAAATATTAATAATTGCAAACATAGCAGCATATATTTCACCTTTGTAAAGACAGCAGAGAGGACAATTTTTTCTGCTAGCAGTAACCAACAGCTGAGAGAGGCAGAAACGAAAGACAAGTAAAGGCTGTTACTCATGGTAAAAATGCACAGGATGGATGTCACCTGTCCTTGACTGAAATTACTCATCTGTGCATGTAGGGCCTGCCATACACGTCCTCGTGATGGAGATGGTAGGAAGGCATTCACCTCTGTGGATACTGGGACCAAAACAGCAGTGAGGCTTAGAAATGTCTACAGCAGAGAGAAAAAGTGGCAAATGTCTAATTTCAGGTTAATATCCCCTCTGAGGATGCTCCTGAGACCAATGCAGCTAATTCCATGCTCCACAGCCCCTGTTTCCCAGGGAAAAGGACTGAAATGTTTACCAGGGCATAAAGCCTGGCAGGGGAGAGTGTCTGTGTGTGGCTGGGAATGGACACTCTGAGATCTCTAGGGCCTACTGAAGCAAGGCCAGAGGCTGGGGGTCACTGATAAGGTAACCTTGGCCATAATTTGAGTTTAGTCATTTGTCTTCATAGAGTCTGACTGATGGGAAACGTGGACAAAAGCCTTTGTAAAGTTCTGCTTGCCATATGTATCTGTACAAGGCTACTGGGGAGGCTGGCTGTTCACCCACCAGGTCTACAAGAGGTAATTGCTTCCTAAGTTTATAAATCAACATGGTGACTCCTTTCCAGAGGGTGGAGGAATGGTTGAGGAATTACAGAAACCACTGTCTGAAGTGTATGTGTGTTTGGTCATGATGGGATCAATGAACTCCAGTGTCTTCCTGTCATCCCTGCTCTGTGCTGAGTGCTGGGCAATAAGAACTTTCAGAATGCCCTCCCTGGAAAATCTTGGGAGCAAAGAGAAATATAAAGAGCAGAGACAGCACCAAGGAGGGGTGAGACACCAGTTGCCTCTAAGGAAGCCTGTTTTACTCAGCAAAGCAGAACTAGAGTGCTTAAAGATGTGACATTCCTTGCATGTACTGAGTCATGGTGGGAATTTGGGCTAGCCAAAGCGAGATCTAGTGGTGTAATAGTCAAGAGAAAAGGTGTATACAGAGCTGAGACTGAAACCACATCATTCAGGCAAGACCAGACTTGAGTGGTTCAGCCAGTTATCTCCCAGACTCAGGGTTTTGAGACCCTTCCTGAGAAGCCTGTGCTGGGCTGAGATTAAGAAGGATGGTAAAATTGGAGGCTTTTGCCAGAGGAGAACAAGGGCTTTTCACATTGAAAAATTGCAGGTGGCTCTTCAGGGCTGCCTGTGATTTATTGTTTCCACATTGTGTGAGTGGGGGGCTCTCAGCCCACCCACATGCAACCTTTATTTCCTATAACAAACAGAGGAACACAAAACATATGAGTGAGCTCCACATGTTCATACTCAGCTGGCTTCTTCTTCACCTCTGTGATCAGTACTGTCCCTTTCCTGCTCAGCTCCATTTTCAGTGGAAGGAGTGTTTGGTAGAACTGGGGTCATCTGGGGACGTTTATGTGCCTTTGCAGAGATGTGTGACACAATGGGACAAAGTGATTCAGTTTCCCATCCAAATGCATCTTTATCTTCTCTTTTCTCCTTTAAGAAAGTATTTTAAAGCTTGCTGTAGTTCTGACTGTTCTAAGTTCAACATTTAACAGTATTTTCCCCTGCCCTCTCACTTTTCTATCTAAAGCTCCAGTATTTCATACCTTTGGCAAGATCCTACAGGCTGGATATCATCCCTGCTGAGATCAAGGGGAACCTGGAGCTCCGTTGCCCCGTTCTGCTCAGTGTCAGTATTTTTTTGCATCTGCAAACACAGGCATTAGTTCCACTTCTGGATGATATTTTTCACTAAGCCACTTGAGAGTGAAGGAGTTGTTTCCTGTTTGGAGCTCAGAGAGCTCAGCCCTGCAGTTTCCTTGCTAAGGGTTTTGGAAAGGAGCACCATTTACATCCTTCCAAGCACACTGAAGGCATTTGAGTTCACTTGTGACAAATTGTTACAGATGGATGTGCCTTTTCTTGCCTTTATTCTGCCTATGTAGGGCTGGAGATGCTGGCCACTTCCAGTGTTGTGTAAAGAAGTGGAAGCTTCTGTGCATCCATAGAATAGACATGAGGCCTGTGTTAGTTTACATGTATCGTAAGTAGAGCCTGTTTGGAGCCCTTATGCTCCTGTATATGGGGATGATCAGCTTGTTCCTCAAATGATTAGTAAAAGTCCAGGCACAAAGTTTGAGTTTCTGCTCCAATTGTCTTAAAGGCAATTTTCTATGCACAAGGTTGCAGTGTTCTGGCAAAAGAGAGGATGGTTGCCTCTGAGGCTTTTGTGTATGTATATGCCTATATCTGTTTAAACCTGGATAGTTTTTGGCTGGCTTGCATCAATGCATTTACAGAAAGCACTAATCCTCTACAGCCGGCACGAAGTATCTGTGAATGTGTTAAACCAGAGGTTGCATTAATTTAACCAGGACAATTTCCTGAGCGCTTTGAAAGGCAGCTGGTGCAATGGAGCTATGCAGGAAAGCTGAAATGGTGTTTAGTTCTGGGTTTGGTTTACACACAGAAACTTTCCACAACATTTCTAAGGTCCAGTGCAATATAATGAAATGCCTTACATGACCTCTTCTGAAAAAGGGGAGGTGGTCTGGTTTCTCAGAGCTGCTATTGAGATTCTGTGCTCCATGAACTTAATGACCAAAAGCTCTCCATCTGCTGTTATATTGCCATCACATGTATTTGATGCTGCTGTCAGACAGTTACAACTTCCAGTTACAACTTCTATTCTCCTTCAGACTCCAGGAAAAAATTCTGTGGAATTTAGAAGAACCGACAAACGTTTGGTGTTGTGACAACCTTCCTTCTGATGCTGAATAGGTATAGGGTGTTCTGGAATGGTAGGAAGTTCTTTAGCATATAAATATCTTATTAAACCTTGGCACACATCTCTTAGCAGGCAAAAAGTACATACCCCAGGATCTGAAAAGCATTCTGTTGTAGGGGGAAGGATATTATATTTGATAAATCATATGGAACTGTTTATCAGCAATCACTTCTTTAACTTTTCTGCAGTCTTCAGTTTCAAAGCACATTTTGAAGTGACTGAAGTTTGTATAGAGCAGTTTGTTTAAAAAATTATTTTAGGAAAATTACCTCAGGGCTGATTGTGTATTTGTGAAGGGTTTCTCTTTTCTTTTTATTTTTTTTATTAAACATTAACATAATGTAAGAAAATTGTTTTATTAAGAACAGCGGAAAAATGTGTAGAGAAACAGAAAAGATTTTGTGGCAGACACTCTGCAATGGGAGAAGTTTTGTTTGTCATGCAGTCACAAACAACACAGTCAGTGGAAAGACCCTGATTTTAATGGGCTTTGGATTAGGCTGTTTACTAGTGTGGGATGTTTTGCTGCAGAATCTTGAATTATTTCTGGTTATATGTCCTCAGTGAAATTATGTAGATTTATCTATTTTTCTCCCCTGCTATTATCAATGACTATTTTTATTAACATCATTTACCTTCCTCATCCTCCTTGCCTGCTGCCTTAACCTAAATCCTGTCCCGATCTTCTGTTAAAAATGAAATTAAAATGCTCAGAATTGAAACAAACAACTGTTTTTTACCCTGTAAAAATTGTTGCATGATCTCTTGCAAATCTGCATTGGATATTTTGTGTTCCTGACATTGTAGTTTCCTGGAACAATTATGGTCTGCTGCACTTTAATTATGGTGTCTTTCAGTACACAACACAGCATAGTGCTTATAGTGATGACTTAGTGATTTTCTAAATCATGAAATGAATCTGATTGATTGATTTTGAGTATTTGGTAAGTGATTTACAATCAATTAGATGATGACTTTTCCCAGTGCAGTCAGTCTTTTTATGGTGAGCGCATAGGTTGGAGTAGAACTAGCTTTTTGCTGTAGATTATTGTCGGCTTCATGATTGTTTTTTTAAATGACAGTGTTTTCTGGATACTTGGCACCTGTCTGAACCACAGGCTTAGCCTGGTGCCTCTAGAGATGAGCTCAAGTGTAAAGGCTGCATGAGCTGTACCGACAGAGCCTGTGCTTTGGGAAGGTAGGCTTTGTGTCATGGCCTTAGCAAAGGGCTGTATGGAGCTGTGAAGGGCGCAGGGAAGAGGTGTCTGCTCAGGTCAGTGCACATGCAGGGTTCGAGGTGACATGCTGGGATGTCAAGGTGTAGTTTGGATTTCATATAGACAAACAGGGCTCTTGCCCAGGCATCCACGACTGATGAAAGACAAAATGTTTGCAGTGGCTTGGAGTGGATTAAGTAGACAAAATATGAATGTTTGCATAAAGTAGTAGCCACAGCTCTTGTGTATATGGTAAACAATGGTTTATTGACAGAAAACTCTTGCTCTTATGGTAAAATGTCTTGAATCACTTATTTCCTGAAAGGCTGAGGCAGGGTGTCTTTGGTTGCTCACACATTTTGTACTTTATCTCAAAGCAAAACATCCTGATTTCCCATCTCTGGAACACATTACTTGTCCATGCTTCCTCTGTTTGAATAAAAGGCGGCAATCCTGGCAATACAGTCATCAAGGTTGTTTTAGGTAACATCTATGTGTTAAGTAAGTGCTGAGGTAGACGAGACTATAGGATTTATGCAGCAGAAAGCATCCTTGGACTGGGCTTAACCAAAGGGAGTTGTGCTGTTGGATAGCTCTTAGTCTCCTTCTGCTTAGACTTTGATGTGATTGCTGTGAAGGAATAGAGTTCTTTACCTCCGAGGCAGGAGCCTTCAGTCTCTTACATGGTCTAGTTAAATTTCTGTGGCTTGAAGATTTTCTCTGATAGTTTCTGTTGAGTCACACCACTGCAAAGGGAAGCTAGCCTGAGAACTTTCAAGAGAGCCACTGTCAGCATGAATGAATCCTCATAAGTGTTCAGTCTGTCTGTTACCTTCCATGAGCCCCAAAGTTTAAAATAAAAATCTCAAACAAGCCTTAAGTTCATTTAATACGCTGGATAGAGGGGAGTGGTCAGAATTTTGCAGGACAAAGCATCAGCTTCTATCCACTGACTCCTCAGTACCTCTACAACAGCTAGCCCCACCTAGGACTGCAGCTGTGTGACATCTCAAAGGCATGTCTCACCCGCATCTTTCTCAGGCAAGCTTCAGGAGACTTCAGGGAAATTGTTTGCTACCAAAAATAGATGGGCAAGATTCTTCCTCTGTTCATATTTTATAATCAGTCCAGTAGCGGATCCCAAAGTTGCAACAAGTGCACAAGGACTTCTTGGGAGGATAATTTAGCTGCCTCATCATGAGTATCTGGAGAAAGGATAATGGAATTCAGGTTAAATTGGGGGCTAAATGAGCAATGGCAGCAATTATGATTGTCTCATATGTCAAATATTCTCCTTTTTCCCTGCAGTACATTGAACTAAGTAACTTCATTTCTAGATGGTCTGCTAATAGATGTAAATCATTTCCGCAAAACAACAGGATGGATTTTGAACAAGAGTGTTTGTTTAGCATCATTTGGTCCTGAGGTGATGCTGAGGCATCTTGTTCTGGCTGAAGATGAGTTCACTGAAGAGGCTTCCAGGCACATCTGGTCTCTACCTGCTCCAGCCTCAAGCACGCAGATGTAGCTGTGTAGGCACTCACTCTCTGCTCTGACACTGCCAAAACTACTTAGAAAGATCATTCTACTAGAAGTAGCTGAAGGACCTGGTCATTTTGACAGCATTGCCTTCAGGAGTAATTGTACTATCAGTTGTTCTGGTAGATCTGATTGGAAGACAGAGGAGTAACCAGGGTTGTACTGAAAATAAACCCAGGCAAACAGGACTCACTTGCTTCTACCCTTGCAAAGACAGATGTGTGAAGGAGACAGACTATGAGCTATGAGCACACTGGGTACCCCCTGGAGTGGGTGACAATTGCTCTGCACTGACTCCTGTGGCCTGTGCACAGGTAGCACATCCATCTTCCATAGAACAGCAAAATGACCTAAATTAATTCCTCTGACCCTCAAAGACATGCATTTCAATCTTTCTTGCACTAAGGCTCATTCAGGGCAACTTGCTTATCTGTGAGGCAGTGCTGGGTGGCTCCAACACTGGTGCTGTGCAGGTGTCCCATGCAGTGCTGAGCTCTGAGCCTGTTTGTTAGGAAGAGAGCACAGGACAGAGGTAAGGAGCTGGAGTGCTGAACTGGGCTGGCAAAAAGTGATGTGCAGTGGGGAAGGCAGCAGGAAGAGACCAGAAAGTGATGGCTACCTCAGCTCTTCCTCTTCAGAAATGAATCCCTTCTTCAAAGAGTTGCCTGTGGTCCTGAACAGCCCAAAGCCTGGACTGATCAGTTCAAAAGTCTTTCTTGCAGCTATGAGCATTCAAAGGACTCAAATCCATGATAGCTCCAGATTTCTTCTTCCAGTAAGGGACTTACTGTGACCTTCTCTTGAGGGCCCTAGCCTCAGAAGGTGAAGATTGCTGAGCACTATGTCAGCTGTATCCGAAGTGGGTTTTGTTTAACGGTCTCCGCTGCTGTTTATATTTTCTAATGCACTGCGGCTGGCGTTTGTTGCCATTAAAACTTCATTTGTTTGGAGGATCTTTTCAACAAACTGAAATCCAATAAATCATGAGTAAAATATTTATTATTTCAACTGGATAAGAAGGAGAGGGGGGAGTGGACAAATTTGTGTTCCTTCGGCGGCATGTTGAATGGGAAACCACAGGGGAGCATTTGCCACAGGACTTTGTCCCCAGAAGAACAATTAGTTGGCTGGACAAGACTGGTTGAGTGACAGCTTCAAATGTGGAACCAGAAGCGGAACAGAAATACTCTGAGAACTCCAGCTTTATCCTGTCTCCCATCATAATCACATCCACAGATGATGGTAGTGAGCTCAGGGCTTCTGGATTAAAACTGTCAAAAGTACAAGCCTCTAATGCCTGAGTTGGAAATCCTGGGCTAATAAATTGGTCCCACTTATGTTGGTGGCAAAGCTGCTATTGTCTGAGGTCAGGATTTCAGTCCAGGTCTGTTTTAGTTCACAGACAGTAGCAGACTCCAAGCTCTTCATCATGCTGTAGGGTATGTTCCACTAGCTTGTGGTAGAACAAATGACATGGAGATCTGGAGCAGGATGTGGAAAATGTCATCACAAGCATCATTACATTAGAGATGTGTGGCTTTATTTATTTGTTGAATAGTGAACTCAATTAAAAATAGTGTGGGATTTAGGGCTGTTCATGTAATTTTGTGTTCAGCCAGTGGCTTTGGCTGAAAATGCAAAGAGAAATATGAGAAAGTCAGTCTGTGATTTCAATTTCAAATACAGAATATGTTGCCTATTCACTTGGAAATGCTTAGTTTTTAATATGACCTTTTTTTTCAATGCTAGAAACACCACCAAAAGATGTTGCTGTTTGGCTGACCTGAGCAAAAATAATCCTGAAACCTGTTCATGGGACTAAAGCAAAACCTGCATTGTTAAGTTGAAGCTCTGAGAACAGGTGTAAAGCATCAATCCAAACAATTAGGAGGTGTTGCAGGCTCCATAATGATGCATATATCTAGTATCTCTGTGAAGAACTGGTATAAATGTGTACCTGTAATGGAATTTGTCTTTTCAGAATATGATGATTCAGAAGATGATCTTTCAGAAGATGCCCTTCTGCACCTGTAAATGAGAGTTGACCTCAAAATTTTACAATAAATCCAGTTCCTTCACCCTGGATGACAGTTTCTATCCCACACAGTCTCAAAGCCATCTCTTTCACTATTAAGGCCTCTAGATGCTACTGTAACACAATAAAAATGTAGGATCCTAGATAAAATAAGTTAGCGTTCCATCTGTCAAAAACAGGACGTGCAGCAACCCTTCCCAGTGAGTCATATGTTCAGCATTCTCAAGTCTTTGAGACCTCTGCACTCACCAGGGAGCTCTGACATTTACCAATGTTATCTTTCTTATTTCAGTTTTGGCACCTTCTTCCTTTCCTCAGAGACCATACTGGGCAAAAACACATGAAATGAACAGCAGACATCATCTGTCATTTTTCTGAAAGGTTACTGGGCTTGAGTGTGTTGTTTGGCCACAGATGGTGGTAACTTCACCAGAAAAACAAAAAAACCCACCCATACAGTGAAGGAATTGTTAACTGAGTGGAGTTTTATGTGAGGGATCCATTTGTTGAAAGGGAAGAGTAATCCTTATACTTACTTTTGAGATGACTAAACCCTTAAGAAGCAGATTAGAAAATGTTACGAAATGCTTTTCTTACTGTCATTTACTGTGAATCAGCAATAAAGTAGTCACCCCATTGGCAATGTTCCCAGTGCCTGAGGTCAATGGAGCCAGGGTTTCACCCCTGGAAGTCCTGCTCTGCAGCAAGGGCTCTCCGTCAGTCTGTACCTGTCCATTTTCACTTCTGTGAGCAGTTGTGAGTCTACTTACAGTGTTTCATAATCCAGGAACAAAGGGGTTATTCAATGAAAATGAAGGAGGGAGAGATTTAAAGCAGATGAGAGTTAAATCCTTGCTGCACAATAATGTCAACACCTGGCTTTTTATCGTCAGTAGACGTCAAAGTACTTTACAAGAGTGGTCAGTACCAGTATCTCTGTTTAACAAAGATATGAAGAAAGGTAACACTACCTGTCTGAAGTCACCAAGCAGACAATGCCAGAGTCAGAATGGAAAATATTCTCCTATGCTATGCAGTGGCTTCTGGTTAAAATCAAATTACTTTTAAGCTACAGAGGTCCTTGCTTCAGGTCAGCTTGACACCAAGAATTCTGTGGCATGAACTGTTTATGTGGAGAAGAAGCACATGGCACTGAGATGTAGAAAAGAATTCATGTTAGACAGCAGCTCCTGTTCTTGTAGTGATCTGTCTGATGCCAGAGAACAGGAGACTCTTTGGCTGGATTACATGTTTCTTTTTAATGATAATGTGGAGTACAAAGCTGGTTTCTGGCAGTCAGGGTTTTCTTGAAAACCCTTCTGACTGGCCCAAATATTTGGTGGTCCATGTAGAAAGCGAGTTGTCATTTTGCAAATCTACGGTCTCTGAGGTGAGCAAAGGTGTTGTTGGTTGTTACCAGGGATAGTCCCACATCTGTGTGATTCTGTGTGAGTTTTTCAGAAATGGGCAATGGTCTGAGGCCTAAGCTAAGCATTCTTGTGAGCTTTTACCCCAAAAAATCAGGTAGGACTCATGAATCCTTGCACCTCCACACCAGGTCTGTTGCTGTCCTTTCAGATGCGTTCCGAGAGGCTTCAAAACCATAAGGAGTGCAGTGGGGTCTGCTGAAGATGAGAGGGTTGCCTGCCCCCTCAGACAACACATCCTCCCATACCCCTGGGCAGTCAAGCAGTGAGAGTGAAGTTTGTTCTCCAGCTGAGCTACTGACCCTCCTTTTACTTCTCTTCAGGAAGCATGAGACCCTAGCAGCCTGTTAACCCTTTCCAGACTTATATGGGTTTGCACGTGTGCTTTTTAGTGGCATAATTCTTGGCAAGAGAGGCAACCTTAATATTGCTATTGGATCTATGTGCATGTCTGTTGTTCATCATGTATAAATGGACTACCCTGAACTGGAAAGAAACTAATGATTGCCATATTTTTTTCCAGCAGTCGTCAAGCAAAAGAAGCTGTTTGAACTTTCCCCCAAAGACGCTTCTGCCTCTTGCAGTGATTTTAAAGTCTTGGTTTTATATGCTTTTCAAGGTGATTAATTTTGTACTGATGCTTTTGCTACCTTCCCCTCCCCCGGGGAGTGGGCAAGCAGGAGGTAGCACAGGGAACTTTTCAAAACTAACTCCATGTGCAGCAGCAAAAGGCATGATAGCTACTTCTCTTCCTCTCTCCTCTAGTTTCCAGCAAATTCCCATGTGCTTTAAGATATTTCAGTATGTTTTGTTTTTAATTCCTCTTCAATGCACATATTGACATGTTTCTTTCCATTTATTTCTGTCTTCCTTTACCCGGTAAAATGATCCCACTGGGAAGGCAAAGGTCCAAATAGAAGGTGGAAGGAAGGAAAGCATCTTTCCGCATTACTGAGACCAGACTGATTGATAGCTTGTGACTCTGAGGCAAAGACCCTCTTTGGGGTGGAGATTGTAGCCTCGTTCTTAGCACAAGGATAGGCAAGAAGTTGGAACCGAGAATGAGGTCTGTATTTGAAACATGTGACTAATTGTGGTGCTTGTCTGGCACTCTTCCCAAAAATAAGGAGAGAAATGCTGTAGCAGGCATTGTTTTCATCCCATAGGATATTTCAAGAGCTGTGCTTTGTGACTAAGGAAAAGACTGCATTCCACTGCAACTAGCAATTAGAGCTGCCTGTGACCGGAGTTGGCCTTCTTAATACTGCTTTTGAAATCTGTACCCAGGTGCACCTTGATCCACAACCTTGCAATGGACAGTAGGAAAAAGCAGCAGAAAAATGAAGAAATCCCTCATGTTGTTTGGATTGTCAGTAATAAATAATAGGGAGTGGAAAAGGCCTTGTTGGCAGCATGATCCCATCAGATGAGATGATCTTTTGAGGTCCCTTCCAGCCTAGGCTGTTTGTTCCTCTGTTATCAACATGTAGGTTGGCTGGGTGTGTAACGTTTTCTAATCAGAGGTGGTCAAACACTGCTCTTCATTCTTCAAGTGAATCCGTGCTGTTTGCATGACTTTCCTCTGTTATCTAGTTTCTTTAAAACCTTAGCTTGCAATTTTAGGGGTACTTGGGAGTCCCCTTAAGTTTATCTACCTGGCTGCTATCTGCTAGGCTTTTCTCTGAGCTATCTCATTTGATCAAAGATGGATTTCTGGAACGTGCAGTGAGTGGAAAATCTGCATTTCTGCATAAAAACAGACTGTGTAAGCTGACCTTCTGAAGGACTTTGCCTCTGATCAATAGTCGGGCTCAACCTGGTGGCTATCTGGAGTTCACAAAGGACAGCAAATACGGAGATCTGAACTGTATCTCCAGTGCTGCTGTTTTCTGAATCTCAGCTTAACCACATGTAGAGTGTGGCTCTGTGGATCGCTCTGTCGTCTTCAGTCTAACAATCCAGAATACAATGCTAAAATTTCCTAGGACAGTTTTCCTCAAAATAGAAAATAACAAACTAACAACCCACCTCCCCGCTGCCACCCCCTTAGGTTTGATTTTAATCAAATTACTAATGGGAGGGTCCTTTAGTTTGCTCAATATGGAAAGCAATCTCTGGAGAGAAACGTTGGAGGATGGGATCATGAAAGCTGAGACTAGAAGCTTCAGAAATAAGGTAGGTCTCAGAAGACCTGCCGCTGTAAACATTTCAGCAAGGACTTTCATTCTTTAAATTGCAGAGAATTTAGAAATCTGTCATAGGAGATAAGTCAGCTGCCTTAGTGGGTTTTCAGATTTTTTGATTGCATTATTTGATTCCACTAGTATATGTTGTAAAGATAAAACAGGCCATGTCTCAAAAGCTGGGAATCCAAATGGAGGCAAAGATGGCAGGAAGAGCTGACAAGCATTGTTGGTAGAACCAAATCAAGGAAAAAAGTGAATAAAACTGATGACAACTATAATGTGGTCTGTGTGCTTGGAAGGGGTCATGAATTTCCTGGCTTCCTAGGAGACTGTGAAGACAACATCACTCAAAGCTTTCTCTCCTCCGTGATACAATTTCCGCCACATTCTGCTGGCAGATCCTTTTCTGCTGTGTATATTTTTCTTTCAACCAACTCAGCAAAAGCACTGAAAATTGGCAAGGCAGCTCAGAACAGTAAGAGATCTTGTACAAATTCTTTCTTCCTTCGCAGGTTGTTGAGACGTACTGTAACAGAAGATTACAGATAAAAATGGCATTTTCTGTCAAAAATAATGAAATAGTTACACAGCTGACCAACTGCAGTGCATTGGACTTGGTAGGCACATCCTGAAACCAACATTTTTATAGTTCTCTCCGGAGAACTAATTAGCTGGGATACTGGCATGGCTGGTATGATAACCTTGACTTGCTTGCTGTTATGGAAAGACAGGCTTGAATGAAAGCAGTGGGTTGGATCATTCATCTCAATGGCTGTAGGATACAAGCCCCCTGTTACTTAACAAAATACCTAGATCTTCTGTGAATGAGTCCTTCTTTACCCCTGCAGACAACACAGACCCTTGAGAGAGTCTCATAAATTTCCATTGGAATTGTGGGCCAGTTGCTTACTGGCAAATATCCCCAACTCCTCTGAAAGCTTTGAACAAACCCAGTTCTGTTGCCATCTCTTCTTTGGGCATCAGTGGGGGAATTTGTAGAGGGAGACTATGGGTTCTGAACAGCAATCCATAAAGCAGTGTAGAGTCTGTCTCCTGGCCTTGTGTAAGGCCTCATGTTTGGAATAGCGCGTTATCAAGAGTTCATCTGAAATAATTTCAAGTTTTCCTTGCTTCCAGGGGAAGGTTGGATTAGATGACCTCCAGGGGTCTCTCCCGACTTACATTTTTCTGTGCTTCCAGGAGTGAATGGTAGCAAGCTGGGGACCTCTACAGCACAGGCTGCTTTTCTTTCTACCTAATGTGAATAGACACATTGTGTGGATACAAAAGGCTCTGACAGACAAGTCCTGGCAGTGATCTGGGCTTTTACTGTCCTCAGTTACTGCCTGTGTCTCTGCCAGAGGATATCATGTTTGTAGCAGCAAGAGGGAAGGTGTGAACTGGACCAGCTGAGGATGCTTGAACTGTTTGTTCCTACAAGCAGAGTATCATGGGCCAGTCATGTTTTGGAACATGGCAACCAATTGCTCAGATAATGGGAGACAGAGGTCTAACTATATGCACCCAAGCTTAAAAAATGAAGCCAAAGTGACTTGAGTATAGAGAAGAGATGCTGCAGTCCTCCTTCCCATCTGAATGCTAAACAAAGTTCAACATGGCCCAGAACCCAAATGCTTATGCAGTCTCCCACCTCTGAATATTAGCTTTGAATTGGCTTTGATTTTTTTATTGCGTATTTGTCCACAGCAGCTGTCAGAAAGTTTAAATGCTAGAATTACTGCTGTAATAAATATATCCTTCCAAGCCCTTGCTATGGTTCTACCCATTGGGAGTTTATGTAACATATTGAGTGGTACAAAAAATATGCAGAGGGAACATTCTGCTTCCTGGAGATTTCAACTTGGTTTGGCAGTTCAGTGCTGACTCACTGTCAGGATCTGGGTTTGTGCTCTGTAGTAAGGCAGTGAGAACTGCTGCCTGGGAGGTACAGCTATCGACATTGACACAAATGGATGTGAAACCAGAGCATTACCATCCTAGGTGACTTTTTTCCTTGGCAGTGCAAATGCCATGGCATTCAGTCAACTTAGAGCAAAGGCTGCTTTCCTACTATGCCAGTAGATGAAGAAACAAAGAAGACCCCAAAGTGATCTCAAAATTCTACAGTAAGATGAAGATTTATTTTAGTGCTATTTTTATCCAACATTCTAATTTGATCTAGTTCCTTACATAACTTTCAGAGTACAGCTGAGTAAACTACCAGGAAAGAGATGTTTTTCTAATAGAGCTTTAACTTTCTCCAGATCAATTCTCAAATCATCCACAAAAGGCTTCCAGAGCATGTATGCAGTGTAGGACCTTTGTCCATCTAGGAAAGGGTAGAGAGGGATCCAAGCGCCGAAACAGTTGAGTTTGCCCCTCATTCTGAAGATGGCAAAAGGAAATTACTTTGTCCATGTTATTTTTGGCAAGAAAATGCCTTTTACTGATGGAGCAAATTCAGGATGGTTTTAGTTAGATAGGGTAAGCACACCAGGAGCACTTCTGCAAACATCCTTCCAGGACTACTCTGCCTGCACTCCTGGCCTGACCCTGCTCCCCTTGCCCATGTCTCCTTGAGCTCTTAGCATATGAAGAATAAGTTGAGGTCTGGTTGTGCCTCCATCTGCCTCCCCTCCAGTGAATTCAAGTTCTAGCAGCAAGAAGAAGGGCGATCTTTCACTACAGCCTACCCAGGCTGATGGCTGCCTCAGGCACATCCCTAATCTGTCTATGCCTGGAGCAGGGCTTTGGTATTGTGAGGGTTAGGATGTAGCAAAAGTTAACTGTGCTCTGGCTGTTCTCTGTTGTTCAGAGAATTTTCAAAATCCTAAAATGCTGAGGATTTTCTAATGCCCTCTAGGGACCACATGGGTCCCTGGTTGCTGTAGAATATGGCCTGACAAAGGCTACCTTTTCTTTTCCCAATTCTCTTTCCATGTTTATATCTGCAAGAGGAAAATCCAGAATCCAGGCCAGATGTCTTCTCCAGCCCCTCCCTACATCTAAATGTGAAGTGTTCACTACTGGCATCCTAGAAAAGCCCATCTGCTGACCAGCCAAGCATGAGGAATGGGGAAAGAAAGCTTGGAGAAATATGAACAAACCAGGAACAAACCCAGAACAAATGTAACTTTAAACAGGAAAATTGGCTACAAGGTCACTGTGCCTGTACACCTATAGTTCTTTTTGGTTTTGTTTTTGGTAGAATGGATAGGAAACTGTCTGATTTGAGGGGCACTCACAAGAAATTTTTTTGGTCAATCCTTTTTTTTTTTGATAATTGAGAAAAGTCTTTCCCTAAAATGTAGGCTACACTTGGATGGTAGTTTAGGGGCTGCCTTATGCTAAAGGCTTACATTTGGCTAAGGTACTCAAATAACTAACGACCAGATGCAAAGCTCAGTGAAGCCAGTGGAAGGTTTTACACTGGCTTCTTCAGATTTTGAATGACTCTTAACTATATAGGCAAAATAACACTCAAGAGTAATCAGCATTTGCCCCTTCTTGGAAATGCATCAGCCCAAAGGGACTGTGGTCATGTATTTGTTACTGCATCTGACTCTGACATCCTATAAGGAAAGTGCAGATCATCAGACCATGATGCAGCAATGTTTGAGATCTTGGATGTGAAATTGTTTGTTGAACAGTGACAAACTGCAGCACATCGCTTTTAGTAATGATAAGGAAAGGTTTATGCAAGTACACATCTGCACTTGGCTGGGTACAAAGAACTTTAATAATGTCATGTTCCTGATTAGCCACAAATTTCTCTGAAGCACTTGCTGAAATAGGAGCGCCCATGGTGACTGATTTCTGCTGCACAGCTTGTATTGCTTTCACTGCTCAAAACTTGGTGTGCAGCAATGAAATACAGCCCCGCAGAACTGCTGGTTCTTTTTCTTCCACTTTGTTTCTGTTACACAGTTTCACTGTGATGCTCCTGGGACTCTGTCAAGAGTTACGATTTTTTAGTCCCCATTAAAGATAAGTAGTTGAGATATGTTTTCCTACAATCTTCTGATATGATCTGTGCAATACAGGCAGTTGTCCCAAAGCCCCTTCAGTGACAGGGAGAATGGTAGGTGCTAGCAGGTGCAGACTTGTGCTAATGTGGAGCTGGAAGTGCTGGAGAGCATGTTGTTAAGATGCAACAGCTTATGCAGTGTGACCTTGCTTGCCTGCAGACAGTCAGTCCACCTCTAGCCTACAAGCAATCCTGTCCTTCAACCACACTGTGCAGGGTTAATATGGTGAGGTTCCATCTGGATGGGGCCTTATGGTTTTGCTCAGACACTGTGTTCTTGTTCACAAAGCCCTGGGTTTTTCTTCTGTCATGACCTGCAACATTTCTGGCTATTGAAGTAGACTGACATTATTTAGGACTTTGGCAGCAAACAAAGGCAGGTTTTTCTCACTGTCACTGGGCTAGGTCACCCCATGATTGTAATGCAGATTTTGATAGCTCTTTCGACATACAATCTAAAGAGGATTTTCTGCGTAATGTATTTCTCTGAGGATCAGCAGTGGTTTTCTCAAGGCAAGAGGTAAAAAAGATTTCTCGCACTGTGAAAGCTGCTTTCTAAAACTAGAAGCAGAGCACTAGAGTTAGACCTTGCCCTAGGAACACAATTGTAAAATACATAGAGCTGTTCCCTAGTGTGTCTTCATATCTAGATTATTTCATTAGTCACCATTTTTTTCACGATCTCCTAGTCTCCTGTTACCTCCTAGATTTTGTAGGTTGCCTAAAAAATGGCCAAGTGTTAAGACAGAAGGAAATGGGGAGCAAAGAGCAGCGGGGGCCAAGAGCACTGTTTCATTCCATAAAGTATATCTACTTGCCCTGAATCCAGGAATAATAACTAGTCTGATGTAACAGTAATTTAAGGTGGCTTCCTGCCTTTTTCAGAGTCATTTTAGGATCCCAAATACGACTCCTCCACCGTGAAAAGAGTCAATTAACATTTCTGTCTGAATGTGCTATCTCGTTTATTGAAGCTCACCTGATACAGCTACAGCTTATTCTAACTTTGATCTCTGGTGTCTGAAGAGAGTCCTTCAAAGAGTCATTCTGGGTGGGAAATGCAGCACAAGCAGAACCTGCTACCATCTGGGGAGGGGAAATGGAGGCACCAGGATACTGATTATCACAGCTGTATTTAGAAGCAAGGGGTGAACTCCCATCTTTTATGTCAGTACCTTTATTCCTGCAGAAGGTTCAGGAAGCACCCAGTGGTATGTGCAGCCTTTTCTGCATTTGAAAGAAAAACTTAAAGCTCCTCTGTATGAATTAGAGCAGTCAGGGCGAAACTATCAGCTAAATCTGAGACCGAACTGAGGATCAGAAAGCGTCCCCTCACAGCTCCTGTTCAGCAGTGCTGTATATTATTTTAAAGGAGCCTTATGCAAGAATTATGTTGCTTTCTGAAAGAAGAGATTGTTTTACTTACTTGATGTGGGAAGGTCCTCAAATTACAGCCCTTCCTGCTTATGTTATTACATTCTAGGGTTCATCTTGCCGTAGTTACCCTGTGCTGTATAGGAAGCAGGATCCATGGCAGTTAAATCCACAGCCAAACCTGTTGTTACAACAGAAGTCTCTTGCCAGAAAGCCTGAGTTATTTCAGACTTCTCATTACAGCTGACTGCAATTAATTAACTAGTTGGTTGTGCTTTGGAAAAAGGCTGTGGGAGATGTTTCAGTGTCCTGGAGCACAGTGACTGCATAGCTCCAGAGCAGGTACAGCATAGATTGGAGGCCACATTGACAGGGGATGGTTCCAAACTAGCACCGGATAAAACAGTTCTATCTGCCTTCTGCCTAGAAGACTGAGTTTTGGCTTATTCTTCCATCGCAAAGTGATCTGCTTTCCAGAGAGAAGAAGGGGAAAGAAGTAAATTTTATCCAGAAAATGGAATTACTCCAACCAAAAGTATGACTGTAATCTTGACCAAGATGAAATATTTTATCCTGAAATTCCCATTCATGGGTCTTCTAGTCCTGACTGTGCATGTCTCAGTGGCCATGCTCCCCAGGTGAACTCCCAGCCATTTGTGTCACTGGTGGGGCAGACCACAGTACGTGATGGGAAATGTAGTCCACCATGATCCTCATCACTTGGAGAAAATAGAGATGTGATGGAAAGTTACATCTCCCTCAGGGCGTGAATAGAACTTCGACTTTGAAACATTATATTTTTTCTCAAAAAGTTTGGTTTACTTGACGAGGAGAATTAGGAGTTTCTGACCCACTTTCTAACCTGCTATTGGATGCTGAGGTTCATGCTCTCAGAAAGTAATGGAGGGGTTCACACAGGCGTAACATCTCTGCTCTCTGCTTGCCCAAGTATTAGTAGATAAAAAGCATTCATAAAGAACCGAGCTGAAAGCAGCCTTGGGAGAGCATTTACTGGAGAATAAGGAAAGAGCTTTGCGAATCTCCTGGGATCATCTCTTGTTTGTGAAGAGTGGGGGGAAAGCCTGGTGGTCCTTGGGTGAGAAGCAGAGGAGGTGGGTGCTTCAGGTCTCAGGTTTAGTTTGAAGTTGGCAGCTGGTGGCATCCTTCACTGGATAAGAACTTTTGTGTGCTTCCTCTGACAAAGGTTAAAGGCTGCTTTGCGGCAAAAACAAAGTTAGACTGTGTGTGGAAATGAAAACATAATAAAGCTGAATCAAACTTTTTGGAGCAGCCAGCTCAAGTCAAGGACACAGCTTTTAGGCCTCTTTGCAGATGCTGATAAGGGCATGTGGCTGAAGCTTGGCACTCTCTGGCTTTGGCTGCAGAGCTGTTTCTTTGCTGGGTATATGGCATTTCTCAGGCTTCACTCTGGGCAGGCCATGCTATATTTAAATACATTTTACCGGTGAGGGATTAAAGGGCCTCCAGAGTTGTAAGGGCTATTCTGCAGATTCCTTCCTCCTTTCTTTTTTTGTTTTCCTTTAAAGGAAACTCTCAGTCTTCTTAGGGAATAATCCTTTGTTTATGTCATGAAAAAAACTGGTGCTCTCCTGGCTGGGAGTGTGGAAGAGCCAATAGGAAGAAGTGCCACTTGTGTGTTTTGATACTACCAAGCATGTCTTAAATAAACATTTGTTTATTTTTCTACCTTTCTGTTGAATTGCAGCATTGCCAACATAGAAGGTAAAAGTATCCAGTTCAAAGAAGGTGACTGTAAGCGTAGGCTGACATCCTGTCATAAATATAGACCTGGCCTCATGACAATGCCCTGCTCAGAAACAATGGGAACAGGGCTGGGAGAAAGAAATTTGTGAATTAACACAGCCAAGGCGAATGATTAACAGCTGATGGAGGAAAAGAGCTGTGGGCAAAGCTGCCTGCTGTCAGGAGTGCTTCTGACCTGGCCTTTGCCCTGTACACAGAGCTGTGTGATGTCTCTGCCTTGCTTACATGCCATCAGTGATGCCTCCCTGGAGATATCAAGGAAGTGGGACACATTCCTGTGCCAAACCACAGAAAAGATTTCCCCCTCCTCTCTCTCAGGCTGGGGCAGAGCAGTAGCTTTCATCTTCTTCTGCTGTTGGCTCCATCCTGCCTCGCCAACAGGACCCCCAGCCTTGGAGCAAGGGCAAGTTTCTGCCCTGCCTAGTACTTAGATCAGCATTTACAGTGCTTGGGATTTGCACTGACAGGGAACACCACCGGGCAAGCTACAGCCAGACTGAATCCCTGCCCTCAGGATGGCCCTGGGTGAAAACTCCGTGGGCCAGGTCATACCACTCTCCATTGTGTTGCACTGGAATGGGCGGTGGAGCCCCAGGCACTGCCAAAACAGAAATTAGAAGGTCCATCTCAGTCAGACTTTGCCATGAGTCCTAGGCTGATTAGGAACCTCACTGAGGATTTCTGTGATACCTGAGAAAACCTGTTATGACTTAATAAGAAGCAGTCTGCGGCTGTCAGTTTTTCTTGGCTCTGGCTGTTGACGTGGCAGAAATGACCAGCTCCTGTCCTCATCATGGCAGAGCAGACTGGGAAAAGACAGGAGCCACGTGCATCCGTAACTTATCTTCACATTTACAACACACTTGTGAGGACTTCATGACTGTTCGTGAACTGGTGGCTAAAGTTGGTGCACTCCCATCAGTCAAGGGAATATTTTCAGTTAGGTGAATCCCTTGTACAAACTGGATTGAGTTTTTTAAAATCTGCAGGGAGAAGCCTAGTTTAGCTTAGCTTCCTACTTGTTTTTCTTTATTTAACTACAGGGTTTTTTTGTCACTGTCGTGGAAAATGGCAGCTTACACTCAGACTGCAGTACTTCACTTGTGTCCTAAGCCACCTTTAGCTCCTGGGTGGAGCCAGCAGATCAGCATCTGCAGCAATAGCCAGTGACTGTCACTAGTTTATCTTATCTAGCACACAGAGTATGGCATTCAAGAGTTGAAGCACTGGGTTTTCTTCTTTGCTCTTTCTGTGCAGCACAGGGTGTGCCCCATTTGACCTAAATATTTGTGAAGTTACATCCTTGGGACAGGCTGACAAAAGGTTATAAACTCATTTGTTTTCATCTTTTCCTAAGTCAGACAGGCTGCAGTGAGGCATGACATCTGCCTCAGATGGGGTCCCTCACACCTTCCTCTGACGCATGTGGTGCTGGCTGCCATCTGAGACAGGATATTGGGCTGGATGGTTCATGGACTTGATGCACACTAAATTTCTGCTTCTTTAACCTGGAAGGCTCTGCTTGCTGCTGCCTTGTCTGCTTCTGTAGGCATGGACCTGTGGGCTCCGGAGGTACCATTTGTGTTAAGAAACAAATAGTGTCATGGGAGATCGTGTCACTTCTGTGTTACAGGGGCTCTTTATGCTCATGGGTTTGATCCTCAGCTTAGTGAACCAGTGTGAATCAGCACAGTGCTGTGAGGGTCAGGATTTTCCCACTGATGTCAAAGCCATTAGGTTGCTTTGTACCTGAACTCATCATTACCTGTGCTAGTCTTTGGAGGAATATAAGAAGGAGTAAGTTCTGAATGCTACTGGAAGGAAACTAAGCATTTTAATCCCAGAGGTGAAGTGTGTGTACATAATAACACCAGTTTTTACCATACCCCCAGAACTGTTTAAAAACAGCTGCATTTAATCATGGTTGTGGCACTGTTTTTTCTTCCAGGAAGAGAGAGGAGTGAGGTGCAGTGCCAGTATTTAAGCATAGGATGGAGTGAAAGGGATTCTTCCGCTCCATGTTTGGTGAAATTCCCCGGCCACTTCAAGAGCTTTTCTTAATGTGGGTGCCAGCTCTGCCCACATCTGGGCTCCCCCAACTGTGAGGTTGGTCATGGCTGTGCAAAGAAGCTTGTGCATGTAGCGGTCGTGGGTGCTGCATGAGGAACATTGCTGTGTCTCAAGCCAGTGCTACATTACAGACCCATGGACTGGGGCAGAAAATAGTGATTGTCTTGACTTTCAAAGGGTATTTTAGTTTTTAGGCAGCAGCATCTTTGTACTCGGTTATACTTGTTCACCACTCCATACCACACTTAGAGAGCTCACTCATGATGCCCTGTCAAGCAATCTTTCCTCTGAAAAAGCTGAACAAATCTGCAGCCAAGTGTTTCAGAGTCAGGCACAGCTTCCAATGAACATCCTGGCTGTGCTGGATTTTTTAGTGGTTGCTCTGAAACAGCACGTACCCCTGGTTTGTATGGTATCGGTGGGCAGCAGTTTGGGGGGAATTAGAGACAGGACATTGGGATGCAGGACTTGTCAGCTGGTGGGTGGAAGGAAGAGATCCTGAAATATTCTTAGGAGTGACAGGTGAGTTATTGCAGAAGGGAGTCAGTGTAGCCCAGAAGCAGAAACATTGTGCAGGGTACGAGGCTGGTACCACTTATACTAAAGTTGGTGATTTGGAATGTGCAACCAGCGGTGTTGTGAGCCTGATCCCACTGTTTGTGTATGCTCTGTTATCAGAGCCTCTCAAATTGGTTTCATCAGCTAATCCTTAACCCTTTGCAGACACAGACCAATCCTGCAATGGAACCAAGAGCCAGATAAGAACTAAATTCTTCCCACTCTTTCTTTGGAGGCTTTTTGCAACAAGTGCCCCGCACACCACTAAAAAATATGTGGAAATTGTTTAGAAAGAAGTAACAACAAACAACTCTATCCTTTCACCCAGGGGATATTTAGCAAGATAAGAAATAAAATGATTTGAAAAACCCCGTAGAAGAGGCTCTGAAATGGAAATTAAAGTTGGCTTTCTTTGAAAATTGACTGAATGATTTGGTGGCATAAGTGCCATTTGAAAGAAAGAGTGGACCTTCTGGAGCAGACTAGACAAAGGCATTCAGGTGCCTGCATATTCTAGCGTCTCTAAGCAGGTCAAAAAGAATTGAGTACTTGATGAGTGTAGAGACCTTTCCGTACCTAGTTTATAAAGAGTCACTGAAAAACTACACAGATCTAAGGTTTCTGAGTTCTTGTCCAAGTGTTTGACCATTCTCAGTGCAAAATTCTTTTTCCTCATAGGTGATCGAGTTTCCCTCACTGCAATTTGTCTTTTTGCTGTGCAACTTTGAGAGGCTGAGCTTCATCTTCTCTGTTGCCACCTATTATGTACTGGAAGCTGTGATTCCCCATTGCTCCCTGTGCCCCAACCTGAGCAAACCCAGTTCCCTCTTCTCATACGGTGTCCTTTAGCCCCAGACTATCTTGAGGAGTAAAACCAGACTCACTGGCTCACTCCCCTTAAGTCCATGTCATGTCCTGGGGAGCCCAAAGCTGGATGCAGTACCCAGACTTGGGCTCACATTGGTAAACAGAGGGGAAGAACAATTTTCTTCAACCTGCTGGTTGTGCTCTTGCTGTTGCAGTGTAGTATGGAGCTGGGGCTGGGCTTTGTTCATGGAAGGACACATTGCTGTGTGAGGCTCAGCTTGTTGCAGTGTAATAAATATCCCTCTCTCCCACTGGCAGGCAGTTCTACAAAACGTCCGTGACTGACCTCTCATGAGTCTGTATAGACAACAGGGACAGATAAGGACCTGAGCAATCCTGTATGGCTTCTATTTTTTTGTGGAGTTCCACCTTCCATTTAGTTTCTGATTGGTTCTGTCCATCAAAGCCTTGCAAGTGTTTGCAAGCTCACAGCAAAAGCAGAAATGTGTCTGCTCCATAAAATTACTTTCCCAATAATCCTCTGCTCTCTGAACACTGGTTCAGGTCTTGAGGCAATGCAAAGATCTGGGAGAGGATTCAAGGGAAACAGTGTCTTTCATGCATAGTCTGACTTCACTGATCTTGGAAAACAAACCGTTTTTGACCACTTTGATTCCTACTACTCACCCTAGTCACAAATGAATAAACAGGAATGTAGTTGAGCAAGAAGTGAATAGGCCAGAAAAACTCCTGTGTAAAAGCTTTCCACGCCAAAGAACCTGCACACTGATAATTGCTTTAAAAATATATTATTGTTTCGCTTGAGGTGGTTGGAAATCTGAATTACTAGGAGGAAAAGAAGGGCTGGTGGAGACTCCCAAAGCCTTATTCTTATGTCCTGAATCTACAGCCAGCTGTTGAGAATCAGTGCCACTCTATTTTCTAACTGCAGATGATGTTCTGGGGTCCAGCAATGTATGAAGGGCAGAAGCACAGCTAGATATTTTGCTCTGTGTTTAGCAACGTCCTTTTTGGGTTGCCCAAGGCCATTCATGTCATTCCTTCTGCTTCTGCCCAATTACTCTGTCCTAATTCTGCACCCGAGGCACACAAAGCTCTGCCTTTGCTTTTTGGCCTCTGCCCTGTGTGTGCTTCCAGCTGTGCTCTACAACCACCTCTGGCTGCACTGCAAATGGAAGCCCTGCCACCCATCCCCATCAATATCCCAGAGCCCACGGTCCTGTCAGGGTCATGCTGTGACCTCAAATCACCTATGCCAGTGGGAGGGTGAGGTTATGTGTATGAGCCAAGGTCACCAGGTGGCTCTTGGCCTAAGCCCTGAACTTCTGCACCACACTAGGGGGAAGGTGGGTGATTTGGAGGTTGTGAGAAGCCTGAGAATATAGCAGCATTCCTGCATCCAGACTAGGTGGAGCAGCAACAAGGGGATATCAGCTCTCCCTAGCAGTCAGTGTCTGAAACTTCCTTGTATTGTTTGTCCAATGCTAAGAGTTTCCCCCCAACGCTAAAAATAGCTTTTTGTTTGTAAGTTCACTTTGCATTCAAGCTTCCTCTCTTAGTTTTCTCAAGAGGTTCCTTGATATCTTTAAATTTGCTTTAACCGCTGGAACAAAAGGCAGTAAAATTCTCCTTGCGTGAAGATGGGAATGTTCTCACCTTGGAAAGACAGAGGGGAAGGCAGCTTTTAGTATCTTTTTATATTTAGTGCAGGTTTGACTGTTGAGAGCAAGCATCATGTTCAGCTTTTATTCCGTCTACCCAATAAGAACAGAAAGATAATGTGTTGTCCTCCTGGGATCCCAGGGAATAGTTGGCAGTGATACCATATGGCAAAAAATTGTTGCTCTCAAAAACACTTGAGCAACCACCAAGCAACAGTAATCACTATTCCTCTTAGCTCTAGCCCTTGGCAGCTGTTATCTGGACCAGATGTTGTCTTAAGTAAAAGGGAGATGCTGTTTTCTGGGGCAGAGGAATATATATTTTTTTCTGACATTATTGCTCGGTTGATTTCTTTTAAAAATAATGCCTTGTAGAATGTTAATAAATAGCTGTCTGTTTTGACAGGAGTGTCAAAAGCATGCTAATGTGTTATTGTTTGCACTATGGACACTTAAGACATATAAAGGGAGTTTGTATTGCTGGTTCCAGGGAAGCAGGAGGGTTTTGCTAGTGGTGGACCCAGTCCAGAGAATGTGTGTTACATATGGGTGTTTATATCTTGCTCCATCTGTAAGAGTTCATTTGGTTGATGAAAGATTGTTTGCTAGCACTCTAGGAGCTGGCAGGATGGTATTTATATCATTGTCAACTTTGATAAAAGTTTCAGATGTTACAAAAGCCCTTAACTTAGATCAGAAAAAAAAGATAATTAAATTAAATTTCTTCTAAACCTATTTGTGTTCAAAAATGAGCTGCCTTGCAGGCCTTTGAATCAGAACTGATCTACTTGGTATCTGTTGCAGTGAATCTTATTTGAAACCAGACAAATAGCAATCCAGCCATGATAGTGTGGAGCGTAACGTGGCACGGAGAACAGCACGGTCCTTTGGGTAAGGCAGCTCATGCAGTAGTTGTTGTTGGTATACAGCCATGTAGGTGTGATTGATAACTTGTGCTTCCTTCAGGTAGATCCCCAAACTCAAATCCTGGGTGTAAATGTAAAATCACAGGGCTATGAAAAAGTCACCTCCTAAAATGTCACCTCTTCCTTCTCTGAGCTGTGGAGTTAGACCAGCTCACCTTGCATCGGTCCTGTCTCAAAGCTGGTAAAGCAGCCTACCCAGACTGTCTCAAAGCAGCCTACCCAGACTGTCTGATGCAGTCCTTACTGCCTGGGAAGTTCCCTCCAGTGTATAATCACAGCCTTGCTGGCTTCATTTTACTTTTTCTTGAAACTGCAATGGGTGCAATGATACTGCAGCATGAATACTCAGGTCTTCTGGAAATATTACATCTCTTCTGACTGCCGTCAGCCAGCAACTGGTGTAACACAACCAATTCTAGAGTGCAATACTATTTTGGTATCTAGAATATGCATGGGAAGAGAAATTAATCTGTGAAACAGAGCCCTTTGTTCATACAAAAAAAATAATTAATGAGGACATGTGGATACCAGTTCCTTGGTGAAGGAATATATTCTCAAATAAACACTCCTGCTGAAGCAAGTGCACAGTGCAGGGTTGAATCATCTTCACCTCTTGGAGGATATGCCCCAAAGATGCCGTGTGATGATACAGATGATACAGAAAGGAAATGTTGCATTTCTTTGCCTTTGTAACATATTATGTATTGAAACAATACTTCCTCTGGAAAGGTCACGGCACTGAGTCATGCAGCAAACCTTATCAACAAGTAGGCATATTATACGAAATGTTAACACTCGTACGTGTGAGAATGTTGCTTAAGACAGAATCTGAATTTATGCAGTGTTAGTAATAGGTGGATACATTTTCCACTAGCAACAACTATAATAAAATCAAGTTGCAACTGAAACTGAATACTAAATTGAATCATAAAAATAAAATAAAAATGAAGTGCTGGTAGATTCCCATCTAAATCCAGTTCAATTAAAGGAACTGTTGAGGCCAAAATTACGCTTGAAGCAATTATGAAGGACAGGCCCATAATGTCATCTCTGAGTCAACGTTCAAATAAATTACTGGCCCTTGGAGGGAACAAATTCCCCTCGATTCACATAAAGGAATAGTCTTTTCAGCTGGTGTTTCTGAGTTGTGCTGCCTGTCTACATGCACAGTCTCAGGTTATTTGGGGCTGTTTGGGACTAGTGCGAGGCTGTGGATGGAAAGGGTGTGCAGCAGTGCCTGCTGAGATCCCTTGAGGCCTTTCAGCACAGGGTGCTCTGCTCATTTCCAGGACAAAGCTCAGCACAGCATAGTAGAAACAGAAGTTTTCTGCTCCAGATAATCATGAAAAAAACCTGTGCTGGGAGCAAATGATTGTTGGTTGATCTGGCACATGTGGCTTAGGAATGGGGTACGTTTGCACTGGGTGGTGTTCCCACTGAATGCATTTTTGCCTCGGTTTCTATCAGAGCCTTGAAATAAGTGATCACTGGCTTCCACAGGAGTAGTGTCTTAATGAATTTATGTTTTAAAACTTTTGTTTTTATTCAGATGGGAATCTGCCGGGATTTTTCTTTGTGCTCTGATTTGGCATTTTGTTGCAGTTGTAATCATTTGAAATGTCTGGTTAGGAATTTTCTGACTTTTTTTTTTTTTTAGTTAGAAAGTGGTAATCTAGGATAACCTGTCTGTGTTTGTGCAGGGGTCAGTTTGGTAAAACTTCCAGTCCAGAAAATGTTTCCAAGTGGTTTCAAAAATAGAAAGCATGAGATCTGGATGTTTTTTTTACAGTTTTATTTTGCTTTACTCTTGTCTGTCGCATTAAAACCAGAAAGAAGATTCCAGTTATTCCATTCCATTTCCCCTCCTGAGGTGATCCCTTTGCAAGGATTTTAAAGCTCTTAAGTTTCCATTCCATCTCCTGGCAGTAAAGCACTCCCCTGACTCTGGTCTTATGTGAGTACAAAGATTTACAGAAGCTTTCTGACAACTCAGTCTGAGTTTTAGTTAGATGGAGGAAGGGCTCACTGTAGGGATGTCTCAGCTGGCTACATTGCCATATACAGCTGTATTTTTCTTGTGTTTCTGGTTGTCAGAGTCACAGCGGTTCTGCACGCTTTCAGACATCTTTTACCCCTAGAATAGAGCGGTGGCCCCTCTTCACAGTAGAAACCCCACCCTTTTCCTTTTAACCAGGCTCTGTGTCATGAAGCCCAAAACTGGTTTTGATGGACTTAATCTGGCAGGAGACCATGGGAGCAAAACTAGGAAAAAATAAAAAAGCTAAAATATGATGTACTGGAATATCACGGCTTTACCTGTCCCATGAAATCTTCAGTAACTGCTGAGTTGTCAGAGAACAGAAACAGGTATATAGAAAATAGCAGAGCACTTAGAAATAACAGTGGAGATTGGGTGGACGGGGTAGAAGGGAACAAAAGGAGGAGAGAGATGAAACCATCCACAAAAAATACTTTGCTAAAGTAGACATGTTTGAATTAAGCAAACATTTCCTTGGAGGCAGGTTTTTCCAGAGAGCCACAACTCCTCTGTGTAACTTGAATGACAGATGTCAGTTGAAGTGACTGTTTCCTCTGGAGGAAATAGTTTGCTTTCTGAAAAGGCTGTGTATGTTCTTCTCTGCTCTGTATACCAGCACGTGCTAATAATTAAAGCAATGAACGATGCAAAGAACTTTCTGGACAGAAATCCTTTCCTGTCTGTAGGGAGGTCATACACTGTTCCAGGTGATGGTACAGCTTGCCACAAAGCAGTCGGCAACTCTGTGCGCACATGCAGGCTCGACCCGAGAGGAAAAACATCACTGTTGGACTCGTAACTTGCGTAGGGAATCCAGTGCTGGGAGCTTTCTGCACCACGTTGAAGTCAGTGGCCACGAGGTCAAACACGTACGTGTGTGCTGATGCCCGCGCTACGGTCCCAGAGCTCAGAGCAGAGGGGGAAGGACACCGCTGGGCTATCCAGCAGCGCTAACGATTCAGGTCATACAGACCATCCCGGGAAAGAAAGATGAACTTGCATTTTTCTCCAGTGATGATGGTGATGTCATGATATGGTAAACAAAGTATTTCATCTTTTCTCCTTTCCTTCACTCGGTTCCAGGAGCTAGTCAGGGTTTTCTGCCAGAAAGCTGACTTTTCTCCTGGCTGAGGCTTGAGGGCCCATCAGTGCTGAAACATTGCTGGAATGTTCTATCCTGCAGACACGAGGGAACAAACCTCTCTGGAGGAGGAAACACTAACCCAAGAGCTACAAGCTTTGTTTCTGTACCTGTCACAGTTATTTATTATTTCAGGCAACTTCTGAATTTATACAGTGCTCCTGAAAAGCAGTGCTGAGCCCTGAATAAGTAGATGAACAGACTCTCAGCACCTCACTGTTCATTTTGGCAAGCAAATGGAGAGTGCTGTGGTGGAGGGGAAGGTACAGCATCCAAAATTACTGGGTCATGTAGCAACAGCTAGTGATGCTTTTAACTCTTGCTGGTACAACTTTGAAAGCAGCTGTTTTGGACACTGAATATAAAGGCAGTTTCTTTGCAATTATTTTTTGTTGACTTCACCAAGATGCCTTGTCCAAACAAAACCACGTGCAAGTGTGTTCATGCACACACAGTGCTCATGCACACATGCTTGCACACACATTCTGGTATAAACCCACTCCAAAATACAATTCTTCCTCTCAATTTGGTACAGCACTGTTGCACTCCAAGTATTCTGCTTGGGTTTGAATGTCGTGGTCCTTCTCTCTCCTGTCACTGCCTAACCTTCACAAAACCTTTATTTTCAGAGAGCTTTTCCCACCAGTAACACAAATATAAGAAGAGCTGGGAGGAGGTCCAGTCTGGTGCCCTCTGCTCCTGCCATGCACCCTCTCCTGGCTCTGATCCCTCGCTTCTTCCTCCTTCTTGCTCTCCACTTGCTGATGATGCTTCAGGATGAAGTGACTCAGCAGAGAGCAAGGCTGACTCAGTTGCAGTTGTCAGTGTTTGGGAAAGGGCTCAGACTTCTTGGAACCTCCATTTAGTATTCTCTAACTATGCCTAATATGGCCTTGAATATACTTCTTGGTTTTATGGAAACTGTGTGTGACATTAGGCTTGGCGAAGCAGGAGTCTTAGGACAACAGTGGAGGTGGTTGTGGGTCAGATGTGTGTACAGGGAATGAAACTTCTGCACTGCAGGGTTGTGAAGGCGTAGAGACCAATAAACGCTCTGAGAAATATTCCCAATGTGGGTCTCCATCCTACCTAAAGAGCCAGCCTTTCTCTGTCTTCCCAGTAGTTTCCAGTTACAGGGGACATCTGTAAGCAGGGAATCAGACACAGAGTGCTGAGGTCTTCCTTGGGAGTTATGAGGTGCAGGAGGAATCTAGGAATTGCTGAGGCATGAATCCCAAATACGTGCACATTTCCTCGCTGTGTTTGCTGGCGGCCATGGATGTGCTGTTCTCTCTCAGGGAGGTGTGAGAATACCAGAAACCAGCCCATCTTCTGAGTCAGATGATTTTGAGATGAGGAATCTTTTTTTCATAAAATCCTCTGAAACTGGTCCCTGGCAAGTGCTGCACGGCCAAGAAAACTGTGTCTAGTCACACATCTTTGTGTTTTCTGCTGCTAAATGTGGAACAAGTGTGTGGACGGACATTTTGATCAAAGCCTCTGTGTGTTTGAGCTTAGGGTGGAGAAGCTAAAGCTGATTGTACCTCGCAGTCTTTTTTTTTGTTATATAGCTACAAAATTGCAAAAAAGTAATGTATTCCTCTGTCAAATATATATGATAGCACTAATTCATCCTTGGGTACCACCTCAGCCTTGTGCTGGGCCAATGGCTGGATTTTTGCTGTTAAACTCAGATCTGCTCCAAACACGTAGTTTGGATAGGAGTTGTTAAATTACCTTGCTGTCCTGCAGCCAGATGAGGGATTTGTCCACATCCTAATTCCCCTAGGCAGGTCCTAACTCCATTCAAGCCTTTAGCATTGCCCACCCTGCCATGTATGAGGTTTTGCTTGCTCTGTCTGCTGGGGGTGGGGGGGGGTGGGGGCAGCAGGTGGGGCTGTTGGGCCATTGCTGGGTTGCTCCATGGGAAATATGGTTTTCTCTACCATTTGCAGAAAGCACTGATAGCCAGCACACAGACTGTGACCCTCTACCCTCCCCTTGTGTGTACAGCATGAAATAAATGTCACCTGATCTATAGAGCCCACTCTGCTGAAAAGTAACAGTCTGTTTTATGATAGAAGAGTCTGTGTGGTTAAGAAAGGACAACTGCTTTCTTGGAATAATGTCATATTAAAGTAACACTTCCCTTTCAATAATTTTTAATTGTGTAACAGAGAACTAAAGTTGAAAAGTCAAGGGGAATGAGAAGAACTTTCAAAGATATTTTGAGTGGGTTCGGCCTTTCAAATTCAAGCTGAAATGAGGCCGTGGGGGGAAGTCAGAAAAACTCAGACTGAAAAAAACTTGGATTTTATTAATCAAAGCCATTTTTTTTCAGGAAAAACAGAGTCAGAAATATTAAGCTGTATTGAATAGGAGCCTCTCAGTCAGCCAAAAGTGTGAAATGAACTCTGTGATGATATTTGAAGTATGCAGGTGGCATGTGTAGGTACTTCTATTTACTTTTCCACTCTAGTGATTTTATAAAACAATTAAGAGGTGTGCTAGAAATAATGAGATGAAACATGGTCAATGGATAAAAACATTGAAATTGTTTTTTAATAAAAGAGAAGGAAAAATATGTAAGTAAAGGAATGGGTCCCTGTTGAAAATCAATGGAAGCTCCATCATTTGGATCGTTTGAAACCAGGCTGCACACTTCACTAAATAATATGCTAAGGCAAACAGCTGTAGGTTTGTTCCTACAAGGGGCAAGATGACCTAATATATCATCTTAATTTCATTTCTAATTTCTGTACTTCAAATCATGTAGCCAAAACTTGAAATACAACCTACAGTCTGCTAATTCCTTCCTTTCTTCCTGTCTAGAGACATGTTGAGTTGCAGTCAATTACCCAACATTTTTGACTATTATTTTTAGCCTGGTTTCCTAAGGAAATCAAACTTATGTGAACATAGTGACACTGTGTCTGCCTGCCAGTCCCTTTTCTTTCCTCTTCCCCCAGGAAGTTCTTGGCCAAATTTCAACAAAAATTAGGGTAGGGCTAGGGTCTAAAACAATATTACAATTCTTCAAGATTTAAGAGTGGAGGAAAGTGCAGGGAGAAGGAACTGCAGGTAGCATCATTAGACAGAGACTGCATTGAAGGTTAATCTGGATTTGGCATCCAGGAGTTTGCACTGAGCTCAGCCCAGGGCTATGAGCCCCAGGAAACTGGTGACCTTCTGGCAGGGCAGGTCCATGGGTTAGCTCACATGTTGGCAGAGATGGGGCTGTGTTGGGACCATTTGGCTGGCATAACTGAGACAACTTGTTGTTGGTCGCAGCCCTGCAGCTGCTTTCGTGTGGCTGCTTCTGTTGTGGTAATGCTTTTCTTCCCATTTTTATTGTCTTCCTGGGGTGTGCTGGGGTGAACTACTGACAACAGGGCTCTGCCACATGGTCTTCAGGCCAGAAAGAAGACTTTCTTGGTTCTCACAGGAGGGCTTTTTCCCCTAACTCCTCCTTTGAAGTTGTCTCACTCCACGCCCGAGGAAGCTGATGTCATCAGAGGATGGGAGGCTGTGGCTGCTCTTGGCCAGTTCCCACCTTTAGAGGAAGGAAATTCCTTGAGGCAGTGCTGTTTATCTGTTGGCCCCCAGAGAGTCGGACCAAGAAATGATGTGACTTTCTAAAAGCCATGGATTTTAGATCCCCCCTGGGCTCCCCGCACTGCTGTGCTTTCATTGTGCAGGTGGCTGCCTGGGGACAGCGCATTGATTGCAGTGTCAGAAAGCTGAAGTCTGGTGCCTTAATTACTTTTACACCTTGCTTGTGGAATTCACTCCACAGAAACACAAAGCCTCATGCAAGCTAGCTTCTGTGGATTGATTAAGGAAGAAAATCCCAACAAACAACCCCCCCAGGATTAGTGAGGGCAATGAGCCAATGCAACTCGGCAAGAAGGAAAAGGTGGGACTTGCTGCTCCAGAGATGCAAAGGAAGAGGCCCTTGCTGCAGCCTTGAAGCTCTGTTAAACAGAGCACTGAAATCACCCTTTGTGCTGGAGAGAAGTACAGCAGTCAGAGCCAGAAGGACAGAGAGGGCCTCAGACAGTCCTGCCTAAGGACACTTGCAGGTTACCTACACAAGACTGCAGAAAACGGCAGGGCAGAGAAATGCATCTTCCCCCAACAGATGCCCATTGCTGCCAGTAGTAGTGTGTAGCTGGCATGAGGTTTTCCTGATTAGCCCTCTTCAGCTCATGCTCTGACTGTGTTGGAGGTGGCTGTGTGATAATGGCAGGTGGAAGCGAACCTGTGAGGGTCCAGAGCAAACATCAGGCTCAGCATCAATGGGAAGGAAAAGTGCATCGCACATCCTGAATATGTCCAGTGTGCCTTGGACATCTGCAGCCTCCACAGAAAAACACACAGACCCTGATTTGCTGCTAAGTTAAGGGAAACTTTCTGCCATAACATCCACAGTGTGGTGTAGATATGACTTTGGGTAGTCATCTCACAGCCTGCTGTGCCCACAGGAGGCAGGATCAAACCCCTTGAGCTCCAACCATAAACTTGCACATGAAGCAGAAGCTTGGCGTTGATGTGGGCAGTGGGTGACGCCAGAAGCCCAGAAGTGGCTGCATGTTATCACAGAGTGACCTTCTGACTGGGGATTGTCTCTGACAAGCAATTCGCTTTGCAGCAGAGAGAGAATGTGTCAAGCAAGAATGTGCTGTCTGATGGGCCAGCCTCTGGCTCAAAACAGCCAGAACTGCCCCCCTCAGCACACTGTGCCTCAGCATCCTTTTTTATATTGAATAATCTGATCCTTCTTTTAGCCTTCTATCCCAGGTAAAGCCTTCAGAGAATTCAGCATTAGGTCTCTCCTCTCCAGCAGGAGGCATGTGCTGACACACGGATATTGCTGGGCTGGCAACCTACACTGGAAACACAGTTATTCAAGACAAGAAGTTTCTTTTGCTGGAGTAGTTTATCAGAGCTACCCCAAAAAAATTATCTATACTGGAAACAAACAAAAAGAAATCTCTCCTTTTGTAGTACTGCATCCACACCAGGGCTTTTTGTTGGCATAGTTGTCTCTCATAGGGGTGATGTATTTGGTTTTTTCACACTCCTGACATAATTAGGCTTGCAAAACTTCCTTGTGTAGACTATCCCTAGTAGAAAAGGGGTCAGCTTGCTTCAGTAGCACTTCCATACACCAATGAGAAATGCTGTTTGTCTTAATGTAGGACATTACATGTATTTTCCACTGTTGCACTGTTTCCCACAGAAAAAAGCAGTCCTAAAAGCTCTGTTTTATCCAGTCAGTTTTGTTGATCCAATATATCTCTTTGTGTGTGTGTGTGTGTAGGCCTGATTCGCAATTTGCTATAGCACAGAGATTTGTTCATTGGTGAAACAAGTACACGGAATTTACTCGCTGTTGTTCAGGCAGTTGAAGAAGTGTGGAAAGAGAATACCATAACACAGTAACTGTGCTTATTTTAATCTGTTAGTTCGATATGCGAAGTAAAGTTCAGGACCAAATAGTTGTTCTAAGGAACATTGAAACAATTTGTTTAAATTATATGCTGCCATTCCTCCTGAGCAGGTTGAAATACAAACACTGCTGAGAAGAAATGCAGTAGCAGCTAGTGAAGACATTCAATGATTCACATTAGCAAGGAAAGAATAGCCACTTCTGGGACTGGTGCGTTTGAGAAAGGGGTTGTCGCTTTGTGTAAGGGGCAAAAAGTACTGCAGGAAGATACCATTAATGGTGACAAGCAGACATGATTGTAGAGTGAAAAGCCAGCATACAAACTGCAGTGCTTCTGGTCTGGGGATAAAGAGAGTGCCCTCTCTGTGAAAGATGTCAATAAGTCACTTATGGGAAAAGCTGGAGCCCTGGTTAGATGTCCTTTACCCAGTTGCACGACTTTAGATGAGGTTTTCAGGCCAGTGAAAATTGTTGGCTGCAGTCAGAGCCCTCCAGCCTTCTCACAGGATGGCCCAGGTCATCATTCCCAACCCTTCTTTCCTCCTTTCCTTTTGTGTGATCAAGCAGCCCTATCAAGTCCACCAGCAAGGGCTCTGAGGACCACCGCTGGCACTCCATGGTAAGCAGCATTAAGCCTAGAAGCTATTGCCTGGCTTTGAAGCTGAGTGGTCAGCCTTTGTATATGGAGATAGAGAGATTATTTAGATAATGTGCTACTGGATGGAAAAAGTTTACCTCCCCCTCTGCAGACATAGTTTCAGACTAACTAAATTATACTCAGCATGGGTATTTAGGCTCAGTTCTGCAATATAGCATTGCACCCTGAGGTATGGTGCCTCTCAGTTTGTTGTGATATTAATCTTGGAAGCAAAACAAAATCCTTTACAAAAGATCAGTTTAGTGCATCTCCTTTGTCTTGGCAGAAGACAAATTGGAGCTGTAACATCTGGTTTTCTGAAGGGATAGTACTTTTCCACTCTTGTTTTTCTCTGGCAGCTGCACACCGCCTGAAAGGCTGAAGTCAAGTACTTGTCAGTGGTACCTCTGACACCAAGCAGGATAATGGGCCTTAGAGATGAGCTTAATATTTCAAAGCACCAGGCAGATTTTAATTATCTCTGCTATTATTTCCCTTAGCCCACCAATGAGTGTGAATAAGCCATAAGGAGAAATACCGAATCATGCAAACACTTCCATTTAACAGAAAAAAGCGTTGTTAGAAGTGGTGGCTGAAAGAAGAATCCCAAAAAACTCAAATGAGAAATGAAACTTGAATGTTCAGTAGGGATGGGAATTAATCACGGGGGGGGAAATACCAAGGGAAGTGCTGGCTTTTCTCTATCTCTTGATATTTCAGATGAAGATAAGTTGTTCTTCTGTAAGAGATGGAGAGATATGTATTGGTCAAACTTAAGCAATTGGCCTCAATTCAGGCACAACTGAGTGAAAAGTAATGTTTTTTTGATAGAGAGAAGCCAGACCAGACTCTTCTTTGTAGAGTTTTAAGCTCTATAAATCCATGATGTTAACTATTTTCCCTACTTTATCTAAGGAAAAACCCAAACTGGCAGGTGAAACAAGTTGCCCAAGGCCATATAAGAAATTAATGGCAACATCAGGAATATAACTCAAGATTTCCTGGCTTTCTGCCCAGTTCTCTAGTTATGCAGCCCTGAGAGATGCTGATGCTGTAGGGGAGAGCCTGAAATACCCACTGTCTGCCTCTCCTCACTGCAGCTGGCTGTCATTCCCCTTCTCAGGCAGCCTACACCCCTTGCTTGGTGCTGCCACCGTGGCCAAGCACCTGAATACGAATTTTCCACCAGTGTTTGGGCACTGCTTGTGCTTGGCTCTAAAGGCTGGAGAGGGGTCCTCAGACTCTTCTTTGTGCTGGACATCACAGACAGACCTCCTCCCTGCTGTGTCACTGCCCAGCATCCTTAGGACACTCCTATGCTTGCCTACAGGAGTTTCAGGAACAGGCAAAGGTCACAGCCAGGATGAGAGGCTGCTACTGGGTAAAGTGAAAGAGTGAAGGAAGATCTCCCCATGCAGGTTCAGATATTGCCAAACTGGAGTCATCATGCAAATAAAAAGGTAAAAGGGGCTTAGAACAGCAGTGGTAAGAGCCCTGACCCTGTGTCAGCAAATCGATTGTGTATATCCTCAAAAATACATCCTGCTGAATCCTGCTAAACACACTTCTCATGCTACGCAGGGGCTGAGGGCTTAGCTGTACCAAGGCTTGTGTAAATGAAGGGCTGTGCATCATTTAAGATACTATTTTTTAAACAAGCCACCTGTAATGGGGTAGATAAGATCAGCTATTTCCTCAGTATATCTAGAAATAAAATATTTTTTTCAAGACAAACAAAATTCAAAACATAAGAAAAGATCTACCAGGAAACAGTGTATCAGGAAATTAGACAGACTGGGTATTTTTGTCCTTGTGAGCTGATTTGATCCATTAATAACAATTTGCCAGCACAAACACCTTTTGGTGCTGTGAGGCCTGGTGACTCTCATGTGGCAATGCTGCTGCCATAAAGGTGAGTACTAAGGATGAGTTAGGAGGACTGCACCCCCTCAGAGACCAGCAAAAACCTAAGCTGTGTCCAGGTTTTGCCTGTATTTGGGCTTCAGTTCAGCATGGCCATCTGATGTAGCTGCTGTGCTAACTGGAAAGTGACTACAATGTTTTAAACCTGGGGTGGAAACATGTCAGCAGTAAGTGATGTAAATGTTGACTGTGTTTTTCACTATAATATCTGATATACAGCCAGCCCAGCAAACGTTTAGCTCTCTTTCTACTACCTAAAACTTATGGACATGAGCCATATCTTTTTACAGAAGTTATTCATGCATATGTGAGAGTAGGTCTTACCTTAATATATTACCTTTGGATTTTTTAGGTTGAAAGTAAAGTAAGACGTTATCAGAAGGATCTCATCTCCTGTGTTGTGCTGGGACTGTGTTCATACAAAGAAGGCAGCTTTTCTGTCCTGCTGGGGTGGGAGCCAATCCCAAATCCAAACAAGAATTTATATCTTTCTTTGTAAAATGGTTATATCAAATCATGAACCTTTGAATAGGGTCCTTCAAAGGTTTCTTTCAAGCACTTTCTTTGAAATGCAATTCTCCCCTTCCCTTTTTCCTTGAAGTTTCTATTCCAAGGTACTTCTAATCCAGCAGTTGATAAGAGCAGCAACAGGGGAACTGCTGGAGGGGATCTCCTGGCACCTGTGAAAGCAGCAGGTGTGACAACCCAGAGTCCCGCATGGGGCTGGAAAGGCTTCATCTGTCCCCCTTGCGTAAAGGGGATAAAAAGTCTTGCAGCTCATAACTGGGTAGGGCAGACTCCTGGCATTCTTTCTTGCTCACTCATCTCTTTTGTCCACCCCAAAACATTAAAATTCCTAGTGGATGCTCCCAGATCAGGACATTTTAGTAAAGGTAGTTGAGGCCTTTCTTATTCTTTGTAGGATTCTTTAGGTATGAAAGGAGACTTCCTATGTACTTGGCTGAATGATGGGGAAGGTGAAGAGAGGTGTTGAGGACTAAAGTGTAGTGGTGGAGGGGCTCAGCATTGCAAATGATGTGAGGTCAGGAAGAGCCTCCTCGAACGCAGTCCTAGTCCATTATGCTTTTAGTGAGTTCTGCCTGAGCTAACTACCTAACTACTAAGAGAAACTAGACCTCTGGAAGTGGAGGAGTACTGATTCTTTGGGTTAATCCTCCACGTCTGTGGAAATGTGTCTCCATGGCACTGCTGAGCTGCAGTGTCCCAGACTGGAAGAGGGCAGCATATCCTCACAGGTCAGGAAATGCTGTCTTGGATTGGAAGCTGCAAAATAAAATTGCACAAAGCAACTATTGAAAGGTGCTGTTTCCCAATCCTTTTGGAGAAAAAGCGACAGCTTTCTGTAAACCCAGTTTTTCAGAAAGAGGGTGGTCAGGCTTTCTTTCATTTTTCTTTTAATTTAAAAATCAAGCAGAAAAAGTCAGAGATACTGCCTGAAGCTGCTGCAATGAAAACGAGAAGCTGGTTGCTTTTGTGCTGCATTCACTCTGCAAACCCTGTCAAGTCATTTTTCTTCTTATTCCCATCCTTATATGTAGTAAAAAAACAGGCTCAAAGGAGACGACATTCTTTTTTTTAAATAATGAAACAAACACAACACTGCAAACATGGATATGGTGAAATTCCAGCAGATGAGGAGTGAGGAGGGCTACGTGGCTGTGAACTTACCCAGTCATGTGGTGGGAACAATACTGTGGAAAACTGTGCCTACATAGGGACTGCAGCATGGAGATCCAAAAACTTCAATACTAGGACATCACTTTCTTGGCAGCCTCCTGGAGCTGTAGCTTGTGAAAAGTGGTGACAGGGATTCTCCCTGCAGCAGGGTGGTGCCATGCTATGATGGCTCCAGCAGCACAGTCCAGCCTGTTATGCCCATCACTGTCTTCTTCTCCCTTCAGCTTAGGCAGAGACCCCTCTCAGCCACAGCAGTAATTCATTCTGAATTAAACCCCCCATCTTCTGATGGAAGCTGCCTGGCTCAAATTCCCCATAGTTTTGCTAATGTGAGGTGTGATGAGTTCTCCAAGAAGTGCCTGAAGAGACAGCAGAAACCAACAGAGTGGGGCCAGCTAGGGCATAAGAAAGCAGAAAGCTCTGAAATGAGCCCTGCTGCCCAAGAACTCACAACTTAGATCTATTGCCTTTCTAAGTGGAAAACTATTCATTCAAGAAATAAATGAATGCACCTGATGATAGAAGAAATTGTCTGTCAGTGCTATCAATGAAATATAAATGGAAATAGAAGACGCATCAGCTGGGTCAGGGCAAAGTTCCAAATGTAGACTTGCAATCTCAGAACTTATCAGGCTTCACAGCAGGTGTATTTGAAAAATAAAACAAGCATTGGTTTATCTGGAAGGATGCTGCTCACTTTGTCTGCTACAAATGCTTTCCTAATTAAAAAGTGAATTTTGGCACATCAGGATTCTTCTGATTATGGATATCCTCAGACGAAGGATATGAGCACTTGCTGCACTTTTCCTTGTGGCCCAGGCAATAGTTCTTGCAGGTGGCCACAGGACCAGGCATGCCGAGCAAGGTGAGAAGGGCATTGCTTGAGCAGTACATTGCTTAAGTGGCACAGTGAAGGGGTACCTGCAGCCAGCTCTTGTGCATCCTCCTGAAGGGTTTCCTCTTATTTTATGGAGTAAGATGCTGAAATCACGCCCATGGCTTTGGTAGTGAAAAATAAAGGAAAAATGAAAGAGAGGTCACTTGTCATTTTTATGTTGATGCTGTGACTGTAAGTTGGATTTCCATTTGTTGATAGTTTATAAATTAAACCAGTCTTTTCCTAATTTTTCTCAAATTAAAATTTGCCAAACTGCTTGAAAAATGGCATGAACTTGTCTAATCTTGACTGTTCCTGTGTGAAACCACTGGAGCTCTTGTTTGGTTTTTGGATGTCTGGGGACAAAAATAAAGGGGAGGCTTAGAGTGTAGGAAGCCTCATTTCCCGTTCTTGTTTGCCTCTGAAGCTTGAAATGAGTTGCATTATTTTATGACAAAATAGCTTATTACCCTTTACCCATCCCAAGCCACACTTCCTCAGTTTGTGGCGGAATAACCAGACATGTCATGGGCCAACTAAGGGTCAAAGCATTACCTTTTCTTTCAAACAACATTACCTCGACTCTGTTGTGTTCAGTGTTTTCATTTATTGCTCCTGAAGCTGAAACACATTCCAGATGTGATTTGCAAGGGATCCCACAAGGTCATAGCCAAGTTGAGGTGCTCTGACTGGCCTGTGGTGATCTCAAGGTGTCCTAGGGTGGGGGGCCCCACTCCCTGCTGTTGGCCTGGGCTGGGGCACTTGCTCCAGATAAATCCTGGCTTCTCCTTTGGGACAGAGGAAGGTTCTCTGTCTTTTCTGCGCCTCTGCCATGACCTCATTCATTTCTTGATGTGTGTGCTGAAGGCAGAAGGTGGAAGAAAGGTGCCTGTCCCCAGGACAGCACAAGAAAGGAAGTTTGTGCCTTAGGGAAGGGACAACAGACAAGATAAATGAGGTCTGCAGTCTTGAGGGGAAGCATTTACAAACCATAGCAAGGTTCTTGCATTATATTTCTGTGCAGGTTTTTCTTAGATGAATGAAAAAAAGTAAAGAAAGAAATTACTTCCTTGATGATATCATTCACCTCTCAATCCTTTAAGCTTACCAGACCTAAGTAACGACGCTGGTGTCTATTAAAAATAAATGGCTGTTTTTTCTGCTACTGTTCCCTCAGGACAAATTCAGGCTTAAAGCATAAAGACAACATAAATTCCTTTCTTCAATGTGAACATGCTAATAGCCTGATTTTCAAAGGTCCAAGTGCAAACAGCAGCGGGTACCATGGAAAGCCCAGCTGCAAATTCCTGCTCCTAGGAACTCTTGCACAGATGTCATTTCAGACCAGCTCCTGGTGCGCAGAGTTGTCACATCCCTGACTGTTTGTGAGGCTGGGGTTAAATCCCTCAACAGCAGCTTTAAGGGTAGTGCGTATTTTAGCTGTGTTAACTGCTCATGCTGCTGGGTGGATAAGCAGAATCCTCTGCTGCAAGTTGAAGTTTCTGAGACCCGCCTAATTAGGTTTTCCTGCCCACACTCATCATGCAGGGCAGAGATGTGCTGAGCTGTGCAGGTTGTCAGCCTCTTCTGAGAGGACTTGCCAGAGAAACTGTTTCTGGTGCTCTCGTATTCAAGCAATGGAGTGGGTTTGTAGGAAAACCAAGCACATCGCAATTAGTTAGGTATTTAAGATACCTCGATGGATTTTTTTCTTCCCAAGACTTTGTCCACTTGCCTTTTGAATCCATGTAAACTTATTTTTTTCCTACAGCATCCTGTAGCAAGGCATCCCACCACTTCCTTACATGCTGCGTGATGAACTGTCTCTGTCTGATCTGAATCTGGCACATTGAAGTCCCCTACAAAATCTCTGTTTTCATACTGGAAGGTGGTCGAAGTTTTCCGAGTTTTGGTCTAGATAATAACAAAATCTGGGGTTAATTCTGCACACTTGACTCTATAGCTGAAGATTTTTTTGTGATGGTCATGCTACATCATGAATAGAGGAATCTATAAGTAACTTCTGCGACCTGTGAGCAGCATTCTTACTCCCCAATACAGTTTTCATTTCTTCAGAAACAACAATCTCTAGCTGTAAAAATTCCTACAATCCAAGAAGTAGTGCTGTTTACTCTGAGCAACCCATCTCCAGAGTCCACGGTCAGGAGAACATCTTGCCATAGCCAGTGACTGCAGACAAATTCTATCCAAATATGGGGCCATCACAATCTGGTGTTTTTTTTTTTTTTTTCTTTTATCATGTCTTCATTCCTGTGAAACTGCATTTTTCTTCTCTTTTTCCAAACCAGTGCTGATGCTGGTGCATTGAAATGAAACACAGAAATATAGCACGGCTGGTGCTGGAAGAGGTTTCCCAATCAGGCCATGATCAGCAATATGGCCACCAGCTACAGACTGCACAGCCAAGGACTGTGGGCTCTGTCTTGGGACACTCCTGGGCTTTGCTAGCAGTGAGGCACTGGTGGGTTTTAATCACCTGGGACTTTTCCATCTCTGTCTCACCTTTCCCCTGCCCCCTCAGGATTGCTCCCTGCAGCATATTTGTGAGTTCGCTGCACAGTTAAAGGCTGAAATGACCCAAGTGATTGGGAGTGGGGAACTGCTGTGGCCTCTCAGGAGTGAAATATGGCTTTGTGTCTGCAAAGAGGTTAAAGCTGCTCCCCAGCAAGAGCAACAGAAGGAAATGCCCCGTAGCTAAGTTTCATTTTAGTGTACAGTATGCGAACACGTGCAACCCATTACAATAAAGCTCTTGCTGGAAAATGCCTAACCTATGCACTGTAAAACCTAATTAAGGGATTCCTTAAAAACAAAGTTACCAACCAGTATCAAGGAGTGGATAATGAGAGGCCGCTTTGTGTAATCCAACCCTTTATCTTTAGGCCTTCGGGGTGTCCATGGCCAGAGTCTGTCCCCTTGTTGTTGCTGAGGCCTTTATTATAATCATGGGCCCCTCCAGCAAAGGAACAATTCAGCCATCTCTTGTAAAGTAGACTGGCTCCACTTAGGTTTCCTAATGGATACAGCTGCCAGTAACTCAGATCAGCCTGCTGTGACCTTGGCAATAGGGTTTCCACATTCACTCGAGGCACAGCATGCAGGGATCTGTATCCAGCCCAATCAGGCACTGAAGGCAATGCCCAGCATACTGGTGATGTACCCAGGCTCAGAGGATGATGAAGATACCATTGCTTACAAGGGTTATGGTTCCCCTCCAGAGGGGACAAGGAGAGAAGAGAAGAGAAAGCTGGAGGATATCTTTCTTTGAGACCTCTCAAGCCAAGAGCCTGCTGCCTATAACTTCTCCAGCATCTCCAGCCCTTTCTCAAGAGCTATAGGGGAGCAGATCCCAGGGGATTTTGGCACTATGGACCACAATCTGACTCTGAGTGGTTTCACCTTGCAATAGCTGTGCAGACCCCTTCCATGACATGCAGAGCATATGCACCATCCCTGCAATCATGCAGAAATCATTGCTTACAATAACTACACTTCTCCAGATATGTAAACCAAATTAACCTTCCCCTGCTGATGCAGGGATGATCAGCGCCTTCAAGTCTTCATTTATTTTTGATATTTTTGATATTTTGGGGCCGGGTGCAGTGCAATAACCATGTAATTCCCACGTGTTCTGATGTGAATAGATTCATAGACTCCCAGAATAGTTTGGGTTGGAAGGGACCTTTAGGGGTTATCTAAACCAACTGATCTAACTCCATCCAGGAAGCTCCCAGCTCCTCACCTTGTCCCTCTGTGCTGGTCCTCAGAGCCTACTTCACAAACCAGACAAAGCCAGTTAGAGGAATCTGACTTTTCAGTATAGGATCTAACACATGCTCAAGCCTCATCTGAAGTAGACATATGAGATCTACTAAGCTGGAACTTGCTTAAGACTTTTTGGGAGGACCTGTGACTGAGATTCATTGCAAGCAGTGAACAAGGGTATTTTTTTTGCAGGCCTGGTAACACACAAATATTCTGCTTGCCATTAAGCTCACAATATTATGAAAATTGTTTCCTGTCGTGGTCTTGGCCGTTAATGAAGGGTCAAAACTAGAAGCTCCCCGTCTGTGCATAGGCAAATTCAACAGGAGCAGAGCCTGAGCTCTCTGTTATCACTGTCTACATCTACCCCCTCCAGCCCAGCAGCTGAGACTGAGAGCTAAGCTGAGTTTTACAATATCAGTAATTAGTCTTTTTTATGGTGTGCTCATTTGCAAGATTCTAGGTAAGGATCTGTCAGTGTTTCCATTATATGCCCTTCTGTTTCCAAGGCTTTATAACCAGGCTATAAAAACACGCTCTGGGGCAAAGTTTGCCACATAAATTCTCAGCAGAGAACCTGTTTTTGTTTTGGTTTTGTTTTGTTTTGCTCTGTCACTTATAAATATGATTTTTAAATGTTCGGTAAATATAGAAAAATTCAGGTGGCTTCTTCAAGCACATATTTAACCGTGTTTCAGTTTAGCTGAGGCATATTGCAAAGGGCATTAATTTCTGTGGCTTTTGGGAAGCCCAAGAATGAGAAGTTTACTGTAATTGAACTGAAAGACTATCTGTAAACTTGCATCTGGAATTAGGCATTTATTCACCACACAAGCTGTGCTAGAATTGCTGACTCTTTATAACTGCTAGAGGGCAGTTGCATCACACTGCGTTCAGCTCTGGTTGTGCATATACCGACTCCCAAATCCTCAGGCTATATCAAATGCTTAGTTTTCACACCTACACATCCAAGAAAGGGGTAAAATTTAGATGAAATCAGGATACAAATAGAAGGCTTTGTAGATAAATAGAAGAATGGAGTTATAGTGAGGATTTGGGATGGATGAGCAATCATTTTAAAGTACCTACAGGACTAATGATCTTTTCTCGTTCTTAGCGTGATTGGAAACAAAAATTCATGTCAATGTTCAAGGTTTCCTGTAAAAAACAGGATATGGCACACTGCTGTTATTTTCTAAGAAAATCAGTGCAAAGAGTTTTAAGACATAAATCATTAAATTGTATCTGTCAGGCAACATAAGCAATTCTCTCCCTCAGTGGTAGCACTGCTTTATAAAAAGCTTTCTCCGCTTCCAGCAGTTAGAGGTGGATGAGTTGCAGCATCTGGCTGCTTGTCACCATGCTGATGATGTGCCGAAAGCTGCTCTGGCATGTCCAGCCAAGTGACAGGAGAGGAGCCTCTGTTCACGGTACCTTTCCCATAGGGGAGACACCAAAAGGGCTAATAATCTTCAAGGTCTTAATATCAGTTAAAATAATTTTCTGTGTATCAAAGACCAAGTTTTTCAACTCTTTCTCTACATAAAATATAAAGTACTGATTTATCTCTCTCAAGAGCAAAGGCTACAAAATCTGCTCCTCGTCTTCTTTTGATGATTTTGTGGTATGTTTCTCTGATCCTCAGTCTGATCCTTTTAATTCAGAAGCTTTAATCAAAACCTCTTAACAATACATTCGCTTTCTGGTTTTGTGGTTTACATTTAATTCTGATTGATTTTTTTAAAAGGATGGTTACATTAAGATGCTATGGCTTCTGTTTGAGTGATTCATTAATATATGCCTCGGATGGCACAACCCCAGTCAAACTGAAGCTTTGTGTTGACAGACCACTAAAATAATACCCTGTGTATGATTTCCCAGGGAGTAAATAGAGCTTTTACCAGTGAGACCTTAAACCCTTATAGTATCACACAAGCATGCTCAGTTAAGACCTGGAAACTCATAGGTCTAACACAGAGCCATGTGTCAGATGAAGTTGGGGAGCAGTTACTCAGTGTGTTTTTGCTTTGAGGTGGAGTTTGGGTTCCCTTCATCTGTGCTGAAGTGAGATATCAATTCGTATGGGTGTGCAATTAAACCAGAGTGAGCTACTGCCAGATGAATTAAAATAATAGGATCTGATTTTCAGGTTTAATGATGGGATTAGTGAAAGAGAACCACTTTTGCAGGAATGCTGCCTTGTCAGATGGAGGAACGCATCTGCGTGTGATTGCATTTAACTGAGCTTTACTAGAGGCAGTTGGCTGGTGCCTCTGAGAGCTGGTTTGCTTGTTGCTCTGAACATAAAAAATGTTGAGTAACTCTTATTTTTATTAACTGAAATACAGCTCTGTTTTCGAAAGTCTGAACAATGCAAGAGATCAACAGTTTATGCAGTTTAAAATCATAGCTTCTTCCTTTCACCAGGGCTCTACAGAGTCACAGCATCTTGACCAACATATGAGTCAAATGAAGCTGTATTGTCTTTTCAAAATTGACTTTTAGCATTTGTTTATCTAGAATCAAAAATATTACTCATTTCCTCCAAGCTCGTCTCTTAAGCATCTTTGGCAAGAACCATGGCTATCATGGAGAAGAAAGTAGATTTACTTAGGAAAAAAATGTCTTTGTCTTTCTAGCAGAAATTGGATGACAAAGGAGGAGTTAGCCTAGGTCCTAATTAATGTCACATTTTCACATGGGAATGAAACAGGTGGTAAACATTTTTAAAGGGCATAATAAAAGTGGTCATGAAAGTTTATTTTTTTCAGCCTCATAATGATAGGAAAGACTGTTTAAGGAGTCGCAGGAGAGAATTTAGGGACCAGGTATATGTGAGGTAACATAACTCTAGGTGTAGATTCCTGCAGGGGCATAAGCAAAACTGCAGGTGCCTGCCTGCAGCCTGATGCATGTGCTGCACCAGGTGCGCACTCAGGTGCAAGGGTTTGTCCTGCAGGAGATCACTCACGGGGAGTTAGGGCAGCCACTGAGTTGAGAGACAGAGATTAGAGCATGCAGAGAGCGTGGCTGCTGCTGCATTGAGGGGTCATAAGCAATGAAGTTATGAAGGGCTAGCTTTGTGCACCTGTGATATGAACCAGTATAGGGCTATCTATCACTCTTTGACACTACCAGAGCCTGGGGATAGCAGTGAGAGGCTGTATGCTCAAAGATAAGACATTTGTGCCTTTCATTTCCTGCCCATCTGAGAGAGCCATGTGTCCTACAAAGGGAGCCCTGCTTGCCGTGGATGCAGGGAAGAGTTGTGACAGGGGGCAAGAAGAACTTTGCACTGTGGTGTACTGATATAACCTGTCACTCCTGGTGCAACTGTTGTCTTTACAGAAACACTCAGCTGTGGCCTTTTATCTCAGTTGGCTGGCTCAAGGACTCTTTTCAATTCTTTTGCAAAGCAGAGTGCTATTTAAATCTGTCTCTGGGATAATGAGGGAGGAGGAGGGGTTTGTACTAAAGGTTTTCTAGTGATTCTGGATGAGGAGTAACCCTTGAGTTGCTCAGGAAAGTCTCATTTTGCATTTTTTTCCTGTCTCTTGATGCAGACCCTTGCAGGTTCCTGAGCAGCTTCTCACGTGTGCCCCCAGCATTCCTACACTAGGGCTGCTTGGGCAGGTGAACACTGCTACAAGAGGGCTCCAGGCATTAAAAACCCCATAGTGTTCCTAAGGAACTGTCTCTTTCTGCCAAACATAAGAGCTTTTTCAAAAGAGAAAGCTATTTTCTTAAAAATATTCTTTTACTTTAAAGAGAGACCTGAACAAGGAGGAAAGAAGACATTCCCTTGAAGCTATAGCTGAATGGCAAACAATTAAAAAAAAATCCTGAATAGATGTTTTTCTTTTCCAAATGCATCGATGCTGTAAGTTAATGTGAGAAAGGATATGCCTGGCTTGTAGTGGGACAGTTTTGAAAATTGTCTTCTCCAGGTGACCACTTTAAAGCCTCTTGAAAGCCCTGTAAAATGAGCCGGTCCCAGCCCATATCCCGTAATACCTTCATCCACACCAGAAGTGATCCAAATCAGTGTTCTTTCTGGCTGTTACTGAAGAAAAGTCCCAGACTAAATGACCTATGAAAACTGAATTCTTTCACCATGTTTCATCCAGCCAACAATTGCACCATATTTTTAGCAAAGCACTGGGGAAGTTTCTTTTGGTTATATAGAGAGTGACTTTGTCTTCATAACTGTCCAGCCAGCCCCTTTCAGGGTGGCCTAAACTCTATACAGAAGAAAGAATTCCCTCCTGTACCTATGCCTCATGCCCTGGACCTGAAAGTTTTGAGGGAGCATTGCACACTGGAAGAAACTAAAAGGATGAAAAAGCTTTGAAAAGGTGTTTGTGTGGGATCTTCTCAGGTATTTCTGTCTTTATCATGTACATTCATGACTTGTCACGGCAAAATTATTCATTGTGCTCCTGCTAACTGCTCTGCTTTAGATTCCCTTTCCCCCAGAGGAGTTTTCATCTCTTTTTAATTCACTTGCTTGAATTAGTATTCAGATATTGTATCTGTTAACTAGAACAGGATTTCTTTCTTCTCCATCACTTTTAATGAAGTTCACTCCTGGTGCTTTGATAGACCAACTTGCTGCATTAGTGAAGTTTAAGGAAGCTTGAACTTCCTTGCTGAGCTCAGACAAGGGAACACAGAATTAAAGTAGCCAGCTGACTCCATTTTGTATCCTCTTTCTTAAAACATGAAGTAGCTTTCAGCTGAGGCTGCTGTACTCTGCTGACTGGAGCCATTCTAGAAAAAGGATCAACACACACCTGCACCCTGAGTGGCACCTCTCCCTGTGCCCCCATGCACCCTATCTGGTCATACAATTTAGCCCAACTAGCAGCCCCTGCAGACCCCAGATCTCTCAGGTGGCTGGCAGGAAAGCTTCAAGTGTAATAAAAAATTAGTCTGGCAAGACATCATGCCGGCGCTGGTTTCCGTGAAAAAGTTCTTCTATGGCTTTGGGAGAGGCAGTGGGAAGCCTCCTCCTGGGCTGTTGCATCCGGGAGGTGAGAACTGATGTCCTATTTTCTCGGTGGCAGGCGGGCTGCTTGAGGGGAGCACTGGGTAGCACCAGGCAGCTGGAACTGCAATCGCGTGCTCCTGGTAGGAGCGAAACAATAAAACTTCCTTGCGTCTCCCAGGCTCTGCAGCTTTCTGATGTCAACAACAGCAGCAGGAGGCTTCAGGCACGTTCCCGGCAGCTGATCATATTTATCAAGTTCATGTTCCTTGCTTTTTTTTTTGCTTTTTTTTTTCCTTAAATATTAAGGTCCGGGAGCCACAAGGTGGCCACGTTCCAACTCCGGCCCCTTTGAGCATAGAGAAATGTGTGCCGAGGACTGGAGCAGGGACATGCTTTCTCCATGTGAGCTGAAGAACAAACAGCAGAGCCCTCCACAGGGACTGATTGTTGACATGTTTATGATGATGAAGTGGGGTAGAGCTCTCAAAGGGGGATGCTAGAAATGAAGAAGTGAAGTGTGGCACTGATGAGGGCCTATATAATGCTAAATATTGTAGGAAACTGCAGTTTCTTCCTATTTGTGACCACTTCGCTGAGCAGTTAAAAAAGTCCCTTCCCAGCCGTACATCACGCGTTCCGCATTTGGAGCTGTAGCTGTAACAACAACAACAACCACCCAGCAGGCGCCAGGACTATTGAGTGATCGGGTTGAAGTTACAGAGACTCTCACCATAATTTATAACCCTTCTCAAAAAGTGTGAAAGATATGACACTCTGTGCCTGGAAATCCTACCCAGAGGACAGCTTACAAATGCTGAGTGGGTACTGGAATACCCCAGCCAACTGGGGCTTGTCATTTGGCTTGGGGTCACAGGCAAAAGCACTTCATCTTCCTCTGCATGTACATACGTGTGTCTGCACCGTGGGACGGTCCCTGGATCTGCTACCCAAGGTCAAACCTCCCACCTGGCATTTGAAGGAGAAAAAAACAATGAGAGAGTTGGGTTAAATTCTCCCTTGTGAGATGCACATTCTTCTGTCTGCAGTGGCCCCGGTGTTCCACTCTTCATGGCTAGCTCCATGGATCATGCTTCCCCTGGGACTACGCTGTTGCAGAGCACGTGGCTTTGGTGGGAACATTCTTGCACATCACACTGACTGGCATCAGGATGCTCAGAACTGACTCCTCATTGCAGAGCTAATCAGGCTCTGGGTGTGTGTTTCACTCTCTGCTGGTCTCCATCCTGCACCATGCAAGACCTTCAGATGAAATGCCCGCAAAGTTTCTCCCTGATTTCCGGTTACACCCTTAGGGACTTTGAAACAGGAAATCAGCCCAACTTTGGCCTGGGAAAGTGAACCTGTCTGTGGTCAGCTCTGGCCAGAAGTCATAATCCGAGACAGTGCCCAAGCTATGATGTCTGTAAGAGTTCTTTGTTAGTCTTGGCTTGTATTTGGTCAACGCAAAACTTCAGAAGGGGAAAATTTGGGTCTATTGGTTCTTGCTTGTGTAGAAATGAGTTTAAAGAAGCAAGGAACTTTGCCAAAAATTCCAGTTCCTTCTATTGAGTTGCCCATAAGCTAAGCAGCTCTAACCATCATGGAAATTCTGACCCTCAATTCACTCAGTGCTGCAATAGCTGCTTGAAAGCAAAACAGAAATGCACGTTCATACGCCGTATTTTGCAGGATTACTGGTTCTGTTATCTTTTCATTGATTTTGCTGGCTGACTCCGAGCACACCTTGTCTGGGGGCAGAACAGCTTTCACCCTGAAAAAAAAATCATATTTTTTTCTGACAATATTTCACTGTCTTGACCTGCTGTGGGTTTCCCTGTCGGTCTCTTGAATGTACGAGGTGGGAGCTGATGGCTTTGCCTCAGTCTGAATTTTGCTGCTACTGTGCTGGAGGTTGTGTGTCCCTTGATGGGATGATAGGCTTTGGAAATACACTTTTGCTCTAAAAGATAAGGTTGTTTTTTCAGAAAACGTTTCTCAGCTTTTTCTCCCCAGTAGAAAATTTATCTCTTCAACAACTAAATGGAATTGTCTGTGGGAGAGGAATTGTTGAGGAAGGTGGTGATGCCTCTCAAAATGGCCACTACAGGAGGACTTGTGTTTTCAGTACATCATAGTGTGATGTATTTTCCCCAGAAAACAGAATAAGCTTTGGCATTCTATCCTTAATGCAGTGACAGCACCTGTGTTTCTATATCTGTCTTTCAGTCCACTGATGTGTTATTTTTCATTGATAAGAGCAGGTCTGCCTTGCTGGGAGCCACTGGGTTTGCATTGCTACTTCCTGTCTACAAGCTTCTGGCCCCACTGCAGGGGTCCTGATTTTCCCATCTGTGGCTTCTTTGGTCTCTGGAATATTCCGGAGCTATACAGATCTGAGGCTTAACCTCATGTCCCAAGCCCCTGTCTGATATCAGCAGCCACAAATTGTGTCATTTCCGTCCAGCTCTCTTTCCAGAGTTGTGCATGGGAAGTCCCAGCTGAAAAGCTGTAACAAGTTCACTTTCTTTTCCTCCTTTCCTATGCTTTTTGCAGCACCTCCAGTTTTATATGAGCTCCATGAACTGTAGCGTTTCTCCCTGATCTGTTATGTAAATGTTAGGGGATTTAGAGCTGGATTATTTCAGTGATTCCTTCCTTAAGAAACACAACTGCTGAGAACTCTGTACCCTCTGTTTGTAGTTCTGGCAAACTGAAATCCTCAAACACCTGCCTGTATGAATGAATTTTTCAGCTTCATTTCTAAGGCATTGAAGGCCTGCTCTGAGTTCCAGAGGTATCCAATGTCACTTGCCATGTGTCTGACATCTCAAAGGAGTGCAATGCAAGGGGAAATGCTGACCTCCCACAGGGCAGCAAAGGGTGTTTTGGCGTATCTTTGTATCGAGCCAGGAGTCTGCAAACCCAGGAGAAAGGGGCTGCAGAATGCCTGTCTGGCTTTGTGTTCTCTCAAACTGCTGGTGCTGGTGGCTCTGTGCTACTCTCCGCATGTTCTACATTTCAGACCTGATTTGCTGAAAGAAAGTCACCAAACAGAAAATCTGAGAAACAAACCACAGAGAACATCTGATCTGATCGGAAAATACGTAAGCCTGTTAGCGAATGTAGGCTCTGCAAGGGCAAGCATTAATGGAGAACATATTTGTTATTAAATCCCATCCACATAAACCAATCTGAAACAGATGTGAGTGTTAGTGGTATTAATAACTGGGCAAACTCCAGGGATCCTGAAGGTATTGCTGCAAGGAGGAGGAGGGACAAAGACTGTCTTTGCTCTCCCATGGGTTTTATAAGGACTATGTTTTTACACTGTACCTTGCTTTACATTCCTTGTTGGGACTGAAAAAAGCAGCATGTGGGATGTGGAGAGGGGAATGCTGGATTAGAGCAAAGGTGACTGCCTTTAGGACAGGAAGGATGATGGCTGGTGGTAGAGTTGTGCTGAAAGAAAACCAGGTTCTCTGCTCCCTTGTCTGAGGGCAGCTGGGCTCTCATGGAGCATTCACAAACAGTCATGGCCAGAAGGGCAAAACGCTGAAGTGTGCTTGGAAGAGATGAAGGCACAGAGGTGCAAGAGGTACTGCTTGAGTATGAAGAGGCTTTTCAGAGCAATTTTGCTCTGTCAAATTTGATCAGATTTTCCACTACTTGCAGGTTTCCAGTCCTTTCTCTAAAGCAGGAGGACTCTAGACTTTTATAACAGACGTTTGCTAGGATTTTTTTATATTGCAAGCCCTTGTGTTTTCCCTAGCTGTCTTCTCTGAAACAGCTGAACCTTTTTTGGCTGATGGCTAAAACGAAGAAGGCAAACCAAAAAATTCAGCCCAAGGCAGACACTTGGCATGGAAAATTGCAGCCCAAGTGGTTTAAGTTTAACAAAGTTATTAGCAATTGAAAACAGGGCTTTATAATTGGAAATGTTTGGCGATCTTAATAATAGGTTGTGCTACCAATCCTGCCTCTTAGATGTGTGCGTGTACAGGGATGTGCATACACCCGACAACAAAGAAAGACATGCATTTGTGTTAAGATGCTTCTGCTGGAAATATGCACAAATACAATGGCACGCTGATGTCCTGCACTTCCAAGGCACCACTTTTTAGTCAGCTCTCTCTTTTCAACCTTAATTCTTCAAGTTTTGGTTTTCATTCTTCCTCCAATTGTGATTAAAAGCAAACTGAAAATGCTTCTTGTACTCACTGGGATAAAACACTGACTCTTCTCATGCTCTGAAAATTATTATTAAGAAGAGAATGTACACTGGCTTTGGGGTGGCACAAAGCCAGCTTCCAGGGTGCTGGGGAAGTAGCATAGATGCTTCATACCTTTCCTTTCTTCTTGAACATTGCAGCAAGAGTGGTGTTGGCTTGTTTTCAGTCTCTATGCATGTGCTTGGGTGCCTTTACATGAGTACTTTGCATCACGTGGAGATGGTAGCTTTTTGAGTGGCTCACCTGACTACACAACATTTAACTTGGGGTAAGAAGTGTCCTTGCTGGGCTGAGTCAGCCAGCCTGTCTGCTATTGACCTTCATTAGGTCTCTCTGCAGTGTATTTTGGTGCTCCATCGGGCATCCCAATAAAGTTTAAACTCTTGATTACCACAAGCTCCACTGCAGCCAGGAAACAGCATCAAGTTGAGTCATCATATTGTTTGAATTACACCAATATGAAAATACATGAAAGCCACAGGGAGACAGCATTTTCCCTTCTATATAAAATGAGTTTATCACCATATTAAAAAATTCAACAAAATCTACCAGCTTTTAACAGGAGATGGTGGAGCAGAGGGCTTAAGAGATGCCGAAAAAGCCAAGCATGAAAATAATTACATTTGAAAGAAGGCCTTGCTCTTTCTTCTGCTCAGCCTCTTTATGACCCCTGCTTCTGTCCTCTCTACATCTCCTCCACTGTCTTTCATTTTGGAGAGGAGAGAAGAGCAGCTTTGAGCTGTGGCTGCTGAGTCATAATCCAGTGCTGTTGAGACTGACAGGCAGGGGAGGCAGTCTTTGCACTGCGAAGCTGAGAAATGCAAGCCATGGCAGTTGGCTAGACCAGAGACCCTGTTTCTTTGCTGTCACTATGCATTTATTATCAGTTGATGCTGATCTTAATGACTTGGCTAAAAGCTGCATAAAATATCAAGTCTGAACAGTGCCAGTTTTCCGGGCCTCTTTACCTGGGTTTCAATCTCAATGTGATGAGGTCAATTTTTGCACAGGATCTGGGTGTGCTCTTCCACTGCCTGGTGGCTGGAGGTGCTTAGGTGTGATCATTCACAAAATGAAAGCAAAACTGTGGTTCTGTTAGCAAAAAAGTGGCTGGGAAAGATACTGTTCTCTGGTCCTCCGGGTTTTTACAAAGGAGAAGGCGTCACCAGTTTCCTAGACTGTCTCATAAGCTGCAGAGCCTTTTCTCTGACAAAGAAAGGGAACATTTCCAAACCAGCACAGAGCATATCTCTGGTGCTTTACACCTGGGCAGCACAAACCCTCTTTCTTTCCGCTGCTAGCAGCATAAAGCAATGGGTCAAAGAGAAGCCCTCATGCTGCTCTGTGAGACTTTCACACCCTGGGTGATGCCATAGGAGACCATCCCTGCCCTGGTGAACTACCAGTGGGGGCAACTGAGGCCAAGGGGAAAAAGGTTTGATCGTCTTCCTATTTTACAAGCAAAAAGGAAACTGGGATATCCCGATGTCCATATCTTCTCTCAGGACCACAAAAGGTGCCACTTCAAGGCTGGAATTCACCATCCACAGTGTGCCAGTGAGCAAAGTTCACTGGAGGACAGGCATGATGTCCTTCTTAAACACTTGGCTAGTTCTCTGTTGACTTCCAGTTAGATCTCATTGTTGCTCAATCTGAACCGACTCATGCTTTCAGATGCCGCTGAATGCCCCTGAGAGTCTTCCTACTTCTTCAGAAGCAGAGCAGCTTGTGCACTGAGACTCTTACTGGATATTAATCATTTGTTTTTAACTCTGTCTGCAAGGCTCTGATAGGTGCTCAACTCTGGATCAAGGCAAACAAGTCTTATTGAAAACTGAAGTGGAGCCTTCATTTCAGGCTGCTTGTTTGTTTCAGTCTTATGAGTGGTGTTTGCACATTTTATAATTATCTCAACTCAAGGATTTTGAGTCCTTTGCTGATGGCAATTCTGGTATATTGCTACTATGCTACACACTGACAGTATTTCTACTTTCTTACCTACACATATGTATGCAGTCAGGAACAATTACTAATGTCAATCGTGTCTGCTTGCTAACTTGCTTTTTTCCCCCTGTTGGTCTTGCTGTAAATCATTTTCACATTTACAACATTAAGAAGGTGCTCTGAGCAATCATCCTTGTGGTCAACAAACTGTTACTCCTTTTCAAGTGTCAGGGGTCACTAGTTAATGACTGGATTTCACTCCCAGTTAAAAACATTAATCTTGTTTCCGCCACCTTTCTCTGGGCCTCTCAATCCAGTATGTTTTATGTTAGGCACATATGACTAAAAGTGCAGGGTTTTTTCATAGCAGTAGAGGTTCTTGTAGCTGAGATTTCTAGGCTTGATAAGCAAAGTTATCCAACCGAGGCTTCCTTTGGTCTGAGTTGCTGCAAGCTGAGCCCTTCGGCAGAGAACTGGGTATTTCAAACAGTTGCAGAGACACTGAGTTCAGCAAAAAAAGTAATAGAGGAATTCAGTGGTAGTGCTGAGCTTGACAGAGCGATGTCACCTCGGTTGCAGGGATTTCCCAAGCTTTGTCCCACTGGAGAATTATCACTGCCTCCTGCCCTCTTGGCAGCTGCTCTCAGCCATGGCCTTAGATCAGAATGGATATGAGCACAACAAAGAAAGGCAGAGTACCCTGGGAAAGCACACGTACAGTCTCATCAGGAGTTGAACTCACCTGTGAAAGATTGCATATGCCTTTAGGAGGGCTGGCTTCTGTTCTCACTTACTCTGCCCTCAAGTGGGGTGGAAGCGCACAGTCCATGTGGATGGCAGGGTAGCATCCAACTCTGCCCCATCCATTACTTGAATTGATGAGAATTCATAGGTGTTTTATTAGACAGGGAAAGGCTCCCCTGTTGTTCTTTACATGAAATTGCAGCAAAAACATATATAAGCACAAAAATGGAACATAAGTGCTACAGAATTCTAACAAAGCTTGTTTCATAGGCCACATCCACAGGCCATCCATACAAAATGTCATGTGAATCGCATTTAATTTACAACAGAATATATTTTGCTATTTCAGCAAAAAGAAAGAGGGGGAAAAAAAAGAAAGCCTGTAAAGGACAATCTTTGCTGTATGTTAGCTGTAAAATTCCCCAAATGTGGAATATATTAAAACCACTATTTGTTTATGATGTGAAAGTGATTAGTCTGTTCCAAAAACAAAAACATGAAAACTTTAAGCACTGGGACTATTCAGGAATAGCCACTGATTTTTGATTATAATAATTTATATAATATGACTCTTATTCTATTTTGTATGTAATTGCTGTACCACTCAGTTGCCTCAGCTGAAACCAGGGTCCTCTCATGGATTCGTCTAATTCATCTAGAAAACATATTCCTTACCCTGAAGAGCTTCTAAGCAGATGAGACCTGGATGATTGCATCAGTCTTGCAGATGGGGTCAGCATTTCTTGCCCAAGGTCATGGTGAGGGCTTGTGCAGCAGCTTAGGTACCTCAGCTCAGTGCTCACCTGGAGCCACATGGCTCGGCTGGCGAGGTCAGAACACTTCAGCGCGAGTGCGAAGACATCCGTTTGGCCCCAGTTACAGACTCACGGCCTTGGTTTCACTTCCTGGACTGGATGCAATAACAGGATGCTGGGATATTTAGGCTGCGTTCACCGCAGGGAATATTTTTGAATATTTTTTCTTAAAAAGCAGAAAAAAGTCTATTTCTAAGATGACAAATCATGGAAAGATGAGGTTTTGAGCTTGTTCTGTACATAGAAACCTCAACCAACTTTGGCTTCTTACCACCTCCTTTCGTGACACTGCTCACTTTGGATTTTAACATCTTGCTGTTGTTAATGTACTTCACGGCTTTTAGGGGTACCTCATGTTTGCTGTCACCCTCCCTTACTGATGCTGACCTGGCTGTTTGGACAGCTTCATGAACCTGCCTGCCCACAGACACAGAACCTCAGCATGTTCCCTGTTGCAGGGAGCTCTCACAAACTGTTTGCAGGGCCTTTTAGAAACCAGGTCTGCAACATCTCCCACTTCCCAGCCTGCTCATCCTTTCCGTGAGCTGCATGTCCTACCCTAGAGCTGCTTCTCATGAGGCATGGGGCATTTCTAGTGGATAGAGCATATTTCTAACAGACAGCTAATGCCTGGGTTCAGATGACTATGCAAATGCCATCAGTGAAGATTTGTATTAGTGAAAGGACATTCTGCTCCTTCACTTAACGGGCTTACGATCAAAATGGGTATCTTTAAGTTTAGCAGCCTGGTAGATCTTTTGCCTTGTTATTCCCAGGCAGAGCATGAGGCTCTTTAAGGTTTTCTGGCCTATGTACTTCAAGGCCATTTTTTTCATTTCAACCACATTTGATTTGGGGCACAAAAATTCATCACTCATCTTTCATTACTCAGGAAGAGCAATTGTGGCTGACTACTGTTTCCTCTGCCTCAGTCACTTGCCTGCTTGTTTTAAGGTATTGGTCATTATGGGTGCTGGACTTAAGAAGTAAAATATTCAACTGATGTCACTCTGGAAGGGAGGCCTTTGCCCTCTTTTGGAAGTCTGCCTTGGAGAAGAGACAAAGCAAGGGCAAATACTCCACTTCAGGAAATGTTAGTATTTAAATTAGACTGAGTACTGAACTGTTGCAAAGTAGTTAACAGGCCAGGCCACTGCTATCCTAGAGAATGAAATGCCATAAATGTTCCCTAATTGTGCAAGGTCCTTGCTGAAATCAGTTAATGGCTGTTTGCCTGTGTGTTCACTGTGCAAGGCTGTCACTGAACCTTCTAATTTACAGCACAGATTTCCTCTCTGCCCATTCATATCCCCATGCTCCTGTGCTGGTTTTTAGCTTATTCACTCCTCTTTTCCTGTCACTGGAGAAATGTGAAGACTGCACTCAAGAGGTGTCTTTGCTCTCCTTGTAAGCAGGCACAACAGTGTTATCACTTCCCTCTGTCTACTGGAAGCGTTTCTCAGACCATGCCCAGGTCTTTCCAGGGCAGGGGGTTTACAGTGATACGTTGTCTCACAACTTGCACCATGAATTTCTGTGCATTTTCTGTGACTTCTTGTCTCAAGGTCATCCAGACTGTCCTAACCTTCTTTTTCTCTTCTCTTCTCTTCTCTTCTCTTCTCTTCTCTTCTCTTCTCTTCTCTTCTCTTCTCTTCTCTTCTCTTCTCTTCTCTTCTCTTCTCTTCTCTTCTCTTCTCTTCTCTTCTCTTCTCTTCTCTTCTCTTCTCTTCTCTCATTTAGGGTCTCTGGAAATTCGGGTCATCAGCAAGTTTCATTAGTATGTTTCTTACATGACGTGCCATGGTGTCAATGAAAATACCCAGCAAGATAAATTCTTAAGTCCCAGCACTGAAAAGCTCCATCAGTAATCCTCTTTAGTCAAAGAATTTCCTTTTCACATAATGTGTTTCCTTTCATACAAATCAACAATTTACGTCCTTTTCAGATCTTGTGCAAATTCCTATTTTTTCCTGTAAAGAGCCATTTCCCATGTGGCCCTTCATGACATGCTTTTCTGAAGTCCAGATCAATTAGATTCATTGTATGTCCTTTAGGAAATCTCTAGCAAAGAAGCCAGATGAAATGAATATCTGTCTTTGGCAAATCTCAAAGTTGTACTCTATCCCAGTTCCAATATATGCTTATGTCTTTAATTATTCTCTCCTTCACCTGCTGTTTTAAATCTTTGCGTACTATTAAAAATGGTTAATGACAACTGATTTTACCTGCTGCTTTAAACCAAGCTATTTGTGATATTTGTCCAAAATGAATCTTGGTGTCCAGGATGCAGCTGACACTTCTCTGGAGTGGAGTTTGCAAGCTGGTTAGAGAGCAGGTTACCTGCCTAACTGGATCCTGTCCACAGTGAGCAGGCCTCCAAAGACACCTGGACATTGCAGAGTCAGGTCTTAGCATTCAGAGTGGGCCTCAGAAGGAGTCAGAAAAGCTGTCGTTCACGTCAGTGATTGTCAGTAAAAGCATGGTGTGCAGGTCACATTTCTCTGTGGCACTTTTTCCCCACATAGGGGAGGAAGGAATTTTATTTCTCCCTTTCCTTACTTTCTAATCATGTGAGAAGGAGCTGGAGTTGGTTTATGCATTCGCTTCCTAAATTATTGTTCTTTAAATAGAGTAACTGTTGAGTGAATGTGAAAAGGGGAAGTTTATTGTTGTTCTTTTGCTCCTGTTTGGAAACACAAATTTGAGCTTCTATCTACATCTGTATTCATACAAACTCAGGCACAGACACACAAGTTTATATAAAACATATGAAACACCTGCCTGTGTTTGAAATGAAATAAATGGGTAGTTTGTCCAATCTGAAAAATACCAACCAGAAGACAGGAAGGGGGAAAAATTGATAAGGCATAAAAAGAGTCTAAATAAACTTGTTAGAAATGAGAATCTGGCAGATGGAAACTTGAGTGCACTGAAGGGAAATAGGAACTTACATGGAGTGTGCCAACAGGAGGAAAATTAATAGCTCCAACAGGAAGGTGTGGGCTTGATCTGGGAAAGTAAGTGAAGAAAAGGGAAGAGAAAGAAATCCAGCTCTTTACTAAGGAAAGAAAAGTTATCCTGAACAATTTGGCATGGAAAGAGGTCTGGAACGGATGAGAATCTGGATCTCCAAGTGAAGGAATGTATGAGATGAGTCAAGAGGGAGAGAGATAGATTTAAGGAAGAGGAAGATTTACTTCTGTATCGCAGATGGAGGAAGAGATAGCAAAAGAATCTTTTAATACCTTGGAAGATTTCGGGCTGACAGGAAGAAATGTTCTTAATTTCAAAAAGTAAAGTGATTTTTTTACTTTTCCCATACAAGAGGTTTTTTTTTTACTTCTTTCTCCTAGAATTTTTTATAAAAAGGAGTGGGTGACTGGTCCTACTGGTGATATGAGTCCTGGACACCAGTGCACCTGAGTGGACGTGTACTTCTCCCTGCAGCCAAGAATCTGTCTGCCCTGTTAGCCTTACAAAGATGTTGATGCTCTAGAAATACATAACATGGAAAGGAAAGTGGCATTTCTTACGGATAACGTGAACTGGTGGCTGAAAGCAGTAAAGCTCTACTTGGACAATTCAAGTTCATGTCTGCATCTTCTACAGGAAACTCAAATCCGCCTCAGGTTGACTTGTTGAAGCAGAGGATTCTTGAATGCCTGGAAAGCATAGTAGCTGTGTTTTGGATTTAGTATGAGAATAATGTTGATAATACACTGATGTTTTCAGTTGTTGCTAAGTAGTGTTTATACTAAGTCAAAGATTTTTTTGGCTTCCCATGCTCTGGCAGTGGGGAGGTTCCAAGAAGGTGAGGAAGTGCACCAGAAGCTGGGATGGAGCACAGCCAGGACAGCTGACCCAAGCAGGCCAGAGGGATATTCCATATGATATAATGTCATGCTCATTATATAAATTGGGTGTTGGCTGAGTTGCCCCTGGCTCAAGAGCAGGCTGGGCATTGACCATTGAGTGGTGTGCAATTACTTGTTTTGTATATTACTATCACTATGAATTTTTTTTTGTTTTGCCTTTATCTCAACCCATGAGTTCCCCCTCGTTTCCTCGGGTTTTTACTTTTTTTTTTTCATTCTCCAAATCCCACTGGCGGTGGGGTTGTGAGCAAGCAGCTGTGTGGTGCTAAGTTGCCAGTTGGGGTTAAACAACCACACACGTTTATCCTCTATATTACATGTATTAAAGATAATAAGTCTTTGTGCACATAGATTACCCAGGTTTTCAACCACATACAGCATGTACTTAAATTGCACCCAGATCCATAAGACATAACACAGCTCATGTCAAGGTGAAGGACGCACAAGGCTCTTTAGAGTATAGCCTCTGTGTGAGGTTTCTGTGGTAGACCCAAAATGCAGCCACAGGGGCCAGGACCTTAAATTATTACTCAAATTTCTCTCTATTTTGTACACATGGTATCCCGATTTTTTATATAATTTTGGTTCAACTGTGCCCATTTGGGGTAACTTTCTGCTAATGTCCAAGTGCTGATTTTACTGTTCTGGAAGCTGGACAGATGTTAATTTCAAGGTCAGGTAGCTATGTTTAGAAACTAAATCTAAAAGTTGGTGAGGCAACTACATAGTTTGAAAGTAACTTGGCAGCTTCCTCAAATGTGGGCAAAACCAGACACAACTACATGACAAAGCTCTCTGATGAGAAGGGCAAAATCACACATTGCGCTCAGGCTGATCCTCGTGAACCTTCATGAGCAGGAGGAAAGTTGAAAGGAGGGCCATAAATCACATGTTGTGCAGTACCCACTCGACAGTACTGCAGAGGAAAGCGAGAGTTTGTTTTGGGGCTCAGCCTGCAGATCAAAGCCTGACAACGATGCCTTTCATCTCCCCTGCCTGCGGGAGGACTGCTGGAACAGGGTTTGCAAAGCTGCACCTAGGGAGAAGCCCGGTAGTGCTGACATGTCAAGAGGGCTGAGTTTGACAGGTCTTCTTGGAAAAGCCCACAGCAAAGGACTGGGTTGACCTGTGCCATTACTTGTACCTGTCTTCCCTGTGCCTGGCTTCTTTGATTCTCTCTTAACCTGTGTGTAACCTCCCTGTGGACCTGATGTGGGGAAGTGTTGGGCTAAGAGCAGCTCCTCTCCTAACATGACAGCATTGTCTGGGGCTGGATAGGAGGGTGATGCTGCTTTCACATCATGAAAACAGGCTTTTCTGCTCCCTTTCTTCCAAGCTTGTGCTATGAACAAGAGGAAGAGGAAGGCTGAGCCAGGCATCAGCACATGGGAAACTGCAAGGCTTGATTTCAGCCTCCTACCTGGTGACAGACATCCCCCTTGACCTGGGTTGGGTAGGGTGCTTTGTCCTACTTCATGCCTTAGTTTCCCCCAAGTGAAATGAGACAACCATCTTGTCTCCCAGAACTTCTGATCAACAGGGACTGGATGTGGTTACAAGTCTCTTAACAGATGATCATACTACATTTTGTTCCCATCATTCTAATTCAGAAAGATTTCCATTTCCTTTCTAGCTTGTAAAACTTGTGTAGTTAGCCATGGCGGCATAAATAGTCACTAAAATGGAAATTTCTAGTCAAAAAGAAGACAGACTCATTTTTTTTCCTTTAAAATTCAGTATCTTAAACTGACAAGGTTGTCTGTGGGTGGCACATCTCTTAGGTGTAGCTGGAGATGTGGCTTGCCCTGGCTTCTGGTGTTTGGCAGGCAGAGAAGTGTCCTTCAGCACATCTGAGTCGCCCAGATCTTTGTTTTGGGTGCGCCTTGAGTATTCAAGAAGAAGTAGTGAGTGGTGTCAGGCTGGGAGAGCCTGAAGGTGCATCACAGTGAGAAGCATCACGTCTTCTGAGCAGCTCTGGTCTCCCAGCTGTGCCCTTGCTCACTTCCTTTGCAGGAGCACAAAATATAGGATTTAGGAAAACTGAAAAGGGTGGTGAAAAGCTTTTCCCTCGGTGCAGTTCTGCAACATCAGACTGAATGAATGATGTGTGTCCGTGTCTGTGGTGCATTTGTGGGACTGAATCAGGTTCCCTAGGGTGTGTCCATTTTGTTCCAAGCAGTTCATAAATCTAGTAATTACTAACAAAGGAAATTCTTTTAAATGTAAATAATATCTGAACTAAAATCTCTATAAATGTGGTTCGTTTAGCCATTGATTTTATAGATTGCTGAAGTCATTAACAGCGCATAAAGAGGACTTCCTCCAATGTAAGTGTGATCTTTGGCTGAATGAGTCTTTGTAGTCATCTCTAAGGCAGTGTTGGAGAGTGGAGCCGGAATTTTATCTTGCCATTATTTCCTTATTTTAATAAGTTAAAGTGTTTCTGAAATGAGTTTTTTAATATGCTGGTCTCTAGTTTAGCTTGTTTGCTTTTATGTGTGAGTATAAATAATACTGAAATTCCTGTCTATCTGAGGCAAATTATTTAGCTACTCAAATATGCGAACACTGTCTGACACAGACAGGCTGTCATGTTGTCCGTAGCTGGACAGAATCTGCACCATGATTTTGAGGTAATTTCCACTTAATTTGTTTTTTTCCCCTCTCTTCTTCTGACTTTTTTACTTTGGTTCTTTGCATGCCCTGTCAGTAGCTAAAAGCAGATCAGCGCTGCAGCAGAAATTAAGATCTCCATTTATTCTTGCTGTCTAAAAGTTATATTCTCCCATTGGGAAACAGTCTGAAGAACAGAACATCCTCTCCTACATTGCTACTGCCGTTTTGTCTCTCTCATTCACCTGTAGGCTCTCTTACCATTTGTATTTAGAGATCTTTTGCAATTTCACAACAAATGAAAACCCCTTCTGCCTGTCTTCTTGGAGTTTGGTCCTTCTAGTGTGAGGAAGAAGTTTGGCTTCAAGAGCATGAGGAAGATGCCAACTACAGAAAAGGCAGAAGCAGACAAGGTTAATGCAGCCACTTCACTGAACGCAATCTTGCTCTCCCTGAGAGTGTAGGGGGAAAGAGATGCTTCAAACAAGCCATAAGCACAAGAGATGGGCAGAACCAGAGACTTGGTTATATTTCTCTCCTGTGGATGGAGGAATAAGGGCAAAGTTGGATTCATATTTACTCTCTCTAAACATCATGACCCCCTAAAAAGACAGAAAAGCCTCTAGCTGTGGATTTTACATGGTCATAACTGGATCTTTTTGCAGTGCAGATGTTTGTGCTCTCATGTGTCCATCCAAGAAGCACACACTTAAAAGAAATCAGTGAGACAAGGAGTTGTGTGGTACATCTACATATCAGAGGTGTCACTTGATTTTGCTGGGAGAGTCAAAAAAGAATAAAATCCCCAGCTCCCTCTGCCATTAATGATGGATAGTATGTCAAGATAAGCTCTTTTCATCTATTCCATTTGGATCCCTTTTGCAAAGAGTTCTTCAGAAACATAGCAGATTTACAGATATGAGTTTCTCCTCATTAACCTTATTAAAATAAATTTGCATCCTTTAGTTCCCAAGATATTCTTGCAGTGTCAACATCTGTTTTGATAAAGATTTGTTTAATAGGTAGCTAGAAATCAAAATCTTTGCTGTCATAATATACTTGCCCTTAAAGAAATCAAGGGGTGCCCATTTGGCCTTTATTACAACAATTCTTAGTTCCTTGTGTGAAGGAAATGATACCTTATTTCTCTCATTAGAGTAAAATATAATCCTTTTAATGTGTTGGTGTATCATAGTATAAATTATGAGGACTTCTCTCTGTTTATATGGAATGCAGACTTTTCAGAAATGGAGTGCAGAGAAGCTAGGCCATGAAAATAAAAAGCAGATGTCTTTCTTCCCCTCAAGAGGTTAAAGCTTATCAGGATATATTAACCCTTAAGGTCCTGTAACAGGCAACATCTATTGAAAAAATGGAACTGGCACTCTCAGGTACAAGATGGGGTATCCAGTCAATCCTGGTTTGCTTTTAGGATTTGTCACAAGGCAAAGCTGAATGTGACAAATAAGGAAAGGAAGTCTGGCTATTTCTCAGTTTTCTTTCATGTAAATGAAGGGAAAACGTGGTCTATCTGGCTGTGACATTTTCTCCTTCTACAGCCTCCATGACAGACATTACTGTGCAGTTACTTGGTTCATTTGCTTATCAATGTGAAGTGTATTTCCCTTTTTGCACTCATCACCATGTGGTTTTTGTATATTGTTCACTGAATCTAAGCAAGTAACAGAAGTCTCTCCAGATGAGGGCTGAAACACTTGTGCTAGAACAGGGAGGCTGAACATGGGAAGAAAGACAAAAATCGAAACAATCTTTATCTTACCCATAATGTCTGTGCATAGGAGCAGGTGATGCAAAGTCACCTGTGCCACATTTGGGGATCTCCTGGGCAGGTGGGATCCTAAAATATTTGTGTAGGTACTATTTCCAGATGGCTGGCAGCATCAGAATTGCACCTGCAGCCCAAGCCCTTGACAAGGATGTAGTGGCTGAAAAGAGTAGTGATTTCACCATGAGAACATGAACCTAGGGCATGGATATGCCTCTTCAAGGGCTGGAGGGGGGTGTGGAGGAAGAGCGGCCCTCAAAAAAAAAATCCACTGAAAAGAGATATTCATCATGAAATATTGATTTAAACAAAGCGTGAGAGCCAGGCAGATGACTCTAAGATGTGTGGCTGGCCTGTACTTCACGGTATTGCCACAGTGGTTTACAGTGTTTGGAGGGAGAATTATGACGCAGAACAAATGAGATAAAAAGCTTGTTTAAGTGTGATTAAATGGGTCTAAAAGCTGCCCATTTTATGGGAAGGAGCAGCAGGCATGATGCCAAGCTGTAGCATGCTGTATGGTTCACCAGCTCATCAGATCCATATGGGCTGATTCACAAGAATCTGCTTAGGAGTCATGCGAACAATTTATGGATGTTCTCATCACCGAGCCTAACTGTGTGACGGGAAGATACGTCCAAAAAAGTCATTAACTGGTACCAGGATCTTCTGCGTTTAAAGACAGCAGTTGAGATGTTTGAAATTGTCATCCACTAACATCACCATTAGCACTGATGGGGTGGTTGTTGCCTTGATATTTCCATATGGGATAGTATTTGTCGTTAGCCAGCTTAAAAAAGAAAGGATCACTGAGACTGGACACTCCTGCAAGGCAAGTAATGTTGCCGATGGATTAGATATACTTGCAATTAAAATGCTCCTTCAACCAACAAGTTTATTCTTTGATGGCTTATCCCAGGGAATTGAGCTGTTTGGAAAGGTTCCCATGAAACATTGTTCCTTGTGCCTGGCTTATTTAGTTGGAACTGTGCTGAGCACAGTTGACTTTCCTCATGCCTGAGGAAGAAAGCTTGTGGAAACCCACCTGTGCTCCTAGCAGATCTCTTCCAGGACAGGAGAAACATACTGTGTACAAGTCTCTGGTTCCCAAGCGGATGCACCTGGTGGATTTGCCCCAAGGCCAGGGATGTTGGGAGCTCTGCAGCTGCCCACTGAAGCTGACAAGCTTTGACGTGCATTTCACTGGGAGGCTGCAGCAGGGTCTGGGGAGCTTCTGGCTTCCTGGAAATTGCTCTCTTTTCAAAAAACTGAAAAAAGTTTATGTTCAATTTGGATTAAAACCAAATTTTATATATATGTATTTAAACCCTTACATTTTCAAAGCACTGGAAACACTGCTTTTCAGCCAGCTCTACTTGATAGTTTTATAGGGCTTTACCATAATAAAAGTGAAGTGAGACGAAACAGAAAAGCCCTGCTTAGTAACAACAGAGGGTGGGGGAGTGGGAAGGGAGGCCTTAACCAGAGACAGGCTTGCTGGGTGACTGTTCTGCCAGCATAGGACAAAATATATGTGCCAGAAGCATGATGGAAATCATGTGGGTACAAGGTTTTGCATTTCAGTGGCCCTGCAATCCAGAACAAATCAATGTACACCTTTGGAAAGTCGGGGCTCTGTCCTGAATAGTCACGGGTCTCCTTGAACAGGTGAACACTGGATTATTTCTTCAGGCATATCTGAACAGATGCTTTTAGCCTCTTATGGCTGTCTTCCCACATATGGAGCTTTGCTTTGTCACCAGACCCTGCCAAAGATCCAGTCCTCTTTTTGACAACCAAGAACTGTTTTTATTTACTGTGAAAGCTGGTCTGGCCTTGGTTCTTGGTTTTGTAAATTATTCATCTCATGTCAGTAGTAGTGGAGATCCTCTCACACGTTAATACATTTCTTTCCAGCAAATTATCAAGTCCAGGTTTTAGGGGGTGAAGTGGGAGGGTAGTGAGGCAGAAGGCTCACTGTCTTCATTGAAATTAACCAGCCAGGCAACCACCTCTCCCTTAGATAATGTCTCACTCACTCCTTGCACTGGGAGTAGCTATGTCCTTTCCTGTTTCTTTATGGAGGACTGAGCAATAGATTAGCATCTGGAGCCAGGATCTGTCCTGACAGGCTTTTGCCTTCTTGCTACCTAACTCAATTCCTTTCTCAGTAGAGGTACCTGGTTGAATCACACAATTATAGAAAAACTGGTCGGAGGAGACCTCTAATTTGGTTCAGGGCTGTCACCAAAACTAGATCAGATTAGCCACAGCTTGAAAACAAGCGTAGATTTAGATGCAATGTAATGTCTAGATAATATTTTTCAAAGCTGCACTACCTTGTTAAGTAAAAAATTTGTAATGTCCAAGCTTAGCTTCCCATGTTGCAATTTGTGTTGCATATTTTATTAACATTCTCTTCTCACCTAGACGTGTTTAGGTCCATTACCTTTGTCACTATCCTTTGTGCAGTTGTAGGTGGTTGCTAGATTACCCTTCAGCCTCCTCCTCATCGGACTGTACAAGCCCAGCTCCTTTATCCTACCTTTGTTCCCCAGCTGACAATGAACAGCAGACTTGTTGATTGCAATGCTTTGAGTCCTGCTGTCCAGCCCCTGTTCAACCCATACAATGACCTGTTTGTCTACTCCATACTTCTGCAGCTTACAAAAGGGACTACCATGGGAAACACATAAGGCAATCAAACTGATGAAGTGTGGTCTACCCTAGGTAGACCTGTGTTAACTATTCCCTTTTTATCTTCTATTTCTTCCCATGTGTGGAAAAGGACTCCATGGTCCTTCCAGAGATGGAGAGAAAATAGCTGCCCGAGATCCTTCTTTCACCTTTCTTAAAAGTGAGTGTATTATCAGCCTTTTCCCACTCATTAAGTACTTCTCCCCATCACTGTGATCTTTTGCAAGTAATGAATGGTGGTTTCACGGTCACATCACCCAGCTCTTCTAGTACCCTAAGGTGAAAACCATCCATCTCTGTGGATCTGAATATCTGCACCTACCATGAATTTTCTCCAACTTGTTGCTCCTCCACACTTGGCTGTCGCTTTCTCTCCCAAGAAATTCTGATTTGTGCAGAGGTCTAGGAGGAAGATTTACTGCTGAAGACAGAGGGGAAAAAGGTGTTTAGTACTTTAGCCTTTTTGAACCTAAAAGCATTAGTCTGTCTTGCCCCAAAATTACAGCAAGGAGTGATACTGCAGGGTAACACATTGTCATCATTCAGAGGTGAGTATGAGACATGGATTTGCTTTGCTCAATGTCTGAGTTCCAGCAGATCGGTCTCATATAATGTGAATCTGCACAACATAAGAGCCTGTGTAAGGTCCTTTAAAAGATACAACTCTGCAACGGTGTGTGTATATTATATTCACGAAGAATGTTGTAAAATTACTTCCTCTAAGACTAAAGTCCAAGGGAGGATGAATTCTCTGTGCAACTTTGATAAGCTTGTATCTCCTCTTATTTTCATGGATATTCTGGGTAGTAAATCCCTTATCTCCAGCTATATGAACAGTTTACTAAACATCTGTCAGGAGCACCCGTGCCCATCCTGCTCATCTGGAATGCCAACATGACTCCAAACCCTAATAAATGCTTCACCATCTGTATCTCAGCACTAAAAATGCAAGGCAATTTAACTCAAAAATTGTGAAGTGTCTGCACTTCATCCATGTAAACTTTATTTGCAAGGCAATCATTAGACATAGGAAGAAGCCCATTTCCATAAGGAAAACATTAATAATTATTTGTGAAGAGTGGGAGGGGTTGTGAAGGATTGTGACTGAATTGTGCCTTGAAGGTCAGATGGTTGTCGGAACTGGATGAGCTTGAAAAATCAAGCAAGAGGACTCAAACAAATAGGTCTGTGGTGTTTAGGCACTATATTAAATCAAATTTGTGGTGCTTGCTACTTCAAGCTCTGCCAAGAATAGCATGAGTAGCCTTTCTTGTTCAAAATTGGCACAGCTGATCCCAGTCCTAGTTGGAACAAATGGGCATGAAACAAATATGTTGTATTACTAGTATTTGTTTTGAAACCTTTCTTGGAGGATTCAACCCAGGCTGGACATTCATAGTGCTGTGTGAGCTCTCCTTTCTTTCTCAGGCTCCACACTCAGCAACAGAGCAGCTCTCATGTCACAAAGCACTCATCATTGGACTATGCTCTTGTGTAGTTCTGTGCTCTGTTCCCCTAAAATACCTGGATAACTAAATTTTCTCTGCTGTCTTTCTAAAGTAAGACAGAAACCTATACAGAGGAAGAATTAATTTAGCCAAACTACAGAAGGAGAAATGGAGGAAAAATGCATCTATTTGGTGTGGCAGGCCAATGACAGCAATGACAGTGGTGCCTGGGTCTGTATCAGCCCTTTTTGGGTCCTTATTCCCAGGCCAGCTTCCCTGTTATTGGCTCATACTGCCCACCACATTGGAAGGGAAGGCTAGAACAAGAGAATTGGGTGGATTTACTTCAAAATTTCAAAGATATTGCTGCTAGGTTTGCAGATGGTGGCAGCAGATGACAGAAATGAGCTGGTTTTCCCTCTGAACATTTCTTTTATTCGTAATTAAAAAAATAATCTTAGAACAAAGAGCTCCTATAAGAAATATGGAGGTTTCTCCCTCTCCATTTATTTCTACCAGAACGAAGGTAACCAGAGCAAAAGAGTAAATTTTTGGAGTTATTCTGGCATACATTTTCCAGGTATCTCAGTGTGTTTTACACACTCCCTTTTAGGCCCAGAAGTGAGATAATCTGTGTGCATCTTAGACTATCACATCCTTTTCAAACAGAACTTCCCTTGACACTGACTATTTTTCATTCTCCAAGTCCCTGTCATCAATTCTTTTTATTCCCCACTGTTGTAGGGAATTTCTATGTGGAAATATGTTTGTTGGGTTCAAAAGACCTTTAGTTTCTCTTGCTACACGCTGATGAATGGCAAGAAAAGGAGTGATGACTTTTTTCATCACTGGCTGCAGCTTTTCTCCTCTTGGTAGCTGTTTCTGAGCTTGGGTTTGCTCCTGCCCCTCTCTTCCTTGGAGACAGAGTTTGAATGCAAGTTGTTTGGTTTCCCCACCCCAGAGTCAGCTGATTGATCTAAGTAGCATCCAGATAACAAATGAAAATATGAAAGTATCGAGAGTAAGACTGTGTTGGACCTGAGTGTTGTTTCTTGCCCTGAGCTAGCATAGGAGCATATGGTGTCAAGTGAACCATGTGCTGTCTTGGAAAACTTTCAGATTTTTCAATCCAGTCTTGTTCAGCACGACAGCTCAGAGAAGGGACTTCAGAACCTGCTTCCGTGAGTTTCTGCACCTATTTCCTCTGGCTCTGCCCAAGCAATAAAAAGGCAAAGGGAAATTCAGCAATAAGGTACATTCCTGTCTTGATGCTCTCTTTGATCTCAGTTTGCTTTTAGATTCTGTAAGTCTGAATAAGACAGTTGTACTGCCAGTAAGAAAGAGCCACTACCTTCTCTTTGTTTTTTTAGGAAGGGTACAACATCAACTATTTTTCCCAGAGGTAGCTGTCCCTGCACAATTCATGCTCTTCAGCAACACCTCTTCCCCCTGCATTCCCACTTTTCCACTGTGTGTTTCTGATGGGGTAATTTGTGCTGATCTTAGCTCAGCAGACTTTATGGGTCCCCTGGTTATGGCCTAGTGAGTGGGGTGAAGTTATTAAAGAAAAAAGCAAAACAAAATGAACCCCATCAAGACATTTCTTAAAATAATACAAATTGCCCATTCAGCTGTTCACACATAAGCAGAACCCAGAACCCCTTCTCAAGCTGAAATCCTTCTTGAAACCTGGATCCCATTGGGGGTTTAGAACTGGATTCTTGTTTACACTGAGGTCTCTTGAGCCAGGAAATACAAGATGTAAATTATTTTTGCTCTCACTTTCACGTGAGAATTAGGCCTTCAGAGTTAACTTGAGTTGCCTTGTGCTGGCTGCATTAATCACATAGGACCACCTGTTGTTTCTTGGTTAAGCTTAATTGTATTTAGTTTTTGGAGGGAATACTTCCATTGCTGTGTGTTTTTATAGCCCTGGCCACTAGATGCTACTGCAACACTAATACAGTGACGTTTGAATGGAATCAGCCAGATTGTGCCCTGGGAGCTCACATAGAAGTGTCTTTCTGAACCCCGGTTCCTCTTGCTGGTGTGAACCCCGTGCCAAAGCTGCTGTGGCACCTGTATGGTGAGTCTTGGGTTAATAGGCAGACTCAGGGCTGCTACAGGAGTATAGGATGCTCTGGTGAGGCTAAAACGATCTCTTCCATGAACTGAGCCTCAGCCCATAAGAGAAGGGTATGGAGGATTAACTCCATGATGTGCATGGAACTCAGGGTGAAATATGGGAGTGGACTGCACCGTGGAATGATGCTTTTGGTCACCAACTGTCAGTGGAAGACCTACTGCTGCATTCCTCTCAGATGATTCGTTTATAGATCTGCTTCGTAGAGTTTAGGACTATAAAGGATGATTGGATTGTCTAGGCTGACATCCTCAATCCAGTAGATATTAGATTTCATTGGTTAACATGGTGTGGGAATCAGCAGATTGTGTGTTAGTGAAAGGATCACCCTCAGAAAAATATCTTCTCAGCCTCAAGACATCAGGAGAGGAACACCACCAATTCTCCATTGTTATTCATGCTCCATGTCTAACCCAGCTTGTCCCTTCCCACTTGTTTGAATTTTTCTGCCTTGCAATGTAGAAGAAGTTCTCTTAGAATACATACAACCAGGAATCAACCAGGGAACAAATATATGTGTGATAGATTTGCTCTGTATTATTCCACTGCAGCTTCTTTCTGTTTGATATTTTGGACTTTTTTTTCCCAGAAGAAAAGGAATTCTTAGCAAAATGGCACTTTAATTGAGGCAACAAAACAAAACTTGTTCTTATTGAAAACCTCAAAACTGAAAAATCTGGTTTTAGGAAAATTCTGTTTCTTAGGCTGGCTTCATTTGATATCTTATATGCTCAGCATGATGCTGTATTTCATAAGACTTAATTTGTGTAATAGGAGCCACAAATAAAGGCAGCAAATGTTCCCTTTGCCCTGTTACTAGCTTTAGTTTATCTGGGCTGTATTCAGCACCTCTAAAGAGGCAGCAGAGGGACAGTTTGTACAACTCTGCCTTACAACAAATGTATTAAATGGAGACAGAAACTCCACATTCTCATAGGCTTTTGTTTGTCCATCTGAGCAGTTCACTTTCTGCAGTGTTGCCTAAAGGACCCACAGGTCTTATGAGTTCCTACCCCTGCTTGGTCCCTGGTGCTTCTCCGGTTCACACCGTTGCAGTCTGGGGCTCTGTACACTGAAATCTTTGTGTGACGGTGTTTTTTTCATGGTGAATGGGCCATCTGCCAACAAGGCAGGAGTAGAGCGCTGTATATTGGGTAATTCTGAATAATTCTGCTACTGTCTTCTGTAAAATAAGTGAGAATGCTTAGATTTTTTGTTGTGTCCTCTAATGCTCTGATAGTTTTACTCTTAGCTTCTGGGAAAAAAACCACAGTCTTTATCTACAGAACATGTAAATTCTGATTACTCTTGACATGGTCTACTGTTTTATGCTGTTCTAATTACTCCCCTGCCTCATATCCAGTTGAAGGAGGAATTCAGAGCTGATTCAGTTTATAACGCATGTAATGCAACTTACAGAAAAGCATTTCACTAGAGACTTTTTACATTGTTCATTTGTGTTTGGTCCCTGCTTTACTGCTAAACTTTTCTTCTTAGTTGAGTACAGGATACAGACCAGAGCAGACATTTGTAAAAAAATCTTAGTCTTTGTTATTATTTTTCGTCTGCCACCTAAGAAGCCTGGCTATGTCATGTTGAGCCCATGCAGAATGGGACCATGCTTGCAACAGCTTACACCCTCCTCTAACAGGATGCATTCCAGGAAGGATGAGATTACCACTTAGGTGACCACAGCAGATTTACACAATGTGATCTCTCCTGTGGTTACAGTGGGGGTTGACCTGAGAGCTAAATCCAGAAATCAGCTCACACCTTTTCCAGAAATGCCGTACTGAGTAGTGTGGGCTGGATGTAGATAGTGCTGGACCACTGGGGGACCTGTGCACAGCTGGAACTTAGTTGCTCTTCTAGTAAGGTTGCTACTACTTCGTTTGGTCCATCTAAAGACAGGGGAGTATTTTTTTTCTTTTATGTTTTCTTTCAAGGACTTGCAGAGTTCCCAGGTCACTGGATGGCCATCGGTGCTAGTAATCACTCAAGGACAGATACAGCTATCTTTTAAGGCATGTGTTTATAGTTGCTGCTTAGTAGTGTATGTTCAAATGAGAGTTCACTAAGAAATGAATTCTCTGTCCAACCAATATATTCCTGAGATGCTGGTGTGTTTGCTTCTTTGTCAAATGCTGAATCTCAGACCTCATCCCAACCTGAAAGCCTTTAAAACAGCTCCCCAAACTTGGCGTTTCCATACTGGTGGGGAAGAACTTCTTTTAAAAGAGCTTAAAAAAAAATCTTTGGAAGCTCTTTTAATGGAGGTTGAGGGAGGAGAGAAGTTTGGCAGTAATATTATGCAATTGTAATGTTGTCTCTCACTGAAGCCACACTGAGTGATTTGTAACACTCTGAGAGAAGAAATCTGCATCATCAGCATTAACAAGCTTCAGACAGAGAATTTGGCCAACATGAAAAATTTTAGATTTGCATTTGGATTGAGACTCATACGTCTTCAAATACTGTGTATATTCCTTATAGTTAGATTGCACATCTTATTGAAGCCACTAAAGGAGACCAGTTAATTCCTGCTGTAGCAGTAAACCTCTGCTTGGACTCTTTCCTACCCAGCAAAAAGCACTGTTTAATGTCCAGTGTCACCTCTCAGTTGGCCACACAGTACAATTCTGTTGTAAATAAGTATCAGGGTATAGTTTGTCAGAGTGCCACATCACTTCTGTTGCTTGAATGCTATCTGGGAGGAGATTTAGAAGAACCATTCAATTGGTGCACTTTCAGGCTTGGATACTTGGAAAAGAGAGACTTACAGTACTTTGGACTGTTTTGTATATTGTAGTAGACTAGCTGGTGAGTAAGTGTGTCTTCTCTCAGACAGCATATGTGTCATGAACTTCACAGTGCCAAACCTTACAAAATATTTTTCTTCAATTTGTCTGATGGATCACACTTTTAGAATATGACTGCAGGGCTTAGTGTAGCGACAACATGACATTTTTCATGGTCATAAAGTGGTTACAATAGATCTGAAGTGTTGTGAGCCACAAATAGTTAGGAACAAAATTTATCTGCTACTCAAAATTTCATGCAGATTGCTGCATCTTGCCTTTAAACAATTCTTATTGTGCTCTTTGTGCAAACATTTGCTTACTAGCTGGGCCTGAAGGTTACAAGTTCAGAGTTTTCCCTGGGCAGGAAAATGGTCTTTATTGCTCCTTGACAGTGGGCCCATTAGGTCCTCCAAATGGTTTTTTTCCTTTGGGAATGTTGATGTTCAACAACTCCTTCTTCTGATGACCATGTTTCTTCCATGTCCTTGTCTTTTCTCTGTGTCAGAGCACACTATTTTGCTTCTGCAATGGTCATGCACTCCTTCAGACTTCTGTCATAGGTAAAATTAGCCCCTCGCATTGACTTCTTTCTCAGTACATGACTGCAGCTATGAGACCTTCTGTCATGAAGATGACTGAGATGATGAGTTGTAGGGCTTACATGCACTGTGATGCTTTTATTCCTGGTTTGAGAATGACCAAGTACTTGGGTTTGCTTGTTGGTAGCCTGTACCACAGACACATATAGGGATGCCTGAGGTAGCCGTGTGTAGGTAAATGCTGTGATAGGTACAACTGCTGTGGGCACCCCACTAGGAGATATGAAACATGAGTAAATGTGTTGACAGAAGTTTTATTTATTGTCATGGCAGGCAAGCAGTGAACATAGACCTCTCTAGAGCATACTTACTGAGGTAACTGTTTAAAAAGTTATTTAGCCACAGACATTAAAGTATCCTATTGAGGCAGCGATCTTATTTCTGTAGATCTTACTAGACCAGGAGAAGCATTGCACACCTGCAACTCCACTGCTTCTAGAAGTAACCAGGGTGCAGGAACACCAATATGTGCAGTGTGTAGTCTTGTGGACAAACTAATAAGCCTTCTTGGAACCACAGGAGCAAAGCAAAGCTGCGGAGAGTCACCTGGCTCTGTGGGGTGCCAGTGGGGTCATCAAAAAATAGTAGGTATCATTTTTATTTTTAGTTTGTCTGGATAATCCTTAATCCTCATCTCAGATAATGGAGGGCTGAATGCATCCTGAAGTTGTATGAAGAACTACACTACGAACTAGTCTCTGCAACAGTTGGTACTAGTATCTGACTATTGATATTATCAGTATGCATAGCAACATCAACACACATGCACTGTATTTCCATCCACCACTTCAAGATAGGGCAGGCTTGGCTTTGGTCACAGTGCTCTCTTTTGTTTTCCTTTGTTCTTTCTTTTCTTCTCTGCGTTGACACCTTGATTTTTGTCTGCTAGTTTGTTGTATTTCTGGCAATGGGTACCTCTCTGGGTCAATACATTTTAAGTGCCTCTAGAGCAGGACGCAATAAAAAAGCCAAAGCTGGAGAAAGACTTGGAAGACCTATGCAGAGCGCACAGGTGGAGCAATGGGCGAGGTCTAGTCCAAAGGAATAGGAGACAGCTTTTGTCCTGAAGATCAGCCAGCTGTCTGCATTCACTGCCTCTGCTGCTGACTGGGTAATTCCAGTTTCAGGTTGGGAAGGCTGATGTCTGTTGGCCTGCAGGAGTTGTGCTGTGTGGTGACTGTAATCTGCTCTCCTCCACACCAAACTTCTGAGTGTTGACATGATGGTAGGTATTCCTCTTAATAGTCAACAATTTGTGTACGTTGCTTAGGAAGTTGCTTAGGTTGCTTTCCTTTCCTCGGATCCCAAAATATGGAAACAAGGTGTTAAAGAACCTCATTCATAAAGTCTTAATATTCTTAAGTGATCCCTTCTCCCCTTTAGGGCCCAACTGACAGAGGAACAACTTGTTTCACAGGCATCAGGATGCAACGGAACAAGAGAGGGCCCAGATCTGTGCTATCTTATCCCATCTTAGAATGCACCCAGTTCATTTGCATTGTCTCTCAAACCTGAGCGTAATCCTACTGATACCAACCATACAGACCTCCGACAAAGTACCTTCAACTTCTTGTTTTTCTGAAGATGACCAAGTATGCTCCTGAACTAGGAACGAAAAGACCCTCAATTTCCATGGCAAGCTTCAAACTACCTGGCCTTCTTGCAATGAAAGCAGTCAGGCGTGTCTATTCCTTGCTTCATTGCCCATTGTAGAAATGCCCGTTTACCAGAGAGGCTTAAGGAAGCTCAGCTTTTTGCATGATTAGGTACACACTGGCAGTATTAAAGTTTGTACATCTTCCTGCTTCAGTGGGGACAGCTCTGAAGTGACCTCATGGAAAACTCTGAAGTGTTTCTATATGATTTCACATAGTCTCATCCCCATCTATGACACAGAGGGTGGAAAAACTGCCTTGAAGCCAGCTGGATGAGTCCTTAACAGATGAATGAATTTGGTACATATATAAGAGAAGGGATTATTTGTTCTGCCTCATGTTTCAGAGATTTGGATCATGCCCTGTAATTTCGATGATGTCTTGTTCTCTACTCAAAGCCGCTTTCCAAGCCTTCTATGTAGTTCAACATTACTCACCTTGGAGAAGCAAAGAAACCTGAGTAAGATTTTTACAGGGCAGTAGAGAGTGAGGAAAACCTGTAATGTGGCAACATTATATCGGCTCAATTTGAATTTATTCAAAGTTTCCTCTACTCTTAAGGAACCACAGAGATCTTGGGCAGGCCAGCACCACTACGTCGTAGTTTCTAAATACTACCTGTGGAACTAGGAGTCCTCTGGATGTTCGTAGCCAAATTTAAGGGTATGCCTCTGAACCCCAAACTGTCTATGTGAAGTGGCAAGAGCAGAAAACTCATCTGTTTGGCCTGTGCATGAAGCTTATCTAAAAGCTCCTTGAAATCCATTGACATGTGACCTATGTGGGAGGGCCATAGTGCAACATGCAGTTTGTGACTAGATCAGAAAAAATATATTGAAACTTTTCCACTAATTTAAGTCCAAATTCTGTAATCTTCTCAACCGGTTGCATTGTACAAACCCATGCACTGAGAAAAGTGAAAAGGTTGGAAATCTCTTTATCTAGGAGCAGAAAAAGACCTGAATGCATTTTAGGAGCTAAATTTTTTTATCCTGCACCCAGCAAAATAGGCAGGAAACATATTCCCTCCATGTGTCTCATTATTAGAAGTTTCTCAATCACTGTAACTTTATCTTCCAAGTTGGAAATATTCCAGTTTTTACTTAACAAGGGTTGAGTAAAATTCAACTGTGCAACCTCTTCGATTAGACACGTGAACATCACTGCTTGCCCTTTGCAGTTTTGACACCATATAAATGATACCGATATTGCAAAACTGCTCTACCCTCACGCACCTACCCACACGTGCAAAGTTTGCAAAGTTTGCTCTGCACACACATAGCCAGCTGACTTGAACTCCAATAGCAGGCAGTGGGCTAACAAGGCAAAATGTCCAGCATCAAAGATGCTTGGGCAGTGGGCTAACAAGGCAAAATGTCCAGCATCAAAGATGCTTGGGCATTGCGCAAACAGCTGAAATGAGCAATTATTTTTGAACTGTGTGCAAAAGCCCAGGGTTTAGTAGGGTAGGGTGAAAACCCCTTTATTTGTTGGTAAAAATCATGAGTGTTCAATTTTCCTTTTGCATGCAAGGCAGCAACTGCAGGAACATTTCTTCTATTTGTGATAAGAACTTAAAATATAAATGTGATGGGGAAACAAATTAATTGTGAGGATCCTAATTACAATCACTGGGAGAGGTATTGCATTACAGTGCAAAGAAACAGATGAATATGACCTTTCTGTGAACTCTCAACCCTACTAGAAACATAAATTTTAAGTCTCCTAGCGGAGAAGTGTTCTGGCACTGAACTGGTGTCTACAATCAGGATTTTGTCTGCAGGTATCAATGCACAAAATCTCTGCCTCGTGGAGCTCTGAGTCCCCTGAGGCTTCTTATGTTTTGCCTTCATTTGCTATAGGCCATGTCATAGGGTTTCAGTGGCCTAGCCTGGCTCTGGCTGCTCCCTTCTCCTCTCAGCCTGGAGCATTTCCTCAATACACAAGAAAAAACTCTCACAAGAAGGTGGTCAAAAAGACCATGCTACCTGGAGCAGGACAGAAAACTCTATGCTGCAGAAACACTTGCTTATGATACATAACTTTTTTCTGTACCAATTGTCACAAACAGTTAAGGCAAGCAATTTATGGCTGTGTAGCTCACGCTTACACTGCTAGATTTCCATCTCTGACTCCTACCTGGCTTATTGCACTGAATCCTCCTGATTTTTAATTCAGGGCAAGGCAAAACGAGCGTTATGAAACAGATGCACTCCCTTTCTTTAAGGAAGGGGTTTTTTTGGGTCCCCCATCATTAAGCAAACACTTTTGCTGAGTGACAGCTGTTTCTGCTCAGAAACGGGACACAAAGTTTGGCTTTGTTTTAATCCTGGGATGTTTATCACAGGACTTTGAAGCCTATACCCTTCATTTTCCCCTTCTCTATCTCTCTAAAGCTTTGGGGTTGAGAAGGAGCAGGAAGAGGAAGGGTTTTCAAAGGAATATTTCACTGTTAAAAGTTCAGCATTGCTCTCATATGTGACTTTCCTGGTTGGCAGCTTTATGGCTAAAACTGCTGTTTTAAAACTGGTGTGCACTGGTGATATCATGAACATGCCACATGGTGTCTGATGTCCTTTAGCGACAGCAGATTTATGGCATTTTCCCTCATAAAAATTTTCTTCCTTGCCAAAAGAGGTCCAGCTGGAGTTATGAAATTGGTAAACAGAGACCCTGCTACAATGAGGGAGCTTGACCTTTTCAGTTCCCTGCACGCAGTGCACTTCATAACCTTGCATGATGGAAGTTACACAGGATCCATGCGATACCATGGAAGAGCTCCTTTATTGCTATGGAGATGTGGTCCTTGTGAGCCACTTCACAATTAATAGGAAGTCCCTCTTATTAAATTATTATCCAGTTTCAGATTTATTAAAGTCTGTATATAAGATGTAGTTAAAAGCCTGTGGACCAATAACCCCACCTTAATTGTAAGATATTGCACCTCTGAAATTTGAGTGTCTCTGAATAGATATAATCCCATCTTGAGTGCTTGGGAAGTCATTAGCGGAGCTTGGAAGTCATCATGAACAAATCTTAGTTAATAATTCTTTCAATTGGAAATGTGTTCTGAATGTACTTTTACTATCTGACCCACTAATGGCTTTTGTGTTGCTCATTGTGAATCTTAGGCAATTAGAGAAATAGAGACAGATCTGATAGCTAATTGCTGCAAAAGTAATCCTCAAAATGATTCAAAACCAGAATCTCTCAGCTGAAATACACGAATGTGTTCAAGCAAACTAAAGAGATTCCTTAGTGGCGCCTGTGGGGTGATTTCGAGATGCCAGAACAGTATAGGAAGCAGTTTGGAAGGAACCATGCTGGGACAAGCAGAGGCAGCATGGGTTCCCCATAACTCCAGAGATTCTCAGCTGCATTGCCAAAGGGATCGTGGACTCTCCTGGCCATGGCACATTAGCAGAGTTTGTAGGAGGCTTACCTCAGCCTTTAGGAAACAACTGTTCAATGAACAGAGGGTGTAAGGGCCACATTTGCAAAAGACTAGAGAACAACTTCAGCTTCAGCTGCCTTTGCCATTTGAAAAGTCCATTCTGAACACCAATTTTCTAGCTTGTCCTTCGGTGTAAGCCATGCATTAGTACCATTTGGATGACTACGATGCCCTACTAGGAGTGTGTCTCTCCCCTGGTTACACCAGGCTGGTGATGTGTGACACCACAGGGCAACAGCTACCAGACCTGTCCCAAACACTCAGCTGAGACAAGAGATAATAGAGTCTGGACAGCCTAAGTGGAAAAGCTTGGTTCAACTCCTTGTCAAAATAAATCTTGAGGCTCTGCTTGTCTCCAGTGAAGAAGGAGTCCTGAGCTGAACAGACCTTTAAAGAGCACCATTGGGCTTTAAGGTTTGGGTAGCAGATCCAGCATCTACAATGGACACAGACAAGTTCCTATGTGGTGTCCTGTGCTGTGCTGATACTCTCATTTGAAAACCTGTAGAGCTTTCTTTGCAAAAATATTGTGTGCAAAAGTTTAGTGTCCACCCCACAAGCAATAAAGACTTGACTTTGATTGAACACACAGAGAAGCAAATCAGAAATAACTGCTAATGCCAATGCTCTTGAAATTAGTTGTCTTAGCTCTGGATACGATGGGTCTGAGATCAGAGAGGGGTCTGATGTGGTGTAGTTGCTTAAGACCAAAGGAAGTGAGCAACTACACCACATCAGAACCCTCTCTGATCTCAGACCCATCGTACCCAGAGCTAAGACAACTAATTTCAATCAGTTTGGAAGGCTGGTACTTAAAAGGCATTTCTGAAAAGATTTATATATTGATCTTTATATATATATATATATATATAAAAAATTTGTAGCTGACACCCTGGCTTGGAGTCAAGGGAGTGAATGGAAAAATGGAAAAGAAAATGAAGAAAAGAACAGTGAAGAAATAAACCTGTCTGTGAGTATGGGATAAAAGTCTAAATTAATCCAGAGAAATCACTGTGTATCTTATAATCTGGAAGAAAAAATTTCAGGGTAAAAGAGCCAGCATTTTGTATTATGACTTTACCAATATATTGGATTAAAAGAATGAGAGTTGGCTTAGTTTCTGCACAAATGCACCACACCTGGCTCTGCGCTCTTTGTGCTGACCTGTCAGCCATGTAAGGTGAGAATTTAGGGGCCAGATCTGAGAAAAAGGAAAAAAAGAAAGAGCACGTTTGGATTTCAGCTTTGATTGCAGCAGCCTGGCGTGGAGCTGAGACAGGGCAGGCTCCTTCACCGAGGTGCCTCCAGCGGGAGGACACAGAGAAGGCTGTGTTAGTTTCCATGTTGCTTAACATTTGTATTTATTTATGCACCACATTTAATTCTTTATTTATTCTGCATGAGAGCATGGCTTTAATGCTTGGCTCCAGGCAGTCCTATGTTTATCCACAGGGCTGCAAATGCTTAGACTGACAATAGGTTTTAACTCCAAGTGGAAAGGCCACCTCTAAGTGCTGCTGTAGTGCTGGCCTACCTGTTTGGACAGTAGGGAACTGCCGGTGGCTTGGCTGAGGGCATACTTGCTCCCGGGAACAATACTGAGGTCACCAAATCCATGCTCAGGGGCCAGGACTATTCTCTGGTTGGTTGGTCTCCTGAAGCATGAGATGCAGAGATTGAGGTGCTGTGGGAGTAGCACTGTGCTGCTGTTTGCCAGTAGAAGAGAGTTGGTCATGCAGGATGGAGTTAATGAGACATTTGAACATCACTGTCTTCCTTGGCCTGTTTAATGCTCTTGCTATTCTCAGCAGCAAAACAGCCCCTGAGGGGCAGATGCCACCAAGTGTAGCAAGGGAATATTCCTATGGACGCTCTATCTTCTGCTCTGCACTGGACAAAAAAGGCAGGAAACCAAAATACCCTGTCCCAGAGCCACGTCCATACCCTTGGCCCCATTTGCACACCACATGGAGCGCAAAAGCAACAGGGAGTCAGCGTGTTACCATTGTTCATTGTTAGCAGCTTCACATCTGAAGCAGCGAATGGGGAGCCAACATCGTGCTCCAACTTGCAGAAGCCATCCAGTTCCTTCTTCTTTTTGTCGGCAAACAGGGGGATAACAAAGGGCGCTGCTGAAATCCAGCAGTGTTGCAAGACCTGTGCATAATAGTTGGAGAGTTAGTTGAAGTAGAAGAAAACAGTGTTTTATGGAGAAGAACTGCAGACCTTCAAATTACATCTGCTTCCCAAGGTGGTACTGCAGCTGAAGGTGGATGCTGCTTGAGTTCATGCAGCTGCTCTGCATCTTGCAGAAGCTAGAGAAATACTGTGAAGATGTCAAACCACCCCCCCAAACAGCCTGTCTGTGCACTCAGTAGTAAAAAGAAGGTGGGGCAAGGATGAAAGAGGAACAGTCATTAATTAAATAAAGATTGAAAAGGGAAATCTTGTACCACTTCCATTTTCTAAAACACAAATCTTACTTTGATACAAATTTGTTTTTGATTTAAAATCCTTTTCTGTGAAACAAAAAAACTAATGACAGAAAATGATAGTTTTGGACTGAATATTTTGGTTCTGGGAAAACTGTTTTTTTCAGTAACAAACTTTCATGTAAAATATTCCAAAAGGCTGAAGGTGTTTGTGTGTAGAGCTGTAGCTAATGAAGGGTATTCTCAGATTAGATGTCTCTGCATGCTTTCCCTGCTCTGGGGACAGTCTGATGCCTCCTTTCCTTTACAAATTCAGTCACATGAACGGCTGTGACATTTTGCTGGGTTTGCCATCAAATCCAAGGATGGTCAGCGGTGGATCACAGCTGAATTATATTGCTTATGCTCATATGGTACCACACCTTTCAGCTTTGTGAGCCAGGAACTCTATATATGGCTCAGAGCAGTACTTTCTGGAGGACTCACCATGCACATGGTACTCCCCATCCCCTCTTCACTGAGAGCCACAGCCAAATGTAAGGCCTTGAAAGTCCCATTTCCATCTGCAGTATCGATTGACAGGATATATATACACTACCCACCGGTGTGACTATATCTGCCAAGCCGTGCAGAAATGACATGTTGCTTTCATTTCACTGCACACTTGTCCCTCCTTATCCTTTCAATCCAGATGCTACTCTTCATGCTGCTGTGAGAGGTTAATATTTCTGCCATGAATTGATAATATTGGATGTGGAGCTCTTTTCTTGGCAGATCAGTGCAAAGGAAGTAAACAGTGCCTGTTTATTTTGACTTTCTTACCTCGTTAAATATGGTTTATTTCAGTAGATGGTCTTTTGATTTCTTGAATTAAAATATATATGGGTAGAGAGTGAAAATGAATACAAAGGACTTAAGATTTATATACACACAAGAGGGGAGGGATATCCTTTGGATTCCTATTACCACTAAGGAAATTGTAAGAGTCGAAGTAGATCTTCATCTCTTGGCTCGGTAGCCGAGGGGAGGAAAGACTGGTAATTTTAGCTCTCTGTAGTGCTTTGCTAGAATTCAGGACTGAGATTCAAGGTCTTTGACAAAGCGGAGTTAATTAATGATAACTAAAACATAGTGAAGATAAGATACAATAAAATAAATCAAATGAAAGTGAAACTATATATTACAAAACAAGTATTACAGAAATATCCCATATCTTTTAGTATGTCTCCTTCTTGTGAGTGAAACATTTGGGAATAGGGTTTTTTTGTCTATTTATATTTCAGCAAATATTAATAAGAAATTGGACTGTCAACTTTTGGACTCTTTTGAAATTGGTTGCATTGATTTTTCACCAAAAGTACTACACTGTGCTGTTAAATTGTCAAGAGAATTCTCCCAGCTCATACCTGACTTGCTACGCAAAAATGAGAAACAAGTATCTGTGGCCCTTGCAGCTAGAATAGCAAATGCATTAAAAATTACAGCTTGAAAAGGAGAAACTCTATTTCAAAATAAAGATTTAGACCTCCAGATCATGGGTGATGCCCATTGGAAGGAATGTAAAAGACAAGATGCAATATTTCAGTTTTGAAATATAAAACACTTTGGAAATGTCAAAAGATTTTTCTTCAGAATTTTGCTTAGAAATTATTTTAACTTTCATTGATTTGTTTAGTCTCAGTGTTTCCATATATGTTTTTAAGCAAGTGCTAAATTACACTATATTTTATTTTAAAGTTTTCTTTTTGGTCGAAATCTCATTCAATCTCAATCCGCTCATTTTTTTGGCAAAATGAATTATTTCAGTTGACTCAAAATTATTGCTAGGTTGTTTGTGATGGGGGTGGGAGGTTGCAGATGTGCATTGGCAAAACCAAAGTAATCTCTATTTTGGTTTGACTTGGCCCACCTCCTTTCTTTAGATACTTTCTCATGTTGCTAGTGACAAGAAAAACAGCTGATTCACCCTGGGCTGAGGCCCTTGATACGAAGTAGCAGTTAAGCCACTTACAGTAATAGGATTAGGAAGGAGTTGGACTAGTGGCTGCCAGGCTTCTGTGTCTTTGTGTCTGAGCCTGCCTGTAGGCAGCCCAGCAAAGTTGTAGCACCTGGATTTCCCTGTGTAGCATGGGGTGAAGACTGAATCCACTGCTTTGGGCTTGAACACTGGAAACATGCAATTTTCTCCCTCTATCCTCTGTTTTGCATAATCTGTAGGAAAGTTGTTTGTTTCTTTTTTCTTTTTTTTTCCCCTCCAGGAGGGAAATTGTTTTCTGTCCTCCCTAGATTTCCCACAAAATAGTAATTCTAGTTTTTACTGGCTTTCCTCATTTGCCATCCTGAACGGTCTTAAGCATGTATATGGGCTTTCCTGAACTTTAGAAGAAACATTGTTGAGTTCTTGTGTGCACCATGCAGCTCATTAGAGTCAGCTCACTGTGTGTTTCCATGACAAGAAAGAGTTTTTATTACCTCCATTAGCTTGGTAGCCAGCAATCCATTCTTTTTCTCTCCCTACACGATAATATTGTTAGGCAAGCGGGCAGGCTTTTTGAGTACTTTTCCAACTCAAGGTTTCCTACTGGGTATCATTAAATGGCAGGTAAAATGTGATGATGACTGGGTAATGCATAGCACAATGTTTTGGTTGCTACCTCACTGTGATAATTTATGCTTTGCTGGGAAGCTCTGCAGAGACCTTATGTAACTGAGGGTCATAAACATGTGTCATAAATTGCTTGAAAATGAGAGGAACCTTAACTTTCCTTATAAAAAAGACTAAGGACTGTAATTTATTATTGTAAACAAGAATGAGAAGATAAAAAAATTAATTAAGAAGGAAAATGACAAGCTCTTTTTATTCAACATTTGAAAGCACCCGAAGTCAATTGTTTCCTCCCATGGAAAGTCTGGTTTCTATCAACTAGGCAGAAGGGCTTTTGTTTCTAGCAGTCAAATCAACAGGCCAGGAAGAGTAGCTTTGAACTGCAATTTGTCTTTATGTATTTAGAAAATGTTCTTTCGATGTGTTTACATGTTGGCCAGGGCACTTCTGCTAGAGTCAGCTCTTTCTGGGATGATTAATCAAACGATCAAGTCTCTGATTAATCAAAGTCCCTCTTGACAATGCAGTCCTTTCTTTCAATCACCTGCTGAGTCTCTACTGAAACCCAAACAAGCAAATGACTAAACTTTTTTTTAATAGGAAAGTATGAAAGAAAGAAATTTTTTTTAAAAAAAGGCAGTGTGTCTTGCAGAATTGGCACTTTCTGAGGTACATACCTCAAGGAAAGAGAGGTCTTGGACTACATTTGTGATGCAAACTGGAACCTTTGGCTACCAAATGCAGGATGTGGTGTATCCTGTTCAAAGAGGCACATATTTCGCATGTTTGTGTTGGCTCCTCTCAATCAAAGCATGCTGTGATTCAGCTACACTAAAAATTAACCATCTATGTTATAGCCATGTATTACATTACGCCCCATTTTTTTGAAAAATCTTTTCCAGAAAGACATGTTCTAAAGAGAAGGGAAGGTAGGTAACACAAACCTTGCAAATGTTTTCATAATAATTATTTGGCAGCAATCAAATCATGCCACTTTAAAAGATCAGCTGAACTATCTGTAAATATTTTCTCATCTCTGCAGAGCGGTGCAAACTCCTAATAAAACACATCTGTCTCTCTTACTGCATTAAATTGGAGGTGAATTTTTATGTTGATGACTCTTCAATGTCACTGCAAATAGCAAAAAAGAAAAACAGTTAAATTAGGGGATGCTGTCCCACAGCAACTTGGAATTTTCATAAAACTGGTTTTATGTTTTTTCTTAAAGAGAGAAAACAGACTGCCTTAGATGAGTCCATTGTAAATAGTGATGTCAAAAATAAAAGACTGAAATCTCCTCCGTCACAGGCAACATCATCTGAGTCTGCTGGAAGCCTAATTCACACTCTGATTACTATCTTCTTTTTTTGCTTCTACGATTTAAGACTCTGTCCATTCTTCACATCTTTCCCTCAGAGGTATTTCATAAACTAACATTCATAAAAGGTGCTACAGAGGCAGTACACTTTGTTTTCAGGTAAAAGCAGACTGAGTTATAAAGGAAGTAAATAACTCAACCATGTCAAAGATCCAGGGAGGAGGAGTTTCTTGGGCTCTGTGAACACTGACCACAAGCCTGGACTGCTTTTCCATCCAGGGAATCATGTTGTTTTCTTCAAACCAATCCCATCTGTTTCTGCAAATTGGATTAGAGGGCTACCCTGCTGTGTGTACACATAAAACACCTCTGGGTTAACTGACAGAGTAGGAGCACAACTACCCCATTTCAACATTGTTGGTACATCTCCAGATTTCCTCAAAGTTATTCCATATTCTTGACATATAAATCCTTGTGTCAGTCCACTGTTTTGGTCCCCTGCCACATCTATTTCTAAATCACTAATTACTCATATGCTGATGAGCCAAATATGTTTGTTTTCACCCTTCCCCAAGGTGGCTATTAAAATCCCCAGTTGGCTTTATTCACTGAAGTGGCCCTAGGAAAGAACCTTGCCCAACACATCTAATGACATATTCTTAGTATTTAATTTTCAACAAGCATTTCTGAAGAAACTCTATTTTGTTTCAGGCAGAACTCTTTATTTCAGATAATGCGGTTTGCAGGCTTCATTAAGAAACAGCATCGTGTTTCTGTCTTTGTCGCCTTTAGAACAAAGTCAAGCAATGTTCATTCTTCCAGTTGCAAAACTCTCCCTCAAAAACAAATCCCAGAAAACATAATTCTTTCCCTGCTTGAATTTATCTTGTTCTGTTTACAATAACCTATGCCTGGCATCTTGGGTATTCATTGTCTTAGAGAGGATATGGCATGAAAAAACCACAAGCAAAAAAAAGAAGCCAAAATACAAATCTTATATTCTGAGGAATGAATTGGCATAAAAGATCTTATTGGTGGTTCTGGTGAAAGAAACAATTACATGTCAAGTCATGCATGACAGAAGAGTACAATACCTAATGTCTTAAAAATAACAAAACTCTTCTGAACTTGCTCATGGAAAAGACTGATGGTTGGCAGGTTGGTGAAACTAGTTAACTGCCTTCTGCATAGAAGTTTCTGGCTGTACCTAAACCCTGATTTTGGTGTTAGATGAGATCTCAGCTACCTACACTGAACTTGGAAAGAAAAAATATGGAGAAATAGAGACATGTAAACTAATGCCACTAACAATATGTCACATTTAAAAATACTGAGCAGCACTTTCTCATTCTAGTTTAAATATTTAAACAAATAGGAAAAATTAATCTTATTCTTGGCATGGATCTTATCCATTTTATTCCTCAGTATCTCCAAATATGCTGAGATGCCAAGTAATTTCCAGTTTTTGTCAAATTTTAACTTTGGAGTATGACTTTGGGATATTATATTCAGAAGTGCATGGAGCTTTTGAAGCAGAATTTCCCTGGATTTAATATATCCCTTTCAGAGCTTTGCCTTTAGATGGAAATTCATTCTGAGACAGTAATATTATATGTTATTTCTAAAACTCTTAAGTTTATAAAGCCCATAATGAAATTTAAGTCTTCAGCCCAGGTGAAATCATGAATTAGCATTGAGTTCTCTGTGAGCAGCAGGGCTGGTAGCCTTTTTTGTGTCTTTGCATCATTCTGGATAGAATATGGACTGGGCCATAAAATATCCAGAAAGAGTCACCGAAGCCTGGGAAAGCAGTGCTTCCTTTGCATGTTGAAGATGTTTGTGCTGGAAGTAGGAGGGAAGATTGAACGTAACCTGGGCATGTTTCCTCAGAAGCCTCATAAGTCATGTCTGTCTGTAAATGATTAAAGGAGCTCCTTCTAATGTGGTCATTATCTGCATCATAGCAATGGCACAACAGTAATCACAGCAACTAGTGAAAAAGAGAAAATATAAAAGTATATTGGAGGTTTTTATAAACCATTAAGATCACCATTATTTATTTAGGAAATTTGCCATCTCAGATCCTCAGGCCAGTTCCACACTCATCCAAATTTATCTGATTCCATTGTACCAAATAGTTTAAATTAAACTGAACATGCTAAAACTGCATTGCTGCTGTTGTTTTCCTGGATGCAGGACAACACAAGGTTTCCTGTAGTTTCTTTTGCAACATATTTATTCCGCAGGATATTTTCTTCACCAGCTCTGAGCTGATGAAGCTGTTGAACACAGGAACCTAAATCAAAGTAACTCCATCGTGGATAAGAACAGAAAAAAACCTCACAGTGAGAAGAATTAAGGTGTAAGTACATTCTCATTATAGCTTTATTATACCAAAGAAGCAGTGCAGAGGAACACGATCTGAACGTCCAGGAATTAGGGGAGATGCATGGTAGATGAACTGCTCAGGAATATGGCTCAGTAGTGAGCAGGTACAATTGGACTCGATGATCTCAAAGGTCTTTTCCAGCCGAGCAATTTTATGATTCCATGATTCTAAGGTCACTGTTTGGGCAAATGTGTGCCTATCCACACTGACTTTTCTAGTTGATAATGCAGATGAGGGAGTTCCTGGAGTGTAGGCATTGCCAACTGGGCAGCCTTCAGTAGCTCCATCACACCTCTAAGTGTGTTTGTTCAGCGCTGCTCCTCCGTATTTCTAGTGGGTCTTTCTTGCCAGGAGGGGAACTCTGTTTATGTAGCATGTTATGGAGGTGACACGCTCTTTACCCTTGTTAAGAAAAGTTTGCTTTTCCCCCTGAGTATAAACCAAAAGTCACACTGGTTGAAAGAATACAAGTGCTCTTTTTATAAGGGAAAATACATAGCAGGAGTCAGTCACTTGCCCTGGCCAGTCACAGGTAAACCTGGCGTCCAAATTGGCACAGCAGGGAAACAAGCAGGAATTTCAGCTAAACTGTTACACTGTGTGCACAAAGCATCTCAGCTGCTGAGCCCTAGAGTATATTTTGATCAAGGAGATGAATTTCAGAGAAGCAAAAGTTCAGGTACAACTGCTCAGGAGCAGAAGGGTTTTCACTAGCCAATGCTTTATGACTTACATCAATCTGTCATTTGGACATTTGGCCTTATTGTTTATTGGTACAAGCAAAGTGTTTGAGGTCTGACACAAAAAAACTGAGACTGTGCCTGTAAATATTTTTGTTTAACAAATTAAGAAAATCAACTACGATTGCTTTCAAATTAGTCCCCATCTGAGCTGACACTCAGCTGCCTAACGTTAAAAGCAATTCCACAGATGATTCTCTGAAAGGCTTGGGTTTCACATCTTCTACCAACAAAAAATGGCTTCCTTTGAGCACTGAGTTGATCTTTCAGGTCTCTTCACCATAAGACTCAGTCAATAATTGAAAATTATTGTCCATTATTGATTTTAAAAATAGGCAGTACTGAAAATCCAACAAGAAACCTGAGGGCGATTAGAAGGGACTTCAAGGTCTTGGGACAAATGGTGAAGGGATCAGGAGCACAGACAGTGTTCTGGCTGACTGGAGAAGTTCCACTCCAATGGCATCCTGGCCTGTATCAGGAATAGTATGGTCAGCAGGACGAGGGAAGTGATCCTTCCCCTGTATTCGGCATTGGTGAGGCCACACCTTGAGCATTGTGTTCAGTTCTGGGCCCCTCAGTTCAAGAAAGATATTGAGGTGCTGGAGAGGGTCCAGAGAAGAGCAACAAAACTGGTGAAGGGACTTGAGCACAAGTCCTGTGAAGAGAGGCTGAGGGGGCTGGGGTTGTTTAGCCTGAAGAAGAGGAGGCTCAGGGGTGACTTCATCGCTCTCTACAACTATCTGAAAGGAGGTTATAGACAGGTGGGGGTCGGACTCTTCTCCCAGGCAACCAGCAACAGAACAAGAGGGCACGAGCGTAGACTCTGCCAGGGAAGGTTTAGGCTGGATATCAGAAAAAAAGTTCTTCACACAACGAGTAATCAGGCATTGGAATGGCCTGCCCAGAGAGGTGGTGAATTCACCATCCCTGGAGGTTTTTAAAATAAGACTGGATGTGGCACTTAGTGCCATGATCTAGTAATCATGATAGTGTTGGATTAAGGGTTGGACTTGATGATCTTGGAGGTCTCTTCCAAGCCAGATAATTCTATGATTCTATGATTTACAAGAAAGGTTGGAGGGAGGATCTGGAGAACTACAGACCTGTCTGTCTGATCTCGGTGCCAGGGAAAGTCATGGAGCAGATCATCTTGAGTGCTATCATACAGTACACACAAGACAACTTGGTGATCAGACCCAGTCAACATGGATTTATGAAAGGCAGGTGCTGCCTGACTAGCCTGATCTCCTTCTCTAACAAGGTTAAGTGCTTAGTGGACAAGAGAAAGGCTATGGATACGGTGTACCCGGACTGTAGTAAAGCCTTTGACACCATTTCTCACAGTATTCTGCTTGAGAAAGTGGCTGCCATTGGCCTGGACAGGCACTGAGTAGAAGTGGTGGTGAATGGAGTTAACTCCAGTTGGAGTCTGGTCATGAGTGATGTTTCCCCAGGGCTCAGTGTTGGGTCCAGTACTTTCAATACTGAAAGATTGAAAGAACCCTTAGTAAGTTTGCGGATGACACTAATCTGGGCGGAAGTGTTGACCTACTTGAGGGTAGAGAGGCTCTGCAAAGTGATCTGGACAGGCTGGATCGATGGGCTGTGACGAATGGTTCGAGGTTCAACAAGGCCAAGTGCCAAGTACTGCACTTGGGACAAAACAACCCCATACAGCACTACAGGCTTGGGGAAGAGTGGCTAGAAAGCTGCCTGGTGGAGAAGGACTGGTGGATGTTGGTTGACACCTGGCTGGATATGAGCCAGCAGTGTGCCCAAGTGGCTAACGAGGCCAATGGCATCCTGGCCTGTATCAGAAACAGTGTGGCCAGTAGGACGAAGGAAGTGATGGTGCCCCTGTACTCGGCACTGGTGAGGCCGCACTTCAAGTACCGTGTTCAAGATACTAACTCACTGTTCACTCTTGCACACGGAGACTTTCTGAAAGAAGGTAAGAAAACCTCTACATTTGAACACACGTCAATTCGTATTGAGGGAAGCGATCGAGCTGAGCCTTCTCTCACTGTGATAGGTTAGAACATGTTCTGTAACCATCTCTTTGTCTCTCCCCTCCCACTCTTGGTTCCCAAGTTATAAGGTTAGTCTTGGATTTTTTTTTGTGTTGGACCTCGTATTTCATAGCTATTATCCACTTTTCCTTCTGGGAATTAACTTGTCCTGTAAGTTCTGCCAAGTGGTTTATATGCAAGCCCATCACTGATGTGCAGCTCACGCTGCCCTCTAAGCCACAGCTGAGTCCGATCTGCTTTATGTTCAGTTTTCACACTTGAGAGCTCAAGCACCAGGGTTTTGTGAGCCCAGAGGGAAAAAAAACTTTAAAACAATGGAACTGTTCAGAGCTGTTTCCTTTGGAGATGCTCGGCGCTGATTAGATCTATCTGCACAGCAGGTAGCCACCTAGCAAAGTGCTTAGCATTAGCTGCCTCGAAGCACCAGGGCACACATGCAATGTGAAGGGATTTTTAATTCCAGCTGTCACACACAGCTTTTTGCAAGGCTTCCAAAAATCACATAACCTCGTGCCCAGTCCTGATTCTGAGAGCAAAGCCCTTTTGTTTATTGTCTTTGGACCTGGTGTGCCTGCAGCTGTGCTGGTGGCAGCATCCACCCCTCTGATGGACCCCTTGGTGGGGTGAGTGGTTACTGGGATCTTCCCAAGTCCAGCCCTCATTTCTTGGAGTGGCAGTGGCAGAAGGTCATGGGCATCTCTTCTGTTTGCCTGACTCGTCCACTTGGAGCTCGGTGATGGTCAGCCCTTGCTGAATGTCCTCCTGGGCTGGCTGGGTTTTTCCCACATTGCAATCAATGGAGGGCCCACTTGTCCTTCATGTCTGGACTGTCCACCGTGATGGCATTTCTCATGGTCAAGGTCTTTCCTAAATCCCATGTGCTGGTGGTGGGATTTGGGCATTAGAGGAGACCCCATACCAATCTGTTCACATGCCAATTAATGTCTTGGACTGGTATAATTTTTTTTTTTTTTATGTGCTGCACGTCTGCTGCTTCTCATGCCATAATATCTGCATTGCAGCAATGTGAGTGCTTTTTTGATGGCAGAAAGGGTGAGAGGGAGGTGAAAACATGTATATCTCACTTGTGGGCCTCCAGTCATCCTATTATTGAAGTAACTGGACAAATTAAATATACATTCCATAAAATAATAGTGTAAATCCATTTTGGGGACACATATTTCCTCCAGTCATAAAACAAAGTTTGAAACAGAGAGTATCTCTAAGTCCATACGTGCTGTTAAGCATGAGAAAACAGCTGAGGGGATAAGATTTGCCTTCCTGAAGGTGCAGCAGGCTCATGTTTGCTGGGTGTCCAGCACACATATCCACAACAAGCAGCTGGCACGCGGCAGTGGCACACATACAGTGGGATGTGTTTGACATAGGGGGCTTTTTCAGCCTGTATTTTCCTAGCTGGCCGTGCCAGGAGACATACTTCTGGTTATTGCAGGAGCCAGGAGTAGCCTACAGGTGCTAATTATTGAGTGTTTGTCCCTCACAAGGGAGTTAGTGTGTGAGCACCCTTCACCCCGCCTGTGAGTCGCTATCACCTTTGCTGGCCCTTCCCTGCAGCTGGAAATCATCTCTTTGGGTTGGAGTGGAGGGTGCAGATGGTGCCACCTGTGGCACGGTCTGCTAGTAAGAGTGGATTCTGGGCAGCTGCTGCTGCCTCTTAGGAGGTCATTCATGGGAAGGGGAATCCAGAATGCATTTGCACTTGAACAAGACTCTGCAGGCTGACAAATATGTTTGCATGTCAGATGGCTGCTCCAACACCCTACCACAGGTCTGATAGACATGCAATCACTGAAGAGGTCCGTTCAACCATGAGCATGGCCTGATCTTCCAAGTTTGGGAGCAAAAAGCATTTAGTATCCTCCCAAAGAACAGCAGCAATCTGATTTTCAAGGTTTCAGAGCACCTGTGCAGCAGCTTGCCTTACATATAACAAGTATTTCCTGTCCCGTGAGAAAGTCATCAGAGAGGCTGACCCCTCCCCAGATGAACATTTGTTTTCTGCAGGATTTTCTCTGGCAGCTCTGAGTATGCCAGCCTTGTTGATGGCAGGTTGATCTTATACAATATGCAGAGTCTGTAGAAGTGATGAAATCCAGAATATAAACTGGGATTTTTCACTTCTGATGTCTATCAGATAAAGAAAAACAACTGTCTTTCTTCTGCCCTCTCTGTTCCTGAACAAGAAGCATCTATTATACACTTTAAATTAAGATTTAGGCTGATGTAGCAAAATTGCTGCCTCTCCCTGTACTGCTTTTGTTGAAAACACAGCTGAATACAATTACTAGAGGCAAAAATTTGCCTTGATGATATACGATTCATTTTTTAACTGTAGTCTTTCCTGATGTCCCATAAAATAATAGAATATAAATCACAACAGCCTAAAGGGACAGGACATCATTCTCTGACAGGTGGCCTTGAAAACGGCAGAGATTTGAGAAGATTCCTACAGTATGGCTAAAATTGTCACATTTTAACATTGTCAATTTTATGTGAAAACAAAAGTTGAGAAGTCTTTGCACCTGAAGCTATAAACTGGCTGTTGCTCCCTTGAACCACAGCCAAGACTTGTTTGAAATTTGGTCCACCTCAGGGACAGTCATTTGAACTCAATAATAAAGGCCAAATTGAGGCAAATTCACCATGTGTCAGGAGTAGATTGGAATGGTTTGTGTTGCTTTTTTCATATGAATGGTGCACTTCTTTGTGCTGGTTGGAGGGACTATATTGGTACGACCCTGAGCCTTGCCAGGAGACCCACAGTTATACATTTGTGTTTGGAAAAATAGCAAGAATAGGCATTTTCCTGGAAAACCTTCCAATTTACTTGACCTTTCTCTGGGTTCCTTTGAGAAGAGGAACTGAGTTTTATAGGAAATTTAAATTTGAAAATTTCCTTAAAAATATTGAAGTGCTAATGGTCCGGAGAAATATTAAGAAGTATGTATCTTTCTTCATTATTTATTTTTCATGATTTTTAGATCAACACCAGTCATTTTCATTAGTGTTCTACAACCCAGTTTGGTAGTAACATGCTGAAAATGAAACATACAGTAAAGCACTTGACTAAATCAGGGACCGGAGCTCCTTAAGGACATCTACTTGCATACGCTACCAGGCAGACGTAAGACTTTTTGCATCTATTTATGCCCTTTTTTCCCTTCAGTACAGAAAATGATGCCAAGATGTGTTTTGCACTGATCTACCACACACTGAGATTTCCCCTGCTCCCAGCCCTCTTACAGAGAGCTCTTTTGCTTTCATTTATTACTTTAATATAACTTTTTTCCTCCTGTGTTTCACCACATTGAGCAACTTCCCCTGGCTGCGATCACTGGGGCCTGTTTGGCATCATGGTGGAGGAATCCCAAGCATGCTCCACCAGTGTGCAGCCCCCTCAGCAGGATTTGGACAGTCCCTCTCACCTCTTCCCTTAATTTTTTTGGAGAAGAGCTGGGTAAAAAACAGTTTTTCCATCTCGCAACAACACTTTGTGATTGCAAGGTTGTTTTTCCCTCTCTGTCTCACCATGAACCAATAGGTCTCATTTGAAATGAATGAGTGGGAGAGAGAAAGGAGGAGAACAAATACTTTACAGTCCCCTGGTGAGGGAAATAGTTGGGCTGCCAGCAGCCCAGGCTGAATTCCCAGCTCTAAAGGCTATGACTTTCACATCCCAATTGGCCTCCCTTCCCTAGGCCACAGGATGCTCTGGATTGAGGTGAGCACATACTCCCGTTCTGTGCACAACGAAGAATTCATTTTTGCAAAAGAGGTGAAGCAAATCCACCGTGTTTCTCCAAAAGGTTTCCATCTCAGTGTATTGGTGTTTTTCCACCTCCAAAAACATTTTGTAAGAGCTTTCCAGCCCATTCCCTTCTGTGCCCTTTAAAAGCATATCAGTCATTGTGGTTGTTTCAGTAGCTGGTCCCTTTGGAGCTGGTTCAACTCTATTGATTCTAATGGCACCTAATTTGTATGAATGAGTGTTTTCATGTGTACAGATACATGTAATGGTTTGGAAGACATTTATGTGCCTGATGTAATTAAATCCAGTGGTCCTGTATTCCTTCAGATTTGGATAGTGGGGATATTATGAGAATACCAGATCTTTCCTTATGGAAAAGTCTTACAGAACAATAACCATTCTTAGGCTTTGGAACTTTTTGAATAGGATTTAAAAGTGAATTACATCATAGTAAATCTATAGAAAATCTTAAAAAGTCTTCGTGAGAGAGGATCATTCTCTATCAAATTTTAAAGATTACATAGCCATTTCCATAGATTATTTCATTTCTCTCCAATCCTACTGGTTGCACTCCTAGTAATGTCTATGGGGCTTTCCCATATGGCACATATTATTTTGGCCATAAAAACGCTCCCTGAGGCAAAACAGGCTATGAAAGACATACAGCCTCAGTTCAGCCCATGAAATCTCATCAGCTTCTATCAAGGCTGAATCAGGTTTGCAAAACTTTTACTTCTCTGTTCCTTACATGTACTCGAGAGCTCCTTGCACAAGACCATGCAGCAGTGGAAAGGTGGTTTCCTACCACATAGAGGACACTGTTTTCAGTCTCTTATCTGAGATGCCTGAATTCTGGCAGATAGCCTAACAAGCTTACTAGAACCCATCACACTTAAAAGGATATTGAAGAGGTTAATGGCGTGATCAATTAAAGTGTTTTAAATTCTAATCAGCTTTTTCTTCCAGGTTTCCACTCCTCTGTGCCTTCCCCCTGCCCTGTCCCTCCCTGTGAGCTGCAGCTAGCAGTGTTTATAGTGTGCTATGAGGCACCATCTGCTTCCCTCCTCCCAGCACTGAGACTGGTCAGTGCAGCTGCGAGGGCCGAAGTTATTGCCTTGTAGTCTCCTTGGCGCTTCACCTGTGTTCCTCTCGATGTGCTCACCCATGTTCAGTGACCCTCGGTGGTAGCTCTCCATCCAGTTCCAGTGCCCCGTGGAAGCACATGAGGTTAAATAACATCACTTGACCAATTAGCCTTGGTCAGGAGCAGTCTGACCTATTTACTTATCAGAAGCTGATTTCCAAAGAGCTGTAATCCACAATTGCAACTGAAGGGACTAAATTTTAGGAGCTCGTATGTCTTCCTTGGCCTTTGGGATACCAAGAGTGCACTTTCTTGCTTGCTGCTATTGTACTGTGGTGGGTGGGTGGGTTGCCTTTCTATTTTCACCTTACCATTGACCTTACGATTTATTTTGTTTAACCTAAGCCTACTGAATTCCAACCCTTCTTGTACAGCCCAGTGCAATGTGCAAGATAACCTTACACCTAATTAGGTAAGCACACCGTAAAGCTTCACTTACGTTCATTTGGCAGTGATTTATTTTTCTTCTCATACCCTTATGAAAGTGGACACCATCGGTGGATGGTGGGGTCAGACTTCACCTTCTCTTGCGTGAGCTTAAGTAAGCAAATGTCTTTGAAGGAACTTCAAAGCAGGGGATGGAGAGAGGGGGAGCTTTTTAGCCCTGTAACAGCTTGGCATGTTGAGATCAAACCCCAGCACAATGCTGAATGTTTGGGCCACTTGGATAGACCAGTGTGCAATATTAGCCCAGAAGAAGGTATGATTCGGACACAGACTGCAGTGCTGCCAATGGACTGAATTTGATTTCCAGAGCTGGAGACCTAGTCTTTAACTTTTAATTTGAGATTTTAAATTAAACCAATGTGGAGGGTAATGTATCTCAACCTGATTACATTGCACGCAGAGTGGCCAGGCCCTTGATTTTGACGAAGTTACACCATTTTCTCTCAGAAGAACATCTAGTCCCCTGCACAGACCTTTTGAGCCTGACTAGAAATCACATAACAGTGGGAACTTCTTTAACATTACAAATAATCTATGACAAGGCCTTTGCCATTATTATTCTGCTGTATTTCTTCAACATATAAAATTATTTTATATTGCATATTTTCCCATGCCCTTTCCCCGCTTACACTGTCTGCCTCAGCTCGTTGCTAATGACGTTTGTTGACAAGCTCAGCGCATTTTGATAAGTCTTCTGCCAAAGTGTCTCTAATAAAAATAAGAAGAATGACAAGTGGAACAGTGCAAAAAAGATTCCAACAGCAACAACTGAAGGTTAAAGCGGCATAAAACAGGGGGAAAACATAACAAAAACAGAACACAGTGAGTCCAGATTGCCTTTGTTAAGAGCATTTAATGCTTAATTTTGTTTTATAGCCCTGGCTCTCAAGGTATCCATGCAACTTAAATTCTCATTTTGCACAGTATGAATCTGCCTTTAATTCCTGTTTCAGCAGAGGCAACTCTGTGTATATATTTTACACTTTGAGTCTTTGGCCTTAATTGGCTTTTGGTTTTCTAAGAGCTGGAGTGAAGACCTGTCTCCTGTCCATGGAAATGTGGCTGCAGAAGGCTGGTGGTTCACAGCCCCTCAGCACAAATTGCTTCTCTGTTGCCAAAGGGCACAGATGCCACAGCAGTGAGATGGGGTAAATATAATGGAGAACATGCAGCCAAGCATTTGGGGTGTTTCCTTGGTTTTCATATCTACCTCCGTGCCAGCTGGGAGCGCTTACGTGAGCCTCTGAACAGCTGGGGACAGTGGGTGTGAAGCTGCTCCCAGGGTGAAATTCCCATACATGTTGTTGGCTTTTCCCAGCACTGCATCGAAGTGGTGGGTAGGAACAACCCTTAGACCTTACTCCTCAATGCACGGATCCCTTCCCTGCCTCCTTCACCATCACTGCTTCCTTTTGGAAGACACCTACAATTTCTCATCTCTGTGCCTCTCCCTTCTCCAAATGAAGAAACTCAGTCTTGAGTGCGCAACTTTAACTTCATTTGGGCTTCACCAAACTATGATGTCGCGGTTGTTAAATGATGACCTTGTAAAACAACTGGGAGATCAGAATGGTTGGCTGGGATGTGTATCTTAGGACTATGGGCACAGGGGGAAATATGTGCAACTGGATTGGCAATGGATGCCTCATTTCATGCACCTAGTAAATGCATCTCCTCGTGGCTTACTAGTGTCATCCAGGATCAAGTGCAGGGGAAATCAGTGACAATATCATACACACAAAATAGCCTGTTTAAAGTTCTGGAGCTTTCTGCAGAATTTAATAAATCTTTTCAACTGTTTTACAGAATGCCTTGACAACCTTTTCAAAGACGTGAGAAGGCCAAAGTATCTAAATAACTTTAAAGTCCTTGGCCCGAGATCCGATCCAGGCACAGCTGTGTCTAACCCCACCGTGAGAACCAGAAAGTGTCTGAATCCTTATTTATAGCACTGTGAACGTCTTGGTTTGGCACTTCTCCACTGTGAAAGTCCCTCTTTGAAGCAACCCCTATTTCAGCATTGAGGGCTGAAGTTACAGCTGTCCGGAGAGCAGGGAGCAGGTAGCCCAGATCAGGGCACAGCAGCAGCTGCAGAGAGTGGTGGCCCCACTGATACATCACTCACGTCCCTGGTGTTATCTACAGACCCTCTTTAACACTGTTATCTGAGACAATTTTAGCAGCTCAAGGAAGAACTACCATTTGGAAACATAGTATTATGCATTTAATGAGGAGCGAAGGGTTAGGGGAAGATCATATCTGGATTCATCTTCTCATGCCACGAAAGGTATTTTTAGTACCCTCAAATTTCTGCAGAGGGAAGGACTTTGCTTTCCCCTGTAGGCTTTTTTTTTCCAGCATTTCGCACATTAGTGGTGTAAATAACCCCTTCTGCATGTTCAATAATGAATCAGTGGGACTTGTCCAAGCTAGTTCAGATTTTTAAGGGAACTCAGTTGCCACCAGTTTTCTTTGGAATTAAGACCTTAAACTCCTAGCTGTCTGACACCAAGTTACCAGATCCCCTGGGGTCTGTGTGTGAAGGTCCCTCAGGACATTAGGGAGTCTCAGCCCTACAATAAGGTATGAGTGAGTGGGCCCCCTTGGGGCAGCGGGAAAAACAAACCTATGTGGAGCAGCTTTCAGCTATGTGCAGGACTAGCACAGAAGGCTGGAGATGTGGGACTTGCTCGTGGACACCAGACTTGGTATCTCTGAGGGGTTTTTTGTAAAGCTGCAGAGTGGTGAGTGCTTGGTTCTATGATCTGGGCCTGAGAAAGTTGTGTCTTACATCCTTAAAAAACACCCCAGCAGCTGAAATGATTTAGAAAAAGGGCTCAGCATGCAGTAATGAGCACAACAGCACATGGGTATCATCTTGGAGGGTGTTGTAAAAGGTCTCCAAGGTGAAATGTTGTGGGGATGTTGAAAATTCTGCCAGGCTCCCAGCCTTTCTGTGGGGCTATAGGAGTGCAGCCGTGTGTTAAGCTGAGCTCCCAAGAGATGAGAACATCGAGGACTCAGACTTTGAGTCCTTCTTAGCCAGACCCTGTGCTCACAGACGTTGATTACAACCAGTCTAGATCAAGCATTGAAAGCTAAATGCTACCCGTTGCAGGCCTCCATCCTGGGAAACCGCCTGTTGACACAGATCCATCAACTCAATACTCCCCATCTACTGATGTTTTAGAGCAAATGATGTCTTTTGGACACCTGTCCCCACAATGAGAAAATCTTATCCGATAGGACTCCAATACTAGAAAGATACAGCACACCCCAAACCACTGCTGAGTAATACTCTTGGAGCCCCGATGGTTTGGAAGGCTTCTGTAGTCTAAACATCTTGCCTGGGCCCCTGGAACGGGAGTACAGGCATCCAGAAACTTGGCAGGTAACAAATCTCCATGCTGTGAAAGGCAGATGCCGTCATTGCTTGGCTTTGTGGCACCGGCACCTGGCTTGCTGGAATCAGTTTATGTCTCTCTTTCCTCAGCTCTTTGCAGGGATCTGATGACTGATCTCACTCAGGTATCCCCGCCCTGCAAATCCTACATTTCTCTTCACCTGTGGTGCCCCATGGATGTTTGCTTTCTTCTGCCTTGGGCTGGTAGCGTTGAGCTCCTGCTGAGTCTTCACAGCCCTTAGATCCTGCATTTACTGGTGAAAGAGGATTTCTCTGCCTTGGTGCTGGTCCCAGCTCCAGGAAAATCTGCCCTGGGGCAGGACGCATTCTGGGCTAAGAGGGCCAGAGGGACCCTACCACCCACCTGGGCCACAGTACAGTGCTTTCTCCTTTCTTCCCTTCAAAAAACGTTGATTTGGTTGTTTTGCAAACCTATATCAAATACGTTTGTGTTTTCCCCCTGGAAACAGAATTACCAAAAAAAAAAAGAGCAATATTTCAACAAGTTTGAGTCAGAAAGTTTTCTCTTTTCTTTTCTTTTTTTTTTTTTTTTTAATTTGAAACATCTCTTCAAGAAGCCATCTGAAAACTTCTATTTTTCAATCCAAATTTGTTGGATTTTTTTTTCCTGGAATATCCTTTAATTTTCCTCATACAACCAAGCATCTCTCTCCCGCCTTCCCTCTAAAAATAATCTGTAAAGAAAAGAAATAATTGAATTTTAGGGTTGAACAAAGCCGTTGATCCATCCCAATAGAAAATACTGCATGTTTCTCAGTTCTCCAAAGAAAATCTTTTTTTCCCCTCTTTTCTTTTTGTCCCACGGTTTTTCCCCTTTGTTCCATGAGGTCGACTTGGGACAATTCCTCCCCTCCCCATTTTTTTCAGTATTACACAAGTGGACCAGAAAAAACAGCCATTCAGCTGCTCTAACTGCAGTCTAAATGAGAATGAGAAGATATTTCAGCTGTTTCTCTTGGTTTCCATTTTTCTCAGTTTCTGGCTCAGTAGCTCCCAGAAGCCATTACACTAATTGTTCTTTTCCAAAATCCGACTGTCAACAAAAGGCAGGGACCCAGTCTAACATTTTCAACTGGAATTTCCACTGCTTTGGTTTGTTCCTGGCTTTGATTGTCATGAACTTTTTTGCCCTCCGAGAAGTCTGGCATTTTGTGGTGTTTCCCAAACTTAAATTTGGTCTCATAAACTCTTCATCTGACAAACCTGAAACTTGTTATCACAAACAACGTTTCATAGCGGGGCAGATACAAATGTCTCCCTCATTGTATTGTTTCCAGTCCATGATGAGATAATTAAAATGTTTTTGTGAAGCTCTAAGGGAATCAGTAAGTGGTCAAGCCAGCTCTGTGAGCTCTTCAGTGCAAAACCACCTTCTCAGGTTTCCACAAGAACTTTTCTTTCACAAATATGCTTCATATCTACCCAAAAAGTCCCTTCTCCAGGCAAAATTTGTCTTATAAATGCAATGCACATTTTCAAAGGGAATGCATGCGCTTTGTTCAAGGCAATTGTTTGTCAATATGCTTTTCCAGTGTTCCCCTAATTGGAAGGACCTATCTCAGTAGTGCGTTAACTGGTTGCTTGTATCCAGGACGCTGAAACGTGTTACATGTGGCAGAAACAACAGACTAGTACAATGATATATTATGAACCCTGAATTATTTGAGCGTTATTAAATAAAGTAAAACCAGTGTTTATATACATTTTGTATCACCCACTGGTAGACTAGGATTGCAGTCAGTGGAATAAGTCAGATGCTTAAAATTAAGCACATGCTTAAGGGCTCTGTTAAAATACAACCTAAATGCTACCTCAGATTGAGGAGGGAGTTAAAATTTACCTAGCACTGAGATATGGGAGTGGGAGATGGGAACCTCTTTTTGGATTTAGCCCAGTTGAGACCAAACTAAACCCAAGAGAAGCCCTTCTCAAATATTTTGTTCCTATTTTGCTTCAGATTGCTCTTTTCCTCTCTTTTCTCTCCTCTAGTCTAAGGGCTTTGAAAAAAATGGAACAAATAAAAAACTATGGTTAATTGTTTGCAGCACTGGGGAGCTTTTCTTTGACGTGTCCCAGAGCTGCTGCTGCGAGGCGGCGGGAGCCAGGCGCTGGCAGCTGGTTTCATTTTAGAGCCATGTACAAGGCTCGCAGCTAATGCAGTTGTTATACATTTACAAACCCTATTGCTCTCGAACTCTGTCTTTGCACCCGCATTGACACCAGCCTGATTTTGCTCCCAGTCTGCAGAGTTCTGGTTTAGTTTTCTCCCCACTCCCCGCCCCTCACCTCCTCCCTTTTTTTTTTCTTTTTGTTGTTTTCAGAATGAGTAAATGTCTTTTCACAAAGAGGAATAAAGCCACGGATACTCCTGGCTTCTGCTCTCCCTGTGCTACCACTCCTTCATGTGTATAAGTTTAGCAGGGGGTCCAGGAGCTAAAATGGAAAGCACATGGTTTTATGACTTCACAATTGAAATAAAGAAATCTAATATGACAGAAGCAGCATGTTGTTTATGGGACTATGGATTTCAGTGAAGGACATCCCTACCAAATCATAATTAAAACTACCATAATTACCTCCTAGTTTCATTTGTTGGGCTGGGAGGGAGGAAAATACAGATATTTTTGGTGGGTTCTGCTGAAACAATTTATCAAGACCCACAGCTGGTTTTAATGTGCTGATGAGCTGGGAAAACAGTCAAAATTGTACTCCAGTCAAGTGACTGTGTAATATCTGAGGGCTGAACCAGACCAAAATCTCTGTCGTTTCATTTAATCTAATGAATAGTGTTTTGTAACTGAAAAACATAATTGCTCTCCACATATGTTACATGCACACTTCACTAATAAAATCCACAGTGCCACCAGTGGAACAAATTAAAACACTTTTAGTCTGATTTATTTAACTCTTTTAATTCTTTTAAACACTTCTTCCCAATAAACTGAATATTTGGCATGACAATTTTCAGCAACATTTATGCAGGCTGTAAGAGGTAATCTGTGTTCCTTAAAATAAAAATAATGGATTTTTCTGTAAGAAAAGACACTTTTTCTACCTTCTAAAATATATTTTAGTTTTTTTTCTCTGAAGTTGCCTTTGAAGTCAAAGACACAAAACCAATCAACTTTAAAATTAGCGCATAAAATTAATGATTGCTGGAGTTGGCAGGCTGACTGGAAAACCAGGACTTTTCTGGCGTTTTCATTTGAAAAAGCTGCTGCCTGTGTTTGACATTAGAAGCAAAAGCTGAAGAGTGAGGGAGAAAAAAGGAAAATACCTCTCAAATATCGGGTGCAGAGCAAATTTCAAGGGACAGAAACCTCTGTACTGTGTTTGCAGTCTCAGTCTTGGGGACTACACTTCAAGGAAATTTTCTTGCAAACCTCTAACTATGAGATTTGGGGGTTTCTTCATTTGTTGTTTTGTTTTGTTTTTATTTTTTTTCTTCAGCATTTCTGGGTGAAGGTTAGCAAGGGTGTGGTTTTGGGGGAGCTATGGAAGAAGCCACTAATACGATCATCCATTGCAAATCAGTAGCTGTGCCTACCCATGAAGAAATACACATACAGGAATGAGCAGCTTGTGTTAAGAAGGCACTGTTGGATTTGGCTAAACTTGCTTCAAAAATCTGAAAGCTGTTCCTTCTCTGAAGAGGCCCATATTTGATCACCTACCCTAAGACCAAAAGTAGCAGCCCAAACATTTTATTGTATTTTTTGTTTTCCCAGTAAAATTAAGAAATTTTTTTTGGGGGGGGAGAGGAGGGGGGAGTACAGTATTACCTGCTTTATACCTTCAGTAGAGCAAAATTAAGTTTTCCCTCTCCTATGAGAAGCCAGCTGGGTTGGGATTAGTGATGAAAGACATCCATGAACAAATGTGTTGAGTGAATTCGTGTACTGTGTGGTGGCGGAAAAATAGTTCAGCACTGCAGGAAGGATTTGGTTATCATATGGGTTGAGCAAGGCTCAGAGAAGGACAGAAGGGACTGTCTGCAAGTTCAGCTACAAATTCTGCATTAGTATTTAAAAAAGAAGGAAAGGATGTCATGAGGAGAAAAAGAAAATATGCATTTGGAGCAGCAAAACTGGCAAAATATGAGTTGCTATAAGTTGGATTCTTGTTTTCTCGAGTGAATTTGGCTTCAAAAATAATTAGCTTCTTGTCACATGCTTAGGCAGTCATACCAAAAAGTTCAACGACACATTATTTTTGTCATTGCACAAAAGGTGATATTGAGCCCAAAATAACTGTTTCTATATATGACTTTGGCTTTTGGCCTAAGCTCAAAGGAAGTGAAAAAAATAATTATATCCTTTTCTGAAGGTCTTCAGGCACTTGAGTTTCAGATGTTAATGTACAAGAAAGTTTACCAGGGTCTCAGTGTCAACAGTAAAGCCAGCTCCCCAATAGCTTTATTTGGGTTATATGGCTGTTCATTGGGGAGAAAACACAACAGAGAAACTACTGAGGTAACAGTGATTCCTTAATCCTACATCTATCAAAGCCTTTTCTAAGGTGTCAGCATCTTCAGGAAGAAGAGGAAGACTCAATAGCCAAGACTTTGTGCATGTTCCAGCCCCTCCAGCTCCAAAAGCTATTCCAGTCCCCAGTGAGGCGCTGTCTTAAAAATGTACCTTAAATGTACCAGGAAAATATTTTGGTCCCTTAAAATATTGGCACAGCACGTTGAGAAAGGTGACAAGTTTCCTTCCTGCTAAAATGAATTGTTGTTTAAGCTAAATATTGATTAATCCAACAAATCATGCTGGCCAGGGTGTAATAACTGAACAGGTAGCCACAGGGAAAGACACTAGGTACAATCAAGTTTTTGTGTGCAGGGAAATGAAGAGCACACAAAGGTTGTGTATGTATGTGGAAATGGATTTAATAAACGCCTACTGTGTTTCTCTCCTACTTCTCTGCGTGTAAGTATCCACTGAGGTATTTTAATCTTGATGTTTTTAATAATACAAGAAAAACTTATTAATTTTGAAATGTTTCTGCTTAGTCAACTCCGGGGCACAGTGTTTGCTTTAAATTGTGTGGACCTTGCCAATCCGTGGGGGTGATTCATTTGCTGGCTAATTAACAAATGTCTAATGTATATTTAACATTCACTTTGACTTGCATTCCTGCAACCCAAACTTCTTTTTGATCGAGGTAGCTGCAAGTGGAAGCCAAATATTTTCATTGGTGGAGCTGAGGGGATGGCATATGCTACTCGTTTAGATTTCCATTTCCTTTGCATCTTTTCAGGGGCTGAAAGTCAAGCGTTAACATTTCCGAATACAAAGTCATTTTTGTATGACCATTTGCAAATAATGCACCAACATTTTCTAGTACTACTAAAGCTCGAACCCCAAATTCTTTCATTTGCAAGAAGAATGTGGCATACAAAGTTCCGCCATGCCTTCTTTCCAAATGTCCTGGTAAATAAATACATGCACAAATTGGTTTTAAGGGGCTTTTTTATTTTTCCCGTGATGACCATCCTTCAGCTGACTGTGGGCTGGAGAACCAAGCCAAGCCATTGCTCAATGGAGGGGTGCTTTGATCCCGGTCACCTCTCTGCTTCATGTAGTGTCCCTGTTCTGCCAGACGAGGCATTGCTATTTTTTTCAGACATTAATGTTTCCGGAATATGGCAACACTGACCATGATGTGAACAAGATCATAGCTTTCCCAATGGCCCACAAAGGAAGATAAACAACTTAATACTGCAAACAGACAACGAAGCTTCTCTAGCCTATCAGGAATACACGTGCCAGAGGCCGCGTTAGCAGGAAATGCTGAGTAAACGACAACAGTTATAAAAAGTGAGATACTTGTGAGGGTTCAAAGGAGCAAGTATGAGGTTTAGGGCTCACCTGACTCCACGTAGAAGCAGTGTGGGCTAGGATGACTCTTGCCAAACAGCTGCGCATTGTGAGCCGCACTGGTGCTAGCGGGTATGTGCTGGTTGCACACATTCCAGCCACTTGCTTTCACTTTTTGAAGGGTCTCTGGGTGGGCATAACAGCATGGCTTGTTAGGAAGGAGACGTGTCGATGTTGCCTTTTGAATGCCTTTTACCAGCATTTCCTGGTAAGCCCTGGAAAAGGCCACCTTAGGAGATGTCTGGAGGTGACAAATCCAGCCACATACAGAGCCTGTGAGAGGCCAGATATGGGAACTGTGGCACCTCTCAGAGACTTCCACCCATTTCTTTCATAGCTCTCCATATCATCCATTTGGACTCCAAGGACTGAATGAGATGGGTTTCAGTTCTGGGCACCCACCCTGTCTGTTGAATCAAGCTTCTTCAGTTTGAAATTTGGGAAAACCATGGTGAGAATCCATAATTTGAAATGTTTTTTTGAAGTGAAGGGTCACTATTTTATTTGCTAATTTTAGCATTAATGTCCTACTCCATCTGGCTAAGGATTTCCCCGCTCTGGTGAAGAAATACTTTCTTAAGGGACCTGGATTTTGGGAAGACTGCCCCAGGAAGCATGAGATAAAGAGCTCAGACCTCTTAATGGTAATTCTGCTGCTTCTGCTGCTTCACTTTGCAAGTTCACAAAGATGGTGTGGACCCTCTCCCTCAGTTGCCAACTCAGAAAGGCAAAGACTGCTGAAGCCCATCAGGGGCAGCTGTGAAGTGCAATTAAGTCACGTTCCTAACGGGCTTGGAAATCATCTCCTGAAAGCCATATGCTGATAGTAGGCTCATCTAACATAGGTTTGATGTCAGGATTGTTTGGAAAAGACCCAACAGAAAGAGAGGGACGGCTTGTGATGACTCTTGAGAAATGCCTGCACAGGATCAATCATCAGTCTGTTTCTCCAGGAGAGAGATCCAAGTGCACCTAAGGGGTTTTATTTTAGAAATCGCACTGTAATCGCTCAATAACATCATTCCAATATGATTTCCAGCACCTCCTCACTATGGCTCTGTTTCAACGAGATGCAGAGATACTCTGAAAATGGAGGGGGCTCATCCTATTTTGAAACCTCTTGGTGCTGTAAATGCACTTTTGACTTAATTTTGTTGAAGGTTCGTGCCAGGCCTGGGGTTTGAGCTTGGAAAATCCAGGTTTTGCTCTGAATTTTTCACCTCATTCCTGTTGTTCAGACTCTCTGGAAGAGGGCTCAAAACAGTCACGGGGGCTTTCTCTCATCAGGGGTATGGAGCCATGAAATACCATCTTGTTTTGTTAGCCTACAGAGCTGTGCTCTACCTGTGTGCATTTGTTTGCTGTTCTATGGGCTGGATATGTACATAAAATACTTCTACCCCTGTTGCACATACATCTAGCTTGGTGAGGCTGGAGCTGAGCAAACACAAGCAATGACTTTTTTTTGCAGCATCTAAAAACGGAGTGCCCTTTTCAGATGAAAAATTAAGACCATCTTACTGAATGGTGTCTTCTTGACTCTACTGTGCTCCCTTATGGCAGAGGGAAACCTATATAAAGAAAATTGGCTGCCTCTTGAAAAGCATAAATAAGAGGAACTGATTGGGGGGAGAAGTTTCTGAGTCCCGTTAGGGACAGAGAAGGAGTTCAAACATCTCATTCCTCAGCTGCTGGAGATAAAAGACATGGTACATTGAATTCCCACTTTCTGCTGTTGCCAATAAGCAGAGGGGTGTCTTCCTCAGCCTCTTGCCACCACAGAAATAACAGAGATAAAGCAAGTAAAATAAATAAATGCTTTGTTACTAGAATAGATAATAATTTCACCAGCTGAATATTAAAATATCAAAGCTCAAGGAAAAGATATATAATTATGGGTCTTTGAAGTTCAATAAAGGTCTGTTTCGTCAACATGGTAGCGAGTATTTCAAATGCAAATACAGAAGGATAATACTACCCTGGCATTTCTGACCTACAGAGGGTACATTAAGAGAAGAAGGAAGTCTGGTAGGATAGAAGTCATTTAGACTGTGGCTGATTAATTGTCCTGGCCCCAAAAGATCTATCCCTGACATGACAATGTTGCTCAGCATCATTTCTCTCCATGTTACTCCTGGTATATTTCCGATATTTTTTTAAGGATTGTTTGGCCCAATAAGAGCAGGTGGCATGCAACACTGAAATGAAGGGACTCTCTGTGCGTAGTTATGCTGGAAATATCCCCAGATAAAGCATAATATCTAGAATCTCCAACTCAATAAATTGTGACTGAACTTTATTTATTTGATTCCAGTTTCCAAACCAGCACCAGGATTAAGAAGCTTAGCAAAATTTCCAGATGGTGCAAATTTTTTGCTTTGACTCCACCCTATGGTGGGTAAGAAGGGGAGGTAAAGAAAGACAGAAGTGAGACATCATACACAGGACATAAGGTTCTGAAAAAACTTAGGCTCAGATGAATCCCATTGTTTTCCCTAGGTCCACTCTGAGAGCTAGAGGCACTGCCTGATGCCTGCCAGGCTTGCGAGAGCTGCAGTGGTGATGGCTTCAGTTTCCCACACTACATTTCCCGGGATGCAGAACGTCAGCTGGCATATCACTGGGGGTGAAACCTAGCTCATACAAGGACTGGAGGAGAAGATGTTGGGCTCCCAAAGGCACCAGGCCAGCATAGGTAGGGGAAGGAGAGCTTTTGAAGGGAAGTTGTGAGATGTACAGCAAGGGATGCTTTTTTATTTATTTATTTTTATTTTTGGTGACACTGTTAAAGCAAGATGTTTCACTGTGATAACAATGAAATAAAAATTCCCTTTGCTGAGGATGTACTAGGCTGAAAGAAAAACTCCTGAAGCCAACTGAGGCTTTATGAGTGCCAGGAGTGTTTATACCATGTGGTCCTTGCACTTAGAAAGAGTTTACTACATTAAGGTTATTTTATTTTTTTAGTAGACTGTCATCACATTTGGACACATTTTGCATTTCAGATCAACATCCAGTCTAGTTTTGTGGTTGGGGAAAGACAAGCAAGAACCCTCAGCTACATGTCAGTGAAAAAGAAGATTTTATTTGAGATTAGGGATGTTGAACAACCCCACAGCTTCCTGTTAGTGTTTTAGGACCACCACCTGGTCTTGGCTAGAACAGCAAACTTGTATGCTTGTGTGGAGACCTAGTAAATGCATGAGAAGAGTGTACCAGATCCAATTTCCTAGGTGAAGCATGGGGGGAAAAGTGGTCTTTTCCAGCATGACCTGCATGCGTGGGAGGTCTTCAACATGGTGCTTCAGACTACATTGTGCAATATATAAGAAACGAAAGTTTCAGAATGTGGCAGTTTATTCTGCTTTTCAGCTTCACATGCTGTGGTGGTGCAGTAGATGGAAGGGTTACCTGATAATTGGAAGGGGCCAGTTAAACAGTCATCTTGGGACTCGTGTTTGCTTGATGACTTTGAACAAGAGAGTTTTACAGCACATCCCACAAGTGCTACTTTATCTGAGCCCAGCTTGAACACAATTGCAGAAGGGTGAAGTTGTCCACCTGGACCACAGCTGCAGTTTGGCCATGTTGAGGTGCAGCAGCAGAGCTGAGCTGCTCAGCATCAATGAGGCCTGGAGGAGCTGGGTGTTTAGGGCAGCCTTTTTGTCAACTGTTTTACAGTGATGAAACATAAGCCTTCAGATTAATTCCACTTTTTGTTTGGTTTGATTTCATTTCAACATAGTGGGGTGAGAAAAGTCCTGTCTCAGCATGAAGAGGGAGCTTTGGAGAAAGGCACAAATGAGTTTCTCCCAGCTATGATGTCCATGAGGACATCTTCTGTTTGTCTCATGCTGATCCAGGTGTGTCTGTGTTGCACAATGTGGATACGGGTTTTGTCTGCTGAATTTGAAGAATCCTCTGGAGTGCCCTTTGGTGTTGGCCAGAGGTGAATGACAAAAGGGGTCACCCCAGTTTGGGGTTGGCATGGGCTGACCCTGGCAGCAGCTTCTCCATGCATCCCTGCACAAGCTGTTTATGTCCATCAAGGACACGATATGCTGGGGGATGCAGGTCCCCCGGGAGAGGCTCTTGATCCCCACATCCTGACCATCCTCTGGAGGTTTTCACAGAATACAAAGAAGATATTCAGGACCACAAATCAAAACCAGAATTATTATAATGAAATCTAAATGAAAACAAAATATAAGAGAAATCGCACAAAAAGATTTTCCTCTCTTCTACAGTAGGACTGGTGATTTAAATATGAAAAAAGTTAAAATCAGTGAGTGATACACAGTTCAGTGGAGAGTCAGAGTGTCCAGGTTCTGCTAGAAAGGCAGTTGGCTGTGAATTCAGCCCCTCAAGCTTTTCTGTATGTGTATAGCTTTTTTTTTTTCAGTCAGCTGCTTCTACTAAACCACTTTAAATTAAGTCTTGGTCAATGTCAGAGTTGAGATCTGGTTTATAGGGATGTATTTATGGAAGAGCATCCAAATACCTGCCTCTGAACTCGTCAGTTCTAACTACATTCTCAGCAGACGTTGAAAACCATAAACCTCATACTGAGTGCTTTGAATATCACTTAGGACTTCAGCCATATTCTTGGAATGAGTTTATGAAAAAAACTCAGAGGGACTCACAGCAAGCACAGGGAACTGGATCTCTTCTTCCTTTCTTCTAGATAGGAGGAACAAATCACAATAGATAGAAACGGCAAAGTACAGCACTTTTAACTTGCAGGGAAACTCTGGGAAATACTGGAAAGCAAAATGTTATCTCAATGAGATCAACATGATGGAGAGGTGGGATGGTTTGGTCAGAGCGATGGGGGAAACACTTTCTGCATGTTAAAGCAGCTCATTAAAACCAAACTAATTTCTTGGCCCTCAAATTATCTAGTAGCTGGTTGTCCTTTCTTCAGCTGGCTCTGTTCCCTTCCTGACACCACAGACAAGACCAAGCATGCAACTCTGATTTAGAAATGTCAGCGTGGTTTAGGTCAGGGAGTGTGTTTGTAATAATTATGAATTGCCTTTACGGTTTGTTTGCTTTCCATAGCAATTGTAAGAAGACAGCAGCTGACAGCTGTACAAATTTCTAGTGTTGTTCCTCCAGTAAAGAACAACATGGATCTAATTAGTGAGTACCAGCAGCACTGTATTATTAAATTAATAATAGTTAGAAAGCTATTTGCACCTGTCCTAATGTAACACTTTATCCCAAAGCATGGTAAAACATTAAGTGCTTCAAGTCTCTAATGACATTGGCTTTGCAAACTGCAGTGACAATCGGAGGCTTTCCCAAATGCACAAGGCTAGCAGTAATTCTTTCCTGTGGAAAGCAGTAGGGGAAACCTATTGCATGCAGCATAGGCACCATGTATATATATATACACATACGTGTATTTACATAGAATACCCAAAATCACTATATAAAATAGCTTTATTAAAAAAAATGTGCATAAGGAAGGAAGCAAAGTTATTGAAAATAAAACAGAGACTGTCTGGGCTATTAACAGCTTCTGCTAGTGCTGTGCCAGGCAAACACTGAGATTTTTAACAGATTATCCAGGAGATTTGCTGTAAAAAAATCCTTTACAGACCTACTAGGACTTCTTCTGCCCCTTAAGCAACAGCAGAATTGAGATGTTTATTGAATTGTTGTGCTGTGTTAGGCTTGGCTGTTGTAGAGTTATTATGGTTGATACTTTTTGAGGAAGTAGGTAGACCTTAAGGAAAAATGTTTGAGTCTAAACTATGTGACATCCACACGAAATATTTGCTGTGGTTGAATTTATGCTGCTTGCAACTTGACTCTTTCACTTAATTTCTGTTTATTTTTGGCATTGTTGATGGTAAGAGACAGCAGCATCCCTCCTTGAAGACTGTGTGCCCTTCTTGGAGAAAAAAAGGAAATAAACTTTACCAGGGTGACACCATTTACTATTATTACTCCTAGTTATTTATTTTTATTTTAGTGGGACAGAGAAAGCCAGTTGGGGTCAAAACCACTGTGTGAGGTATCTTCTAGGAAAAGATGGCCCCTACCTCAGAAATAATTGTAGTTCAATGAATGTCTGGGTTCAGCAAAGAGTTGAAGCACAGATTTGATTGTAACTACGTGCATGAATCCCTTCGATTCTGCATCATATGGGAAGCTATGATACAAGACAACAATTAGGCCATGTGTAAGTGTTGGTAGAATTGTTCTTCTTGGCCAGCAAAATGGAGATGGTGGTTTAGTGTCTTACACTGAAGCTTACATCTAATTCTCCAGCAGAGGTGCAATTGCTCCACAGATCAGCATCTCCAGCTAGCTTTAATCTCGTGAGTTTGTGACAGTGTGGACAAATTGCTGGTACTCCCTTGTTCACCATCTTTGACAGTATTCAGTTAAAGGGAAAACTTGCATATATGAACCTCTTCCTTCCACTTTTGGGGGTGGTGAATAGCAGAGTAGCCATCTGGCATTTCCGTTCATCAAGCTGAACTAGAAGAGATTGCTAACATCTTTCACTTTGCAACTGTCTGCATTCACTTGTGATGTAATGCTTTGCTGGGAGAAAATTATTCCTATCTTCTGAGTTTTGTAACAGATACTGCTGTGCTTGTAAATCACTGCTGAGTGACTGCCCACTTGGATGTTGCTGTAACTTGGAATTGCTATTGCTGAAGACAGTGCATACAGTAGTACCTGGTCAGTGCTTAAGGTTGGCTGAAACCTCAGAGAACATCTGCCCATCATTAATTGAAGACTTTTGAATCCCTTTTCCCCTTCCTGCCTTTCCCATTTTATGAAGACCAGAGGAAATGATGATTTTTGCAGTTTTGCCTTTTGTGAACCTTCTTTGAATGAACTAATGTGCTTTACTGCATGCTCGATGAGACATCAACATGGTGCCATCAAAGGGACAAATTCTGCCCTCGAATGAGTGAGTTAAACTAAAAGCAAGAAAATATGAGCTTTGCACATGTGTCTGATAGCCTTATGCATCTCATCTGTGAGGTGTTGAACTTGGAGGCATAAATCTAAAGGCTCAGTGCTGAGATTTTGTCCTGCAGTATTTATGGTTGTTGTTTAACTTTAATCTTATCCATTCATTTGCTTCCTCGTTCTCATATAATTAGAACATATTAAACAGGAGCCAACCACAAGAAATATAAAAGGTTAACACAGTTAGGAAATGTCAGTGGAATGAATACAACTCACTAATTCACGGGTTCTTTCCATAAATATTTCCACCAGCCAAAATATTGACTTTAGCCTTTTCCATCTCCTGCACGTAAAGCTTTGTATTCCCTTGTCGCAGCAACGAATACCTCAGAGTGTGCGAATGGTGCTCAGCACAGGGCAAGCGGTTACAGTATGCAGTTATGGTATTAATTAAGTGGCAGAGTCAGATTTCATGATGGTAAGGCACACCCAGAGATGGAAAACTTGTACATAACAAAAAAGAGCAACGTGTTATAGTGGGGATCACAGAAATTGTTTAGGACAACACTTTGAAGCTGGCCCAACAAACATCTAACCGAAGAATGTTTTGCTGTGAGTAGCATAACTGTTTGGATGTTTGGATGGCCTGGGTTACTGCCCTCAGCTGCTGGAGAAATACATATATTGGATCTTTTTTCATAAATTGCTCAAGACCCAGCTTAAAAGCTGTGTGAATTCTCTTAACTCCAGTTCCCACAGTGGAAGGTTGTTCTACCACCTCCTGACTCTAATGATTCAAAATCTTTTTTCATTTTCTTCCTGCTGCCATCTCAGGGTTCCTAGGCACCCTGGCTGGGCTGGTCTACACCTGTCAAGGTGAGACGACAGGCATGACTTACTACTGACCTCCCATGATCTGAACTTCATTCAAGAAATTAGCAGCTCCTACCTGCGGCTGTTTCACGCTGGAATTTCTCTTCTATCCAGACTTCCTCAGGATGCTAAATGAAAGGGGACCCGCTACTGTTTTCCTTGAATCCCTACCAAACTCCTGCCTGTTTGAGAATTAGAGATAAATCTTTCAGTGGGTCTGTAGTACTAAACCCTAGCAGCTGTTCTCAGGGTTAATTGTCCCCTGGGCTTTTCATGTGTGCATGGGGCATGGCTGCCTGTGCAAAACATGTTATTCCCTTAATCTGCTTCCCTATGTGCTACCTGTGGTTTCAGCTGATAAGTGTTCTGGATGTTTTCCTCTGGACCATCTCATAAACCCAGCATGTGCTATTATAAAGCAGCGGGCTGCATCTCAGAAATGAAATTGATCCTTTATAACACTGAGGGCTGGAAAGCAATGTTCATGATAGAGTATTTTTGATAGATTTTTGTATCTAACAGCCTGCACATCCTGAGAACAGGTACTAGATGTGTTTGTGTCAGAAGATACAAGCGATAAATTCACATTATGCTGCATATGTGCTAATGAAACTGAAAAGTGCTTTCTAGGATTACCTCTGCTAAGGAGGTGGGTAGCACCTGGAAGGATGCTGGATATCTCTGCCAGCTTGCTTATACCAGAAGCGGTATGCCATGCTGGGGTAGGAGTCTGCACTAGATAGCTAGCTTTGAAATGTGATATAGATAGCTGTATGTCTTTAACTCAAATACAATACCAGGCTATCATGGCTTTGTGTGTCCTGTTAACTTACTTGGATCTGGCTGGGGGACATGTGCAGTGTTTCATTGAGCTATGTGAGTTTTGGAGGTCCTTCCCACCTCTCCTAATCTTTCACCAGTGTTTGGTTGGATTATTGAATTCAGAGAATTTTATCCTGTAGTTTGGCTTTATAAAGTAAATGAGATTAAGTGTTGCTTAAAGATAAGCATTTGCCTAAGCTCTACCCTGAATTAGATGACAGCCTACAGATGGCACAGGACCGAGGAGGACTCACTTCACTGTGCTATCGTGACTCACCTTTTGTCCTACCTTTTTTTCAGTTGCCTGGGTAAATGTCCCCCTGCATTGCAAGGCCCAGTTGCCCAGGGCCTTTGTGTGTTTTGTTTTTTTTTCCTTGAGCAGATATAGGCTAATTTGAACAGGGTGTATAACTGGAGAATACGAAGTGAAGGAAACCTAATGGCAATGCATCACCTGGTAGAGCAGTGGGAATCACCAGGATGTGGGTAGAGCCACCGGTAAGAGGGTTTGGAAAGGAGTTTTCATCAGAACTGTGCATCTCCACAGTGGCAGAGGTTTAAGGCTGGACCTGAAAGTGAAATCTGAGCTGTACACCAACAGTCTGCTGAAAGGCAGCACTCCTGTAATATTGCTAGTTTCAGGCACTGCCAGGAAAGAGAAAGAAAGAAAATTCTGTGTTTTGACTCAGCCACAAGGGCTCTACACAGAACTAATGAGTGGAACTGCAGTGTCATGCTGCAGTGCAGTCAGCACCTTGCTTTTAAGCTCACCGCAGTTTATGCTGGTGATGCACTGAACTCAACATTTAGTAAAGATAAGGAGTGCCTGCTTTCCTGTACCACTGGCTATATAAACCTGGGTTCAATATACATGTGGGTGTATATAGGACACATTGTTTATGACTCACTGTATCTTTAACACCAATTCACAGCATTTGGTCTCATGACAGAAATCAAGATTTGCCTTTGAATGAATATATCATTCAAAAGAACCACAGTGAAGCAGCCCAATGAGACGTGCACTTGCTTTTTTTATAAGGTTTTTTACTGCTTTCATCCTCCTGGGATGTGTGTGCTTCCCATTAGTGCATCCCCCACCACCCCTGCCATCTGTCACAAGTGATTTGCTCTTTCTCATCTTATCTCCCCCAGAGGACCACTGTTTCTGAAAAGAATTCAGTTACTTTTTTTTTTCCTTTGCAGGGTTTCTGACTTTCCCTGCAAGTACACCCTGCTGCCCTGCTCGCTGCTCATGCTGAGGAAAGCAGGGCTGGAGATACAGCTCTTGCTCTGGCTCTCGGGGTAGGTGGCATCCGTGCCCTCATGAGATGCAAGGTTGCGTTGGCAACTGGGGCTTTTTGCACATAAAAAAACCCCACTCCCAGATCTCGCTAGAACTTTTAAAGCTTTTGGTCCTGCTGTTCTTTACCAGTTCAATGAATTGGAGGAAATCAAGGCATCCTAGTGGAAATGCCCCTGCCCCATACCTTGGGATATACCTGGAAAGGATTGGTGCTGAGAGAGCTCTGCATTCCCAGCCTAAAACCCTTCCAAAACCAGCAGCAGTGAGGTTCAGACTGAAACAGTTCTGTTTTGGTGTAATCCTCTGCTCAGCAAGGCTTTGCATTGTGGTTGATACCCTCACCTGCCATCTTGTAAGTGCCAGTGGGAAAACTTCAGTCAACCATCTGAATTATCCATATGGAAAATATTATTTCTGTGATGGCTTTTCCCTTAAAAATAGTCAGTTCATGACTGAGGTTGAGGGAAGGTGCCTGGAAAGTAACCTGAGAGTTACAACTGCATCAGCCTGGAGTTTCACTACCATACCTATTCACCATCACATTCACTAAGAACATATATTTTTCCCCTAAATATCTTCCTGTGAAGTTGATCCCTCTAAAAGCCACAAGGAGTGAGGCAGAGTCTTGCAGCACATAATCACCTGGGGGATTATTTTCTCAGTGGAATATCTAGAAAATCAAGTAGGTCTGGCCACTGGAAAGAAGAAGAAATTCCTGCCGATATCCAAGACCACGGAGGGGTGAGTGATGGCTGATGACCAGATGCAGCAGATGAGCCAGCAAGGCCAGGTGTTTTGTTTCTTTGAACGCTACCAGTGTGGTGCAGTCCACCACTCAAGACTTTGTCATCATCTGCTCTTTTGAAGAAGTTTTCTTCTGAGGCAGCTTGAGCTTTGGCTCTGATTTAAATCATGTCAGAAAGGTGTTTCTCATTGTGCTAATTATTATCAAGAAGCAGGGATTATCTTCCTTTCTTGTATTGCATGGGGATAATTTGGCATTGGCATGACTTCTAAGTAGTTCTGATTGAAGTGTTTTTAAAACTGAGGTCATGGCAGTGCTCCTTGCAAATATCCCCTTCAGCAGCACTCACTGCACTGTATTTCCAAAGCACCTTGGAGCATTTTGACTTTTCTCAGGAAAAAAAAGTGGAAAAGGCCCCAGCTGAGCTTAGACACCCTTGTACCCTTGGTTGAGGGCAGGTTATTTACTCTTGTTCTTGGCATGGGAGCAGTTCCAAGGGCTGTGAGGCTTGGTTCGGTTGCATTCAGCACAGCTCCTCAGCACGATGGAGGCTCTTGCTGCACCAGGGGGACACAGTACCCCAGTTCCACATCTTCAGATGCACCAGCCTGTGTTGGAGAGAAGGTTTAAGCATCTGTGCTAACTGGAGAGCCTACCAGATAGATGCCCCCCCAGTAAGTGCTCAGAAAAACTCAGGTCTACTGCCTCTGGAGGCAATTAGTCAAAGAACAGTAGGAGGAGGCTGCAAGGCATCTGCTTGTTGCTGTAATGGTTAATTAGGGACTAAAGACTAAAGATGCTACACTGCATGTTGAGGGGTGTCAACCCTATTTCTAGCTGAGCTGCTAGCATGGGGAAGGTTGCTTTGATCTGTGAAGTGAGGAAAAACTCCTTATATAGAGATTTCAGACTCTATGTGAGTGGGAAATCTCTGAGTGGAAGAATGCTAGTCTTGGTGTGTTTCACAATAATATGAAATAACTTAAATATGAAAACTTCTACTTTTGCTACCACTGGCATAATATTTCCTTAAATCATGATCCTCTGGATGTGGTTATTGTACAGGCCTTTTCATCTTCAAATGGCTTTGCAAATTTTATCTAACTGAATTGCCTTAGAAACACAGTAAAATTGAGGGCAAAATAACCTTTCTTTGTTTCCTCCTGGGTAATATGTTACACTTGCGTCCTCATTTTAGATGAATGACTCTAGTTCTCCATAAAATTTCTTTTACCATCCTGGTAAGAATCCCCTCTGGAATAGTTTATCATGGTCTGTAACATAAATATGAGGATAAGTTTGTCTTCCTTTCAAAACTTAACCTCAAAGTTTTTGGCTTTCTTGGAGACTTCTCTTGGCAGTCATCATAAAAGACCCCATTAGTGCCTCTGTCAAAGCATAGGCAAGGGTTTCATTACAACAGACTTGGTCTAGGAGCCGATGTTGATCTTCCAGCTTCCCTTTAAAACAGGATCTGAATGGGTGCTAGTGTTACGAAGTTAAACCTGTGCAACTGATTATGGATCCTGGTCTATTTTGTATTGCCCGATCACCTCTTTCCAAGGAATGCAGAGGCTTCGCTTGCTTCCAAGACTAGACAACTTTTAAAAATACTGTTGGCACTCAGTTTGCTTGCTCATTTATTGGGGTGAATAGGCAGCAAAAAGGACTGTAGGTCCCTTATATCCTTTGCATTGCCTGGAGGAATGCAGGAACTGTAAGCTATATAATATAGTAGCTGTAGCATATCAGGAGTGTCTGGTGCCATTTCAAGTAGAAGTCATGAGGCTTGATACAGAAATTATCAACTGAGACTGTTTGGTTTGTGTTTCACAGGAAGCTGGATGGGGTTATAATAACAATCTCTTCTGGTTCTAAAAGTCTATCAAAGTTATAAATGTGTAATTTAGGCTGCACTTCTCTAGTATTTGTGGGCAGCTGTTCTGGGTGCTGGAAATGGTGACTGCATAAAAGTCTGATGGATGGAAAGAAACACTTTGGAGATACTATGCATGAAGTATTATGCATAAATCCTGACTTATGTTTTTTTTTTTGTTCTATGGCAAAAAAAGCTTGAAAAATATTTATTTGGCAAAGTGTTCTATGGTAACAAGAGGGTTGTTTTGTACCAGGAGACATTTCCCTCTCTGACAGTCTTTGAAAATTGCCATGGCCTGTGATACATAGGTGCTCTGGAGCAGGAAGTCATGAGCAGAGTGTTGTGGGCCAGTACCTGCAGCTGGAATGCAAAGACAATATAATTCAACAGTCATGCTTGCAGGGACTGAAATGCTCAGGATTGTGTACCTGTTACATGTGCTAGTAGTGTAAACAAAATTCCCATCACCACTGCTGGATCAATTGGAAGATAGTAATAAAGCAATTGCAAACAGGGCTCTCACCATTTTTCAGAAGATGCAAGATACGGTCTTGTGTTGACACGGAATGAATGTGAGTCTGCTGGCATGAGAAAAAGGCAGTGGAGGCTTAAGCTGTGGAGCTGCAAGCAGTGCGCAGGAGAAAGTTAGGATGTGTGAAGGTGTGTGGTTGTACAAATGTGGGCCAATGGGAGGGATGTTTCTGCATCACTGGAAAGCCCAGATGTTCATGGGAAAAGTGTGCACATGTGAACTGTGTGGGCGTTATTTGTAGAGCAACACAGCTGAGTGAGCAGATTTGTAACCTAACCTCGCCACCGGCTGGGGCCAAGCTATGAGAAAATAAAGTCATAGAGAAAGAGGATACAGAGTCCACCTTAGAGGTAAAGTTTTTCCGTCTGACTTCAACTGAAGTTTGAACCATGCCCTAAAGTTAATAGCATTTACACCCATCTAAGGGAGGTGGCCTTTGATTCTGTAATGAGTCTGCAGTTTGTTATGCGATACCTTTTTACTTTCTGGCATCTGAATTTCTCATGCTCTGGACAACCTTGGATGAGTATTTATAGAGCAAGAATGTGTGAATCCTTCGCCCTTCAAATGTGCTCAGCCTCAAGAACCATAATGATTCATATCCGTGTATAATCACCATTGATTATATGCAGAAAACTTGGATAAATCTTCTGACAGGCTTAAAATGCGATGTATATCTAGATTCCAAAATAGCCATATGGGTTGTGACTCATTTCTTCAGATGCTGTTCATAAAAATCAATTATATGGTCACTTTGGCTACTAGAAAGGATCTCTTGGCCATTTCCTAATAATGTATTTTATAATTCAGAAAATCATAAAGTGCTTACAAATTAGATAAAATTTCTGGCAAAAACGTCTTCCATAGAGACAGATCTGTGGTAGTTTATTTAAAAGCAGGCTGGGATCCTAGAACATGATGAAATTTTTAGCACTGATGTGCTAAAAACACCTGGCAGAGGAAAGGGGAAATGCAAAGCATCTGGAGAAAAAAACTGAGGCTGCAGAGTGAGGGAGGCAATTATTTGTCTGGCATAGTTTCTTGCCTGATTCTCTCTTTCCTTGTCCAAGTTGTGTAGTTCAATGTTTTCAAATCTGATGAGTACAATAGAAAGCTCAAGTCATTGCTGAGTGATTACCTGACACTTTGTGCTGTCCATGCATGATTTGAATGCCAGGTGCTAAGGCAAGTTTCACATGGTTTTGCTCCCAGTGTGAAGATATAGGTGGTTGTGGCAGAAGAACTGATGTAGACTGTGGTAGGCTAAAGCGTTAGACAGTGATTAAGAGATGCTGAGAATCTGGTTTGTGATGCAAAATGCAATTGAGGTATAAAAAGTCTTTCTGAAATGATGTAGTGCTTTTTATAGTAATCTGATTCTGCAGGGTGGTCATCTGGTAAATGTGGGGATATTTTTGTAAAGCTGAGACTTGCTACTCATTCTTTGGGCTAAACCATTTGAGTGACTAGCACTCTCTGCTTCCTGCCTATAAAATATGGAGACTTTTTTATTGGCCTTTCTGCCTTCTTTGTAAGTAGATTCTACTTTTGTGTTGAGAAGTATCATGGATCAGCAGCGGTGTTGCCTGCTGGGAGTGACAGGATGGTATGACACTCCAGTTCAGGGTGGGTTTGGGTGGTGTCCACAGTGTTGTGACCCTAGGCTGTAAGTATTAGAAAAAAAATTAATTTAAAAGGGGAAAATCTGGAACGTATCCTCATCAGAAGTCATTGCAGCTACTTCAGATAACAAACTTTGTCTTCTGAATATGAATAAATTGATTATCTCAGAGATGCTCACTGTGTTTGCTCTGAATAAAATACAACTTAGCAATCAGCTGCCTGTGCCTGCATGTGTCAACCTGACAGATCCGACAACCTTTCCTGAAAGCCTTTTGATGTCCTGTGGCTGAGGCATAGCTTTATTAGGAGTCCCTTGTGAGATTCAGGTCTGGTCTTCAGATAAATCTCTTTGTGTACCTGCCCTCGTATTTTCACTGCCTATTCCATGTGTAGGACATCCATTGACAAAAACCTACTCCAGAGCAAATGTTACCCTAACATAAACACATTGCTAGATTTCCTACTTTAATTTTTCTCAAGCAGTATATATAATTTGGGTTTTGCCCTTGCTCAGCTCTTTGAAATATTGCTAGGCCGCTCACCGATCTTATCTTACACAAATATTTACACGTATTTGTACTTTGTGAAACATGATTTAAATTGCCCTTGCTGGATGAGTGAGATGGTGCCTCTGTGATCCAGCTCTCTGGTCCTGGGGTTGTGAGGAGGCCAGCCTGTCATATGTGCCCCACGGAGAATTCTTGCTGACTCAGCCAGAAGGCTGCCAGCATCTCCCAGAAATAACCCATATTGCCATAAAAACTTCTGGCCATTCTCTATCACCTTTTATGAGCAGCTTGATCTACTGTCTGCTGAATAAGCACAGTGTTGTTCTTGCCTAGAGGAAGCTGTAAATGATGTGAAGAAGTGACTTTGTTAATCAGCTATTTTACTCCAGTGTCATGTTGATTGCAGGGACCTACAGGACAGATAGGCGTGACTGGTCGAGATAGGCTGGTCCTGGACATCCACACTGGTGTGGCTCCTTGTAACAGTGCTGAACATGTGGACTGGACTGAGAGCTTCCAGTCAGCTGTGCCCCAAAGCCCTATGCACAGCTCAGTATGGAAACAGCAAATCACCAAAGGATAGCAGGTTTCTTTTTTTAAAAAAAATATAAAATTAAAAATTCTTGGCATCCCTGCCCTGACTTAAACTTTCTGAAAAAGCAGGATTCTGTTTTTACAACATGCCTTCTGACAAATATTACAAGAAAGTGTTTTAAAGCATTCCACTGTGGTATTTGGATGTTTTCACTAGAACAGAAGCCATGCATTTAGGCAGAAGTTGCTGGGTGAGGCTGCAGTCTCCAGAGGGACAGACTGAACATTTGCGAAGATCCTCCTGGCCTTAAGACGTATGAATTTGTGCATTTCAGTATTTATTGATACATACTTCTGTGCGTAAATCACTGGGCACTATTTAAAGTGAGTCATCTGAAAGGAAAGATGCATCACTGCTGTGAGCTTACTGGTGGCTCAATACTATTACTCCATCAGAAATAGTATGAAGGTCATTGGGTTTGACTTTCTACTGTTTAACCCTTTCTTAGGTGTCCCAGCTGCCCAAATGTCAGCACTGCCACTCTAATAAAATAATTAACAATTATCTAAAACATTGCCATAATTCAGCTTGTATTACTTTTTAAAATCTCAAAATATAGAAAGAGTTATGGAAGCGATGGGGAAAAAATGGATGCAACTGATGGTAAGAGGAACTCAAAGTAACTCTAGTGGTGGGTGATTCTGTTTTTATAGAGGCCAGCAGAGTTCACCAAAGCCCATTAAGGCTTCTGAGCCCGGTCAACAGGCTTTGGATCAAGTGCTTCATCAGGACGGCTGCATGGTGAATCGTGTACCTAATGCACTTTTAATGAAAATGTTATCCTCTGGAACGAGGCCAGGTACGACTAGAGTAGAAGCAAAGACTCTCCATTCCCTAGCAATCATATGAAAAGATATTACAGCTATTTCATAAGCCTGTGTGTTTTAAATGTCTAAGAAGGCCAGCCTACATCAACAGCAGAATGAACAGACTCCTACGTGGACACGTCATTTAATCACAGTTTAATAAGGCCCCTGTATCAGGCTTTCGTAATGAAACTTTTGGGTAGAACCAAACAAAGGGGTCACTGTAGGAGAGAAGAATGCAGCCTTTGATTCACAGTTTCTTTTTAGGGTTCATGATGTTTCATTTTTGGTAAGCTGCTGGAGAAATGAAATGCTTTCTGCATGCCAACTGTTACCTCATAAATGGTCCTTATAAAAAGTAATTTGTGATCTTGAGATTATTATCAGCCTTCTTGGCTAAGCTCCTGTAAGAAGGTGAGTTCTTCTTCCCTCGAATAACCCTCAGGTATTTAGGCCTTCAACAAGTGCTCCTGAGAGGTGTTTATGGGTCTGAATGACAAAAGGATCTTATTTTAATAAGACAGTAATCTGCTGGGAGCCAGTAAGTTGGTCTGGGACAAGTATGCTTAACCTGGTGGTCTTCGTTGTGTTGAGAGGACATGAGGGCCATGGTACATCAGGCAAGGATGAGTTGCCTGCACTAAGGGCAAAATCATGCTGTGCCAAATGATGCCAGAGGATATTCACTCCCACTGTGTTAGTGATCTTCCTGGTCTCCATGTTCTGGGAAGTTGATTTGTGAGCTGGTAATTCAATAACAGGTGAAGAGGGCAGTGAATGATCTGAAGAAGGTCAGTGGAGGGGAAAGGTGTCTTTGCTGTCAGTCTGAGCCTCTTGGTATTGCTTTCCTCTTATTCACCAGGTTTCTAGTTATAACTCGGCTCCCCCTCTTATTCTGCATGGCTGAGGTGAGTGCCTAGGACACATGGGGCAGGGACATCCATCACCCCATTACAGCTCTGATGGACAACAGAGGCTGAAGATACATCTGACTGTCCTTGGAGGAAATAAAATGAAACTTCTGAGCCTTTCCAAGGTACAAATTTAGTTTGCTCATGCAGCCATCTGGAAAGCTTTGGCCTAAAGGACAAGCTGGAAAAAAATGGATTTTATTTTTTTTTTATCCATGACCTGTTGACTCTTCCCTACATCTGCTTCCTTGATAAAGTCTTGCTTGCTTATTTCAGAGTGTTAATAACTTGTTTTTAACTATCACTTGAGATATGGCATGTACTGAATGTAGCCCTGATGCTGGAGGTGGACTCCTGTCTTCAATATTTTGATATGGAGAGATTTACTGCTTTTTTAATTAGCAGAACTCTCCTAGAGTGCCATGAATAGCAGCATGTTGTTCCCAAGGATTCCTGCATCCCATTCCTGGGGGTGTTGAGCTTTATGTTTTTCCTTTGTTTGTTTTGTTTTGTTCCTGCTAGATATTACAGAGGCATCAGGCTGGACGGTCACTTTTTGTGTATTGCAAAAAAACCATCTAAACTCTCCAGTGATTCTTGCCATGAGTGAAATGTTTTGGAGGAAAAAAGAGTTTAGAGTTAGTTTTGCTTGTAAAGGTCTTAGAGGCTGAGCTTCATGTTGTTGGCATCTCTGTCATTGTGTTGGGAAGCCTAGAACAGCCCCTCTGTGACAGTGTGGTTCACTGCTGTCACCCATGGCCAGGTTACCTGCCCCAAGAACTTGCTCAGTGTGCACAATTCCCTACAAGCCCCTTCTTAAAGCTCTTTGCTCGTGTGATACAGGTGTAAAATTGGTGGAGCTGATGTGATCTGAGCAAGGCTCATCCAGTATGTGCTCTGTTTGCCTTGAAATCCCTGTCCGGCTGGATTGGTCTGTTTTTCTGGCTGTTTTTTCTTGCAGGCACCATCCCTTTGCTGTGTACTCTTGTCATGCTTCTGGGTTTAAGTCTTGCAGATGCATAATATTTGCTTTCAGTTTTTTTCTTTAATGTGTTGCTGCTGTGTATCTGTGTATGTGTATATATATAAAATTATATATATAAGGATGTAGATATTATCTATACTTGCACACAAACTTCTTTGTAACACAATATTATAATACAAAAATAATTATAGTATGTAAATCCTATTAAATCCTTACTGTGTCTCAGTGACTAGACAGTTGGCAATTAAATTGCAGCACCATGACAGGCCAGACAAAAGCTATGTGTTGTCTAGTTTATTTCCCTGCTGCTTTGGGACACGATGCCCCTGCTTAGGATGGAGTCAGTGTTACTTCAGCTCAGCCTTCCTCAACTCCAAAGGTGAGGCATGAAGTAAAAGGAGTCATCTGCACCCAGCTATGTCTCTTCCAAGAAATTCTTTTTGCATATGTGGCAGCTTTAAGCAACGTACACTTAAATTACCTAATAGGACACTGGGCAGGCAGGTGTCCTGACTCCTAAAGCATTGCAAAATGTCTCCATAACTGTTCTCTTGTAAGTATTAAAAAAGCACAAGTTAGGTTTGCTTTATCATGCTCTAAATCTGCAGAAATTATGAAACCAGCCATATTGCTCCCATATCTTTTTCTGTTAACCAAACAGTTTTTTGTAGTGATGGAAGGTGGATTGAAATCCTGCCTGAATGGAACTGTGTGAAAAGGTATTTTTTCTGTCTTTTCCCTTTAAGAAAAAAGAAACAGAATAAAACACAAATGAAATAGCCAGTATATTTTTGGCATCCTGATGCTCTCATGGCTTTTAACTCTTCTCACCAGTGTGCTTTGTGTAATAATAAATGCAGAGCTGCTGCAACTAAAGCAAGTAGTTCCCTTGCCAGTTTTCCTACATTATGTTATATGAGCAGTTGGAGAAGCTGCTCCCTCCCTGGTTTGAAATGAAAAATGGTTATCAGGCAAGGGATGGTCTCAGCTTCTTCCCAGATTCTGTTGAAAGAGACAATGCTATGTGTTGTCAAAAGATATATAATGATGAGAATTTCTTAGCATTTGCAGTATGGAAAGAGATACAGGTGAGAGGCTGTGGGTGACAGATAATGGGACAGCTATTTTGTACATCTGCTGCTAGTTAAACACATGATGCTGTGCATCTTTCCCATCACTCCTTCATCTTTTGTAGTTGTCCTTTCTAGCAAAACTTTGCATGTTGTCTTTGGCCACTCAGAGGTAGGGTAGTATATCCCTGGCTGCATCTGATACTAATAAAATGTAGCTGAAACCAAATATAATAGTCCTCAAACTAATCCTTGCTTTCTTATTTTTACATCAGAAGCAGGGCATTTGTCCATTGGTGGCTCTGATACAACCATGGTGAATTAAGATGGCCCATTGGCAGGATGTCCATAAATATGCATTGCTGCTCCTCAACCTAATTTTCCTGGCAAATTCTTTCACTTTCTCATGTGTCAGTACATCTTCCCAAAGCTGCCGCTCAAGCACACTGGCCAAATGCCTCTGTAAAGACTTTCACAGAAGCTGAGGTTACACGGCCTCTCCTTAAATCACAGCTGAACTTTTTGGAGGACATCAGCCTTCTGATGTGATGCAGCTTCCAAAAATCAGGTCCTTTCTGGACGCTGCAGATGCTACTATGAGGCTACCAAAGCTCAGGCACCCAAGTACTGAGTCACCTACTAGACCTTTATGTACCACCTTAGCCCTGGTGTTAGGCTGACTTTCAGCACAATTGAATACTGCTCTTTCAGCTTCAGTCAGTGCTCATCAGTGCCCCAAAAATGAGTCCTGAGCGTTCACGAGCTTCCTGCAGTGGAGGATATGCCCTTTCTCTTGCTTGCTAGGGCTGGGCATGCTCATGGCTCCAATAAGTGTCCTACGTGGTTGGAGTTCTGGGGAGTTCATGTGTTATTGGGTGGCAAAATAAAAAGTTGAAACCGGTAATAACACGATAAGGTCTCCACTAGTAGCTAAAGCCCCATAGAGGAGGAAGAGACAGCATGAAGGTTGCACCTTACCTGGCTGGCAGCAGCATATCTCCTGAGGAAGCATCTCTCTGTTCATCAGCACAGCCGCTCCAGGAAATTCTTCTTCTGGAAGCCTCGTTCAAGGCTACTGAGGTCAACACAAACAACATCTCTCTCCTCAGCTGGCCTTGGCTTGAGCTTTGGGAATTCCCCAGTGGAGGAGGAGGTGATCTGAGGACAGTGGCGTGCAGCTCGGAGGGAGCACTCCTTGTGGAGACTGGGGTGGCTGTGACCTTCTGTATTCTGGCAGAGGACAGTCTCATTCTTCACGCGCTTCCGCTGATGCAGGTCTGAATGGATCCTTGCAGTCCAGGAGCAGTCCCCAGCACCATGTCAACTCTCTCTGAGTGTGATGCTCCTCGTGCCCTCGATTTGGGAGCAATGAGTACTTCCAACTCTATTGCTGCCTTCTGCAAAACAGGCTGTTGGCTAACAGAGGAGTGAAATGGCCTGCACTCACCTCTTAGTGGGAGGGAGAGGGAAAAAAATGCCAAAAGCATGCCAGTACTGAGCATAGGAAAGGTTGTTTTTAATTTATTGTTGAGATATCAAACATAGGGGAAACACAGAGGCGGCTCTGGAGGAGCTGGGCGGAAGGCCTCACAGCGGAGGAAGTGTTGGTCAAATAAAAGTGGAGGATGTTTATGGTGTGAAATCGGGAAGTGTTTTCAGGAAGCTGATAGAAAAATTCAGCTGAGATAGGAGAAGGGAAAACAAGAATATAGAGAGGGAGAAGAGGGATGCTTTGCCATGTTTCACTGTATTTATAGATAAGTGAACCATCCTCAACTCAGATGTTCAGTCATGAACTGCCACAGATTTCCGTGCTGACCTCGTCCCTGTGATTCACGCTCAGGAAATGGTGCTGCGGTGTGTGCAGGGCTATTCTAGGGCTGGAAGCTATTTCAAGGAGCATCAGCAAGGCCAAGCTCATCAGTACTGTCACAGATGGACTTCGCAGGGGTGGACTTGGCTCATCAAATTAACATGTTTGGACTGTCTAACAGCAAAGAGCAGCGGAGGAAAACGGGCTCTTTAAAATCAGCTTTCCCCCACTGTCACTGAAGCTCTTGATGCATTGCCTGAGACATCTCTATTTTATACAGTGAAAAATGGGTGTGGAGGGAAGTACTTGGCTATGGATGGGTCAGCAGGTGAGGGATGAACATCCTGCACTGACTGTCTTTCCTTCTCCTGGACTGAGTAAAGTTTCTAACAGAGCATCTCTTCAAGGTAAAACTGCAATAAAAATAATGATAAAAAACTTGATCAATACAGAAAAAATAGAAGCTACATTTTGTTTAAATGAAAGATCCAGTTTTCTCTTTCTTTTAACAGAGAATAAAATAGGATTATAAGACCTCAGAGGACAGTAAGTGGTATCACTTAAAACTGAATTAAGAGCACTGACTTCCAAACTATCTTGCATAGAGGTGTTGGCCCTTAAAGTTCTCAGCTTTTTTCTCTTCTGATCTTACCCAAAACAGTTGAGTAGCACAGGTTAGTGAAAACAAGCTTGTTAAACAACAACAAATTCCTGAAATATCATCCCTAGGCAGAGCTGAAAGGCTACAAATGATTAAATACCCAGGACAAAAGAAAGGAAATAATTTCTGTACATTGTGGTCACTCTAAACTACACTACTGCAGAAAATCATCTAAGCCAAATGTCCTGGCTGTTGTAACTTTATTTTTTAAGGAATGTTTTAATTTCACACTCATCAATAGCATTTTAAATTAGCCAGGCAACACAAGGAGTGTCCTTATTCAGCTTTCAAGGCATTTCATGGCTGGTGGGGAGGAATTATTCCTTGTTTGTGAGATCTGACGACTTAGTGTGAGCATTGCTGAAGGAGAAGGAATCACTTGTTTCTGCATTGCATTTCACCAGGATGAGAAAAAGATACTCAATAAGATAGACTTATGATTTGACTGTAAGCAAGGCTGATATTTCCATGTATTTAATTTAAATTTTCTTCAAAGTAAATTGTTTTTCAAATGCAGATAACATGGCAGTGGCTCCAAAAACAGAACAGGAACAAACAGTCTATCAGGCATGTGTGTCAGTAAAAGAGATGCCATCTCATAAACCTACCAAAACTGTCCCTTGCTTCAAACAACAAAAACTGGAAGGAATCAAAAGCCTCAGTTTAAGAATCTCTCTTTGTATATTTAAAAAGAAAAAAATAAAATCCCAACTCTCAGTCATTGTAATTTGGACTAAGTTATGTAAAAATGAAAACTATTCAATAAATCTTTTAATGGAGATCAAAAGCAATGAGTACAGGAAACCAGAAAATTGATGATATGACATTTTCTGACACTCTATAACATTCATATTATTCAGAGAACTGCCAACCACAATTGTTTGAATACTGTTTTAGCTGATGTTGTTACTTCAACTCGTGAGCCAGCCACTGATCTCTCCAGCGAAAAATATATGGGAAGACAGTAGCCCAATTAAAAGTAATATCGTGTGTGGCTCTTAATCCTCAGTTGAGCCCTTGTGCCAGAAAGCTCTTAAGTAAGTACTTAAATTTAAACCTGTCCTCAAATTTTATCTGTTTTATGTGTGTTTCTTGAGTGAAATACCCCAAAAAACTCTTGAATCCCCCTTTGCAAAGGATCTGCTCAGCTGCAGCTGGCTGTTCTTAGAGGTGGCACCTACTTTCTCCTGGATGCGTTGAGCTCTGTGAGCATTTTGGATGTTTTCTGTCATTGATAAATACTGGTTTCTGATTGCAAAACCTTATTTGAATCCTGTCTCCCTCTAGTGTTGTGAAAATAACTAGAAGGCAGTAAATGGGGGTCAGAGTTTTAATGTCAAGGCGCTCTCCTATTTAAATGAGCAGAAAACTGATGTCATCAAGCTCTCCCCAGAACTGTGCAACTCCACTGATGACCAGAGGACAGGGCTTGGAGGAATTTGGGATGGGAACTTTGTGCTGCAAGTAGAGCTGCCTCTGGCTGCTTTTGGCTGATTGATCAGGCACGTTTTGGCTGGGATGCATTTTATCTTCTGCTCCACTGCAGGAATAATTTCTCTGTTGCGTGCCGGCGTCTATGCTGGCTGTGAGTCTGGCATCCTCTTGTCTGTCCTGAAAATTAGTGACATCTGAAGAAAATGAATGAGAACAAGATTATGAAAAGCTCACTTGCATGCATAGAAAAGTATGGGTATTGGAGCATTCCTGGGTGGCTCGCACGGATTGGTTTGTGCCCTGTGTCACCAGGCATGCTGCATGCCAGCCGGTGCTGATGGAGTCCAAAACCTGCCCTGCAGAGAGGTGGTAACACAGCATCGCTTTCCGCTGGTTGAGCTCCTATAGCTGATCTCAGCAGATGGGAACAGCATGTGGAGAGGAGCTGAGAGCGTGCTTATATTACATGCATTTCCTTTTCCCTCCTTCTTGATGGGGGGCAATGCTGCCTGCACCTCGGCTCTGGGTTCACAATGGACAACGTCCCATGGAAGATCTGCCAGCCTTATTTATTTTCCCTGTGGCATTTTACCACTCATTAATCCTTTTGATTTTAACCTCTTTGAAGCTCAGGGTTTGAATGTTTTTCGGCACATACTGAAATAGGACATGAAAATGCTTTGACCAATGCAAAAGTTTAAAACCCTTGTTCATACACCCTGGAAAGGCTTTCTCTTGATATGCTGACAATGACTGACTTTATTATGTTTATCTTTTGGCAATATCTCCTGTTACAATTGATAGCGTCTTGTGTTTTCCTGGTGCCAGGTTCAATTTCCAACTTCTGTAAATGAAACGGGCTGTCGTGTTTCTCTGCCACGCTGCGACATGCTCTGGGCAGCCTGTGTTTTTGGTGGTAAATACAAAAACAATTAAAATAAATATGTAAGAGAACAGTACACACAGACACACACATATGATAAAAAGTCTGTTCTTTCACCTAATTTAGACCAGAAAATTGGCATCAAATTTTATTGTTCAGACTGACTCCAAAACATATTTTTTCCTTCAAAATGAGAACTGCCAAAATATAAAGAATATCTGCTGTTTTTGACCTAATTGGAATTAACTGTTTCATGGATGCTTTTTGTGGAATAAATGTTATTTTACTCAGTTGGTAGCAGCAAAAGTACCAAGGCTGACTTAGGGAAATGGATGATGTGAGGATCATAGCAGCCTGTGGCTGTACTGTAGTAATTGGATCCATGCAGGATGAACTTTCTGACCGGAACCTTTGGGTGTCTCAAACAGAAATAGGTTCTGTTACCAAAGTCTCAGCTGTGGGGTGCTGCCTACCCAGCTCCCATTGCACTATGGAAAGGTGAATTTGGAGTGGCCAAGCCAGATATAGAACCATGGCAGGGAAAATGTTGAGCTTGCAGCAATTTGGTTCCATTTTCTGCACACTTTTTGATTTCTCGTTTTCATCTCCAAATGCTGAGACTATTTGTATTTCTGGAAGTGTTTCCGAAAGACTGGAACAAAAGCACAATCCCATTGAGAATCCAAGTGCTTAATTAAAATCGTTGGGATCAGAATAACGTTGGGATCAGAATAACATTGCGATTAGAGTTGTGTCTATTTGTCTTCCTGGATTTAAGATCCATGTTTTCAAGCCTTTTGCTATAAACACAGGCCTGGAAATTTATCTTGGGGTTTCAAAATAGCCAAATGTTGCGGAACCTGCCAGAAGGACTGAGAGAGCTGTGAATGCTGGCCTTGCAAGAGGATGGGTGAGCAACCAACTCATTGCCTGTGGCTCTGTTTGGGATGTTGAAATAAATGCAGGAAAAAATATCATGTTCTGTTAACTGCTGAACTGAAGAACTACACTGTAAAAACTATTTGTAAGGCATGGCATGTTCTATGGAGGAATCATGCAGCCTATTTTTAGCAGCATTTCCTGGCACCTTGCATATTAACTACTTCCAGACTGGGAGCATCACACAAGGATGGTCTGAGTCGCTAGGATTCATGTGCTGATTGTGCACAGCATGTGTGTGATGGAGTGGTTGATCCAACTGTGACACAGAAGTCAAGAAGCAGAGCAGTACTTTTGATGCAGCTCCCAGGGGACCTCTTGAAGCAAAGATGCCTGAGCACTCTGGTATGCCACTTGCCCAGATGTTTATACCATAGTGTGAACAGAGAAACCTGGAGACAAGCTGTTCCTGGGAGTAGCCCACATGGACAGGCATGTGAGAGTGTCCCGAGGGATGCCACATGGGAGCAGCAGCTCTATCAGCCTTCTGTCCCCAGCAGCTGGTGTGCTGCAGGGACCACCTTTAAGGGCATGTGGTAGACCAGGCCGCCAGGCTGGAAGGGTCATATGTGCTCAGGGGTCACAGTAGTGTGTGATATTTTCTGTATAAATAATTAATTTGTCTATCAGGATGTTTCTGGGATGTCCCTTAGCCTAGATACATGCCAAAGATCTGAGCTGGCTCCCAAGAAAATAGATAAGACAGATGCTAAACAAAAGTGGGGATCTGCTGGCTTTGCTTATTCTCATGTTTCATTAAAGCTTTCAGTGATGCTGTACGGGGCTGATGCTCTTGCTCCTTCCCAGAAGCCACTGACCATGGCTGAATTACTGTCCAGTGCAGCCACCCTCTGAATGGCCGAGCTTGCATGAGGGTCTCAGACCATCATTTCCTCATGTAATCAGTTATGTTTTATTTATTCAATATTATTCCAAGCTGGGCAAAATAGTGAGAGGAGATGTAAAGCCCTGAGGGGAGGAGGCACTTTCTAGGAATAATATCTCCTTGGATGACCTTTAGGAATACAAGGAAGGAGCTGCACAAACAGCAGAGAGGATAGGGGAAACCTGTTCCCCAATGAGAAGGGACGTTTCCCCAGAGCTGTGGGTATTTATCTTCCCAACAGAGACTGCTTTGGTGGATACCACAAGGAGATCTCTCTAACCCTGTCAGTCTGTTTTTGCTGCTGGGTCATTGAGGAAACCACTAAACCAGCTGAGAGAACATTGATTTTGGGTTACTACTTTGTTTGTTTAGTGTTGGAGTCTGTCATGAAAATCTGGGGAAAATTAAGAAAAAAACAAAGCAAAGATTTTTCTTGGGGAGAAAAAAAAAAAAAACAACTCCAGAAACCCACATTGTGTTTCATCACTTTCCGAAGAAGAAGTGAGCACATGGACAGCCTTCACCACTACCTTCATAAGACTCTTTAATTCCTGAGTCTAGAAAATCAGTGATCCCACAAAAAGACTCTTGGCAAGGTGACAAGAGGCTCCCAGGGCATGAAAAAATGTTATGCATTTTTTCCCCTCTTTGGTCCTTTGCCTCTCAGAAGGCCTTGCTGGATTCACCCTCCTTGATATCATTTTTCCTCCATGACTGCTGCATCTGGAAAGAGATACCTGGACCCCAGCATACTCAAACCTGGCTCGGATTCCCTGTTCACTTTCTAGAACTGATGATGTGCCAAATGTCAAGGGTCTGACTTCAATTTGGATGCCAAATGGAGAGAGGTGGTTCATGAAAGATAATCAGATTTGAGGCAGGGCTCAGCTGCCAGTTTACAGGTGTTTAAAACTTGTACAAGTAGGAGGTCAGGGAACTGTAAGGATGGATTGTAGGCAAGTGGAGAGGCTGAGCTTGCAGGGGATGCCCAGGCTGAAGGAATCAAGGTGAATTGGTGCTGTGGAGAAGAGGTGGGGAAGCCTCCACTGTATGGCTGCCACAACTTTTGCGGCTACAGCACTGTATCTCCAAAAAGAAATAAAGACATGGGTATCTTGCATCAATTTTGGGAGCCATGCACGTGCTTCAGAAGCAGCAGCTTTCTTCCTTACTTCTATCGCTGCTTCTGATTTGTTCTGTCACCTCAGGCAAATCATTTAACCCCAGCTTCAACCTATTTTACAGGGATGTTGCAAGGCTTAATTAAGGCTTGTAAAAGGTTTTCAGTTCCTGAGAGGTGCCTGCTGGCATAGGGCGATTAATCACATGTTGATGGGAGGGATATTGTGAGAGTATATCCAAGCAGTCAACAATAGGGCAAATGATATTTTTCCCTGGGGGAATAAGACAAGGGAATTGTAAAAACATGCACATATCAGATTTATTCATTCTGGATATCTAGTTTTTGAAACTGCAGGGAAGCTCTGTGGCCAAAACCACAGAAATCTGACTGTATGGCTGAGATAAAGACATTCTAAATTTTCGCAAAGGTCAATCAAAGATACATAAATTAGGGTGTTTCCCTCCCAGACTGCAGAGTCACAAAGGGGAACAATTCGCAAAACTTCGAGTTTTAGCAATAAATATTTGACACTTCCTCTGAAAACACACCAGAATCACCCTGTTAGTATTCATTGCTGTGGAGCAAAAGGGGAGATTATTCAGAGAAGGAGGAGGAGGAAAAAAACCCACCTTTTGCTGAACTTTATGCAGTTATTCGCATGATTGCCCAATTGCCCTTCCGTATAGAAAAGGAGGGGAGGGGAAAAATGCTTGGCCCTATGCAGTTATTTTCAAGATGACCCAGTTTTCCTTCTTTGCGGAAGAAATGGATAACTAAAACATTGCCTGGTGAACTCTGTGCAATGGTTTTTGTTGGGGCTTTTTTTTTGGCCCAGTTCTTTTCTCCTATAATTTCATCTCTTTCAATAGATACACCCTTAATTTACACCAGCATCATGAAAAGAAGCTGTGGCTTAGAAAGCAAATCGGGCAATGGCTGAACAGTCTGATGGGCTTTTGAATTCAGCAGGCTTTGTCCCACAAGTTGATCGTTACAAAGGGACAGACTCTGGACTAGTTGTGAGGGAATTTGCCTTTGAATACTGAGGAGGGCTCTTCGTGCCCCCAGTAACTGGAAGGAACGCAGAGAGTCCTTGCACATGCAAATGAGGGTGATTTCATATGCTTTTCAGAGACAGGGCGTAAATCAATATTGTTTTGTAGATCGCTTGGCTTGTCACATTTTTTTCCTTGGGGAACATCCAGTATCCATGTACTACAGGGAAGGACGCTGCAGGGGAGGGGGGATGGCTGTGCCCTCTGTTTTCACCTCAATGTGCAGCTCAGTGAAAACTGGATTTTATTCTTCCAGGGACCAAACAGAGCCAGCCAAAACCAGAGATTATCATCACTAAGGAATCCTGCCTGGGGAGCTTCCACCAACCAGGAGAGCAGTTTGTTTGAGATTTTTTAAAATATTTTTTATGGCATGGCAGTTTTAGTTGAGCTAAATGAAGCTTATTGCAGTGGGGAATTCAGTGTGCACATGTTTAAAAATCTTTTAAGATTGGATATTTCAACTCCAGCAAATAATCAAGTCCCAGGAACAATTTAGATGAGTAATATATTAAAAACAGGCTTATACAGATCCAAGAAAAACGTTGGAGGATCCATAGGGGTCATTGTTATGCACTGCAGGCTTAAATATATTGACTTTTACAACTGCAAATGGATGGTTGCATAGCGGTTTCCACCAACAAGCAGTTTCAGTTGTGATAACTCATACAAAGTGAAATTCAGTCTTGTGCTCAGTGTAGGCATGATGTCTAAGAACTGAGTGACCATACTCTTTATCTCTCTACAAACATTACATCTCTTTAATCCTAGAGGCATACCATTCCTGGGAGGACCCCGCATAAAGGATGCAATAGAGTAGGATAGGAATTGGATTTGTTGTTTATGGAAAAAATCTGAAATCAGAGAAAACATGATCTGAAATTACAGGAAAGAAAACATTTTCCAAAGGGGAAGAAAATTTCAAAACAAAAAATAACTTTTTTTTTCACTAATGAAAGTGGTTTTCCCTCTCTAAAATTATGTCACTGTATTGCAAATGAAAGAGGAAGTTGAAATGTGCCAGTTAGAGTAATGTCGGCCCTTCCATTTCAGGAAAATGAGAATGTTTTTTGTAGAGGATATTTCTTTTTGATACAAAAAAATTATATAGCTTATAGATTTTTTTATAAAGCATTGTTTCTTTTCCAATAGGAAAAAAACCCATAAACAAAACAAAAACAACCAAACAACTTTCTTCTGGAAATGGGCCAACTGCTCTCGTAAAATGTCTATGAATATTTGAGATTTAAAAGTCAATAGATAGGAAATATCCAGGAGTATAGGTAGGAAGGATGTGGCCATAAATACACAGGCTTCTCCATGGCACTGTGATCTGTTCTTCTAGATTGTTACAAGAGATGCAATAGTGAAAACAACTGTCACAAGGCAATGCTTTGAAGTTACTGAGATTTTACCAGCAGGGTCAGTTGCCCACACCAAGGCCAGCTGTTTGCATGCAATGTATGCAAAAAACCAATGCCATCTACAGAGAAATGTTGTTTTTCACTTGTTAGAGTTATACAAAGCTCTAGAACTTTGCTGAGGTGATTTGAATTAATTTTTAATCAAATTTATGTTCTTATAAAAAACTGTTGATGAAACTGCATTTCCATTGGCACCAAGACCTAAACACTCAGCAAGTAAAACTGAGCATGGGACCTGTAATCAGCATGTGAAGAACAGCCACCGACACAGCCAAATTCCCCAAAGATTGCTGAATCATTACATTTCTGTAATGCTTTCTCCTATGATGTGGTGTGACAGCAGGTATTTCCTCCCTGAAGATGAATTTGTCATTAACCAAACCAGGAGAAGTGACAGTGTCAGAAGCAGGGCTCGTAATCACCTTCGGTAGCAAGAACCCAAACAAATGAAGGAAAATATTTTGCTTTATTAAAAAAATATTCATTTCTGGTCCGTTGAAGGACCTATGTAGTTTACTTATTAGGGAATTGGAAACCAGGGGTTCACGAGTTGTAATCCTTGGCTGAGTGAAGCCATGTGTTCATTACAGTTGTCACTCGTGTCCATCCTGTCTCATTTTTCTGATCTGTAAATCGAGGTTAATACCTTCTATTCACCTAAGGTGCAAAGGAGGATTAATTAGACGGCATCTGTAGAACTAGAGCCTTCTCTTTGAGCAATGATTGGAGAAGAAACTGAAATGTCTCATCGGAAAACCTTGATTTTCATTGTAAACATGGCTCTGGGTGCTTTAGTTCCGAATCACTGAGATATTATTTTTTTCATCTGAAAATTACCAACATACGAAACAAATGTTTCTGACGCAATGGAGACAGGAAGTAAAACTGACCTTTGAAAAGTGTTTAACAAGTTTACCTGTGAAGAGGAGCAGGGATGTTTGCTGAAAAAGATGTCCAAACTCTAGAATCCCAAATACTTGTCAGCACCATAATCATGACTACAGTAGAGCTCTCGGTTTTCCTGTTACAATAAATGAGGTCTGCTCTGTGTTAAATACAAAGCAAAAGGGAAGCAAACAAACCAAAGCCCAAACCCTCAAAGCAGTCCAGGGAAACGGGTTCACTATTGGGCAAATCTCGAAACCTATCCAGGAACTGTGTGTTCTCAAACCGATTCCATTTACCCACCAGTCACTTGTTTGCATTTGCAAACAAAACAAACTGGCTGACAGTTCGTGCTGTACGGCACAGCAAGAAAACGCCACTCCCAATGGCTTTTCCAATTCCAGGGATGGAGCAGGCGACTTAACTACTTATTTACTCTGCTCTGTTCACCCAGAAAGGACCCAACCTGATGGATGACCCGTGGCCTCTCCACTCTGCATGGCCACCAGCCAGACTGCCACTTTGGTGTCTTCTGTGCTGGGAGTTACAAACCTCCTATCTGGCAAAGGTCCAGCCTATTTTTGTTCCATATCATCGTAAGAAATACTACACTTCCCTGAATGGATGACCTCAAAGTCACAAGCGAGTTAAATAGAAGCATAAGTTATCTGGACTTGCAGCCGCAAAACCATTCTCTGGGAGGAAAGGGTAAATAAACAAATCATTTATTAGCAAGTAAAATTGTTTTTTTCTTTGAAATGCAAAATTGTGCTCTCTGGTGAATGATGTTTTTAGCTTCACCCTTCTATCTCACCAGGCAGAATGCAAGCATGTTGAGAGCAAAACAGCTTTCAAGTCACCGGTCCAGCTGGTCTGCTGTTCGGTGGCTTTTGTCTGGTTAATCACTTAGGCCAACACACAAAGGAGGGGAATTTGGCCACTGATGCTGGGGGTAGCAGGGCCAAACTCTGACTGCAGATATGGGGCAGCACCAGCTGTGACATGCTGAAGTCCTGAGGCTGGGGGACTTGGAGGAGGAAGGATGAGTTTGGGTACCACCAAGGCAGGTATGAAGGCTGTCTACGCAGACCTGATGACAGAGCAAAGGAACAGGGCTGTGGGGTTTTGTAGACATGAGACATGTCTGGAGGGCATTCTGCTTTTTCCTGTGAAGCCGTGATCTGCTGGAAATGGTAATCTGTCCACTGGCATCAGCAGCCTCTCTTCCCTGCCCATTTACAGGGTTGCAGGCAGCTGGGGACAGGATCTGAAGAGGTGAATGTGGCTCAGCTGTGGTGTGCTGCTGCTCCTGCATGGACCACCTGTGAGGGGCATGTCCTGCAATACCCAGCCTCATTCAGTTGTTGTGCCATTTCATCCTCCCTGTTTGGGGAAAATGGAAAGGCCAATAGCCTGTGTACGCCTTGGCTTCATGGCCAGCACATCCCCTCCTCAGAGAAGAAGACGGGGCTGCAACGGCCACCTGCCCTCTGGGTGCCTGGCAGCACTGGCATGCCAGTGCAGACAGCATCCCAATTTACTTTGGATTTTCTTTCTCCCTTCTCTGAGCTGATCCTTCAGCTTCCAAAGCTGTCATAATTTTTCAGCAAAAAGTCACTACCGCTGCATGTCAAAGAAACACACGGATTACCCGCCTGCCCATCAAATCTCCATCCTTTAAGTCTGCTTCTTCCAACCAGCGCCCCCGAGACAGCCAGTGTGTTCATTAGCCCATCCAACCTCAGGAAGCTCCTGTGTCATGTCTCTGCTCTGCGTCACAGGCATGTAATTAACAGAGGTTTACATCCAACAGATCTGGAGATTCACTTTGGATGTCTCCTTTGATACCTCGCTGACTTGGTAAGTCTAGAGACACAGCTGATCCCACAGCCAGGAGGGATTGAAACGGGCTTTACATCCCTGCTGCTTGGTGCTGACAATTAGGAAATGTCATGGGGGAAATTGGGTTGAGTTCTTGCTGTTACTCTCCTCAGCTTTCTGTCAGCAATGCTGGTGAAGGTGAGACAGTGCTTGCTGCCACCCCATGGCAATATGGAGATGAATCAGTGAGGAGAAGCAGCTGGTTTGTATGCTGAGTAGGAAAAAGAAGTGGGGAGATAAAATATGACAGGAAGCCTGGTGAGAAATCATTACTGGCTAATGTCAACTTGGCAGATGAGAGCTCCTAATTCCTTTAGCAGTGTCTGGGTTGGGGGCAAACCTCCCAGCTTCCCCCTCTTCAGAAAGGGCTTTCAGGTCTGTAAAGCTTTTTAGAAATGCTGATATGGAATGGGATTAAACAGTTGCTGCTGAAGACGTTGGCAAGTCACAAATCACTTGCACCACCACTGATGTTCTGCGTCACTGTGGGCAGGTCATTTGTGCTTATCGCACTCTCAGGAAGGAGAAGTAAACATTTTTGCATTGATGTAAATACGTTATTGTTGCTGCCAAAAAAATGTTATTTTTCTCTCATTTACAGTGTGCCAGCCAAATGAGCCCACTGACATAAGAGCTCAGGCACAAACACCTTCCCCCCATGTGCTGGTTTCAAGAGTTGTTTAAGATATGTATGAAGCACTCAGGTCTTGGGATAAACTGTTCTGCAACAGGTACGTGCATATTTCTTCTCATGGTTGCTGGAACTCCAAAGTAGCTGTTTTCTAGGCTGTGTCAGCTGTGATTTATATAACTGTTTTCGGGATCAGATCATTGGATATTTCTTAAAAACTGCCTTTTCCCCAAAGGCTGGACTCTAGAAATCAGATTCCTGACATTCCTTGTATTGTCCAGCTGAGATCTGTGGTACAAACTGCATTTTTATAAGGCTGTTTTGAAAACCGAGCTGCGTTTGTTATTGAACCCTCTCTCTTCATCTTATTTAGATGTTTTTTCCTTCTCCACTGTTGTTATTTTTGAGCATGAAACTGGTGCTTCTGTGCAAGAAAGATTGCTTCATGAGTAAAATTGTGTGTTTCAGTGGTCTGCAGCTTCTGAATGAATACTTAGAGTCAATAAATGTTCTACCACAGTTTCATAACTTATCCATATGAAGATTAAAATAAGCTGAGGAAAACAACAAAATGAATCAGTTATTTTAGCTGTGACTACTCCAACCTGCATGACAAGAGAAAAAGCCCATATTGCTTTCTGATTTAAATAGCGCTAATTTATTTTTGGCCCTGTGGCCAATGTGGGATCTTGTGGTTGAATCAGAGGTAGGGATACCACGGCTTGGTAAGGTCTCTGGGCAAAAAAATCCTCTCTCTGTCAGTTTTAATCCTTACTTCAAACAGCAGCTCAGAGCCCCAGCATGGGATAGTAGGGAAAAGTGGGAGAAGTGGGATTGGTATCAACAGCCTCAGGTGCAAACCCTAAATTTGAGAGTGATGAAATGCATGCAGCTGAAAGCCGTTGCAATAGGTTTTAGGGGAATGAGAAGGGAACATTTCATTTAGTGCCAGCATCTTCTCATTTCCATGTTTACCCTGTCGCTCTTGGACCTGACCCATGTAAGGACACATTTCACCTTGCAGTGTTTGTCTTCCTTTCCTGTGGCTTGATGAGGGGAAAAGAAGCTCCAGTAAATGCAGCGCTTGTACTATAAGGGGGTAAAGAAGAACTCTGTGCTTTCAGACCTGTGGGTATGCGATACTGAGCACAAGCAGGGATTTGTCCTCTTAGGGGCCCCTCGGTGCTTCCAGAGTAGGAGAATATAGCACTGATGCCATGGAGGACACCACATTGGGGAAGAAATTTATGGCATGTTGCCAAACCAAAATACAAGTCTTGCTAGGTGGGTCTGAGGGAATCTGCATTTTCCTCTGCGTGGGGTCGTATTGTAGATAGGCATTGCGACTCCAAAAGATGCAAAAGTGGCTGAGGCTTTGAATAGGACCTAATACGTGGGAAGGCTAATGTAATCCCTGAAAATCCAGGGAAAATAAAGGATCATTTCAGATGAACACATCTGTTGTTATTTAAAGTCTCTGATGGTATCCAAGTCATCCTAAAAGCTATAACATGGCAAGCAGAGTAGACCTACATTACACAGTGAGCGGTCCCTTGCTGGGTGCGGCATACTTGCAAGTCAGGATGGACTTTTCCTCTCCAATATTTGTCTCCAGCCTCCATTCCTTCTTGGTGTTGATGGTTTATGTCATCCAGGCAAAAAAGAGTGCATCTACCCCACCAAATGTGTGGCCCTGAGTCCTGAACTGGTCTGGGGCTTGGCTGAAACCTGCGGCACATTGCAAAGTTTCTGCACTGCCAGCTGCAGGGCTGCTGAGACTAAAATGCCAGATCTGGGTTTCCAAATGAACTTCTGAGAAAGTTGCTGGATTTCCACCACTCTGATCTGTGTAGCTCTGCTTGAACTTCAGAGCCATCCTTAGAGTGGGACTCTGAGCCTCAGTAGAAGAGGCAGCTCTGCAGCCAGAGCTTTCTGGGTCATGTCTTTCTACTGTGTGTTTCTCAATGTCAACTAAAATAAAAAGGCCATCAGGACATCACCTGTTTACAAAAAGAAACAAACAGTTGCATTTGCGAAAGCAGATGTCAGCACCATTGATCTAGAGCTGAGTTGTTTATAATGAAGAAGGTTAATATTTAATGGAAAGCTAACTCTTTTTTTTTAAAGGTGCCTACAATCACCAGGCACTGCAAAAAATATGGTTTTGATTAAGAAACATCTGATTTAAGAAAAGCAAAATCCAAGTTAATATGTGCATAGTTTTGTATTAGCTTGCCTTTAATTTTGGAGTAAAAGTCTAATGATTACAGTAAATTTTTTCATTTATGAAACAGAGAGGAAATGTGATACACAGAAGAGATTAGGGGCAAAGAAAACAACCCTTCTACCGAAACAGAGATGAGCCGTGCTGCTGCCATATCCCCCCGAACTACTTCCTTTAGGCTCCCTCAGAAAAAAGGATGTGGATACAAAAACTTCCACATCACAGGGGAAAAAAATATCGGGATGGAAAGAGAGATTTGAGGGCTTTTCTGTGCAAAAGAATGTTTCTGTTCAGACTGAGCAAATGAAATCAGGCCTTCTTGCTGGTCTGAAGTTACCAAACAGATAAAGCAAATAGGGTGGGGGCGGGAGCAGAGGGAGAAACAGTATTTTGCAGTTTCTTGGAGAAAGAGCAAGACAGTCAGCCCACCACTCAGACCAAGCAGAATTGAGTCCTCTGAGTCCTTCCTTGTGCATCCAAGAATGGCTGCAGAGTAAGATCTCATCCTACAGCATGAATTAACAGCCAGAGCACCTCAAATGTAAAGTATGAAGGGCAGGAAAAGCTTTGCTAGAGGAATGATCAGGTGAGAAAAGAAGTGCCACAATGTGTTCGGCCTGAGTCTTGGTGCCAGCAAACAGAGCCAGGCTCTCTACTCTGGTCCCTTCAGCACCATCAACTGTTGCATTGTGTGGGGCTCAGTGGCTGCAGGGCTCTGTCTGGAGCCCAGGGCAGCACTGCAAAAACACTTGTAACCCAAACGTCTGCTGTCGCCTGAGCACATCGTATCCCAGGCTCGCTGAAGCTGTATTTTAAAATGAAAAGGTTTTTTTTTTCAAAACATAAGTTATGCAAACGTCTCTCTTTCTGAAAGAACACTGACATCCCTTTATTAATCATTTTACCATTGCAAAATGAGCATCCTGATGGGATTTTCCAAGCTATGATGATGGGGCTTAGCACCAGGCAGGAGCAGCAGCATCACCATCCACCAGCACTTGATGTCTCTTGGGACCTGAGATGGGGGAAGGACACTTTGTTTTCCAGCCAGAGTTTTTGTTTGCAGGCAGGAGGGACTGTTTGATCTTGCAGTGATGGGAAAAGTTGCTGTGTTCAGATATGTTTGGAAAGTGCCTGCTTTGGCGGTGGCCTTGATAAGGCACGCGGTGGCTTTGAAGGCAAAAGGGAGGGACTGGGGGGACCCCATGGCATTTGGAGGAGAGGGCACCCCTTGGTGGATGTCAGCCCGGGCGTGGAGCTTATAATGTGCTTTCCTCAGGTTATCTAAATAGCGTATAAATCACTGTCAGCATTACCATTTCCTCTGTCGGGGACCTGTGTAAGTGATTAATAACATACAAACAGTGGTACTTTGTGGAACTGCAGTAAATTTTATTATAACTTCCTTCCACTCGATAAGCACTTCCATGGAGACAGAGGTGGGCTGCACTGGACACCCACTCCCCTCCCATCCGCCACCTGCAGAAGAATCTGGCAGCGCTGATTTTAATGAGGGCATTATCACTCAGGCCTTTTAAGGACCAGCTGCAAGCCATGAAAAGGAATGTTTTTGGTTTGTTTTGTTTCATTTGACTGGATGGAGCCTTTCATCCTCACTGATTGACCCAGGGTTGCATCTTGCACACCTGCTGTTTTAGAAGTCCTATAATATGTTACGTAGAGTGCAACTTGTTAAGCAGAAAATGTTGAGCATCCCTGCACCATGGCAACGGGATGCACAGGGGCTACTGCAAGGAGAAACACTCCTTTGTGAGAGAGTGATGAAGAAAGACAGTAAGTGTTTGGGGTTTGGAAAGCAATGAGAGCAACTGCTCATGCTCTCACTTTGCCCTGTTCTCTTGAGGATTCACATGTTCTCTAAATATTTAAAGAGAAACATGTTTCTGTATGCAGAATGCTATTTTTTTTAAATGTTGAGATTTTTTTTTCAAGTGGGAGTTAATTTGCTGGTAGATGAACAACAGCGCATCCCAGCAGTAAGCCCAGATAAGGAACATGGTAAATGCTCATGGGTCTGCAATGTGGTGCTTGAGTTTTGTTACAGTGGGGTTGTAATTTCCTATCATGTTATATCAGTAATCAAGTATTTTACATCCTAAGTGAAGGAGGGTGAAAATCCCTGCCCTACTGCCCTCCAGTTTGTCTTGAAGAAGAAGTTGCGGGGAGAAGTGCATAGAGTGGTTTAGGGTGAAAAGATATAATATCTTGCAAAAATCATTGTGTAAGCCATGGATGGGGTGTGCCATGTGAGCTCTCTGGTTTGGTTTGGAGTTTGCACCCACCCGCCTTGTTTATAAAGTCGTGGTAGTTTTGTTTTCTAGGTTTTAATGCACTACACAAGGGAAGGGACCAAGGCGAAAATCATGTAGCAGGAGAAGGCAGCAGCTGGTAAAAAGCTGAGCCAGATTTTGACTCTCTGCAGAGACCCAAGAAATTTGGTTTTGCCACACTGCACTTGTGTGGAGTATGGGGGTTGCTTTGGCTTTTTGGACAGCTGAGGGAAATCACAGCAGTGTGTAGGGCAGATTCAAGCTAAGTCAGATGACCAAGGTACTGCTGAGGTTTGAAGGTGACCCTCAGCAGGCATCCAGGACAGATATAGCAGTTGTATCTCTACTTAACACTGTGTGGTCCATGAATGAACTTTCCTCCCACCTTTTTTTTGGCTAAACACAAGTGAGTTTCTTGCTCTGGTGTGTGCAGATGGCTGATCTTGGCTGGTGTGGTGCCATGGGGATGCATTGCAATAATGCATATTTTATACGAAGGAAAAAGCCTCTGGAGAAACAAAGCTTTGAACCATTCAGTTTGTAATGGTGAAATGCTGGCAGCAAAAACTGTGAATGAAAACTTGTGGGACACTGAATGAGCCAGTTAATACAGATGCGTTTCCTTAGTTTTCTTTCTTTGAAGGCATTGAGTGTATGTTGAATTTTATTCTGGCAGCCAAATGCTGGGCTGACTGCAGAGCAGTGTCTGGGTGCCCACAGTTCTGAGCTCTTGGAAATCCTAGCTCTGAATGAATAAAATGCAAACAAAGTATCAAGGCATTTCTGTTATTCCTAGAGCAAATCCAAGTGGTTTATGTGAGATAGTATGGCAAAGCAAACATCATCTTTGCTTGGATCCTATTCTAAGGGTGGCTTCTGGCTGTAATGGAACACATCTTCTATAGGTTGTGCTTAGGAATCCCTGTTGTGAAAGAAGCCAGGTACCTGCTTTGTCCATGCCATCACTGTGGGGGCCCACTTAGAAAAGGAACTGTCACTACCAGCAACACTGTTCACTGTCAGATTTATCAGTGAGAGGGAGGCTACCAAAGTGTAGTGATTGATATTTTCCAAATGAAACTTCCCAAGAATCCTGGTTGGTTTGTTTGTTTGGGTTTTTTTTTAATTTGTCTTTTTATTTATTCCTGGGGCTGATTAAGTGTGAAAGAAATTTGGAATAAAAATCTTTCCATCTCAGCCTCAGAGATCTTATATATGAAAGAAGCACAGGTGGAAAAAGCAATAGAGGAGGTTGGGAGGATGCTACCATGTCCTAGGAAATGGCATAAAGACATGGGTGGGATGCCCATCTCAAACTAGGTGTTGAGAAAAAATGAAAACCTTCAGAGAAAGAAAACTACTTGAAATAAAAAGTAGAGAAGAAGTGGGAATTATCTGAAGGTTCAAAGATAAGGTGGAAGGCCAAGGTTTCCAACAGCATGCAGCAATCATAGGGGATGATACAGTATTCTTCTTGTTGCCCCCATGTAAATGGGGTTATGAACACTCAGACTAATAAAATTTTGGCAAGAGAAATTTCTGTCACAGCCGAAGCCACAAATATATTTCAGGGAAAAGGTAGAACACTGATTTTTTTAAAAAAAAAGTTCCCAGAAAATACTGGGGAATTTTCAGTAAGTTTTCTGAATCTGTTTGTGGAACCTTCAAAATTTTTGTGGGATTTTATCCTCCCGTCCAAGTCTTCACACAGCTTGAGAGAAACTAGCATTTTCGATGGAGCTCTCACTCAAGTATTTTTGCTGGAAGTCAACCCATGAAGGTCTATTACAGAGAAAAAATCTTTATACAGTTTTACGCTCTGAATTACTCAAAACTCTGCTGCAAAATATTGAAAAATCTGCTGAAATTTGAAAAAAGAAAAAGGAATCTGAAGGATCGTGAAGAATTAAGTATCTCCTGTCCCCAAAAAGTCTTTACATCTACTAGCTGGAAAGATTTGTATTACAATATATTCTGACACAGAGTAAAGAAAATAAATTAAAAGTGACCAACCACCATGTCTGCATGGAAATTCATCCCTTCTTTGGGGATTTGTTTTTGCACCCCATGTTCTACAGTGGGTCAACATGGCCAGGGGACAACATTTTCTCCATGAGCATGGCCAGTGGCACGTACTGCCTCTGCTGCAGACCCTACCTGGCCGTGGGGGTGGAGGGAGGCAAAGATTGGGGCATGTTCCAGGCAGGGATGGAATTGGAAAGCATCTATGTGTGAGGAATGCATGACCTTTTCCCCAACCCGTGGTTAATATATGCACCACACTTTGGGGTTTAAAATCTAACCTCCTCACGTTTTCGCTGTTATCGTGGGCTTTCTGTAAACGCTCTTTTATATTGCATTGCATCACTTATATCAAAACCAGATCAGAAAAAATTCTCCTTGGTCCTTTTTTTTATGACTGTTTGTGAATTTCAAAGTACTGCAGGATTATACAGGGGAAAAAAAGGTATTTCCAGCCTTCATCTAAAACAAATTAATTCCTGTCACCAAAATTCATTAAAAAATAATAAATAAAATGCAAACTAATGCCAGGTGAGACAGATGGATGTGATAGCTGAGCGTGGGATGACGCTGGCCATGCTGAGCCCTTGCAATATACTTTAAGTGGGCAAAATGCACAAGATGCTGAACAAAATGTGATTGTCACACAAATACCATGTTTATATGCTTATACATTCCTTGGGAAATATTTAAGGCTAAGGCAAAGTTCTCGTGCAGCTGGTTGTGTCTTCAAACAGGCCTGTAATTTACTGAAGGGAGAAGAGGATTCCGTATGGGCACTGTCTGCTGCAACACGTGTCTTCTGCCACATCTTGCTATACTGCCAACCCATATTCAGATGTGGGCTGCCTTAGTCAACATATTACTGGAATATCACAAAGAAATGGTAACTGCTTGTGCAGGAAAAGTCGGCTATTTCAGTTCTACATTAGTAATGTTTTCCAAATGCCTCAGATAAAGGAGACTTCGAAAATGAGATATTTTAGATGATTTTGGAGCTCCACGCTTGTTTTCAAGAAGCTTCAGGAGGAAGTTGGTGGTACTAAGCACTTTTGAAAAAGTGGCCTCTTGTTGAAGCAGACTTCCTTAAGGAGAAAATCTGGACTCAAGAAGTTTTACTAGTCTCCATGTGTAACTGTTGTCTGGGGAAGTCTTGGAGCTCAGTGGAAAATTGCTGCGTGGGTATGCGGAGGCCGTAAGAAGTAAGACAATTCAGTCTTCTCTCTTCTTCATACGAAGCTGTTGTCCACTCATCTACAGAGGATTTCTGAACAGGTTTCTGTGCATTATACAAGCACACTCTGGGAAAAGAAAGTGGTACTTTTAATTTCCCAAATTCAACAATTCTTTAGGATTTCAAGAAAAAGTAATCATTCACTTAAAGGAAAATTCTCTGTTCTGGCTGGACCTCTGGACCACATGGTAACTATCTCTGAGAACAGAATAGGCTTCTTTATGGCTTTGGTTTCCTGCTTCCACATGCTCCAGCATTTGCACTGCTGCTGTCTGAAGTCCTCAATGAAGTATTTTGCATGAGTCCACTCCAAGGACTTCACCAACACAGTTAGGCTGCTTTCCTTATCCCATTGTATTTCTGACTTCCTAATGCTCCCTGGTAAGAACTGGCTGTTTGCTACACATATGATGCGCTCCTTGACAAAGTGCACTCCTGATTATTAGACCAATCCAGGGCTGAAGCAGATCAGCCATACACTGAATTACTTCTTGCAAAACCTCTTTCCCTAAAGTTCAGTTCACGTCACCACTCTGACACAGTGTAAAGAAGGAGTCAAATCTTGGAAAAGAGACAGTTCAGGTAGAAGAGGGCTCGTTCTTTACTTATTAAAAGACAGTTTCACATCTTGCTTTTAGGGAGGCATTTCTGAATGCTTGTGATTGGGGGTGGTTACACTAGAAAAGATCTGTAGTTGAATGAAGAGGAACAATATGGAGATTTGGTTGAGTTGTCTGCCTACTGCTAGGCTGGTAGAAGAAGAAAATGTCTGTGAGAAGAAAGACAATAATTTATATTTGCTCTGTAAAGTCCCGTTGTGCAGGAAAACCATGGGAAGGTAAGAAATTAAAACCCTCGCAAGAGCAGAGCTATCTCTATTTCTCTGGGGTTTGTACCCCTACTGTCAAGCATCAGTTTTGTGTGTCTTTAACTGAACCAGAGACATTGAGTAATGGCTAAGCAATTCCCAATATACTTTTACTATTTAAATGCCAAAATAATTTTGAAAAATTAGAAGAAAAAAGTATTTTATTGAATTGTGTTTTACCCAGACCTCTGAAATTTGAGCAGTGACTCACACATCCAGCTGGTGTAAATCAACAATGAGGTAATGAGCAGAGAGGAACCATGCTAATCAATGCCTCTGTGAATGCATCCTATCTTTTTGTTACACCAGTGTCAGACCCACCAGCAATGCCAGCTCATGCAATTTCTCAGGAGAAGGTCACCAAAATGGATCTTCTTTGGACACAGTGGAGACTTACAGGTAACACAGTTACTCCGCCTCTTTTTTGGCACTGTGGAAGCTCATATCTGATAACAGTATTCAGTAAAGTATTTTGTTGGGAGTGTTTAGAGGCTCTTATGTAGCTTTCCAACTTGTTGGGTGTTATCTATTTTTTTATGTGAGAGTCCTGTGGTGACTTTTTGTGTGTGTGATTGTGGCAGTTGCATGTTCTTTATGGCTGTAAAGCATTATGAAGCATTTACCCACTATTACTTCCACCTCTTTGGAGCGATGTCTCAAGATGGTACCAGGGTAATAAGCAACATGTGCAATATGAGGCTCAGGTGTTAGGAGGAAGCCTTGGTTTTGAAAAGCCCTGGCATAGCTTGGCCTGTTTAGATAGACCTAGTGGTTTGGACAGTCCAACAACATCCATATGCAATGATTTTTCTTGCTTCACAATGTTGAAACTGAAAACCGCTTGGCTTTAAACTTTAAGCCTTTGCATACATTCCCCTGAGAACGAGCATTTCTGGCAAACTATAAGTTCTTAAATATCACTTCTCCAATTACATTCTCACAGGTTAGTATTTATGCAGGCCTGGCTTTTGAGATTCACAGAGCTGGTACTGGGCTGAGGCTTAATGCATGACAGGTGGCTTTGGGTGCTTTTGGCTCTCTGACCAAACTGGTTCCAGATGGCCACACAGTATGAGTAATAACATCAGCTCATTAAGTTGCAAGGTTTCAACTACAATCACAGAATTATCAATGAAATAAAAGCTAATGGCATATCAGCTGCACTGTAAGCCATAAATAGGATTTACAGCAAAACAAAAACCTCCTTTTGAACCCAAATCTCTCATCATTTCGATACTGGGTATCCACATAATGGGTTTATTCACTAGCAAAAGAACAAGAATTTGCCCTACCCTCTCCAAAATGGACTCCTGAAAGCTATTGCACCATGGACCTGTGAGCTTCTGATTGTTGGAAAAGCTTTTGATTGGGGTCATTGAAAATGCACAACAGTATTTATCTGTGATGACTTTGAAAATAACTGGAGTGAGCCTAGGTCTCAGATCAAAGAGAGAAGTGTTCAAAAAGCCTCATTACCTTGTGTTTCATGTTACACTTGCAAATGTTTTTCTGTGTACAAACTGTTATCTGTCTGTAGCATGTATATTGTGTCCAGAAAGGTGGCTCTTATAGTGTGTACAGGTGGCTTCTGCTGTTCCGCAGCCTGTATGAGTGGTTTGTTGGTCTAGATGTCTTTTGTTTGTGGAATCACCATGGGGAAAGATTTCCCAAAGTTTCTGGAGTATCTGGGATGATTGAGATCCCCGATCTTGGCTATCAAGGGGTGAATTTTAGATAAAGAATGTAAATAGAATAGAAAACTGTACATAAATTAATTAATTCCTCTTTGAATTTTTGTAGTCCTTGAGCCAAGCAAGAGGTGTTAGAATACAAATATAGCAGGGACTAAGTAGCAGCTGGAATAGATCTTTTTTAAAACTCTCCTTGACTTTAACATCTCTGACTTTTGGTTGATTTGATAAAACTCCTGTCACAAATTCCTGAAACAGCAAACAGTTAGCATTAGGCACCCAATCAGCCTCACTGGTTTCAGTGGGGTTGCTTATGTATGGGAAGTAATGCATCTATGTGAGTGTCTGCAAAAATCTGACCGGGCCAGGCTGAAGCTGTAGTGTGGGATGTGGTGTCAAGCAGAGCCATTTTACCACAGCATGGCTTGGGCGATGCTGATGCAGTGCTGGTGGGTGAACAGTAGAAAGGGCTTACAGCGCCTCTCACCCTTTCATTCTGCTACATCTGACCCCGCTGCCAGGAAATCAGGAATTCATTAGTAGTAAAAACCTAAATGACTTAAAGAAAATGCACTAAGGAGCAAGGTATCCTGTATGTTGTGCTAAAAATTACGCCAGAACAATGAAAGAAGAGTTTCCAACCCAATTAAAACCACAAAGCTATTCTTTTTGTGCTCTTCTGTACCAGGCACAAGTAAGTTAGAAGCATGAAGGTATCTTGCTGGGTATAGTAGAAATGTCAAGTCTTGTGAAGCCTAAGGGGGTAAATGGGTTTCCCGTGTTTGTAGGAAGCCTGGAGAAGCTTTATATGACCCTGGTTTGGTCTTAGAGGTCCTGGTTGTAGATAAAGCCCAAATTTAGTACTGTGAGTCATGCTGATAACCAGTGCAATGATCTGCTTTGTTACTACTCTGCACAAATAAGGATCTCAAAATCAGTCCCTTAATAATTAGTGATGTTTTCTTTTAGCATCCCCAGCTGCACTTCTGTTACGAGTGCAAGAAAAATTTCCATCTATTTCATCCTCAGGGGTTGTTTACAACAACAGCATCAGGTATGGGTCATGCGATAGTTCAGGCATCACGATGTTAGGGAAGGTGAGTACCTCTAGTGTCCTACTATTTGGGATTTAATTATCAACATAAGTAATCCTGTATGTAGTCCTCTCTCCATCCTGTAATTCTAAGGGTTTCACAGATGTGCAGCATCACTGCTTCCAGATGTTGACGGCCTTTTCAGAGTGCTGGGCACTGGCCCAAAGAGGGATTTGGTATCGGGGAATTCTGGCACCAGCTGTGTTTCCAGCAATGTGTACACCGAGGAAATTATTGTGTGTGAGTATAATGCAAAGACACCACGGGAGGCTGAGCTTAAGTCCCTGGGCAGGCATGGTATTGATTGAAAGTCAGGACTGCAGGCAAGCATGGACAAAAGTAACAGGGTGATTTAGTGAGCTGGGGTTTTTCCTGTCTCTGGCCACTGTTATCCTTTGTGCTTTTTGAATTATAGTGCCTCCAATACCACTTTTTCACAAGGAGCAGGTTTTCAATGAGGTGGCTGGTGTTACTGTGGGTTTTGAGGGCTATATTCAGGCCTTCTTCTTTAGACACATAATTTGGACAACGCAGTGTGTAAGTAACAGGCTGTTGTCTCAGCAGGGCAATCCTTCCTGGATTAAAACCTATGTTCCTTGTGCACACAGAGTATCGATGGAAAGAGGAGAAAGTAACCAGAAGCCCTAAACAAGGTCATGCTTCTTAGTTGCTTCTGTAGGGGCTTGGGTGATGGCCTAGATATGGGATGGGCATGCTGAGCTGGAAGCTGCTTTGCATCAATCGGTATGAAACTGGTTGCAAAGTCATATCCAGGAAGCGCTTCACAGCACAAACCTCCATCCTGACTTTTGGGTTGTTTTGGGGGGAGGTTGAGGGTAGGACGTGCCCTGGCAAAGGAAGAAGAACCTCTAAATGCAGCGCACCTGCTGACCCAAGAGTCTGTTGGTTATGTCCATGAGAGCACGAGTCCTCCAGCTTTTGGGGGGAGATATTTCTACCTGCCTCTCCTACTACATCACAGGGTACTGCAAGGAAACTGTAGATGAGGTGACTGCATCTCCTCCAGGGTCAGTGTCCCATTTGAGGTCTTTGCTCTGCATAACCAAGGTTTGGGGTCCAAGCTGATGGTCTCCAGCCCATACCTCTCCTAGCTGCTTGCTATAAGCATTGGGCATGTGAGCTTGGGTCTCAGCACCAGTAGCATGCTCTGCTGAGACCCAAGCCCACATGCCAAGAAGAGTGATGCTAAAGAAAGCTTGTATGCAACATGAGGAATGCCAGACCTACCCACTGTCTCCAGATCCGTCTCCCCAGCTAGGCTCTGGATCTTATTTGGATGTGGAGAGATTTATAAGGCATTCTCTTAATTAGGGGCCCCTGTTAAATTTTCAACTGAGAAAGATGGGGAATGAAGAGACCTAACAGAGAGGCAACAGCAAAAAGTGGACTGAAAGGGAATGCTGGGGAGACTGGTGGTGTGTGCTGTAAAGTAGGGGCAATAAAATACACCAATAAAAATGATGTGTATGTCCATAGCCTCATCCAATAAGGGGGAACAATAGCAGGTCCCTTCTTAGGGCAAACAAGAGAAACCCCTCCATATGTAAGCAATTATCAGAAACACATGGGAGAAGTGGACAGGGCAGACAAAGCCAAAAAGCATATGATATTGCACAGAAGAGTGAGGCTCATGTAAAGCCTGGGAGTTCATATATTTCACAGCTCACAACATACAGAGACTTTAGTCTGCTCCAAAAGCTGCAACTGGGAAGGCTCCTCTCCTTTTGGCCTCGAGGATGCTAAAGCTGGGGAAGGAGCACTGGGTTGAAGGAGCTGGCATGATGCTGAGGAGAAGCAGAGCCCTGCTTGGCTTTGCTGAGCACTATCCTTTATAAAACACTTGCAGCTGGTCTATGCCACAGCACCACTGAGCTGAGGTAGCGGGAGCAATATAGTTGTACTGCAACAGTGCTGCTGAGGAACTCTGGCGCATCTGTTTCTTAGTCTGTTTTGGAGTGTGAACTTGTCCTATTGCCTTTAAATTCTCTATCAATGCAGTGGCAGGATGATATTCTCTGCAGGTTAAGCATTGCATTCAGCCTTCTATCCCTGCACAAAGAATAAAGAGCATCTTAGTGTGTTCCCATCATTGCCGGTACTGTAGTGTGGTCTAGATGTTCCTAAGCAACTTTAACACTGTCTGGACATGTACTGCTGCTCTGAGGGTCACAGTAGTCTGGAGCACAAGGTGTTACCCAGCTCCTGTACAGAGCTGACACACCTTGAACTGCATGCTACTGTGAAGGATGATAGAGACACCTTCCACTGCAATCCAGCCCTATAGTATGCCAGGTCAGCTCAGTTGAGAACATTTGTTCTCGGCAACTAATCTGAACCAGTTCTTGGAGCTGCTTTATGTCCACTTGCAAAGTTTATGCTGTGAACTCAATGAAAGTCATCACTGATTTGGATGCATTTAACTTGTGTCCAATGCAGTTAATACTCAGGTCAACCACCTCTTTCTCACACGTGCCCAAATTCCAGCCCACTTAACTGTGCCCCAAATCAGGCTAATGTGTGGATAACTGCTTTCCAAATGTCTCATTCAAATGTAGAAAGGATCTCCTGAGGATATGTGGAGAACAGCCTTGTAGGAACTGAAATTATGCCACTTGGTTTTCTCATTGGATACCAGGCTGTGGTCCCTGGGGATAATAGCATGTATTGGGTTGCCAATCAGTAATCAACAACCTTCTGTTTTTTCAGTCTTAATAGTAGGAGCAAAGACTTGGATAAATTGAGTTTTAAATTTACAAACACCCTACCTGTAGCAGGCTTCTGTAAAGCCTTGAGAATCACTTGGTTTGCATCCCACTAATGCAACTGCCATGCCTGTCTGTAGCCTTGTAATCTGAGGTGATGGCAGGATAGTAGAACTAGGAAAGAACAGCTTACAAATGTGAGTTTATACCTTGTATGAGGGCTACCTCATTTTCAAATGCACAGCTATTTGAAAATGAAGCTGATCTGATTGTGAAATGCATCACTCTTTTATGTTCTACTTATTGGTTGGCTAAAGAAAAGGATTCTTCTCTATAAAAAACGATAGAGAGGAAATTTCCCTTAACACATGAATGTGCCACGCTCCTAAATATTAATGTGGTTGTGAAGTTGGTTTTTTTTTACAAAGCAAGCAGATGTTTTAGTACTCTGAGGATCACCTTTACTGCAAAGAGTAGTGCTTACCTCTGAGGGTATGTTCAGCCTCAGTAAACATATTCTGCTCCTTCTCACTGAGCACTGAAAGAAGAAACTGCTCTTGGGTTTCATTGCAGAAGGGGCAACTTTGCCAATATAAAGAAGAACTTGTTCAGGACCTGCTTTCATCTCTGTTCATTATCAGAGCTATTAAAATAAGGAGAGAGCTCTTTAAGCCTCATTGGACAGTGACACTAAAAATACCCCAACAGCCCACTCAACCACAAGCCCCAAACAACTGAAAAACAAAAGCCAGCCCTAAAACCTAAGCCCCTGAAAACCCTGTGGTATCCATCACTGCCATGTATAATCAGAGTTAAAAATCCAAATGAAGTCTGCAGCCTGTCAGCTGTGCAGACAGATTTGGTGGTGATATGAGCAAAGCCAACATTAAAAAATGACTGAATTCTCATTATAAAGATACATGATCCTTCTTCTCATTGAGAACAGTTGGGCTTTGCTTCCAGTGGAGAGAGCCAAGCCATTTATTTTATAGCTCCATTGTATGCTGCACTGGGAATTGTTCCCGCAGATAGAGGTTTCTAGCATGTTTTCCCTATGTACTTTGCTCCACATGCACTGTGTCCTTTGCGCACACTGAGGGCTCTCACATGAATTACACTTTGCCTGATTTGGTTGGATGGGTTTCCTACATTTGTGTCCTATAAATTGGCATGGTAGTGTATTTATTTTGGTAATCAACCAGTTCTTTGTAAATCTGTGAGCTTAATCCTCCAGGAGAGAGAAATAAAAGGCTCAGTCTCTGTTTCTAACAATGAAGATAAATACCTTTATTTTCATAACTTTTGGACATCTTTTTTCATGGCATCCAGCCAAATCATGAAGTCCTTGCCTCAGACAAGAGCACGCAGATGTCATTAAGTTCCTCATCAGGCTTGTTAGGGCATCGAAAAACTCTTTTTAAGAGCAAGGATGGTCTCATGGTTTTGCCATTGAGCGAGAAATGAGTTCATCTAGGCTAAGTTCTTGTCTCTGCCATGTATTTCCAATGTGACCTTGCATGACCCTCTCTCTCTACATCTGCTCCCCAAAATCTCCTGCTGTCGAGCATATAAATCTCTGGTGCAGAGGCCCTCTCACTGTGAGTTTGTTCGTGCAGGAATTTCAGCTGAGGCCATGAGGCGTTGCAGAGGCAATGCAGACATGAGAACAGCAATAGGCTTTCAGCTCTGTCTGCAGATCAGGACCAGCTCCACCTTGCTTCAAGGTGATGTAAGCCAGAAGTCACCTGAGCCTGTTAATGCGCAGCTATGCCTATAATAATAAATGTCGACTCTCACGTTAGTAGTTCAGGCCCTGTAGAAATCAAATTTGGATGCATTGGTTGTGCTGAAGGTGGCTTACAGCTGGATGCATCTAGCAGTAGGACCAGATCCAAAGGAACAGGGGTGGTTGTTCTGGAACCTGCCATCCCTTTCTAGCAGCTCATCCCTTCCCCAGAACTCTTACTCTAGCATCATCCTTCATCTGCTGATCGTTAGTATTTTGGTCACCTCTTGGTGAAACACGTTGTACAAGCACCCAGGTTTTGCTCCTGTCTGGAGGTGCTGGGAAGACCTCCCTGCCTGCCCTGCTGCATTTTAAATAGTTCTGGGAAAATGAGTGTAAAGGCTGAGTGTTTGAGCAAGACAGCGGCTGAGCATGATGGAACAAGTGATGTAAGAGAGCTGGCCCCTGAGTGGGGTGACACTGTCTGGGGAGCTGGAGGAGGCTGCAAGCATAGGCTTGGGTCAGTTGGCTCATCTCTAGAGTGGTATATTACGTCAGGCATGCTGGTTGATGTGGTGTTACTGACTGCAGCATGATAAGAATCTCCACACGCTTCCGCCTGCCCTCCATTTTTCCCCCAGCTGGAGGGAAAACGCCACAGTGGCCAGCAGGAGGGTGGGGGATAGCACAGCCCTGCTCCACTGCCATCTGCGGCTGGAGCGTGCTGCAAGAAAAAATGTACACAATTACGACTTGGCAGAGTTTGCCTCTGTGTGTTCTTCCCCTTCGCACACACAACTGCGTTTGTTATTCTAATACGCCTACGATTTTAGAGTGTGAGCTGCAAACTTGGACTTGAGGAGAGAGTCTTAATGCATGTAAAGATTTCACTTAACTGAAGTGGTATCATGTGTGTTACTTAAGCTTTGCAGAATCATAGACTCACAGAATTGCTTGGTTGGAAAAGATCTTTGAGATCGGGTCCAATCGTATCTGCCCACTACTAACCAGTATCCCTGAGCACTTCATCTACCCATCTTTTAAACACTTTCAGGGATGGTGCTTCTACCACTTCCCTGTGGAGCCTGTTTCAGTGCTTGATAACCCTTTCAGTGAAGAAATTTTTTCCTGATGTCTAATCTCAACTGCCCCTGGTGCAACTTGAGGCCATTTCATCTCATCCTATAACCTGTCACTTGAGAGAAGACACCAACACTCACCTCGCTACAACCTCCTTTCAGGTAGTTGTAGACAGTGATGAGGTCTCCCCTCAGCTTCCAAGCTAAATAACCCCAGTTCCCTCAGGCACTCTTTATAACACTTGCTCTCCAGCCCCCTCACCAGCTTTGTTGCCCTTCTCTGAAAATGCTCCAGCCCCTCACTGTCTTTCGCGTGGTGATGGGCTCAAAACTGAACACAGTACTTGAGGTGTGGCCTCATCAATACCATGTACAGGGACACAATCGCCTCCCTGGTTCTGTTGGCCATGCTGGTTCTCATACAAGCCAACATGCCATTGGCCTTCTTGGCCACCTGGACACACTGCTGGCTCATATCCAGCCGACTGTCAACCAGCACCCCCAGGTCCTTCTCTGCCAGGCACCTTTCTAGCCACTCTTCCCCAAGCCTGTAGTGCTGCATGAAGTTGTTCGTCCCAAGTGTAGGCCTCTGCATTTGGTCTTGTTGAACCTCATACTGTTGGTCACAGCCCATCGATCCAGCCTGTTCAGTTCCTTCTGTAGAGCCTCCCTACCTTCAAGCAGATTGACACTTCTGCCCAGCTTAGTGTCATCTGTGATCTTACTAAGGGTACTTTTCACCTGCTCCATGACTTTCCCTGGCACTGAAGTTGGACAGACGGGTCTGTAGTTCACCAGATCCTCATTCTGACCCTTCTTGTAAACGGGCATAATATTTATCAACCTCCAGACAAGCGGAACTTCTCCAGTCATCCAGATGGTAGATGATAGAAAGGGTTTTGGTGAGCATCTCCGCCAGCTCCCTTTATGCCCCTGGGTGGATGAAATCCAGAGCCTGAATCCATAAGAGTCCTTCACTGGCCTTTGGTTGCTGTGTTAAGAGTGTGACTTGATTAGGGCACATGACTATGGCAAGAAAGTTACAGCCTTTCCAGTCCTTCCTTCTCCTTGGCCTGGCTGAAGGTGTTCATCAGGCCCAAAGACCTCCATGACCACTTTGGGTTTCATTTGATAGCTAGAAAACAAGTCCTTTGAGATGAGCCATGGCCACCATCTCTTTGGTTGTACCTCATGTGATCATCTCTTTCTTTGGGAGCAATGTTCACACATCACTAAAACCAGCCATTTCTCTATGCCTCTTACAGTATCCACTTCTCCTAAAATTTCTGTGCTTTTTTTTTAAAAAAAAATAGAGTAAAACTGGTGTGTGTCTGTGTGTGTTTAACAGAAAAGCGAAGATTTCTTAAGTGATTTTGTTTCCATGGCAAAAAAATCCCTTTACAATAAGTAATGATGGTGCTGCATTTTTTTATACCTATATTTACAGTAAAAGAACTATGTAGTCTGTAAATCTTAAGGCTGATTAATTCCTATAAAATTCTGTTAGAAGAATCATATTATTTTACTACCTCATCAAATTAATGGCTGGGTGTTGACCAGTGTAATTTCCTGCTTGAAAAATGACCATGACACTTAGCAGATTTTATTTATGCTTTCCTGCCTGATGATGAAAAATAGTAAAACTGAACAGTGAGGGTGGGGAAAAGTCAGTGCTCATTTCATAAATAGCATCACCACCATGTTTCTTTGGAATAAGCCCACAGTGATGCCCCCAGAGTGGGACTTGGGTGTGCTCTCTCGACTTATACTGACTCTTTTTCCTTTTATGACTGGTTGCCATTGGAAGAGAATTTGGACTTGTGGCCCAAAAATCAGCTCTGGTCCTGCTTCAGTTGATCGCTTGATTTGATGAGAAGAGTGGTACTGTAGGACACGCCCCAAAACACAGTGTTCCCTTTGTAATAAGTTGTCTGAAATCCCTCTTTCTAACCCATATTTATATATGGGAAAGGCCAAAATGAAAAGAGCAGCTGGTGTTCTGGTTGATGTCTGGACTAAATTCTCACAAATTGAAGGAATAACTCATGTAGTCTCATTCCACTGGTCTTACACGTGTTGATGTTGACATGAGAATGAGCTTTGTCTTCCTTGTTTGTTGTTTTAACTAGAGTAAAATTTTTATTTTTGGTGGCTAATTGTTTTATGGTGCATAGACTCTGCAGAGGTGTATAGTCACCTACAGTCCAGCCTGGAAACAGTCCATTGTCTTTTGTCCAAGTTTTTGAACAAAACACTGAGAAACACCATATGATGGTTTGAGTGAAACAGAATAAGCAGACAAGGAAAAACAAATTGTTCTGTCCTGTGCTTCTTTGTGCTATAGTGTCCTTGTGAGAAACCCTTCATCAATAAATGGTGACCTCTTGTGCAAAGGGTCAAAGAACCATGAAAGGCTGTCCCACTGGGAAGTTTATCTATTTGGAAAGCAACCATCCTCGCCAGGACCATGGGTGGCTGGAGACAGTGGCCTGGATGAATTAACCTTTCTGCTTTCCCCCATCCAGCCCAAGTAAGCAGATGGAAACAGCAGCTGCCAAGCGCACCACACCTCCCAGCCTGCAATAATAATCACAGATCAGCTCACCTCTGGCCCACAGAGATGTTTTTCTGTTGCCAGTCACCTCACGTTAGAGCCTTTTCTCTTTGACTTGACCCATAGCTGGGAATTTGCCTTTCTGTACACCGGTGAAATGCTTTAACAAAGGCCAGGTGAGGACATTACGACTGACAGCATGAAAGATAGTTTGCTTTGAATCAGCTCTCAGCTTCTCTAGCACTGCCAGCAATAGGACTCAAAGCTGTTTCTCTTAGTACCCTGGCTACGGTAATTTTCTCTGAGCCCAGCTATTTCCACTGTATATTTTGGGAAGAACTGGAACATTCCACTCTGTCTTCCAAAATCTGAATATCCTTCTTTATAACCTTTCCTAATACCTAAGAGTCAACCCTGGACACACTGCAGGTTATTTTTATCTATGCTGAGTTGTTATGGTCCACCCAGTTTCACTCAGGCACCTGCAGCTGGGCGAGCAGTGGTTGTCTCCACCCTCTGTGAGCTGTCCCATGAAACGCAATAGGGATGGTCTGTATCCTTGAGGTCCCTTCTGTCTCAGGATCACTTGGAATTGAATAAAGAAGGGATACAGCCAATGCACAGCACAGGACATCATCCAGAGGCTGGGGCATAATGAAGCCTCTCATAGCTCTTTTATAATCCTTCCTAGGTCCTGTTACTAAGAAAACCAAACCCTATGGAGGAATGGCATGGAGTCAGCGCACATACAGGGTTTTAGCCAGGAAAAAGGACTGGGGCATGTTTCCTGCATCTAGTCAGACACTTTTAATGTCTTCCTTATCCAGGCAAGACAGCACAACATTTCTGTCCTTTTCTCCACTTCATCCCTCATTTCGCAGGTCAACATCTTGGCCCATACGGTCCCTGAGAATTCAAGATGCGATTTCATCATAACTGTAGACCGTGACTCTTGAGAGATAACTGTGCTGTGCTTGAATGATTCAGCCCACAGAACCAGGAGGAGAAAGACAAATAGGGAGAATGGGGTGTCTTTATGATGCAGAATTGTCCAATTCACACTCCAAACATCCTCTCCTCTTCTTTAGTCAAGCCCTAGGCTCTTAAGTGGAGAGACTTAGTGTGACAAACACACTTCTTGCAATCAGTCAATCAAAGAATGTACACCTTGTCTGCTTTGTTTCACTAACCTCTTCAGCCTAGATGTTGAAAGATTCACAAGTCTTTGAGCCAAGGAATAGCCAGTTTGCAACAAGTGGCCACGAGGTGCTAATATCCCTTTGCCCCAGGATTGGCAGCATGGACCATGGTTACATGGGAACTGCAGCTGCCGGATATGAACATCTGAAAGCACTGTTAGAACATAAGAAAAAGAAAACAGTTCAGACACATGACCTCAGGGCCAACATTTTATTAAAGAATATATATATATTAATGCTGTTGCGTCTGATAAAGAACTTATTTAGGCCTTGCTTAAAATGAAACCCCTAACCTATTGCTTAGAACTACTGTATCTTCCTACACAGGAGTTTATTTTGTCACCAGGCCAAATAAAGTCATGTAGTTAGAAGCCTTTGGCACCTACCTATACATTTGCATCTGGGAAGAAAATATTTTTGTCCCTTCTCTCTCTTTCTCTCTATGCAGTCAGTGTATGGAGCCAAAGCTACCTCTAGGGCCCAATTTTCATACTTGCTCTATTTCTAAGCCACCAAGCATTGGGATGGTTGGAGACAGTGGAGCCTGATCAGCCATTTCTGATGATAGTCTGCAAAAATTGAAGTGCGACAAAGCATTCAGGAGGACATCTAATTACATTACAAGGTGTGAGGAACTTGGAACCATAATACAGAGACCGCAATAAAGAAAATCATCGTGCCTCAAATTTTCCAGTGTGGTGAGCTTATAAAACATAAGCTTTTTATTTTATAACATTTTTATATTATAATTATATTTTAAGTCAAGCTTTTACATAGATAAAAAGCCATAATATTTTATAACCTTACTGAACTGGAAAATCTGAGGCATGCATATTTGGTGATGATGACAGTTTGATGCATGGATTTTTGGGTCGATCAAATACCCCTGTCAAGATTCCTTAATTGCATCTCACCCATATGTAAGTTGTTATATTCAATCCTGTCAAAGTCTTATTCAAGACCTTAAAATGGAGTTAAACTGAGTCACAGAGGTTGTTGGTCTTACTGAGTTGATTCACCCGAGCTTTGTAACAGTAATAGTAATAATAATAAATGATTCTTAACAACATCAGTAGATTATTTCTGATCACTTCCCCTCAGGACTCCTGCATGTTACAAAGGAAGTGGGTGTTACTTTGTTTTAAAGATAAAACACACCCAGCCTGGAGCTGTTAATTAGACTTTGGACATCCATGTTTAATCTTCTTGCTTTTATCATTTTCCTACATGCGAAATGTTTAAAAACATGTGGAAGCAAACTAGATAAACATCTGCTCCAAGCTGGACTCATCCATCCAGGCCATAATTCAGCATATGGGAGGATTTCAGTGGTGAATGTGGCTGCAAAAAGGGAGGACAAAAATAGCATCAGCTTCCCAGGGTGCAAGGGAAGCTACCAGCTGGTGTAAATCAGGGTGTCTCCTCTTCTATGCTGCCTGTACAAGGCATGGTTTGTCTTTACCAAAACTTACTGGTTTGATTTGAGATATTCCAAGCCAATTTTCCAGATCACTTCTCTCATCTAAGTCAGTTTCATGGTGGGGTTTGTCCTGGAGGAGTGAGACTATTAATGAAGAAAGTTTCTTCTGTCTCTGGTCTTTGTGCTCCATGGTGCACCATGTAGAGTTGGGCACACATACACCATCAAAATGGGATGCTGATCTACAGCGTCACAGACTGCAATTCAGGTGGTGCTAATAGAGGAATTAATGTACCCTTACTGTCCTCCTGGGGGGTAAACCCATTCCCAAGTGTTTTCTATGCAGCTCTTTTCTATAATTGGCTTTAAAGGTACCACTGACCACAGGTCTTCCCAAGGATGCTCCAGTGAGTCCTATTCGTGGTGCAGTCATGCTGTGCAGGTAACTGATGACCAGGAGCAGTGCTGTGGTGACATATAACCAAATATATTTAACCAAAAAAAATGGAATGGCCTCTTTTGTATAGGAAAATTACAATGGTCCTGTCTGGATTTGAAACCTGAGAGGTACCTGCATTTGATGAGTGTTTGTAGGAATGGAAAAGCAGCCCCCACTCATTTAGACCAGAATTCTGAAGCTCACTGGCTGGAGAATCGGGCCAGGTGGGATTTACCCCTTGCTCTTGCCAATGTGTAACCTGGCAGGGCTGAGCTGCTTGGACACAAATTCCTTATCCTCTGATGAAAGCAGGGAGCCAAGCGGAAAGCTGCAGCTTTCCCAGCAGCACTCAATAGCATGCTGTACTACAGGGCAGCTTGCGTTACCTGCTGTGAAAAGCTGTAAATTACACACCAATAAATGCATAGAAATGGCTGGGCAAATATTTTGAAAGACATAGAAACTTTGTAGAAACCACTGCTTTGTGAGTCACTTATGTACAGAAAAAGGTGAACCGAAAAGATCTCCCTGGCAAATGATTTGCTGATCGTTATTAGTTTTAACGGTACCATTCCCTCTCTTTCTTCTTCCTTTTCTTATCTGCTTGCTTTTTCACACTTTCTGTTCAAAGTCTGATGAAATTAATGTTTCCAAAGTTATTTTTTTCCCTCCCAAATTTCTAATGTAAATAAATACTTCAAAGGTAAAGAGAATTCACATGCCAACTTCTAGCCTAGAGCTTACTTTTACAGTTCTAATAAACCCCTTTTAAAAAAATGTTTATAATGGCCATGACCGTGGTACTTAACTATTGCAGTGCTTTCTGTCACCCTTATAATGTTAAGTGCCAATAAATCACATGAACTATCGTGGTGCCCTGTATTTATTTGCAAAGCTGTTAGAGGAGTATTTTGGGGGTTTATTTACCAAGTGGAAAAAAATCTGGGCCCCTTTTGTTTTGTAGATTTTGGGGGTGTATTTTTGGTTCTTTGCACAGGGCTAAATGCCACCTACACCTTAAGGTGGCCTCTTGCACCCGAGGTGTGTAATGCTGCTATTTTTGGAGGTGTTTCACAGGGGATCAAACCCAGTTCATAGGTGAGGTAGAGCAGTGGTTACTCGGTGGTCGCAACCCATGTGCATTGCCTAACCTGCACTCAGAACTGAGCCTACAGCTGAAAATGAGTTTTGTGGGGAGGCACCAGCCTTCACTGAAATGTGAGGCATGAAGCAAATGGCCTTTTCCTGTTTGTAGGTGCTGATCTGGAGCCTCCCAACCTCTGCTTATAGCAGAAGGGGATTTTTGGTCTCTAGTTTCCTTGCCTGTGTTAGGCTAGGTGGAGCACAGTACTCGCTTATTTCTATTACCACCCGGTTCAGATCCTGCTTGGTGCTAATTCAAGGTGTTATACTGGGGTTTACAAACCAAACCACCCTTCTTCTGCTGAGAGTGATTTTTGCTTTTTGGTCTATTGAGTATTCACAGAATTTCACTCACTGTGAAGCAGAAGTAGTAAAACCATAAAACAAAGATTATCCTTCATCCTTGTTTCCTGCATGCTGTCATCTCTGTGCTAGAGGTTTCTGAAGGCAACTACCCTCTATGGAAAGGGAGGAAGAAGTCCAAAGCTTAGTGGAGAGCAGAATCAGATGTTGCAGTATGAGCATGAACATACTCATGGATATACAGTTTTGGTTTGAAATTAATGCATGAAAATAAACTGTTTTCTCAAAAAGGGTAAACATGGTAAGTTTTCCAACTGTGTCAATAACCCCAGGACAAAATGGATTTTAAGGCAGCAATGGATCACGTAGAAAAACAGAGTTTAGCTGTTAGTAATTAAAAGTCAATATTAGAAGTAAAAGGCCAATTAGCCCTGAAAACAACCTGCCTCCTCTTACAGTGTGTTTTGAAGATCCTTACCACATACCGCATTAGGAACTGCTGCCTCTGAGTGTATCACCTGGTTGGAATTCTTCACGGGGCTTGAATTTATTAGAAAACAGCCGAAGTCAAGCATAACTGTGCAAATTAAATTGGATTTACATGACAAGGTGAAGCCCAAGCGCAGCAGCTAGGAAAAGCCTGAGAAGCAAAAGACAAACCAGAAGGGATCAGTGAGGAAGGCTGCCCTGTGTAAACAGTGTTGAGGAAAAAAAGGTTGGACTAAAAGAGCAATAAAATTAAAATTCCCACTTCAGCTACCCTAGGGGTTTCAAAATGAGACACTGAGGGGGAGTTAGATATTAGAGGAAATAAACAGATTTCAGCACATAATAAGTAGGAGGCTGGAATATTATTGTAGGATAAAGTGTTCTGGGATGGAGTGAGCTGACTCAGGACATGTTCCTGTTTTAAGGAAGGTTGAAGGCTTGATCTTCAACCCTGGAGAAGCCTGGAGGACTCAATCTATTGGCTTTGATAAGCTCTGGGTGAAGCCTGACTTCTTAGTAGACATTGGGAGCTTCAGATTTTCTTCCCTTTAAGAAATATGTCTGCTGGCTTTCACTGCTTCCTATTATCTTATCAAAATATGGTTTCTTCATCAGTAATACACAGGTTTCATTTGAATGTGTAAATACTGAATTGCTTCCATATGCCACTGGAGAGACCCTCCACTTTGGGAATGTCATTACTGCCCACAATAATCTTATGTGAGTCATAATGTAAACTCAAAGTTATTGCAATCTATTAGCAATCACAATTTGCCAGGAAAATAGAATCAAGAGTGTATCAGAGAAAGTAACTCAATTGCAAAATGAACTTGCCCTCTATTGCAGTCTGAGCCCATTAATATTGACTTCCCAAATCCAACGAGTGATTTCCCCTTGTGCTTGTGTAATAACATGATGCACTGTGTTTTCTTCTGAAGGAAGCAACAGGATTTTATAGAATATATGGAAGGGAATTGGTTTTCTGGTTTGTTACTTAAAACTGATCCTTACTGTCAACATTTGTGGTGAGTAAACCTCAAGAAGTAATACAGCTAAAGGCTTAATCTGGTGCCTTTGTGATTTGTAGAGCTAAATTGGAGAGATAAGTTTGCAGCCATGCTGCTGGTGACCAGCCAGGCAGAAGGTGTGTGCAGGAATCCTGAGTCCAGGTTGCTTTGGCAGAAGCGGATGGTGCTGCTCTTAAAGATGGTGGGACGTGCTTACAGAGATAGTGTGCTGCTATTGCCATCAGCAGAGCTCGGGAGAGGGCATGAAGGAAATGTGGTGAAAAAAAAGAAGCCCTAAAAGTGCCATTTCCTGCTGGAGCGGTTCAGCTTATGAGAAATCCTCCTTCTTGCATCCTACTCGTTGAAGTGTGGATTTGGATGGGTGAGAAATGGCTCTTTACTAGTAACATTTTACTCCTCCAATCCCAGTGGGCTCATGGCTGAGGTTTCCTCCAGCTAAATGCTCATGTGAGTGGCTTCCAAGTCTGTTTGTACAGAAATATCAATGTGTAGAAGATGCAACAACTGGCTGTGTTATCTCTAAGCCCTGACCCCAATACGTCTTCTCACACAGAAGGCAATATCATATCCCTTCAGATGGAGTTTGCCTCCTAAGCTGCTGAGGTCCTTCAGCACTGGCTAGAGATGTCCCCAGGATTGTTCCCATGTAATGAATAGTGGTAGCTTGGTCTTGGTCTGGTGTGCAGTCATGCTGGGCATCCTCGTAAGCCTTAGATATTGAACAGTCCCAGCTAATGCCAAGGGAAAATTTAAAAGCTCTACCGTGCTTGAGCACATCAGATGTCTGAAAGCAGTTGCACAAGTGGACTAAGAGCTGGCAGGAGAGCTGTTAGGTAGGCTTCACCTAAAATTCATCCCAGTAGAAAGGGTAACCTCTTTGGCTGGTGTCAAAGACATCTCTCTGAGGGGAGCCATAAAGTTCTGCGGCACTCATATACCTTGCAAAGACATCCATTCTCATGTAGTATTGGCATTTCTGATCCATTTGGCAGATGTGAAGCTGCAATTATGGGCGAGAGGCTCAGAGAGAAAGAGGGCAGAAAAAACAGGTCTCTAACAGTGGGTTGCTTCCGGGTTGCCTGAGAGCCTGGGTGGTCCTCTGGACTGGTGATAATGGGTGCAAACTGGGTACAGAATAGTGCATCCCCTGGTATAGACTCACCCTATAAAGCCCTACAGTTCCTGAATTCAGCACAGCTGAGCTAGTCTGAAAAAGGAGGATTTCTTACCGAGAAAAGAAAGATGCAATTCTGCTGGAAAAGCTTTTGTTTGGCAGTGGCTGGAAAAGGTTGTTCAGAGACTAATGCAAAGAGCACTGGGTAATCTTATGTAGATTCCCTAAGGGCAGCCATAAGTTAAGTGATGAAAATGTCTGCATGTTTTACACAGCTCCACTCTGGGCCTGGGGAGAGGCAGCAGTGTTGTAACAACACACAGAGCCCCATGCCGATGGTGTAATTGCCGAGGGCACAGGATGCTCTCCCTTGAGAGCAAGCACAAGACAGGATGAGCAGGATGAAGCATCAGTGTTGTGGAGCTGGGCATGTGCAGAGCTTTTGCTGTAGCTGCAAAGCGCAGCACTAACACCTTCTCAGGGTGCTTCCTGATGGGAGATACAGTCTCCTTCATCTTCCTACATGAGTGTGGCTGCCCCAAACTAGACCCATAAAGTGCTTGGCAGAGATTGCTTGGTATTGTGGGGATGAGCTTGAAAAGCAATTGGTTTTCTTGCTCCTCGCACATCTGCAGAGAGAGCTGCTCTGGGTGATCCCATCTATGGCCTGCCACGTTGGCTCAGGTAGCTGCTCTGACAGATGCAGCTCTTCACCTGGAGATGTCTGTGGTCATAATACCTTGCTGAAGTCTGCAATGCTTACACAGGGCTTGCTGCCAGTGCCAGGGAGAATGACTTCCACTCTGCATGTGCTTTTCATTTACATAATTTGCGTACTTATTTACATCACATAAACAGAGAGAAGGAATGAGGATTTGAAAGAGATGGAGGCTGCTTATTTGTGATGTTGTGTTTGATGTCGCTACCTTTTTGTGCTGGAGTTTTACGTGTGTCTGTGGACATAAGTGGCCTTAAAAATACAAGGGACTGGGTTGAAAAACAAAGGAGGAAAAGAAGAATGGAAACTGTGAGTCTTTTACTAAGCTAGGTACCATAATAATCCTGGCACTTAACTATGGGAAAGCTCCAGAGCTGGATTTTTTTCTGCCATACATTTGTTTTCAGTGTTAACTGAGAAAAGAGAGACGTTCCCACTTACCGCCCCTCGGCCGTGTCCAAGGGGGCTTGATTATAACTAGTTTCAGAGCAGCGTGTCCCCTCTAGAGAATCTGTGATTTTTGTCCATAACACTTGCATACCCCTCTAAGATTAACATAAAAATCAGAAAATTAACTCCAAAGGCTTGTCTGAAGGATGTGTCTCCTTGTTCTGAAACACTGTCACCTGAGAGTGAGCCCTCTGGTTTTATAGAAAGATTTCAAGCCAGCAGTGAAGGAAGGCTTCTTTGATTAGTCAGGCAGCAAGGCACTACAACACCACAGTCCACGTTCAAAGAAAAGCAAGCTAAGGATGACCATACAAGCAAGCCTACGTGTATGTACATGAGAAATTGGGAATTGCCATGTTGTGTGCACTGTTTGGAGAGCTACTGCGGTTGAGGGAAAATGGTTTGCCAAAGTCAAACTCAGGTTTGCTGAAGCAAGCCCAGGTTTTCTGGAGGTGGCTCTAGCTTGCTCTGGCTTGTTGAGGTCCCTGAAGAGCTACTGTGACATTAAGGGCTGTCACACTGCAACACCACGTAGCTCTGCTCTCTTTGTTCCCATGGTCATGATCTACAAAAATCTCTGCTTCCTTCAACCCTAAACCATCTGGATATTTTGCTCATGTCCAAAGCTGCTTGAATCAAAGAAAGTGTATTCCATGGTACCAATAGAATATTGATGTGAAGAGGAAATCGCTGATTCTGCAGAGCCTCCAGGAAGCAGTCAAAGCAGTAAAGGAAAATGTTAGTACAGAGATAAAGAGCCATGGCAGGCAGGTGAGATAATGGCAAGGGCCTTGGTTAGGCTTTTCTGTGTAATGCAACCAATCTATTTACACTTTGCAAGCAGGTCAGGTTGGGACCTCAAATTGCTCTTCTCTGTCCAGTTGTAAATAGCTAAATTGGAGTAAGAATAGTTGTTATCTCTGTGCAGAGATTGACAGCCAGGGCAAAAACATGCAAGGCTGATTTCTCAATGGAGGGGAAGTTTTGCCTTGCTTAAGACCAAGCAGGAAGGCTCTAACAGTGCTGTGGTATGTGACTATGTTCTTGTTTCAGTCTAGTCCCAAACAGGATTTACCCTCTTGAAGAATTCCCTTGCATTTTGTAAATTGTCTATTATACAAGAAGGCAGGTTTATGGCGAGCATTTACTCCATAGCGCTCACAGTGTTAATGAATTTGAGTTGTTAATCAATTTAGTGTGAGCCTTTCTCACTTAAAAAAAAAATCAAACCATCCAATTTATGCTTACTCTTTGCAGAATGTTTTCTGTACTGTCAGTCTAAACACTGAGACATATTTTAAACAGATGTAGGCCATCAGTTTCTATAAACATCATAATTGTTTGGCACCACGGATGCTTACATTTAAAGATGCAATTTGCAAGGATTGCACAGACACCAGGCACACATTTTCTGCTGTGCACAGAAACAGAATTTATCTCCTGTTAGAGGCCTGTAACCTTCCTCCTGTAAAACTCAGTTCAGTTTCAAGCCTGGCACCAAACAATGACTGCTGTCCTTGCAGCTTTGTATAGCTTTGTGCTGCATGCTCAGCCATTTAAGTGTACTTTCTCAGCGGGGTTTGATAGGAGGATGTGGTTTGGATTCCACCTCAAAAGCTCTTTGTTCTTATTACCCTGCTACAAACTAAATGCAATGTTACTGGCACCTTGACTTGCTCAGGGTTTATCAGGAGAAAATACCACAAGTGGCCTCTCAGAGCTCAGTTCAATCATTTACCCACAACTTCTTTTGGACTCATCCTCTTCAGTCTATTGGTGGTCATGAAGCTAATGTTTGTAGTGCTATCCGCAGAAACTAGTGGAGTTGTGGTCCTTGCAACTTGCCCTCTCGTAAAAAAGATGAATTAAGTTGAAGAGAGGTAGGGTGAAGGGAAAGTATGGATAATATTCATGCTAATAAATCTAGTGCAGCAATTCACATCACCTTTAAAAATGTGTATTATCAGCACAAAAGGAAATACAGACAAGAGCAGCAGCTAAGTGCTGCTCTGTGTTTATAATCAAACAGGATGGACTCAGCATTACCCGGGGACTGCTGGCCAAGCCCATGGCTCTCCTGGACTGGGGTGAACAGCTCTTCCTAAGCCATCTTTCATCTTGACCTCACCCTTATTCCATATTAGCATGCAACGTAGTGGTGGGATGATTGCCATCATCTCTGGTCCTTGTAGTTGCTTTTTTTCTTGATAATTCCTTCCATTAGCCCTAACTAGGTGGGTGAAAATTGGACACCTTTGTACCACAGACTAGTGGCAGAAAGGGGCCTGAAGGTGTAAAACAAGTAAGGGCTTTGCCCTACATCATTCTTGTCTCAAGACAGCCCCCATGTGCATTCTCCTCCTGTTATGAAATAATAAGTGGCAACAATGAAATGATCCTTCGCTGATAGCGTATGTTCAACTCACAGGCTCATTTCTTAATATGCTTTGGCTCCAGCCTTTGGCTGAGAAACCAGATTGCTAAAGCATCAGAACTGTGGAAAAACCTACGGTCCAGGCATTGCGTAATCCTTGCCTCAGTGTGACATACAGAGAAAGCTGTGAATATATCCACAGACTGAAGGAAGCATCTACTTCTCTCCTCTCTGACACCCTGGAATGAGAGTTTCTGAGCTTTCAGGTCACTTATACTATCCAGTATCAATTTTTGGTCAGCTTGGTGTTGACAAATATGTTATCCAGATTTTGAAGCACAGATAAGGCATTCCCCACTGGAATGGAGACACAAAGGGTAGAGTACCAGAGAAATATTCATCTTGTCTGCATCCAGCTGCCTGCTTAAGGTGTCTAACTTAGCTGCCTGGCCTAACTTGTCACTCAACAGCTCCTCTGTACAGGGGAGAGAGAGAGGTTACCCCACAAGGCTCTTCTCTGCACATGAGATTAATTCTTGATCTGAATTGCTCACCAGAAGAAAGATCTCTCTACAGAGATCATGATGAGATCGAAGGAAGATCAGCCACCTAATTTGGTTATTTATACAACAAAAATGTCTGGGGCAAATGTTCTTTTTCCTTTGCCTCCAGTATCAAATGTTTCTAGGGCATCTCATGGGCACCTCCATGGTGCAACGGCAAGTCCCTGCAACAATAAAAAGTGGCCCTTTTCCCCAGAGAGCACTGCACATCACCTAGAAGAACTTTTCCAAGCATCTACAAGAAAACTTAAAGCTGGAGCAAAAGGTTGGAGTTAATGAAAGTGGTTGGTGGTTGTGGTTGCTCAGTGGTCAAAACAGTTTGCTCTTCCATTTATGCACAAAGGCCTTATTCTAGGAATTCCTGCTCGTGTCACTAGGAATTCAGCCCAAAATAGACTCCCTGGGTCAGAGAGGAAGAGAGAGCCTGGCTCAGGAGTCAAAAAAGCACCAAACTTGGCCTCAGATAGCATTTTGCACTCTCTGACCACAGCAGAATCTGATGTCAAGCTTACCCCAAGAGTCATACCCCTGAATGGAAAGAGGCCCAAAATGATCACATGTTGACTGACTATTCAAAGACAACTGATTGTTGCTGCCAAGTTAACTGTTTGAGAAGGTCTGCTCTTGGAAAATTCACTGCTGCCTGCATGCTGATCTTCCTCTGGAGAACATGCATTTCTCAATAGTGACTGGGTCACTAGCTCTTTCCAAATTCGAGGTTAAAAGAGTCAAGTACTCTAGCCTTACCTCCAACTGCATCAGGGTCAGGAGCTCAGCAATTGGTGCTCTGTCACTTAACTGTCCCTTCCCTTTCAACCAAAGTTGGGGTCAGAACCTTTTTTGAAAGTGTAGGAGTTTCCTTGTGGTGGTTTCTAGCAGGAGGTCCACAGAGGAAAAAATCTGCCTTGCGTACATCTATTTTCACTGTGACCTGAGCACCCTTCTGTTTTTTCTAGTTTTGTGTTTTGGGGTAACGTAACAGACATGAACATAGGAAAAGCTGTATGTCCCTCCTATTCTTTTACTGCACTGATGGATTTTAATACATATTGGATCTCCTTTCCCTGAATGAAGTATACATAGAATTTCTTACTCTAGAAACTAAACTGAATTCTTGGTCAAACAAGTCTTCTGAAGATAATGCTGCAGGATTTTAGGCATCTACAAACTTGCTATCAATTGAGTTTCTTAATTGTATTAGGGACCTGCCTAGGTTTCTCAAGTAATGTTCACATTTCTAAATATCTGCAAGTTTTGTCCTTTAGGTAGCATGCAAGTGCAAATTCTGGAAGCCGTAATTGTTCAGTTCAGAGAAGCACATCAACAGGCAGTAACTGATCCAGAGTAGACCTGAATTCTTTGGATTAGTCATATTTGCCTACAAAATTCCTCAGTAGTCCAGCAGAAATCAGTGAGCAGGCCTTCTACTGACATGTGAGAACCATCTGACCCAGTATCTCAACAGCTACATGAACATTTAAAAATAAAGAAAACAAGGTAACCTTCTGACCTCTTTTGAAGGTAGAATTCATAGTTTTATGTACATATGCCCTGAATCTTCTGAACTGAACAGCCTGGCATCATCAGAGCTTGAGACAGTCCACATCAAGGTCTGAATCCCAAGGCTGGCCTCTACCAAACTGTGGGTTGGGGTCCAAACATCAATAGCAGTTATTTAGGAAAGGCTTATTCTGAGATACGATTTAGCAATGCCTGCAGTGTTGCTGCCCTGGTGGACTGGGACCAGAGCACGATCCCAGCTGTTGCTCCTCGGCACAGTCCCAGCTCCTTGCAAGCTGACTGCTGACCCCTTCTCAGCCTCCCTGCTGGCAGCTGCGAGGCTTGAGTTAGAAGCCTTGGTCAAATCATCTGCAGATACTGCTTCCTACCCTTGTACAGCAAAATGACACCTTTCCCCTGCTGTCAAAAATTTCTCCAATGGCCAGGCAGAAATCAAGCTCTGGCAACAATCCCCCCTGGACCCTATCATTTCCACCTAAAAAAAAAAAGAAAAAGAAAACAAAGCAGCAGAAGTAGCTATTTGTGCTGCTTTTAGGATTGCAAAGTCACTTGCCTGGCAGCTGCAAGGCACATACCTTGGGAAGAATGGCCTCTTTTCAGCTGCTGGCATTTTGTTGCAAGCGGATGGGGCAGTGGCAAAGCCCTTCTGTTCAGTGCAGGCTCTCGATTCATGACGTTTTCACCATTCCTGGTAACCCAAGATCCAACAAGGGGTCTTTTAACATTGTTTGGGACTGAGCTGGAGCAGGGCTGGGCAAAGTCTTCCCCTTAAAATGGGAAGAGGAAAGGTGTTTATGCGAATGCCTGGGCACTAGTTGGCATCTCAAGTCTGTGGAGAAGTCACTGAGCAGTCAAGTTAATTATTTTTAATGAACTGGGCCAAAGCTGAATGTGTTATTTTGTAACATATTAGTTTTGAAAGCAGTGAAAGAATTTGGCATCCCTCCCTGGCCATCACAGGGACCCCTTTGTGCTTTCCTTTTCCCCACTTTTCTCTCATGTGTAAGGCTGGCTCCCACCTCTCCACTTGCTGACGCTGATTGATTGCATTAATATCACTGTAAATATTACATAATCTCCACTTACAATGCTAGAAGGAACTGACGAATTTTACCTTGCCAGGAGTTTTCAGGTTGGAAAATAAAAATAATAAAAATAACTTAGAAAAATTAAAATTTTTTTTAATTCCCCCCCTTTTTTTTTGCCATGTACATTTCCCATTGGCCCTATTGGTTACAGACTGGGAAAAGGCTGTATCCACTATCTGAGGCCATTGCTTCAGCAGGGCAGTGAAGAAGAGGTGGGAAAAGGCAGTTGCAGCATGGCAGCAGACTGTGCCTGGACTCAATAGTGGCATGGTGATGCGGAGAGGGGATACTAAAGGATGTCAGACCACTTATGGAGAAAAAGTAGGTTTCAGAAAACAGGGTTTAAGTAAGCTAAGGAGGATGTGGATGTGCAGGGAGGTCTATGGCTCATCATACCATTGCAGTCCACTGGAAATGTCGTTGCTGGGGAGTAGTAGCCTGTTCTCTTCATTAGTGGCTGATTTTAAGTCAGTATAATGGGTATTTGAATTCACCTCGCTCAGGATTTAAAGACCCTAGTTTGTCTTTGCCTGCAAATGTGGCAGCTCTCCCAGTGTCTTTTTAAGATCACGTCCTGAGCTGAGGGGGCTCTCCTGCCCTCTAAGGAGCCCGGTGGGATAGTCCTTCCCATTGTGCTTAGGGTAAGCGGGAGGAGAGATGTGATGACTCCTCCTCCAGCACCAATTCAGGGTCATTTGACCTCATAGATGGAAGACATCCTCCATCCTGACCCTCTTTCAGTCCAGTTCTGTTTCTTTTCTCTGCCTCCCTGCCGGAGATAGCTCTGTATCAGGTTGCGTTTTGAAGCAGGCACCCTATTTTCAGACTCCGTAGAAAATCCATTTATCGTATCAGCCTTGCATTAGTCAAAGTATCAGAGATAAAAATTATCTTGGAAATCTAAACATAGATTCTAATCTAAGGTACAACAGCATCTGTTTCTCATTAGTTTTTATTGCTTGCAAGATTTGAGAAGTATTATTCCTGCGGTGAGATATTTCTGACAGTGGAGGTCTGTGCTTCCCAGAACTGTCATTCCCAATGCTGATTGCTGCTTGTCTGCAGGGAAATAGCTGATTGCCCAGCATGCAGCATCAGGAAAGTATGTGTCCCATGCACAGGTAAGTTCCCCGGGCAGCAGAATTGTCTCAGATCAGGGTTACGCTGACTTCAGCGGTATCAAAATCACAGTTGAACTTCTTTCGAAAGTCTGCTCAGGGAGCTTTTTTAGAGGTATTTGTAACACCAGTCTGACAGGCTTCATTGGCCCAAACTGGCCAGGGAGAAGCAGTGATGTGGACACAAACCCATGACTTCAGGCTCCTCTTCTCTAGCAAGGCTTTTTCTGAGCCGAACTTTGGCACAATGAAGTCCTCACAAGTTGCTGCCGGAAGTGACTTAAACCTACCACTGTTCTTCATCTCACTAGGCCAAATCCTGCACATCATGGTGCAGGTTTCAGCGTAGCCATGGGGCAGGCCACTGGAGCTGGTGTAACACAGCCAGCCTTGCCTGCACCCCAGGGAATGGCTTTAGATCTTGCAATGCCTGAAGCTACAAGTCAGGTGGGCACATCTCAGGGACATCCATATACTAGCTTAGGACCCTCAGGGCACAAACAGGCCTTGATTTCCCTGAACAGACTCACCTGAGACCTTTGTGGTCCTCACTTGAGATCAGCTCAGCCTGAGTTCCATTGCAGGATTGCCTGTCCCTTTCCCTGGTCCTGAGTTGTTGCTTGGGTTTCCTGGATTTTCCTTTAGGGAGCAGCCCCACTCTTGTTTCTCCTTGACACCAGCGAGCATGCCATTATTTGCAATACATTGGGCAAAGAGAAGGGGGGTGCTGTGAACTCAGCCCTGCCCTGCCACTCAGAGACAAGTATGCAGCTCTACAAACTACTGTTTGCCTCTTGAGACAAATTGTGGCATACTGCAATAGTTGAGGAATAGCATAAGAGGAGTGGAGTATGCAATGAATCATGATGCATATGCACACGAGGGGAAAAGTTCAACCTTCTGTTTGCCATTATCTGACTCTTGAAAGCTGAACTGTTCAATTCTTGCATTTTCTTAGCAGAGTTTATTTCTGTGGCATTTCCTAAGCCTGTCTGAGAAAGAGAGTACATCCCTCCTTAGAACCTGCAATTGTGCTGACTTGCAAATAAAAACAAAATCAAAACAAAATAGGACAAGAGAGCAGAAATATTTAATGTGTAACTCTGGATCTCTGCATTTGCAGAGTTGAATGCGTTTCTCTAGCTTACTCAGCTGGGCAGCCATGGTTTGCTTGAAGCCCATCTCCATGGCACGTTCTTCTGCCTGGCAGAAGGCATTGGAACTTTGAAAACTGCTTTGGTTGCAGGAGGTTGTCTGCCCTGATGTACCAGTGCAGTGATGTTAAAAAAAAAGGCATATGTTTCAGTCAGCAGCAGAGATGTCAAGCCTTTTTTTTTTCTGATTGCATCAAATAAAATAGATTTTCTCTGATAAGGACAGAGCAAGAAGAGAGATATCCTTCCCAACAAGTAGCTCAAAATTGGCTTTTCCTCTCAAGGTACCTATTTTTCACCGACACTGAAAATGAAAACATGTGCTGACTAATTTCCTAAATTAGCCCCATTGGGGTGTATGACTCTGGACTTTTCAGAGAAGTCTGAAATCCCATAAAATTACTGTTACCAATACAGGAAAATTAGTCTTTAGTTTCATGGTCATTATGCATAAGTATTCCTAAAGAACTGTGTTACCCAGGACTAGATAAAAATTGGGGCTTTGTTAGTCTCTGCTTAATGCATCAGATTTTGTCAAACTTCCGAACTCTCTAGTGGATATTAGTCCTTCCTCAGGCAAAGAACATGTTTAACATGCAAAGAGCTGGCCAAGAGGTTTACAATCATCTCTTAATCATCTCTGAAAACTCACATGGAGAGGATTTTTTTGGGGGGTTGTGGGAAATTATCTCCTTAATCTAGTGGAAAAATAAGATCCCAAAATAATGAGGAAACAGAAGCTAAACACATTTAGTGTGGTGACAAGACATGGGTTTTCAGGAATGACACTAATTACATATTGAAACCCATTAACTTGGTGACTGGAGGAGTCTACATTCCTTCCTTCCTTCCCTTCACTGCCAAAACTCTTCTGGAAAGCGCAGGCTGAGCTGTGCGGGAGGTCAGCATTAGGAGCAATGTGACTCCTCCTTCCTCTGAGCTAAAAGGAGGAAGCATGGTAATGCTGCGAACCACTGCACCAGCTCATAATTGTATGTTCTCCCCCCTGCTCAGCACCTTGAGTATTAACCCTGACAATTAACCTAACAATGACCATTTCCACTGGAGAAGTACTTCAGGGCCGGTTCCTTGGGCAACAACATGTGCTTTTGCTGGGATTGGGACCAGTCAGAGTATAATATCTTTGTTTTAACCTCAAATCCCTCTCACTCTGCCCTTTAACTAACTGTGTGAGGTGCTTCTGTCACAGTTCCCTGTATGTCCAAGAGAAGCATGGATTGTTAATATACCTAAAACTACAACTTGGATTACATAGCAATGTAAATAACTAAGTGAACCATTACATTTAAACCTGACCTACCAAATTAACCTGACAAAATTACAATGGTATTTGCAGTGTTTATGCTAATCTGGCTTTTCTGGATATTCTCCTGGAAAAAAAAAAGGTGCTTCCCTCCCCTTAATTTCCAAGTAATATTTGTTTTCTTATTGTGTAGTCAAACTGACTCTGCACTTACCAAGCATAGAAAACTGTGCAACTTCTTATCATTATCAAAATTTAATTATCATTATCAAAAACCAAAACCAGCTTAGACTTTCTGAACTGTTTGCAATGCAAGAGAGAAAGGTCATTATGAGAACAACGACAGAGACCAAGCACTGTCTGGACGCTAATGGAGGAGCAGTTTAGGATCAGCGTTTGTGAACAGGATTTTTCACAGTACCCATTACAGAGCCTGGACCTCAAAATTCTCCCCAAACACAGGGGATGAGGATTGCCTGTATGGGTTAATCCTTGCTGTCTGTACACTGGAGGAAATACTGCAGCCTTCCTCCTGTGTCCATCCCCTCAGGAACCAGAGGAGGATTTAGGTCAAAGTACAGAGGACTATATTATCAGTATTAGCACTTATTGACCAGATAGATTCTATTAAGGGAAATCTACAGTGAATAATGAGAATCAGGTTGGCCCTTTCCACAAGTGCTTTAACAGCTGGTGGCCTGAGAGCTGTTTTGACGAAATAGATCACCCTGATGGAAAAATTTTAAAAGCCGCAGACTGCGGAAAGTTGACTAGATCTTTACTGGTGATATTTAGGGATGCTCTAAACAATGAGACAGTTGTTTTCCTGTTACTTTCAGTACTGTGCCTGGAAAAACAGGATATTCCTGAAACTGGCCTGCCCTGAAAGGTTTGGGACACAGGGCACTGCTCAGCCTGACTGTAGGAGTACTGGGGAGGCTTCTGTGCTTATAAAGATTTTAATATGGGTAATAATTAGCAGCATTGCCTTGACCTCAGTTGGAAATGGTAGGACAGGCAAAGGTGGAGAGGTTTTACCTGGAGCTTGGGTTTTCCTGAAAGCATCCTCCACAATCCTAAACCTGCTATGAATTCCTGGGGCAAAAAAAGGAGTTGCAATGCAAAGCCACTGCCATAAAATCTGTGAAAAGTAAATATAGAGGCAGGGCTGAATGAGCCACCAACATCCCCATGGAATAGCTTATAAGGTCAGATCTCTGTGTGTGTGGCAGGATCTCCCCTTGGAGCCGTCCAGCCTCTGGATGGCATCGCAGCAAGGCAAATCCACCTGCTAACTCTATTTTGGCTTATATCTTGAAGGAGCTGTGCTAGAAAATAGCATCTCCTGGTACAAACAAAACATCAGTCCGTAAATGCTTGGGTAGAAGAGCTGAGCAGCAGCACCACTGCAGGCAGGGCAGGAGCTGGCCAACCCCATGGCAGCACTGGAGCTCTCTTAGCCTCTGTACTCAGCAAATGCAACCGAGTGAGGCTGTGCCTTGTTATCTATGAACCATGGAGTTGGGGGAAAGCACTTAAACTGTTTTTTTTCTCTCATCAGGCTGAACTGGCTATGAGAGCTTGGTTGAGTTTGTTTCTCCTGCTTTGGAGCTCCTGCAACAAAAATGCAGAGTTTTACAATATAAGGTGAGAGCTGAGGTGGCTGGCTCAAGTACAGATAATTGTAGATAATTTAGCAGATAGCAGGGGTTTCTTTTCACCTCTTCACTTTGATCTCCTCCTTTTCGCCTCTAACTGAAACTGCTTTCTCAGCAGCCTGTCTTCTGTCTTTGGGGAAAGAAAACATACGGAGAAGAAATGAGGAGATAAGTGTAAATCAAAGGTCATCTTGGCAAGAAGAGATATAATTTTCACTTTCTGTTCTTGGGAAGGTCTTTAGTTCAGCCTTCAGGACTAGGTGTCCTTTCAAAGACTGGGAGTGAGGATGGACAAAAAAAGTAATCTAGTCTGAGCTCTGCTTAGAAATCCCCATGCAGCAGGTTATTTAGCAGCATTAAAAAGGAGGTTAAGGGTGTACAAGAAAGGCGACCCATCATGTCTAGTTTTTTGCTGTTGCAATTTGTGAGCTAGGTTTGCCCCTTCCACAAATGCCTGTATGTTGCAGAGGAGCTTACTGCTGGCGCTAAGGGGCAAGGAAGTAAGAGAGAAATGATCTGCCAAATTTGGGTTAATGAGGTCTTTCTCTTTAATTGGGTGTTTGTGGAAGTGGAAAAGGTAGTTTGCACACCGTGAAACACATCAAACCAATGAAAAGGTGTACGAGTGTCTGGCTGGGCCCCTCTCCTCTGGGCAGGCTCTCACAAAGCTGGTTATGTTACCCTCCATCTAACATCTCTGCAGTCCCTCCCAGCTGATGTTTCTATTGGTGTTTTTCATAAAGCCCAGGTGACAGTGAGTGTCATGAGTCAAACAGCTCGACTACTTGCTTGCTCTCTTAAAATTAAACTACATTCCAGGATGGCATTACTGGCATCTTTTCATAATCAGCAGAACACCAAATTTTGTATACATTTTTTACAGCCGTTCGCTATCCTCTTGTTTTGGCCTCTGTTCCATTTACACCAATGCCCATTTTTGTAACTTTTAATGACAAAAAGGATCAATGTGTCATGTTTATACATCATCAGATACAGCTTTTATCATTTTCCTTTTGTCACGGGCAAATGAGAAAATCTTCTACTGAGATTAATTCCATCTTATGGAGCATGACCAGGAAAATAAGTTATTACAGTCAGACAGTCCTGTTTACAGGGGGAAAAATAGATCAAGCCCAGCATGTAAGGCAGTAACTGTGGGCTGTGGGATAAAAGGTGTAGTTTTGTCTGTGCTAAATACAAATCTAAACAGGATTACAAGAAATTAGCTATTTAATAGGTGACTAAAGTAAATACTGCAATTAAAAAGCCTATTGAAAAGAATATTAAAAAAAGAACCTCACAAGAAATGCAGCTTTGTCCTCGATTGGCAGTCAACAAAATCAACAAACCATTAAGAAAAAAATGTCCATGCATGCCCAAATCAGTAAAACACATAATAATTACTTGGCACATTTTATCTTCAAAGTCCTCTCCACACACTTAGTAATTAATCCTCCTAACACTTCTGTGTGGTATGTGCAGTAGGCACTGGTAAAAAGCAAGTCTGTATTGCAGCCAGGCATAAATACCCTGTTATGGAGCTCAGTTTTGGTAGAGGAAATGCCACTCTGAAGTCAGGAGCGGGTGGATGGTGCTTATATCTTTAATAGCACTCATTATGAGGCCTGGCTTCTTTTGTTCTAATGAAAGGGAAACTGAGGCACCTGCCAAAGGAGTTAGTCAAGGCTGCAGAAGGATGATTTCCTCACCAGCCTCTGTGATGAGCAGAGTGGCTTTAGCAAAACCCCACAAGCTTATGCAGCTCTCTTGTCTTAAACCTGTGTCTGAACATCGGGTGTAGCCTGGGGTCGGGTTAGCCTGGCAGACCTGAAAACACTTCAAATGCAAACTTCACATCACCTGACTTGAAGCTAATTAATTTCAGTGTAACTAATTGTTCCAGAGGGAAGAGGCAACTCGCCCTCCCTCACAGTGCCCTCTGTGGTATACGTGCTCCACCAGCACCTGGAGGAGAAACAGTAAGCCAAGGATGACGCGGTTTCATATGCCTGTGGTGTTTTGAGCCTGTTTTTGCGCTCTCTTCCAAACATAAGATAAATGGCTTTCTGCTCTGATCCTTCCATCTGTTGCTCCATATGATGACTTTTTGCTGGGGAAAAGATAAATACAAATAGTAGATCAGAGCAGAGTAACACGTGGGGGAACGAGAAGTAAGAACGCAATGGTGGGGCATGGAAAACTCACGTTAACATCAAACCGTGTCATAAACACGTCCAAGCCTGAGCTTTGGGACTGCCAACAGAAGTAAAATACCTTACAGAGAGAAATCAAAGATAATACCATCAGATCCCATCCATCTCCCATTAAATGCAGCAAAGAGCTCTGTGGACCTTGGCAGGTGCTGTGTAGAGCAAACCTTCCCAGCTGGGAGTGACTAATCCCACCTTGGCTGCCGTTAAGAGACCATCTGCAGCACTGGCTAATTGGGCTGAGCATTTATACCGTTGTTCAAAAATAAACTTTCCCACAAAGAAGGATGAGCTACAAATGGAAAACTACCTGCGCTGAGATTAATTTTGGTGTGGGAAGGAAGGCACTTCAGCAAAATGAAAGGCTGTATTCAAGACAGGACTTGTTTTCCCTTTGATCAGAGGGGCAACTGTGCAGCAAGGATGAAAACAGAGGTTTATGGATTTGTAACCAACAGAGACCAGCATTTTCAACAAACCTGAACTTTTTTGCAGTTCCATTTGCAGGTGTGTCAATGTGTGTGTGGAAAATGAATGCTGCTGTAAGTTTGGTAAAGGTCAGCAGGGTTTGAATGCCACCAAAATGTGGCTCCTCCACCATGTGGTTAGGGAGGTGTTGAGCTTTGTAAACTCGTCCTCAACACTGCAGCAAGCTGCTGCTGAGTGGCCTGGGTAAACTCTCTGCCACCCCTGCAGACAGCCTGTGGGTTGGCTCCTCCTACAGCAACGAACGCCCACAAAATAACTGCCTAAAACAGCAATTAGCTTTTCCTTGCCACAGACTCTTCCGTAATTCTAATTTGGGAACATTTTGTCTACATCCATTTTCTTTTGGTTCTCCAGGGACATTTTGTGTGGACCACGGTGTTACTCTCTCTTCATCTACTTCTCCCTACAGTGGTCAAGGAAGGTCCTCTCCTTCATTCCAGAGTCCTTGACTCTCAAATGAGCCCCATGCCTGCCTCTACTCCCCAGCCTGCTTTTGCTTAGTCTGCCAGGCAATTGGTTGGGGAAAATATTTTATTCAAGATGAATTCTCCATGAATACATCATTGTTATTAGCCTTGTTGTTTCCCTGTGGATTTTCCATTTGTCTAGGAATTAAAACAACAACAGAGAAGGCAGAGTTTAGAATCTCAAACGGATTTGATAACATATGGAACATTTTTCAAACCATCACGTCGTGCAGGCATAAGTCACACAGTGTTTCTCACGTGCGCACAAGTCCTATCTTAAATCCAGAGAAAACTGCCACGTTATTTCCCCACAGGACGTGTTCTGTGACCTATATCAGCTGGATCATCAGGATAGTCCATCCCTGCAAAACGGCATCTGAACACATGCTGCGGTTTAAACAGGGAATTTAAGCACATCCTCTGAGATTATGTGCTATCTTAATTTGTAAGTAAGACCCATAATTCTGATTAGGACCATGGAGCAAAGCTGGCGTCTATCCTAAGATATATTGATCTGCCTATTTGGAGGTTTCCAGGGAATATTACCTTCCTGGTTCTTTCATTAGTACAATTAGGATTTCAGAATTGGCTGAATGAGGTTTATGCATGTCCGCAGTAGGTGACTCTTCTTTGAGGGTTCATCTGACTGCACTGGGTGGAAAAACTCCTACTAACATTGAACAAATCCCAGATCGTTATTCCAGCAAATATTTTTTAATATCAAATACCCACTCATTTCTGCTGTTCCCGAATAATTTGCTTTTCGGAGGGGATTTAATTTTGTTATTTTTCAGTGTCTCTTCTTCATGAAAATGTGTGTTTTGCTACACTAGCTGCTTCTGAAGGAACATCCAGGACAAAAAAAATGTGCAGAACAGGGGTGTTTGAGATCCCTCCTTTCTGGAAGGTGATGGACTGCCCATCATTCATCCAGGAGCTGCTGGCTGCCCACTGGCAGACAAGAGCCCAGGATACAATGAAGGAAAGGACATCTAAAACAGGCCATGTTGCTAGAAGCAGAACCAGAATGTGTAACAAAGAACACAGGTGAAGAACTGGAAGTGACACCAGGGAGTAAAATAGAGAAATGTAAATGGTAGGCAGCACAAAGCTCAGGTGTGGGGTGTGTGAGCTGTAACGGTGCTGGCCCTGGGTGCCAGATATCTGTGTCTTGCCCTTGTGCTTGGATGTGCCTTCTCTGGGGCTCTACCTCCGTGTTGCAGCTGGTTGGGTCTCGGGGGCTCATTGCTCAGCAGTGTGGGATGGATATGCAAGCACAGTCTTCCCTGATTAGCACCACTGAAACCTCTGTGCTAGAACATCCCAAGCACCAGGTTGTCAGGGAGCGCAGCACGTCAGGTTTTCTTAGCATCAGGCAGAGGTTGACCTAATTTCTGTAACTCCTGTTAAGTGATAAAAACTGACTTTTCTGGTATTTTAATTTTTCTGCTTTTCCTGCCTTCTGTGTCCACAGAGATGTGCAATATGCACTGTTAACCTGTCCATATATAATTCAACCTTTATTAGATTATATGCTGCAGTTACCTATTAACCCTCTTATTCTGTCACTGGATTTTTAGATGATTTCAATATTAATTGATACATATTCTGCCACCTCAGTGCTACAGATGCCAGCATGTAACCTTCTGTTTCTTAGTATTTTTCAGAGCAAACGCCCTAAGCATAGGACCTTCTCTTCTTCCTTGAACGGAGTGGGAAGCAGCATTCCCAGCCTTGGCTCATGATTTTTACCCTGTTTATCCCACGAGGTCTCTTGGATTAGACCCACTGCCATCCATCATTCACTTAGAGACAGAGATTTCACTAATGGTCACAGTGTAAATATTTACAGAAAAGAGACTTTTAGTAGCCACTGTGCATATGGAATTGCATAAACAGGAAGGACAATTATAGAGATGGAAGAACTGGCACAGGAAACAAGAAAAAGTAAGAAACTAACATGCTGAATTCCTACAGTATATAGTTGATATAATGATCAATTAGCAATGACCCTTCTCTTCTGAAGACCCTCGGTACTGGCCTGAAATGAACATGTAGAATTATTTGGCCCTACAAAGTAATATATAGTGCTGAAATTCACATTATGTTACTTTTTTGACCCAAGTGATTAGCCAGGATGTGGGGTCTCATGCCTTGTTTCCACTAGAAGTAGAAATTAATGATGGTCTCAAGTATTTCTTTAACACAATCCTGTTTATTTCAAAGACTGTGCAAAATCCGTGTTCCCTGAACTCATTAGGAATTAAATAGCAGGAGGCAGTTTCCCTGGGCAGCGGTCCAAGTCCCCTTTTCCAGCCAGCACTCAACCCAAAAAGCCCACTTCATCAGTCTCATTTCAAGGTCATGCTTCATGTGCTTCTTTAGTTATCCTTGACTTTTTCAGCTGCCTTCTCTCCACGCTACTGTGTTATTTCTCATGCTGTTTTTTCTACTATTTTCTCCCCTTTTCCCCCTACCTCCTTCTCCTTCCCATCTTCTCTCCCTTCCCCGACAAAAAACCTTGTATCGATTCTTTCACTTCTTCAAAAGAAATTCAAATGCTTAGCCCTTAGCACCTGGCTCACTCATGCTCTGTGCTTTAGGCACAGCTCCTACTGCTTTAGACAATTAATTCTCTCCCTGCCTCCCAAAAAGTTTATTTATCCATTTATTATCACGAAAAGTGGCTATTAGGCCTCTCCCACCTGACAATAGCTTTGTTTCTTCAGCCGTTGTTGCTTGATCTTGGCAGATGCTTGTGATTCTTATTATGATTTCTTTTCTTCTTGTGTTCTCAAGAATCTTCCTGAGGGAAAGACAGAATTTGTTCTGGTCTTGTAGACAGACTTTGCCCCTGAATGTGGTTTTATTTTTACTTTCCACTTGAGTTGGTAAATCCCTGTCATGATGTAAAACACAAAATGATGAAAAATTCCTGTGCGTGTTTAGAATGTTTGTGCACAGGCACACACTTTGGACCTCAGCAAGAAGATATATTAGCTTTTATTGCCCCCCTCTGCCAGACTTACTCTTCCTTTCTGTATGTTTATTTAACTAATCGGCAGTAAGGCCACCTGCTCTTTGAAAGGCTAAAGCAGTCTAAGGCAATAACAGAATGATTCCATAGCTGTTGTTTTTTTTTATGGTGGCCATCATTCCTCTTTCATTGAGGTGTGCGTAGTAAGCAGGGTTTTTAAAAGGCTAATTTCACTTATTTAGAGTATTCCAACAGGTTTTTAAAGGGATGACCTACAAACTAGAGGCTTAAGCTTGGGTTTATGCGTCCCAAGTGCCAAGATTGCTCAGATACGCGCTCTGTATTTCCTAGCTTGGATCTGTTTTATCCTGCAGAAAGCAGGAGGATGACGGTTATTTGACTTGGAGCTGGGCAGACGTCTGAAAAAATAATGTGAGCAAATTAAGACAGATGAAAAGTGGGGATACGGGGGGAGAGAAAAGTGAACTTCTTTCCCTCTTCTGGAAAATCCAAACAGTCCAATATCTGCTGCAGTCCAGGTGGCTCGTTTAACTAACTGGGGAGACTGGGATTTTTATTTTATTTAATTTATTTTATTTTTACAATTTTCTTGAAGCTTTTTTTCGTCTATATTTTGATTTTCTTTGGAACCACATGTCTTCCTGCTATATGGAAAAGTATCAGTAAGCCATCACCTCCACTTCCTAAAACAATTTTACTGCTGATTTTTTTTTTATTAAATGGATTTTTTAAAACCTGCTGTTTCATTAAAAATATGAAACAAAAACAGTAGTAAAAGAATTAAGAATTCTTCTAATAACTCTATGGGAAAGGTGTAGCCTGCGGTGACCAATAGGGGCGCAGGGAAAATTCTGCTATGTCCCACCAGGTCTTCCTTGGAGGACCATCACAGGTGAATAACAGCAGCAGAGTGAAAGAAATCTGTCCTTTTGAAGACATTTTTTTTCTGGGGAAGCACATAGCCAGCCCCACAGCCCAGTTTGGAGGTTGCAGGACAACCCAAAATCTTCTGCCTCAAAGGCAAGCTCAGGCAGTTACTGAGTTCAGGCCATTTTATCATCTCTCTGTACCAGCCTTCTGTACAGGCATGTGACAAGAGGGCAGTGGGACTAAACTTCTCTGATTTCCTTGGGAAAATGTTTATACCTTGATGCCATCTGAAGTCTGTAAAAAAAGCAGCACCGCAATAACACCAGCCTGCTGGATCTCAGTATTTTTTAGTAATTTGATTCTTGATCCTAAAAATGATTGGATGTCTTCAATTCTTTTGGGTTCGTATTCAAAGTGAAACCTAAGTGCACACTACCACAAAGCTTAATCTTCAATTAATGCTCAGATCATTAAGTAATTTCTGTCCAAGGCATGCTGCCAAGGAAAATACAGCAAAGATTATGTTATCATATACTGATAGAAAACTGTGAAAGAGAGACTTTTCCTGACACAAAGGAAAGATGGAAGTATCTGAAAAGAGCAGGAGGAATAATGTAATTATGAGGAATTTGAAGCTACAAAACAAATACAGTAATATACCCCCAAGTCAGCAGTGCTCTTAAATATTTGTAATTTTAAACTTACAAACTGTTCCCATTAAATCACATATGTTAATTGGGTGCTTAAAATTCGACCTATGTGTAAGTTCCTTGCTGAGCTTGAGACCAGATGAGGCACAGGTCTAAATGCTGTTGAAGTTTTATTCTCAACAAATAGGTCCCAAATTGTTTTTAACTTGCCTTTATCAAGTCTGACATAGTTTGAGTTATTCTTGTTATTGCTAATGATGTTTCCCTTCTCTGTTATTATTATTGATAATAAGAGTCTAATTCCCAAACACATCTTGAGTCTTTAAGAAAATCAAAAGAGCACGGTAAAGACTGGTAGATGCCTCATGTTGTCATTAACCAAACACAATATTAAAACATATCCTTGATAAAAAGGAATGGCCAAATCCCAAAGCTCATGGTAACATTCACACCTGCCCAGAGAAAAAGACTGAGTAACACATGGTTTCCCAGACATCCCCAGCACAGGCTTATTCACAGATATGTAATGTTTCTGGTATGCATCCAAAGAGAGAAATTTAGCATGCAATTCATTTGTTTTACAGCTGGTTAATGACACTAATTGTGCATGCACCTGTTCACTTGTTTTTTTTAAATGAGTTGACCTAATCTATGCAAAGAAATGAAGTGGCTGGGTCTGTAGCTGGTGTCAGTCCACTGATGCTGGCCAAGCATCCCATAGAGAGCCTTTCAACTCCCAGTCAATATGATACGCTTTTGCACTGATATTTCATAAAATGAAGAGATCGTTTAACGAAAAGACCCTGTTATACTTCAGAGGTATGAAGAGCAAAACTGAGTGTGCTCACAGCACACTCTGCTTCTGTCTTTCTTAAGCAGGTAACTCTCCATCCATCCTTCACACTCAATTGGCTCTGAAAGCAATGCTCCCTACAGGCAGGGCTGGGTCCCGCTGTCCTCAGCAACTCCCCAGGACACTACTACTGCTCCTACTCACCTTGTCCCCAACACCAGCCCTGGCAGCGAGTCATAGGGTAGGAATATGGTTGATGCAAAGAACAGTGAGCAGAAGGCAAGAGATGTGATTTTTGGGTTGCCTTTTTTAGTTGAATGTTATAATTTTTTTTCATGTTTTATCGTAGGCTGAGACATGAATTAAACAAAAGCTATGTCTAAAACCAGCTATATTTAGCAGAGCTAGTATTGAACCCATGGTTTATCATATAAAGAGGGAAGGAAAGGGAAAGGGAAAGGGAAAGGGAAAGGGAAAGGGAAAGGGAAAGGGAAAGGGAAAGGGAAAGGGAAAGGGAAAGGGAAAGGGAAAGGGAAAGGGAAAGGGAAAGGGAAAGGGAAAGGGAAAGGGAAAGGGAAAGGGAAAGGGAAAGGGAAGGAGAGGAGAGGAAGGTGTGTAGCAAGGAAGAAAATTCCTGTCTTGACAACTAAATGTACAAGGATAAGGCTAGAAGTATCACAGCAGAGGAGTGAACAGGAATACCTTTGGGATGGAATTTCAATCGGGTAACCTGTTTGAAGACAGACCCAACAAAGGTCAGGTTGCTGTCTTGGTGAAAGGAAACCCCCTGTTCCCAAGAGACAGAAGGATTTGGCTTGAGAAAATGTTTTTTTCGTTTTCATAGCATGGTTCAATTAAGTTCTTTCTTTTCTAAAAATCATAGATGTTCTGCCTTCACTTAGGAGCACCTACTAGAGTCTTATCCCTGCTGCTCTGCTGCTGCAAATGACATCCTAGACCTTAAGTAGGAACTTAAAGGTCCTTAGAGAGTAATGAGAATGTACCCTGCTATCTGGTTGGAAAACCACCAGCCATTTAATAAATATTTTGGCTTCCTGCAATCTTGTCAATAATGGTCACAAAGACTAATTGCCAGTAGAAAAAGAATTTTATAGTTCTGATCCAAAGATCAGATAAAATCAATGAAAAGATTCCTGTTAATTTTAATGGGGATTGGCTCAGGCGCTGTGTGAAACCATATTTTGTCCTGTCTTTTTAAAGTCTGCAGGAAAAGAAAAGAAAAACTGTTCAACTTGTGCAGTTACTATTTAACAAATGATTTTAGTGTTTTAAAAATCCTGCCTTTGGGATGTTCATGCATCAATGAACACCATTAAAATAGAATTTGACATTGGTATTCACAGCAATGCTAAGAAAACTGCCTTTCTTCATAAGAAGAAAACCCCCTAGCCCTAAAAGGAACATTAAACACATAAATAACAGAAAACATGGCTGTTTCCACAATAATTTGAATGATTCATTTATTTGTTTTTATTCCAGGGCTTTTAAGATAAAGATTTATCATATGAATTATTTTTTTAGTTAATGCACACTATAAACATTTTATTCTGCCCCCCCCCGCCAAGACCCAATCCTTTTTCTTTTTTTGCTGAAATCAAGACTTTTCCAAAATGTTCATGAATAAGTGATGTCGACAGGAAGTTCTCTAATCTCTTGCCATTTACGAGTGAGTCCACGTGGAGTTTTTGGATGGAAAGTTGCAGCAGAAGGTTCCAAGAACTGTAGGTCTCTCTAGCTCCGAGCTGGGCTGAGTGTGTGGAGAGGTATCTCAGGCAGCATAATCCAGACTTCCAGAGTATGCTTATTTTTTCACTCTCATCCTCATCCTCTAACGAGCAAGACCAGCTTTTTTTTTGCCTGCACATTCCTTACTACCTATGTAGCCAGATCCCTCTGGAATAGGTAGGGGAGGATTTGGCTGCAAAAGAACCATCACAAGATCTGGGTGGCTCATTCTGGTCTGGCCCTGGGGACCATGCTCTGATTTTCCCATTTTGCGTGACCAGAGGTGTTTGTTCGGAGGGAGTGTGAAATTTGCTTTTCAGCAGCCCAGTCTTTGGTCCCAGGATTAACTCCTCTCATTCCTCCATTAAAGAGAAGCTGTATCATCTGGACAGTGTCTTAGGGGTGAGGAGTTAGTCTGTCCATGACTTCTGATGATTTAACAGGGCGTTTTATTCCATTAATACATTATGTGTTGTGGTATGGCCCTTTGGAGGCGATGGGAATCTTTCCAGTTGGTTTCCATTAACTCAACATTAACTAAATATAAACCGGAGCTGCAGCTTCAAAGGCACTTAGCTGTGAAGAAACGCGAGTGCACAAGACCCTCCACCCTTGCTAGAGTTCCCTCACCAAAACTACCAGGAAACATGGCGTTTCTTTCAAGACTAAAACATTACTCTCACAATAAGACATAAGGTGTCTCAGTAGGAACACCAGCTGTAGGTTCACGCTTGTGATGGTCCTGTCGGTTCTGCCACATGCTTTCTACAAGGGGGTGTTGTCTCTGTTCTCATTCTCCAGGTCTCCAGCTCTGTAGTGTTGACAGCTCTCATTCATTGCTTCTTCTGGTTTTTTTTAGTTTGTGAAATTTTCAGAACTGGAGATCCCTTATCAATACAGGAATGTGAGGGAGCGTTTCTTTGTAGTCCATACACAACAAACAGGTCAGCTGTGTTCAGGTGTAAGAGTCACTCTAATAAAAATAATACAGAGACAGAAGTTATTGATGAACATATAGTATTAAATACGGACTCACTTCTAGAACATTTTGAGCATTTTTGTTTTGGAAAGAATACTCTACTTGGGCTAAAATGTGAAAACTTGCAGTATTTTTTTTCCACAGAAGGAGTTTTTCTAACTATGTAGAAATACTATCTATTATGCCACATAGTAAAGCACATTTTTTTCCTCTTTTGCAAAACGTGGTCAGAAACCAGCTTTCTTTTTATTTATCCAACTTTTGTCATCCCACAGGGAAAGGACTGGAAATTTAGTAATATCTTGAAAAAAAGATTGCCAATAAAAATGCAATTGTTTCTTGCAAAGGCACATTAAGGAGACAACATTAAATGGTTCCAAAGAAGAAAAACAAAGCTGAATCTAAAATTATTTTGAGAGGAATTTGTGGAATGTAGCACAAAATATATCTCTGCCCGCTGATATGATAGATCATTAAAACTCAATGAGACTTATTTCTCTACCAGTCAGAGATTCAGTGTAGCATAACTCACGATGCCCCTGGGGGGCAGGTGTAGTTGGGGAATAGACTCTTGGGTGATATGTTTATGGCACAGGCTCAATGAGAATCTGAGCTTTTCCAAATGGAGAGCTGTTTGCATGCTTAAAGATATCCAGAGTTGCCCGGATGGGCTGGTGGGATGTTCTAGGTACAGCCAAGAAAACGTGGATTGAATATTGGGATGTTAACCCATAAACCAAAGGAGGATCCAGGACTCCTATACACAGGGCTTGGCAATTTTGGCTCTTTGAGGATAACAGCACAGGGACAATTCAGATCCTTATTCAGTTTCAAATTTAACCACACCTCTATATTATCAAACCTACTAAGTTCTGGTTAAACCATATTAATTTTAGTATAAACAGGATGTGTTTTGTATTTATGCATGACTCTGGATAAGCTTGCTGTCCTGAACATGATCCATGACAGATGAACATCTCCTCTTCAGCCTTGTTTTTATTTTGCTGGTTATGCTTACGGCAAACAACCGTGTCTGAGAAGCCTGGGGTCCATGGGATCAACTGTTTAATCAGCTGTAGCAAGAATGTAATTGTCTTTGTTGTTAACCATTCAGCTATGAAAAGCGTGAGTGGTATATGTACATTTGGATGCGCTATATGAGTAGTTTTGTCCCTGCTTTGCTCCCTCCTACTGCTCAAATGCTCTAAATAACTTAGATATTTTGGAAGACAAACACTTTGCTGTTTTCTCCAAAGTTCGTGTTTTCAGTTTAAACAGATAATTGCATCTGTAATGGATAGATGCTTTCTTCACTTGGCTCCATTAACATCATAAAACACCTGCTAAGGCTGAGCTTCTTTTAGGTCTGAAATGTTTGTTTCTAACACTTCTTTCTGTCACGCAAATCTACCACCATATCCACAAAATTTTTGCTTTACAAATTTTGAAAACCTACCCTCCTTCCTACTAAAAACATATATTCATTTTCACTGGGGGAGGGGGGGGGAATGTGTGTGTGTTGCTTTGTTTTGTTTTGTTTTAATCTTCTCCCTAGAGCATGAATGTTTTCCAGGCTTGCAAAAGCAAAGGGAAAAAATATCAAACCAAATGTAATGTAACTGTTAAGGTGCCAAAAATACAAATCTTGTGTAGATGTTGTTTTCAAGTACAGAGGACATAGGATAAGGATGTGGTTCCTCATCCAAGGGCAGCAGTTTTGCATGTCTGTCAAGGGAACTAGCATTGTTTCTCTCTGACCATACCACGGCCTGAGTGGGCTCTTTCTGCATTTTAGTGATGCCCAGCACACTGCCCTCGGCCCACACTGAGCTTTTGGGGTTGGAAAGGTCACTGTTGTTCACCCAGGGCCACGTTACTCTGAGTTTGGGTACTCCATAAAACATAGAGGAGCAAACTCTGGTCCTGGTTACTCCTGGGCTCTGCACTGACTTCAGCTTAACTGAGCTGAAAACCAGTTCTTGTGGGTGATTGCTTCACTCTCTTGAGTGGCTGGATTTTGCAAGACCACTCAAGGTTTCAGTTGTTTTCCTGCACACTGGAATGTGTCTCTGGTCTGGATGTTGAGTCATTTCTCCCAGGAGCGAGGGGCTTCTGGCTCTTGACACTCAGAGCAGTGCCTGTGCACCCAGGGAAGCAGCGGGAGGGGGGCAGCCTTTGCGTCGGCAGTCTCTTGGGCGTACAGAAATCGGGTGTTGCAATGCTTGTGTGAAGATTGCCAGGATTTTAATGGAAAGCTAATGGACAGCTAACCTCAAAATGCTGGGAGCTACCTAAAGGGTTACATCACTCTACCACCCAGAAGTGTTTCTTGTGAACTTTTCCCAACTTCACCCGAACCCCTCAGCTGTCATTTCCTTGGGATTTGGACAGGCAACAGCATTTGGGTTTGGTTTTAATCCCCTATGAAAGGCATTTTTTAAAGGTGTTGCTGAGTACAGAGACAGGAGCAGTATTCCATGTTGCCAAGAGTGGCAGAGATGCACTTGAGCACTCCGTTCCCAAACTGAGCCCTGGCTATGTTAGTATTACTATCAAGAAGCTGTTGGGTGGGAGAGGGTCTATCCCTTTTCCCTTGCCATTGTCACGTCTGAATACTTCTTAAAGTACCCAGAGGGGAGCAAACCACAGTCTCCTTCTAAATTGTTCCCAGTTATCACTGTCTCTGTGCCATGCTTTTGAAATGGCATTCCAAGAAATGAAGACTCCCTGTTTTCTATCCTACCCCTCTTACCCTTTCCAGCTCTCAGTTCTAATTTCAGAAAAAAATTGTGAAAAAACCATAACTGATAAAACATTTTGCCATGTTGCATAACTCCTGCCCTCAGTGCATTTTCCATGTTCCCGAGCCAGACAGGTTATTCATTTCAACTTTATAGTTATGTCTCACTCTCTGACAGCTCTATCGCAAAAACCTTTATCTCCTCTTTTCTAAACCTGCAACTCTTTATATTTGTCTAGCTTTCAAATTGCTTCTGATCCCTTGCTGTGATGGGGTGTCCTGAAGACACCGCAGGGAACACAAGTGCCTGCTGTGAGCAGGGACCTGAAAGTGGTGGGTGGTCTGCAGGGGAGTACTGCCGGAGCTGGCTGCATCATGCCTTGGCCCTCCACATATGTTCAGGCAGCAAAATCCAGAAGTGTTTTTTCCTTTTGTATGCAATCTCAGGGTACAGGCAAACTTTGAGCTCCTGGATCACGAAATTTGCCAAGGACAGGCAGGCTGCTCCTTGCCTGCCAGCACTATTGTGCCCCACATAAATGCTTGGCTGTTTCCAATAGCCCAGAATTGGCAGGGAAAGCACAGATATTTGGACATTTATTTTTTTCTGTAACATACAGCAAACCTGAAAGCATCCGTTTGCCTGACTTTTCCATATGGTGAAGGGTGGCACAGGGGCAGCAAGGAAGAAGTCATCTCTGTGTTGCTTTGAAGCCATTGCAGTTGTGCCTCTCCCTGCCCACAAACTGTAACTTGAGCCTTCTGTGTGAAACTTGCTCAATTTAAAGTTTATACAAATCATCTTGTTACTTCCAGATTTCCTTTGCTCTCACATGATTTTATTTGGTTTTTAGCCTTTTTCTAAGAGGTGGCTTTCTCAGCACAAAGCTGCCCCTTAATTCCAGGGTAGAGATAGCATTTTGAGGAGTCAGGTTTCTCACCTGGAATATACTGAGCAGCCCCCATAGGCCCAGGTTAGAAAGGAACAGATGCTGGCTTGGTTATCAATGCAAAGGGAGATTGAGAGGGTACTACAGCTCTGCAGCATCCTTAAGAGAGGACCATACCAAGAGAACACCTATTGTCCAGGTATAGCTTTACAATAAGGAAATTTAGGAGAAGAAGGACAGATTTCTGACAACCAGAACTGTGAGCTTTTGAGCACTTAAAGAAACATAAAAAGCCTCTGCTATTATAGGGATATTAGGTAGACTTATAAGAAGTGCTATAAGATGAGAATAAGGCTTGAGGATGCAGAGCTCCAGTCTTAAATGCGCCCTCTTCCTTGGGACCAGACACATGCACCTTTTCTGGGTTGTTTGCACAGCCAGGGCTCCTTTAAGCACTAATCCTCCTCAGGGTGCCCAGCTTAGTATTAGTGCACACTATAACATAACCCTTGCCTTACTTTCATGGATTTATTTTTCCTGCTACTCCACTCAAATACTGTAATTTAAATCAATCTTTGTTGTCTTAATATGTACTGAAAATTTTCATTCTATTGCCTGTGACTTAATTTTATTTCTTTTTTTTCTCCACTGTCTACTAATTTCTTCCCCTTCACGTCCCAAGGCCATAGCTATAGCAGTTTTTATTGTAATTATCACTCATCTTAATTGAGTCACTATAACTCATGATGTCATGATAAGAAAGCAACTCTCTTAAGGTATTTTGTAGACAACTCATCTTAATAGTTCCCCTGCCCTCACCCCAACAGTAACCTTATATCTTTTTTGGTCTGCTTTTTTTAATAGTGTAATTATTTTTGTCATGATGCTTTCTGTGCCAGAAACATATTCCCAGAGCAGCTGTGATGAAAAACACAGTAGCAAGTTTTGCAAATCATTATTAGTCATTTGCCAAAAATGAATGGCAGCTCAGGCTGGAAGTGTGTTACGCAGACGATGCCCAGGAAAGCAACATCTGTGGCGTGTGCCAGGGGCTTTCCTCTTCCCACATGGACACGATTGACTTTCACTGAGTGTGGTCAGAATGACTCATGTCCTGCTAGGAGGAGAGCTGAAACCCATTTCTTGGAAGAAGCAGGAGTGGAGGCACAGCCTGATTCAGAATGTCTAATTTTTCTTGAAAAAGGGTTTTTGAAAGCTCCCCATGTTGTCAAAGTCAGATGCAGTGGCCTGCCAATGCCTAAACTATACTTTTCTCCTTGCTCTTTTCCCTAAATACCGTTACCGTACATCTAGGGGTCACAAATCCATCCTCCTGACTTGTAGTTACTTGTACCTGTTTTTTTCAAAACCCAGTGTGCAGATTTCCTCACCGGTCTGGACTTCCCCATATGATACTGTGGCTATGATTCCCTCTCAGCTACACCCTCTTCTCACTTGTTGCCCTGCCTTTATTTGCTCCATGCTCTGCAGCAGCTCTTTGCTGAGCACTGCAGGCAGAGTGGCAGACTTATTGGAGTATCCCTCAGTTCTCCTATTTCTGCTCCATTTTTACTGCACCACAACACTTTTCCTCTCTTCTTGTTTATGGCTGGAAAACATCTGGGGCTTCTTTCTTCATTAGTTTCACTACGTTAATTTTAAGAGGTCTCATTTTACGTCTTCTTTCTTCAGCCTCTGAGATGCATCCTTTGTTGCTTTTGTGTTCCTTTTTGCACACTTGATAAGACTCCTACTATTTTGCCACCTTGGGATATCCATGTAGATCAGTGAGGAAATCTTCCTCTTTTAGCAGAGAGATACATTTGAAGGCATTTTTTCGTGTTTCCTAACAGAAATTCCAACTCCCTTCATCATAGCAGTCACTGAGCCCTTCAGTCCCCCTGACTCCACCAGCTCTAGTTCCTTTTTGGTATTGAAAGTCTTGTCTAAGTGAGTCAAGCTGTAATCACTCAGTTTAAGGCTATTTGCTATGACTTAGAAAGTACTCTCTGTGCTTAACTGAAAGCAGGTCAGAAATAGTGACTGGTGAGGGAAAGCCCATCCAGGAGGAACTGGGCTCCACCAAGATAAAAGTGATTTCCCCAGTTTCCCCTGACGAGCACAATTTCCAGTAGCTTCCTTCTCTCTAACACCATGCAAAGGTCATTGTTGAGGTTAAGTCTTGGTCAGGCACTTGGTATCACAGCATTACATCTCAACACCATTCTTCCCCAGACAGATGCTTCCCCAGACAGATGCTGGCTGGTCCCTGCTGGACATTTCTTTACATCAGCAATGCAGCAGTGACTTCTGATTTATCAGAGATCACCATACTGAAGCTCTTGCTGCTCTGCAGAAATCCTGTCAGAGGTGCTGAGTGAACTTGCCTGACAATTTTAAGGGCTTTTGTGGTCTTGACTGGGGACAGTGTCTCTTCAGGCGTAATACATCTTCCATCCCTGAAGGCCCTGTCTGAGTTTTCAGAGGCTTATTTGACTCTTTAAATCCTCCTTTGTGGGGAGGATGCTACTGTGAGCTCATGGATTGCTGTGCTCTGTCTGGCTTTCTATAGAAGCCTGCCTTCTTGTTCAGACCTTTCTGAAATTTGTCTTTTATCCTCTGCCACTTTGGGTTTGTTAGTGTTTCTTCTCTCACTAGTATTTTTTCAAGCCTGTTTTTAAGTACAAATGAAGTTTACATATATTGTGTTATTTATAGCAGACATTTCTCCTTTAGTTTAACTTCACCAGGGCTGATCCTTCTTTCACTTCAGATCACCTTTTAACCTATCAAACAGGGATCATGGCCACTTTCCAATGAGTGCTAAGTGGGAAGCCTAAACTTGGCTTTGCTTGATGGCCAAGAGCCTGGATAACCTGCCCTTCTGCGAATTCTCCCTCCAAAAAAAATATAGCTCTCCATTACCAACCTGGGGACAAAAAAACCAACACCTCAAAAACCCCAACAGGCCATCATGTCATCAGATATGAGAAACTCTGTTGAGGACACGTATTTCTTGTGAGCCTAGTGAGCGAACAGCCTGTTTTGATGAGCTCCAGCAACACCTCAGATTTGGGCAGTCTCCAGTAGATGATCTTGGCTCACACTTTTGTACAATTCCTATGCTGCTACAACATCCCTATTTGCCTTTGGATTTGGCCTAGTTGAGAACAAAGCAGTAGTATAAATATGTGGTGTTTTCCCCCTGTTGTCAGTATAGACTGCCCAATCATCCTAGATTTTATTTAGAAGAAAAAATAGTCAAACCAACTTGAAATTTAGAAAAAATTAAATTGGGAATGGGATCTCCGTTTTATATCAAAAGGAGATGTAACAAGATACAACTGCAGTAAGCAACATCCAGACAAATCTGGGTTAGAAACACAGATAAAAATTTTAATCCTGAAAGTAATTTACCATAAGATAATATAAATATTTGGTTTATGGAGGGGACATGCAGGATTCTCCATCACTAGAAGCCAAGTTTGAATTGTTTTCCTCTAGGTGCTCAGCATGACTCGGAGATGTCCCAGGGAACAGGTACAGAAACTAATTCAGGACAAGGCTCATGCCTGGGTTGAGCAAGAGGTGACAACAGAACAAGGTTCATGCTTGGGTTAGGTAGCACATGACAAATGACAGTCATTACAGTCTAATTCATCCTTATAATCACAGATTTGCATTAAGTAGATACTTATCGACAATATGGACTTCAAATCTTGTTTCTCATGTAGGTGACTCTGCAGAGAAATTTAACCCCCCTATGTCTTTTGCAATTTTAATCTGAGAAGATTTTTGGAGTTGTTAATGGAGCTGACCAAGCTGATCAACACCACTGTAAGCCTTGAAGACACGGTCCAGGGAAATTCTGCTGCAGCCTCTGGGCATCAGCATGGTGTGGCACGCAGATAGGAGTTACAGAGCAAGCCTCCTGCTTGTCTGGCAGTGCTATGATGACAGTCAGACTGTCAGGATGCAAGAGTTATCCCAGAGGCTGCTTGATGGCTCAGCTCCCTGCAGAAGGAGTGCCTCAACATGCTGATGAAGACATTTTGGGTTCTTAGGCTCTAGTAACATCAAGCTACTTCAAAGAAAGAAAAACTGTGAAGTTAATGCTAAGAAAAAAAAGGAAGAAGAAAGAAAAGAGGTCTGTGTTTTGTGGTTAAAAATCAATGAGTGTCACGTCTTTTTCCAAAGCAAAGGCCTCTTAATTTTTGCTTCTGTCTCATTCAATTATGCTCAAAGGGCCATACTTAAAAGCTCCAGGAAAAAGAGTCAGACCTTTACAATAAAAGACATGAAGCTGCACTTGTGAGTGCCAGCTTTTGGTTCCTGCAGTTCACGTGCTGACGAGCAGTTGAAATGCAATGTCAGGGCTGGGCTGATGCCGGGACTGACAAGTAACCTCTGAGACACTGCGTCTTCCTGGGCATGTCCTGGTTTCATAACTGTGTACCAATACACATTCACTGCCAGACTCTGAGAAAGTGTTGTAATAAAGACATTTCTTATAGCAGATTAATCAGGTTGTTCCTTTTCTTGTCACAGATAGAAGATTTGGAAGAAATGCTCCAAAAGTGTGAATCTTTTTTTTGATCAAGACCTAAATTCCCAAGAAGTCTACATCTGAGGGCCTTCAGTCTCTGAGATGGGCTTAGGGGACCCACATGTCTTGTTCTGGATCAGTGTGAATCTTCCTTCTTGAAGGTCTAAAACCCACATGAAACCATGCACATGAAGGTCTAGGATTCCCAGTTTACCTGCTTCCTGGGATTGTAATTGAAATCCTTGACCCACCACTTTCCAGGTTGTTACTTAATGTTGGTGGACACTTAACGACCAACAGACCTTTTTTTTCTGTGCTGTGGTACATGTTTCTTGTTGTTACTTTTGGGTTAGGACTTTCGTAGCTGCTGTTGGAAATCTTAGTGCAGTTAGTCACAGGCTTAGTGCTGCACATGCTTTAAGAAACAATTCTCTGCCTCCTGCATGGCAGGCACATCTCTAGGACTACTGTCATTCCCTTATTTTTTACCAGAATGGAAGGAAATCATACAGATGATTGTTCCCACTTCTGTTCTAGCTATGTAGAATATTGAGAGCTTCTTGATTTGTTTCAAAGTTTGTTTGAAGCTAAGGAAGGGCAAATGGAATATAACTGGGGTGATGCTGAGCCCAGACTGGGATACTGAACTGCAAAAGTACCTGGATGGAGAGATAGATAAGGAAATACTTTAGAGCATTAATTAAAAATAAATGTTCCTCCATTGTTTTTCTTCTCCAATACAAATTCTAACAGATACTCATTTACAGTTTGAGTACGTGCCGTGAAATGTTTGAAATATAGTTAACTTCATGATGTTAATTCTTTGAGGCTTTCTAGGAGTCTTAGGGGGGATTTGGTGCAGAGCTGTGTGACTCAGCAGGTCCCGTGCTGGAGTGATGGCATCTTTTCTATCCACTTCTTTGTTGTGATGGTTGCTCACAGGTTGTGTCATCTTGTCAGCTGGAATGCCACCATCTGCTTGGAAAATCCATTCCTATTCATAATTTAGCCATGTGCAGTAGGCATGGGATGTGCACATTTTGGAAGAGAGATTGCACCAGGTAGAAAGATCAGTAGAAAGGGCCGTGCTGAGCAGATCTGCAAGTGGTTTAACTACCTGTGAGAACTGGTGTGCATTTCCCATGAACAGGGCATAACAAGGAGATGCTCCTCTCCACTTGGCACTCAAGCCTTAGTCATTTTGACATCCAGGGTGTCCGGTGTTGAGTGCCAACGTGGTTCAGTGCTTTTGGAGTGCCTTTTTATATACAAACCAGACTTAAGTTTTGAGCAAACTGGAGACTTTTCTGCATGTACATAAGAGATGGAACTCAGGCTAAGCAGTCGTGTAGATACAGCCAGTCGGAGCAGCAAAGCTTAAAGCTTCAGGCTCTGCTTTGTTTCCCTGTGAAGCCAGCGAATGTTAGATTCTCCTGCTTACTGGGGAGGCAGGAAAGACAGGAATTTCAAAACTTCATTCCTTCAATTCGCCTTTCCCTCAAAAATGCTGCTCTTCCTTCAACTTCTTCTCTGGTCTCCAGTCTAAGCCAAGTTTTTATAACTCCTTTCCCCCCCAACCTCTGGTTTGAATTACTGCAGTGTCTATCACTTTTAGCTGACGTTGTGTGTAAACTCTTACAATGCAGAGAACATCTTGCTTTCTAAATCACTTAAGTGATAATCAGATTTAGCAGGATGATTTAGAACCCAGGAAGTTTGGAGGGTCTGTTTATTTTACTAGAATTTCTTGTACACATAAGTGACCATCCTGCTGACTATCCATATGAAGAACTCCTCATGGCAAATACTGTGAATTTTGCTTCACTACCTGATTTCCACTTTTACTGTAATCCAGTGTTTTGGAGGGTGATGAAATCTCAGCTTTTGTTGCTGGAAATGGACTAACACTGAAACCCTCCCCAGAAAGAAAGGAGCTTTCATCCAAGTGAAGGCCAGACAGCCAATTATTTTTCCTTAATAGGAACATCAACGGCTTGGTGCTGCATCATACTTCAATAATGAGTTAAACTATAACAATAACTGCTGGTGGAAAGTGAAGAATACCAGGAAATAGCTCCTCAGGCACTCTATAGTTAGCTCCTGGACTTCATTGCCACAGGAGATCATTGTGATGACTGCTATTGTCCAAACACCACAACCTTTACTCAAAAAAAAGACCTGTCACTTATCTGTGTAAGAAATCTCTGAGGGAGGTTTCTGGAAGACCTTGTTATAGTGATAAGATGGAACACGAATGACTCTATGCTTCACTGTGCAGGCAAGGTGACTGCTCACCACAGCTAGGAAGCTCTGTCAAGTCTTCCTGGGAAGCCTACCTGGCCTAAAATAGATAACCCGGGAATAGCTGTTCCTGGAAGCATAATGCTTAATCTATCATGTTTCCTCATTTCCCTTAAGATCCCTCTGTTCCCTCAACTGAATAGAAAGAGATATCTAGGTGCAACAGCTGTGAGGTTTCCATTGCAAAATCACTTGTCAACTATACCCACCTCCAGTCTGATTCTGCAAAAAAATTTATTTCCAGCCTTATTGGGGATCTTAATTGATGCCTGTGAAATAAGTGCTGTAGTGCCATGGAAAAATAACCTGTGAGTTCACCAGCAGTGTGAGAGTCAGCAACCTGTCCCCAGTCTGAGATATCCATCCCTGCATTGAGAGACCCTGCCTCAGGTGGCTTTGATTAGATATAAGACGGTGCAAGGATATGAGCAAATTTATTCAGTTATTCTTATACTGTGTATCTTGACACCAGCAAGGTTTTGGCCAGAGTGTGCACATTAATTTTGTCATTAAATTTCCTTTATATGTTTGTAAGTTTATAATTCTGACAAACTTGGCCAGTACTTTTTCCACTGATGACCAAAATATGCTTCATGTTAAGACCAACTGGACAAGCTGGGATTTTCTAGTTGTTTTATTTCCAGAATACAGGCTGAAAATTACACAAGGAGCTACGCCATACATGAACATTTTAGCATCATAATCAGATATATATTACAGTGTTATATAGGAAGGGCTGTCTTTGCAGCAACTGGGAAAAGGTGTGAGTCATTGTTTCTTACTCCATGTGCATAAGTGGAACATCACACCACAGCTTGTAGGATGTGATTACACGTGAAAGAGATTTGAACGATCAAAGGTTATCGCTGAGATTTTGCAATTGAAATGACCTGTGATTCACTTCTAATTTCTGAAGGTTTTGAAGTTTTTTTGGAGCTAATGAAAAGCAATGAGGAATGCTTCCTGTAACATCCAGAGCCCTTCACTGCATGAAGGCATTGGCACGCCGTTTTGGACACATAAAGGGCAAAGGGCTTGCCAAACAGTTGTGTCCTGACACTTCACTATTGGCTGAAAATTGACATCCACACATTACTTCATATCAGCTCAGCTGTATCTTGTACTCATTATATTGGCTCAAGAGCTGCTTTTTTTCAGCCATGAATACTATACATAACTTGTGTGTGCTGTTCAAGAAGGACAGATAAGTTTGAGAAAAATTAGTAAAAGCTCTGCAGAGAAGCACAAGAAACCTTCCAAATGATGGGGACCTGGTGCACACTGTCGCTTTTCAAGCATTTGGTGCAATTTCGGAAAGCTCAGTCCCAGTAAAAAAAATGCTCAACTAAGTAAATAAAAGTACTCTGCATTTTTCCTGTTTCCTGAAAGCAAAATCCATCCAAGGCAGCCACAGAATGTAGCAGAAAAGCTGGCACCTGTTCACCAGGCTGTTTTCTTCTGACTGGACAAACTTTCATCCTAGTACTCTGGTGAAATCTCATTTTTAATAGATGAACAACGAAGCTGCAGTCAGCATGTGTCATGGGAACATGATCAGAAAGAGACACTCAGAAGAAAGAAGAACCCAGGGCTACACAATATGTTGATAATTAACTTGATTAGAGCAATTAATACTAACAACTCAGAATAAAATGCGAAGCTTTGGGAGCTTTTGGGTGAAAGCAAACATTGCCATTTCCCTGGAACTCTTTTGCTCCCTGGCTGAGTTTTGCTTATAACCCAAATGTTCAAATCACTTTCTCTTTTCAAGACCTGGATATTCACATTGACCAAATATTAGCTTTATAGTTATGGTTAATTTTTTGTTCTTCTTGCCCAAGAGAAACAAAGGGCAATGACGGAGGAAGTTGTTGTGTAGGCCCTTTGAATAAAGGACAGAAGTTTGTCTAGAGGACACTGTGATCCAGACATGCACATCTAAATTACCTTTGGAAGTATTACAGCCAAGGCTTTTTCATGAAGGCAGCTGGGTGGTTATAACAATGTTTTCTGCCTTTCAGATCCATGTCTCTATGCACCCTCTCATTAAAAAAACATTTTCCTCTGTATTTTAAGAAGCTAAACTTCAAATGCTGATTCCTAGGTGGAGTAACTACCTCCAGCCATCATGAGCTATGGAACATCTTTTTACCAACATTGTTACAGCTATTATCCAAATTCCACTGGACTCTGCAGCTCTTCACTGACTCTTTCTTGCCCTGGGTTGGTGTATTTGTACACAGAAAAAGTAGTCTTGAAAATTTTTTGAGGCTTGGGTTTTGCTGCCGCTTTACATATTGAACATGACTGAGGTTTTGGTAATTGTTCCAATGGTGAAAAGCAAAAGAAATCTAGCTCACTCGAACAATCGCTCTTGTCTGATGATCTGGGTTTGATTATGGCCCTTTGTAGATGTCTGAAAAATCAGTTCATATCCTTTGCTTCAGAGGCAAACTCTATAAAATACATTTAGTGTCCCACTGAGTATTGCTCACATTTAATTCTGTGTTTATTTTTGGTCACAAACTCAGTGGGAAACTGCGTAAACAAAGCTGCTCTAAGCATACACACGCGCACACAAAAAGGTTGCCAAGCAAACGGTGCCAATCTGGGTAAGTCTAATGTAAACACCAAGTCTAGACAAAATTATCTAGAGACAGAAGCCAGCTCTGATGTCAAAGGAGATCAAATGTTGATAAAATTGCTAGAGCCAGGGAACCAAAGGGGTTTTGTGGTTAACGGTGATGTTTTTACTCAGTTTGAGTTAATGGAGTTTTTAACCTAGTATATTACTTCAGACTTCCTAACTATGTGTCCAGCATCTGAATTAACAGGTCTGAAAACCCTTTTCTTCCCTTAGTCCCTAGATGCCTTTCTGGACTGCAGGGTACAAAGCCAATCTTCGAGCTCTGGGTGAAGCTTCAGTGTGCTGAACCCTAAGATGCCCTCCATGGTTCCTCCACTACGCTGGCTGCTATGGACAAGTGTATGGTCCCGGGGATAAACCAATTCACCTGGTTCCCAAATTTCCCTTCCTTGTATGTTGCCTCATGGATCATAGTTGGTCCATGCACTCTGCCGTAGCAGCTCTGTAAAAATTAGTGCTATCACCTTCTGTTCTACAAATACTTTTGAGTGTATAATGTGGAGCTGGCTCTGGGCAATGCAGCTGAGGTCTGCTGGATGCTGTTGCATAGAAAATGACTTAGAAATTTTTACAGATTTATTTGCATTTCCAAGACAGGCTTCAAGGTAGGAGTAGTTGAAGCCCAGCAGCTGAACAACACTTGCCATCTGGAAATATGCTCCCAGCAGAATTGCAATAATGAAATAAAAATAAAAAATCCATCTGATCTGTGCCATGCTTAATTTTGATATTAAAACAATAGTATGGCTTCTTGAGGCTGTATTAACACTTCATATCATGCAAGTCTCAAGGGAGCTGCTATCCCTGCCCAGAGCATTCAAGAATGCTTAACTATCCTTTTCTGTGCTTCACTGTTCTTGTATTTTGCATGCCTTATCTGAGATCTGTATCACATATTCTATTCACCCATTGTGTGGATAGGTCTAGTTGCAAGAGTACTTGGTCAGATCATAATTTGTCTTGAGGTAGTCCTGCCAACATCTGCACATCCTCTGTTCTAGAAGGGAAACTCTTAGCCTGATTTCTGGAATGCAGTGACAAAATTTACCCAAACCAAAAGAACTTTTAGAGAAGAAAACAATCTAACAAAAAAGTTATTAATAAGAAATTATTTAGAGTGAAGAACAGTATTTCATTTACTAAACAGGTGAGGTTCAGCAACGTAATAAGCACTATGAAAGAGAAAAGCTGCTGCATGGTTCCTGTGGTGGAACAGATCTCCCACAGACTGTGTCCTCTGCTGCCTCAGTTCCCAAAGCAATGTCCTGCTCCAGTCCAATTCCAGGACTAGCTGCGAGCCTCTCCCAAAAGACCATCTTTATTGCTTCCAGTTAGGCAGACATTTAACCTGCAGGATGCTGGTCCTTGGCCAATGAACATGTGGGACCAAACTGTGGCATTGAGCCTCCTGGAGATTTACCCTGAGGAACCAACAGACACTACCAGTGGAAGGATTACCACCAGCTCTGGCCCCTCCAATACCAGTGCCTCTTCTGGACATGAGATGTGCAAACACGAGATGTGCCTGAGGTGACTGTGCCCCCCTCCTGTCTTTCCGCAGCCCTCACTAGGGAAAGTTCAAGGGAAGAGACTTCCTCCAGCTGCCCCTAAAGTCATAGAAAAGCACTGAAATAAGGAAAGTCATATAATCTACATTTTAGATTTTGCTTAAAAGCATGTTAACCCCCCTCCCTTTTTTCTTTGAGGGGATTTCCTTTGTTTTACTGAGCAGCTGCAGGCTGCAAGGTCCCAGAACTGTAATTTTGACCTGCAATAGCACCATACACTCTCACAGTGTGCCCTGGATATCCAATAAAACCTGACTGTTGTGTCCTCTGGGCACACTTTAAAATAATTGCTTGTAAAAGCACATACTCATCTCAGCTGCACTCATCGGAGGGACCAGCGACAGAAAAGGTTCCCCGACTTCCTAGTCCACAAATTCTCCTTATCCACCTCTGTTGCACTCAACCTTCACCACACCAGCTCCCCAAAATAAGCTTTATAAAGGAATTGCTCAATGTTTGTTTCTACCCCTTCATCCTCGCTCAAGGCTGCATGCAGTTGGCCCAACACATAGTGGATGAAGTGCCTCAGGGGCAACAGGGTAGCAGAGGAGAAGGAGTGGAATTTTCCTGTCTATTCTGTAGGAGATAGAGTGACACTTTTTCCATGTTTATCTGCACAAATGTCCCTTCTGTGTGCACAGAGGAGAAGAAGGACCAGACCATGACACTGGCTCTCGACTTGCCTACAAGGACACCGTGCCGTCCTGATGGCTGCTATCAGACTCTGCCTTTGGGCACAGGGTATTGTTCAAGCATCAGAACTCCTGTGTAGCACTGAAGAAAACCAATTTCACTGACACATACGGCCTGCAAACTCTAGAAACTTTTCTTTTCCTCCTTCACCGCTTAAATCCTTTGTGTAAGCAGGGAGCCCATAAGGCTTTCTTGGCTATTTCACCCTGCCTCAGAGTGACTATTAGAAATTTGTGACGAGTGAACATCCAGTGCTTTGTAGTTTGGGGTCACTTCACTTTAAATAAGCATCCAGACATTCACAGCTGAGCTCATTTGTCTTGAAATTTTCTCACGTGATTTCAGGCACAATTTCTTCTGGCCACAGCTTAGGAGTATCAAGTGAATAGTCCTCTTTGCTGTATTTTGGCATGTTTGGCTCTAGTGCTAGCCAGAACTGGAAGTTAGAAGAAAAACCATCTCTCTGTCTGTATTTCTATGTATGTATGTATGCGTGTGTGTGTATCTATCTATCTATCTATCTATCTAATGTAGTTTATGTATGTTTATGCATATGAAAACTTTAAAGTCTCAAAACCCTAATGAAGCTTTATTCAAAATTGGTTTGAGTTGGGTATAACACTTTGGAGAATGGTTCCTCAATTGTAACCTGACATACATGTATTTATTAGGAATCATTATTTCAGTACATTATGAAGAAAAGAACTCCTGACATCTGACTGGGGTTTGTGTGTGTGTTTTCAAGGATATCCATTTATGCAAAGTAACAGGCAAGAGTTTATGTGCTGACAGCTCATTGCAAGGATTCCAGGCAGGGGCTTGTAATATTTACACAAGGTGTTCCATTGTGAACTTTCTGAACGTGAAAGTATTACAACTCAAGAAATACACATAGCAAGTTGCAGAAAATTATTCTCTCTCTTTCATTTCTGTACTTGCAAGCAATCTTTGCCAGTCCTGTTTCCATTGCAGAGCACAATAATACCCATAAAAGACCAGAGAGTGTCTGCTCTGTGCAACATTTCTGCTTGTTTATGTCAGGAGGAGGGGGGAAACAGTTGAATTTATTACAGCTTGTGGGGAAAATCTGGTTTTGTCCATTTTACCTGATTATCACTGAAACCATATGTAAAATATAAGTGTAAAGAAGCATACCTGTAAAGAATTTCTTCTGTTGAGCTTTCTGCAGGGTTTTCCTGAAATCTGACCTTCAGCAATCATGATTTTGCCTTGTTTTACAGAGATCTAATTGTTCCTAATTTCCTGTCAATAAATGGTACAAGGCGTGGAATTACACTTTCAATGTTAAATTTCAATCATTTGTCTGACTTAATATATATGAATAGCTTTTTCAAATATAAGTACTTTCAGTTCATATAGGACATATTTATATTGAAAATCTATTTTAAGTGGATAAAGTAATTATTCATGATCTAGGAAAATATTTCCTACTTACAGTTCTCGAGCTCTGGGGGAGCTGTGGGCGCAGGGCTTGGATCTTCTGATCTTAAGAAATCAACTCTATAGAATGATTTTTTTTTTCTTCCAGTGAAAATCGTGACACGTTCCCACTTCCCACAGATAGGTCACAATCACACATAGCTCGACAAGTTGCATACTGTTGGTGTAATCCTGGTGGCACAAGAACAATGCTTTGTCTTGGAAACATTGTTGGTCCATTGGCATCTTTCTCTTATCCATGATTTCTAACAAAACCAAATGTTTTTAATGGCTGGATTTTTGTGTAAATCATAGATTTGTCTTGCAGTAGTCTGCTTTTTGCAACCAGTTTCTCTTGCTGTCACTGAAAAAAAGCTGGGGTAGACTATAAGGAAATAAATGCATCCAGTTTAGTGGCATTAATTCTTCTACATTCTTCTTCTCTTGCCTACAGTAGCAGATGGAGAAGCTCTCTACATCATGGTCATGCTCATAGTGTGTAGTAACTGCAGTGTGGGTTGCCCTGAGTCACAGAGGCAACAGCCAAGAACACTGCTAGATCTGGAAAAGGAGTGCTGATTGCCTGGGTTGAAGCCTCTGTAAAAGCCCCCATCTGAGTATCTTCATCTAAAATATACGGCAGTATTTCCAGTGTACCTTGATCCTGCTAGTTGTGATGCATAGAGTAGTGTTTCTACCAGTTAGAACTTCAAAGAGGCAATCAGCTCCCAGGGAAGATTCCTTTTGATGTGTGATGATGAAATCAAGGATTTGCAAAATAGTTTTAACCCGATGCAAGAGAACTTACACGAGAGCTATTAATGATATCTGATAAATCAGTTCAGGAAAAGTAATTTGTGTATAGATGATAAGTACTTGACTTTGTTGTAGACATGAGTAATATTTCAGTAAATTACAATTTACTGAAATCTTTGAGTCAGCAGTCATTTATCCTGTACAATTTCCACAGATGATCTTAGGATTATGTTGCTAAACAATATTTAGGAACAGATTAAAAAAATGTATGACTCACCACATAATTTTCCCAGCCAATATGGATACTTAATCAGAGTAATTATTCCAATTACAACATCCTTGTGTTTGGTGTTTTTTATTCAGTTTTACACATTAATTTGAAGCTCTTGACTGGATACTGAATTTTGTCTGAGTCTTTTCTACCTTTCTAAAGCACTCAGTTACACCAAAATGTCTGTTCATTTCTCAGTATATGGAGCTATTCTTCCTTTTGTTGTGTATGATACCACTTTTCGAGTAATAAATCTATGAAAGGTGACTATTTTTCCTATGAAAAAAGATGTATATCAGAACTTCTCCTTAACGTAGAATACGTTTTAATATAATTCAGCTCATAACTAATGTCATCCTGCACAGATAACATTTTATACTCAAATTTTGCTCTTTGAGTTTTTCAGCCTTTCAATTCCAGCACTAGATCCATATCAGGTTTCCTCTCTTAAATAGCTCTCCTGTCTGTTTTGTATAACTTCCAGTCGTTTGCAGGGTATCTTTGTTTCAAAATCTGTTGGTCTACTCTCCTGGGACTGCATACATCTCTGTTGTGTTTAACTATCCCCTGCAACCTGTTAATAGAGCATAATGGGTTTGCAAAGATAAAAACCTTACCAACAACACAATACTCCTTTCATTACAAAATGGCCCCTGAAAAAAAAAATAGACAGTTGAAATAAAAAAATATTTCAAGAGAAGAAATATCTAGGTCACAGCTTTTCTCAATTTTTGTAATTTAATGCAGCCTGGAATAATTGCTGCACGCATTCTTTTGAAATCAAGTCCTATAATGTTCTTATTGCTCAGTCTCTATTTTCAGATGTTCCTAGTAAAGTACATCGTTCTGTTTTCCAAATAATTATGTTGTAAAAATGCTAAAAAAGTAAGTTGAATCAGAGTTTATCCAAATACTGAAAAGAAACATAGCCATCCGCATAAGCCTGTTAGCTGTTAGTTTCTTCATGGGAAATTAACTCCACTTCTGAAGATCTCACTGACGCAAAGCCCCAAACTCTGGAGAAAAATATAGTCTAGTAGAGGAGATGTGGGAAGTAAAAGACTTATGACTCAGGTCTCAGGTAACCTTAGGGAAATCTGGGGAAATTAAGTAGTGTATAAATGATGCATAGGCTTTCTGCATCATGTATGCAATTCCCTTCGTAGAAAGCAGTGGGATTACGCATGATTTCTTCTTCAGGCTTGTGTCCTTTCCCTCTTATATGTACTGCAAAAGGTATTTTAAGAGCACTCTAAAGCAATTTAAAAGCATCTGATGGAGGTAAAAAGATTGAAGTCTTTATGTACAGTTCCTGGGACTCACCTGGCAGTCCCACCTTTAAAATACAAAAAAAATGACTGGAAGCCAGTTCTGTGAGATTTGCATTGCTGGTCAGCTAAGGAATGCAGGGGGGAAATTCTGAACGCTGCTTGGCAGAAAAGCAATTATAGTTTCTCTTGTCAGTCTCAGAAAAGAAAACACAGGCATATAATACCTTTGGTCTGACACAAAAGTATTTTTCTTTATCTTCATGTATTTTTACACACCATTTCACATCCCACCAAGTCAGAGGAAAGATATGGAAGATAAGTACGGAAGAAAAGTGTCAGCTTATTTGCTAAGAGAGCAAATACTAGCAGATTTTCAGATCAGGTATGTGTTTGAAAAGCTAGTCTATTAACTAAAAGATTGTTTTCCAATATGCAGCAAAAAATGAAACTCTTGAAAAATCTCAACCTGTTTCATGAAACCTTCATGAAAAATAATTAACTATGAGTATAAATTGGAGCTTACAATTTAGTGTTATGTGTTCTTTGGAATCTCTTTGCAGATGCACTTTGAAATTAATAGGCTTAACCTCTGTTCAGTTTGTTGTGTCTGAAGGGAATCAGTTTTCAAATAGGAAAAGGAGGAAAATTTAAACCGCTCTAGTGAGTAGTTACTTATCCTCCCGCTTAACCAATGCACTCCATCACCATCTCTTCACATACAGTCAAGAACTGTCCAGTGTTTTAGGTGGAATTTCTAACTGAAATCTGGACCACTTCTATTGCTGAACAGCATGTTATGCTTCCCGCTGAGAAGTTCAATGGTATCTGAAGACGAGTCAGAAACATTCCCCCCCCCCCCCAGTTACTTATTACTTATTGTCAGATTCTTATCTTACAATTGGTTAACAAACAATTTTTTCTATGGATGATTTCCATCTGCCCAGATAAGTTGCTATGGAATTTTTAACTGCAGAAAATATTGGGCTTTATTTTTTTCTTTTCCCCATTTTCTGTCTTCGATTTAATGCAGAGATCTAACTGGCCCTGGGAAAGAAAACTTAAATTAGAAAACCTAGGTGTTTCCTATCAGTCCAAAGAAGTCTAAAGTCCTTCAGGAATAGAGGTTAACCAGTTTAGTTCAGATATTACTGATATTCTATAACAACCAAGTTGGTTTATGTTTTGGGTTTGCCAGATTTTTAATTATACTGCATAGATGGGGCTGATTTTAAAACACTTTAGCTCTGTTCAAATTTAAATACGGGGGGGGGGGTGGGTTTGTGTGTTTGTTTGTTTGCTTGTTTTAAGAAGCAATCACTGTGTCCATATTAACAGAATTGTCTGGATTGCCCTTAGAAGTGCTTCTAAGGTGTTACGTTTTAGTGTTTATTCTTTATGATCATGATGGTAATTGGATTGCGCTGCTGAGTTCTTTGGTTAGCTTAGTGGGATCTTTTTTTTCCTATTCGTATGATTAGTCACAATGGCCACAAATAGCCATATTTCCACCTCAACCAATACAGACACACTGACTAATGCTGGAATTCTTATACAGCAGGAGCTGAGCTCTCCTTATGTGTCTGGTAGTGCAATGTTGAATAACCAGCATTTGCTGTGGGTTAAAGCTCCAATGCCTTTCTATTCAGCATAGCTACACACTGTTGCTTGTGCCTGCTTGCTTTCGGATGTGCTGGTGTCACAGAGCATACACAATACACACTGTTCCTGCTCCCAAAAAGTCTCTTCATCAGATACAAATAATAATAATCAAATCATTCAGCCGTTGAATTCTGCCTTTTTCTTTTCTTATCTTGAATAATCAAAGAACATCATCACCCTACTGAATTCTCACAAAAATTTCTTCACAAATAACTGATCATCCATCATTTTTCCTATTCAAATGCCATCTTTTTTTTTAATTGTTATTAAATTTACAGGAGAGCTTAATACAGCTTCGTTCCATGATCAAAGGAGCACAAAATTTAGTGCCAAGTTTCCAATATGAATACTTGCGCTATAGAATTTCTTTCCATTAATTTGTTGCTTCCGTAGTTGTTCTTGTCAGTAAATATGTTCATTACTGGAAAGAGAAACTTAAAAAAGAGCATAAGACCAGTTGCAGTGCCTTAAAATGAGTATTCCTGGGAACTCTTTTTGTAGTGTTTTCCCAGCACTGTGTCTTCCAATGGACAGCTCTACAGAAAGCTCAGGAAGAGAATAAACATAGGTCATTTTCCATGGAAATCCTTGTTCATTTAGCCCTGAGACTGCAAAACTGGACAGTGTTTGGCAAGACGTAATTCAATAACAGCATCTTCCCTGCCTGGGAATATAACTCAGTTCCTTGGTTTATCTGAGAAACCTTGTCTGAATTTTTAAGCATGGAAATAAGCAGCTGGTTAAGAGGAGGATTTGGAGGAATTTTGTTTGAAAATGTAGCCCTTTTCAAACAGCAAACCTCAGCTATCTGTATTCTTTCAGAAACCTGAGATGACTGCTGATTTGAGAGAGCTTAAAAGTACATCTATTCTCAGTGGTAAGCCCCGTATTTTTGTATCCATTCCTCTGATGAAAAAGAAACTTGAGACAAACTGCAAAGAAGGGCTCTTCTACCCCTTTTGCAGAGGAAAGCCAATAGAGCAAAGAGAGCTCAGACTTTTTGTTGGAGGGACCGCATTATAACTGCGAGATCATGGTATCCCTTCATGTTCCTGAGATGGCAAAGTCCCTTCTCTTCCTCTTGTCCTGACCTGGAGTCCAGGTAGCAGGTTCAGCAACTGTTCTGATAGAAAATGCAATTTTAGCTTTGTTTCATGCTGAAACAAAGATGTTAAAATTGCAAAATCACCTCTAGCTGGGCCTCCAGGGAGCAATTAAATAGAACCTTAACACTGGATTAGGAAGCCTTGATTCCACCTCAAGTTTCCTTGATTTAGACACATCTGAAGTGAAGGTATTGAAGGACTGCAGGAACAGAAAAAACGAACCTACTTACAGCAAGTAAAATGACATCTGAAACATGAGAAACTTCATTCTACTTTGGTGTCATACATTTAAACAGTGTTGCTACATATTCACATGTTGAATCCCTTTAACAGTCAGAGACCAATACATCTTCTGTTGCCTGTAATACCACACAGCTTACAGCTGCACACAAAGAGCAAGACTTATTGTTTTATTATATTTTATTCCTACCAAAGCTCAGACCGTGTTCCTTTTATGATGTTCTATGTTATCAACTCAATCATTAAGGAAACATGCCACTATATCTTCATATCATTCCTGTGGTTTGGAATTTGGACTTACGAGATGGAAAGCTTTCCCTAGCACACAACCTGCCCCTTTACCTGAAAACAGCACGTTTGGCCTGATGCAGAGTATGCCGATGTCAGGAGCTGAGCCTGTAGAGTGAGTAAAGAGAAACAGGCACCTAAAGAACCTTGACCACTTACCCTGCAGTAGCCGTCACACCTTAATTATGACTCTTCTTCTCCAGTGATTCGTGAGGGATCCCAGGAATCTCTATACCACGTGTAAGTCTTCATTATGTATGGTAGAAGTGCAAGGAGGTGAGTCCATTGAACAAAGATCTGGTTTGTTCATATCTGACAGGTTTACCTGTGTTTCCTTTACATTTTTTTTTCTGGCTAATAATGGGTTAAATGGGTTTACACTGCTAAAACTGCAGATTAGTGCTCTGAGATTTGGAAGGATTTTGCTTTCTTACTGTGTTATTCTGCAGAAATTATAATCATTGTTTGCTGGGAAAAAAACCAAACCAAACCAAACCATCTGTTTTACTCATCAATAACTACATTCATCAAAGCCTGCTAAGGCTACTGAAGCAGGAGACCATCAAAATATGAAAACCACTGTAATGTCTGAGGGGAATTCGCAACTTTGCTGTACCTGGGAAGAACATGAGTCACAGTGTATTTGGCAAGTACAGAGATGTTGGGGAATATGTCTTGCAAAAGGCAGCAAAGTGCTGTCGAAGTGAGCAGATGGATTGCATTGTTCTTTGCAGACTGGAAGACGCTCTATTGTCTCCTGGAGTAAAGCAGTTGCTCTGAAACATGTCTCATAGCACACTTTCTGCTGACATAGTTGTCACTGTGCAGGAAGCAGCTGAGCCCTTTCTAGCATTTCCAGCAGCCAAGGCTGAGCATCCTGATGGTGTCATCCTTAGAGACAGTGTGTCTGAGGACTGGCAATGGCCACCTTAAGGTGCTTGATAGCTGTGTGTCTCCAAGTGCACAGGAAAGTGTTTGATGGACCGTAGCAATGAGGGGGCAATTGGGGGACATAGAGCCAATGGTGGTCTAGAAGTTTTGGGTTTTTATTGCAACATTTATGGGGGAGAGGGAATAAAGCTGTGCTGGGAGGGGTCCTTTGTGATGTAGGTGCCACCTGCTCTGTGTGGAGTAGCAAAGCAAACTGCATGTGTTTTAGTTGAAACTTGGATGCAGTGCGTTGACGCAGTCTCTTTGCCATTGAACCCAAGGCAGATGGGCTCAAGTCCTCCCTAGAATAGTGCTGATGGGAGCACTAGGTCATCACTCAGCTGCTTCTCACAAAGGTGTTAAAAGTAAATGCATGACCTGCCAGAAAAAATTCTCCTAGTCCACTTGCTTAGAAGTGAAATGCTCTTCCCCTAAAATCATGTGGGAAGATTACAACCATATTTTCACGTTGCAATGTGTTCTGTTTACAAATGGAGACCAAGTTACGCAAACAAATCACAACCCCTTATTAGAGGGGAAAGGCTGAGACAATGAAGTGCCACGTGCTGTGTGGATGTTTCAGCTAATTGGCACAGGACCCAGTAACGTGGGTATCCAACCAGTTGTTTCATACATAAAAGCTTGTAATTGTGTGAGTATTTCCACTCACTCCTAATTCAGCTGATGAAAATGCACAGATGTGAGGGTAAAAGGTTGTGTGAGATACAGGATGTGGCCAGCTCTTCTTAAATAGCCTCCCTGGGCGGCTCAAATGTTATTTTAATAATAATAGTAGCAATATTAATTTATTGTAAATTGAAAAGGAGTATTAAAGCAAAGGAATGCTGTGCCAGGGTCCTCTAGGAATATAAATAAAAATTATTAGAAAATAAAAATTATTAGAAATAAGGAAGAGCCTCTTTTTCTGAAAATTAGAAAGCTGTGATGGGGGAAGTGAGGGTGGTGCACTTTTTCTGCCCACCCTGTCCTCTACACACCCATTTGCATAGCCCATGGCCAAAGCAGCAGTTGTACCGGCCACCTATGTGGGACATGGGTGGTGAACGTGGGTGTCCAGAGTACCTTGCATCACCAGTATCACGCACGAGTCTCTGCTGCAGCCCCTGCTGGCTGGCTGGTCCAGCAGGCTTTTATGGGAGCTCCTTGTCAGGTGGTTCCTCTGAACTCCCCCCAGAATGCTACAGGGCGAAGAGCCAAACTTGCCCTCTGGGTGACTTTCCACCAGCAGCTGGGCTGGCTCTTCTCATATACCAGCTCGTCTCGGACGCATTGCATGAGCATTTGAGCAAATATCCAACCATAAAATAAGCATAAATATTTTCTCAGGGAGAAGATGAGGAATGTGTTTTCAATCCACTACAAGATTTCCCTAAAATAAAGAATCCATGTCTGTGGACAATAATCGTATTAGCACACCAGGAAGTTAAAACAAAAAAAACCTGGAGCTGAAAAGGGACTCTGTTGGTCACACACTGACGGGTTTTTCCCTTTCTGGACACACTTGATTAGATTTCTTTACTGATTTGTAGATACCCTAAATCTAACAGGGATGAACTGAAGTACTGACATGTGGTTAAGATAGTAAAACACCCAGAAACCTTTCCAAACATTAGCTGAATTTCATCCAAGATTCCATTAAAATGCATACTGAAAAAATGTGGAAAAAAGGATTATTTTTTTTTTTTGCCATTTGGGGGGGCGTGGTCTTAGTGTCATCATAACTCATTTCAAATTCCTCAAGTTCACACACCTAGCACACAATGCTGGGTTGACTTGGTGCTGCAAGTGAAATACAGTCATGGAAGTTTAATCTCATGCACCCTCGAATCTAACGCTTCCAAATCAATACCAATTGTGGTTATTTTCTTCATGTGCACACTTTCTAGATATTCATTTCTGGCTCCGTGCAACTGCAGACAGGAAAAATGTGTTAGAAAGATTTAAGTCTAACCTCACACAACCAAATAATGTTTCAGAACATCGGTACTTTGACAGGGATCTGGATGCTGATGCGTTTATGCAGGCAATTTGGAGACAAATTTCTGGTATTTTCATTACTCAGATGCAGTCCCCTGGTGACTGGAGTGGCAATGACTGGGTTTCAAAAGCCTGCCTTGCTTCCCTAAATCCTATTCTAGCACCTTAAAAATGTTAGGAGGGCTCATTCTTTCTCCTAAGTACCTTGATGGGAAGGTTAGAGAATAGTCCACTGTGGGCTATTATGTGTTCAGAGAAAAGGGGGAGACATCTGTGTCATGGCTTGTGTTAGGGACCTCCAAGAAATCCTTCTTTGGCAAGCTGGTAGACGTTCAGTGCATGTCATTATTTGATTTCAAGAAAGTTAGGAGGTTGTATACCGTTTTTCCTGTATTGCTCAAAAATTCACTCATGGACAGCTGCAACAATAACTATGAGAGAGCCAGATGGCATTAGATGATCATGCTGAGGTTCAAGTGCTGGACTTCTTTGCAATCAAGGTGGCCTACGAATATATGATGCAGTCAATCACAGCTTCACACCTGAAAGACAAGGAAACATTGCTGCATCTGTATCTGATTTACGTGTACCCTGAAAAAGGAAATTGTGTTGCAGGAGGGTTTTGCACTCAGGCCGTGTTCTTGTTTCAAGCTAGTGAGATTTTGCTGGAGGTCCGCTACCCAGTCCTCGATGTTGTGTGGTTTCAATATTTTGCCATCACTAGTTAAGACAAAGCTGAAAACTTGTTTTACATTATTTTATTAATTCTAAACTGCTACATTTATCTGGGAACAATATCCCATGAATCTCTTCATATTGTGCAATTATTGGAAATCTACTGGAATTTTGTCTGAAAAGAAGATATGTTCAAATATTTTTTTGAGATGATAAATTCATTCAGGCAACTTGCAGATAGTTTAACCTGCAAATCAGGGAGAATATGGAATAATTTTTATATCTTTTATTTGCCTTTTTTTAAAACAGATTTTTTCCCTGTCAATCTGGAGATCGCCTTTTTTTTTTTCCCTGAAAAAAACCCAGCTCAAACTCTTGTCCAAAGGCTAAGAAAATAACAATGCAAATGTGAAAATGAAAGAGAATCATTCATTTATAGTCACACAAAATAGATTAGTCAATCTGAAATGAAGATTTTCCTGATTTTTCTGTTTTGGCAGCCAAATCTGAAAAAATAAATATCCATTCTTTGCACAGCTCTAAATAATGTGTTTCAAAAATAGTCCAAATGGATACATTCACATAGAAACAGATTCTCTTTCATTTCTCAAGTCATCCAATACAGAGGGAAAAAAAGGGAGCAGAGATCCCTCCAAGTTTCCTTCTGCTGCTCCTCTTAAAACAGGGAAAATGCATTTCTGACCACATTACATGTTTTAGTTGGACACCACTAAATGCAAGGCTTCTGCTGAAAAGCAAAACACCACCCGCCCAAAGTTCAAAGTCAGGCAACCAGCCATGATTATTTGTGAAATAAAATGAATTTGAAAGCTGTAACAAACACAAATACAATGGTAGCTTGGAGCATCCTCTGGTTGTAAACACCCTCCCATGGTGGTCTTTGCATCATTTACCCTGAGATTTACTCATCCAGAAATTTGGTGCATAAGGACTCTGGCTTGGGATACTGGATTGTCCTGCCTTTCCTTCTATCTGTGTTTTGGTTTGGGCAATACTTGAAGGCCACATCATAGGTTTCATCAAGAGCGATGGGATATACACAGTGCATGCACAGGTAAATAAAGAACCAATAATGGATGTCCTATTGGAAAGGGCCAATGCTTTCCTTTGAATATTTGTTGTAGCTCATTCACCGCCCCCTGACTGGGAGAGCAGTGGTACTTCTCACCTCTCATGGCCTTTCCCAGTACTTAACGCCATGTCTGCAAATGTGCCTTCCTTCCTCCACACACTAAATTAGGAATAAAGATTTTGGGGAAAATGTCCCTGATGTCTCTTAATGAATTCTTTAGTTTCTACTTTCTGGGATTTTCTTCTAGTTAATTTGGATGTATGAATTCAGCCTTTTTTTGTGTTTATTATTTTTACTCATGGAGACATTTCTGCCAAGCCCACAGTAGATTCTGCATGCTGTGAGATACATAATTGCATTCACACTCTCTAGTTAAAGCATGTGGCTGTTAGTGAGCTTGCCAGATTTCTGTATCTACCAACAATTTAACTAGCAGAGCAACTAGAAGTGTAACAAGGCGTGCAGAAACAGAGGTTTCCTGCTTTGAGATCTGTGGAGAATGCCTGTGTAGCTGGGTGAAAAAAATCCATTTTAAAATAAGCAGCGGCAAATATTTGTACTTCTTTCCATATCCAAGAACTGAACCTTTCCCCTCAGGTCTGGTTTTGACAACAGAAGACTCTTTGGGCCACTCAAAACTCCCTGAGTCATGAGCTTTAGGACACCAGCTTCTAAGGTCGAGAGGATCTAAGAGAGTGACGCTGCATCTCACACAGCTGCCCTGGATGTCTCCATGCCAGCTGTGTGACTAAAACCAGCCACAGCTTCTGCCCAGGCACTGGTCCCTAATGAGGTGTGGAAACTGCTCCACCCCAAACCCCCTCACAACTGATCCTACAAAATCCTCTGTAAGTTTGAATTCACCCGCAGTTCAAATGGTGGTTTTGACTGTAACCAGAGAGGCTTTTAACCTTTTTCTGGCGGAAGCTGCTTGCCAAAATTCAGGGCTTAGAACATTTTTTTCTTCTCTCTCCTCTTTTCTTTGCCGGTTTGGCTGGTGGGAAAAGAAATGCCTGGCTGAAATCAGACCCGGTAGTGGTGTGGGCCGTTTCTTCCATGGGAAGTTATGAAGTCCCACTTTCCCCTGTACACCAGGAATCAAAGAGCCGGAAAGACTTTCCTCACTCAAACAGCCAAGTGCCATTCCCAACCAGCCTTTAGCCCCAGAAACTTCCCTTTGAAGTTTCTTAGTTTCTGTACTTATTCTGGCCTTGTCCTCTGCTTGTTGCTGCTGCTCCCAGGCTGCAGGCATGCTCCAGGCACTCTTCCCAATGCCACGTCCACCAGTCACTTACCATCACCTCACGATGGCATGGAGTTCATGGTCCTGCCGAAGGAGGTCACCTCAGACCAGCCCTTCTTCAGCACTGAGGAAACCCTTTTCCACCATACAGATGTCAACAAGAAAAAACAGCTGTGCAGCACTGCTTGTGGTCTGCAGGACCAGCGGGACCTGGCATGTCTCACCTTTCAGTACCAGCCGCAGGGCAGAGCATCTCATAGCACTGTGCATTGGCAGGAGGGATGGGGCACTGATATTTAAGGATTGAACAAGGCACATAAATCAGGACAGTGGATGTAATTTCCTCTAGGTCATACTGTGAAGTAGTCAAGGCACCGAGCTTTCAATAAGACCTGTAACATGTAATTGGTGGACCAAGTACATTTCATGGGTGCCGTGCTGCACTTTTCAATGAACAATAACAGTTGTACGGCTTGAGGCTTCCTCTCTGAAAAAAATATATCTCACATAATTCCATGCATATATTGCTTCTCTAATAAATGTACTTATGTATGCTATAGAAAATAAAACATTTTCCGGGGCCTGGGGGTATGAATTTGACTGTAAATATTACTGGAACATGAAATTTCAGAATACTTTTCTGCAGAGGAACAAGAACACTTTTAGTAAGTACTTGATTTAAAAGTATAAAAAAAATCATTGAAGTTGTCCACAGTACAGAACTTTGCAACTGTTGTTGTTCACATCATCAACAAACACTCTGAAAGAAGTGGTGTGCAGGGGTGTGGGAAAAAGAGCTCTGTGGTTTTCAGTTTCAACTCTGCCTGTGAATCACTTTGCAGTCTTGGGCAAATGGCTTAACCTCTTGTGGACTCAATCTATTTAGCTCTGCAGTGGGATGAACAGTATTTAGTGGACCTCATTTAAGAGGGTGTTTGAAAGAGATGAGAAGATGCAGAGTCCCTGAAGAAAGATGGCATGTAAGTGCATGGTATTATCATGCTTATTGGAGTATGCCTTTATACTTCTAGAAATCCAGACGTCTTACATGAAATGGGTGTTATTACTACATACGTATGGATTTTTCTTCCTTAGAGGCAAATAAAGCAACATCTTCCAGACAGGGGTGAAGATCCTGACATCCTTATCCAGCAGACTCCCAATATAGCCAAGTACAATTTTGTCTGAGCTAGAATTTGGCTCTTTGTGAATTATCCAACACAATCCATTGACTCTTTAACCCGTAAATTGTCAAACTCAATTATTTCCAGCTAAGTAGATGGCTCAAAGAAAATAACCTGTAAGATAAGGTACTCTGGCTCTAGTTTTATGCAAAATTCAAGTTTGCTAAACATAAATATTACGATTACATAAATAACAAGAGAAAGAAATCACCACCAAAGCCGAAAATCATTTTTTTGCAAAAAGTAGAGGATCAATTTCTCTAGTTTTGTATTACCAAACTTGGCAGTAATTCACATTTGAAGTATAATGATGTCATCTGGTTGGCCTTTTCCCATCGCAAACAGTAAATCTTAAAATCTGGAGAGATCTTTTATTTGGTTATTCATATTGTATTGCATCAAGGGGTTACAACACATGTGCTTGGCTTATTAAAATCATCTGGAAGAGAAGAGCTTATTATTTAAAGGCATAGTACTTGAGCCTATGCTGTTTCTCCTGGAGACTGTTTTTTTTCTGATGTCAGCTGCCGTTATGGCTGTACACTCACCACCATTTGTGTCACATTGAGCGGGCCCTGTGTTTGGAGTGGCTTTTTGTAGTGTCTGGAAATGGACACTCTAACCCATGGATTTACATCCTTCATTCAAGGGACCGGGAATGCCTTTCTTCTTCAGGGAGGACTTACACCATCTTGCTCGATCTCCTTCTTGGCTTTTGAATGGAAAGTTACTACTCTTTGATGATGAAGTCCACACAAAACATTCCATTTTGAGGAACAGGCACGTTGTTGTGTTCTAACTAGCCACATCTCTTACTCCCAAGGATAGTTTCATTTCATTTACTCTGGTGCAATGAGCAAATAGCAGGCTGGACTTTTTCAAGTCCTGTGGTGCCTTCAGCTGGGCTGATCCTTTCCTTGCTTTTCCAAATTTCCGAAGGCTTCTTTCTCCTGCTCGCTTTTATTTACATTTCTGAGGTCTATGTTGTTTGAGGTTTGGTTTGGGCTACTGGCTGCTATTCTTGGAAAAAGTAGTGGTGGAGCGAGTGCAGGATGTCCTGACGATGCTGTTTCGTGGAAATTTCCCTCTCTGGAGGTCCCTCTGTGTTTCTCCAATGCATTGAGCCAGCCCAGCAGCACCAAGCAACATGGACTTCTTTTCAGTCAGTGGATTCCTTGTCACAGATCTACGCAGGAACTGATTATCCTCTGCATAGCGTTTTTCCCTCTTTACTTAATAACACTACATGTGTATTTGTGCCAGCACATTCTGCTCTGGCTCCCCTAAGAGGTCTCTCTGCATTGGCTTCTTCCTCCAGCCTGTGTGGTTAGAGGTGTCGCTGTTTTATTAAATCTCTTGGTATGGGGGAAAGGCCCTTTTTGTAACATAGGCAGGTAGGAAAGTTTAATGCTGGAGTACCCAAGTGAAGCTTTGCTGAACTCTTCACCTGTAACAGTATGATTGAAATGCTTCCAGCTGACTGTAATTACTCAACAACAACTTATTATACAGCAAAGCAGCTATGGCCAGGTACACAAATTGAACCCATGGATGGAATTAGAAGTAAAAAAAAAAAAAAGCAAGCAAGAAAGCACCACATTTTTTTCTTCTATTTGGAGAAGGAAATAGTGTCTAACAACTGAAAAAACTAAGATAGATCCTTCTGCTATCTTAAAAAATTGTGGATTGTTGATACTTTTAAATTTCGGGGCTGAGCGTCCTTTCAGTACAGTGCTGTTACAGTTTTCTACACTTAATATGCCATCTCGAGGGCAGTCCTTATGGCATCATGAATGTTAATTATTTTTTGCATACTAATTATCACCACTGACCTGCCATAGATAGTATTAAATCCTGTCCCAAGAGACCTAATAGCCTCCTCATGTGTCTTTGTACATCATGCTGCAGTCAGTAGTCTCAGCCTTGCTTGTATGATTGTACAGGATAATGAAACACAAACGACGATGAAAAATGGTGTTGTCAGGCTTTCGGCTATGTTGCTTTTGTAGCAGCAGCTGCTGTAACCCCATCGTATCTCCATTTTTTCATCTCTGTAAGGAATACAGTACTCTCCTTCCATCTCACATGGTTGCAGCTGGGCCACAGCACAATAAGTAATGTTTGTAGATGCAGCATTATTGCCAGAGAGCACAGATAGAACATGTGTAAAAACTAGTCACAAATTTCTAACCAGGCTTATAGCTTAAAGCAATTTTTTTACATAAAGGACCTGCTTTCTGTGCAGGAAAAAAGTTGGTATTTCCTGAAATCACTAGAAGTTTTCATCTGACAATGAAAAATTTACTAGACCCAGTTGAATGCTTTTTTATTTTTTTGTTGAAAGCAGAACAGTCCTAGAAATGAAAAATCTCAACTAGTCCTGGGCTATTGCTGCTTTACTCTGTATCATAACTGATCACTGCTGCACTTCTTAGCTTAGAAAAAGTGCTTTGATTAATATAATTGCAGAAGCCTGTTAAATAACAGTAAATATTTTATAGTTATTGTACCTGCTTAGTCAAACATAACGTGCTTCCAATTAACATTGGTCTGCACAGTTTCAAAATAGAAGTGTAACTCATTATCAGCTGGTATCACAGGTTTTGAACCAAAATACATACCAAAGGAAATATGTAAAAAATATTTCATATCAGTTGCAAAAATCATGAGAAAATAGGCCTTATTTTTTTATATCTCCTTCTTGGGATGTTGTACCCCTTAAAATACTAACTGCCATGTCTGCCTATTGCTGTCTTCATGGAGGCTTGGTCACCTTCACTTTTTTTCCTGGGATCCTGGATAAAGCAATGGGCAGGTTACAGCTTCATGGTGAATTAAGATCAGATGATATCAGATGCAAATAATCCTGAAGAAGGGGTAAAAAAATCATTGTCGTAGTGAACACTACAGAGCTGGTCATTTCTTCTGGGTATGGTTCTTCCCTATACTCTCTCCTGTGCTCAGGGAATGTGTGAAGCACTCTTCATTTAACCAGACCCACTATCCACAGCAGAGCAAACCTCTCCTCTCTTCTGGCTTGTGTTTCAGTCTACACGAGATGAGGAATGTTCTTACATTTTATCTTCTTCCATCAAAACACAGTGACAAATAATTTGGATTAGCCCAGTATTAACTCTCAGTGGTGCATCTGACCTGCCCACAATCAGCTGAGGTTTTTCCAGGGATTCCTGGCACTTCAGTTTCTGTAATTTAGCTGGAACAAATGCCCTTTAAATTAGAGGATATATTCCACCACTGAACTCTTGATATCCCATTGACACAGGGTAAATGGTCACATTGGTGCCCCCACACCATACGACCCACGTGAAGAGCCTGTTTTCTTTTCTAATTTGTAGAGAAGGCTCTCCCCTCTTTGCTAACACATTGTTTATGTGTTAGCCTCCCCTGCTTGGCTTGCTCCCCTACCGTGCTCATCAGCTTCACTTCAGCCAAGTCCTTCCGAAAATGGTACTCCTCTCATGTACACACAGAAGAGCAAGTGGCTCTATAAAATAAACCAGACTAGCCTACAAAAAAAAAGCGTCTTGCAGTAAAACTAGTCATTACTTAACCACTACGTGGTCTCCTTCTGCAGCAGCTTTCCCTCTCTGTTTCACCCATCCCCTGCTTTGCTTTCCTCATCTCTGTGTTACGGGGACACCAAAACAGGGCTCGTGGCTGACTGCTCTAAGAGGTGGCTGGGCGTCATAGATTGTTTGTGCTTTGTTTGGTTTCTCTGTGAGGCAGCTTATGACATGGCAAATCAACCCTGTCTATTAAGGACCTGCATTGCTCCGCTGAGCTGTCCTGAGAACCAAACACGTTTAGATGTGGCTGCATCTCACAAAGCACCACCAGCCCTGGTGCAGATGTGAAGTGTGCATACTTCTCTGTTTTGGCCAGAGTCCCGCAGTCCTACTGTCCTTTCTCTGATTATTTCCAAATTTTTCTCTCCATTTTACTTAGGAATCTGGTAGCAAGTCAAGTTTTAATTCTTCTTCTTTCCTTCGAGAAGTAAAATTCTGCGCTGTTATTTTTAAATTCAGGAAATATATAAATACTCAGCACTAGCAGAGTGAATGTGAGTAAATACATGACCAAGTGCAAATGAGGCATTCAGCAGAAATGTATTTCAGCTGCTGAAAAAAAGAAACTCATCGAGGACATGCGGAAGGTGTCATTCCCCATCTGCAGTGGGGATTCTGGGAGGCTGCAGGGCTGGAAGGTGCTTGATCTTCTGTGGTAGAAGAGTGATGGAGGATGCAAGGTTTATAAAAACAAATATGAAAGGAAGGAGAGGCTTTAAAAAAAAAAGCCTCATTTTATGAGGCTGCAGAGGAACTATTTGGAAGGGTGCTGCACAGACACGTCCAAATCAGAGGGTGTTAAATACTTGGATGGCATTCAAGTACGCATATTCACCATGTCACCTGTTGGCTTCTAGCAGCAGCTCAAGTCCTAAAGAACCCTTATTATTAATTTATCCTTGATTCTTAGATAGGCACAGGCTATTTTGATGAAAGGAGGAGAGCTATTGTGACTTGCCTTCCTCTATTACTCCACCCAAGATAAAGCAGACAGGATATTATACAGCATTATATGTACAGTCAATATATCATCTAGCAAAAGGTTCTGGACCTCAGATACTGGCTCCCATCTGTCCTAGGCTGTCTAGTTCATGTATAAAACTGAAAAAGTTTTATTTTTCAGGATTTCCTCCTTGCTCCTAAATTGTTTAGCCAAACTTTTTTTGATTCAGACAATGTTATAGAAGTGCCTGATGAAGACACATGCTTGGCATCTACTTATCTTTAAACATAACTCAAAGGATAAAGTCCCTGTTCGGATGAACGTTATGCCAAATTTTTTGTATATTTTCTATTGCACAGTCAGTGCTGTCTCAATTCCTATTATTTTTACAGAAAGAGGCTTCGTCCCAAAGCCTTCAACTCAAATTCAGTCAAAATACAGCCTTACCCCTTCAAAGATTGTGTTCCAGAAACCCTGTGCAAATGTTGCTTTAGGGATCATTATGACCCACACCTTTGGTAATGCAGGCTTTTGTTCACTCTTACTTCTATCTTATCATTGTTGTGTCTCTGCACAGACCTTTGAGCTGGCTTTGTAAAACACCCTGTAAGTTGTGTAGTGCTTTTGCTGCCCACCACATCTCCCAGCCTCCTGATTGGAAGGGTTGCAGCCAGGTAGGAAGGACAATGTGGCTTCCACCAAGGAGGACTACTACTAGCAAAAATCACAATGTACTTGAGAAACCTTCTTTATTATATATTTTCCTTCTACAAGACCAGTTCTTCAGTCCTCATGGGTAGAGACTTTACCAACAAGAAAGGAGAAAGGTCTTTGCGTACCTCAATTGCCCTTAAACTGCCTCAAATGTAGGAAAGGATTCAACTGATGACGTCGTTTATTATACTGGTCACACAAAATCACTCTTGCCGAGACGGGATGTGAGTTGGTGACTGCGCCAGATCCAGTCACCCGTCATACTGCACAGTGGCTGGGTACATGCCTGGACTTTGAAAACATCAACCCATATTTATCCTTTTGGTGGCTTTTCAATCACACCCACATCAAAATGTTGACCCTCTTCTGGGAAAAAAACAATGCAGGAGACGTTCCTGACGAAAAGGCTCCCAGGACAGCTGCTGCCCTGGCTTGGAGCTGAGCCCAGAGACACAACATGGAAGTGACGTGTTTCATGTCTTTTCCTCTAAGAGTCTCGTATCAGAGGAATACAGGACTGCTACCGTGTTTACCCAGGCACTTTGAATAAATCTGTTTCCTCTAGCAATACAAACTGCTCAACCGAAATGGATTGGTGCCTCATAAAAGGGGCACCTGCTCCATTATCCTTTAAACAAAAGAATAGCCTTAAAAATATATGAATAAGGCACATTTTAATGAGATATGGAAATTAACTATCACTGCCAAAACACAACTCCTTCTCTCAGCCTCCAGTTCTGATTGTAAAAGCAGTAATTTGCCAGCTCCTGACTTCCTGTTATTAAACCAATTGTTCTATTTTCAGGAAGATTTGGGATAGCAATCTAAACCCCAGGATTTGACATTCACCCAGTACAGATTATGACCTCCAACTCCTCCTCTTCTGCTGGGGCAGGAAGCAAAGCTGTGATAAAACGGACTCCTTCATGTCCCTGAGCAGTGGGGAAAGCCTTCTACAGGGGGATGAGGAGGTCATGTCCATGTGCAATGGGGAACCACAGAAGGCCCCTGGCACCAAGGGCAACCAGAAGAATGAATCAACCCCAAAATTTCCTACAAGGCTTTCTGCCACAGCCTATGCCTTTTTTTCATTAGAAAAAAGCAGTCTTCCTCTGAAAGAAGTAGTCTTTTTAGAGGGAAAAACCCTGTTTTCTTTCCCAAAATAAACCTACCTAGCATGATAAGATTACTGTATATTTTGAAGTCTATTGAAAGAGAGATTATCTACATGACAAAAAGACTTTGCATGCCTGGCTTTTGTCAGGGTAGAAAGCAAAGTCATCCTTGCAAAGAGAAATGCAGGTTTTCGTCAGGTAGCACGGTTCATTCTTTAACACAAGATGGGTACTAAACCTCTGACACAGCTATACATTCCCAGTTACTGTGTCAGTGCCTTCTGGAGTGTTCTGATACACAGATCTGTTGCAAGTCACTCGAGAGCTCACCAAACTTTAAGGGGACTCCCCTGCAGCTCTGGGCACTGGTAAAGACGGTTTAATCAAAGGGTCACTGGTCCTCAGATGAGCATTTAAGAATTTTCTCTTGTTCACACATTGGCCTTTCCTACTCTTGGACAACTTCAGAATAAAACAGGTTTCCACCTCACCAGTTTTAGGGATTTTTTTTAAACCCTGCTGCTATTCTTCCTAAATATTAAAGGAAGTGTTATCAAAGACAAAAATAGCAGTTCAACTTCCAACAACCACTAGCTTTCCAAGGGAGATGACCATGAAATTGCCCTTTGTACTTTGAAAATCATTCCTGCCTATACTGCGCTATTAGGTTTCCCATATGGACTTTTCCTGCTGACCTCAAACCCTCATGGTGCTTGTGTTGCCAGCTGCTGGAAAGAATAGTGCTCAGGTAATAGATACTATTGCACCCTAGATATTTCACTGTTTTGTTTGGGTGACAGAGATTTTTCCAGTGTTAAATGTCTCTATTTCTGTGGCTCTCTCTATATATTTGTACAACATTCTTACAAGAACATTACATTGGAAATTTGTGACAGGCAGGATCTATATTTTAAACTTTCTCTTTGGTGACTGATAGCAAAGTTAAGATTTTCTCATGGTTTTCCTTGTGTTATCCACATAAGAAATCCCACTGATTCCTCCATTGTATTCCTCTTGTATTTAATTTTGCAGTCTGTATCCTCTCTCTTCAATACGGAAATATGATTTAGGTGAAATGTATTGGACAAATGAAAACTTTTGAACATTTTCCTCCAAGTGAGGAAATTCCCTATTGTTTCTTTGCTTCTGTGACAGGGGCATGCTTGAATGCAAGCAAAGGATTCTTGGTACACACAATTCCTTTTACAGTTATAAAACATTGACATTTACAGAGGCATATTTTTCCAGACCTGTGCTGTATTAATTTCTTCTGACCTAGAATGCTTATTCTGAAAAACAACCACCACCGAATCTCTCTTCTGGGATGCGATATTAAAGTACAAACACAATGGAGAGGACTAGAACTTGATCACGCAGAGGCTCCATGCCCTCCTCATGCTCTGTTTTTGCCATAGAATTCATACCATAGGAGCTAGCCTACACTTTCAAACTGTAATTTAAGTTAATTGATCATATCCTTCACAAAAATCGTGAACGACCTGTAACTGACGTGGCAAGGCTGTTTGTTTATTCTTCCAAACAGATGTTTGAACAGTCTCTTCAACCTGCAACAAAATATTGCAGACAACTGTGAAGTTTACTAACCCCTTGTTAAAGTAATCTCCTTGAAGTCAGAAGATAATCTACACCAACATGGCGTGCTCCCACTCTCAAGTACAGAAAGCCATTTCCACCAGCAGACAGAGAGTATGCCTATAAACTTCTGCACTGAAAATCATCATGTCTCTGATTTAAATCAATGACATCAAAACAAAGACAGATGGAACGTTTTGGTCTTATCTGAGGCTGTGGTTAATTGCTTTTCTGACTCTTCACATCTCAGTCCCCTCTCTTCCCTTCCTGCTCTTGGCACTGGACTCAGTGCCCCAATAGACTGGTTCTCACACGGTGATGGTGCATAGCAAGAAATCTTGCAGCACACTTCCTTGTGTCTGTAGCCTGTGGTTAGCCCTAGGGATGGCAACACATCTACACCTCAGGACTGGCACTGGGAGCATGACCAGAAGTAGTTTTCCTTGCAACAGTAGCAAATTGCTGCAGGGACAATGTTCCTGTCCCTACTGTGAGGTGTTCTCAAGTTTTTCTGGTTCTTGCCCTCCGTGTGCTCTCTGCCCCCTGAAGGATGGTCTTGCTCAGCCCATCCAACAGGAGATGGCAGCAGCACGACAGACAGGTCTGAAACCAGTGAGCACAGAGCTGGGACAAGACAGAAGACAACATGTGTGGAAGAGAATAGGCTGAGACCAGCAGCATCTGCGGTGATTGGCACATGAGACATTAGCTGAGGATGATCAAGCTGGACATGCTGCAATAGTGGTTCACCAGTGCTTTTTTTCATGAAGACACATTGCTTCCCTAAAGCTACATACTGCAGTATACAACTTGCATTTTCTTTTTGATACCGTTCCCCTCGGTTTTCTTCTTACAGTCCTTTCTCCCTTCTGCCTCGCCCTTCCAGGAATTCACATTGCACATATTTCTTCAAAGGGGTTTCTCGTTGAAGTTATGGGAGAGGAATGTCCTTTCTATTAATGCTTATCTTAGTGTACTGCTTTAATAAAGATTCCTTGTAAACCAAAAAGAATGTCCTGAGCTGTGCTGGGAGCCAAATTGCGTAAGATGTTCAGTGTCCAGGGCCAGACCCTGAACATGCACATTTTTAAACATAAAGAGAACACCAACTATCAGCTTAAGTATTTGGTTGGCTCAGGAGAGCATACTTTTTACGTTACCCATTGTACAGCACTGAGTTTGTGATTTATTTTTGTTTTCTTTGTAAATAAATCCTTATAGCGACTTTCCCTTGTCTGACTCCAACACAATGAATGAAGCATATACGACGCTAATGATTCAGCATGGCGAGGTCCCTAGCCCATGTCTGAAGCTTGTTTGTGCCAAGATATCTCATGGAATGTCCCATGGCCCCCTCCTTTCTCAAGGAACAGAGACACATGGGAGACACACCATGGCCAGTTCCCAGTGAGGAGCCAGGACACAACCAACTTGCACAGCCAGAGACCAGGAGGGTGAGCACACACAAACCAGGGCCCTTCTCTTCCATCACAGTCATCTTGCAGAAAGCTGTCACTTTCCGAAATATGTCATTGTGTCAGCCAGCAGCATCACAACAGTATAAGGCATCAGCAACATCGGGTCTGCTGCTGCAAACGGCTGGAGTTGTGTCTTTGGTGAGAAAAAGACACGCAATCTACGTGACCAAAAGGTGCAAACTTTTGTCACCTGAGCTGCAGTAGCAACTCCTTCAGCTGGTGTCAGTAATAACTTTTGTCATGGTTTAACCTCAGCCAGCAACTTAGCACTATGCATCTGCTTGCATCCCACCCCCATTGGGTTGGGGAGGAGAATGAAAAAATAGTAGAATTTGTGGGTTGAAATAAAGACAGTTTAATAGGACAGCAAAGGAAGAGAGAATTAGGATTATGATAATAAAAATAATAAATGAAACAAGTGTACAATACTATTACTTATCTCCCAGTGACCAATGACTAGCCTGTCCTCGGACAGTGATCGCGGCCACCTGGCCAATTTTCCCCCTCTAGTTTATATACTGAAGATGATGTTATGTCATATAGAACAGCCCTTTGGCAAGCTTGGGTTAGCTGTTCTGGCTGTGGTCCCTGGTGGCAGAGCATGGGAAGCTGAAAAGTCCTTGACTTACTAGAAGCACTGCTTAGCAACAACTGAAAATATCAGTGTGATATCCGTATTATTCTCATACTAAATCCAAAACTCAGCACTATAACTAATAAGAAGAAAATTAACTCCATCCCAGATGAAATAAGGACAGTAAGCCAAAAATGGGACAGCTTTCTACCCTCCATGTGCAAGAGGCACTCAAGAGAGATGCAAAGCAGATTGTGAGCACAGTGTGGATGCATCATGGAGTGCCTGTGTTGACTGGTGGAAGATTTTTCTTAGTTTCAAAGTCAGTCTTCCATGCTTTGGATCCTGTGAATGATATTTGCTAATATATAGCATAGGAAAGATGGAGCTTCTATATCCCAGACAACAAACTCCATAAATACATTTCTAAAATAATTCAGTGAGAGATCATCTGTTACACTTGTGCACGATGAGAGGGAAATTGTCCAAAATTTGTATTCTAATGGAAAAAAAGTAATCCTTGAAAGCAGAAAGAGGGAACCTGCTGGCTAAGAGACCCTAGAAAACTTTCAGCGTTTCACAGTCTGTAGATGATATTGGGGATTTTGGGCAAATGGGCAAAGGAATTCGTGATAGTAGACCTCTCTCAAACCCTAAAATGCACTTTTTTTTTTTATTCTCTTGTGAAGAGACATCTTTAATGTTTTAGTGAAGGAGGTTGTTGGCCTGTCAGGGCTTCAGGAGCTTATTTAACATCTTCCACTCACAATCCTGGACTTCACGGTCTTCTGTATTTACTTTTAATGGATTTCTGTCTCATCTCTAAAATGTCTGGTTTTCATTCCAAAGAAGTAATTTAACTTCTCCTATAAAGGGTCTGACTACATCCATGTTTTTTCTGCTGCCAGAACTTACAGGTATTTCAGCTTCTATTCAAAGCAAATGTGAGGCTCAACATACATGTTGGTACAGAACTCCATCAAAGCAAAGTGCTCACAAGCTCTCACAAGATCCAGCCCCTTGTAAATTTCATCCTTACAAAATACAGAAAATCATTCATAGAAAGTGTTTTACCTCTTAAAAAAGCATGAACAAACTGACAGAAAGCTCTTACTGTTTCTGAATATCCTAACACTATGTAGAAAGCTAAGTGTGCTTGTGCTCTCAGTTTTAGAGGTTGAAACCACTGGTCTGGCTGGGGATAGGGTGTGTCAAGGGATGCCCGTCATCAGGATGGGTGGTAAGGTCCAGGGCTGGTTTGCAACTTCCCATTCTAGTTGGATCAAGTGCATGCCTTAGAGCTATTATAGTATAGACTTAAATGGTATTGGAGGTAGGAGAAATGGAGAAATTTGGTGGCTCACAATGAAACCCTCTTCATATATCTTCCTTCGCTTACTCTGCTAACAGGAGGGAAGACAACCAATTTTGTCTGGGGGGTGGGGGTGTCTTTACCCCCAAAACCTTCTCCTACAGCAACATTCTCCTCTGACACCTCTGTACCCCAACATTACAACTGCATCTCACCAGTGAAATGGTATATGATGAATTCCCATCTCTAAACCTCTTTAGCTGTTGGGGTCACTGTAGGCTTTCAAACAACTGCATCCTGCTGAATGAAGCTCTGAGCACTGCCGACCCCTAATTTTCTTGGTAGCCAGGGCTCATTCATGTCAGTGGATCTTGTTCAATTAACAAACCTTATTAGACCAGAACAGTGTGCTCGTTAACAAAAAAGGACAGGAAGAAAGGACAGGACTAGAGTCCTGAACTTAAGCAACAGAGCTGGGCTGAGAGATAAAAAAGCTATTAAATTGTGGTGCTGCACTGTTGCCAGGATGATATTTGTCTCCTTTGAAAATAGTGTCTGTAAGGAAATGACAAATAATTTTCCATATGCAGTGCTTATAGACACACTGAAATGAGTAACATGGAGGACCTTAGTATTTTCAGTATTCTGGTCCTTCCGGAAAGCTGTGGCCAAATCCCCACTGAGCACAAGAGCCTCTCACTCCTGGAAACTGTACTGACAACTCAGAGAGCACAGTTTAGTAAATGATGAGTAAAGACTCCAAAATGATGTGTAGGATTCCAGTGGTACGTGGGCTCATGTCTGGATTGCAGCCATGTGGAGGTCACAAAGGGAAATAAATCAGTGGCTAGTGAGCTGCACTGGTGAATTTGGCTGTGATTTCTGCTCCATGCTCAGTGTAGTGACTCCAGGACCTGTGACTCCATTTGTCAGTGCAACAGCGGAAATGCAAAATCCAGATCGTTACAAAGGAGATCTTTGTTAGAAGGCTCTCAGGAGAAAGTCTGCTCAGCAAAGGGAGTCATCAGCCCTTCGCAGCTGCAAATATGTTGTCCAGGACAAGAAAACACAGGGAAAAATAAATACATACAAGCAAATCTTGCATTGATGTTTCAGACCAAATGAAGTCACTTCCAGAAAAACACTGCTGAGATCTTTGCTCATGTAACACATGGGTCTGTGTGTGTGTGCACTGCAAGTACAGACTGCAGCAGACTCACCAGGAGTCTGAAGAGCTGTGCACCCTGCCTGATGTGATGGAGGTTGGGGTTCAATGGACTGGTGGTGATTGTGCAAGGCAGTCCTTTCAGAAGCCACCAGGCTGAGCAGGGCTTGTGGTGCTCACTTCACATGTTGAGGGTAGGATCCTGCTCCTTCCCCTACCTGAGAAACCTTTGTAACATAAGCCAGGAGTTCTCCAGCTCTTGAAGCAGCCTCTATGATGCTCATTACCTGATGGATCAATTTGATCATTAGTCATATTTTGCTCTCACTAAGATTTTCCTCGCCCCAGTTCTTCTAACTTGGCTTTTGAAGGCAAATTTCTTGTTACTTCTGCCATCACCTCAGTAGCTGTCAACTGTGGAGCACTGCATTTGTAAGAGCTCATTGGTGAAACAGTCTTCAAGGCAAGGAAAGTTTGTACCAGCATCTTGCAAAGTAAACAGTTTCTCCATGACGTGCCTGACATCTCCAAAACCTCCAACAGACATGGCAGTTTGGAAGGTTTTGTTTTATAATTACAGTTGCTGAACCCTAAACACAAGCTGTATTGTGGATCTTTGGGCTCATGCCAAGTAGTAAACCGGGACCTGAGCTTGTACCTGTGGATGTAGCTGTAAGTTCAGATTTTAGATGCTAAAAACAGAACAACCCATGCTGCTTTCTTATTTTTTAATAAGGTAGGATGGCTGAGTGCTGACAGTGGCTCTGTCATCTCCTTGGTTCTCTGGACCAAGAGATCTGTTGGGAGCTGCCATTGCTGGCAAACAGATGCAGTGTGGGAAGGTGATGTTCTCCCTGCACTAACCACGCTGGGGAGAAAAAAACCCTGAGTACTTTTTTCAGGAATGCTTTACAGAAAGGAGGGAAATTGGCTCAAAATTCATTATTTTCTTGTTTGAGAAGTATTGTAAATTTCTGCAGAGAGCACCAACACTGAGAATCGAATTTACCTAAGATAAACTCATTTTGGGGGACTGGGGGTGGTTTGTGACTCTATTTTTAGTAGTATCAATAGTCATTATTCATATTTTTGAAAGACTCTGTCTGACCATTTTCATCCCACTGGATCTTCAGTTTTTCAACTAGTCTAGACTTACCCCTTTGTACAGTGAGTGAAATTCATGGGTGGGCTGAGAAGGACTGTGTAGTTTGTTGAATTATGTATTCTTTAAGCCCTCTTTTCTAAACTTCAGTGAACCATAACCAGGTGTTCAGCACAGAGCTAAATTCTGTGGTCTACAGAAAGCAAGACAAAGCCAGAGAGGAAAAGCGAGGTTATCTCGGGGGGTCAGTCCTACCAAAGCCTACTCTGGCTTGGTAATGAGTACAACTTTATTAACACTGGTTGTGATAACACCCTTCAGTTGGTTCATGCCTACAGCAGGTGAAGTCTGCTGGATGAAGGCTCTTTGCCTCGGAAAGCTTCCTCTGTTGTTCTTTTATTTTGAATCCCATTTTGGGGAATGATGCAAAGCCTGTCTTCCACCGCATGCTCTCCTTTGGCATTTCTGCTTCCTTACCATAGTTTGCCTTGGGCTCCTGCTAGATAGCAAGATGTTAAGAATCACCATCAACAGAAAAACAGTGTGCTCTTTTATTTTATTTACACAGCTGCCATGAATTTTGTTATGCTTAAATCCTCTGTCTCTTCCTCTCTCAGCGAGCTGAAGAGAGAAGAATGGGTTTTTAGCAGTTATGTTTACTTTTATTGCTCTTTAAAATATTTTATGGCCTTTTAACAGAGTGGCACAATAACATTAAAATAACTAAAAAAAAGTACAGAAAATGAACTAAAGCATCATAGAAATGGATTTAACACTTGAAATAACCCTTCAAAGTGGCACCATGTCCTTGCTTTGAAGTGAAGCAATAAATTCACTTTATAGTTCTTTATTAGAAGTTTTATTAGAAATTAGAGTGCATGTACTAAACAAAATGTCAGCTTATCTATATACAAATATTTGCCTACAAGTTGGATGTAAGACAATGCATTGTACACTACAATGGAATTTATATTACAGTAGCCAGCAGAGATTCAGTCAAGGTCCACCTCCATGCTTAACACTCCATCTATCTGTATTAAAAGTCAGCTGTACTCTCAAAAGTAAGCAGACGGTTGGTGTCAAACGGAAAAATAGCTGGGGCAATTTGGTTCAGGTTGTACAGCAAGGCCACTAGCACTGACCATCCTCTGGTACACCCAACACTGCCCCCCTGGCATTGCAGACCATGCCTTTCACAAGAGGACATGGCAGATTTTACTAAGCAAAAGTTGTGATATGCAGATAGTCTTATCTCGCTGGTGGATGGAATTAAAGCAATGCAGTGTACAAATGCAGGCAATTATCACAGAGAGAGCAGACAAAACAAGAGGGAGAGAGGAAAAAAATGCAGGCAAGGCGCAGGGGAGATGTCTGTCTCAGAGCAGGCGCACAGCACAGGAAGGCTGGTGGATGCTTTTTATTTTAAAAATATCCATACACGCACTTTTTTTTTACTGTCTTTGTGCTGCATCATGTCCTGAGGAGAACTGGGAGCCAACAGCATCCTAAGGGATAAGGCTGGGCCAGCGCTTCCCTAGATACTCAGCAGCATAGTGACATGCAGAGATGGTCACTCATCTGTGGTGAGGAGGATAACAGACAAAACCCTTGGCTTGCTCAGCACTGATCATTTTCCTTCCCATTTCTGTTGCATTTGCAAAGTTCATTGAGAAATTAGTGAATTAGGAAGTGAGGAAAGATGATTATGCCAACATATGTTGTTTGTATTACTTAAATAATCACCATGAGGGTTATCACAAAGGAGACTGCCACTGGGGAGTCACGGATGGAAGAAGACCAAATGATAATTGTGGCGCTTGAAGCAGTGACAAACTCACAGAAGTCCAGAGAGATAAATCTTCTGCTGCCTGCTCCAAGTGGAAGTTATGGCATCCTGGATTTTAGGAGATTCCACTCTTCTATATGATCCAACAAACATCCTTTCAGGATCTCCGGTGTATAAACAATGCTTTGAAATGTGTCTTCCCTGTTGTGGTACCCATCCCAGGGAGTGCCTGCTCACCTTTTCAGCATTGTGTAAACATGCACGGCACAATCTGGAGCTATTTTTTCCTCGACTAGCAGCATAATTACTTCTTCAAAGGGCCAATACCTCATGCCTGAGTTCATCAAGCTGTCACTCAAGCAAGTCAAATCTCCGGACAGGCACTGCAGCCCTTCCATGGGCTCTCCAGTTCCCTGCAGTTCATGGGCTTGAACAGAAGCTGTTTGACTCAGCTGGCTGCTGGGCTGGAGGAGGGCAACGGTTTCTGCCGATAAACAAACCTCTTTGCAAGGTCAACTCCTTCACAGCTGCCCCTCACCCTTCTTTGAAGCCTGGTGTGTCAGCAAGCTCAGCATCGCTGTCATGGTGTGTGAGGGTAAAGGTTCTTATTGTATTAAAGGAACAAAGCTGCGAGCATTTCTTCTGGCACTTTTTCTTGTTCACCGTAAACCTGTGATCACAGATCATTGCTCCCAGGACAAAACAGGATTGTGTTTAACTGGAACCAGTGTGTATGGAGGCAGTTTTGTTTTGAAGGTGACTTTTCCAGTGCGCACTCTAGTGGTGTAAATCAATGGCTTTGCTATGAGGCCATATGTTACCAGTCAAACTATGTCTGATTTACCTCCATGAGCATCTGTCCCTCTGACCAGAATCAGAAACACTCGGAAAGCACTAGCTTTGCCCTACCATACCAGTAATATCCTGATTAAGTTATAAATTTGCTACTAAAAACCCATTGTCATGTTCAAGTTAAGCAGGGTGAACAAAATATCACACTACAAGGTAGCAGAAGGAGATTAAATATAAGAGCCAAATCAGTTACAGATTTATTCCATAAACTTCTCACTGTTTCATTGTATTTTTCCCTCCTTTGATGAATGGATTTTCCCAAGTATGACAGATTTACTTTTTGTGGCAGATATTTTTTCTGTTGCCATGTTTTATGCCAGTTTTCCATTAAATCCTAAGGAGCAAGATGAGGTGAGAAGTAAGTTTGTTTACAGCTGCAATTTGATTTAGGTGTGTGTAGTTCATAGTTGAGAAGTTTTTTCAAGAACACAGGGACTCTGTTTCGAAAGCCTTTGTATAGCTGTTTGAAAACACTGATGTTTTTAGTAAAAGGAAGGAATCTGAGGGAAATGATAGGATCTGCAAACAACATTTAAAAAATTAATATTAAAAAAGAGCCTGTTTTAAGCATCACCTTTAAATTGGTGATTTTCTAAAAGATAGTGGAATGTTTACATATAGTTAAAAGAGTGTTTTTACTGTGGAATATTTATGCATTACCAAGAGGAATTTCACGCAAAGTACTCCAGCAGGCTTTAGATTTCCTCAATTTTCTTTGGAGATTTCCAAACCTATAAATATGATCAGACATTGCTCTGTCTGAATTCTGTTAAGCTGACCCTTTTTTCCTCAAAAAAAAGTATGATCCATGATTTATTTTACTTGACCCATATTTGGTATTTAAGGAAATTAAATATATGTCACATTTAGTCTCACAAAATACTATGGGGTGCCCATTAACACGTTAAAATTAATGAAAGCTTGGTGGTGAACATATAAATAGCGCAGCTGCCAGACTGGTTCGTAAAACTGGAGTTGAGCTCTCCCTGTGGTAAAGCGTGTAGAGCAGATTCACAGAGATAATATTTGTTTCTATGTGTAGTCACTCTACTGTTGTTTTTGCTTTATGGGCTCTTTGGTTACACACTAGCTGGCTATGCAAAGTGGTACTCAGTCAAAATCCTATGGCTCTGCTAAGATGCTTGCAAGTTGCTCAGTGTTTCCACTTTCAGCCCTATCCAGAAGCAACAGATCCTTGGGTCTGTACCCTTGTACAAAAAATCTTGCTATCATGGCATTGCGTTGAGTGGATCGTCCCCATGGGCAATTGAAGATGGCAAGAGATGTACTGAGTAAAGGGGAAAATTTTAATCTTATACTTTTAAACATCCCAAACCAGGTAATTGGATCCAGTTGTTTTTTATCCATCCCATTTTCACTACCATTAAAAATCCTAATTTCTTTTTCCCTACGATGGCAGCTCTCTTCTATTTCTGCTTTCTCTGATTTTTTGGGGGGCAAGCATAATTACACGGTACAGCATTGTGGTTCTCCAGTGGCAAGTTTATTACCCATTGACTTTTGCCTGAGTTTAACATCAAAAATTATTTCAGAATCTATCCCTTTGCTTTTGTTTTGATCTATGGTTTAATTAAAAAAAAAAAGTGGCAGTGTCAGTATGAACTTAGCATGGCAATCCTCAGAAAAACATCATAAGGCAGCCTTACCCCAAATTGCCACTCAAGATCAGGCTCCAGACAAAGCCAACTTAAAGCAAGTCTATGGTTAAATGAATACTGTAATTGTGATGTCAAAGACTGTGACTTCTCTCACCAGCCAATATACACAGGTTGCAGCCCCAGGAGCTTCCAGCATGGCCCAGGAAAGGCTTCATGTCCCTTTGAACTGCTCTCCCCATTTAACTGAGAAAAATCCCAGGAAGGCAGCCCACATCTATGGCTCAATACATCATGGCATCCTCACTGCTCCTGGTGCTTGTAGGCATGCTCAGGGTGGAGAGCAGTAGCAGGGGAGTGAAGTCCAAAGTTGTGATTGAATATTCAGATAGAAGTCTAGAAAGGTGTCCTCCTTCCCATTAGGAAGCTGCTGATAAGAATAAAACAATAAATGTGATCTCACATGAGGTCAGAAAGTTAATCCTCTCCAAAAAAATTTAACCCTAGACAGAAGTGGTCAGCGTGGAAGTTTTCTGTAGAAAGTACCAATAAACCTCAAGCAAGTGTAAACACTCCCTGCAAAGGTGCTGTTCATCAAAAAAGCTTTTCCCTACCATCTCCCCCTGTGCCCCAATTAAGCTGGGAGATTTTTTTTCCCAACAGCCCTTACCAGGAAGTGTGAAAAGCTCATTCCAAAATCCACTGACATCATAGGGAGCCTTTCCAAAGGCTAATGGGCTTTGGGATCCGGCCCTTGGTTTTTATTCCAGATGTTCATAACAGTGAGCTTAAATTGGTTTGTGTGCTTCTGTGCTCCCAAGGTTTTCCTACATTACTTTTGTTTGGGACAAAGTACTCCCTCCGCAGTGGGATTGAAGTGAAGCCCATTCAAATCCCATCAGTCACATGAATGGGGATTTGAGAAGGGCCAAGCCAGCTGATCTGAAGTGGATTTCATCTTACATGTGGTCTTATCTGCACAGCTGAGGGGAGGGACACCCATGCCAGGCAGCTACCAATGAAGGTCTGACAGTGGCACTATGCTGAGATGATGATAGTGGTGAGGCTGCCTGAAAAGACTTGAGAAGTTTGCAATGGACACAGTTGGGAAAGCCCACGGTAGAAAGCTCCCAGAGGGGCTCTGCTTTGTGCAGGAGTTTTGCCACTATCCATGAAAGAAGCTGTGCAAGAATATTTTTATGCCTTTCTTTTGGTGGTATTCATCCATCCAGTGTTAGACGTTAATCTTTGCTTAATAGACCAGAAGGCCACAGATTCACAGTATGTGAATATGATCCTAATTAGCTCACTTCAGGTTACACACTGATTTTCTGCACATTGCCTTTTGGAGCCATGGAGCAGCTTGTTTTTTGAGGAGAACATAAAAGAGAGAGGGGCAGGGGGGTGTTAGCTACAGCTATAAATTTTACAATTTGCTGGAAACCACATTAAATGGCAACATCAGTTTGTAGATCAACTCTGCAACTGCTTGGTTGTTAAAGTGGTGGTGGTAGATTATTGTGTTGTAGCCTTGTAAAATATGGGCACTGTATTTGCTGGGAGAGAACTTAAAAAGTACAATAAAAGTCTCCAGTGTCTTTGATTTCTCATTTCTCCTGTGTTACAATAGGCAATATGATACGATCTGTGCTTTTCTGGGGTGTGAGTATTTGCAAGGCTTTTCTCTTACAAGGCTTTTCTGCAGGGGCAAAGCTGATGATTTTTTTCTGATTTAAGGTTATACTGACTCCGCATCACTCTTTGCCTGGCCCAGAGATGGGAGATATGGCCAGATCATCCCTATTGCAGTGACCTTCCAGGAGCAGCAATTTCCAGTGCCACTGTCGTAGTGCATTCAGGTGCACAGACAGCAGTGCTCATACTTAGTTGGTGCTTCTGAGGTGCAGAGTATCCTATGACTCTTCCAGCTCAGCCAGAACCAACATAGAATTCACATGCAGAAATAAAACTTGGAAGTGATAAAAAATAGAATCTCTTCCCTTAATTCTCTTCCCTAATCTTTGCCTGTCTTCTAAAAGTGCAGACATTTATTTTGGACTACTAACTTCTTTCGAATGTTTGGTCGCTACCAGAGATGCTGAGTTCATTGGAAAATTCCAGCCACAAAATGCTGCCTGATGACCCATAAATTTTACATTGATGTTCTCCTTCATTGTCAGAAAGAGAGAGCTGTTTGCAGGACTGGTGCAATATTCACTGGAGGCATTAGGGTTAATAATCACATTTTTGTCTGCAAGTGGCACAAAGTCTCTTCCAATCAAGGAACAACAAGCACAGCCTCACCACAGGCCTGGCTGATCAGAAGGCTTTTATTTAAAAAATGGATATTTCTGGTTTCAAAAAACAATATTTTCAGGTGAAAGTAATTAGTTTTACTGCACAGTATACAAATGGGAATTCTCTCAGAAACACACTTTTGCAGACTAAGAAGCTAATTGCATGAAATGAAATATTTTACGAAATGCTACTGCTACCATTCACCACACTTCACAGAATTTCTCTGAAGAAGTCCCTTCCGCTTTGTGGAAGATAGCCCAGACATGAGATGAAGTGCATGGCTGTGTCACGAGTCACTGTGGTGGTCCAGGTGTAGACAGGAAACCAAACACAATCCTTCTTGTTTGTTTTTTGATACAAGCTTTAAGCTGGATGGCTGTTAGGGTTCTAGCTGTCTTTCTCCCCATAAAATTACCTGCACCTGTTAAATTCCTGCTGCAGGAAGAACGGGTACTAGTCTGAATTAAGTCCAGTATGGTGGTGATGGCAGGGACCACCACAAGGCCATCAACATTCGTTTGTTGAATGAGTCAATGGGATTGACATTCCCACTCACTTTCTCAGGGAGAGAAAATGATTAATACTCAGGATGTGGTTTTGGCAATTTCTGCGAAACGTGTATGACCATGTGTGAGACTTCACTCCACTTTTGGCTGAAGAGCCAGAAGAGCAGCAGAGAGCTTTCAAGGATGTGTGAATGACCTCTTCTGTCCCTTTCCTGTGAACACCAAGAGCTTTTTTTGCCTTCACTTCAGAAAGTGATACGGGCTTGTGAATGCTAAATCCACTTTAAAAATAACATAAACAGAATTTGATAAAAATTATTGAATACACGATGCTCCTGTCAAGTTTGTTTGGTTGCTCCCTAATGGAAAGAATTGTGAAGGTTGTTAGTATCTCAGCTGCTGAGTAAATATGGCAAGCTGTACATTAATGATTTCCTTAAGAAAGAAAGAAAAAAGGAAACTGCTGTTTATCTAACACAAAAGGGTGATGCATCTCTGCTTGAGATGTATGTACTAACATTGCATGATCTGACTGCTCTGCAGTGAAGGAGTAGGATGTTTTCCTGACAGTTTTGGTTTGGTTTGTTTTTTAATGTAGGGGAGATTTGCTTGGCTAAGGGTCACATAGAGACCAAAACCTCCTTCTTCCACCAGGTTGTGTCCCATTTATAGCACTCTGACTTATAGAAGTGCTCTAACCCTGCCACAGGTCATCTGTGCTGATGCAAGAGCAGCTACTGGTTTCTATAAGATGTTATGGCCAGATCATGGTCTTGGGGAACCTCATGGTGGGAGCATGAGTGTGGTATGTCATCAGTGCTTTGATATTTCAGCAGGGGATCATCAGGGACCTACTCTCAGTGGGACAAAGATGAAAGATCCGTCAGGTGCTTATCTCAGCCAGGGTAGCAGTACAGACCAAGACATGCCATGCTGTCCTGCTGCAAGGAAAGTCATCCATGGATTGGCCTTTGGAGATAAGAAGCTCAGTATCTATTTGATAATAGATGCTTAAAAACCATCCGTACAGTTCAATCTTATCATTATTTGGATATTGTTCTGTTTATTGCCCTGTTCTTAAAAATAAAGACCTTGTCAGGAAAAGATTGTAACACACCCCTAGAACGACATTATTTTCAGTATAAAAATTTCCTATGTCTCCAGCTAAAAATGTGAATCAGAGATAAAATCTGACACATTCTCACCATTTGTCTCTTTGGCAAAAGGAAAAGAGGGGTCATTCAGTTCTGGATCTGACGTACAGGATGCCACTCAAGCCGTCATACTTGATGGCTTCAACTTGAACTTGTCCACTTATGTAAATGGGGCTGATTTATAACTTTGCAGTACAGACTTAGAGCTTTGGGTGATTTTCTGTGTGGTAAGAAGCTGCCCTGCTGTAATGGTATTAAACGCGCAGATTTTTGCTTGAGTTTTTTAGCACTAGGGACCAAGGTCTTACAGCCTAAAAGGCCCTCAGGGTGCACAGAGCACATTTCAAGCAGATATTCCTTTGACAGAAGAAGTTTGGTGGGGTTTGGGAGTGATTTGTAGTAAAAGTTCTGATCCCTAGTATGTAAAAAAATCCTTCCAAATCATGACAGATAGCTGAAAGTCAGGCACTTAATTTTCCTCTCCCTTTAAAGTCATCATAAAGAGGTTTTTGATTTTTTTTTTTAAATGAAAAAAACCAAACACCCAGTCTTTGCAGGATATCACAATTGCTACTGAAGTCTAAGGAAGTGTTATCCAAACCCCAATTGCTTGGGATTTTCATGTGGTTCCTCTGGCAGATTCAGCTATAGTTGGAATATTTATGTCTCCTTGCTGCTTAGTGATAAAATGTAAGCATGTAGCTGCCAGCAACACAATATCTTGCAATTCAAAGAGCAGAAATAAGCATGGATAATCTAAACCACACTATCAAACTGAATGGTTGTGAGCCCATCCTGGATCTGGATTTCAATTGCAAGGCAAGGCCATCCGTTATTGGAACAGGGTTGTTCTGGTTGTGGACAGGTGTAACATCATACAACATCTGATCTGTCCCTCCACAATGACACTGCCATTGCACACATGAGGTTACTTGTGACCATTGTCCAGTGGAGACTTGAATGAAGGAGAAATTAAATTCAGCCCACATGTCACGGCATGGAGGAAGATCACCTACATCTGCCAGCTCATCAATTTTTACAAGTACATGGCTGCAGGATTTCAAAGGTTGAAGCTGTTTATAGATGCTTGTTCTGGGGGTGCTCTGACAATGCCTTTTGTATTAGTCAGACAAGAAATGTGTTATTCCTATGAACTGCTTCAATTTTTGTTTGTCTGTTTGTTTTTTAACTTCCTATATTACATATAATTTCATTACATGACTGCAAAACATAGCTCTTTCAACCTTTATCTACAAAAGAGGTGCTTGGTTGGATTTGAGAGACTTCAGATGGCATGAGAGAAAACATGAGATGACCGGAAAGAGCAGAAATTAGCTGTTATTTTTAAGATGGTCCTACTGTAAAACTAACCCAGCAAAAATAACACAGCCCAAGTTCCCTAGAGCTGTGCTTGATGTTTGAAGACTCAGGGTCATTTTATATCTTACCTTACCATACAGAGACCAACCCATAACTCAATTTCTATGTAACAATGACCCAATCATTTGAGGCAGGGCAAGACTGACGTTCAGGAACAGCAACATAAGCTGGACAATGACTAGAAAACAGTGAGTAATACTGTAGGCTGTGTCCTTATGGACTATACCCTCCATTGGCTGGGTGTGCCACATGCTGATTCATTACGTTTATGAAAAAAATAACTGAGGGCAGTGAAACATCCATTGAAATTACAAGCACACCACCAAACTTCCTGCCTCGCACAAGTTACTTGACCATCTCACCCTGGTGAACACACCTGCTAAAGCTAGAAAGTGCATGTGTTTATAACTGTTTGGTTTTTCTTAAAAGTGAAACCAGTGACTGGCTGCATCAGCTTGTACACACAGATGCTTCTGGGCAGCCTGACAGGTTCCATGTCTACTGCTGCAGTGCCAAGAAATTGGAACTTACTTTTAGGGACTGTGCTTGGTGGTTTATAGCAGATGACATTCCCTAGCACCCGTCCTTATGCCCCGCTGTTGTTCATTAGCTGAGATACTCTCAGTTCGGTTGGGGGGAATATCTGTGCTTTCCTGGATGGATTCTGTATCTTATCTCCTCATTTTGACTCTATTTTTCCCCATTTTTCATTTGCCCATTTCAACTAAGAACGCACGAAGGGGTTATTTGGAATTGATATGTGTGTCATATCTGAATGATTAATTATTCAGAAATGTTCTGTTTATAATAAAACTCCTTACAATGCTTGGACTGTATAAAGACAGCTTAGAGTGGCACAAATGAGAATTATTCCCACTTTTAAGGGCTATTAATAGTGCCAAAGAAATACAAAGAGGGCCCCTAACACCTATATAGTTATTATTCATCACATACACACTTATTATATAGGTATGCATGAGATAAATAGAGAGAAAGATTTACACAACACAATGTTTAAGCTCTGCCAAAGGAGTAAAATTCTATCCCTAGAGAGTCTAACTGCAAAGGCAAATAAAGGTTAGCAATGAAATCACAGATTACAATCGCAACTAAATGGCTTCTTTGAGCAAGGAGATGAGTTGGCGTGTTTTCCATGGGAGGTTGCTTCTGATACGCATGACATTATAAATAAAGAGGCATGAACTAGATGCCAAGGATGTGAGCCAAAGCTGATAAAAGCCAGTGGGAATCCTTCAATGTCAACAGGTTTCAGAGCAGGTCTGTGATGCCACAAGCTGTTTAAAAGGAGCAGCCTGACATCCCAAATCTCCCTGAGACAGCACTATGGCCTTATCACCACAGGCTTTGGACACTTCATGTATTGCCCTTAGCATCCTTCACCATCTCAGTAAGGAGCTATTGTAATTTCTGTGTAATCAACAGCTAGCACAGGTTTAGCAGGACAGCCTCTTAAAATATCTCAGTCTTGGATGAAAAATTAGTTTGATTAACAGGAGCTGCAAATGCCTGATTTTGGGTTGCTCTGGCTTGGAGGCTGTAGAAGGAACCACTGTGTTAGAATAATGTCTGTGCAGTGTAGCTGGAAGAAAGTAATGCAATGATTTTATGATATCCCTATTTGTGTTGTAACCCCTAATTGAGGACCTGAGGATCAATTTTTCTAAATGTAAAGCAGACCATGCCTAGCAAAGGCAAAAATACTCTTCAGCATTCTCCAGGTGGCAGTTTATATTAACCAGATCCAGTTTGAGATCCAATTGCCTCCACCCTGTCACTTCCCAGCAAGCTGGTATGGTATTAAGTACAGAGTTCATTTCAGAGATATATTAATTTTCATTAGGAATTTTATAATAAATTCTTTCCATGAGAAAGGTACACAGGGGCCTTCTTTGTTAAAGATTGCAGCTCAAAAAGCCTGTTTACTTGTGGGAATAGGTGGCGTTCTTTTCCTTACTCATCCATGGAGATTTTCAGCCAAGAACAGGGACACAACACACCAAAGAGAGGAGCCCACCCAAATAAACTGTCATTGGAAAATAGTCAAAAAATAAATAGTCAAAAACATTCTGGAAATACTCTTGTTGTGTGTTCTCCAAAAGCAGCGTTTTTTTATGGAGGATGTGAAAAAAATTACTCTAACAAAAAGCCAATGAACAGGTCTTCTCTTCTGGTTCCGTGTTTTCCCTGTCTGCCATGTTTCCCAGCCCTCAAGGTGCAGGCTCCTGTAGTTAGAAACTTGAGTAGAAATACAGATCTTCATTTTGGGGGAAAAACGTTGTAAATAATTTAAGCCATTGCAAGAAGATTTTTGCTGCCTTCAGCATGCTGGGGCAATTTCTGAGGAGATAGGAGCCTTAAAGCTGTGCTGAGTGTTCGTTCCTCTAGTTGGTGGAGCTCCCTATATGTTTATGTACTGATGGGCAGAGTTTATACCCCATCCTTCTTGTGCCACATTTGTTCTTTAGATGAAAAGATTGTTTTCTTCCTTTCCACTGCTCTTTTCCAACATATTTTTAGATAGATAGTGTCCTTTTCAGATTCCATTTTAGTAGGCTAGAAGTACCACAGGTTTTACGTTTCTTTTTCTAAGAGAGGCTGCTTATTCCCCGGTCGCTGTAGTTGTCCTTTTCCTGTCTTTCTTCTGGCTGGGATTTGCCTTGCCTGGAAGATGCAGCAATGCACACCAGATCCTTGATGGACTCTTATCAATACCTCTTACAAAGGCTCCTCTGCTTCCTTGTGCCTGCTCAGTCCCTCTTGCCAGGATCAGATCTGCTTTTCTCAAGATCACACTGGTGCTATCAAGTCATCCTGTGATTAATTAGCACAGCTGGGTCTTTCCTCCTTTGTCATTTCCCTCTGGTGACTGAACTTTAGCAGGCTGCCTATCTCTGCTGTAGAAGGGTGTGCAGCACAGCTCCTGTTTGGGCTCAGTTCTTGCTGGTCTGGAGCCTCTGGGAACCTGGCATGACTCCTTGGTCTGCTCCACAGCACAGGGAGCAGGAAAATTTGGGTCCCCCCCAGCACTGGTAGAAAACCAGGGATTCGTCTCACATTTCCCCAAAGTTGCCTGAAAAAAGATGTGGTTCTGGAAAACAGTTGAGTCTGACAGACCTTCAGTCTTAGGCAAAAAGCCATTTGGTCAGAGTATTATCACCCAGCTGTATTCAGGACACAGCTTTCTGATTTTATGGATACACATATATCTTTTAGGACTAGAAATCAGCGTTGTTTTTGTCTTCATGTGTAATGTTTGACATACAATGTAAATTTACTTTTACAACATACAGACATAAAAGCTACTGTGGCTTGGACTTAGGATTTATTGATTGTAGCAAACTGACTACCAGATTTGTTGATTAAAACTTGTCTGTGCAATGGGAAAGAAAGAGAAAGAGAGAAAGAAAGAGAGAAAGAAAGAAAGAAAGAAAGAGAGAAAAGAAGAGAGAAAGAAAGAAAGAGAGAAAGAAAGAAAGAAAGAGAGAAAGAAAGAGAGAAAAAGAAAGAGAGAAAGAAAGAAAGAGAGAAAAAGAAAGAGAGAAAAAGAAAGAGAGAAAGAAAGAGAGAAAGAAAGAAAGAGAGAAAGAAAGAAAGAGAGAAAGAGGGAGAGGAAGAGAGAAAGGGGGAGAGGAAGAGAGAAAGGGAGAGAAAGGGAGAGAAAGAGAGAAAGAGAGAAAGAGAGAAAGAGAGAAAGAGAGAAAGAGAGAGAGAGAAAGAAAGAGAGAGAAAGAAAGAGAGAGAAAGAAAGAGAGAGAGAAAGAAAGAACGGAAGGAAGGAAGGAAGGAAGGAAGGAAGGAAGGAAGGAAGGAAGGAAGGAAGGAAGGAAGGAAGGAAGGAAGGAAGGAAGGAAGGAAGGATGGATATGAGGGTGAATTTTTGCACTGGATTGAAATTACTCATGCTTTAAAATTTCACTGCTGTAACTAAGCAATGAATTTAGTTTAGCACAGATCTGCTCTGTAATTTTTAAGGTATCCTGAGTAACAATCTACCTATTCATAGGTTCAGTTTAATTAATAAAATTTCTTAAATTTATACACGTCCAAATGGTAAGTTATGAATTTGACAATTATAAAGCAAGATTTGCCTCTTCCCTTGTATGTGAATGGCATGAATTTTTTCACCAGAGCCTACACAAACACACAATGCCAAACTCTAAAGTCAATGGGAGAACAGCCTGAGGCTTTTAGCTGTGGGCATTTTAAGCTGTGGACAGATGGGTTAATGCTCCCACACACTGTTTTTTTTCTTTGCTGTTTTCCCATCATTCATATAGTTAATGGCACCCATTTTGTTCCCAGCAGAGACTGGGAAGACGCATCCCCTCTACTCTATTTGTCCTTTTGTGGTGCTGATGCTCATCTTTGGTTCCAACTTACTGATCTTTTCTAGCAAAGATTTATAACCTTGTTTACATGTTAGAGAAGTTTATAATGGACAGAACCTGGCCTCTAGCTGTTGTCATGGCCCGGTTCACATAACATTTTCTAGCCTGACTTTATAATTCAAACCATTTTTATGCTGCAAACACATAAATAAGCAAGCTGAAGCTGTTGAACAAGCCATGCATGCAGCTGAGTGAGTGTGTTTGGCTTGAAAGTATCATTAAAGCAATTTCCCATGTCTGGCAGCGAGTAGGTTTCTTTTAATGATTTTATTAAAAAGTGAATTAAAGGCCAAAGGTTGCTTTCCTACAGCCCTTAATTTCCTGTTTCAGAGCCAAATGCTGTGCACAGAAATTGCTCAAAGCAGAAGACAAGGGAGCTCTCTTGCAGGATCAGCCCCTCGTGAGGGTGCTGGATCTTCAACTCCACAGCCGCACACACGTGCAAGTCTGTTCTTGCAATGCAATTTAACATTAGAGAACAGAATGACAGAATCTCAGATGTATCAATTACAGATACAATCCTGCAGAAGTGGGAAAATACTGTACTGACTCCAAACAAGACCCAAGTGCTCTCTTTAATATCTGGGATATATTTTTCCTTTTCCTGATGTCATTTTGACATCAGAGTAGCTCCAGGGAGGATAACACAGATAAGTGGGTCCTGAAGGGATGCATGGCCTTTGGCATAGCTGGACTTCTGGCATGAGTGTGCATTTTCTTTGCATCTTTATGCAGCCTGGGTGTTGCTAATAGTTTATTTATGATTTTCAGTTTGGTGAGCATGTGTACAGTATGAAGTTGAGGAGCTCCTGGTGGCCCAGCACTTGTAGAGAAGCAGGGTCATTTGCAAAGGAGCAAACCAACTGATGCAGTAAGAATAAACATAAGAACAGTAACAGTCTACAGCCTCCTTCTCCTATCTCTCAAGGCTTGTGAGAGAGAAAACATGACAACCGCAACAAAGACAATGGGTGTTAAACATGAGAGGTTTGGAGTCAGCTGGGGCATGCTTTCTGTGATATTACATTATTTGGAAAACTAAACATAAATTCCCTCCTGGTGTGCAAATGGACAGTGAGATGCAACTTGCACCTTTGCAGCACTCATGGGCCTGGTCAACTATTGGCAAGGAGCAACATGTAAAACTCCAGTCTTTAGAATACTTTAATAAAACAATCATAATTTACCCCACTGCAGGAGCTATAAACTGTAATTTAATAATGTGTTTGTAAGAGAACAGCTTTTTTAAATTACAGAAAAAAGTTTTAGTATTATTGAAGAAATGTAGTATATAAAAATATCTAATTGCTGAGGAAACAGCTTGATTATGATTTTCAGATATTTAGTATGGGAAATCATTCCAAGGAAGGGAGCTGCATTTTTATTGTAGGCTCTTGCAGAATGAGTCTCATTAAGTTTTCAAGGAATACTTTTCCAAATCTTTACCATGCGTGCAAATTACATTAAGCATGTAAGCTTTCATCCTTCTCTAATGGTCAATTCTCAAATGCAGAAGACGTTTGTTTGCATCTTTCAAGTAAAAGGAATCTGTTTCTTACAGGAAAAATCTTCATCGTGGGGGCTCTTGGATTTCTAGGTTCAATTCCTGTAAAGCACCCCCAAAACAACAGTTTTAATATTAGTTCCTGAAGTGACTTGAACTCTCCAAAAGCTCAGACTCAGGGGCAAGTTTAGCCAGGCAAAACCATGTAATTTCTGCTCCATCTTGGTTTCAGTCATCTGCTATGACACAAAATAGGATTTAGAATCATATAACTACTTCCAGCTAATAGATTTAGGCTGTGGTTCCGGGATTATTAATACCAGATCTGTGCACTACCAGCTCACCCAGGACTATAAATCTAATGTGGATCAGGCATGGACACATGATTGTGTTTTGTCAAATTAGCCAAGGGACATGATATGGAATTTATACCAGCTTTATATTTCTGTGCTAGCTGCACCCCTGCTGTGGAAAGGCAGAAGATAGCTGGTCCAATATGAAGTTAAGACAATACTGATATGCTAGAAAACCTGCTGTTATAAAAGGGGTTGGGGGGTTGTTTTTTTGACAAATGTGAATGATTGATTAGAATTTGTCTATGCTCTAGCAGCGTGTGGCTCATCTGGCACATGGCGCTGGTGGTATAATACCACAAATCTTACAGTTGGGTGCAAACCACAACCTTAACAAGAATTTGCACTTGAGTTCTTGTCATTTCCATTACCCTTGGAAATCTCTTTCTAGGGTAGTAACCATTGCTTCCTTATCACATGTTAAGGGATCAAGAGGTTTTATGCTGCTTAGTCGTATGCCTATGACAGGTCTTCTGTCTTTCAAATACAGCATGTTATTAGAGGAATCTCATGCATTTTTGTTACAAAGTAGGGAGTGCTCGGTTTTCAATAGTTAGCTTTAAAATCTTAAAAGGAGGAGTCCACATTTCCCCATTACTCTGGAGAGCTGTTTAATATTAATTCTTGGTGTTATTAAGGTTTGGAATTGGAAACTTATCTTGCCAAATGCAAAAATTGGAAGCCTCCTTAGCAGTAAGATTCTCGCATTGTCATCAAAGCAGCAGGTAGGGTACTATAAATGAAACAGCATGGCTGTAGCATACGTGTTATTGGCTGAGAAACGGCACATCGATAACACATCATGAACAAATAATCCTGTTTTGTCCTTTTACATGATTTTTTGGTGGTGGGAAATGAAGCTGTGCTGTAACTGCTGGGATGTGGTTAGGAAATTAGGCAAAGTCAGGAGGCTGGGGAGGCAGGGAGTGACCATAAAACCCATCCACATTTGTTGAGCTGATGTGGGACCCTGGCTGGTACAATATCAACAGGCAGTGGGGAAAGGGACAGAAAAGTCATAACTCTTCTGCCTCCAGGTAAGTCTCTATTTGTCAAAATGGCTGCTGCTGAAAACACCAGGTTGAATAAAGAAGATGGAAGATCAAAAATGATATGTTTTGAAGAGGAGCTGCCACAATAAATGAACATGTTCAGCCTGGTATTTTTCTACAGGAGAGAGCCCCAGTCTGCAAAACAACTTTTTTTAGGACAAGCCCTTGCAAGAACATGCAAAGCAGGTGAACACCTGCTCCAGGGAAGTCACAGCGATGTGCTTGAGTATCTCCATCTTTCCAGAGTAGTGTTCTTGAGTTTTTCACACAAGTATGACGACTTAGATCCCTGTGAGTCAATTCTATGCTTAGACTCTCCTCTCACAATCATGAAAACAATTGGTCCTGGGGACTTCTACATTGTCCCACACAGAATATATCAGTAGCACTACTGAGCAGTCCTCTGGGCATTTTGTAATGTTGGAACTAGGAAGGGGTGGAATCTGGAGGGTCCTACATGCTGTATAAGGAGGTCAGGATTGGCATTGGAGTGTAACTGAAATCAGGCTTTGACCCTTAACTTGGAAATACAAAGCTAGGTTTTTCCCTTCATTTTCCCCCTCCCAGTTCCTCCCTGGTTCCCTACATGGCTGTTCTGTATTATGATCCCTTTAAATAAGCAGCCTGTCATTAGCTTTTATCCCAGTGCTTGCTCAGCCAGACTAAAGTCTAGGTCTCTTTGTTTTTAAGACTTGCATGGTGTGTAAGTGCCAGATGTTTCCCATCTCTTGGCTCTTGGTGAAATAAACATGAACTGCCATAACCTTCACCTTTCAACTCTTACATTACCTATTCCTAAAGTACAAAAAAAATGGATGTGTGTTTATGTAGTAAGGCTTTGAACTACCTTCCAGGTTTATGTCAAAAGTCTTATTCTCTGTATGAGAAGGGACTTCAGTGCTGCTATAAAACTCACCTTCTGTACTAATGAAGCAGAAGTCTTCATGGAGGAAAGCAGTCTGGGGGGATTAGAGACCAAAGAAAATTGATGTGACTTCCAGACCAAGTCACTCAGGTCTGGTTTCAGCACTCATGGAAAGCGTAGTCTCTTCATGGGTGACAGTCTAGTTTATATTACGTAAAAGCAGCATAAATGTGCAGGTAGTCCATAAAGATTTATCTGATATGTCATGGTTTTCTGCACAGATGATGGAGTTTGTCCCTTTAATGTATTTCAGTTATCTTTTCAACTTCCCCCTCCCTACTACAGCAACAGCAAAGCTGATTTGGACTGGTTAATAAAGGAATTTTTATCATTAACAACAGCTCATCTAAATTTATCCTGGAGTTATTTTTCTTCCTTCCCTTCTTTTGCTTCTCATTTTGCGTATATTCCTTGAAGGCACTTGGGTAACTTGCTTTTGGTGAAGCATAGAGGGATTCTTCAAGTTAATACTCATGTGTCCTAAGGAAGAACAGAGAACATATAGCCTCAGGAGGCTGGAACCAGCTGTCTGATGACACCTGCACAAAGTTTCCCAGGAACAGGTAACTAGGTTTAGGTGCCTCATAAGAAAGTCACACAGCTGTTTTTACTTTTTAACTTGATTCAGTAGCATTACACAACTAAATGAGGAACAAATGGTGTAATTAAGATTGCAAAAGCATTTCAATTAGAATTCCAAGCAAACGGAATTTTAATTTGTGCTAATTCATGTCTTCCCAGAAAAATGAAGTTTTCCTTTGCAGATAGCATTTTTTTTTGTCATAGTCTCAGCTGTCAGGTGAATTAGGAAGAACAGAGCAGTGAAATACTTTAGCCACTATTCACTCATGCATACTGAGAAGAATGTGTTTTCCCCACAGTAAACAGACTAGTAGCTACATCTTTTCCCCACAGAAAGCTAAAAATCAACTTCCCTGCAGACTTGGAAAAGTCTTGCAGAGAATAATTACCATTAAACTTTTTGGGGTTTTGCAATAACCAGAATATTCTGCCTGAGTTTTGTTTTAATCCTCAAGCCAAATGTTTGGAGATTCTTTAAATAGTGGCCATTTTGCAAGATGACTCTCCTGCCCATGAAGATAAGAGCAAAACTGTAGGAAACCAGAGCCTGAAGGATGGCTGTCTCCAGGTGCTGATGAGCGTCCACGGAATTAAAGAGGGCCTGGGCTCTTTTATAACCTCTCAGTGTGTATTTCCTTAAGAAGTTGACTCTGGATGCTGGGGTCACTGAAACGCAAGTTATTTCAGACACTGGACCGAAGTGTACACGCCATGATCTTCTATAAATTCGTACTAAACCACAGCCGTCAGATAAGGAACAGTTTCTGTTGTGTCTGAGGGGAATTAGAAAATGGCACACAGTAAGACTAATGGATTTCAGGATCTTTCCACAACTTTTGCAGCACTTTCTACTATGTTCAAGTTGGTAACACTGTCTGTTTAAGCTCCAATCCCCATTGCATATGGTCAGGCCATTCATCCATTCAAGGACTTATTGAAGATGCAATGAAGTAAACTCAGAAGTTTCAGCTATGGCACACACCTGTGTGCCTTCATCATTTCCTTATCCTTCATAGGTGTCTGGTATCTTTCCGTGAAAGCTCTAATCTAGCAACCTATACATAGATTTAGGAATTAATTTTGCTATAACTTAACCTTGACCAAACAGTAGCACATTTCAGTAACATCCTAAAAATGCAAGGAAAATATTAACATTGAATTTTCTGCCTAATGCCAATCTGCTCATTGTTGAGCAAGGACTTTATTAGACCTTACTGTAATTTAGGAAATACATTTGGGTTATATATATGCACATATATATATATTTAAGATATCTATACAGGACTACAAGAATTTTTTCTGTTTCCTTAGATCCTGACAATCTCATTCTTGTTAGACAATGCTTTACTTTATGTGTAGTCTCTACTGAAGCTAAAGGTTTTTTATTTCCCCTCAGTATTTCTGAATATCCTGCTAGGTAATTTTTTTGAGTTTAGATAGTGGCTTAGATAATTTAGAAGAAAGATAGAAGAGGGGCATCCCAGAACCTCTCTAGGCAACCTGGCCCTGTGTTCAATCACCCTCACTTTAAAAAAAGTGCTTTTTTACATATAAATGGAATTTTCTAAATATCAATTTGTGTTCATTTCCTCTTGCTCTGGCACTGGGTGGCACTGTCTGTCTCGGTCTTCTTTAGTCGGCCCTGTCAGGTATTTAAAAAGATTGATAAGGTCCCTCTGAGCCTTCTCTTCTCCAGGTTAAAAAATCTCAGTCTCTTCTCATGTGAGGTGCCCCAGTACCTCAGCTGTCTTTGGGGCCCTCCACTGCACTGCCTCCAGTGCGCCCATTCTCTCCTTTGCTGGGGAGGCCCACTCTGGGTCCAACATTCCAGATGTGTCTCACCAATGCCAAGTATAGCGGAAGGACCACCTCCTTCAACCTGAAGGCAACACTCTTCTTAATGCAGCCCAGATGCTGGTGGCCTTCTTTGCTGTGAAAGTTCATCTTTGGCTCCTCTTGTTTAGCTTGGTGTCCACCAAAGGCCCCAGATCCTGTTTTGCTAAGCTGCTTCCCAGATGGTTAGCCTACAGCCTGGCTGGTGCATGGGATTGCTCCTCGCTACTCAACACTTCCCTATGTTGAACATTATGAGATTCCCCTTGGCCCATCTCTCCAGTTTTTTAGATCCTTCTGAAAAGTAGCACACCCATCAACCATTCTGAATAATGTGCAGACTTGCTGAGGGTACTCTCTGTCTCCAGGTTGCTAATGGAGTTGTTCAACAGTATTGTGCCAAGCCCTACTACATGTTCCAATGCTCATGTTCTCCCTGGTACCTTCCTTGTTACGCTCTTTTAGAATTATAGAATCATAGAATGGTTTGGATTGGAAGGGACCTTAGATATCACCCAGTTCCAACCCCCTTTCATGGGCAGGAACATATCCCACCAGGGTACTCAAGGCCCCATCGAACCTGGCCTTGAACACTTACAGGGAGGGGGCATCCACAGCTTCCCTTGGCAATCTGTGCCAACGTCTCACCACCCTTGTCGTGAAGAATTTCTTCCTAATGTCTAATCTAGGTCTTCCCCCTTCCAATTTAAAGCTGCTCCCCCTCATCCTGTCACTACTTGCCCTTGTAAAAAGTACCTCCCCAGCTTTCCTGTAGACCCTTCAGGTACTGGAAGGTCACTATGAGGTCCCCCCGGAGCCTTCTCTTCTCCAGACTGAACAACCCCAACTCTCTCAGCCTGTCCTCATAGCAGAAGTTCTCCGGCCCTCTGATCACCTTCATGGGCTCCTGTGGACCGGTTCCAACAGTTCCATATCTTTCTTATGTTGGGGATTCCAGAACTGGACACAATACAGCAGATGGATTCTCACAAGAGCAGAGTAGAGGGGCAGAATCACATCCCTTGCCCTGATGGCCACACTTCTTTTGATGCAGCCCAGGACACAGTTGGCCTTCTGGGCTGTGAGCACACACTGCTAACTCATGTCGAGTTTCTTATCTATCAACATCCCCAAGTCCTTCTCCACAGGGCTGCTCTCAATCACATCAATCCCCAGCCTATATTGAAACTGTGGATTGCCGTGACCCAGGTGTAGGATCTTGACTTTGGTCTTTTTGAACCTTATGAGGTTCACACAGGCCCAGTTCTCCAGCTAGGCCAGGTCCCTCTGGATGACATCCCATGCTTCTGATGTGACAACTGCCCCACTCTTCTTGATATCATCTGCAAACTCGCTGAGGGTGCACCTGATCTCTCTGTCTATATCATCAATGAAAATAGTAAACAGCAGCGGTCCTGGCTATACTCCTCACCTGTCCCATATCCCTCAGGACCTTGAACTCCACTAACATATGAACACTGCATCCCAGGCTGCTCTAATCTTGATGCCACTGGTCAGCTCACTTGCATTTGTTACTATCAGGTCCAGTATTGCATCCCTTCAGGTAGGGGTTTCTGTTACCTGGGTTAAGAAGTTATTTTCAATGCACTCAGAGTTTTGTCCCAGTACTTCATCATTTAGCTGGAGCACTTTGCCCAGAAGGCGGGTGGTTGCTCTGATAAAAAGCAATCAGGTATTTTAGTGAAAACAACAGTAATTTTGCTTGTGTGAAATGGCATTTAAATTCCTTCTTGGCATCTTTCTAGCATACTGTGAGAGCAATCAATGTACATCAAAACACATTCTGAGTTGTTATTTTTTCCTGTTACCTGAAGACAGTAAATCACAGAGTTGTTACAGATGTTACCCCAGTTAGGAATAAACCTTTAGCACTGATTTCAGTAAAAACACAAACACTTCTGTAGCCAAACTACAAAGTTTTATGGCTGTGGTTCTTTGAAACAACTAATAAATATTTGTTTGCCATTTCTCTCTGGGGCAACTGTCCACTTGCTAATTTACACATCACCAAGAGGCCATTTAACTCTTGCCTATAGGTATTAAACCCTATCCATTACTGTGTCGTTGAAAATATAAATTGTCTGGAGGTTGATAGATGCTTGGAAAGGAATAAAAACAGCTTAACCCATGGTAGGTCATCTTGAAGCAAAGCTCAGGATCTCCCAAGAGCCTTATAGTTTCTGATATGACTTAACAGCAGTGTTTCTGGTGTAAAGACTGTGTATAATGCTGTCAAGCACTCTTCCACAACTATCACTGTCCTTTGGAAAGGATGGAGCTGCCTAACACTTGGCCTTCACATTTCTGGATGTTCTTCGGCTTTTCTTTGTCCCCTTCTGCTGTCACATCCAGGCCAGCAGCAGTCACTCTCACTAATATTACCTGTCTTACCCAAGATTTGCACACATCTCGCCAGATGTTTCCAAATAGATCAAGTCTTCAGACTTCTCTTCAAGATCATAACCCTCAGCTTGGCAACCAGGTGTCGAGCTCTTCTCTGGGCTTATTTATAAGTGCACATACATCCTAGGGTTTTGTATGTTTGTGTTCTTTGAAAACCTCAGCTCTTTCCCTGGAGATTTGTCCTTCATCAGTTCCTGTTTGTGGGTCCCTTGTTGATAACCTGACTCCCAAAAGCCTGTGAATTAGCCGGCTGTAGTTGCTTATTTGTTTTCCTTCCTGTTTGGCTTGAAAAACCTGCTCTCTGTAATGTTTGTTATTAAAAACTTTAAGAGAATTGCTCTTGCGGAATTTATTTTTGGTTTTGTTAATTACAATTCTCCCTTTTTTGCCTCATGTTCATCCCGTCTGCCTATGCCCAGCCCTTGAAACCAAGATTTCTCTATAAATTTAGCAGCTAAGCAGGTGCAGTAGAGGCGTAAGTAATACACTTTGTGAACATGAATGTGCATCCATAAGGGTGCATGGAAGAGGCAGACAGGGGGGTAACAGCCCTTGCTATCTGCTGTGGGCTAGCTTTGCATGGCATCTGCAGGTGGTCCCACATCCCTCCAACCTGGCTGTCCTCTGACCTCGTGCGTTAGCACAGCACTGTGCTGAAGTGAACAGATATTTCTCCTCCTTTGGATGGGGACACGATGTGTGCCATGCTCACCACAGGACTCATGGGCAGCTTGGACCAGATTGTAAATATCCTGGAGGTATTTTGCTCTTCTTCACACCATGGATTACTCAAGGCTGTGCCTACTATATGCAGCAAGAATAGTAGATTGGAGAGCACACACTGGAGTGTTAAGCAGCTTAGAGCTGATAATTCAACTGTCATTCATTATTTCATTCTTTGTGTAAAACCTACAGATCCTGGAGAACAGGCAGTATTTGGAAGATGCCATCAGTATCTAGACAGCTTCAAGTACTCAGGTCTTAGCACAGCTGAAAGACTTCATGAGCTCCTCTGGAAGTGAGCAAAAACACAAGGAAGCAGCAAATCTGAAATACTTACATGACCTGCCCAGGGACTTGCTCTCACTGATGTCTTAAATGGGTGCAGATGATTCTGTGGGAGGTGTATGGTAGAAAGGTCTCACCGTGTTCCTTCACATGAAGATCACCTCCTCCAACTTTGCCAGCAGCATCTTCAGTAATGCCAATTACAGTGACCAACGCATGAGGTGGAAACTTGTCCCTGGGAATAAGTGTTCGGCCATGAGCAGAGTTGAAGATAAGCCTACTTTAATGACATCCTGGACTGACAACTGTTTTTCCTCTTACAGACTGCTGAACACCAGCCTCTTATTTCTGCTCACACATTGCAGAGCATTCATGTACAAGTGCTGCAAAACACTTGAAAGGTGACATTATTTATGGCTTCTCAGGCTGCCTCCCTTGTGCTCTGACTTATGAGTGCTCCTATAAGCTCAATAACATGTCTTTTTTCCAAACAAGAAAGTATAGTTGCACATGGGAAAGGGTCTCCCAAGCACCAGCACTTTGCAAGTGAACCATTTCAACCCCACTGCTACTCAACAATAGCCTGTGAGCTACAGATTCATCTTTTGTTGAAAACACCAACACGAAGCTGACCATAAAATAAAGAAACATTGGTTATGTTTTTTTTTTTTTAATAACTCCCAACTACTGTGAACTATGGAGGAACAGAACTGCAAAGCTGGCCATTAAACTGTCTGCTCTTTCCTGTTTGAACAGAACCTCTCCAGGGTTTTAGTTGCCTCAACCACCATGGGTCAACATCCAGGAAGGAAGACGTTTCTAAGGAAACCACGGAGGCTTTCTACCAAGGTGGTTGCATGAAAGCACTGCAACTGGTGAGAGTGACAAAAAGCAGTTCATTGGATAATGTAGAAAAAGGTAAAAAATTATTGCATGCAGACTGTTTTTATAATGAGGCCATTCAGGCATAAAATCACTTTAAATAGGTAGTTTGTTTCCACATTGCAGAATTATTTTCGTCCTGCTCTTTCAAGGAGGAGTTTATCTGGGCACGGTGGTGTATAAATAATAAATAGCCCCGGGGGCAAGGCATTTTTACTTTTTTCCCCCCGCTTCGTATCCTGTTGCAGTTGGTCTCAGGCTGCAAAATGAATTTTGTTTTCTGAAATAATATTATTTACTTTGAGTGCAGTCCTCTGCGAGAGGCCATGAATTCTCTTCTGCAGTTGCAATGTCCCACACTAGACAGGAGCTTTACAGTCCAGCATTTTGTTAAATGGCTTTTCTGTGGCTTGCAGGGCAGTTTGCTATGAGGACAGGTACAGTCCCATTAGTTCAGGGACCTCCAAGAAAGCTCTATGTGTGCATCCAGTGTTTAGACTTGACTGTGGGATAACAACAGTCCAGGGATAACCCCATGGAGACCAGAAGTGCAGGATCACCCTGAAGTTTGTAGATTAGAGAAGTAGGTGACAGCCTCTGTGCTGGAGATACACTACTGTGAGACTCTCCCAACAGACACAACAGGTTCTTCAATCTCTCATGATGCTGAGTACCTCTGAAGATATTTCTAACTAACTGCATCTGATATCACAGCCAGTGAGATCAGGAGGTCACACGAGCATCTGCTTCTCCTCTCCCAGGGTCTCATCCTGCTCACTAGGAGCCTATGAGTACTGTCCCCATGTCACTATCAGGAGGGCTGAAAGGAGCCTGCTATTAACATGTGCTTTGAGGAACTGATTTAGTGTCTCAACAAGCCCAGACATCTGGATGGGTGGGGGTGGTGATCAGCAGCTGATTTAGACCTAATGAGAGGAGAAGGAGGCTGGAGCAGCCATGGAACTCACCCTGTTCACTGCTGCTCTCATTTAAGTTTGGGGAGCAGTTTGGACACATTACCAATGGCTTTTCAAAATTCATTCACAGGGGCTCTCAGTCTCTCTCAGCTATGACACTTGCCATTTGCTCTTGACACAAGCTTTATGTATTTTTACCCCACACTTCAGTCCCTACGGGGAGCTCTTGTTAGGTAGAGCAGAACTGGACTGAATAAACAACAAATATTTAGGAGCCTCAGGGCATGAAAAAAATGGAAATTCCCTTTCTCTAACCTCCTTGTAGCCTCAGGCTTTCCCTATAGGCTTAATAGGAAAGAAGGGAAGTGAGGGAACTGGTTCTTCTCACCTCTTTTTTTTGACGTATCATCAGGGATGAATGTTGGTTGTGAAAGAGGCAAAAACACAGGACTTTGGTATGGGAAACTCAAGGTTCAGTGGGGAAATCCCAGAAGGGAATACACAGCAGGTGGCTCATAGAGGCGGATAACAGGGACCTGCAGTAGGGAAAAGGTTGGGTTCAATGGACTCAAGTGAAGAGGCTCCATCATGTATACTAGAGAGGTCCAGGGATTGTGTCAGAAATTTGACCCAGGGGAAATAAATAGAAAAAGTTAAGGAAGGATCAGCCTGAAATGATCCAGACACACAATAAAGTCCCAGGTTGCTGGAGGGGGAGGGAGAGAAATTCTTGTTCTCCTCAAAGAGCATGAGTGATTAGCTCTAAAAGCCATGTGCGGGTGCTCCTCTGTGGCTGCTGCTGTTCAAGATAAAATAACAGGTCATCTGTTGAAGCAGAGGTCCTCCCAGACTGAAGTCTAATTTCTGTGCTCCAGGGGTTTAAGTGCTGGTTCAAAGGTCACTGGGCAACACCAGTCACCGAGCAAGGATAAAGCTTATTTTTACTAAAATCAGAGCTCACGGAGCAGGACTCTGCGCTCAGTCTATCATATGCAGTTGGTATCTGCAAAGTCTCAGCAGGGAAGGAGGTGTTTGGAGATCAATAAGCTAGACGGGTGGTGCCAGAGGTGCTGGTTGTGTCACCACACTGAGATAGGGACTTACTTACCTTCACTCACATAGTCAAAAATTTTGAAGTGCAGACCTGCAAATTAAATGTCAGCAGTTAAAAATAAGCCTGAGGGAAGCCCCCGTGGCTCCATTCTCTTGCACCAAAACTTCCTATGTCTTTGTCCAGGAGCCAAGTTATTGCTGCATAAATTGTACCTTCAGCTGCATGGTGGATGATCTTTCTCCCAGCAAAAGATGCAGAATGCTTGCAAATAAATGTAGGTCTCACTAAGCTCTTCACTCACACACACAAAAACACAACTTTTTTTAAATGGAAACATTCATATTTGTGGTTTGAAAGGGCCTTTCATTTCAGTTGCATGCCTTTGGTTTCTTATTACTGGAACAGCAGTTGTTAATAGGGTTAAAAGGGTGAAACACAGCAGGGACAGCAGCACCTGAAGCACAGCAGGCACCCAAGGCCTCCCTAGGTGCTTGGCACAGTGATGCCCCTGTCCTTACTGGAAGGAGAATTGTCATCAACCGAACCTGGAGGTGGGCTGCAGGAGAGCTAGAGCAATGAAAAGGTCACATGGTGGTAGCCTAGAAAACAGATTTTCTTTTTTCTTTTTTCCCTAGACAGCATGGAAAAACAGTGCAAAAGGGATGTAAAGTAAAATGAGAACACCTTTATCAGCCAGGTAAAGCTATAGAGAGAACTTATCAATTCAACATAATGCTTGTATTAGGGGGGCATTAGATAAAATGGCACTAGAAACTTTGGAAAAATAAACTAATTAGGATGCTTAGGAACCTGAGACCTGTTTTAGACTAGATGTTAGTTCACATTTCACCTGGGCCATGAATTTTCATCCTAGCCTCTTCACCTACACAGGAATCTTTGTTTTTCCTCTAACAAATTACATATTTGCAGTTCTTGGTTGTCCTCAAAAAACCACTGCCCTTCCCCAGAAAGAAATAACCCTCCAACAAACTACAACAGGACTGTAACACAAAAGCTCTCAGGGGCTTGTTGAGGTGCCTTGCAAATCCTTCAAGGTTTTAAAATGTTTGCCCATTATAAGCAGGAGTAGCCTTTTTCCCTTACAAAGTGATCTATTTCACAGCTTTCAGCCAAAAGTGTCAAGCAATCAAGCAGGAGTTATGCCTTAACAATTGCTAATATATTTCAACACCTAATGAATCTATGCAAAAAAGCCAGGTAAAGGGTAGAAACAGCCTAGAGTTAACCCCTGCCCTGCTTGCAAGAGTTTTTATCCCCTGCCTCCCAGTCATGTTTTTACTGTACGGCAATTAATTAAAGAGATCAAGATAGAAGAAAAATGGAAACCTTATTACTGGTGTTGTATTTCCATGCTAGCTTTGCCCAGGGAAAAAGTTTCCCAGGAGATTAGCTAATAGTTAAGCTATTAAAGGCTTCAAAACTGGAAAGGTTATTTGCAAGGTCAGGCAACTTTACTAAGCTGGTAGTTTCAAAATTATCCTGGGTTCCTTTACTAATTCATCTATCAAAATGACACATTTTAAATTATAGATGAAAATGGAACAGATTTAAGTTCCTGTCAGGTAACCCCTGCATGAAAACTACACATTACAAGCCTCTAACCGTAGTAATTTTTAAGTGAGAATGAAACATTTGTTCTTATTATGAAGTGCTGATTTACTACAAATTCACAAAGAACCAGCCTTCACACTGAAAACACGCAATCTAACCAGCTTCTTCCAGGTGTTTCAGGCAGTTAATGCAACATTATTCCCCCACTAGCATTAATTATCTTTTTGAATCCCAGTTAAAGGTAAGGATTCACTTTCATAAGACAGGAAGCAAATACACAGAAAGGAGAGATATAAATGAGGGCTCTTCTCACAGATTCACTAAGTTAAACAAAAGTTTCTTTATAGGAATCCAAGAGATCCACAGGGGACAGTTGTGCTCCTGCAACCTATCTCAGGGCAATACTAAACCTCACCTGGACTCAAGGTAGGTCAGCTGTGTACAATATGCAAGACCTGTGTCCATTGGTGTTACAAGACAAGTGTTCTGGACCAGTGACTAGGCCCAAGGGTCTGTTGTTCCCTTTCTGCTTCAGCTTTTGAATCCCCCATCTGTGTCAGTATTTAGATCATCCAGGTCTGATGCCACCTGCTAGGAAGGGTGTGTGGGGTTTCCAGACTAGCTCTGTCATTCAGCTGTTGATCAGCTTTGCATTATTCTTAACACTAGGACTGCCATTTGGGGATAATTCCAGAGTGGGCACAGCAGAAATTGCATCTGAAATATTTTGCTTTGGAGAGGTTGAACACCTCTTAGATTTGAAGTCAGGTGCAGAACAACACTTGCTCCTTTTCACAGGAAGAAAGTAGGGTACAAAGTCAGGAGGGGTTAAAGGAATCTACAAAGCATTAATAGGCAGGCGGGTCCAGCCAGGGCTGGATCACACAGGGGAAATCCATGCTATGTTTGAGATGAGCCCGTAAACCTCAGTTTTGTTTACAGCTGAGGTTGTCACTGGGGTTTCAGCTCTCTACTGAAACAAGAGGAGCCAGAGCCTTCATGAGTGGGACAGAGCTGCTGAGCCTGGTGCTGCTGCTCCAGATTGTCCTCTGCTTGGACTGCTGCCCTGGCTCCCTGTGCCACACAGGTTCTCTCACATCTCTGAAGTGTGGCAGATGCACACAACATGTTATTCTGCTGATGGACCAGTCTAGGAACGGCTCCAGAGATACATTCCTTGTTACAGTCCATGATGCTGTGATAGTCATTCTGAGGCTCCAGGCAGGATTTTGCAGAGGAGTGTGCTCTCAGCCTTCTTCTGAAAGCAGGTCCCTCTAAGGACTATCAGGATGGACAAAACACGGGTCATTATTTCAGAAAAAGAAAATCTTGAGCATCAAGTCAGTCCTTCAGCACTGAGGACGGATATGTCCTTGGCTTAAACAAAACAAGTTCCAGCCTCATAGGGAATACTTGTAAGGCTCAGACTGACAGATCCTGTGGTTTTTGTCTTCTGTGCACAACACTTGGATCTCACAAGAGCTAAATCACCCATGGACCTGTACTCTCATGGCCAGTGTTTGCTGTCAGAAGTATGTGTGCCGTTCCGTTGCTGGCTTCCTCAAAACGTCCAGTTTTGTGGGCAGTAGTGGATGTGTTGCTTTTCTTTCCATCTGGCCCCTCTGTGTCCTCCAGCAAAGGAGTCAGCACTTGTGGCTGCAGCTGTAGCAAAACCCATTTATCAAAGCTTGGATCGTTTTCTTTCCCAGATGAGGCATCTGGATCTGTGGCTTGTTCAACTAACAGCCTTGCTGGCAGGGTTGCAAGCAGCTCTGAAGCTAAATAGTCATAGGGAGGCTTGGGCAGGAGCTCACCTGTCCTATAGGGCACTTTTCATTCTTTCTTTTCAAAGGGTGGGACTCATTGGAATAAATTTTGTAGACATACAGTGAAAAATGCTACTGGATAGTAACAAGCTCCTTTCAAAGTCTCTGCTATCACATCTCCTGCTACTTCGAGAATTGCTCCTATCAAGATAATGTGTTTATAATTTTTTTTCATCATGAATCATTTGCAAAATATTCAGGCAGCAGGACATATGGAAATCATATTTTTACTGCATTACACTTTAAAGTGATCTCGTTAAGTGATCTCGTTAAGAATGCAGGGGCTCACAAGTTGTAGGACACTGTTTAATGCCTAAGGCATCACCCAGAGGTGATGGGAGCAGAGGAATTCAAAACTTCTTGGTCTTTCATCTTTGGGGGATCACTAGACTATCTTGGTGCTGGTCACAAATCTCCAACTGTTTTTTTTTTCCAGAGACGACCTGGGGTTTGGTTATGTGAACACCACCTGTATCCTCGGAACTTGTGTTTTCTCTATCAGAAACTGAAACCTCCACTGGTGAGTAGCTCAGTCCTCAATATCCAGCCTGACCAAGGAATTTATAATGATGATAAGAGCAGCATCACCTATCTTGGCAATAGCTCTGGCGCTGGCATCTCCCTGCTGCCACAGAGCTGAAACTGAGAAATGAATGATGGTGCAAGCAGGAGATTTCAGGAATGGGACTTCCTGATCATGGTTGTTCCTACCCTTGATTTCTTGCCTGGCACATCCCTGACTGCACAAATTACAGCTTATCTAGCTCCATCCATGCCTACTGCCACTGAATTGCCTTTTTCCTAGATGAAGTCGACTCTTAGCATCCTTATGCTTTTTATATGGGATAACAGAACATAATTATGAATCAACTGTAGAACCTGCCCACAGCTCTGGTCATTGGTTACATGGTAACTCCGAAGCAGCATTCAAAAAGGCATTTCAAGGCTAGCTCTGTTTGCTGTTTTAATTTTTAACTTTGCCCTTCTGAAGGTGAGCGGAGCCTTGCATTCACACAGAATTCAAGGGGTAAGAAAATACATCAACTAAGCTGATAAAAAAGCAGCCCAGATCTATGTGGGCAGAAAAGTAATATGCTCTGCAGAAGCAGGGAGGTTGGACGAAAGGAAGAGCAAGACGGGAAGACAGACATCTGCCATGCAGCTCCAGCACTTGTAACAGAAACAACGTGTTTGTTCCTACCAGAGCACATACTCATTCACCCGGACAATTCTACTGTCACATGCTGCACACCAGATAAAACCATACATCAAAGTTACTGAGCACTTGCTAAGCATCAAGCGTGGCCATTTATCATGTAGCGTTACATATACACTATTTCACCACGGAATGCAGTATGTTGTGCTGGAACACAGTGGCAGCCACCTCTAAACATGCTGAACGATCGAGCATTTTTGTGCTGAGGAAAGCATCACTTAGCTATTACACTGTGACCAGCAGGTTCATTTTGTTTCTTACTTAAGTCTCTCTGCTGAAGCATTAAAACTTTCCTCATTTGAAATCTCTTTGGTGGGAAAACTTTTTGGGTTTTTTTTCAGCAGGATGCACTTTATACTGGCACCTTTCTTAATTTCATCTCTCAGATTTACTCACTCAGTCTCTGGAACAAGAAATGACCAAGCAGACATATGTATTCTAGTTGAACACCGTGAAGTCCTTAAACTGCAAACTTTCTTTATGGGACAGTATACGGGTTATTATTAAACCAAAAAACATATGTGAATAATTGAGGATAGGGATCCAGTATTTAGCTCAGAAAATGTGAAGTCAGCTTACTGAGAATAACATATCTCTGCATATTGACCTGTTGCTGACAACAAATATATTTCATTATTACCTGGATAGCAATGAATGAGGGGTTTTTCCTCCTCTAAATGAAAGCCAGTTGAAAGAAGCTGGCAAGAGACAAATGATGCTTATTCTACCCCTGCTTTTACTTAATGGCCGATATCAAGATCCTCAGCATTCACTGGTGACATTACTATTAAAAACATATTTCTTATCTGGCTCTTTTAGTCCTACAAATTGAGCACGGAAATAAATCTGTGCTGATGGAGCAGTGGGCATGCAACCATGGGAAGCTGACCCTGGGCTGGAGTCCACTGAGTTGTGCACCTGCCTGGGCTGAGTTCACTGAACATCATCTTCATATGGGGAACCCCAAAACCCTAATCCTCAAGGAACCAAAACATGATGACCTCACTGGAGGGGATGCAAAACTCAAAGAGGGCATGAGGCACGTCACTGCATACATCCAACTGGTTCTTTATGGAGGAGGACTGGGACATCGGTATCTGTGTACAATACTTCATGTGGCAACCCCACCTGGAGGGACAACCAAAGGGTGCTTGAATAGCAGCAGAGCATGCTGAGTCACTGTGCTATGCACGCCAGTCTTGGCAGGAATCCATCCTATTTATTCAATATATAAGTATATGAATACAATATTGCAAAATAATCCCTGGCAATTTGTGTGTGTGTGTGTTCTTCTGAGCAGTATTTTGTGTGTGCATGATAGATGATATAAAACCACTGTCCTACCCAGATCAGGTCTCTAGGACTAAAAATATATGTTGAATTAAATTTTCATATGAAATTCTAGCTTTGGTGAGTACTGGAAAACATTACTTTCTCCTTTCCCCCTTTATCCCCAGAAAGGCTTTTAATGGGGCAGATGAGTAAATGTTTCACAGTCTTTTCCATTATGGGAAATGTTTTTATGACCACAAATGTTGCTGAGAAGAACAGAAATTGCCTTACCAGATTGGCTTAAGGTACTAAAAAAATACTTCAATGGTTACTAATATCATATGGCAAGATGGGACCATACAGTGAATCAGATGAAATTTAATAACAAGTGAAAATGTCATTTTTATTTACATTAACCAAACATGAGTTGGAGGTTATGTTTTGCCTCCAGCTTATCTGAATTTCTCTTTTTTATTATCTGTCCTTGGGGCATGGACAAAACTTTACCTGATTATCTGGGGTCAGCAAAGAAAGACATAACTTCAGGTTTCTTAAGATCTACAGATGGGCTGCTTCAGCGTGCTGGCAGTGTGCACAGACATGATTGAATAACTGCCATGGGGGATTAGGGTATCTGGTGACCAGTTCTAACACTGATAGGAAAAAAACAATCTTTCCTTGGAAAGACACCACTTAAGGACCAAGTGGAAAAAAGACAGAGGACTGGAAGGAGAAGAAAAGCACTGGCTACCTCCATATTTCATGCCAGTTCAGATATGGCCACATCTTGTTAATATTCATTTTGCAAAGTTTTTAGCTAGGAACACGTTCAGTTGTTTAGCCACAGGAGAAGATACCATATATCAGAAGAGGACCCCCATATCTCCTCCTACAGAGTGGCCAAAATCCACCCAGTTCTCCTAGGAAGGGACTGAGCTGTATTCCTCATTCTTGAATTTAAATGCAAAAGGGAAATCTTGAAGTCTCAGGAGCTGGCTGATGGGTATCACTGAGTATGCAAAAGCCAAACTCACTGCAGGGACTTCAAAATATAAACCATGAGGTATCCAAACTTGTGCCCTGCAAGCAGCCCAAATTAGGAAATCATATCCCTTTCTCTCCCCTTGCAGGACTCCCTCAGAAATCATATGATAAGGTATCAAAACATCGATCCTGTTCTGCTCCATTTTCCTTTCAGCTCTACAAGGACAACATGGGATGAATTGATCATACAAGATTGATGAGACCAATTGAGGAAGTTAGGATGAAAATCACTTCCAGATTTAACACCAGGTTTGCCTTTGCACTCCAACTGAAAACACAGCCATATTACATGAGCGTAAGTGACTCGGGAAGGTACTAACCACTTTGGATCCAGGCTCTTTATGTAGTTTTTGTTTGCGATATTTTTCCATCGTGTCTGAGCATAGTTTAGTTTAATGTCAAAGTGAATCTGAGACTGATAATTTTTATGATTTTTTACTGAGAAAAGACTTTAAGCTACTTACTTTGGCTGTACTTCCTACCCTGCAGAAGTTATTTATCCAAGCACAGCAGCAAAGTGGGTCAGGGGAGGAATAAAAAAGAAACTGCCCACAAAAATCTTGAATCTCTTGTAGAAGTTGGATTAAGACTCAAGACACTGGGCAGAAACTGCTTGCCACATTCTCAGTTTCAAAGGAAAGATGTCAGCTCAGACATGGATGTGAAAAGGCTGCAAAACTTGAGTTGCAAAATCCCACTCCCATGGTTTGTAAGGCTAGCCACAAAACAGGCAGTAGAGAGAGGGATTCATCTCTCAAAGCTGCTCTGCCTTTACCTAAAAGGTACGTAAATCCCAAAGAGCAAGTTGCTTCCTTGGCTCCATGAAAATAAAGTGGAGAAAGCGCTTCGGAAAATGTGGGTAAGCAGCAGTGCTCACAAGGAGGACCGGAGGAGGAGTGGGGAGAGAAAGTTTTTTCCTGCAGTTTCTACTGCAGACTGCTCTCTTCAAGATTAATAGGAGAGTTGCACCTTTTCCCAACTCCCTGAAGTGAAGAGAGCTTTGCCCTAGGGGTGAACTGGGATGTGCACAGATAGCATTGGTGACTGAAAGACCCATGTGAGAAATATAAAGAGCTCAAGTTGCAAAAAAACTGGCTTAGGAGTGAAACATGAGAGAAGTATGTAGCTCCCTGTAGCTCCAACTTAACCATTAAGCTATAGCAAAACCTTGGACTAACAGGAAAAATCACCTCAGTGCAGCTGGGAGAACTGGAAAACATGCTCATATAAAAAGACATTTGCAGAGTAGCCAGAGAAAGAGGAGGTCGCACCATTTGTGAAAGCAATCTGTGTGGATGAGCAGGGAAGCACAAGCAATGCTGGCGGCTCAACTAATCAAGCAGGATCTAACATTAATAAACCAGAAACAGAGGAAAGGGGATAAGTCCTGGTACCGCTGTTGGCAGAAGGATGTTTTCTCTCTTCACAAGCAGGAATCCAGCCACCCACAAAAACTCAACGTTATTTCTCCTTGTATTAGCCAATTAAAACCCTAATCTTAACTCCAATGAACTTTAGGTGTTACTGTACACTGTTACTTATTTGTGCCTCCCTGTACTGATGAACAATTCTACAGGACCACAAGCAAGCAGTAAGACACTTCCACCTCCAGTGCAGCTAAAGGAAGTGATATCATCCTGGGGAAACTCATGGACCAAGGTGATGAAACAAATGAGATTTTCAGGATCACTCAAAGATGAAGAAGGAGTTAAATGGAGCTTTGTTCTTAATATCCATAGGAGCATCATTACTGGGGTAGTCCCAGCTGGGGAAGAGACAGAGGTTGTGCAGCGTCAGGCAGTGTACCTCAAACAGATGTTGCTGGGCAGGCTGGAAGAGCTGTCTCCTGGATTCCAGCTCTCTCAGGGAATCTGGCCTTGATTAAGCTGGCAAAATGTATTCTTGGGAGTGAGATTGCCAGGGCATCAGAGACAGACCTGTGAGTGAGCTCCACCTTTCCTCACCCTCCAGGAAATGTCTCAAAAGAGGAAAAGCTGAAAGGTGCATGAGATAGTATGAACAGACTTTCAAACAGGAAAACGGGTAACTTCTGGGGTAAGAAGACTGGTATTTGCACAATAACATTCTGGAATGACTCCAGATTCCCTTGATTGAGGCCAGATTTGTTTCTTTTACGTCCAAGCAAGTCGGCTGTTAGGTTGCGTCTTTCCTGAGGTGTTTCCATGACTACTTAATGAAGCCCTCCCACTAGTTCCTCACTTGAAAAGTAGGAATTCAGACAAGCTTGAAGAGCCTTTGGGGAAAAATAGCGGAGTAAATGTGATTTCTCCTCTGATCATACACCATAGATCCACGAGGTGATTAGAACCAGAGGTGAGACCCATGGGCAAATTGGAAAATATTGTTTGACTCATCTCACATGATCTTTCCTCACCAAAATGTTAGGAAACCAAACTGTGTTGTATGGAGCAGCCTCAGATTGCTCGCAGATGTCAGGATGAAGAGAAGTTCATTTCCCTTTGTGAAGGAAAGGTCACAAAGGAGCACAACTCATGGCAGCCTCCACCAGTGAATATGTACCCAACAAAGATGACAAAACGCTTCCATTCGGAGACATTTTACACACAAAAAGCACATTTTGCAACTCTGACTTGCATTAGGGTGAGCTTAGTTGTGAGTATTCAGTTGCTGACACCCGCTACCCCCTGATATTTGCAAAGCACAGTTCCTCGAGGCGAGTGATTTCCAAAGAGACTGATTGTGCAAATGAGTCGTGGTGGATGGTCAGAGTGGAAAAATGCACAGCTGGAGGAGTGGTGGAGCTATATATTTTGCAGTGTTTGGATTGTTTGTGAACGTAGCCTGAGTCAGCAGTCTGCGTTTTCTCCCAGGCAAGAATAGATATTTCAGACAAACTTTGCTATCCTGTTGTTGTTTCCTGTGTATAAGAAATGACCTGAAAGCAGAGGAGACAATGCAGAAAATTTTGATGTATGAAGGGTATTAAAAAGCCAGGAACATTTGAAAATGGAACTTTTCAGCATCTGAATTATATAGCAGCAAAGAGTTGGAGAAAAGAAGGGGATTAGCGACTGACTGGGGAAACAGGTGGCTGCACCACGGGAGCCAACAGGGAGATGTAGTAGACACTTAAACATAGTGAGGAAGAGGAAAAAGAAGACTTTCTGCCTGAAGTGTGTTGGTGTGTACCACTCTGGAGCAGGGTGCATTGCTGGAGAGTATCTCCATTTGGTCCCATGGGATTGTGCAGGCGAGTAGCTGCTTCTGTGCCTGATGAAGGCCAAAGAAGTCTCATCATCACAGTTTGCATGGATGCTGGGCACCTCTCCTAGCTCCATTTGTAATGATTCTCTACTTCATCCATAGGTCTGTACTAGGCTGGACTGGGCATCCCCCATATAAGGGTTTATGAATTTTCTCTTGGAGTCATCCCTGAAGACGGGAGTTCAAGAGTTTTGAAGACTGCAGAGATCTGGGGTCTTTGTTTTCCGCAAAGCAGCATATCTGCAAGACCTTCTCATTGTGGGAGCCACCTGTAAGCAGTACTGTTTCAAATTATGGTCTTTTTACCCCTTCTTCTTTCATTGCATCCATGAATTCTTTAAAAATTCAGCACTTTCAATCAAATACAAATTCTATTTTTTAAAGCAAAAACACTTTAGAAAACCTGTATACATTCTACAACACTGAATTAGTTTCCTTTGCTAGAATTTCCTCTTTGAAAATCAGCTCGGCTTTTGGGGGTTTGTCTATTCACAAGGGGCAATGCACAGCCTGAATCTGAGCCAACCAAAGCTCAAAAACCTCTGAAAATTCAGCCTTGGCTCCTCCAGGAACAAGAAGCTGAACAGGCCACATGAGAGCTACCAGAATCCTCTCTGGAGGAAGTGCAGAGCTGGTATCTGGCTCACACATGGCTGGGATCATCCTGATGGAAGCTTGCAAAGCCTGGTAGTCCAGACTGAATTTCAGCCAGGGATTCGTATTAGCAAAGCCTGGACTCCCTTGGTCCTTTTTCCCTTCCTGGTGTGTGGACCTCTTTTGAGAGTGCCATAGATCAGAAATTTGTCTTCAGATGCATTGCTGCTTGCCCAGAGTTTGTCACTGCTTTGGGATCATTAGCAGAAACATGCTTCCAAACATTCATCATCGTTATCATAATTATTACTGTGATTGCTGCTCATTCCCAGGAAAACAATAGAAGTTTCTCACATAGCAATCCCTGATAAACCATAAGCAATTTTTTTTTAAAAAAATTATTTCCAACAGGAATATCATGCATTTCTTTCTCCTTTGGCCAGTGGGGGCTCAGAGCTGTGTCTATGTGTAAGCAGCACGCTCGTATGAATACCAGTGCCAGACTCTGTATAACTTGAGTGAAAACAACAAAAGGTAACTGGGAAATAGATGTCAGCAGTGCTTCTAATCATCGCAGGCCTCCTTTGACACATGTTTTTAATTGCTCTAAAAAGAAGGAAAGAAAAGAAATAAAACCAGTTATGAATAATCTAATAAGCTAACAAACCACCTGTGAAACGTGGCTTCCCAGCTGCAGAAAATCAAATGCAAGAATAGAAAACAGAACGTTCTCCGAGGCAACACACATTCACATTAGGCGCGTGTCATTCCAAAGCCGCAGAAGAAAAACGCATTAATGCCATTTTTGGCTCACAGCATACATGGCACTCTGTAAAAATTATCTCGGAGGAGTGTTTGTTTAAGGAACACGGAGAATCTGCTTTAAAGTCAAAAGGTAGAGGGGGAAGGTGGAAGAGGGAAACCTGCTCCTTGGCATATTTTCAAATGAAAAAAACAACATCGTCAACAAAATCCCACATAACTTTAATTTGGGCCCTGTCAGTCCAGCAGGCAGAATTACTGAGGAATAACAAAGCATGTTTCCCTAGTATAAAAATATTCAGGAATAAGTGTTCAACCACAGTTAAAATGCAGAGCTGTACAGGCACAACTTTATTCAAGAAGTAATTTGTTTGTCTGGTATGAAAAGAAGGTTTTGTTTGCTGCGTTTTGGAGCCATCCAACAAATGTCCTCATGTTTTTCATGGGAAAGAAAAAGGTAACATCCTGACATGGAGAAAAAAAAGTGAACTGTATTTTCAAGGCTGTTTTGACATTATTCTTCTACACAGAACCAGACTTCAAATACAGCTTTTTAACCACAACAGCTAAATGACCCACCTAGAGAACTCTCTTTCTACAAACAATATAGCGTTAGGAGAAGGAGCCTGACAGGAAAAGCAAACAGTTCTTAAAGAAACTTCTTATTTGGGTAGTTCTGAACGACTGGCATTGAGGGCAGATTTTAAGTTGGTGGGCATGAGGAAAGGAAATCTCATGTTTTTGGTTTAAAGTAGCCACATCAAAACCTGTTTTAGAGAAGGGAATGGCAGTATTTTGAAAAATACATCCTTCTTAAGGGGATATTAGGGAAAACAGTTGAATGATGTTGAATGATAAAAGCCACGATGTTGGCTGAGGAGAAAAAAAAATTGCCTGTAAGTGAGGTTCTTGGATAAATCCTAGGTATACCTTTCCCAGTTGCATCAATATCTTTAGGTGAAGGAAATTGTCATGCATACTTGTTACTACTGTGCAGTCAGTGAGCAGGACCGGTGTCAAAATGTTGTTTTGTCTTTGCCACCAAATGGACTGCAAACTTGCAGCCATGCACACAGTGTCAGCAAGAACATAAACAACGACTGTCCCACCCCAGAAAGACCTGGAGACCCTATCATGAATCCTTTCACCCATCCTGTCCAGATGCCTCCTATCAACCGAGAATTTCCAAGTTATTGCTGATGAAGCAATGGTGGATGAGACACAGATGCACATGCTGGCAGCTGTGGGATGGTGTTGAGTAGTAAAGTTGAGGGGGCTGCTGGGAAATTAGGACATCACTTCCAAAGTCTTCTAGCCTTTGACTTCAGCTTTCCCATGCAATCCTGATAACTATATTATAAACCCACTCTGTGGTTTTATTTGGCAATAGTTTTTCATTTCCCATTGCATCTCCCTCAGATGGCTGCTCCTAGGTCCATAGGAGCTTTTCTTTTGTGAACCACTTTGCACATTTCAACAGCTGAAGTAAACCAAGGCAAATCTTCAAGAATTTCTTCTGCATTGCCACAGGCTTCTGGGCAGGTGAGAAAGAGAGCAGAGAGCAGAAGATGGGTGATAGCCCCACTAAAGTCCGAGCACAGGGTGGGAGGCCATGGCATTCCTGGAGCAGCAAAGGACCTACATGCCAGCCAGTTCTCCAATGGGCCATGAAGTTTCTCTCTAAGGCAGTCAGAAATCAGAATTGCACTTCCACTAAGGATTCTGAGGTCTGGAAATGTGTTTTCATTCTGGTGTGGGGCAAGAACCAAACTTTTCAAACACTTCCCCGAAATGGATTTGGTTTTATGTAATTGTTGCCATTGAAACATCTGTTTTCAGATTGAGAAGACCAGGGTTCTCAATTAGATCCTCTTCAACTTATAAATTGACCCCAGAAACTCTGAAAACTTTTCCATGGAAATGTTATTAATGGGACTATTTCAGTGCAAGTGCAAGACGTTTTGGTTTGGATGAATCAGTGTTTTCCAACAATAATGACAACAAATCTCATTAAAATGTTTGAGTGGCTCCAGTCTCCAAAAGCTCCAAGTGGTTTTTTGAGCATCTTCGGATCCTGCAGCATAAAACATGTGACAACAAAGTAGTATTATTGTCACCCATCAGATAGGCAATAATACAGTATTCATTTTGCATATCTGTAATGGCCCTACATCAATAGAGCTTTGTCTGCCAAAAATCTCTTACAAAAATGGGAGAAGGAAAATACCATTAAATACCTCCAGACCCTCAATGCCATTCAGCAAGGATGCATTTTGGTCATTAATCACCCATATTTAGGCAAGCAGTGAGAAAAGTTGAGCTGTTCCAGGCCACAATGCTTTCCTTTATTACATTAACATCTCCCCGCTAACAAGACAACTTCAACACAGGATCTCCAAGAAGGGCCATAATGCCTTATTCCCAACGTGGTCGTTGTGGCATTGTTTTAGATTGAAAAGTTCATGGACTTAATGCCTTTACAAAATCCCAGTTCAACCTAATTATCTTCTGAAGAGTTTTGTACAGGCAATATCTGATTTCAAACCAGCTCTGTGTTTACTCGGCAGCTCCCAGGACAGCCTGGGGTCTCTGGGGAGTATGAAAGTGAGCTCTTGTTTTCCCCTGAAAACCTTCACAGAAAGCACATGCTGAAGTGGTTATAGATACCCGCCTCCAGAGATGCACTTTTGGGATAAGGTCGGGTAGGGAACAAGTTCTGAGCTTCAAACAAGTGAAAGCTGTCTCATGTGTTTAAACTGTGCTTAGTGCTGCATCCTGCTAAAGCACTGACCGAATGACACCTTGTTCCTTTCCCTTCCAGTAATATGTGGTGCAGAGCTGCCGTGTTTCCTCTGCTCATCTCTTATTCAGGCTCTTTTTTTCCCATGAATCAGACATCCTGCTACTGGCCTTTTTTTTCCCTGACACTCACACCCACTTCTCTGGCAATTTGGTCTTTTCTACTTCCCACCACTCGCCCTTGTACTCACCAGTGTCCGACCACACCTGTAGTCTAGGCTTTCTCAGGGAATTCGGTTCTGGGAGGGATCTGGGATGCTGAGAATTTCCAGGTAAAGTTCAACACATATTTTGCTGCATCCAGCCTGTGAGCATCCTCCTGCACAAGAGGACACTCCCTCATCCTCACCCTGGGGCCAGGGCAGCACGTCTGGAGCTGATCGCAGCCACCCCCTCTTTTGGCATTACCTCTCCCCATCAATGCCTTCCAGGGAATAAATCCACCACTGTTCAAACCCACAGCTTTGGAGAGGGTTTAAAATTTCCCAGGGCACATTCCTACAGCTTCTAGTTTCCAAACTCTCAGGAATTTGCCACACAAACAAGTTCCCTTTATTTGTTTCTTCCAAGTAATTAGATGGGGGATTGTTTGCTACCTGCCATACCTTAGTTTAATCCATTTGGGAACAAAGTGAGAAAAGAAAAAAAAGAAAAAAAAAAGAGAGAGAGAGACTTGGAATGGATTAAGACTGCTGATTGTAGTAACAAGAGGAGGTATTTTAATGACAGGTTTAAGACTTGCTAAGTAACTGCCATGAGAATCATGAATACATTTTGTAACAGGGTAAGATTAACACATAATCCCTTTTTTTTAAAAAAAGAGATAGTGAACAGGTTTTTAAAAAGAAAAATAACTACAAAACAACAAAAAAGCTTTGGAAATTCCACAGAAGAAAAAATTTTCCCTAGAAATTTTGACATCATTAAATATTTTCAGGTCAATGTCCTCAGCAGGATTAAACTGGTGTGTCTTAGTGTGAGTGGAATGGTGTTGACTTATACGTCATTTAACTTGGGCATTTTTCAAATGAACTAACAAGCTTCTTGCCAAGGAACAGCCTGGCATCCTCAGCTGCAGGGAGCACAGTCCACAAGGAGCAAGCTGCCTTTCTTAGAAAATGAGCTCTTGCTCTAGAACAATGCCGTTATTGATACCTAAATGTCATATGGAAATTTCAAGGACACTTGGAGCCTTTCTCTTTCCTGACTCCATGAGACTCCATCTTAACCCTCACCAAACTGAATCTCTGACCAGTCATTAACTTTTGGATTTGACCTCTTCATTCTGTATTCATCACAAGTAACACAGAAAAGGCTGTATTTCCACTCATTGTCAACAGTGGGAATGTACTGGCTGTAGCACCTTCTTGGCTCTGCGTGCATCATTTTATACCCACAAGATCCATGTGGGAAGATCCCTGCTGACAATGAGTGAGTTTCTGAGTGGGTTTTGGGACTCTGCACAACCTTCTGAAGATTCAGATGCTCTTTCTTGGTGAGAGACGTGACTCTCAGATGCCTGCCAGGTGTGACGCAAGCTCAGCATTGACAAGAAGGACTGGGCTTATTCTCTGGACAGCAGAAATTTGGACTGATTTCCATAGTATGTTTTTAAAATGTCACTTACACCAGTACAAAGAAGGGTATAAATTTAGAAGTCAGTTAAAAGTATTTTCAGGAGACGTTACAGGATCTTTCAATTGACTTGAAGTTGAGTTTCACCAAATCTGCTTTCCAACTGCAAAATCAGGGAGCCACTGGATGCAGCAGGACTTGGAGTCCATAGAGGGAATTTCTAGTCTAAAGCATTTCCGAGCTATACCTTGGCAGATAACACCATATTTTTTTCCAAGAAGGACGTACTGATATTACCATATCATGTACAGTGCCTATGAATGACAGACCTCGATATCCCTTCACTTAAAAACATTGGAAAAAACCCCACTCCATATAAAAATAAGAATTAATAGATCATTTTTGGTAGGAAGCATCTTGTCAACTTTTTGCTCTCCCACAGCAGAGAGATGAAAATCACTGCCTTTCACTCAGCAGAATAAATCCCAGCCGCCAAAGGTTTCACCCTTGGATGGATCTTTTCCACATCTCAGACAAGCTGTGTTGCTGCTGTGACATTAAATTGCATTTTGGGGCTGCAGAATAGCTTTCTAAGATTAGAGAGAGAGAAGTGAAAGCGAATTCTGATTTAAATGAAGGTGGGAAATGTAGCTTAAAAGGGCAAAACAGCCTGAACATACCCTCCCTCAAGACCCACTGCAATCAGTGCAAGTTGTTTCACACATCAGGAGAGGTTTTGCAGCAAGTTTCTGGTTAAGTGTCCAGTTATGGTCTGTATTTGGTTCATGGCCACAGAGAAGCAAAACCGGCATTTTCTCCCAGATAAGCAGTTTCTTGCCAAGTATCCCCACACAAAGAAAACAAGCACACCAGAAGGCACCATCACAGATACCTAGGGAGATAAGCTGCAAAAACATGTGCTCTGGGCAAAAGTGCAAGGTGCAGAATGTGAGTTCATGATCTACATGTGTTCTTCACTCTGCTTTGTTTATTTTCGTTTGGTTTTGATGTGTTAAATTAAGGGATAGTTCATGGCTGTAAGTCATCTTCTTGCTGTTGCCAAATAGTGGGAAGCAGGTATCTTTCACATCAGAGGCCAGCTGTTTCACAGGGAGACTTCAAATGACTGGATTGAGAACATGAGCACTATAGCTTAAAATGTTGAAGTAACTCCAAAGTTTTAGGAACAAAAACTGCCCTAGGTCTCAACTGCAAAGTAGAAAGGGATGAAAATATCTGCTCCTCAAAGTGCTTCAATAATTGAGATCATTAAACTAGTGGGGGTGAGTCTGCATCTCCACGTTCCTTTGTGGTACAGTTCCTGCCCTGAAGGCTTTGCTTGGAGCAGGACCAGTCCGTGCAGCACACATGGAGGCAAGGCAAAAATGGTGATTCTGGCCCCACCGTTCAGGAGGAAGGAGGGGAACAATGAGAATCGTTTACCTGCCTCTGGCACTCAGGGCACAGAGACACACACACTAGTCCAGCTGTGTGCCCACAGATGGCCATGGTGGTCCTGTCTCCCACTGGCATTGAAAGTGGAAGGTCTCCTTCCCCAGCCGCTCCTCCCTCCAAATTGTTTATCCTCCTCCCCTCTTCTATGCTCCCATCTACAATAAACTCTGCTTGGCTGTTCTCTGCTTTCTTGCTAATCAGCCCCTATGTTCATCTATGGTGAGGGCAAAAAATGATCCTTTCCCAAACAGATATTTCCTGCTCAACCAGTCAGTCAAACTGGCTCCCGAAGCTCTGCATGCAACATGCAATATGCAGAGGCAGATAGTCTTGTGAAGGCACAAGCAAAGGAGTCAAATAATTTGGAGAAGAGATGGGTGCTCTCAATGCATACAAATGGACAGTTGAACATTGCTCTTCCCCTTTTCCGAAACATCTTTTCTCATGCAGTAGTTAACTGTATTGTAAAATTAGTGCAGTAATGATCTGTAAGTGGTCACAAAGCCACCTTAAGGAATTTTAGATAAAGTCATGTGGGACTGCCCTACTCCTCCGTAAAATTTGGCTGTTGGTGTCTGAGAACCAACATGTGCTTTTCTGATCCTTGTTTACACAATCCTGGTGATCTTATTGACAAGGGAAACTTAGTCAGTGACAGCACGACAAAGAAAAATGACATTTTCTACAGAATTTTCAGGGCCAAAGCAAAAAAAACCCCTGATTATAAATGACTCACAGCTATTGACATGTAGAGGCCATCATCCTTAAAGTACAGCAATCCCTTTTGAAGCAATAAACTCTGGATTGTCACATCCTGGCTAGTGCATCTTGGAAGTGTGCTGTCAAGCACCAGACTAAAAGCAGCAGCAATAAAGGCTACAGAATGATCAAACAATTTCTATTGTGCATTTCATTGTGATCACCATTTTTATCTTTGGTTCTGCAATGAAATGTTTAAGGAGACAGTGGGGAAACTGCTGGAATCCAAAATCATGTTGTAACACTGGGATGCACAGTTTGTGCAACAACAGTGGCTGGATTAAGCAATGCAAAAAAAAAAATTAAACACACAAAACCAAAAAAACAGTGAAGTTCTCAATTTGTTATTTACGGGTTTCATAGCTTCATCTATTCTCTGGCAGTGTTTCCAATTGATGAAGTCCACTTAAGTTTGCCATGAAGATGACTTTTATCATAAAATTTCAGAAGTTAGTTATTTGTTCCTGGTTATTAAATATCCAGTTCCCCAAGCAAGAAACAGAGGGTTTATATTATCATTGGAACACTGGGACTTCAGAGAAATTAAATTAAGTAGTTTTTTAACATGCCTGAGTTGCCAGAGGAGTTTGCATAAAATGCATCCCAATAATGAATGCTTTCATAAACTCATCCATCATTGTAAACAGGGATTGAAATTGTCTGTTAATTTCTTTCCAGTGAATAACCCAATCTGTTTAGGCAAAAAAAGACTCACTACGCTGGGTTTTTTTTAAGCATTTCCTCTTTACATTCAACACAACTCATTGATACCTGTGATGTCAATGAAACCACCAAGACTGAACCAACTCCACCAACACTCATGTTGCTAATGCACAGCTTAGTATCAAGGTTGTAGCTCTACTGTATGTTTTCCCAAATCCAATTTAAGGTCATAACATACTTTATTAGCTGCAGACAGAATATTTAAATTCAAAATATTTTTTTTAAAGTTTAATCTTTTGAAATGGCAATTGACAATATTTGAGCCACATGTTAGCCACTAGTTTTTAGGATAGAGAGTGTACCTCTGTACAAACCTTTCTTTGTTTCTTGAAAAAACAACAATAAAACACCCTTTGCCTTTTATCCACATCTGGTTGCAGCATAAACAGTGACCCATGGAATTCAAAATTTCATACTTCACTGCTGCAGGCAAAGTCCAGAGGTTATTCTTGCTGTGTTTGTGAAAGATGTAGCACTGTCAGAAGGAGAAGTGCTTATTAAAAAAACACACGGGGTTTCTGTTTCCAAAAATTATGGAATTAGCCAGTGATAAGAGACTTTTTAATGCCCTCTAGCCATTCATGGTACTTAATAGGGAACGGCTCAGTTAATTGCAAGGCAAGAGTAAACAGTCCGTGTCAGATCTTATGCATGGAGAGTGCTGCCACCACAGTTCAGCTGATCTATGCTCCAGAAGCAACATCTCCAAGGGTCTGCAATTCCAAGGAAATCATTAGACATAAATAATGAAATAATAGTAACCATTAATTTAACCTTACACTAAAGATGTTGTGGTACCATAATGACTCAAGCTTGCTGTAAATTCAAGGAGGCAATGTTATCAGAAGGAGACTGATGAATTTTAGCCATTTTCCCAATGCCACCAGCAATAGATTACCATTCAACATTCCTGAGGACCATCACATATAACTTAAATTTGGTATGAATCAGGAAACTAGGAGTCATACTCAAATCCACATTCCTCAAAGCTCTTACTTTGCCCAACAATGCAACCTGCTGTAGTTACTACAGACCACCTTTATTATTTTATCCTTTTAACTTATTGCTGGAGGTGCCCAAACTCATCAGTTGAGTTGCTTTCCTCTGGTGAAAGGGGTTCTCCACATGTCAAGTTAGGCACTTTTGGGGACGAGAAAATATAGTTGGGTGAACAAACGCTGTGGGAACAGAGATGTGAAAAGCCTTTGTCGACCTCACCATTCCCAAATTAATTGCCCTCATGTAGGTCATAGACAGATGATGGAGTGATAAAGCAGGCAGCTGTCCTTTGCTGAGATGGAATTCAGGATCGTGTCCTGTGGGAGAGGTTGAGCTCTGGGAGCAGTGCAAGCAAAGGTAGCACAGAGTAATCCTCTCACCTTTAGCAGGCGGGGAGCCTCTTCTGCTTGGGTACCTGGAGCATCTAGAAGAAAGACTATTGCAATGTGACTGACATCAATGATTCTGTGCTGTAATGAGCCCTCTGTGCAGGAAGGACAGGCCAGGAAACATATTCCTGCACAGTAAATGCAGATCTTTAGAGACAGTGGCAACCAAACCTCTCTTCTGTTTATTTTTCACTGCTTCTGTGGGAAGAGGCAGCAAAACATGGGCACTGGCCATGAGCGATGACCTAGCTTCCAGGGCAGCCCTGCCACTTCACAGAGATGCCAGCTGATGCTGGGACACAACAGCACAATGGCAGAGGGCAAGGAGCTGCCTAATATAGTGTGTCCCATCTGCATTTTTCTCCAGTGTATCCACTGCAAGGTCAGCATGCTGCTCTTTTGAAGATAAATGTCTGATTCTTGAATTTGGTTTTGACTGGCATCAACTTTCATATATGTGGGGCAGGGAGTGGATGACTTTACAACCTTAATGATTGCAGAAAAGTATTTATCTGTCAGTAGGACCTTTAGGAAGCACATTTCCTTCTGCCTTGCATGAGATTCTGCAAAACATTTGGTTGACATCTTTCTTTGAAGCTTCCCGATCATCCCACATATCTACAAAACCCAAAGAGCAAACCATTAACAGAACCACGGTTTCATCATACTTTGATTAAGAAACAACTCATTCTCTTTGCTTTGATGCTTCCATGTCTGTGTTTCCTGGAGGCAGGATTTCAGCACTGAGAAGGCCATTGGACTTGGTCCGTTTAAAGGGTTCCTCTTTGTGGTCTGAGTTCAGAAAAACACTCTGAAAGCAAGGTATGAAGCAAGTATTTACTTGCTTTCCTTTCTTTGTACAGACTTAAGGGTGTTCAAGAACTTTCCTGATTTACCATCATAAAGTCTCAGCACATGCCATAGTAACTACATTGAACATGCTTTGAATAGATGCAGAATAAGGACAGTATGCTTATGCCAGTGTGCATGTGCTCAAAAAACTTTATGCACTGCAATAACTCACAAATGGGATGAAATAGCGCACCAAGTAAACAAATGCTTTAAATATGTAGCGTCATTTGCCATTTTTATTAGAAGGGAGGTCTGAGTAATAAACTCCCTATTGTTTTATTTAAATCCCAAACAAGTGATATACTGTATCATATTAGTCATATAGAAGCTATGGTAGAAGAATACCTTTCCATTTGAATTGCCTAAGAGTTAACCTAGGAGAAAGAGCATACTGATGACACCAAGCTCTTGTAGATAAATAACATGTGCTTTCCAACTCCACCATATTGGGTTTATATCAGCAGTGCTGAATTCCTCCATAATTCCCAAAATTGCATTCCAACTGTTTGACGTTAGCTGGATGTTAATTCAGTTAAAAATAAATGCAAACTTTGAAAAGAAAATGAACTCATAGATGTCTGGAAAAAAAAACAATTTCCAGTTTACTATCTTTTGGGAGATATCAACAGTCTTTCTTCCCCCTTTCTTTCAAGATCATTTGAGAGGAGTGCCTGAATAAAGCATTTTGAAACAGAAGACCCAAGGAAAACACAAGAGGGGAACTGACTCACCAGTTTCTCTGAAGGTTGCCTTCACCCTCACCTCTAAACCAGGTCCTGTGGTTTGCATAGTAAGACAAGGGGAACTGCCTTGCCACCCATCTGGGTCTCTATTGTACATATTTTGTGGCTTCCCAGCTGCATCAGCACAGCTACAGCATTGTTCCAGTTGCAGAGAAATGTGATTAAAGATGAAAGCTTTCCTGGGACATTACCACTGTTTTTGAAAGAAAGGTACTCAAACTTGTATTCTTGCCTTCCTTTTCCTCACAGGATCTGCTTGCCCATTCAGTCAGCCATACTGTGTTTCCAGGGTTATCCATAGTAGCACCATCTGCTGAGTCCCAGAGATATTACAGCCTCATTAAGGAAGTTTTAAACTGAGAAGAAGCACTAAAGGTGCTGCGTGGTCTCCAAGAAGTTCCTGGTGATCACAGATGAGCCTGGTTCATGCAGCACTTGCCTTCAGCCTTATTCACTTCCCTAGTTTGCTCCCTGGCTTCCCATGCAATAATACACAACAGAATTTCCATAAGCCTGCAAGGGGGCTGGCCCACGCTGGGTCAGAGTCTGTGTCCTTGATTACAAGGGCTTTAATGTCCATTTACCCACTCCTTTGATCTTGTCCATGGCATGCAGAAGAAAGGAAAATCTGGCTTTTTTCTGAAGCACATTTAACCCTGCTGCCCAGAAATCGGACCCTGTCAGTCAATGGATTTCATGGGTGGATGAATGAGATCACAACAGTCTTCAGTTCATTAAAAATAAAAGGCCTCCCAAGCTCTCACTTTAGATCCACTAGGAAATTAATGCGTTTAATGTGAGACCTTAGTGGCATCAGAACATAGTATTATTACTTTTATAAACACAAGCAGTAGATAAATAGCTTGTCAGTTCCCAAGCTGGGGTGGATTTCAGATGACTTCTTGTTGCCCAGTTGGTATGAAATCCCCAGTAATAGACAGATGATACCACCAAAGATAATACCACTGCAAACAGGGGTCAAACAGGCATGCTGCTAAATTAGTCTGCCAACAGGAACCTGAATTGCATGTCCTTATATCTAGCCAGGATTTTCAGAAGAATTTGAATTTTTTTTTCTCTTCATTTTAGGGACTTCCAGAATCCATCCTGAGCTCAAAACTTCTGTAGGCATTTCTTCTTTAAAGAAATTAAACACTTGCCGGATAAATACATGTGTCTTCATATCTCTGTTTATAGAAGATGCTGATCAAAGTTTCAGCTATGCTGAGGTATTTTCTTGATAAAGCAGTGATGTTGCTGAGCTGAAGGCTGGTACTTTCAAATATAGCCTTCCAAAAGCTTGCACTGGCTCTTGTCATGGTCGGATCTGCAGCGTGACATCCCTTTCCGAGAGGGAATTGTGCTGCAAGCAGGAGGGAAGGGGTAAAAGTTAGTGCTGAGATTCAGAGGAAGAAAGACCAAATGCTCAGTATATTATCTGCTGTCATTCCAGGACTGGGAAGCCCCTGGTTTGTAGAGTGACCACATCAAGCTTTGTTTAAAATACATCTGTGTAGATATTCCTCTCTTCTGAGCCTATATTGTTGCTGATGTCATGTGTTTGCTACCACGGGCATGAAGGGCGATGTTGGTGTCAAACCAGGGGGCAAACCAACAACAGGTGCATTTCTGGGTTTAACCAGTTTCCCATTCAGCTCCCACCATTGCTGTCACACCACACATTTGAAGAGTACCAGCAGCTCTCCCGACACTTGGCAATTTGTTGCCAGTTCACATTGCATTCAAACAGTCACAAAAATAAAATAAAATAGCACCCTCAACAGCAGTCAGAACCAAAGGTCATTTCCTTCCTCATGTCAGGACAAATCCGTGGCAAGGATGGATTTTTCCTGTGCTAAACTGTCTGCCAGTGTCAAGGTAAATGAGCAAACAGCTTACTACCTGAAGGAAAACTGGGGGAAACCAGAAAAACCTCCAAGGTTTGTCTGTAATAAACAGGCTGGAAGCAAGAGCCAAAAGTAGTCATGGCCAAGACTGGAATAACCTCTGTGACAGATACCTGCCCATCTGAAACTCCCTGGCTTGGTAGCTGCATGCTGATTGTACCCACAGGGAGTAAAACAGTTTCTTCCTGACTTACTAGTTGATATAGACAAAGAGAAATTGAGGTAAATCCAGTAGCCAGAGTTAAACCACTTCTAGCTAGAAAACAGACATGTTTTGAGCTATCCCAAGGGATGTAGTTGACTCTTCTTCACCTGAATATTTCTGACCAGGATTGGGTGTCAGTCTCAGAGCTTCGTTGCAATCCTACATGTGGGCTACTGCAGGAGATGTAGACAGCGAAGAACAGTCGTTGGGATGTTAAAACAGACAGTGCTAGGAGCAATCAGATCTCAGAGTTCACATGTTAGTACATCAACATTCAATTAAGCTGGCACTCAAATTCTCCCAGTAAATCCAGCAAGCATTAGCATTTATTGATGTTAATTAAAACACTGAACATATGACTGTGGAAATGCTATGGTTGTACATGCAAAACTCAGCCTGGCATTATCCAACAGACTTAAAAGGCATGATGCCTAATCCTTTGTGTGCTCCTACCTGCCATGGCTGAATTCAGTGAAAGGAAGGTGTCTGTCAGCACTTGCTTTCTGTTCTTGAGCAGGTTTTTCACTGACACAGAGACAGTATTGCATCTCTCCAGTGTGCTTTAATTGCAGATAGCTAAGACATCTGATTCATACTTAGCCTAATTGTATTAATCCTAGAACAAATAATCCCAGCTCTTATGTTGACAGCGTGTAATTTCATTTTTTTCAAAATCACAAAAAATGGAGCTGGAAGGAATTTGCAAGGTCACATGGCATTACTGGGTGCCAAAAAGCTCTGTAAACCATCCACATGAGGTGGAGGTGCCCCATTTGGACACCTTTGTACCAAGCAAGCAGTGACAAATCCACAGGCTGGCCCAAAAATCCACTCCAGAGCACCTCTACTTGTAACCTAAATCTCCTGTACAATAGATCAAGACTGTGATTACTTTCTTTATTCCTTAGTGGACACAAACCCAGTTTATTTGTTTCCCCTCTATTTAAATATTTGAGTGTCTTCCCCCTCCATCTTCCCTGCTCAGGACAGCATGAGCTCAGTTCTTGCCATTGACCTGCAGCAATCACATTTTCTAGACCTCTCCTCAGTCTTTGCTGAACTCTCCAGATCTTCCTTGAAGTCTGGATTGCAAAAGCTGGACTGTTCACTGCAGCTGAGATTTTGACATCCTCTAGTAAAGCAGAAGGAATATGCATCTGCAGGTGATGGATAGACACTTGAATGCATATGACACCCTGGTTTACATACTCCAGAGTGCTTTCTGCATTTTATACAAGTCATTTGGCATATCAGACTGTCTGTGTGGCATTTCTGGGACAACCCTCCCGGTCTATGGCCTAATTCAACCATTTCCTTGTGTACTCTCCCCACCTGTCCTATGAAAGTGCTCGGGTTTGCCTTTTTCCACACTAAATTGCATCCTTTTTATTTCAGATTTATTCTTTCTGTTTCATATAGACAAATTTAAAAAATCCACCCATGTACACAGAGTTTCTCTGTTACAACAATCTTTCCCCTGGCACGTTAGTGCAGAGTTGTGTGAGATGGTTGCACATTCATGTCTGGGCCATCACATCCTTCACAGTTACAGATTCCTGCATTTCAGAAAGCATCATTTCTGGGGCATCCCCACAGCCTCACTGTGTCCAAATTATTTGGGGCTCTAGTCTTATCCATGAAAGGGCTTACAACATCTCTTGCCTTGTCATCACCTAAACATTGTTGTTTGCAGTTATTCCAGGTGCAAGGGAAATTTATTTTATTTTGTTGTTTTTATTGTTTTTAATTAACCAATAAAGAGAAAACCCAAACAAACACCTTCTGGATTTCCAAACCACCTCAAGTGCTGAATGTCAACATACAAATGGCAACGGTAGATTTTCTCAAAACTTACCCAGCACCTTCAGGCTTTGTCTTCCTCTGTTGGAAACACTAGAAAAAAATGGGTTTATTTATAGTAGTTCATTATTTCCTCTTTCTTTCCCAACTTTTACATGCTCTGGAAAGGTTCAGACACATTCTTTGGGAGAAACTCTAGCCTAGTTTTATTTTACCCAAATCTGTCTGCTTGCTGTTATTTACGTGTAGTGTTGAGCTAAGCTTAATACTGGTGTGGTATGAAACTAGGAAAAACCCTAAAATTAACTGCATAGACAGTTTAAATTTTAACAACTCAACAGAATGTGACTGGCCAGACCTAAAGGTTTTCTCTGCTGCTTTTGAAGCTACCTCAAGTACAGGGACAATTTAGGTACAGGAAATGGAATTTCTGCTCAGATGAGTTGCTAAACTTCATGACCTGGTGTATTGCTGAGCATGGCAGCATGGGTACCTCTACATAGCCCTGTCCTTCACAGCTGTCTTGCAAGGAATGTGATGAATTTGGAGCATAGAGGGAGAGAAGCAGGATTTGCAAGTAAAAGAAAATAGAGCCAACTATGACATTAGAAATTCAGCAAGAGAGTGTCTGGACAATGAGGTCTTTAAAAATAATTGTGGTGCTATGCACTCTGAATAGCTAGTTCTGACAGCAGGAAAATGTGCTTGTTTCAACACTAGACTAACCCTGAGGATTTAGGGCTATTGCAACAGGTCCCCATTCTCCTTCAGTGAACACAAGGATGAAGGAGGACTTCTCCACTGCTGTTAAGAAGATGTAAAAATGACAATAGTTCTCAGCTAAATGGTGTAAAGCAGCCAAGAGTTTTCAAAGCCTGACTAAACACCACGTGTGCACTGCCAAGGAAGATGACAAACCACCTGGGACTCTGAAAAAATTTTCTTCATCTGTTCTGCAACCATGAGGACTCCAAGGTCAAAAAGAGCTTTGCAGAAAGGGTGATTATTCCTAGACCTGCTTGTAAAATAAAGTTGAATCTGTTTATGAAAGGGGTCACATGAAGAGCCAGCATGTGATGGGCATTTTGGCCTTAGGATCCACCCATGAGTTACAAGTAGCAGAAGGAGCAGCCCATTCAGTAGAGGATGATAAGAAAGAAAGAAAGAGAGAAAGAGAGAAAGAGAGAAAGGGAGAAAGAGAGAAAGAGAGAAAGAAAGAGAGAAAGAGAGAAAGAGAGAAAGAGAGAAAGAGAGAAAGAAAGAAAGAAAGAAAGAAAGAAAGAAAGAAAGAAAGAAAGAAAGAAAGAAAGAAAGAAAGAAAGAAAGAAAGAAAGAAAGAGAGAGAGAGAAAGAAAGAGAGAGAGAAAGAGAGAAAGTTGAAAGAGAGAAAGAGAGAAAGAGAGAAAGTTGAAAGAGAAAGAGAGAAAGAGAAAGAGAGAAAGAGAGAAAGAGAGAAAGAGAGAAAGAGAGAAAGAGAGAAAGAGAGAAAGAGAGAAAGAAAGAAAGAAAGAAAGAAAGAAAGAAAGAAAGAAAGAAAGAAAGAAAGAAAGAAAGAAAGAAAGAAAGAAAGAAAGAAAGAAAGAAAGAAAGAAAGAAAGAAAGAAAGAAAGAAAGAAAGAAAGAAAGAAAGAAAGAAAGAAATCAGCAGTTTTCAACCTTGGTTGAAAGGGTCCATGGATTATTTCCAAGAGATCTGCAAAATCCTATCATCAGGTTTAAATATGTTGAGGGAATTTGCATGTGCATGAGTGAATATTTAGGAGTCTGCAAAACAAAATCAAAGCACTGAACCACTAAAGCAGCATCTGGTAAGAGAAAAGTAAGGGTAAAAGTAAATAATAGAATACTACACTTGCAAATCACTGCTCTACTGTGGGAGTAAATCCATAGAGGAGTAAATGCATATATTGCACAATGTTGCATGCAGAAGAAAGAAATTCTTCCAACACAAAATCCATGAGAGGGGCTAGGGGGTTACAGTTGTGTTTTGCAGAGCTGTGTCCTCTGTATCCACAGCACTGCATCATGGCATATATGTCTCATCATCTGTGTGTATTATTAACCCAAACTGGAGTGGATTACAGCCAAACTGTCCTGCTTTCCTGGCTACATATCAGAACCAACCAAAGTTTAACAAGCACTTGCCACAGTTTTGATGTACAGCCATAATTCAGGTCTGCCTAATTTGCAAAGTTGAGTGAACTCTTGTCTGGACTGGGATGAGTCTCATGTTTCTCACCATCCAGCAAAGATAGTATTTTCTCCCTTTGTGCAATAATAGTATATCCCAGAGCTAAAAGTAATGTTTGTTTTCAGGAAAAAAAACATCAAGAACAGAAAATCTTCATTGAATTGATTAATTCCTTGTGTATATATGGCAGGACATGTTTCTCAGCAGCTGATTGATGTGCAGCTCAGTGAAGCCTACTCCCATCACAACTGGCACAGCTTTCTGAGCTGGAGTTTGTCCTAGATGTTAACTGTGCCTTAGACTCCATAAATGCTTCTAGGACGCGCCACAACTAAGAGAAAGGAGACTCTGAGTTCTGAAAACATGTACATGGGAGTGAAATCCCTGTCAAGCCACCCAAGTGCACAAGTACTGGGTCATCAGCTGCCTCAATCCTGCTTGAGCTTCTCTGTGTGGAAGAGCAGACAGCCAAGGTAGATGCAAATGCTAAAAATGAAGATATGTTTTGGTATTCATCAAGACGAGACACTTTTAGGGTGATGTGAAAAACTGATCTGTGCTTGGAAGTATGCATAAGAATAGAGGTTATACCTGCAGTTATATCAGGTAGTTGAAAAAATGTAAGGCAAAGAGCCAAGATCAAGAAAAAAATACCTCCCTGTTGTATATTATTGTGCAGTTAGGTATGTGTGATAGGGAGCAGATGGGGCTCTATCTTACTGCGAAACCTGGCAGCAAAGAAAGCCTAAAAGCCCAGTAAACTGTTCCCATATGACAGTCCCTAAATTCCTAGACATGACCCGTGCTCTGTCTTCAAAGATACATCTGTGGAGTACACTAATCTTTTACTCCCTGTCACCATGCTTGAAAAATCCTCGCTCACGCTGCTGTATGAAGCAAACCACGGTGCATTCATCAGAAATGTGTTTGCGTGCTGTCTTCTTACACGGGAGGAATGCATTTTTTGGGAGGCCAGAAGCATAGCCTGGGACTGAATTTGAGATGAGAGCAGTCCAATAACAGAAGGCATGAACCCACATTGCTCCACCACTAAATAATCTCCTGTACCGCTGGGGATTTGCTTTTCCGCTCACCACCCCCTAATTAATGCCGTTGGGCACTGCTTTAATTCCATGCCTGCATCACAGTCCGAGTCTAAGCCTACTCCCACAGACATCAATGACAAACCTGCCATTCATTTCAATAACAGGACTGGACCACAAATATCCACCTTCACCTGACCTTCAACACACAAGGGTGTTAAAGCTTCTCTTTCTCTGGTTTTGCTCTTCTTCTTCCGCAGCCAGAATATGTAGGAGACTAAAAAAGTTGCACCTGAAAAGCCACCAGAGCTGCTGCAAATGCTGTGCATAGCCACCAGCATGAAAAATGCATAAAGGGCGTTTTGAGAGAGGCATCATTCAATGAAAGTATAATCAGGGGTTTCCAAAATTAATAACGGAGGGAAGGTTTTGCATGGACCCAGAAGCGTTCCACAATTTCCAGTGATGTGCCTCCCATATGTTATAGAAAAGCATCCTGAGTCCAAACTTTGCCGCTTCTGCTTTGATGTGGGAGATTGGTGTGCCCACAATTTATCCCTCCTGCCCAAGCACTGTTGCACATTTGCCACGGCAATCCAGCACCACTGAGCAGTAGCATTCATCCATTTCTCCTTTACTTCTCCCAATTACATATTTTGATGAATCTCACTGGCTTCAGGTGGCAGCAAGTGTGCTTGTGGCAGCAAGGGAAGATGTTCAAAACCCTGACCACGGTCTTCAGGCACCTGCATGTTAGTTCAAAATCCAAACCACTTCGCTGTGACATGATCCCAGTTTATAGTCTTCTCTTAGCTTTTTTTCCCTTGTTTATAGAAATTTGTGGGGTTGAATTTAGCTAGTAAAATTGTTGATTTTCATAATTCTAGTCTTCTACTGGAGGCAATGGGGGGAGCTGCATGACTGCAACAAGTTCAGAATTGTTTCAAAACACCATCATGAAATAAAAAATATGTTTGTTGAAAGAATAGTCTGACAATCTCTGTGAAGGCAGCTTATTAGGGTCAACTTGTCTTTCTCAGTGGCATTGGCACAGAGGAACTTGAGCAAAGTAAAATTTTGTTAAATTGGTGTGAATTCTGTGAGACTGTCAAACAAATTGACTCTTGAAATGAGTGTTTTTCTTTAACTTTTGTCAAATCCTCTCAACTGAAACATGTTTGGTGTTTAATGATAGATGTATTGCATGTTTAAAAGCAGCTGATTTACTCAAATCAGTTCTAATGAGATTTAGCAAATATAAAAATATCTCAGCACTTTCATGTTGAATGTAAATTAAACCAAGTGTGTCTTTCTCTGTCCTGTTGTGGTGGCAGAAAAAGGGAACAAACATGGTCAGAATCAGGCCTAAATATTTCTGATACACATAAGACATTTTATTGCAAGATTTTCCTCTCTCTTTTTTTTTTTCTGGTTTTTGCACCCCAGAAGCCTGGAAGGAAACATCTTTATAAGAGAGGGGAGATCAAGTCTGGGTTAAGGAACCAGATGCCATTTATTCCCAGTCTGGCAAATGACTCCAGAGTATATAGTAAGAAGTGTGAGTAAAACAACACAGACCTCCACACCAGAGACTAGTGAGTCTGCTTATTTACTCAGCTTATACAGTCCTCGTTTTATACTTGGATGCATATGAATAACAACAAAATTTTAAGTCTGTGCCAGCTGGTTTGTTTAAGACTACAACTACTTGTACACCCAGGGCATGTTGAAAGGAGAGGAAACGCCTTCCCAACCCACCAGTTCCCATCAGAGAGCCTTGGGCCCTCTTAGTGTTCTTAGTGAACTCTCTCCTCTTTTTTAAGCACTCTGTGGATGATATTAAGGTACTGAAAGGGCTTTACACAAATGACTCGATATATCTTCATAGTATTCTTATGGTTTTTAAATTCTACTTCCAATAATACACCATAATATGAACCTAACTGGGTTTTTCCCAGGGTTTTTCTCCTTCCATGAATAATTTTATCCACTGCACCAAGCACTCAACTGGACCTATCTCCTTCTTCTCTTCCTCCTGTACTCTATGTCTCTCCCAGTACAGCACCATCCCATCATCTGTCCTCCCTGGATCTTTCTTTTACAATGCCAAACCCTGGATCCTAACAATGATGCTATGCTGGAAAGATAATGTCTTTTATATTTGGCCTTTAAGAAATCTTACAGGATTTACAGATTTTAAAAGAGCAAGGGAAGGGTGCAATTATCAATAGCTACCACTTTTGCCAACCTCTTTATACATCTACAATTTACTGCTTTGTGTTCTTTCTATCTGTGATGGATACACATTTTTTCTTCTCAGTCTTCCATTGCCTCTGAACAAGGGAAGAGTCTTGATGCCATGTTCTTTTTTCAATTCGCTATGTATACTACTTCGCCTTTACAACTTACAGCAGTTGTGAGATCTGGGAATTTGACACAGGCCTACTATTTCACTGAGTAGGATATATTTTTGTGTTGTTTTTTTCTGACAATCCCAGAAGCTGAAACCTCATGTCTGCCCATAGACACGTCCTGTGTGCTTGGTCCTCAGTGTGACAGGTGTCAGTTGCCTTCATGGCACATCCCATTGTGGCCTTTCTGGATCATATGATGGGATCAACAGGGCAAGGCAGGAGATGAAAGCAGCCAGGCATGACCCACCTTGGTGTCTCCCATATTCATCACAGGGGAGTGTGCCTGCCAAACTGATTTTGCTGAACTTGCAAGTAAAATAATTTAATTGTGATTGTTCAGTGGAGTAACATGAACAAAAATGCCCATAAGTTCCTTTTCAGGAGGTTGCACACAACATGGTCAGGGTCACTGTAAAGCTGAGAGAAACACCTCAGCTAAGCATTAGAGAAATTTGTATTCACCAACCCTTGTGGCCAGAAAAGAGACTGGATCTGAACTTTCTTGTTTCCACTTATTCCTCACTTACTAATACAGAGTTTCTAACATTTTTAATCTTCTGCTTTATTATTATGCATTAGCCTAAGCTTATAAAGAACGAGGTATGAGATATACATGGTGCAGCATATTCTGAACAGCTCTGATTGACGATGCCGTGCAGTGATGACAGCACTGTGTTTTCCTTTCATTTTTGGAGACTAAGTGGCTTACATGTGGTCCCATTTAAAGGATGTCTGGGTGACAGCTGCATTCTCCTGTGTGCTTATGAGAGGAAAATGAACTTTTCAGTCCTGAAATACTGTAAAAAGGAGTTATGTAAAAAGGCTGCATGCAGATATTAAAGGAGGAAAATATCCTCTCCAGACAATGTGACTTCCTGTTTACAAAACACAAGCTTTTTGGACATTGCCTTGAAATATCACGCAAGATTTTTGATGCTTTCCAGAACAGTGTCCAGCTTGGGATCAGAATGATTTTTTGAGAACACTGCCCTTGGAGAATGAGACTTACTTTGAGTCTGAGCATCTGAAACCACCAGGCTGTTTCACATATTTTAGCCTTTTTAAACATGGATACCTCATGTTTATGGATGCTGAGTCTGTGCCCTTCAAGTGATGAGGAGTCCAATGCCCTTGTCTGGGAGGCAATCATCTACCTAGATATAACTGTGACTTCTTTCTTTTCTGTTTGCAGACACTTTGCAGTGTAAGAACAATGCAGCACTGAAAATGATCAAAACGTATACCTAATGTAAATTTAGGATGGGAAAAAGCAATTCTACTTCTGAATGCAGAAGAAGGGATCAGTCTGTTTATTTTCCGGACACAAAGAGAGGAATGTTACTAGTCTGGTAAATGAGAGCTCCCATGGATGTCCCATGAAATGACACTCTTCATCGGGGTCAACAGATATTTATCTCTATTACTATGTAAGGGTATCTCAAAGACAGTTGTGGGAGAAATATATACCCTCTGCAGTTCTTCCTATGGGTCATGGTTGAATAGGACCTGACAGCAAGTATATTCTCTCTTTTCTGGGATGCAGACAGGCAGTATTTTTTTCCCCTTATCCTTTTCTATGGCATGGACTGTCCCCAGTGCTTAGCACTAATTTTCAGAGGGGAAGCCAAAGGCAATTGCGGAGCTCTTTTTGTGCTTTGGCACCAAACAGCAGAGCTGAGGAGTGAGTGACTAAGTGACCGAGTCCTGCCAAGACAAAATGGTCACTTTAAGCAGAGTTGTGGTCTTCAGTGACAAAGTACAAGGAGGTTGCCAACAGAGGGCTGACCCAGCAAAATGCTGGTTTCTTTATACATTTTAGCATAGGCCGAATGCATGCAGTGCATTCCCTGAGGGGAGAGAAGGGTGAAGGGGGCACCATGTGATGAAAAATATACTCTGTAAAACACACATAATGGGGCTGCACATCTGAGACCTGGACACTGATTTCCAGAGACAAACTCTCCCAAGGGACACCCAGAGGTCCCTACATCCTGCTTAGGAATCAGAGGCTGACATTGCTGAGGATCAGTGAATATAGTATTTACTATATCCAGCACACAGGAGGAAAATGGCTGTAGGTACTCCTTACATGGTCTTCCCATCCCTGGTGCTGAATGCACATGTGAGCCACCAAGCTCCCTCATACACCCACCACCGTCACTCAGGGATCCACAGATGATGGACTGCTCAAGGCTCTCCGTTGCGGCGCCAAAGTTGAGCAGTTCTGCTGAATCTCTACTATCACAGGCCCCTCATATTTCAATAAATTTCCTTCTCCTTTCAACCAACTCTGTCATAAATAGGGCAGGAGACAGGGGAAGAGATTTGGTGTCTATGGTACAAATCCGCACGAGTTTGGATCCTGCTTCTCGTACATCTACAAGGGTAAACCAGACATATCTCATTTTCTTTGGTTTCTTTGGGATTTTTGTTTGCATTATTGGGTTTTTTTGCCTGTTGGTGGACTGATTACTCTGATAAGCTCTGCCTGTGAAGCATGTAACCATGAGCACTTTTCTTCAAGATACATAAGTCACTATCTGGGTCATTCCCAGTGTGCACATGATGTACCTCAAATGCTCCTTAGATAGTCAGAAAACAGTGCCCACACAAGCTAAATTTGGCCTTTTTTTTTTTTCCAGCACTCGAAGGCAAGCACAGAGAGGAGGAGACCTCTCTCAGGCTCCTTGCTTCTGTCTGCTCTCTAAATAACACATTAATCACCCGGACAATGTAACTGAACTCCAGGCTGCTGCCTTCTGCCTTGGAAAATGCTCTATCATTTCTAAAATATTAGTATCTGGGAAGCACGATTATTGTTGTAGTTTTTTTCTGAAATCTGACATAGTCTGGAGAGTCTCTCTTCTTGGGAGCAATGATTGGGTCCAAGTGTTTGTCTGAAGAATGTATAAAATCTTCCCTGCTGATAAGCTGAGGAAGAGTGCAGTGCTCCATCCTCCACCACACCTAACCTGGATGAACCTAGTGTTATTGTATAGACAAGTCCTGTTTTGGTTCAAAGCAGCTGTTTTTATTGTTTAAATTGACATTTGACTCTTTTTCACCCTGACCCCATTGCATTTTTGGCCCTACCACTATTCAAGGGCTATCTAATTCCACTCAAGGCCACAAGGATTTCTCAAAGTACATAAAATATCAGGCTGAGATTAATTGTGAATGGTCCAAGCAGAGTATTATGCCATGTACAAAGAAAACATCCTTCTCCTGACAAATCCCAGAACCTGGCTGGCAAGGTTGCTGATGGAAAAGTCAAACCAAAGCACGGACAGTGTTACATGGAGGGGGGTCTCAGGCAAAGTAAAATACCATGGGGCTCAGTGAGAGGAGAAGTACTGCCTGAAGGATCTTGGTGGCTGCAGACTGGCTTGGTGAAAGGCAATCAGTGAACCTGTACTCCTTACAGAGAGAACAAGAAGTGTAAAACTAAAAATTATTTTTAAAAAAATCAAGTTTGCTTCCAGGCCTCAAAAACAATAAATAAGGGGGGGAAAAAAGCTGCAAAAGCATTGCCTTGCTAAAGATGTGTTGGAGTCAAGGAAAGAAGGTGTCTGTGTGGCACTAGGGTATGATCTCTGGTGAGAAATGGAGTCAAGGGTGAAAAGAGAGAAGAAGGCGGCACTAGGGAAATCTAGAGGTATTGTCCTCCCATTTCTTCCCTCAGACTCTATGCTCTGGATGATGGAGAAAACCATACAGCTCACATCTTCCTTCTACCAGGACTGCAAATCTTAATTTGAGATGGCAGCTAAAATTGCTTCCTTTGGACTGTGACAAACCCACTCAGCTGCAGGGTAGAGGGCTGAGACATTTTGCAATGAATGTCATTTACTTTGAGTTAGAGCAATAGACAGCTGATTTAGCCTGTGCCCCCTTTGTAGAAGCAAAGTAAAAAAAAAACCACCAGTAATAACGTGGAGTCAGTAATAAAAGAAGGCAAAGTGAGGCAAATGGAAAGGTTAAGTGGAAGTTACTGAGTAGGTTTCTTTCATCTTTGGAGTATTGCTTCCCCCATGGATGCTCATGGGGCAAAGCATCTTGTCACAGTGCTGAACAAGACACGGGTGAGCTGAGGGCTTGTGTCCTTTAGAAATGGCATGGGAATCAATATAGAGAATCTCTGTGGTCCATCACACCCTGAGTGACTCTATCGCCTTCCTCAGGGTGCTGGGGAGACAGCAAGGCAGCGTGCAAAGGGAGGTTACCATTCAGCTACACAAACATACGTTTGGCTGTTGTGACGAGTCTACTTCGTGACCTCATCACATCCTCCTCAATCAATCTTCATTTGGCTTTGAATATTGAGAGATGGCCCAGCAGGTTTTGATTATAGCAATGCAATCAGGACTAGTGATGAGTTGTAGAAAATTTCCCCCTGCCCCCTTATCTCTTTATACTTAAATGGCTGGCTGGTTATTGCTGATTTTTTCTGTTGATGGAAGGTTCAGGCTGGGAAGATTGACCAGAGACTGGCATACTTGGAGGGAGAGGGAAACAGATTTTCCTCACCATTTCTTTCTTTTAACACTAACAACCTGGTAATGCCTCCCAGCTTGCTGCTTCCTGCAGCCAGGCCTGTAGTTGTGGTTAGCGCTGAAGCTTGCCCTGCTGAGCAATTCTAATTTATTATTTTAAAATTATAATACAAACAAAAAGAAAAAGCATTAGGCATGATTTTTTAGAGCAGGGAATTAGCCAATATTTTTCACATTTTATGCAAATAAGACGCTTGCTTTACCAGAGGTTATGAGCATGTGACACTGCTGAGTGAAGCTGGATGCACCATGTAAGGCAGGTGGCTGCACTGGAGGGTCACACCAGTGTCATCAGGCCCTAAAACAAATTAGTAAACCTTTTAATAATGTAATTTCCTTTTTTTCTCTTCATATTAGAGAGAGCTGAAATGACCTGAAATGAGCTTAGGGAGTACCCAGGGAGTATTCACACCCCTATGGCTTTTTGTGGCCAGTTCATCTCATTGCCAGTATTAAACTGGCAGCATTTATTGTTTTATGGCAAAGTCTACAGACATCCTGGTGCTGACGTGCTATAGACCACTTGCTGCCTTGCTGGCCAGTGTTTCCCTGCTGTTTTCCCATTTGCTGCACAAGGTGTCCAGGCAAACAGAAACTGCCCACTCTCATCTTACTTGTCAGCAAGGACTGATGGCTGTATGCTATTCCTGTGGTGTGGAGGGGCTGCTGAGTCACTCAAAACCACCTCTGCTGTATTTTAGCAAGGAGACCCCCCCATTTATTCAGCACCAGCAGTGCAGGAAGGGCTTGAGAGTGTCCCTGGCACAGGGCAGCTCTTGCTTGTGATATGGTCAGGCTACCAAAAAAAACACTAATACGCTGTGTCACATCAGACTGTGATGTACTCTTGCAGAGCAGTGCTGACAAGAGACTACTCCAACATCTAGGGAAGCGCAATGCCAGCACACTCACTCAGCTGTGCTGCTGAGCAGCATGTGATGGTCTCCCCAGTGGCAGAGGAAGGGGAAGGATGGCATTTGCTGCTGCTTGCAAGGACTGATACTCCTTCATTGGCTTGTGCGCAGCATATTTTGGTCCTTGGTCCAAGTTTCGACAAATAGAAATACCACACATACCGGCTATCATCACCATTGTCATTTCACAGAGCAAAAAAAAACACCAGAACTTTACTCAGCTGAGTCACAAATGCTTGAAATGTAAGTTTTTAACTAGGCAAATATGAAAAAATTGGCAGTTTTGTTTTTCTTAGATATTCTAATTTTTTACAAGACTGGTATGGCTCAAGTCAAATTTACTGGGGGAAAAACACACAGCTCCCACAGCCTGGAACGGCAATGTTTCCTCAGCTCTGAATCAGAGCCCTTGATAACAGGGAAACAATGATGTGTTTGGAGCTGTGCAATCTAGAGGCTAAATAGCAGTGTCAGACAGAAGGACAGTTCAGTTCTTCTAGGCAGACCACAAATCCACTGCAGAGCAAGTCTCATGGTGTTGTTCAGGGGCCAACTCAAATGGAAGAAAAACTTCCAGGGAACCACTCCTGAGGGGATGGAGGGATACTCAGAGGAAGATGCTTTGCGACGACTTCATCATCAGCAAGACATCTCAGCCGCATCCGTGCTAATAAATGAAATGGGACCAGAGTCAAGCAGCCCACAGATGCCTGTACTAGTCTGTACTTCTCAGTTGCTCACATGCTGATGTTCTGCCTTCACATGGACTGCCCAGTAGTCTTTCAGGGAGTTCAGCATGAGCAGAAGAAAATACAAATCATGCACAGGGCAGATCCCTGTCTGTCCATAGACTGCCAGTGGCTGAGCTTGTGCCAAGGCTGATGGTGAGAGCTGATGTTTCTCTCTATCCTGTGGTACACATTATCCTCATGCCCAAATGCTTTCCAGGAGATGAGGGATGCCATCACAGCATGTCACCCAGTTGCTCTGGCCCTGGCAAAGCGCCTGTGGAAACTCTTGTACCTTGTATAGGACGGGGTGGGGGATTCTGTATGATACACTTGCAGTTGTCCTTTCTTGTGGTTTTTTTCCTTGCATTGATGTTCTAGAGGCTCTCAGCCATGTCAGCGAATACTGTGAAGTCCCCACTTCCCCCACAAGCAATAAGGGTGCTTGAGGTATGCAGGGATGCTGTCATCAGGCAGATCATGGTACCCAAATTATTTATGCAGTTCCTAGTGAATTACTATATTGTTTTCCAGTTACTCAGCCATTACCACTCAATTTGAGCACAAAATGCTTCTTCACTTTGAATTGTCCCAGCTCTGTCTTCTGGGCTCCTCAGCTTGCGCCTTTCCCGATCAATGTTGGGATGATGATTACAATCACAAGGGGCACTTTTGCACTTTCTACTTATTTACACTATATAAGGCACCACATTACACCCATTTTGCACTGATATGCAGGCGAATCTGTTAAATAAACCCCCAAATCCTACAAGATACCACTTAGTATGCTACCAAAGCTGCTTAGGCAGTCTTCTGGAGGTGTCAATTGGATCTGCTCTTTCTACACTCTCCAAAGTGAATTAAATTCTTCCCTCTAAATATACACGGCCTAGGTGGGAAAAAGAATATAAAAGTCCATTATTTTGAGGTCACTTGGCTGGAGGCTCTGAAAAATGCTTGTGATGGTAAGGAAAAATAAAACAATCCCAGATGGTACCACAGCTTTGCCAAACCTCCTCTGTTCCCCTTTATGAATTTTGCCACTTTGTTGCTCAGAGCCAGCCAGGAGCAGATCAAAAGGGCACCCTCACAGGCTGGCTCGGTTGGCTGCCAGCTATCATAACTAAGCACCTTCCCATTCAAACTGCAAACAGCAAGGGTGCGACAAACTTTCCCTATCCTTCTTTTATTTCCCTTTTTCTTCTGGTTCAGTGTGAATGACAAATAATGTTTTAAGCTCATCAAGGAAATGACCTCAGATTTTAAGTTCTTTCCTGGGGCAGCTTTGAATATTTAAATGTATGTGTGTGCTTTCTGCTTTTTATTTCTCTCCTACACATTGGTTAAACAACTTCCTCTCTAGAAACGAATAGGGGATGATATCATAGCTCAGTGTAATGCACTTGTTGCTTTATCCCTCCTTGTGTTTCTAAGGGTTCACTCAAATTTCCCTGAAGTTGGCTGTATTTGAAAGTCTCATATGATGGATCACTGGGCTAGATTTCTCCTCTTGCTTTTACCAGTACAGAGGTACATAAGGCAGCAAAATTAATAATGCAGTGATTTTACTAGGGAATGTCATACATTATGAACCATGCGCTCTTAGGTGTAGGTATTGGTCATGACTGATCTGCTGGCTCATTTAAGTACTTCCCTCTCTGTAAGGTCTGGGTCCTGTCAGATGTAGACACATCCATTTCTATTTCATGGAAAGAATGAAAGAAGCATAATTTGGTGTAAGGATTGCAGTCACCTCACTCACCCACAGCTACCCATATCAGTTATCTCTCATTTTAGTCAATCAAGAGACACTGGCACCTCCAAGGTGCTGATCATAGATGTCCACAACATGATCTGGAGACTTCTCCCTCTCTTCACTGTGTACAGCTGTAGATGGGGGCATGGGGAGATGAAAACTGCCCTAGCTGCCTTAGCTGAGAGCCTATATCAAATGTTTATGGGATGAAAATGAATTCCTCTTCCACACCTCTGAGTTTCATGGTCACTTCTTCAGAGTTCCAACACTTGCCTCTGAGCTCAGCCCTACCCAAAACTTGGTAAAGATCAGATCTCCGGGCCACGTACAGAGAAGCATTTGCAGAATAGAGATTGAGGTGTTACGCATCATAGAAACAATGGTGTTCAAAATTTCACTGGAGAAAAATACAGTTATCCAAGAAAAATTAATTTCAAGCTGAACACATTTTAAAGTTAATTATTGCTGTTACAGCTACTTCTATACAAAGATAAGTTTCTTCTGATGACACTAAGCTGGATGGAAGAGTTGATTTGCTTGAAGGAAGGGAGGCTTTGCAGAGGAATCTGGACAGGCTGGATCGATGGGCTGAGACCAATGGGATGAGGATCAGAAAGACCAAGCGCCAAGTACTGCACCTGGGACACAATCCCAGGCAGCGTTACGGGCTCGGGGAAGAATGGTTGGAGAGCAGCCTGGCAGAGAAGGACCTGGGGGTGTTGGTTGACAGTGGCTGAACATGAGCCAGCAGTGTGCCCAGGTGGCCAAGAGGGCCAATGACATCTTGTCCTGTATCAGAAACAGCATGGTCAGCAGGACAAGGGCGGTGATTGTACCCCTGTACTCAGCATTGGTGAGGCTGTGCCTCGAATCACACGTTCAGTTCTAGGCCCCTCACAACAAGAAGGACCTTGAGGGGCTGGAGTGTGTCCAGAGAAGGGCGATGAGGCTGGTGAAGGGGCTGGAGAACAAGTGCTATGAGGAGCTGAGGGAGCTGGGGTTGTTTAGCTTGGAGAAGAGCAGGTTGAGGGGAGACCTCGTCACTGTCTACAAATACCTGAAAGCAGGTTGTAGTGAGGTGGGTGTTGGTCTCTTCTCACAAGGGACAGATGATAGGATATAGCCATAAGTTGCACCAGGGAGGTTCAGATTAGACAACAGGAAACATTTCTTCACTGAAAGGGTGGTGAGGCACTGGAACAGCGGTCCAGGGAGGTGGCTGAGTCGTCATCCCTGGAGGTGTTTAAGAAGTGGGTAGATGTTTCTATAGGACATGTTTAGTAAGGGAACACGTACAGTTGGACTTGATGATGTCAGAGGTCTTTTCCAACCAGATGGCTCCCCAGGCCAGGAAGCCAGTGTTTTATGAAATGACACAAGGCACTTTCTAAAAGACTAATCCTCACAAACCATTTGATTTCTCCTGATCCTATACAAAGTCCTTCTATAAAACTGAAGATTATTAAAAACCTCATTTAAGAAAGCTTGACACTTACAGCTTTTCTTTTTAGGGTGAGCAGACGGAATAATTACAGCCTGTGATACCTTCCTTAACATGATCTGCAACTTCATCATGCGATCACCAAAGTAAGAAGAGGAGACCCATGGTGCTTGGTGTGCTTTGTCTCAGGGATGTTGATTTAATTTTCATCTTGGTAAGTGAACTTTATTTCTGCAAATTCTCTGAGTACTTTGCACAAAATAAGTCAGAATAACCCTGTTTAAGAGTGATTCTCAAGAAGATAGATCCACAGGAGCATTAGGGAAGTTTAGATATCAGGTTTGCATCCAAACATCAGTCACTGGGAAAAGGATGATATGTCCATGATTATGTTTCTCTGGCTATTTCGTTAATATCTTTGCCACATGGATGTAAGATGCTACTTTTCCTTCCTCCAGAGACTTCAATCATCTGATTTGTGCACCAACAGCGATAAAAAATGTACCATTCAAGCTAGGCTCATGATGAAGATATTTAAAGACAGGCAGACAAGCTGAGACAAAGGCAGTTGGTTATGGGAGACTGATAAAGGCCCATGGATGTGACAAGCTCATTACCCTAGGACTTGGTGTGAATGATATTTTAGGGTTTGTTGAAGCTGATTTTTTGAATGTCTCGCATATTCTTGTATATGCACAGGCACCATTATGCTCTGTCTCACTGGTGCACACACTGCACCCACAAGGCGATGTTTTGAGGCTACTGGGACCTAGGAACTCATTTCTCATCTAAACCATAACTGAAGAAATATCACTGCCAGATCACTGCAGCTGACTTCATTGGACAGTTTAGACGAGGATGAACATCAGTCCAAGGTGGTGGGAATGGAAAACAGGGAAACTGATAAATCAAGACAAGTCATGTGTAAAATGGCACTGTGCCACGCCAAGTCTTACTAAACACAAATATCCATGAACAAAGAAAAGGAATTAATATATCTAAAACCTCAAATAAAGTGAAGATTTTCCAGCTTGCAGCTGGAGACACTGGTAGGTTCTGCACCATTTGGGCATGTTGTTGAGTACAGGATATGTCATACATCTGCAGGCATGCACCTGGTAATTTTTTTAGCACACTTCTAATGAACTGCTTTTATCATCATGATAAAAACAAACCAAGCAGAAAGACTAGGAAATGAACCTTCAGCCTGGGACAAAGCAGTGAACTCATAACTGAAAAAAAGAGTAGCAGACATCAAAGTAAGGATAATTTAATTTTCGACACACCTGGATGTCACTTCTTCCCCCTACTCACCATCAATGTCTCATGTCAGCAGAAATACACTGGACCCCTCAAGAGCAATAGTAAAGACTTGGGAACAGATCCATCATGCACTGAGTTTTCAATAACCATGGTCATCATGAGCTCAGGCCCAGTGAGATAGAGTATTGGTTTGATCATTTGGGTTTTGTTTCTCAGGTAAAACTTTTCACCTCCTCATTCAGTGAGAACAAGTCATTAGACATTTTTAGGATCTTGCCTTGCTTGCGTGAGTTGACAGCCCAAGAGTATTTAACAAAAGTTGGGAAAAGGCCAAGTTTTCATTAAACCTCTTGTAAACCCCAAACTGCTGTCCTGCGAGGCTACATCTGGCAAGGAAGCCATCTGTGATTCGTATAGTCTTGCTCCAACAAAACGACAACAGTGTGAAAAACTCTTTTCTCTGGTCGGCAGTGAACTGTAAAAGTAACATTAGTAATAGCTTCTGCAGGCTCAGTAATGACATAATTGACATTGGCTGAAAGCACAAACCCCAACCGTGAGGTCTTGCCAAGGCTCTGGATTGATTCATATCATCCTTCAAAAATCCAGGTTACTGTCAATAGCCCTCTTGGATGCTGCTTCTCACAACGGTGTTGAAACTACTCCCCTTCTGAGCAGTGTCTGCAGCAAAATCTCACAGAGTATGAGCCCCCTGACCCCAGCCCTAAAAGAAAAAAAAAGGCAGGGGAATATTCTGCTTGACTGAAGCCATTTGGCTGATCCATAAACATGGTCTGTATTTCCAATCGTTTAAAAAAACTGCAGTTTCACAGAGAAGTACTCATTGCACCTAGTAATCTCTTGTATCTGTAGCAACATGACCCAATGCATTTTATTTAATGCAGAGCTGTAGTGTGGAGACTGGGCTCTAAGCCATCTGCACATATGTTTCTTGGATGCCTGATATTTTCATTTTGCTTCAGATGAGCTGCACTGTTAGGGGGCTCCCATTTATAGCATCCGGGATTTTTTCCAGTATATGTTGTGCTTACCCTGTCTGCAAACCTCTCTTTCCCCCTCAACCCCCTTTACCCCCATGACTCAAAATATACAAACCCCAGCAGATGTCAAAGAAAAAAAGAAAAGCACTGATTTGCTCAAATCTCTTGCTAAAGCAATCATCCCCCAGCTCCCTTTGTGCTTAAAAGCTTGAGGCCCCTGTTTTAAAGAAATCCTAGAAATTCAATTTAAAGACCTCAGAGGGATCGTGCAGTGCTGAGACGCTGCCTGCTTACTGATGGAGAATGTTTAGAAAAACAACACCTAATGCCACCAAGGTTTCTAATCACACCTCTCCTGTTCTACACATTTTGTGGAGAGCCTGGCTTGCAGTGCAGCAGCTTTTCCTGCATTATTTAGACAAGTAAGTGACAAAAATCACTGGACCATAGCCCAAACCATTTACTAAGTCTTCAGACTTCCCTGATTCAAGCAGCAAGCAAGTGTGAGTTTAACCAGTTGAGAGAAGACCAAAAGAAGATGAAAAAGAAAACCAGATAGCAAAGGATTATTGAGCAGCACAAAACCGAGTGCCTGGTTTTGACCCTTTCCTGTGGCATGAGTGAATCCACATTTGTGAAGATCAGAGGTGGCTCTTCGCTGATTGATGGGCCCCAGGATGTAGGACAGGGACAAAAAAACACTGATAATGTGATTTTTGTTTTTAAAGATGTCAGGGCCAAGTGGCCAAATCCAGAGCTGGTGTCAAGGGATATACATCTCTCAGATTCCCTCCTGCTCAAAGTGCCTGGAAGTTTCATGTAGGAAAAGATGAAAAAAATAAAAGCCCACTCTTGAGCTGAAATGTGATGGGTCAGCTCTTGCACTTGTCAGTGATATTAATGAGGGCTAGATTGGATGGTGAGACATCTCTCACTAAACTGCTTGTCATCCTTGTGGGGTCACTTCTGCTCCCTCTCAGTAGCCACCTCATTGGAGCCCATGATTTTGTTCCTGCCCTTGCAAGACTCCCAGGGCCAGACTAATAAAGGGATTTCTCTGAGCTCCATTTCTCCTGTAGTTCTCTCCTCTTGCCAGCTCTCTTACCAGAAGCAGAGCCCACACAGACTGCCAGACTGACTGTGTTTCCAAAGCCAGCACTTGAAACCAAGGTCAGAATGCTGGGAACAGGCTCTGAATATGCCCTTCTATGGCTATAGTGTCCATTGGCTCTTGTCTTTGGCATGGTTTGAAGCTCCCATGGGCCATAATCTGTGGTCTCTTTTTTGTTTTACATTGACTCTTCTACATGAGCCTTCAGGGGATGTTCATGGCCAGCTTGTTGGGTGGGAGACAGGGAGTTCATAAGCTTGCTGGGGCTTGTCTGCCAGAGCTCTCAGCTGGTAACGCAAGGCTCCTCCCCAAAGGAAAGGTCAGGGTGCCTTTTCAACACCAGTGCTGCTGGAGGATTACACAAGCCAGTCATGAGGCAGGAATGGGTACCCAACAAGACTTTGTAACATGGATACTCTGGGACAATAGAGCTTAACTGATGCGTTCCAAAAATAAAACCATCCTCTCCTAAGCATGTCCCGAAGAATGATGCAAGACTTGAAAGGCTCCAGTGCCTCCTGCCCAGCTGCTGCCTCTATTGAACAGCAGGTCTCTGCTGCTGAGGAGGGACAAAAACCACCAGGATGGGCAGACATTCTCCATGTCCTGCTGGGCAGCCCAAGCACAGCAGGTTTTGCTGTGCTTAGGACAGCCTGGTACTTTGCAGCACCACCAGCTGCATTTCCCCAGGCAGTGGGGACATGGGACCAGTCACTCCAGAGTTGCCTTCCCTTCCGAGACCTTTCCGCACTGAGGATTTCTGCTTGGTGATACCCTGTAAACCACTCCTTAAGATGCCTCCAGCCCCTCCAGACTGCCGTCCTCACAGGTTGGATGAGTATTAATCCATTAGTCCTGCTAAAGTGGGGTCGGAGCTGATTGCAAAAGGGAAAAATGTGTAATGCAGGCAGGGAAACAGGGAACTTGAGCAGAAATCTGGGCAAGGGTAGTCACTTCCGCCATTTGTATGAGGAGTCAGGAAGTCCATTACAAAATACTCCATCACTGTCACTTAATTCCAGCTAGGACACAAAAGATTAATAGTTCAGCTCCTCCTACACCCTGTCAGTGTGTTACAGAAGGTGGTGTTATCAGCCCCTTGGTGTGTGCCAGGTAGTTTCCCAGGACTTTGAGGAGCTTTCTGTTATTTTCTAATACCTTAATAATCTAAGAAAAATCATCACAGAAGCTATTAGTGTCCTTCTAGGTGTGATGGTGGAAGAAACATACAGTGGAAACAACAGGCAAATAGAGTCATGTCTCTGGGAAGCAGGATTAAGACTGTGATGTTTAAAAGTGACCTGGCTGTGTTGCCTGGAGAAGGGAGCCTCTTTTTATTAGGTTGCTCCTCAAGCTGCTTTTACTGCAACTGCACACCACAGGCCATTAATAAATCTGGGAAACAGCATCATGGAGATAAGCAAGGCCGTTACACACTGCATTCCTGCCTTTGGCCTCAGTCTTGCAGTCCAGAGGAATTCAACCTGATCTCCGGATGATTTACAGCCTCGACTTTTATTTTTTCTTAATCTTTACCTGGTTAACCTGACTTTGATGTAAATTATCTTTGAGTAGGGAAGCAGTGAGAGCAACCACAGCATTTGCCAGAGTCTTCACACTTCCATTACCTATTTACACACCTTGAAATCAAGTATCAGGTAACCTTTTGTTATTAGCCAGGCATCTTGCTACTATTCAGATAACATCTGTACCTCCAGCAGCTCCTCCACTTTTCCCCAGGACCATGATGTACTACTACATTTGGCTACTCACCATGTAAAATTCAGGGGGATCTGGGTAAGATGTTTGTTAGTTCATGGATGGGATTAGAGCATACCCAAGTATCTCAGACACAACTGCTCCCTGTCTTGAGCAGCTAAAACTACAGAGGTGGGGAGACTTTCTACTGTATGTTCATCCCTCAAAACGGGATATTGGGAAGAGAAAGACTATGAATGGATTCAAATCTGGTGAATAGTTTCTGTGAAAAGATGGAAAGCCCACCTTTGAAAATATCCTTAGTTTTCTATCAGTGTTTCTTAAATGTAAAGATCGGCCGTGGAAATATTGCAATGTTTCTTTCATTTTGTTGTTTTCTGAATGTTCGTGTGTTTAATTTCTGCTTTTCATCGTGCTTTGGTTTCAAAAAATTAACTTGAATCAAGGAAAAGATTAACAAAAAGACTGTATAGCCCCCAAATGATGCAAAACATTGCATCTCACATTTAGCCAAAAGTTTCAGGTTGATCCACTAATGAAGGTTTCTCTTGTCTCTTCCATTTCAGTGCTAAAAATGGTAAGATATCACCATTGAACTAGGCACAAACTGGTATTTGCTCCCCAGTGATCAGGACTGTAAGAACTAAAGGAGAATAATCATAAGCTGAGAAGACATATTATTAGTATAATTAGTAATATTGCTGATGAAGTAACTACTGGTCCTTGGGTATACAGGCAAATCTTGAGGGTAAAGATGGGTACATACCTCTCTAGTCTGGGGTCCAGTAGCATATACCTATTTCTATTTATTTTCCTTCAAAGTTAATCTGAGTAGGGATGCCAAAATAGCCGGTTGCCCATTTTGCTCTGTCTGGCTGACTGGTGCATAGGGCAGTGAGCAAACAAATAATGAGGAAACTAAAGAAGAGGAAGATAGATGGGAGAGTAAAATGTCAGATTGAAGATCTTGGACACCAATGTGCAGGTTTTTCTGTTCAATTCCCTTTGAGAAATTGTCTGCTGAAAGACTTGGGTGCTTCTGTACCTTAGAGCTCATATATCATAATTTATGTACATCATCCAGCATTTTTCATTGTTATAATCATGTAAAGGGTCTTAGTTCATCTGTGGATCTGGGTTTTGCAGTCATAGCAAATGTAAGAATAAACTGTGCATTTTAACAGAATAAAAGCATGGTCCTAGAGCCATTTTCCCCATATGCTTCTTCAGGCTGGCCCTTAGTTCACCGCTGGCAAAAAGATCCCAGAAAGACTTTTTTTCTTTGCTCTTCTAGAGTTTCTTATTCCACTAAGAACATATTATTTTAAACTTAATGGGAATTTAATCAGAAAGGAGTGACGCAGCGACTAGTCACCAGCTGAGCTCTGCAGAGCTCTGACAAATGGGGGCCAAGCCCCAGTCCAGTCTGCCAGAGCTCTCTTTTTGGTTTGGAAATCATTACTGCTGCCTCCCGCAGACAGCTCCATGGTCATGGCAGCTGATTACAGTAACAGGGGAATTAAAACCCTTCACCTGCTGTGGCTCTTGCTCAGCTTTGTTCCATGCCAAGTGCTATCTTCTCTGGTAACAGGCTGCGAAACTCCAGAGCATCTTAAAACTGTGGCAGATGTTTTTCTTTAATAGGAGGCAGGAGAGGAGGAGGAAAGGTGACGGACAGTGAAGAAGAAAGGTGGGAGGAAAACCAGCAAAATGGAACCATCCCATCTGCTTTTATAACTCCATTAACTGACACAGTAAATAAGAGTGGTGCAGACTGGTTTATCTGGGAGGGACATTATGCTGCCGAGTGGAGAACAAGCTGAAGGTCTCCACAGATTAATTCTCACTGTGTTAGAGAATTTAAAAAGAAAATAATTCAGAAGAGCCAGGAAGGTCCCAAAATTTGACCCCAAACTAAACTTGTTCCTATTAGGTGCCTCATTAGTATCAGTCTAGTTTTCTATCCTGTTGTCATGCCTCTGAGTTCAGCCTGAGATTTTGTTTTAAATTTGCATTTGTTCAGGTCAAGGGTTTTACCTTGGCATTTGCTTAACTATTCCTGGCTGTTCCTCTGCCATGGGAAGTCCAAGAGTATTTCCAGGTTTATCAGCAACATTTCTTCTGAAAGTTGCTCCTCTAACCCTGCATTTTTGTGTGTGTTGCTGATAACCCGTGTCTGAAATAATGGTGACTGTGTACTTGGCTGGGATCCACCTGTAGGTTAAAAATGTGCACGCCAGAATGGTCCATTTTTGCCAGCTGTATTCCCACTGAAGAGGTTTCTGAGCTAATGAAGACATTCAGGAGTAATGAAGCAAATCCTCAGCAAAATACCAGGGAGCTTCATACCCTTCAGTGGGAACTATTTTGTTGAATATTTCACCTCTGCTCTTACATTCTACACTTCTAAGATGTCTCTTTTAAGCTAACAACAAACTCTGCTTCTTGTCCCCCAGCCTCATCAGCATCTGTGAAGATGTCCTCTGTTTTCTTCTTCAACTTTGACACTTCCAAGCCAACAGAAACATCAGAGATATTTGCAGAACTTCCCAAGTTAGCAGCAAAAAGGAAAGGTGCGGTACAGCAGGAAGGTCAGTCTGGATAGAAGAAACCATAGACATGTACAGCTACTACAGGCAGAAAAAAAAACCAGTTCCAACAGATCGCCAGCTCACAGGACTCTTAGAAGACATTCGGATTGTGGGGGTCATCAAATAAAAAAAAGAGATATAGGGTATTTGTTCTTCTGCAGAAGAAGCAACTTGATGTAGATAAAACCCACCTGCTTTCCATTTTTAGGGCATTTTTCTGTTCTTGGGAAAGACTCTGGACAATTGTGTCACTGTATAAAAGCTGTTTTATTTCCACTTGATTAGAAAAAAAAATATATGCAAGATTTGCAACTGTTCTGAGAACAAAATGCCTGACAAGAATGAATGACTCCTTTTTGTGTCTTTTAATATGTGTGTCTTTTAGCTAAGCTCTTAGTGGAAAAACAGCTCTGAAGAAGTCTAAATGTGACTTGAAGTTTGATGCTCTGCTAACTTGGCAAATACCTGAGGATAAAGCATGGAGAAGAGCCAGCCTATAACGTATCCTGTATTTTGACAGCCTGTTTCTCCATTAAGCATTTTTAGACATCAATAGAACAAATTGTCCTGTATTGTATGTTACATGTCTGTGTGCTGTAAAAACTTTTGTCAGCTTGCTCCTTTAACGCTTAAAGACGTTACTGATGGCCAGTCCTCCAGCAAAGTCGTTGTCCTCTGACTTTTGTTGGAAAGCTACTGTTGATTTTATGGCTATGCAGCCAGATCATCATTCATTTTTACCCTCAAGAAGATCCAGATGCTGGTGGTGATTTTATTTTAGTTACTGTTGTTATTGCTTGTGAGCTTCTCCATAGACTGGGATGCTCTCAGATGAAAAAGATACATAAACATCAAGCAAAAAGACCCTCAAAGACTTTTGTTATTTCAACCTCAGTAGGGCAGGTTCTGCAAGGCAATGACACCCCTGCAAAATGTTGGCAAAAAACATCTGTACTGACCTTGGCAGCTGAAGGTATAGGAGGGATGCCGGTGTAGGTAGAGTGACCCTACGTGTAGTACATGTAGTGTTAAGAGGAAGCAGTGGGAAACCAAGATTATTACAAGGACTAGCTCCAGATCGTCATTGCTGCAGCTTGGGTCTCCTTCTGTTGTGGTTGGTTGCTCTGGCCAGACTTTGAACCTTCTCACTAGGATTTTTGGCGCCATCTTCACTTCTTCCTGCTTCATTCTGGAGCCGGGTGACTCCCTGCATGTCCTGCCTGAACTGGAAAGCACCGATAGCCCGGCCAGCAGCTCCTACTCACACAATATTCTCGTCGTCTTGGTTGCTTCCTGCACATATGACCTTGAGATAACGACCATCCACCCTGTCTATGGGTACGGCCTCTTGAGCAGGTTCCCACCAGGCAGTGTCTGCTCTGCAGTAATTGTCCATGTGCTCACCTTAATCCATGATAAATGCAAGTTAGCTCACTCCACTTTCATTGAGTCATGAGGAACCCCACGTCCCATCTCTGTTACCCCAAGACTGCCACTGGGGTGGGGCTGCCACCCTAGAGAGTCGCACGAGCTCAATCCTAACACTACGTTAGCCACACAACGTGCCTCTGAAATAGCTGTTGTCAGGCCATCACCAAGTGTGATTTCATGGTGGCTCTGCTTGAAAAAAATACAAGACTCCTTAATGCCCTTTCCCAGTGCTTAGGGCTTGCCTGTTCTTCACAACTGCATGTGGGCTGTGGAGAAATTGTACTCATTTAAATTAATTCTCTCTTTCTCCTCCTAAAAATATTGTTTACAGCACAGAACATCTCCAGAATCTGTCTCTCACCTTGGCAGTATAATTTGGGAAAGACAGATGATGGAAGCAACACCATTGTGAAAATGCAGAAGGTGTTTAATCTGATCTTGTGTTGCAATGAATTATTCACTTAAATGATTCAATCATTCATGACAACCTGCTGGGGAGAGCACAGAAGGCAAGAGCCCTTTGCTAGTCTCACTAACGGTCAGTGGCCCTCAGGCTTCAGCTCTGGAACAGCAGGGCTGTAAGACATAAGACTGTAAGACATAGATCTGTAAGACATAGAGAGAAGGGCTGCAAAACGATTGCCAATTTTCCTCCCCATGCTGGAAAACCAAACACAAAATCTTCTCAAGAGTGCAACCAAAAAGAAAACCAAATAGCCTTTTTGGAAAACAGTGCAATGAGTGAATACGAATCTCAGATGCACTTTTTTACTACTCATGAAAAAAAAAGGGAAAAGTGATGGCACATGCATAAGGTGTACTCTAGGTGCTTTTCAAAAGGCTCCATGAACATTTAGTTGAAAAAAATATTGAGGCAAACTGAAGTAATCTAATATTTATGCCAAGTTTTAATAAGTGGGGGTCAGCAGCTGCAAGACTAACCAGGAAATAACTGAGTAGCCGGTGCTTGATCAGCTTGTGGAAGGTGTTTGTGAGGAGGTGGTGACTGAGCCTTGTGATGTAGGTGGTCTCTTCCAGCCCTACATGCCTCGGAATGGCCATGGCTTTCTCCCAAGCACCATTGGCACTAATGTATTTACGTTCCTTGCCATGGTATGCAAAGCAGTTTCACTGGAGCCAACAAGTTTTATATCTGGACGTCCCGTAAGAGACTCCCACGGAAATCTGAAGAATTCACCTAAGCACTGAGATGGAGGTAGCAGCAGCAAGATCTGCAAACTTTGCCGATGTACTGTTCTATGGGAAGAAATCCAGTGCTATGGCCCTGTCAGCTTAGATGCCCGCTCGTTTATCCCCTTTTTCAGTGTTTTGCCCCTGAGTACATAGAAATCTTTCTGTCTGCTGGTGAGCATTTAGCAAAGGAGTAATCAGATCCTCCTCTCTCTCTCTTTGTGTTCAAACATGGGAGTTCACATCCTCTGCTTCTTTCTCTCTGCTCCTGGTCCCCTGGAAGAGCAGAAGCACACCCCAGGGACGGCACAACAAACAACGCTGAGGGATGGCAGGGCAAGAACAAAGAGCCCTTCAACCCTGTGAAAAGGTTGCCTTGGAAAAAGGAGTTGATCCCAAGGCAGCGGGCCTATGGGGATTAAAAAAGCACCAGGAAAGCAGAACAAAAGCAAAGATAATGAGGCTTCAGTGGTCTTCTCATGCATATCTTAGACTTCATGCATACATGGGCTTCCACATATATATTTCCAGAAGGGAAATATGAGCCTTGTTTATAAAAATTACAGGCTTGCTTCTGAGTTTAACCCCTACCCTTTGAACAGCAGCCTAAGCCTAGGAATTGCTTTGTGCAAGGCAAAGTGTTCCTCTGGCCCAATTTATATTTGAAAGGAGTAAGCGATTCAAGATTTTCTCACTTATCCGAGGTCTGCTTTTGTCTCCCAGGATTCCAGTGAAAGGCAAGAGCTTTGCGAAGAGATTCACAACTTGCTGTGATTGCATCATTTCCATCCCGGCATCCACACACTGGCTCCTTCTCCTGTGCCCTTCACACTCCCAGTGCCAAGAGCCTTGTAGGTACCTACCACTGGTTCTTGTCCTGGTATCTATCTATCTTTTCTAGTTTCCCTTGTAACTACTTCGGAGAAGTAACTTACCTTTGTAACTGCTGCATGTAGTTATCTCTTGTAATTGCATTTGGTTGCCCTTGTATCTGCAGCTCTTTGTGGCTACAGCCACAGCTTCCAAGAACTATGTGATGCCTATGATATATACCACATGGTTTGGGCATGTAGACATACATAGACAGGAATTCAGTCCAAAAAAGAACTTTCTTTGCAATACGGTTGAATTCCACAGGAAAGACTTAAATTGGGTGAGGTAGGCAGGGAGCTAAAAAAGGTGCTGCTCACAGATGCCCTATGATGTTTTAGACAAACTACTGCTCCAGTCAGAAGAGAAAATTAAGGACTATAATTACATGTGGATTGTTGGCCTCTTGTCCTGAGGAAAAATGATATTAAATCAGGTTGGTTTTTAGTAGTTGAGATGGCAAGCACACCAACGTATGAAGATTCAAATTTCTCATTTGCCTTCAATCTTTGGGTATCATGGGGCAATGTAAATTATCACCATAATATGCCTGGGATGGGAGTCCTCATTCAGGAGCTCTGCGTCGGTACCCACCCATGAGAATCCACCCCAGACTTAAGGAGGGACAACACCATGAAAATCCAGCTCTTAACTGAAAGAAACTGGTTGTTGCAATATTATCATTGCACTTCTCTCAGGCAAAAGTCCTGCTGGGAGTATCCGAAGTTTTGCCCAATCTTCCATTGCTGCATCAAAGCACCCCACAACAGAAGAATCAAATCAGACTGTTAAATAAATGTGAATTTTCTTACCCTGAATCTGTTGTTTCAGCTCGCATGATTCATTAAACAATTCCATTGGAGCCTGTAAATAACTCCCCCACACCCCATTATTACCCTAGAAATTCTCCTGAGATTGAAAATGTGTTTATTTTGACTCAGAGATTGTAAAACCACAGGAATAAAACAAGTTCAGGCTGCCAGCACTTTATTTAATTTCTTGTTCTTTTGCTGAAACTCTGAGAATAACTTCTGTTTCCTGCTGAAGAAGGAAACAGTGTTTTCCTTGACTTATGTAAATATGACTTCCCTGCTCATGTAATTTCCCACTACTGGAAATAGGCAGGAACCTTCCCAGTACCTGAAGATGAAGCCTGTATATAACATTCTGCCCTATGCCCAGTTCACCATGGACTCGCTAGGAGGAGTTGGAGCTTCCCCAGATAGAGGTTAAGTCCTTATGGGTGTGCAGAGGCTCAGCAGAGCAAGAGAATGTGTCCACCAACTCTCAGCAAGGACCTTTGTACTGACTAGACGGTTCTGACTTCATTTTGACCTCCTCTGTGTTCATTTTTTTCTATGATTTAAGTCATTTTGGCATAACGTATAATCAAGACTTCCCTTACCAAGAGGAGCTGCAGCAAGAACAGAGGGAGTAAAATACAGGCTACCCATGTAATAGGAGCGTGTGAATGTGGGATGGGAAATGCAAAGGGATGGAAAGGGAGGCAGAGATGCAGTACAAAACAGCACTCGCATCAAGAGCTATTTCTCTGGCATGTGTATAATCATACAATAATATCCAGTTGGGAGAACATGGTAGAACATTTTGAACAAAGAAAATAGCCAGTGTCTGGAGCTCCTCTGCATATTTATTACATAACTATAATGATATAGAGAAACATGAGAGAGGAGGAGGCTGAAAGATGCCTAGCTCAGTCCTGGTGTGGATGTCAGACCTGGGAGAGGATGTTGGTGAATTATTGAAGGTTTAGGAAAGCACTCCTGAAAAATGACATTTGAAGACCTGGTTGGGGTGAGCATCTCAGAATTTGACCCATTGAGCTCCTCAGGGAGGAGGACGAGACTTGGCTTTATCACAGCAGCGTGGCCCCACAGCAAGGCAAGGTGTGCTGATGGGGAATCAGACTTTCAGTGAGCCAGCAAAAATGATGCCAAAACTGGGTGCTCAAGCCAGATAAGATTAGGCTGAATGGGATTGTGGAAACGTTAAAATGTTTCTAGTTGTGACCCTTTTTAATGGGCAGCCGTAAAGACTGCTCAGGGATGGGAGACATTTCTCGGGGCAATTAGGTTGAGGTTTTTTCTCAAAGGCATACTGTAATGCAATCAAGGAATTACAGACTTGATACAAAGATTATAAAATTTAATTATCTAGCCTCTGTTATGCAAGAGGCCAGGAAAGATACCATTCCTGCCAGGCCTTTAATCAATGATCTGCCTGTTTGCAAAAGCACTGAGTGATCTGGGCCTCCCTCAGTGTTCAGGGGTCCTGCTACAAGAAACCTGACTTTCCCAGGGGAGGTACCAGCTGTTTCTGGGAAACACTGCATCTTCCAAGGTTTCTGTAACTGTCTCTACAGAAATTATACCACTGAAAATTGCTGTTCACTTCTGAAAATGATGTTTCCATCATTACACTGACAAATGAACTCCAGATATAGGAAACTTAAACCATTAGGAATTCTCAACCCCTCCAGTTTTCCCATGAAGACAAATACTTTCCTATAGCTTGGCCTTTCATACAAAGATGTCCCAGAGTGCTGTCTCCATAAATGAATCTTTTCACCTGAACACATCTATCTGCTTCCCTGCCAGGGCCATTTCTCTTTTTACTGCACTCCCTGCTATCTTGCAGTTATTCATCTATTTATCTTTTTTTCTTTTCTGTCTTTTACTGTTGAGGTGATGGTAATTCCCTGTAACAATATAATTCTATGTAATTTATCATGATAAAACTGTTCCACTAGTTCAAAGGCATCCCTGATAGTTAGAAAAAAAATTAAATGCAGGAAAAATCAGTGTAAACCATACAGATCTTGCCACCTCTGTGGCTAAAGAGCTAACAGGAAAAACTCACTTTTTGCTGATAATCAGTGCAATGTATTGCTGTTGTGGTCTACTCGTAACCCTTGAAATGAGGTTTTAATTCCTGAAGTCTTACACAAGCAAAAGAGTTGCAGAGAGAGAGACACTAGGATGGGGGGTAAAGGAGCAGTGGCCTTTGCAAGTGAACTGACACGGAAACAACAATGTGCCTCAGCCTTAGCCTGATATTTTTTCTCTCAAAATGTAGTCAGCTGTTGGAAACCCAGAAGCACTGGCTGTCAGACATCAACCAGATCCTGCATGCTTTGGTTTTCTAGTGTTTAATCCCTAAGGAGGCCAAGTCACACTCAGATTTTAGACATGGCAATTAGGTCTGCTTCCTTATTGCTCTGGACTGTATTTCTAGCTGATCAGAAGCTCGAGAAACTCTAACCACCCACCTCAGTACCCCAGAAAATGTAAGGAGATGCCCGAGGTGATAAGCAGATTTTATTTCTGGAGTAAGCCTCAACCATACTCTGAGCCTGGCATCCTTATGCATTGAACTGATATCTTTGCAGGGCCTCCTTTGTCCGAAACACATTGAGAAGCAATAGCAATGAGGAGTGAGCCCTGTTATCCCATATATGTTATGTATATTATATATTATACACCACGCATGCAGTATTATGATGACCACTTTTTTTTTTGATGGTGATGTTCCACAAAAAATAATTTAAAAATAACGATGATTCCTCAACTTCTCTGCATCTCCTCCAGCTTTTCTTTTTCTCTCTTGCTCAGAAAGATGTGCAAAACTGTGGTGCGCTGAGGCTCCAATCTGGGGTTATTTTCCCATCAGTTTGCTTTTGCCTTCCTCCAAAAAGCCTATCATTTCCCCCTTGCTCCTTTTTGTCAAGGCTGCTTGTCATGAGAACAGTTGCCCAATGTCCCCCCACCTTCACAGCAGAAACTGCCATTTGCTGCTATCATTATTGTGTGAGATCCTGCACTTCTGAGAGCAAACAAAAAACACCCAAGTTGCTGTCTCTGGCTCCAAGCTTTTCCCTGTCAGCTCCCTGTCTCCACAGAGAGCACTCCCATGTCAACCCTCACTGGAGCTCCTCGGGGTAAGATTGCAAGTGCCAGCGAAAGACACATGTTTCCCATTACACGCCTAAGTCTTCGCAGAGCCCTGGTGACAAGAGATCTTACAAAATAGCACTTGGTGGAAAGAGGCCACAGGTCTGCAAGGGATGTGTTGGTTAGGTTTATAAAATGCTTTCCCAAGATGGCAGGTCTGGGGATATGTTGTTCATGGTGGTTTTTTTCAAATACATGCTGTAACGCATGAAGCTGCTGCAAGAAATAAAAACCCACCCAACACCTCTGTCTATATAAATCACTTGATTTAATCCAGGAGTCATTCTCAGTGCTGCTCTCGCACAGCACTGTCCTGTTCCCTTGTTCCACTTGAAAACACTCCCTTGTTTCCAGGGTTGCGTTACAATCCCATTTGTTTCTCACTATAAAACCATCTCATTACGTGGCTATTCCCATCCCTGCTGTTACAATACAGTACGCAATTTTGCATTTGCTCATGACACACCATGGTCCCAGCAATATAAATATCATGGTTGATCTGGTGTTAATCATCTTGGTCCTGTCGGATGGGAGAGCAATTGAAACTACAGTATAGCTTTGCAGGTTATTCACAGCATCAGCTCACTAATTTTTACTGGAATACATTCATGTTTGAATGACATGTTTATTGGAACTTCTTTTGCAGTCAAAGAGAGTTATTGTGGGCATGGGCTAAATGCATTCAACTATTATATTCTGCAAGCCACAGTTAAATGCCGGGCTAGGACTGAGCTAGATTTGAACAGCCTATCTAAAATCTCCTTCATGTGTCACCAAAACAGACTGGCTAAAGAGTCTACCGGCTACCAGCTTAATGTTATTAGACTAATACATTAGCTCTTAGCCTAATATTAAAATAACAATAATTGTCAGAGTTACAAATGTTGTGGCCAAGCAGAGAGCACTTGGAAAAAGCAGCCCTCAAAAGGAGTGGGTCATCAGCCAAGAGAAATAAATTACCTTCAACTCCCAACACACCAGCTGTATCTAAATCAGCTTAAACATACGATGTCCACTGAATTTTATCTCCTTGGAAGTGAAGGAAGGTTCGCACTGTGCTCAGTGGCAAGGGGCTATCAGGGGCTTCACTTTGCGGCATCCTGTGAGGATGGACATCACCTGCCAGGTCTGAGAGCCTTTGTGTCCCAGGTCTGCTGGTCCCATCTCCCAAGGGAATCTGACTCCTCTTCCACTTTCTGTCTCCGTGTCAGATCCTAAAGTACTTGGCGGTTACTTTGCATGACAGTGTGCTCTCCACCGACTCTGGCAGGGGCTCCCTGGCAGCTCCTGGTGCTTCCACACCAGCTCCTGAGCCATCCCTGAGGTCAGCAATGGAGCAGATTCATTTGACAAGTGAAGTCAATGCAGAGATACTTTCCTTTCGTAGTTTTTACAGTCTAAACATGTACTGTCAGAGAGGACTGGTGTTTAGATGAACTCCATCGGAAAAGACACTTTCGCGCCGTAATGGTTTTATTGGGCACATTAGCACCTCTGTGTCAGATCCTCCTTTGCTGAGGTCGAGCAGCCTCACTCGAGATGCGACTTAGTTCCTCTCTCTCTGCCCCGGGAGTTGTGTAAAACAGAAAACAACACACATTTCGGGTTCACTGGGGAAATAAATCTTGGTGAGTCTCGCACAAAATTTGGTGGAGGCAAAAACCTGCTCTGGCAGCTGCCAGCAAGCACAGCCCTGGTCCCCCAAATAATCATATGAATCACATGAATCACCTTGCAACAAAATGCTCTGTTTCTCCTGCAGGACACGAGGGGGTTTAGCCTCCGGTTCAGGATTTTGGATTGAGTTTTTTCTTCTGAAACTATTTGCCTCACTTCCCATCTGTTTTGGGGGGAAAAAAGAAAATTCTTGTCCTGCTTTCTCACAAACCAGTGCAAAACACAGAGTTTAACAGAGCTGTTAATTTGGCTTTTGTTGTGAACCTGCCTTTACTCAAATGCAAAATTAAATGAATAGAAGCCAATCTAAAAAAAATTAAAGTTGCAAAGCTCACCTTCATATTTAAAAGAACCTGGGATCCCAGTCATTCTTTTGTCCCTAATTTGCAAACTCCTCCTTTTATAGGGAGTATGTCTGTACCAGTGAAGGACGCCAGGACAAGAATAGCAATGAAAGCTTTTGTGGAATTGATTCAGAGAACAATTAAACAAAGTGTAGACTTGCAAAATTATGAGAAACAACTTATTTCCATCTTTGAGATCTCAGTTCCTTTCAGACACCAAAACGTGGGTCAAAACTTGAAATAACTCTGACTGGGTTATTTTTTCCGAAACTTTGCACAACTACAGGCAAAATCCCAAAACACTGCTCAATGCAAAACACAAATGTCTACGAATTAAAACCACCCCAGCTCTAGAATTAAACAACTGATCAGAAAGAATCAAGAGGAGGGTTTTTTGTTGGTTTCTTTTTTTCTTTTCAAGACGACATTATTTCTTTTTATAAAAAATTGCTATTTTTTCCCAAACTTCAAATTTGAATGGAAATTGGAATCTGATTAAAAGTGATGAGAAATAAAAATGTACAAATGGATAATGCATTATTAATGCCTTTCTCAGAAGTTAAGGCAGAGAGTGTCATCTTTTTAGTTTTACTTTCTTATTTGCAACTCTTGCTACAAGGAGTGACAACAGAAAGAGGCCATGTGAGACTTCAATATGGACAGGAAATCTGCCACATGGAGATGGGCAGAAAAAATTGCTCAGATGCTGAAACTTAGCACTGCTCTCCAGGAAGTGGATGTGAGGCCAACATCTTTCAAAGGTATTAGATAGGAAGAGAGCTCGTGTCTTGTCCCACAAGTGGTCACAATCCAGACATTGGGGGATTATAAGCATTTTAACTATCTTTTTGAGAAATAGTTAAAGCAGGAGTCTAACGACAGGCATGATGTCTGTCTGCTATGCAGTTTGCTTGGATGAACCATGCATTTGTGAGTAACCTGGATCAGCTGCACCTCGCTGGCGAGACTGTGACCAGAAGATCATCAGGGATGGGGAGTTTTGGCCATGAAGTTCTGACACAGGACTGGGTTTCTGTACCTCCGTCGAGGGCCTTTGTGGCCAAATACATACATTTTCTGACCACGAAGTACTTAATAATATCAAGAAACCCTTTCTCAAGACAGCTGTGTTAGAAAGAGCTGGTTCTCACAAAATCTTTCTTTTTGAAGAAAAGAAAGAAAAAATAAAGAACAAAGGAGAAGTCTTTCATCTAAAACTTCTTAGCCATCTCCTTACCATCACCTTAGTCATCTCCTTAGGTTTTGGGCAATTCCCAATCCATTTGGGAAAGCAGGTCAGTTGCTATGGCTTGTCTTTGGAACAAGGTCCCATGGAGATCCTGTCATCCCCCTCACCTGGCCCCTATTTTAGGACAAAGTGTTTACCTTTCCTCTACCTCATTTTATCTGCCAGTAATAATGGGAAGAGATGATTGTTGCCTGCTTTGATGAAGTCTCCGGTGATCTACAAATGAAAAATGCAGTGCAAATGCAAGTAATGTAATTACTATTATCACCAAAGAAGCTACCTGGTGACCTCGGAGCTGGTTTATAGATTCATAATTGGTTTAGATCTAAATGGTGATGAAGCAATGTATTTAAACATGCTATCATGTTCTCAATATACCAAATCCAGTCTTGAGGGACAGTAAATACTGCAATCATATTTAACCTGTGTTTCAGGACACCGCTTATCTTTGCCTTTGATAGTTTTCTGAGCTCTAGCTGCCCCAGTGATGCTGGGATTTGGAAATTCCCAGTCAATACTCATTCTGTCATGCAAGTCAGGTTGGTTTTCAGTCCGTGTTTTGCTACAATGAATTGTGTGCAGACTTCAGGAACGAGAATCAAATGTTATTTTATATTTATGGAGAGTATATAATTTCAGAAAGAGCCTTTGTGTATAGCAGAATTACATAGCAATGAAGAGCCCCCTGTGGCCTGAAAAACAGCTGCTCTTTAATGTGATATAATCATTTTACACTGCCCTCAAAAGTCGAAGATGAGGATTTGAATGTTGCATCCTGTTAAAATTACAGGAGGATCCTCTATATACTGAAAGCCATTTTCCAAATGGGAGTTTAGTTGTAATTATGGGTTAAGCAACTCCTCTTAAGTAAAAAGTCCCCTTATGTAACTGAGGTGACACAGCATCACTGTAGAAGCTTTGCTTTTCTGTAGTTTTTTCCTACCTCTCATTTATTAAACTGATATGACCAGAAGGAGAAAACAGCACTACCGTGGAGAGGGCTATAAATCTTCCTACTTTCGAGTAGAATTTGAGCTCTAAGTAAAGAGAAGTTGGGAAGCCACTTCCTCCATCAGCAGGTTATTCCATAATTATCCTTTCCCAGGCTCTCTCCACCTTCCCCTGCAGCCTGTAGCCAGAGTTAGAACGAAGATCCTGGGCAGAGCGGACACACCAACAGGTCCACCGTTTCCCTGCCTTGCGCAATTCAATCTCTGTTATCAGTGTCCTCAGGATCTTCCCACAGCTGAGACAAAAGGTCTGGGGTTATTTGTAGATGACTATAATTTGCAGGGTCCTCCCTTAGTTTGATTTGCTCTTAAATATAGGACTGGGAACTCCTGTGCAGAGTTGTCCCTCTTATTGCTTGATGTTTCCTGTGCACTGAGTGTGCTGTCAAAACAAATAACTCCCCTACCCTTGTTTACCGTGTTTGAGTCTTTGGCATCTCATACATCAGGCTCAGCTTCCTCTCAGCTCCTTATAATCATGATTGCCTGAATAAGAGCTATTAAAGGCTTTTAGCAGACCTTTTCCTCCCAAGAAATTGAACCTAATCTCTAGGATGTGACATTCAGCTTATTTTTGTGAAAACGGTGGTTAGAAAACCATTTAGCTGCTCGGTAATGTCGGAATCATCTGTCATTAGCTTCCAGACCATCTCCTTGTAGCCAAACTGGCTCCTGGCTGGTTTCCTCCACGGATATTTAAAGACTATCGCAGTATTTATCTCTCCTTCCTTTGCTATTTGTGTACTAGATCTTCGACCTTGTGTTTCATCACTGTTTTTATTGCATTTCCCATGTTTTGGCAATAGACAATGCTTGCTCCTGAGGTTATGGATAGAGGAGGAGAGACCCATGGACAGGCTGTGCATGGCAGGGCTGAGACTGTCGCATCCTACAACTGCTCCCCAGGTCCATGTAAGGTAGGGCTGGGTTTTCCCAGAATCCAGCCTGAAGACCTGACCTGTGCACTGACTGTTTCACATTGGAGCACAACCTCTGAGATGGAAACTATTGAGCTCAAGTTGAGTTTTTTCTCCTTTAGGACCATAGGCTATTCTGGACTTGTGAGCTGCAAGGGGACAAACCTGATGATGTAGCCACTAAGCCACATAGGCCCCTCAAACAGCTTCTTAATGTGAAACCTGTGCTTCCCTGGCAGTTAGTTCTCACTTCAGCTTAGCCCCTGTTTGCACAAATGCCGAGCACCATCAGACAACAGGTATTTTTTGGTAAGGAAAGTAGCATTCCTGGAAATGCCGTTGCTGTAAGAACGTGCTGTCCCTGCTGACATTTACTTGGACTCTGGCCTGAGTTATTTACAGAAGGTGAAGGATTTTTTCATTTGACTTTCATCTAATTATGATGGGCTATGGATATTAGGAATTGTATGGTTTAATCTGTTTATGGCAGGCATGGTGTGTTGGTGGCACAGTGTGGATGTAGCTTGCAGGGCTCATGCTCAGGTCTTGGGGCCCTAACATGAAAGATTATTTAGACTGCTTGTTCCCAGCTAGTAACAGCTCCTGTTCTGCAGGGACCTTTAGGTGCTTAGCAGTTGCCACACAGCAAACTTCATGAGGAATCAGAGCTGGCCAACTTGTATGCTAAAGTTATTTTAAACTCCTTCACTTCATTAACATTGGCATATTACCTCCCTCTTTACCTCCCTGCATTGCTCCAGGGAGAGGAAATGGGTCATTACAACAAATACTACCTTCCCAGAGGTTTTAGCACTGCAATGGCTGGATATTTCTAGCATCCTCTAAGCCCTTAAGAGCAATTAGCTCAGGGCCTGCACAGCTCTGGGGAAAGGCACAGGTAACCTCAGCTAACAAATCCGGCAGCTATTCCAGGAGGATCGGCTTTTACTGAGCTCAGGAGCAATGCTCCAAGCAACATCTCACAGGTTGGTAAGCAAATACATTCACACAGATGTTGCCTCAGTGAACACAAGCTTAGACCATCACACTTCTTTTTCTACTGAAGCTGGTGGTCTGGCTGAGAACAAGGGTTGCTACTAGGTTTGCTTAGAAGTAATAAATCTTTTGCTGCTTGCACTATGTCTTGAAATACTTAAGAAAATAAAGATATAGTTGTTGAATGCTTTGAAATTGTAAGTGATGTTGAAGTCAAGGATGCTTCTTTTGTATTTAGTGTCTGCAACTATATGGGTCTGCACTGTAACTGTGTAAACAGATTTGTACAAAAATGTTTAGCATTTCCTAATGGGGACTGTTTGGAATTTCCCATTTCATGAATAAAATGGTCATATTTTGACTTTCTGTCTCAATTCAGAAGGAAAATACACAGAAAAATATTGGAATTTCTCAAGGGATAGAAGCCTCGAACTGAAAGCTGCTCTAATAAATGGAATGGCTGGTAGAAAGTCCAAATACTTTTGGTACCTAGAAATACCAGCAGATCTGCTTCCTCTACATAAGGTTACCTGCCTCAGCTGATAGTGTAGATAGGGAGAAATACTATATGGATGTCCCTTGAGGATACACTTCCCTTTTGAATCCTGACACCTGCCTCAGTTTCCTGGAGTAGCTAAACATGAAAGGTTTTCCAAACCCATCTCCATGTCCCAGTCGCATCCCACTCCTGCCCACCTCAGCTCCATACAAAAAGTTTTGCTTATCTGTGTGCTTACGCTCATTTTCTGTTTAATAAAACTCTTGATTGCCTGACTCTTGCCAGAAAAACACATACTTTCCCTCCATAAGAAAGGATAAAGCACAGCTGATGTATGGTTGTGAGTCACCCCAAAATCTCTCCACTTCCCCACGCTGATTCCCCAAGGGTTGCAGCAATCAGTGTAGGGGCAAACGGAGATCAATCCATGCAATTTTTCCCCCTTCTGTACTTAAGCCGACACAGCTGCTCATAAATATAACCAAGTTTGAAAAAGAAAGTCCTGAGGCAAACTGGAAGCTCATTACAGGTCCTGTGCTGGAAATGTTTGTGTTAGGTACGATGTGTATTTTGGGAGGCCGGTCATGAGCAGCCTGTACTCTGCCGAGCCCTCTGGCTGCTTGCAGAGGTGCCAGCTTGTCAAGAGCTGTACCGCTATGTGCTAATGTCTTCTCCCAGAGAGGTCTGATGGGTGGTTCATTAGCTTAAGCACTAGTCCATGCTGCCTAGAACTTACATGTATGGAGACCTGCTCTTCAAGAAAGCTATTTTCCATGCTCTTTCCTCTGAACAGTTAATCCACCTGCTCGGTGTCTCACCTGGCCCATTTCTGCAGGAAAGTTCTCCCTTCTTTGCAAGATAAGACATGCACGGCTTAATGCCTCAAGTAAGTTTGCCTTCTTTATTCAAATCTTCCTGGAAGAGTTCAGAAAGGCAATTGTCTTCCTGTTTTCAGTGCCAGTTTGGACAAAGAGCAGGCACACAGTTATTTGAATATTTTGTCCTTAATAAATAAGACTGAAAATGTAACCCTCTGCCTGGCATCCCTCCCCTTACTCCTCCAGCTGATTAGCACAGGTGGGTGGAAAGTCTTCTGCAGCCTTTTGTTCAGCTCATGTTCTATTGCCTGTACAGTTATTCATTATTAATCCAGTGTACTACTCTTTGCTTTCAGTAAGGTCCAATCTGCATTCAGCTTTGCTCTAGATCTACTGGTATGTCAGTAGTTGTGCAAGAACTTAGCATAGAGGTAATTTCTAGTTCCTTCGTAGCTCCTTTGGAAAGCTGAAGTGATTATAGATAGTTTTGCTGTGTAAATTTTAACATACATATCAATCTATGATAAAAAAAATCTTTCCAACATTTCTTAACCCTCCAGCTTCACATCACCGCAAGAAGTTGTCTCCAAACCTCTAAGATTTTTGCCATCTGTATCGTAGCTCATGGGGGCCCAGTTCACATGTCTAACAGCATCACACCTGATTTATATCAAGTACAAAGTGAATCAGAAGTGACTTACTTGCCCTCCAAGCTCAGAAATGCTTCCCACTCATCAACATGGCTTGATGAAACGTATCTTATACATTTGCACAGAAGTCATTAATGTTCCTCTTAAAAAGAGGCCTTTACTACAGCTTCAGATAACCCCATGGGAGGGGGTTATCTGTTTTTCAGAAGTACCTTGAGGTCTAGCAGAAAAGGTTCCTGAGTGAAGAAGGCATGAAGGAGGGCGGATGCTATCAAGCCGTTATTCTCCCAGGGCCTGGAAGGCAGAGGGGTTAAAACCTAATAAAGAATCTCTCCTCTTGGAAACTATCAGATTAAATCTGACCTACAAGCAGAAGGTGCTCCTGTCTAATTGCTTGCACAAAGCAAAATTGGTCCTCAGCTAATCCCTTCCCCATATTAAGTTGAAGCCTTACATTCTTGCAGAGAGAAGAAAAACTTGGGCAAAAAGTGAGCAAGCTTTAAACTTAGAAGCAGTATTTGTTAGGATATCCCACGAAAATCTAGCCATGGGACTAAACTATTGGAAAATGGTCCAATTTAATAAGAAAAACAATTTTTTTGATAAATAAAAGCAAAGGGGTACAGGGCACAAAAACACAGAAGCAGTTGGCAGTGAAAAGCAAGGGAAGTATTAACAACACACTTTTATCAGTGAGGGCAGTGAGCCAGCCGGCCAAGGGTTGTGATAAATCCAATATAATCTGGCACCTTTACTTCAAACGTGGCTGTCTTTCTAAAGGACACGCAGTACCTTAATCATGGGTTACAAGGTTAAACGCAAGAGCTGGATGATTTCTGGAACATCCTGCTGGCCTCGACATTGATTCATTTGTTTACAGTTGGTGTTGGGGAATCTTAGTAATGGGTGAGTTGAAAGTGCCAGTCTAACCTGCCTAGCCTTGCTCCACATCCATTCAAAGGGACACTTAGGCTGCCTCTGCTGAAAAGAATTACCTCTCTTGAATTAAGCACTGTTTCTTCAGCTGCAATTGTCTCATCATTTACAAGCAAAACTTTCAGAGGTTTTTCCTATTTTTTTTATTTCCCCATGGAAAATACTTTGTAAAGAAAAAAAAGAACAAAGCAAGGACCATTTTTTGTTTTAAAGAAAGTTTTGACGGGTTTTTCTTCCCCTAAGCCTTGGTAGCTATTCTTCCTTTAATTTAAGCAAGGCTTATATCAGTTGAAGTTATAATTACTTGACTTGAGGTAAACAGGACTAATCCCGCTTAAAACTAAACTAAGAATATCTACACAGTTTAATGAAATGGATTAAAATTTCACCCCATATTAAACATTAACAACCTTTCTTGTTCAGACAAGCCTGGCGAGGCTGGAGTAATTTTATAAATTTGCCTTCAACATCACTAAAATTTCTTTGAAAATAAACAAATTATGCATTTGTGCAGAAAGCAGGTCCCTTTGACCTACTCGTGCTTAGCAGAGACTTGGGTCTCTTTCTCCTTTGAATAAAAAGAAGGCTTCTTTTTTATTTATTTTATTTTTTTATTTTTATTTTTATTTTATTTTATTTTTATTTTGTTTTATTTTATAGCTTTCGTTTTATTTCCGAGTTCCTTATTAAAGCATCACAGATCTTCCATTCGTGATGTTTTTTCAGGGGAAAGATCATCCAGCATGAATTAAACACTCCTTTATTTAATTTATATCTGAGGCTGACCTCAGCTAGCATACAGTACATACCTGGAAATGGAGATGTCAAAGTACGGCTGGAAAGCCAAGCTTTTCACACCTGTTCCTGTACAAAGTGATGGCTTTGTTTCATTTTATTCACTTTTCAGATGGGAAAGAGAAGATACATTATTTTAAGTTTTGGTATAATTTTCATCACTTCAAAGACTTCAGGAGCAGACTGAGTTCCCCTCAGTTCCCATCTCTCCTGTCCATAGATGCGTGTGTACACATATCTTGGTGTTTTGATGGTTCTTTTTCTCAACATTCTGCTGACACGTGGAAACACTAAAAGGTGTTTTTCTTAAATAATAGTCCATTGTTCCTGCTGGTTATGAACCCTTAGCATGAAGTGAGATCAAATCTTGTATGCCTTTAAACTCCACAGATGCTGATGCTTTTGCCACCAGCAGTGAATTAGCTGGCAGCCTTGTACTTCAGGTGTCCTGAAACACAGCACTGAGAGTCACCTGATGAAAGATTAAAAAAAAAAAAGAAGAGAAAAGTCAAGATGGTTATTTTCTGGGTTAAAGACAAAAATTAAATGCTATGCAAGGTTTCATCACTATATATTAAAAGCAGCATTGCCTGCGAGCTACCGCCGCGGTGGCAGCTGGCGGCTCTTGAACAGGGCAGGAACTCGCAGAACGAGTCTTTCTAAGGAAACTGGGAGATTTCCCCCAATGACTTCGCTCCCTTCTAGCTATAGATAGGATGGGGTGGGGATGCATCACAACCAGTCTGATCATTACTGCTCAAACACATATATAGGTGTAGTCTATGCCCCGAGGAAGTTATAACTCAAGACAAGCTAATGCAGGCACTCCTGTGCTGGCTGGTGCCAGTGGGGGTGACGTGCAAAGGTGATAATTGAAAGTTGTTGGGTTTTGGGGTTTGTTTGTGTAGATTTTTCCCCCTGCTGAGTCAACACAAGGTTGTTTTGTACCTCCTGCTTCCTTCAGTGGAGGTGACAGCTTCTGTTCAACCTTGATTTAGCTTGGCAGACAAGCAGTTGGCCATCCAGCACCCAGGGAATAAGGGTAAGAAACTCTGGAGAAGATGGGCAGTGGCCCCTGTCTGTGGACAGGTCTATGGACCGTGTTTACAGAAACTAGGAGACAAGTGATTCACTTCATTCATAAAATCTGAACCTCTGATCTGGTCTCCCAAGGTAAAGATAAACACAAGGTAGGATTCGCTTAACTTTTTGAAGGAGAGTGGTGGATGAAGACAGAGGGTGTGTCAAAAGAAAGGGGAGATGGGGTGGAGAAATGCAGCCAATGTGGGGTGCTGGCTCCAGGGACGGCCATGCTGCACCCCAACCATGGAAGCTGGCTTGTCATTAGCCCTCCACCACTGCAGGACCACAGCCCAAGATATGCTCTGGCTCCACAGCTGGCTGTTGGTTTTATCTTCATGAACACTTGGATGAAAACTTCAGATACTCAAACCAAGCCTGGCTTGTAGCATGAGAAAAACAAGTCTCTACTTGTGGGATGAATTTCCTCCCTCCCCCTCCCTTGATTGAGAACTCCATATCCGAAAATCATTGAGCAGAAGTACAACAGCTTCAGCGTCTGAAGGCTGCCAAGCATTCTTGCTGAGTGAAGCTGTTTAGGTACACAGAAACACAGTGCCTTGCGTAAACCTTTCTTACCTTGGAACAAAAGACCTACTCCCATGGCAGTCAGGTGCATCCACGAATCCCTGCCTGTAAAAACATGCTGAACCGGTCTCTGAACAAAAAAAGACAGGTTTGACTGGAATTGTCCTTTATGCAGAAAAGATTTGCCAGCCAGGCCTGAGCATCAAAGGCAGAGGGCTGCACTGGTTGCTCCGCAGCCTCCAATTAGCATTGACATGAGCAGAGACCTAAAGCAACACTAAAGGCCACAACCAGCACTCAGCCTTGGGCACCAACAACGTGCCTTGTTTGCGTGAATGCATCTGAGTTTCTTCGTCCACCTCCTGCACCGGGATAGCTGCAGAGAGCTGCATTGTGTGGAGCAACATGCAAATCAGCAGCCCCAAAGTCTCCTGGCTGTTCAGCATCCCTGCTGATGTGTTTTTGTGAAGGACCAAACATCACAGTGTTGCAAGGTCCAGCTGCACACACTGATGCTGCTTGAGGACCACCCACAGTTGCCTTGGGATCCTGGCACTCATATGGGTTTGGGTTTGTTTTTTTTTCCATTTCACCCATTTCTCTTTCACTTCCTTCCTGTCCCAGAGGAAGCGATGGTAAGAGATACACTCCATCACTAGGCTGACAGCCTGCAGTACCTACACCTCCACTCCTTCAGCCAGCCCACCAAATGCTTTCACTTCTCCAGTTTCATTGAAATGCTCATTTAATGTGAGTGTTTATTCTTCCTATAGCACCTAAACATTCACTCTATGCTCTGCTAACACAGAAAAGTCTCTGCAGACCATGCCACCATGTACTGCCTTCTCCCATTCATACCTTCAACAATTATTACTCAATTTTAATTATTTCCCTAGGTGTCATCAGGGGGAACCGGCAAAGCTGCAGCATCCTTGGGTACAGGCTGCCGTGCAAAGCTGCCCTCCCAGTTTGAGGGCGCGGATGGGATCGGACTGCACTGGGAGGTGGACGGGAAGTGGAGGAGGAAACGATGACCGCGCTAAAATCATCATTCAGCCAGAAATAGGAACTGGTGAACACTGTACTGTTCAAGCCTGTAGCCTTCCACAAATTTATCCATGGCCTTTTCTCCCTCTCCACCACCTAACCCACACATCCTGAGCAAGGTTCATGACTCGCCAGCCGTGCAGCCACCAGCTCTGCCCCAGCTCTTATTGTCTCCTGTGCTGTTTCCCCTCTGACACTTCTCAAGCCCTACTCTTTCACCCAGACATCTGTATTCCTGTTTTCTTCCAAGTAGCTGGGGGTCAAGATACAAAGCAAACGCTTTTCTCAGCCCTGCACTTGTGTACTTGAGTCAGCCCCACATGTGAAGGGGTCCCTGAGGCTGAGGTCTTGCCAGGCACAGGCAGACACAGTGGGATTTCCTCCTCCTATCTGAGTGAGTTACACCTAGGCAGCATATTTTGGAGGTACACTGGGGATTAGGAGTATGTCTTCACGGCTACTGCCCTGAAGCTGAAGCTGAAGTTCACCTCTACAACACTCAACCCCCAAATGCTTTCAAATCACACGTGGCACCACAAAAACTCCCTTTGCATTTAGGACAGGTGTGGGTTTACAAAGTTTTTCCACGCATAACAAAATACTACTGCTAATTAGAATAATAATAGCAAGTGCTGAGTTCTGCCTGCTTAATTTCCACCTGCTATTTATTTGCAGTTTGATGTGGTATTTGCTTCCTGTCACGCATTCTTGGAAATTATTTCTGTGCCATGTTATCTTGCTGATGTGGTTCACCCAAGGAGTGGCTGAAACACAGCTCTGACCATGTGTCACTGCCAAGACATTCATTTTCCTCTGTAGGAGGAGAAAAAAATTAATAATTAAAACAAAAAAAACCCACCCAAGGCTGCTTTGTAACTGTATACTGTGCACGTGTGCATGTGGGAGCACATGCTGTTGTGGGCTTTCTGTTTTCCTTCTTTTCCCCTTCCATCCATATCTTTGGAACCCATTAAGCTGTAGGTTTTTGTTCAGCTGCAAAGTATATATTTCGCATGGAAAATGTGGTAATGCAGAGCAGAGTTGTGAATCCTTACAAGCAGGGGCTGTCCAGGACACCCAGCAGCTTAAAATCTTCATACTATTTTTATTTAAATAATATTTCTTTAAAGCCTACAACACTGCTAAAGACAAAGGGATGCCCTCAATAAAAAGGGATGTGCTTAAAGACTGGACATAGCTAAGAGCACTGCAATGAAAACCCATGTAAGTCAGCACCACACCCTTCTTAGCCAGGAGGTGGTGGAATGTTCTTGCACACCCAGTCAAAAGTGGCTTCAGGTCCTTTTCATCAAGATGCTGCCCTCATATATTATCAAATCCCAAAGGGTCACCTCCAGTCATCCCACCAGGCAAAGGTTAAATTTGGCATGGGAAAGTCAACCCAAAGGCAGAACACAACTTGCATCAGGATGTTTAGTTGTGTTATGAGCTTTTATTTAAAAAGCACATTTATACAGCAATAATTTCGCAGATACAAACCTCAATTTTGTATTCTACAAAAGTCTTTGAATATTCTTCTCTTTACAAAATGGAACATTACAAAAATACAGACAATTTAATATGTTTTTTTATACAAATGTCTCTAATTGTAGTTATTTTCATTAAAATATTACTACCACAGAACTACAATATTTTAGTCGACTATAAAAAATTAACTCAATGCTTTTTTAAGCAGCAAAATGTAAATAACACAGGTCAGGACACAGTTTATAGTCATAGTGGATATATCTAAAAACGTTTCAGAAATAATATTTTACATAGTTAATTTTTAAGGTTTTATACATTATTTATATAATATTTATATATAAAAACATCATAGCTTGCTATAGTTGAAATGATAGGACGGATTCTGTAAGAAGGATGTGCAAATGGCTGTTCTGCATGCTTTGCGGGATCCCTTTGCAAACACGCTCTGTGAAAGGGCTGCAAACCAAGAACCTGTGGTTTCCGGGCAAAAAAAAAAAAAGTATAATAAATCACACTCAATATAGGCACAACTGATTTACCACCAGTGCCACCAAGCAGAGCACAGGACCTTGTACCTGCTGTGGTGTACACCAAGTTGCCTAAGGGAGAAGGCGAGGGTAGGGGTGTGTGCACAAACTGACTGACACCGAGGCTGGGAGGTGCCGCCCAGCAGCCCGTCCCAAATCTGCAGAATAAAGGTTTCCCCGGGACTCAGCCCCGAGGTCGTAGTGCGAACGCATCTTCGGCAGAGCTGCCGCTACCCACTTGCAAACCACCTGCTCCTGTGGGCACGCAGCAAGTCGGCTGTGATCTTTTGTGAGGATGGCCGGGAAGTGTAGGATGCTTTTTTCATGAAAGGCCATTTGTGGGTCCTGCGCATGCCTCGGGGCTCAGGCAGGACAAATTTGCATCAGAGAGCTAGTGGAGAGGAAGAAACGTGGCTCCTCTGCGCAGAGGATGGAGTTACTCAGCCTCACTGCGCATCTCAGGACTGCTCGTTAAAGGTGTGTAGTGTGATCAGAGACCCTTTGGAGATCTTTGACTGGGCAAGTTTCATCTAAGCTAAGTCACAGTATGGAAAAGAGGAGGCAAATAAACTAGTATCAAAACGAGAAAAAAGCAACTCTTACAAACCAATCCCAGATCTTGACTCAGTGCTGTTTCTCGTATATAGTGCTTTACTATTTAGTCATGAGTTGGTTTTGTTTGTTTGTTTTCCTCGCAGGCATTGAAATCTTCATAGTAAAAAAAAAACCCTAAGATGGCCAGCTTTCCAAAAATCCCTTAGTGTTCATTAGGTTATGAACAATTTGGCGTTCACTACAACATGAACACTCAAACCAATTGCACATCCAGAACTCCCGCACCTCTCTTTGTTCGGCTTTTGTTTTTTGTTTGTTTTTCTCTGACACGGTCGTTTTTGACTTAGTCGACCACCACCCCTTTCATCCAAACATTGCAAGTTGAAAAGACCACAGAGTAAGACTTTACTGGTTGGGCAAGAAAGTCTCTCCCTACATTCTACTGTCTGATGAGATTTGAGAGCAGCAGGTAGTTGCTGTCAGCAGTCATTTTTTGAAAAAAAAAAAAATTTCAAATAAAATACAACACCCATCCGATTTCTCAAAGATCTACACCATGTTGTGATGGTTATTCCGTTCAATGATGTCCACAGATGAAAGTATCTCCTTCCGGATGGGTGGTGGAGGCAGGCAAGTCTTTGTCTTAGGCTTGAAGAGATCTGAGACATAAAAAACCTGTAGGTACAAGTGGAAAAGGCAAACTTAGCCACACTGCAAGATGCTTTGTTCAAAAATTTGGTTTACAGAATATATAAGTATGTTTAAGCTGCAAAAATATCACTTTTGTGCTACTGAACACTTGTCTATAACACCAATAGTTGTGAGTTCTCAATCATCTGCTACCACCTCTCTGTACAACACGGAAAAAGGTTCAAACCTCACAAAACATAGTGTAAAAACATCACAGAACAATTTCATTTCTCACTGCGTAATCACTGAGGGCAATATCAAAACCTCTACTGAACGGGTTAAAAAGTCAGGAAACAGATACACGGCACACACTCCAGTAAAACAACAAAGGTCTTTAAGGGGCTGACCTGACTCACAGTGAGTGGGTTTAGGGATAGAGTTGGTGTGAAACCATTAATTTAGCCAGACATCAGGTAAGCAATTAAAAGCTTTCAAATCAAAGCTACATTAAAAGTTATCAGCAATGAGTCAACGGTGAGTGAAGCTCTCCTCATGCCCTGCCAAGGCACCGGTAATCAAAGCTGGGGTCTCGTCTTGAAGCCAAAGCCTAAGGAGAGCAGGAGCTATTCCTGACTACGTATTCCTAAATAGCCTGTGATGTAACCCCTCTCCTGGATGTGAAAAAGTCAGTGCTTGACAATTTCGGGAGGTAGTAACACAATAAGAAACAAAGTGCTGGGAGGAAACTTCCACATCCTCCCTTGGCAGCCACTGCACAAAGCTTATCGGTCCTCCAGGACCAAGGCACTTTCTCCCTTGCCAAACCTCAGCCCCATGCCAGAAGGGAAAAGAGTCAGACAGCACGGATCCTCTGGACAGAAAAAATGGGTGCAGACTCACCATTTTGTTAGTTGGCACCAAAGCCCCAAACTTTGGTCCTGCCACCACTGCCTCTTCCAGCCCAAATCTGCTGGCTCACCTTGGACATCCTTAAGCACCAATAATTCGGATCAAGCTGTGGGTTTACTGAGCCAAAGTAGCAGGAAGACCAGCACATGCTTGTAGGAATTAGCAGCACATTTGAGTTTGCTCCTGCAGTACTCAAATGCAACATTTAAGCAGCAAGATAATTCAAAGGTGGGGGTGAAAAGTCCAAGGAGCTGAAAGGAGTAATATTAGATGAGTATATCCAGGCTGGGTAACACAGGGAGGGAGGAAAAGCTTTTGCCCACCTGCATCTCCTTGTCTTCTAGCTACCCAGAGCCCTGCGTAGCAGTTCTAATTGTCCTTGGAGACAACTTTCGCAACTCCATCTCAGCACAGGCAGATAAGGAGTAGAACTGCACAGACAGCAAACCTGCTATAAGCGGCAATTTTCTCCCAAAATTATAACCAGGGATGCAGGAAGCTGAGCTGTTGTTGCTCTGCTTTTATTGCTTGGTGAAAAAGCGGGGAAGGAGCTGACATATAAAACAGCTCTTTTTTGGTGTACGTCTTGCTGTCTGGCTGTTTAGTAGTATAACAGAGCTGATAAAAGCTGTTTACAGAGCATCCAAGTGGCAGCATTTGTGCTTTTGGTTAAAAAACAGGATCCATCTGAACCCACCAAGGATCACAAGCTGCAGTTTGGCCTCTAGCTGCATCACAGAGTAAAAGCATGTTGAACTGCTCTGGCAATAGGTTTCTTTTCAGTCATTAATAACTGTAAAACCCTTGTTCGGCTGGCTCAGTGCATTTCTGATGCCATCTCGATCTCTTGCCCACCTCTGAGAGCTGGATTCAATCAAAAAGATGTCCAATTTCTGCACCAAGATAGCCATGACAAATTGATTTCTCAGAGGAGATTGCTGAATGCAAGAAGCATATGGGGATTACATGGAATCTGGTCCTTATTTTGGACAGGAATAAGTGATGGTGGAGTGTCATCTGGGATATTTTAGTTTTTGCTCTGCTGCTCGCTGCTTTTCAGGGTTTAATTCAGAGACTGGGTAAGAGGTTTCACTTCTTTTTAAACTGTATTTCACTTCAACGTGGCTGGAGGTTATATAAACACTTAGAAGAATCATGAAATGTGATCTTTGGGGTTAAAACAGTGTGTTAAGTCCTCCTAATGCTTGAACTGTTTAACACAAAAAAAGGACTAATAAATGTGCAAAGTTTTTCACTTGGATTAGCTCCATTTCCTGTAGAAGGTGCTCTCCACCCATAAAGAAAACTTGACAGCAGAAGACTGAGTGTGTATTATACAAAGTAAATCAATACCTTATATTGCCACTTAACAATTCCTATTCCTTTTCATTATATTGAAGAAATCTTTAATCACATACAGAGAGGTTAAAACAACTCACCTAAGCTAATGAGGGCAACACCAGGAGCATGTCCTTCTGAGGTCTTCCCTTTTCTCTCTCCATCAGATAAGACATAAACTACACGACATAGCAGGCAGCCTACAATGCGCATGAAAACTATTTCCATTTAAGAAATCCTCATTGTATTTCACTCTGGATCTGAGTCCAAATGTTTCATCAGCTGGAAGTGCTTGACACTAATGTCTTCTGCTTGTTATTTCAGGCACTGAAGGACAAACATGTCTGCTGCAGTACAGCCTCTGGCAGCCCTCAGAGATGAAACTTACATTTGGTTTCCACTGACTATTACAGCCTGATAACTATGGTATTTTAAAGGCCCTTGACCAGCAGAGTGGACTCTCTGAGGTTTTGCTGGAAGCACCTGGAGTAGGTTGGAGGTAATGAGTCTCCACACCCATCCTTCTGCTTCAGAGCTTCCCATGCACGAGAGCTAGATCTCAGAGCTAGGCAAGGACCCTCAGGATATACCAGTAATGTTAGCAAAAAGCTGCTAAATTCTACATTTATGGCAAACTCCAGGGAGTTTTGAGGCAATGGTTGCACTTGATGATCTTAAAGATTTTTCAACCTATATGGTCCTATGATTTTACAGCTCTCCCCCTTGTCCCTTTCTGCCACCTCCCAAAAGGGAGTGCCAGCCTCTCCTGCTCACACCAGCAAAGCTGGGTTTCAGACAAGAAGAACATATTGATGCTTCTTAGCAACCTGATGAAATAGGACAAGGACTGGGTTTAAACCCTGTCTCAAGTCCTAAGATTGCTGCCCAAGATGTCCCCAGACACCAAGCCATGCGTGCAAAGGGTGTGGAGCCAACTACTCCTTCCACGAGTTGGCTGGCAAGAGCAGCACAGGTTGCCCCTGGCTCGCAGGCAAACCCAAGTCTGCCTGTGAAACTCCAGGCAGCTGCTTCCTATGTCGGTTTGACTTGACACAGGAAAACCAGCCCAGCACGGTCACAGCCTCCCCTTCCCAGCACAGCTTCCAGCTGCCGGAGGACTGGGAGGGGATGGCCAGCCCTGCCGCTCGTTCTGGCCAGGAGGCATCCGGATGCCTGTCCGAGCATCCGGAGAGCTATTGTCTTTTTGAAACCACTGCCGGTTTCCATGGATGGATCACCTCATTCCTACTCCCTCTGTATATTGCTGTTTTCCCACTTCCCAAGCAGGAATGTGCATGGACAGATAAATACCCCCTTGTAAAACTGCCCGGCGATGTGCACTTGGTGCCTTAACAAACCCAGACGACACAAATTCAGGTACTTGGACTGAGAAAAGCTACTTCATTGCTCCCCTGCGTTGCCCAGGCCTTTTCTCTCCAGGGCTGCCAGCACTGCTGTCATGCTGCTCCAGATGAGCACTCACATAGGCAAAGCTTTCCAGGATTAGGAGAGACACTCTGACATACCTGACTAGTATGAAGGACACAGGACCTGTAATGCTGTGAGCAGGCATCACAACAGGAGCATGCATCCATACACACACATTTCTCTAAGTTCTCCCTCTGAATCTGCCAGTCCCGCATGGGACACTGGTATCAGGCAATGGCAAAACCCAACAGCTACTGCCCAGAGAGTTAAAAACACTTCATAAAAACTTCCCAACAGTGACATTTAGGTCTTGGCTTTGAAATATTATCAATGAGTGGAAAGTATATAAATAACATTTTTCTCTCCTTGCATTAGTGAAATTAATACCTTGCCTGCTTTACTTAAAAAAAAAAAAACAAAAAACCCAAAAAACCAAAAACCCAACACCCAAGAAAGTGGTAAGCTGTTAAAACCTTGCTTTCAGGAGTTCATATGTACACAGGAATGACCGTAACTCCCAGCCCCTTTGTTTCTATGGGAAGCAGCCGCCCAACCCAGTGCCCCCTACACTGCCTACTTTAAACATCTCCATTTGTCACTTTGAGTTACAGGGCTGCACAATCAGGTCACTCTTTGGAAAGTAAATTACATGAGAACAAGTCCAGCAGCCGCAGACAAGCAGGCACAGCCTTTGTTCACAGTTTTTCTCACGAGTCCCTTCACTACATCAAAAACCCACCACCAAACGAGGCACCCTGCCTTTCCCCACCAGGCAGGCATCGGGTCCTGCTCCTGGGGCCAGCTTTTGGCTAGATTTGCAGTGAAAAGCCATAATCCCAACTGCCCCAGATTCCCTGCTGGGGTCCTGGCAGAAAGACTTGCAAAAGAGCTGGTACCCATTACCGAGAGCAGCTGGAGAAGCAAATGGCAGTGGCTGAAATGGAAATACTCCCCCTCGTTTGAACACCTTTTCAGTGTACCAAGCTGTCTGGGTGCAGGGGCCCCTTGCTCAGGAGCCTCCTGGAACTAAAGACTGATGGGGGAAAAACCTTAAATGTTGCCTTGTTCACTGAATATGCTGTTTGTTCAGTGGGGCACAAGAAGAATTGTTTCACTCCTCCAGCACAGCAGCGTTGTTGCTCACAGGAAGGGGAAAGCACTGCCAGTGGGCACATCCTCCTTTGCCAGGTGCCCATCAGAGCACCCATCACATGGTTGACAGAGTGCTCCACTCCTGAGCCACGATCCAGCTGGAAATGATACTTGCATGTGCTGTCACATAAGAGTGACACTGGACTGAGCCCCCTGATGATTCCTCCTGCCACATCCCCGGCTGTAATGTGGGCTTACATGAGCTCACAGCAGCACGGGTTGGCGAGGTGCCCACTGTTCCCCCAGAACCCCCAACAGTGTTGCCACAGCCCTTCCTTGCACGGTTTGCTGTACTCACCACGCAGTAAGCCACCAGGGCTCCCTGTGCAAAGCCTGCCAGCACATCAGTGGGGTGATGCTTGTGGTCTGACACACGGGACAGGCCAGTGTAAAACGCCATCATGATGAGTGTGAACTGGAGGAGGGGACGGAGCAGGCGGGCTCCCTTCCATGTGAATCTGGCCTGCAGATAAAACTGCAGAGAAGAGAGGAAAACAAAAACATGGCATTAATTTGAGGGCAGCAAAGGAGAATCTGTGCCCAATGTGTGTATATGTTGCCGCAACCTCTCTGTGGGGCTGGCTGAGGGACACTCACAGCCCCATGGCTCAAAGAGCAAGAAGTTGTCAAAAAGGAAGCTCTTTACAAACATCTAAAGGGGAGGGGAGCCGAGTTGGTGAAATTTATCCTGTGGAAGGGATGCAGGCAGAAGTGGCTGAGCACAGCCCGGTCAGGAGCCTGGAACGCTCACATCACTGCTCACTCTCCAGCCTTGCTACAGCCTCCAGGTCCAAAAAGGTCACACACAACATCCCAGCAGGCCAAGTAAGGAAATTCCTCCCCACCGCTATTTATTGCAAAACAGAAGCAAGGTCCCAAAATTTAGGGCATGCAGGAACCAGCAGCATCTCTTGGAGGAAAAGAAAAATCAATGCAGCATGCCACAGCTCCAGAGCCAGTCCCAAGGATTTGCAGCCACAAATCCTTTGACGCTGATGATGTGGATGCAAAATGCAATCTTCTACCATTATCCCCATGTTTCCCAGCCTGAACTCCAGGGTTTGCAGAGATGCAGCAAGCAGCCACCCCACTACATGACACAGAAAGTTCCCAGCTAGGGAAAAGCAAGGTCCCAGCGAGGGAAAAGCAAGGTCCCAGCTCAACCTGAAAAGATGAAGCTGACATGACTTCAAATGGGACATTGCTGTATTCCCCCACAGCCATCTCAGGTCCACTTCCGCTTTGGATGGTGGGCATGGCCGGTTCCTGTGGGAACTCAGCAGCCAGGCGGGAAGAGAGGACAGGAAAAAGGTAACCTGCTGCCCACAGATGAGCAGGGCTGGGCGCAGTGCAGGGAGGAAGGCTGCAGGAAGGGAGAGACATGGCAGCACCCTTTGGGCTCGGGAGGAAAGAGGCACTCAATGGCTTGAAGAGTGTAAAAGTGCTTGGAAAATGCTGCTCAGCTCCTGCAGCTCGGATCAGCTGCCCATGGGCTCAGCCACAGTGGGTATTTTCAACTTGTTCCTAAATGAAGAGCTGGAAATCAGCCCCAGCGTGCTTTGTGGGACTCTGCAACATCAGAGGGCTGGAAAGGGTTTTAATATCCATTTACGATCCCTTTTACACACCCAGAGCAGTTTACACTGCCTTGATATAAAAGGGAATGAAGCTCTTGCTGGGTTCCTGTAACCACAAATAACTTAATTACACCAATTACCTATAAAAGCTGAATAAATTGGAAACCTGATAAGGGGGAAGCATCATTTTTGCCAATTTACTATGTTCGGCTGTTGCATAAACATTGTATTTATCCCTTTTTGGAAAGAACACACACTGGGCTCTTTAGAGGAAATGAAACATCATGTCATTTGAATGGAGCAGATGCTCCAAATTATCCAAATTGTTAGCCAATTACCATGGAAGAGAGCAGTACCAAAACAGCTCGGTGCTGGCTAATGCACATTATGATTCTGGAGAATATATCTGCAAACCAGCCCCAATCTGAGAACAGAGCCATGTTACCATGGCACACACCCCACCCCATGCAAACTTGTGCACGCCATGCCATCTGATGAATTACAGCTCTCTAGATCCCCACGAAAAACCCATGCTGATGTAGCCTAGCAAATGGACTGCTGGATTGGTTCTCTAGTTTGTGATGACAATTCCTAAACTCAGGAGAAAAATGAGTCAACAGAGAATGTTATAAAAATTAGGAGGCATGTTCTGCCCAGAAGGATCTGAAAAGAAGGACAAAACCAAGCAACCAATGAGAAGGTGCTTTCCTTGCAGGTAAAATGCTGCCACTACTGAGCTGGAAAGCTGGAGCTGTGAAATACCACAACCTCATCCTGCACAATCACTTGCAGTCATTCAACAGCAGGCACTTCATCCTGCAAACAAATATCTCCATAGTTCATTAGCAGGGAACTGCATTTTCAGTTTGCAATGCTTATGCTGGCTGAACTTTCATTGTTGCAGCATTTATGCACCCAGTAATCTGCCACCAAGAATAAACTGTGCAGGCAGGATACTCCTGGGAAGTATCCAGGAAAGGTGGTAATAGAGGGCTGAGGACCCTGATATCTTTAAATACAACTTCTCAGTGTAGAGACAATGTTCCTTGGAAAAAAAAACACAACAGCCTTTGCTAAGAGCAGCATTTTTAATGCATGCAAAAAATATAAAATAAGCTTCTATTGCCATGGTTTTAGGCTTAGGATTATTTTAAGGTTCAAGAGTCTCAGCTCAGCCTAGGTGAGAGTGCAAAACTCAGTTTCCAGTATATATCGGCAGAGCAAAATTAGCTCCAAGTACCATATATTATAAACTATTACTCTTAGTTCTACCAGGAAGACTTGAAACCTAACATCTTTAGTGTTGAAGCTCTGTCACATCAAAACCCTTAAGAAAGAAAACTGCTGCTGGATAATCTGACATTTGACCTTTTTGCACAGGTTCAACATCCCACAAGCTTGGACTACATAGGTCATCAACATGTGAAGATGCAAAGCATCAATAAAAAATTAGCAATAAAAAGCTCACATTGAGTTTGAACACACAACAAAGCAGACACTGTTGGTGCTGAAGTGATGAAAAAATAAACTTGTTTGTATATTGATCCACTCCTTCCAAAGAACAACTCTGAACTGTAGACTAATGTACAGTCTTTAGCCCAGGATTAGGTGTCCAAAGGCAGCACAGCATCATAGGGGGTATGCTGGGTGCCACCCAAGTCCCCAACACCTAACTCACACCCATAGCCATGCATCTTGGAGGACTAAAACTCACCCAGATAGATGCATCTCACACAACACTACCAGGATGAAGATCTTGACTGAGCTACTTTTACTGCCACAAGAAAAGTCTTGGAAAAGTTATTCTTTAATCCCCCCATTAATGAGGAAAAAGAGGTAAAAAAAGAGGATAACTTTTCATATTACACAAGCATATCACGAGCAAGCAGTACGTCGAAAACTGGGCTCAAACACCAGGGTGCTGAAGATCCCCTAAGTACTTCAGAGGCAAGCCTTGAGGGGCTCCAAACTTTGCCTGTGCCCTCAATATGAATGAAAAAACAAGTTAACAAGATAAAAAAGCAAAAGGGAGTCTTAAAGGATCAGAATTTCCTTAAAACAGGAACTACTGTTATTATTAAGATTGGGAAATTCCTGGCAGTTTATCTGAAAACCTGCTTTTGATATTTTTTTTTTTGAAATCTGGGAGCAAATCTGAAGTGCTGCCTGATAAGGACTGCCAGATTTGGATGGCAGTGAGGCTGGATGGAGCCCCTCCTGAGAGGGGATGGAGCAGCAAAACCATGACCAGTGTTATTTCCACCACAGACCATCACAGGACAGCAGAAGTCAGAAGGAGCATCAACAGTAGTAGGGGTGAATGGAATTAAATGGGATCACACAAAGCAGGATTTATTTGGAGCTCCCATTCACTGTCTCCTGGCAGAAGCCAAGATACCACAAAGCAGATGGCTTGAAGAACGTCACATGGCTCTTCTTCTGCCAGGGGACTTCCACAGCGCTGGGGAGGACAGCCCATGGCCACACGCAACCCACAAACAAACCCATCAAGGAGGAGCTAGCAGGGAATATGGGCTAAAAGCATCATCTCCTGCCTCCGAAGGCTTTCTGCCTCTCAGAAATCCCATCCTATTCACACTGCCCCCACCACAAGGCTGAATTTCATCAACCACGTCCCTTAGTCACAGATAAATTCTCCTTCTGGGAAATAGCTGGTCTTGTTTCTGACTGCCTGACCTGAAGTTACCCACATCTCCAGCCCCATCTGCAAACAGAGCAATACCCAAAGGGGTGTAGGGACAAAACCTCGCAAACCCAAATTCATCCCATCATAATATCCCACCATGGCTGTACAAAACCAGCTGAAAGAAGGGGAACTGCAGAATTCAACTTTTAACACCAAGACAGCCAGGGGACATGGACAGGAGAAGGGCAGAACCTCCCAGCACCAGAGGGATGCATTGTTTGCGTCTTCCCTGCCTTTGTTGAGTGTACAGCATCCTCCCACCCCACTGGGAATACCCTCATTAGATCAGCAATACAATTCACACCTCAGTCCAGGCCTCTGATGTAATTCCATTTTATTCACTTACTTAGGTTACTGCTAAACTTGACTCAAAGTCCACAACCACCACGGAGTTTCCTTCACATGGGTTGTCATCATTCAGTATTGCTGGGGCACTGGGACCTTCTCCACCCTTCAGCAAGAAACCCCAGTGCAAAGCTTCGCGCTCACCCAAATACACTAAACCAGCAACATGTTTATTTTTTCATATAAGTAGAACGAACTAAAATTCAACCTGACCTGAAGTCTTCAACCTCAGCCAGCACACACATTAAATGTGCAAGCTGCCTTTTTTTTACTTCCATCAATCAGCCAGCATTCCTGAGGGATATTAATTTAGGTTTTCTGATATTAATTCAGCTTTCCTGCATCCTCTGCATGGTTGGCTGTGATTTCAAGGCAACTTTGTGCCATTAAAAAAAAAAAAATCAGCAGCATTATGGACTCATATGCTTAAGGGGAGCGGAAAGCCCCCACTGCTCTCAGCAAAGCCTCGTCACATCCAGTGAAACAAAACTGAGAGGTGTGGGTCAGGTCCAGAGGGCTGTGTGTAATAAGCTATTACATACCTCGGCCTGCTATAAATATGTATTACAGGCTCACTAAGCCAAGGAGTAACAAAGCAAGGAAAATTAAGACAAAGAGGATTACCCAAGAGTAATTTCCCCTTTTAATTTTTTTGTACAAAGACCTGATGTTAATTGAGCATTCTTGGTGACAAAAAGGCTGCAAGAAACTTAGCCCTGAAGTCTCAGCATTTAGAACTAAACCCCGGGAGATTTTACTGTATTGCAAGCACGTTTCCCTAGGACTTTTACCCCAAAGCCCTCTGGTGCTTGGAATCTACCCACATATTCCTACAAGAAACCCATGGCCAAACTGCCTCTCCTCGATGGATACCTCAGGGCACCACTGCTGTGCCAGGTAATGGGGAAACCGTGTTCACCCATCCACTGTCCACCAAATACATGGGAGAATCCAGCCCCATTGTTCAGGCGAAGCCCCGTGGAATGCATGGGAATCCAAATATCTTTCAATAGACTGGCTAAAGCTTTCTGGCACCCATCTCCATCAGGTGAGGCAAACTTGAAAACATTATAATTCAGAATGGGCTCTAAGAGTGAAGCCAAGGAATGCCAGGAAAGACGGGAAGTGACTTATCCTTGAAATATGAAGTATTGTTCAACAGCAAATGCACTCAGGACATGGCTGATCAGCCAAGACTCTGCAGCACATGCTCGGCCCCACAAATATCCCTGCTCTGCAAAGGCTCCCATCAAATTCCAGGTACCCAATGTGCCAGCAGCAACCTGCTGAGGCATAGCCCTCATTTCCCAGGAACTGGAGAACAACTACTGTTTTGATTGAGATGATATCGTGATTAAATCCATCAATCTCACCTCCTGTAGGCTCTGGCCTTGTAGATGCCACATTTCTAACCAGGTTTTTCAAACTGCACTAGTTCATTGAGCTGGGAAAGACAGAAGGTTTACTTTGTATTAAATAAAATCCCTCTGGGATATCATAACCTCATTTTATTTATCTTTTTTTTTTTAATATTATCAGCCTGTCCAACGTGACAGATTTTCTGCCTCCCTTTTTCCCTGGCAATGGCCAGGGAGCTGGAGTGATGGAGAGCAGGAGTGATGGAGAGCAGGAGTGATGGAGAGCAGGAGTGATGGAGAGCAGGAGTGATGGAGAGCAGGAGTGATGGAGAGCAGGAGTGATGGAGAGCAGGAGTGATGGAGAGCAGGAGTGATGGAGAGCAGGAGTGATGCTAGGCAAGTTAGAATCATTGAAGTATTTAGGTTGGAAAGGACCTTTAAGATAATTATACCCTTACTTCTCACTGTCTCACACTGTCTTGTCTCAAGTTGCCTTTTTCTCCCTTCAGTTTACAACCAAACACTTGGTGTACTTTTTCCCCCAAGTGTTAAAGGCACAAGGCAAACATACAGCTGGTCACCCAGGCCTACTACCAATCTTATCCTAGTTTTGGGACAAGAATGATGTAATTTTTTTCCTTAAGGGACTGGGCATCAAAACTGCTCCACAGACAGGGATAAACAGAGTAACCCATTGTCCCAGATCAGGGGGGAGAGGGGCAGAGGCTGCTGAGTACTGGTAGCTTGAGTGGTCCCATATGGGGACAGGGAAGGGCAGCACAGAGATTAAAGGCAGCTTTCTGCTCCTAAGTGTTATGCAGGATCTAAACGCCACTTTTGAAGCCTTCTGCAAAGTTAAAGAAAAATCAGGCAACAGGCATTAGTGCAAAGCTGCACTAAAAAATGAGCCATGCATGTTTTCCGTGCATCCCATGAGAAAGTTTAATGTACACCGCACTTATGAGGTCTCCAGTCCCCCAGGAACCAGCATTCCTGTTTATTTCTTGCTTGGTGTATAACTGCTGGCTTTTCAGAAAAACCTGGCAAAGGAACATGGTCTGACAAGGGCCCTGCAGAAACAGAGTCAAGCCCTGCTGACTTTGGGCAGCTGAAGTGAGTGGGGTGGAAATGAAGGGACAGGTCAAGCGCTTGCCTAGCTGGGCACAATTCCGTTGTCCCCTACCCTGAAGATGCTGCAGGGCACAATCCTGTGCAAAAGATAAACCATCAGTCTTGGCTTCCAAAAAGACCTGGAGCAGCATCTCCTAGAAAAACATACCTGGAAGAACAATCAGAACCTTGCTGAGGATTTGGATAGAAACCACCAACAACTTTAATAGGCACTGGAAGTCCTCGCTGTCTCTGGATGCCAGGCTCAAAAGCATCTCAAGACTGACTTATCTGACCACTTGCAGATCTCCTCAGAAATAAATGTCAGTGTGAGCAATGGTTCCAAAGGCAGCTTGGAAAGTTTTGTGAAGGCATCAGCAGAGGGCTGGCTGAGCCTCCTGTGAAGCAGTGCTGGGAGGGCTTTGCATTGTAATGCAACAGGGAGGAAACAGCCAAAATGTTTACTAAAGAAATTCAAAAGATTTCCAAGAACAAAAAAAAAAGAGGGAAAAATGAAAAAAAATAATTTAATACACCACCTCTAACAGCTTAAAAAGCTTAGTAACTAAATTACAGAAATTGCTCAGAGGCAGAAGGGAACCAGGGCTGAAGAGCCAAGAGGGAGCAGTGGTAACTTATCTTCCCAGAGGCTAAAGGGACAGGGAGTGAGAGCTGCTCATAGATAAAAGTTCATGTTTAATGTTTTTATCAGTGTCATGTTGTTTCTTTACATGCTCATGTGTGCTTACAGGAGATGAGGGAGCAGAAATCTTACAAGTAATCCAAGCCCTTTTCCTTGTTTTTTGCTTTCCTCATGCTTTGCGGGATTTTTTTTTTTTCTTAAAATAAATAAATAAATTTTAACACCCCCCCAGTCACTATCCAGATCCTCCCAAGAAGCTGCATGCGGGTGTAGCCCCTCAGGGGTGAGGGCAGCGTGGCTCCTGCAGCGCCAGCAGGAAGCACCTTGGCAGCGGCCCCGGCCTCAGCCAGGACGCAGGAAGGGTAGAGCCATTTCTCACTGACAAAGGAAAACAAGTCCCAGCCCTCTGCTCTGGATCCAGGCGGGCAGAGGCTGTTCCACCTGCTCTGCTGGCACATTTGGGAGCCAGCCTTTACCCCTCAACAGAGCTGCAACAGCACATCTTTCTCCTCTGTTGATGTAACATTGTGGCTCGCTCCAAACTCACCCCAGCGGAAACCACAACATGGGGTGAACAAAATTGCACAGGTCATCCACAGATTTAGTAAGATTTGGATTTAATTGCAGCGTTAGCTACATCCCAAAGCTGCACAGCTCAGCTATCACCCTAGAAGTCTCCATTCAAAACAAATACCACAGGGGGAGAGAGTGTTTTTTTCCATCACTGGTTCGTTCAGGCTCTTTTTTTCAACTGACCCTCTATCTCTGATGCTCATCATGCCATTATTGCCAATGAACGTGTGTGTTCCTCAGGAAAGAAGGAAAGGGGATAAATTTCAAGGAAAGTTGAGGTTACTTACCACCAAGTATAGCATTGTGTAGAGGGAGAAGGATGCATGCCCGGAGAAGAAGGATTTCCTGCAAAACAAAACAGGTGTTAAGAACCAGCCACTATAATCTTCAATATTAAGACTGTAAATGTAATATGGTGACTTGCATGCTGCTACCAAGAGGGTAGCAGAGGGACCAACAACCTCCAATCTTTTGGATAATAAAATCCCCATTATCCACCCTGCTCACTCACAAGGCAGAAAACAAACGGATGGGCAGGATGCTTGCATTGTTCTTCCCTTCCTGGTCAACTCATGGGACAGCAGCTATTTCCAGGGTAGTCCAATAACTCATCATCTCACCTCAAATTACCAGGAAGCCGTAAAGAAATAAGAAATGAGCAACTTCTCCAGTCATTTAATTTCAGCATGTAAAACGTGCCCATGGAAATATCAAAATTGAGCAGCTGATAGATTTGGTAGAGAGCTCGAAGGGAAGGTCCTGGCAGTCTTGCCTGCGTGAAGCCTCCTTGTAGGAGAAGCCCTCTGTTTTGCCACATGGGACAGCTTGAGCTGCTCCCAGCAAACTCATCTCTTACAGCAAATTCCCACATTGAGCAACCGCTTGGGGAAACAATAGTGTAGGGGTAAAGAGAAGGGAAAAGAAATATTATTCATCCGACCCCTGCAACTTCAAGGGAAATTGCCTGTTGCTGGCAGACAGTTACAGCCTTCGCAGAAAAAGCAGCATTTGAATCATCTACTGCTGGCAGAGAAACCCCAAAACATATTTAGCATCAGACACCATTTTGGTGGTGGCAACCCACTGCTTTGATGCCACAAGCTCTCACCTGGCTTCCTGGACCTTGCTGTCACTTCCCCTGCACGTGTAGTTTTGGATGTAAACTCCCTTAGCGCAGTTGATGGTGGAGAAATCCAAATCACAAACTTCCAGGAAATGTGGCCGCAAGCGCCCAACGGACACTTTGGCAATGTCTGTGAAAGACTGGCTGATGGCACAGCCAAAAACGAAGCAACCAACTTGCTTGTAGAGTGCAGCCACGTATGGGTTCTGGATAAAGGAGTGTGACTTCTCCTTCAGGTAGTGAATGCGGTAGAGCTCTCCTGTGATAATCTGTGTGGGAAATAAAACAGAGAATTTAGAGAGTCGGAAAGATGCTGTGCAAAATGGGTGGCTTAAACAGGGCTGAGACAAGTTCTTGGTACTCCAAGCATCTCAAACTAGGAATCTGCTTCCACAGTGAAGAAGGAGACCCCCAGCCTAGCATCTCTCCATCTTCTTCCTCTCCCCTCTAAAGAAGAAACCGCAGTGGTTGAAACACTGTTTATGGAAAAATTCCATAAACAAGAAGAAAGAAAAAAACTAGCTCTTGGTTTAGGGGATTGGCATATTTTTATATTGGCATATTTTAAATAGTGTCCCAGATCTATATTGGTGTAGTGGGAAAACAAAACAAAACAAAATATAAAAAAGATAATCGGTGTGTGTTTGTAAAGAAGAGGTCAGATCCACTATCCTTTTATCAAACTGATTTTGAAGGGAAAAAAACCGAACAACCTGCTTATCTTCCTCTCTAAAACCCACGAACACAACAGATGAATGCTCAGAAAGCCCTGAACTTTTTAGATTCTGGCCCAAAATCTGCCTCCACCAGACCCAATTCAAGTAGCTCAAAGCCTCCATAAATGATTATTGGAGTGATTATTGGGTATTTCAAGGTTTTTTTCCACCGTGTGGCAGAAAATTCTGTGCTTCTTGTGACAGGGGTGTTGGGGTTTTACAATATTGTAATAAATCACAATCAGAAAGCAGAGGACCTGGTTTCTCATAATCTCAACTCTTAAAAGGAGAGTTAATGGAAATCAGGCTGTGAAATTAAATCCAAATGTCTCACCTTTCCCAAAGAGGCAAAGGCTTAAATTGTTCTCCATCACGTTACACACCTAGGTTTTGAGCTCCAGATTTACAGCTTTAGGATTTTATTCATTATTTTAAATGTTTTTATACCTGAGTAATAAATCAAACGAGCTTTTTTTTCAGTTGCCCCCTTGTTCCTGCCCCTCTGTAGTCACAATGACTTGTGATACGTAAAATTAACTGTCAGAAAAAATGCCTTCATGTTAATTCCTTTCTGGAGCAGCCAAAAATATTCCTCCCAGTGTGGCAGCCTGCCAGTGGCATGTAGGAGACAAGGCTCCCCTGCCTACCTTTTTTAAAAGCTTGGCACAACCTTTGGAAACTAATAAACTGGAAAAGTATGGCGATTAGACTAAGAGGAGATGAAGCTGTATCATTGTTTGAACTCACTCACACTGTGGCTTAAAAAAACAAAAGTGACCTAAGGCAGTCAACATTGCAGCTAAGCAGGCTTTATCAAAAAGAGATACAACTATAATAATAAGAAATAAAGGCCAAGCTAGAGTGCTCTGCTAGCATGCACAGGGATACTTTGGGTGGATACACCATCACTCAGGGTTTACATATCACCACCAAGATTTATATTCTTGGAAATCTGGTCATGACCAAGATTTGTCTGGAGTACTGCAGCTAACCAGCTCCAGTGTCATTTTAATCCTCTCAGACTCTGAAGACCATTGTTTATCTCCATTTTTGATCGCCTTCCAGCACAAGTTGGCAGCCAGGAAATCTACTGGCATGAGAAATGCAAAGGAAAGTGGGAGCATCTCCTGTTCCTCTGGCAGGAGGTAACTCGGGGATGGACACAGATGCTACTGCACGAGGGCATGGCCACCATCTGCAGCCTCAAGAATGTCTAAATTCACAAGAAGGGGAGCCATGAGGCTCAAAACTCACAGCTTTTGGAGAAGGGAGATGAGATGAACCAAAGATGACATCCAATACTGGCAGATGTGCCATTACTCCAAACTCACAAACAGATCCACATAAAGCCGAGGCTCTTGGCCTAGGAAAGTCATGTGACCATTTTAAACAGGGACCAACAAAAGTCTGGGGATTAATACTTTTCTCTCACCGTTGGTGGTCTGGGTAATTGCACACATGTAGCAGATTGTAAATTGGAGACTTCATTCCCTCACTAACACACTGCTGGGCAGCCATGAGCCCTTCCTGCTTAGTTAAAGTCATGGCTCAATCTTAATGAGAAGCTAAAAATTGGGTAAAGTTGTTATTTTGGCAGTGCTATCCCAGATAAAGCAGGATGGTGAAAACCTAATGCAGCACAGATGTGCACAAACTGAAAAGACATCTTGATAAAAACTACAAGTCTTAAAGATATTAAACTCTTCTTGTGCCTTGTGCTTCTAGGCAAGCCATCCACACGGGACGTGCTGTGCCTATGTGACAGGCACAGCTCCCAGAGGGCTGTCACACACATTTCAGAAAGATGGTCATTTAGAAAGAAGTCAATATCAAACTTTTCTGTCTGTGAGTGCCTTTTGCAGACTTTTGGTTGTTGTGTCCATTTTATCATTTATAAGGTATCACCAGTAATCCAATTAGCCTGTAATTACTTTTAGAGCTTTTCTAAACACTTATGTCTCTGGTGTAACATCCTCTGTGCCTCATCACACTGAAGCAGTGTATCATCTTCAGCTGTAAAACAACTGGCTAATACAGCTGCGTAACTTAGATCACCTAGGAAATGAATTTTATAAGGTATTTTTCACAGCCTTTCAAGATCTATCAGGTGTGGCGACGTGGGGTGGCTCAGCAGCTCAGAAAGCCCTGGGAAGCCGTATCAGGGACCATCAACACATGCTTCTGTGCCGAACAAATCAACAACTTTCCAGCAAGAAGAGCTGTCAGGAGAGATGTGAGAGCGCACAGCCCAGGGGCACAAGACTCTCCAGGGTCATCTGCATAGAAATTCGCCTGAGGTCAGTAAATATGTAGGTATTAAACCCAAATGCATATCCTCTCACATCCGGATTGAGGCAAAGGTCTTCACCTCTGCCATTTACTTAACGAGCCCTCTGGGTGTCCTCAAGCCATTTAAAACATGACCTGGACCTCCTACCCTAGGCTAGTCTGCCCATGATGCCACATAAAGCAAGGGCGTGAAATTTTGGCTGTGCCACCCAAAACACCACCTCCCTGGAAGTCCTCATAATTGCTGTCCTGCCTTCCGAAGGCAAACATTGTGAGTGAAAGGAATGGAGTCAGTGCTTTGTGGATTTGGAAGGAATTCCTATTATGCTACAGTAATTCTGGTATCTGGGTTACATCTGAAAAAAAGAGGTCAGGCTGACTTGAATTTTCCATGCACGCTGTCACAGCAAAGAAATCCGTTGCTTCAATTCCTCGTTAGCCATTTGTATCACTCAACAGCAAATAACCAAGCTTTTGAATTTACCTTATTAAGTCACATTTGTTGTGGGTACAGTGAAACCAGGGCAGAAACATCTAATTCTTTGGGAATTTTCTTTCTCTTTTAATTGACCTGCTATTTTGTGGTAGAAAGCTGATGGATCACATAGGCAACTGATTATATTTCCAGTTTCTGTTCCAACTCCTTTATTTGCTACTGCCTCATTACTGATCAGAAGTACACTCTGCATGGAGCCGGTGTGCCGATAGCTCAGGCAGTAATGTGAAAATGAGAGGATTTTTCATTTTGTTTTTATGGCTTTTCCACACTCAGAGGTAATTCACCTGCAGGGCAAAATTCTGCCGTGTTTATAGAATTCGGGGTCTGGCACCTCTTTGGGCTTGTTTTGAGGAGGCATAGGAACAAGGCACTTTTGGGGACCTACTTTGCTAGGTGAGTATATGTGGTCAGGAAATGATGGAGAGATGAGGAAGTAATGGAGGTAGTCACAGCACGAGGCAGCAAGGCCTGACAGGGTATTACCAAAGCAGGCACTACACCATGCCAAAATACCTATTGCCCACAACATTGCTCTTACAAGGAAACATGAAAACTAGGAGGGGAACAAGCAGTCCTGACCTCTGCATCTCCATCCCTCCCCAACCGAAAGACCAAGAGGAAGGCAGTGCCTCTAGGAAACCACCTGAGCTACACTGGCAGCAGGTGAGAAGGAAAATCTAGGTACTTTTCATAGGGAATTTCATCATCAGCTGGAAGCATTTAACCAACTACCAGGAGAAAGCTCTTGCTTTCTGCTTCACCAACAGATACTACACACTGGCAGGAGGAGGCTCAGCTCCATGAGATGAATCCTGGTTTTTGGCTGACATATAAAGCTCTCACTGTGCAATTGTTTCCTAGCACATCTCTAGGAAACCTGGCAGGAAAAGAGAAACGAGGAGACACTGGGAAGGTAGTGTACTAACTACTTTTTATAGTGTGAACACAATCCTGATGGAAGGTTTTAATTGTCTTTTTAATATGGCTGTAATATACAATCTCTTAAAAATCTAATACTAACCTGTGAAACTTTTCAACTTTTCCAGGCACTGGTTAACATCCTTTTTTTTTTTAACCTTATAAAATAGGCAAATAAGAAGAGTTATTTGAATAGGGGCAAACCATGCCAAGTCCTTATTGACACTGAAGTCTCTTTGCTCCTACTCTAAACTCCTACCAGAAGGTGAAAAAGCTGTTGTGGAGCTCACAGACATGCCCAAACAGCTTTGGGCCTGTTTACAAACTTCAAGAGTAATCTCATTTCTCCCATTACAAGCTTTATTTGCAAACTTTTATTGCAATAAACGTCAGATATTTGCAGAGGAGATGTGCACCTCAGTAGATAGCCCAGACACACTGTCAAGACTGCGTTAAAGCCTCAACACTAACAGGACAAAAAAGCCATCAGGGATCTCCAAGGGACAGGACAGGAGGTTTCAGAGGTGGTACTTACAGCGAGGATGGCTATCAGGATGCCCGCAGCGCACAGCACCGCATCGTTGATAGTCTCCATTGTCTTCAGCGGGTACCTGATGCTGTCATCGTCGCAGTAGAAGCCCCGCTGGTAGGGCTGGATTGTGCTCGTTTCAATGATGAGGAAGGGCAACCCGGCTAGAAAGGAGAAGAGAAAACATCAAAGCCATTAGTAATACAGGCAAACAAGTAGCTCACCAAAAACAAAAGACTCAACTAGAAAACCCCTTGAAAACCACACAGCACCATTACCGATGCTTTTCTTTACATATTATTATCTTTCCAAAGGGACTAGCATTGGGATTTGTTTTTCCAAGTTGCTCTTGCAGGGACAAAGCATCTCTTCTGTTATGGTTATCAGATGTCTGCGCTGCCTGGTTTCAGTTAAGCCTTGTGCATTGCAAATATTAATTTACAGAAACAGACCCCTAAAGCAATCCCTCTGCAAAAAAAACACGAAAATGAATCTGGCACTTTTCTCCAGGGAGGACCCAATGCTCTGCTGAGCGCCCTGCAGCAGGGCAGCCCTGAGCTGTGCAAACAAACACTAGAGCATCGAGTATCAGCACAGCTTCTCCTACCTGGTCAGCTCAGCCACACTCCACCCCCATTACTATTACGCCTTTGAAGCCTTCCTTGGCTTCCTCCTCTCTGTATTTACTGGGAATATTATGTTTGTACCTACTAATGCCGTAAGACTATGTGCTTTTAGCAGCTATGGGGCATCTATCCTTGACCCATCCATGCAAGGAGAAGGTGAGTATGCACCCAACCAGCCCATCCACAAGAGATCCTGAATTCCCATCAGAGCCCATTCGTCTTTGATCACATTAAAACTACGTGAAATCTGGTTTTAAATGCTGTTTGTGAGCCCTCTGAGCAGATATGCAGCTGCACAGCTCAGCTGGACCTTTGCATCAGACACAGAGCAGATCTGCTCAAAAACACAGGGTGATGGGTTAGGACACAGCCTATGGAGGGGACACCTTGAAATTGCTGCACATGCGTACTTCCATACTCTTCTAAGAATTGCAGAGAAATACAACATTGCCTCAAGTTTCCCCATCCATCTTTGCTATCAAGATCATCACCGAGAACAGTGCAATCCCATCAAAACAAGCTTCAAATTCCCTGATGCTCATCTTCAGAGTAAATCAAGAAGTACAGGAAACCCTCTTCCCACTTGCAGAGCGAAACTCAGGTAAGCAGAAAACAAACGCAAAGTGGTTCAAACTCTCCCTGGGCCAAGACAACAGGTCTCACACCCAGTTCCTACAGAAAGCACTAGGAATAGTTGTTGACCACTAACTTGCTTAAGTATCTGTGGGTTTGTTTACACAGTTTTAAGTCTAAGACATAATTCCTTCTAAAATTTAAAAAAAAAAAAAAGTGCAGTTGGGTTCCAATTAAATCTTTCCACAGTTTTCAGGGATTCCACAATTTTCAGGGATTGTAACACAAAGGTACCATCCAGAGAGTTAAAAAGTGCCATCAAAATAATGTTCCCCATCTCCACATGAACCATTTTATGCATTTCACTTTGCACAATCCATTTTGGCTCCTTTTCCTCTATGCTAATAGGTTTGCCTAATCTGGGATTATTTGGGGGGTTTGTTACTCTTAAGAAAAGAGAAAGTCCCCGTCTACTGCTTCATGAGAGCAGGAATGACCACGTATAGACCTGAAACCTCTCAGGCACCCAAGAGCAGCCAGAGCCACTGCTACATACCCCTTTCAGATTCTCTCTAAAAGCTCTGGAAATAGGTTAATCGCAAGTGCTGGGCCCCACAGCGCTTGGCAGGGCAGCACAGTTTCCACTGCACGTGTGAACCAGTGAAGAAAGGTTTCAGAGATGCCTGCCCGGTCCAGATTTGGTAAATAAAACTGGACATCTCACGTGAATCCAGTTGATCTTCATTCCACTATTTAACCATTTTGATGCCTAGCCAGCTTGGCCCCAAAATGTGCTTCTGATGCCAGCAATCTGATATTAATAGGCCACTTAAAAAATCCTTAGTTTCCCAATGAAAAATTGCAGGAGAAGAGCTAATGTCACTTGGCACGATCCAATTTCACATGCACTTGAAGCAGCAGCGTAACAGTTGAACTCAGGGAATAGACATGCCATGGTTACGTGGCTTATTGTTATTTCTCCAGTTCCTCTTGTTAATAGCTTTCACATGACAGGTCTGTAAAACACATGTTCCCACAGACAATAAAATAGATCTGAAAGCTAAAACTAGCTTTTTTTAAAAAAAAAGGACAATAGTGTTCCTATATGTTATGTGAACCCAGCAATAATAATAAAGACTTGTTTCCCCTTCATTCATTGAACAGCATGGGGTAGTATTTCCGCGTTTCAATTATATGTATGCTTGCAACAACTATAATAAGAGTATAGCTGACCTATATGGTATACATTTTCTTAAAACGTACATAGGCACAGTTTAGAAAATCCAATGGTTTTGTTTTCTCTCCTACAAACTTGTGGTTTAGTGGGATATTGCCAATCAAGTCTTGACATTTTTCCAGCAAAACAGTAACCTCAGATTCCCTTCATTTCTTTTCCCTTCCCTCCTTTTTTTTTTTAACATGAGAAACATAAACATACTCTCTGTAGCTAAACGGATATTACTTAGAATTCACAACATGCCCTTGATTTCGAAGGCTGGAGGAGAGACTGTTCTTTTAACTCAAGGAAGAGAAGACCCCAGACCCATGACAAACAGTAAATCATGCTCAAGATGGCTCTTCTTCCACAAGGCTATTTCTTGGAGGACGGGTTAAGTGACTAGGTCACCACCCACATTTTTTTTGGCAACGGAGTTCCAGCACAGAGAAGCCTGTAGCAGTGCCAAAAGGCAACCAGAGAATGGGTTTTGCAGAAAAGTACTACAGAGGAAAGTGTGGAATAAGGCAGAAAATTAAATGCAGAGGGAGATGCCTTTGGGATTCCTCAGCAAAACACCACATAGACATCATTCACACTAGGAGATCTGCCAGAGGCAAAGGTATCCAGAAATGGGGCTATAGCCCACGCACCCTTGGAAATGGAAGGCAAGTAGCACAGGGTTGTACGATGAAGATGGTCTATCTTACCTCTTCTTGTTTTAATATCAAATTATGCATCCCTCACTGCAGTGATTCGCATCTACAAATTCAACAGATGAACCCCATAAAGGTGCTAAGTTTTCAACCTCCACCACGTCCCATCCCTACCCATAGTACAAAACTATTGAGGAAAAAAAGGTGTAACATTTCAGAAAATGGTAACAAATGGTGACGTGCATAGAAATGAGCAATAGAGGTACATAGCAGGGAAAAAAATTACACTAGTTTTGGCGTGATCACTCTTCTCCAAAAAACAGTTCTACTTGCCATTCTGTCTGTGGCTACAACGCACCTACATGTACAGTAGCACTGTAGGATGGCCTCACTTCGTTCTTAACACTGGTATCTCCATGCTGAGAAGTTATACAACAATCTGTGAACCATACCCTGAGGCATGGAGGCAACCCTGGCGCATCCACATAGGACTGTGTAACCAGAGAAGCACTGTTATCCCCATTTTACAGACAGAGGAAACTAATGAACAGAACAAAGGGATTTGCTTATTCCTATGCAAAAAAAAGGTAAATGGAGCTGAGATTACCTTCTGAATTGTAACATTCTTCAGGAGGTGAAAGAAAGGTTTTTTCCCTTATATAAAGGGGATTTTTTCTTTAATAAGAGAACAAGGAAATCCCAACCACAACTTTTATCTACACCATGCTGCAGTAGATCAAACAAGGCTCCAAACTAAGAGTATAATAGAAAGCTCTTGGCGACTGATCCTGCTCCATCCAAACAGGCTCAACCCCTCTCCAAGCAGCATGGAGCAGGTGTGGACACTAACGAATTGTGCGAGACACCGCAGGACACCATGGGGCTGGACATTGAAAAATGATGTTGCTTTTGTTGGGAGGAAGTCCAAGTGACTTTGTGACCTCTAGCCACTGGTGTCCTATACTAAGATGTCTCAGTGCGGGGTTTAAATTTATTTGTCTTTCTATTTAATAAAGTCAATCAAGTTTGCAAATTTAGCACCAAGGGAAAAATATTCCTTTCCTTGATCAGCACCTTTATTAAGATACAATTAATAGTCAATAATCTTGGGAAGGTTAGCAAGATGAAAGCTAAAACCCCATCACTAAGCCTAAACAAAAAACCCTTGCAAAATCCCCATGTACTTTCTGATCAGTTTGAAATGTGCATGAAATCAAAACGCAGAACTAACAAGGGCTCTGTGTTGGGTACAGCACTTTGAATCTCAGAGACTTTGAAAAGTTAATACTTGTGCAGATTTAATGGGGAAAAAAAAATAAAAGGGGATAAGCTTTCGTTGGCCTCCCATCAGAAAAGCAGAAGGAGCGAGAAGGAAAGGCGTTTCCGCAGTGACCCACCCATGCAGCTCTCATCTTCCCAGCTCAGCCTTCACCTTTGCACTAAATTAAACACCATCTAGGTACTTTTTTTATATAAATGTTTGGTTGTGATGGAGGTTGGGTTTTTTTCCACTAAATCTTTCTTCTTTCAACTCTGCAGGTCAGTGGGATGTTGCTGGCTATCTCAACAAAGCAATGGTAATTTCTAACAAGTACTCTGATGTGTTTGGCTGCCAGTGTCCAGGCCCTGGGTGTGTTTTAAGGTTTCAGTAGATTAGATGTCTACCTTAATAAGTGGAAAAGATAATTAAGTAATTTGGAAAGGCTGAGTGGGGCATCTAATTCCTCATTCAAGACACACTCTAATATTTGAGTACCCACAAGCGATGGGTTTTTTATTTGAAGTACTTAGTGATCTTGGGTACCTATAAACCTCATTTGATTTATAACATTTGTACATATTTCAAAATGCAGGAAAACTAGATTAGCCTATGGTAGGCTTTTATTGGGGCTTCCCAACTTTTAGAGAAAAATTGCAGCACTGCAGACCAGCCTTAGCAGCTGCTGCAAGTGTGAACAACTCTTGAACCAGTTTACACTATATATATACACACACTCATAAATAAAATTTGATAACACAAGGAATAGAAATATTTTCACAGTTCCGTCATATCAGGCCTGATTCTGCACCAGCACCATAAAAATGGGTGGGGGAAGGAGGGCTAGGAACCTGGTCAACCAAAAAATAATTTCAACCAACCCAATCCACAGGTCAGCAACAGCCAAAAGAAGTATCCCACTGCAGGCTGGATTGGGCTATTATGTTGGGATTTTCAATGGTCTTGAATGTGTCAGTGATGTGCCTCCTTCCAAAGGTTTCTGACTAAATCTGGATACTTGATGTCCATATATATGGAAGAGACAATCAGGTGAAGATCAGAAATAGAGAGTACAGTCAACCCTGTGTTTTATTACCTCTTCAGTCTTAATTGCCCTCCACCTTGGTTCCAGCAGTCCATAAGACTGCTCTGTGCATCTGCCTGTATTTTGGTAACACACCCTATATTTGTGTTTGCAAAACAGACTCCCATTCAACTCAGTAACAGTTCCACTACTCTCAGCTAAACAGACACAAGGATAGAAAATTCTCTAAACAAGCAAACAAACCCTAGACTTTACTGTAGAACAGGCACCTGCTTTACAGTACTAAGGAACCTATAAACAAGCATCAGCCTATATTGCATTTCTGATTTCACTAGTCTGGCAAAGCCCTAGGACACAACTGGTTTATTGCCACAAAAAAAAAAACAACCCAAGATATTAGTTCATTTTCTACTTGCTTTAGGTTCTCACATGCAACTCACACTGACATTTGCATCTACCTATGTCAATCTGTCTGGTGTCCTTCCTATCAAGAGGGTGATGCTTCAGTCCACTTTGTTATTATTATTATTATATTTCAGCCAAATGATAGGAACTTCAGCACAATCCCCACTCTTATTAGGTGCACCAGCTAGTACAGAGTCCAGGAGACTTCCTAGTGGACAGATAGTGGTTCATTTTGACCTAGATGATTATATTTTCTGGGTTCTTACTTTGGGGGTGGGGGGGAGCATTTGTTTATTTTTTTAATAACAAATGGTTATTCAGGAATGCTGGGCAAAATGCCTTCTCATGCCTGCTAGTGCAATAGCAAACAAGAAGAAAGCCAAGAATATTGATTTTCTATATTGCCAACCCTATAGCATTGATGACCCCAAGCTGCAGAGATGTTTGAGAAGAGCCTCTAGAAAGAACCAGCAGTGGTGGGAGGAATGAAAGGTATTTCTGCCTGCTGGCCAAACCCATCATCCAGAGACATACCCATCCTTTGCAGTAAATACAGCCCTGTGCAACCTGGAGCATACTTATTGACCCAGCCATTCTGGAAGAAAACTATTATAGGCTCTCGGTTATAGACACTTTAACCAAAATGTCATATTATTCTCATGCACTACAAATTCCTCTGGATTTGAAATCTCAGTAGAAACATTCCTCATGTGGTTGCAGCACAACACGCTAGCCCTACGCTCCAAGAGCTCCAGATGAGCAGGAGTGCTGCCATTGGTTTTGCTGGAAGATATATTGCTTTAGAGCATACCTGTTACCTATTTCCAGGGGTAAAGACCACATACAAAGGACAAAAGAGGAGAACGGAATTCTAAGAAGTGTGTTAAGTTGTTCCTCCTGGGAGTTTGGCATGAGCTGATGTATTAAGAGAGTTTTATAATAAAGTGCACATATATTTTTAATACCTAAAAAATGCATTAATAAGAACAAAAACTCTTATCCAAACCACAATACCTGGATGCATATAAAATTCTGTATTTGTGGGGTAAAAGAGATTCAAGTTACATGATTCAAGTCACACTGGCCAACCAGCAAAAGTTGGAGAGGGTAAATATAAAAGACATTATCAACGGGAATTCAGAGCCAGGTCCAGTAAAATGTGATGGAAACAATGCCATCATTTCACATTTTCTACAGCAAGGAATAAAATGTGATATGCCCTGAAAACCCCAACGTGTCAGCATCTTTTGTGGTACCTCTATACATCCAAGAACTTTGGAAGATCTTGCAGATATGAAAAGTCTAACCTTGGATGACCCAGCTTGAATAGAGGGAGGGAAAAAAAAATAAAAATGTGTCTGTGAACTCTGCCAATACCAAGGGCAAACAGATCGTGTGAAAAATATACTGCAGTGACTATTATGTTTTCAATTACAAACGAAGCGAACAACGTTTACTCTGCCGGTCAGTGGGGTTTGGAATAAGCTTTGTCTCACCATGGTTCCTTAGGGCTCTGCCTTCAAGGAAGGGCTCAGACCATTGCCCGGCCCTGGCAACACTCATGTGGAAAAGGGGTAAAACACCCTATTTTTGCAAGCAAAATCTAGGAGCCTTCTTCCAAACCGACGTAAGTGTGAGCAGAGTTATGGCTCCCCTTCACCCACGTTATCCCACTGCTACCCATTGGCTGTGTGAATCACAATATTTCCCCATAAAGTAACAAAGCTACTCTACTCCATCAACCTCTATTCAAGAGGAAAGTTTTGTGGGCCGTAGGTGTTGTTTTAATATATAAAATATCTAGCCAAAAGTCCTTATCTCAGCTTACTGCACTCACATACCACTACATGTAAGCCCTGGCTTCTTCTCTTTGCACAGCCATGCCGAACCCTAACAAGAAAGAGTGGAAATATAAAACTGCAGGCAACGTGAGACAGTTGACAAAATTCTCTCTCAATTATTTTTAAATCAAGAAACAAAAATAAAGTCAGTTCACCTGGTTAAACATCAGGTCTCAAAAAAAATAACCTCAACTCCTGAACTTCCCAAGCTTCCTCTCCCCCTTCCCAGAGCATCCCAGCAAGGCACTGCAGCTGTAGTTAGGCACGTTTTGGGGAGCAACTGCCCCTGTGCAGGAGGCAGCAGAGCCCATGTCCGCAGCACTGAAGCCTGCCACAAGTAGCTTTCTGACCCAGTTCTGTCAATGTACCTATTGTAAATGCAAAATCCTTCTTCGGATTTAAAGCAGCAGCCACCTGCACAAATAAGGCCAGGTTATAACTCTGTAACCGAATACAAGCACTGAAACCTTAAAAAGTTTGTAGTCCAAAAGGCACTTCTGACCTCTTCCTTAAAAGTTCACTAATCACTTCTAATTCATAATTTATTTCCTCTTAATATACTTGCTTTATGTAATACCCCCCTTTTTTTCCTCCTCCTTCTCCTCCTTTCTATTTTCTGGAAGTTCCCCAGGAGAAAATGGTATTACACAACTTCCTTGATTAACTGGAAATGAATTTTTTCCCCCCTCAGTAGTCAAGATTTGATAGAGTTTCCAGGATATAATACACAGTACACAGAGCTGAAAGAAAGGTGAAAAAACATGAGCATGAGTGGAAATTATCCCAAGACCCTTCAAGGGATGGGGGTTTGATCTCAGTGGTTCCTAGGGCAGAGCTCAATAAGGCTTTGCCTATTCACCGATGGGTTAAAAAGGTATAAGATACCTCTTTTCTCCCTTCTCTGTATTTTGACTGCAGTTACTGCATGAGAGCGACACCCTACTGTTTAACAACACATAATATAACTGAGATCACACTGGTACCAAGGTAATATTAAAAAAAAGTAAATAAATTATACTCCTACTTAAAATAGTTTGTATTACAGGGAAGACACACTTTGTGGGTGAAGGTAGAGGTGTCACGGCTGCTGACTTGGCCGGGCTGCCCACGGTAGTTCAAGTTACTTTGGTGGGAAGTAGCTGGGAACAGGATACTTTGGTGGCAAACGGTCACCTCCAGTGACACAGGTCCTTGCCCCATGCTGCTCACAAGAACTTACCTACCCTGACCCACTTGCCCCTGGATTATTTGGGTACCTGAAAGTCAAAGAAAGATTTCTTTTAGGACAGCATGGTTCCATGCTGCACAACATCTCAGACTTCTGGGTGCTTTTTATCCCCCTAGGAAACCACATCACCTGCACATCCAGGCAATGCAGCTTGCCACACCTGGTGTCACAACAGCCCCTTTCCTATACATAGCCCAAATCTTGCCATGATGGCTGCATTTTGCAGCCAGGTGACATTTCATAGCCCTGTTTCCTTAGGGGACGGTATAAACCAGGTCAGCACAGGCAATGGCCAAATCTCTATTCACACCGCCTCAAGGGACACAACGTGTACCGTGCTCTTTAAATCTCAAAATGGATAACTCCCAATTTCCCTTTCCATCCCACCCATAACAAAGCTGTGCCCTGCTGTCAAGGAATGTGTGAATAAATTAGGGAAAGAAGGCTAAAGAAGCCCAAGGGAATAGCAGTCCCTTTTTCTTTATTGAAGTTAATTTTGACAAAGGCTGTTCTGTTCTGGTTTTTTTGGAAGGGCTTTGTGCCAAGTTGCATTATTCTTCTTCACCATGGTACTGCCATGAAACCTGCCTGGTATGTTTGCCTGAAAATCATAGGTTTTCATGGAAGTTGTTTTTATCTCAGTAGCAACTCCTTTTGTCACCTCGGACATGAAAAGAGGAGGAGAAGGGCTTGGGCTCAAATCTGATCCCAGCAACAAAGCATTCACAAAGGCACCACGACTCTCCAAACCCAGCATCAGAAAAACCTGCCCTCCCAATGGGGCAGAAACTCTCTAAAAACCATTTGAGTACCTCCCTCATAACACCAATGCAACTCATGCAACCCACTTTGCACCACCTCCATTTTAAATACTTGAAGGCTTGGGAAAAAGCCCATACCATCAGTGGGGTTGTTTTGAGGGATCGTTAAATGGAAATAGTTTCTTTTCTTGCAGCCCATCGTGGCACTAGAGCCCGCTGGCTTCTGTCAGCTAGGCAGGAGCTCGGCAGCTCCTAGGGGTGTCCTCTATTTCCAGTCTATTTACTGCTCCATTGAGAAAGGCGCCTATAGATGCTCTAGTTCTCAGATGGGAGTTTGGAAAGACTCGGTTATTCAACAAACCAATCCTTTCTAAACGCTGTCAAAGGAGTGATTTGATGCCTTTCAGTGCTCGCTATACAAAATGCTGAAAGACCAGCAAACTTCAAAAGCCGCAGAAGCGGAGCTGGAGTTTGGCAGGAGTTCATTAGCTGCCTGTGTCCTTCTGTGTGTGGTTTGTAATTACATGCAGACTTGATGCCAAATCCTCATCTACCAAGGGGTACCAATTAACATGCTGCTGGATGATTCACAGGTAGCTAATGTCAAGATTTATACAACCAGTGTGCCAAATTCTCCATGCCTTATTATTATTTTTTTTAGGCTAGCCTTTTTTCCTGTATTTTTAAGTTATTGTACAAATAAGGTTTTGGCAACAAAACTGGGATTGGCCAGCCTGTTCCCAGGCCACACACTGGTGGGTCTGATCCTACTGTCACTGTGCACCAGTGTCTGCAAGGACATATGTATCCCTTGACGTCTGGGCCAAGGGCTTGCAAGTTGAACCACCTACTGTATTTTCCCTTTATATAAAGCATACTTTTCTGCTCCAAGGAGAAACACTCTAAAATTGAGGTACAATTTGCACTCCATAATTGCCATTCCTGCTGCTTGTACCCTTTTACTCCTCTAGATAGTAAAACAGTAAGAGCAGGAGATTTAACAGCTGCTGGAAAAGCTGAAGAAGCAGGTACCTAAAAATGATAATTTCTTTTTGGAAAGGGAAACGTATACAAAGCTGCATCTCCTGCAGGAAAACATCGCATTTATTAGATCCTCAGACCAAAATAAAAAAGCCCTTCTTCTCTTACTTGAGATCTGCATCCCGTTGCAGCCAGCTGGCTCCCAATGCAGCCCTTGGCAATTAAAACCTTGGGAAGTCAACCACAACTGTACGGAAACAAACTTTTTGTTTTCCTGCTTTTTCATTCTTGTCTTGTATTTGATCCCCAAGCAGAAATACAGGCACTGATTTCTTAAGGGAAGGGGAAACCATGGGCCTAGCGGAGCATCTTGGCATGACTTGGAGCAGATGTCAAAGCAGGTAGGTTTGCCACCACCGTTGGCTTTCCCATGGAGAGGAAGACTCAGCCCTACTTCCTTCTTCTGCTTGACTTTCTACTTTTCAAAATCCAAGGCAAGTCCAACAAATTTCTCTTCACCCTTGTCTGAAGCGCCTCAATGACCTCCTATTCCAAGAGCCACCATGAAACAAGTGAGATAGGCGTGCTTTCAGATTTACTGAAGGTTTGATGCTCCTGGACAGAAATAAGACTGGATACACAGGCCGCAAGAGAGAATTTGCAGAAGTGGTCAGCCTAGATGTAACATTGCTCCCAAAGTTACCAGCCACGTACAACTATACACTCAAAAATCACAGGTTTAGATGCATTATGGATATACATGTAACAACGAGAGACCCTCATTAACAGTAATTTGATAGCTTTTGCTCTTCTTCCTTTACTTTTGTCCTACAGCTTTCCTCAATAGCCAGTTTCTATGTTAATTTTTCTGATAATTGTTCAGCACACAGACACCCCTGTCTCCCACTCTCCCCTCCAAACATCCTCATTTCTATACATTTTCTTCTCTGCAATAGGAGTACTGGCTTCTCCATCCCATTTGTCACTTCCATACCTTTGTAAAAACACCTTCAGCCCTGCAGGATAACTCAGCACCAGAAAGGCTGTGAGCACAACCCAACACTCGCACCACTTTATTTTCCCAATAAACCTTTCATTGCATTTGACACAATACAGGTCTGGTCCAGCCATGAAAGCTTTCTTGCTTATCAGGACAATTTTTAATCATCTAGAAGGAAAAACATGGCCTGACATTTTATTGCTTCCTTGCGCTTTGCTTTTAGATGTTTCATTTTTCTCCAATTTGTATTTTTGCTAATCTCTTTAACAGGGATGGGTAGAAAGCCTCAAGTTTTTCGTGCCCAGCAGCTTCCCCTGGATAATTTGGAGGCAGTGTAGGCAGAGGACTAAAGGGAGTAGTGGGGGGAGACCTCATGATGGGGTAGGAGAAGAAGGCACCACGTATCAAGCTCTCACACTTCCTGCAGGTTCTAGGACATGGTTTTGTCCTGGCCACAATTACAAAACAACAAACAGTGTCTGTGGGGAAGGGTCATAAGAAGTTCAGCTTTCCTCTATTAAAACCATCTGGTGCCTATAAAAAAAACAACCGGTTGGTTGGGATGGTTGGCAGCACCTCCTCTGTGCTCGGCTCCGCCTGGTACTTTGAGAGTGTGGTGGCACTCGGAGGTGCCACCGTGAGGGACAGCGCTGCTGTGGAATAGCAGGCCCAGCAGATGACACCCCAATTTGCATCCCTTCTACTGTGAAGAAAGTACTCCAGCATCCACCTCATTTCACTTCTCCTTATCTGAGACAGGTCCTTCGTTAGAGGGTGCCTGCCCCTCCACAAGCCTGTGAGTGGGTTGTTCTTTCTGAGTAAAAGACAATGCCCCTGGAAGGCCAGTTTGTGACCCAGCAAAGGGTTTCTCCAGATTGGAAGCACTGATGGCTCCCCCTCCAACACTGACAGCAAGAGGCATCATCAAACCTGCAGAAGAGGTGGGGCAGGGGATGGGAACCTTTCTTAAAAAAAAAAAAGTCTCAACCCCTCCTTTGTTTCCAACAGAAATAAAAAGAAAAAAAAGGAAAAGAAAATCGAGGAGCGCTTACAGTCAGTTCCCCAGCCTGTAACACAAAACCGTGCTGTGCTGAGAAACCTTACACCACGCAGCATCCAGCTCATGTACTCCTGCTCTGCTCGTTGCCTCCCGGATGCTTCCCCAAGCCCAAACTGCCCTTGAGAGAAGCCAAGCCTCAGCCTCTGCTGAAAAGCTTCTTTGTTTGGATTCCCTTTCCAAATCAGCATATCCTGAGATTGAACTCCCTCCCACCCCTCTGCAAGGCTTTTTAATGTTCAGATGCCTTGGCAGCAGCCAGATTTGCCAGCAGGTCTGCGGTCCTGTAATAGTGTTCAAAACCTCAGCACTGGGGCACGTACAGTCCTCTGAACTTTCCTCACGTTAAGGGGGGGGGGGGGGGGGGGGGGAGAGCAGAAAATAAAGCATTGCAGAATCACTTCAAAGATTATTTAATCATGAATTGTGACCAGAGGAGCTAAGTTCTCCTTTATTAAACAATAGCTTTAATCAGCCTTCAATAGCCTACATTAAGACACATCAGTGAGCTGGAAAGGCACTTTTTTTCCCCACCTCTCTTAAACTGGAATAATTCAAAGAAAAATAGACAAGGCATCACTGCTCCTCAGAGAAAATCAGGCACAGGGTCTCATTCACAAAAGCACCACCAAGAAGGTTTGAATCCAACTGCTGCCATGAGTCTTCCATGCAGCGTCAAGCCCATCACTCATTTCACACAGAAATTAAATGCATTTTCCTGCACTGCCCATTCCGTCTGCAAGCTCAGAGGGACAAGTGTGCTACATCCATACAACTTTTGGCACACAATCAGGTCCCCCATAGCCCTTGGGGTTTGCGAGTACCCCAAAATCCTGCAATCACACAGAAGGCAGGAGAGCAGGAGATACAGTACTCCCATGCCAGGACTTCTGGTCTAGCACAGACCCACCCAAGACCCACAAATAGCAACAAGGCAATAATTTCCGTTACCATTTGTAGCAAAACATGTCAGACTTCACAGCAAAGGACTGAAAGGGTACGTCAGGCCTGTACCTTGCCCCAAAATCATGGAGAAAATCAACCCTCTTCTCTGAAACCAGCTCAGGCCCGGGACTTGGAACAATTTTATCGAGGAAAAAGTTACTTTTCAATTGCAATTAGCTATTTAATCGACCTCAGCATTATATCTTTCTCTGTGAAAGCAAAATGCTGAGCATTTAAGCAGGTGGATTTTCAGATTACGGACCCAATCCTGCATTCATAAAGCAATAACCATTTTATCAGACAACTTCAGTGAGAGCAAAAGCAAAGTCCCTGCTGTTACATCTACAATTAAGAGGCGCCCTAAACTTTATCCCACTTGTCTGGCTGTATTAAATGCATGTTGTTCCCATACCCTGCAGTAGCTCTTAGAGCTTTAGGCTCTGGAAAACTTCTTTGTGCCTATGCATGCAGTGATTTATCAAAACAGGCTTTCTCTAAAATGCTGATTTTTTCCCTAGGTTTGCACTTGACAAAGATTCATGTCAGCTCAGTCAGAAAAATTCATCCACAAAACTTCTCCTTTAAGGAAAAAAAAAAACTCAACAAACTAACTCTCCCAGTCCAATGCTTTAGAAATGCTTCCACATGCTAATCAGCCTCCTATTCAGCTCCAGACTGAATAGGACTCCAACAATGACAAAGAAATACGCTGAACCTATTCCACATTTCATCCCTTCACTCAAAATGTTGCTGTTACCTTGGTTTTCAGCGCTTTGTGGGAGCTGCAACAGAATGACAGCTGCATGCTAAAGCAGCAGGGATGGTCAAGAAACATGGAGTGCTAGATGAAAAAAATATCCATTCTGGATTATGGGAAAAATATGAAATTATTTGATGAGATTGTCGTGAATGCTGCAAACTTTGACAAGAATAAATAATTAAAACCCACAAAAAATGAGATCCCTACCGAAAACATAACCTCTTGTGATCAGGCAGTAAAGGGAATTTTTTCTTAGCTTGGCAAGTATGAGTGGGTTACAGCCCCCTCCAAGCCCTTCCTTTGACAATTAGTCACTTGTATTATGTATTATCAACTGGCAGATGTCTCAGAGCACCTTTGCACCCTATATCCTTCACCAGAAAATTTCAGCTTTTATTTTGGCGATAGAAGAGCCAGTTCCCGCTCCAATGGGTGATGAAGGTCATTTTCCTTTTCTGCAGAACACAGAAACATAGGAACAGAGCCAGCTGGGGAAGATTTCACGCGCATCAAGGTGGAAAGCTTCAGGACAGGTACACACGTGTCCTAGGGACATGCTTTGGCCCAAGCCCTAGGAGCTGCAGACTTCCTCCATGGTTCTGATTTCAAAAGGTACCTTGGAAAGCAGGCAATGACCTGGCAGCACTCGCAGAAGCATTGATGTTTGCAACTTCCCTGAAATTGTTAGGAATTAGAGGTAGCTCCGAAAACCCCATGGGGCACCACCTGAAAAATACTGCCTTCAAAGTATGCCCTTGTCAGGCTCCAGCTCCCTGTCCACGCATGGAAGTGATGCTCCTTCCCACTCCTTACATCCTTAGACTAGAAATTCTCAGAGACACAAACCTCCCCTGCGATTTGCCTGGGCAAGGAGGGCTCAAATTCTGGCATAGGACTTCTCCAGGGCTTCTGCTGGGATGCAACCCTGAAAGCAAAAGGAGAAGCAGCTTCCCAAAAAGCACCAGCCATCTGACCAGTGATCAAAGAGCAGCTTCAGAAACCTGTTAACACCAAACTGTTTCACAGCTATCAACTTCAAAGGAGTTCTGCAGCCTGCCATCAGCTTACTGTCCATCCAAAATTAGTCCATGAGTATCACTCAGAACATGAATGCATCCAGTATTCACTGGCCAGATCTGCTTAACAGGAGTTTGCCACACTACTTTTGACTCTCCCTTTGGAAACTATCACTTTAAAGAGTGGTTGCCTTCACGTTAAAGCCTTGGAAGCCTTCAAAATGCTTGGAGCATGGGACTGTTTACCACAGCCACTGTGCTGCTACAAAGACTGGAGCAAAGACCTTGCTGTCAACATCAGTGGCAATGATAACCAGGGCTGGACTGGCTGCTGGCTCCAGCCAGCCTCAAGCTTAAAGAAAGGCCATCACACCATCCCGAAATGGAGGTCATAAATAACTTGCTGAGCGTTAAGAAGGCAGGAAGCCCAGATCCCATTAGGCACATTGGCTTTCAAATTCAGTGGTTGGACATTTTGAGGTATGCAATGATGTCTCAGTTTGAATAAGCACATGCTAAGTTAACAGTAATGCAATTAAAATCTGCATGCAATGCCTGTCTCCAATACATGCATGGTCAGAAACAGGGCACTGCTCTCAAACCTTTCCAAAATGGTTGTCATTCTCACTAATTTACAATAAGCCCATTTGAAAGTTAATTACAGGTCATAGAGATTGTCACTCCTTCATGCATCAACTGCGACACTGCTGGGCAAAGTGAGCCCTCAGAGGGAGCATCATTTGTTGCAAGAGGGATGGCCTCCCAAAACCACTAACCAATAACTTTCACTTTTCCATTCAAGCCCGTGGAAAGAAAAGCCACACTATTCTCAGCTCCTCCAACGAGAAAAGCTGAAGCGGGCATTTTGCAAACTCCAAAAGCAGTGAAGGACACCTCCACACCACAGCCACCTTCATCGTTCACAACAAGGTTTGGGTTAGCCCAGCAATGTCAATCCAGTCTAATCCAGGCACCACAGGCTCAGACCATTGGCACGTTTCATCAGGAAGGCTGGAGGCATCACCTAAGCTTCTCTGAGCTACGGACAACATAGCTTTTGGGTCTTTTTGAGAAAGAGATGAAAAATTATGGGAAAATACTAGAGGTTTATGAACACTCATTACTAATTCAGTGTCAACAGCACTGTCAGACCAATTGCAGCTTCATTTGGGCTTTGGTTTACACTCACAGTCTAGCCCTGTAGCTCCTGCCTGAGAGCACCATATGCTTTGATAAGACAAGCTCATATATGGGTATGAGCTACAGGCAATACTGCAACAAGAACACAGTGTAAAGAGCACAGGCATTTTCAGATCATCAGAAGCTCTGGAGTTAAATTACATGTTCTGCTTCTAACATTTACTTGATGTAGAGTCACTTTTCAACCCTCTGTCTTCAAAACATCTAACACGTGAAAAACAAACCCATTTACGTGACCAGCTTGAAAGGATAAAGTTCATCGGAATTTCTGGTACTTAAAAACCCATCAGGATAAACGTAATTTTAAACTTGTTAATACATCATCTTGGTAGCAAACTTATGCTTAAGTCAAGTTTTCCAATGCTTTGTGTTGAAAGTTATATGAAGGCACTTCAGGTTCCTCTTTTGGTGACATTCTGCATTCTATACCTTAAGGAACAGCTTCTGCTGATGACAACCCCACCATTACACTAAGCCATTGTGTTCAACTAAAAGGGAAGAAGAGATCCTCAAGCATAACTTCCCAGCAGCTGCCCCAACATGTCCCTGTACACAGACATCTGATCTGCACTAAGGAGCATTTCTCTTGCTAAATTTGTGGAGCAGGTAGTGCTTCAAGGACAACGTCATGGGAAAGAGCAAGATGGGATGGATGGAGTGGCTTCAAAAGGGATATGAGTGCCCTTCTGAGAAAGAAGCCACACTAATCGATGAGAACATGTGACAGATAGACCAGCCTCTTCCCAGGTCTTGGTGAGATCCCTCCAGCTGAAGTACCTGCAAAGCCAGACCAAAGGCTGTGGGCAAGCAGAACCCTTGCACATGCAGTGGTGCAGCCTGCAGCACCATTTTAGTGACGTTGGAAGCACAGAGAACTGTTTTAGCCTCAGCTCTATAAGGGGTCCTAAATCTCTGCCATGCCAGCTAGTGAAAAAAAATAACCATCATGAAGTACATTCAGAACACTGACTTCAGGCTTCATAATTACAGAATAAATGCTGGATTACCTCTTTCTTTTTTTGAGGCTTTATCATTCACTTGATTTTCATTTTCAAGCTTTTTTGAAATATGAAAACTGACATATAAAAAAAACCAAAAAAACAAACAAAAAAAAAACTCGAATCACAACTGCAGAAGCCAGGGCCTTAACACAGAACAAAAAGAAAGGGAAAAATAATAATATGACAGCATTTGTTCTAAAACCCCAGCTGGCATCCTTCTGCGCAGGAGGAAAAGCCACATCTGGGGAGGGGGTTCCCCGCTGCCCCCACCTCCCCCAGGACACAGCCACATGAGGATGCACAGTGCTGGGGGAAGCTGCTCTTTTCAGTGCCTGCTGTGTTGATGCTGGGATGGAAGGGTTTGAAGACTGCTGCCTTCAACAGGCATGCCCTTGTTCAAGGCACAGGCAGACCGGACAACCACAACGGTCCCTTCTGGATTACCATGGATGAAGTGGGAGCATTGTATAAATGAAACAGAGAGGATGGAGTCTGCTCTGCCAGAGCAAGCTACAGAGGGAAGGGCTGAGGCTTCCCCCCCCCCACCTCTTTTAAGTCATTTGAAACAGAAATGCAGGCATGCAAACACCCTTCCTATCCCAGATACAGGCACTAAAAAGGAGCCCTGCTTCGCAAGAGTGTGCCTGCCTAGCGAGGGTTCCCTGACTGTGGTGTGTAAACCATCTTCAGGCTGTGTATGGAGGCACATGCATCTGGAGGATATACCATCAGCCTGTATCTAGACAAACAAAGTGAGACCAAAGCAGCCTTAGAAAGGCATGCATATTAAATTGAGATTTAAAGGGTATAAAAATAATCTGTTTGATCTGGGAGTGATGTTTATAGTATTTTCTGTGCTCACTACAAACAGAGACGATTAAAACCAAAAGTGTCATCTACTGTAATTGTGATCCCATCTCCTGCCTGTCTCAGCAGCAGGTACACAGGATTCAAAGCACTTCGGGTCATGAAGCAGTTGCATGTAATTCAGCTTTCCTGAAGACACATCTTCAGGCTGGCCGAATTCCACCAACTCAGGAAAGCCAGCAGATTTATACCCCTGAGGACCTGGTCTGCCATAGGTATAGCATTTCCTTGTTCTGCAATTAACACCTCAAGTTTAATTGTCACTAATAACCTGCTCTTGATTGTTTTTCTGGGGGGTCTTACAATGCCAGCGCCAAAAAAGTAGTGTATTTTAAACACCTCCAAAATATTTCTCTCTCATCTTTTCCTTCAGTCATCTTTGACTCCTTTGGTCTTTCAAGAGAGGGCCAAAACTAAAGATGGGTATCATGCTTAGATGCTGACTGTTCATTTAATAAGAAACTTTTCTAGGCTCAGAAAAGCTCCTTCACTCCCAAGTGGTGGTGGGATACAACCACACAGCCCCATGCCAAGATGCTGCCCCTGCAAACCTGCATTTGCCAAAGCACTTCTAGACCAGCCATCCCCAAGAGAGACGCTGGCTGCCTTGCAGGGAGTTCAGTGCTGCCAAGAGATCCTACCAGTATTAAAATAAGCAATACATAAACATTAATGACCAAACCCCATCTAGGGATGCTCAAAACACAATGACGACTCTCCACCCACGCAGCTTCTTGTGTGCGGTATGCACTCAGGCCTCCCTCAACACAGAGAAGACACAGCAGGGGGAAGACAACACCACGGTGCTGGCGGGGCCGCCCAGCTAGTTTAGCACAGTCGGATTTAGCTATCCCTTGCTGAAAATAATAAATGGCTGGGTCAGCAATTTCTTCAGGATTGTATTGAAAGATGTCACCTACACAACAAGTGAGCCCCAAACGGCAAGGTAGTCTTAAAAACACAAAAATACAAACCCAACCTAAACAGAGAAAAGTTGCTTAGCTCATCAAATTCAACTTTACAACATCCAAATAACTCTAACCTCATTTCTCATCTTTAATTCCTCCCACTCGTTACACTTAAATGACAATACCAGGCTATTTGTGACTATTTCCACGATGGTGCGACAGGGCCTCGACCAGAGCTCAAACTCTTTGCTTCTGGAAGTTGAATGACAGTGCAATATTCTACGCAGAAGAGGAAAGAGTGATCTAAACTGTTAGCCCATATTATAAGATTATATCCTTACTTAAACATCTCAAAGTCTTCCAAGTGTAAATACTTTCAAAGTTCATTTAAGCATCAAGCTCACTACAGAAAAGGAGATGCCAAATTTGTAAGAAAGCTGAAAAGATATTAACGTCATAAGAGGCCTATCCATCTGTTGCTTCGAAACCTCTCAAAGGCAGCAAAACTTGTGCTGTACAGATTAACTGGGCTTGACAGAAGAGAGAAAATTAAATTAGAGACAGAAAATAAGAAGGGCAGTAAATTATGTGCAGTTTACATCTCACCAGCCTGAAACATGTGCTCCCATAAACCCAATTTCCACGAGCCTAGGAAGCAGGTATGCCAGATGAAATCCCTCTATTTTATAGCACAAGTAGAATGTTTTGGAAGCTGTCCTACCTGTGCAAGCTGCACAAATATAAGCTACCAAAACCTAATCTGCTCTATTACCCTTGCTGACACAGCCTTCCCCCCCCCCTTCCGAGATTAAATGCTCAACTTTGCATCCGTCAGCAGAGCACAGGTGGCTGCTCAGAGTTTGATGAACATGAACACAGGAAGTCACTGCCAAGGAGAAAAAAAGGGAGAGGAATAAATTTTACACTAGATGCTACACCTGTGGGGCCAGGCTCCAAAACATCCCACCTCAAGGGTCAGGGCAAGAGGCTCTTCCCTCTTCAGCCCATGTTTCCCACTGGTGGCTGGTTGCAAAAGCTTCATGCAGAGCTACATCTGGGCAGCAAAACCTCACAGCACCAGGGTAAGCTGCCCCATGGGACCTGCCCCAGCCAGGGTCACACCAGTATCCCCCTAGCAAGAACTCTATGCTCCAGGCAGGAGGTCCAAGAAAATCCTGGCAAAGGGATAGGGCTGCAGATGGGCTGAGGATGATCAGATCAAGTTGGAGCGAGGTTCCTCCCCATTACACCTCATTTTGCTGCTCAAAGAGCTCCCCACAGCTCTCCAATGTGAAGCCACTGAACAGCTCAGCAGGGGCAACTTCAGGACCTCCCAGCTGAACTCCTCAATCACATTTTCAGATGTGTCATGGTGGCCAGCAAGACAGGGATGGGGCTGCGAAGACTCTTCCACGCCACCACGCTTGCCTACAGCCCTAAAAATTTCAGGAAGCATCTTCTAATTTTCTAAACAGAGCCCTCCCAAGAGGAGGAAGCAGATGGAGAAAGTTATTTTCCCCTTCTCAAATGACCTGCTTTAATAAATGCACACTCAGTTCTTTTCTGCCTTTTTTACCAATTTAAATGCCGACATGAAATTTCTGGGAAGTTCACAGTGTCAGTGATGAAACCTCTTGTTCAAGTAAGAAACCAGGGATTTGTCAGTGCCAAGTGCACTCATTAGAGGAGTGGGGTATTCTGAAATATTCAACTGCTTGCCAACCAAACACAAGTTGGAAAGGTAGGAGAAATGGGGCGTCTGTGGTTCAGCAGATCTTCATCCAACCTACTTCACTTCTGTGAACAGCACAACAACTGTGATCCCCATGATCCCCAAGGAACAAAGATACAAATCTTACCCATATGCATTTACTATCAAGATAACCATTGCAGTTAACGATTAAAGACAAAAGTGGATCCAACGACTCCTGCCAAATTAAAGCTGAAGGAAGCTCCTGATAGCTCTGCTTTTCCAACTTTCTTAGATGTTTATGATAATTGTCTTCTGGGTAATTTGTCTAAATTTGTATGTAAACAAAGAAGTGTTTGTACACATCTACCACCTCACAGAGAGCTGACCTGTGGCATTCCTGAAAGACATTTCAGTCACAGTTTATCCTTCTCATGTTCCTCCCATAGAAAACCAATTCAGGTCAGAATTACAGCACTACCTGCAGTAGAAGCCAATGCAGCGTCAAAGACCTCTACAATTCAAATGACCAGTTTTAATACTTCCTAAAGTGGTCCTCAAATGAGGAAAAGCCTTCTGTTTTCCTGCTACTCAATATTTTTGGGCAGCTGCTCAAGAGGTGTAAGTCAGTTTAACTGCATTGGAGGCCATTGGCCGTATGCCTACATGCACCAGCTGAAGACCTCTACTGAGTATCTCCACCTTAAAACAAGTCATTTCACTCAATTCTGCTTCTCATTATCATACATAAGGCTCGGGGTTTTTACTGAATGTGTAAAATACCCATCAACTTGCATCTGTCCCACTTTCTCTTGCAGGCTTCACCTAGAGCACCCTTTTTCACCTTCAAAGTAGTGGTGGGTTTTGGGTTTGTTTTTTTTTTTGACAAGTTCAGGAAGGATTAAAATGAGAATAAAGTGCTTGGAAACTATAAGCTCTTAGTCTTCCACAGCTAAAGGCAGAGAGAAAAGCAAGCCAAGCCTCCTGCAAGTGAGGCAGCTGGCTTTCAACCACAACTCACGCCCAGTCATCCACTAGCAGGTCCGATACTACTGGTCTGGGTGTATTTGAAAAGCCTATCCCTAAACACACATCACGGGCTATCCATCATATAATCACCTCCCTTACCATGCCCTACCCATCATATAATCACCTCCCTTACCATGTCCTACCCATGCTCTTCATCTGCCATTGATCAGCCAGATTTAAACTTTCCTTCAGCTGTTGAATTTCATGCTCTGACTTTTAAAAGTGCTCTTTACACTAAAAAAAACCCAAACCAAAAATAACAAAAAAACACCCAAAGCCAACAACTCTGATGTTTACTTTACGATTTCCACCTGTAGTAATGTGAAACAAAGCAACAATCACAGTTTCTGCTGTATCACATTATTCCCCACTAACAATAACTTCCAGTGATGCCTGATAAGTTCTGTTTACCCAAACTATCACAAGTAGAATAACAGATGTCAGTTAACTGCTTTTTCATTTAGGACGCTTAGTTTAGAGAAGGGGAAGAAAAACCCTTTACCCATTCAAATAGCACTTAGTCATGCCAGGAATGCCTGAAGTTAAGAAAACTGGGGTAAATAAAAGTTTAAGAGTGCTGACTCCCAGGAGTTGCTTTACCAGGAATCCAACCTTCTGTTTAAATAAGTGAGATAAGTCAAGCTAGTTACATTTCTACTTATATTAGTTTCATAAATGGGATTATCGAGTATTTTTATTTTTTCCAGATACAAGATGAAGCTTTCTGCACTGGCCTCTACTCTTGTGGGAATATAAGGAGAAAACCATGCCTCTCTTCTTAAGGTATTAGTGCCTCATAATACACACCAGATGATCAATAAACTACATAAAAATTAAATCAAACTGACAGTCTTTAAAAAATGGGCTCTAAGCAGAAACAATTGTTTTAAAGACTGTGGTGTCTGGAGTATTAAACTCACGTGCTGTTGCATTATTAATCTCTTTGTTGGAAGCCAGTTGATTTCCCCTGCCTCTGTCTGTCAATTAAATATTCAGCGTTGCAGCCATAATTGAACAGTGGATGTTTTGGCAAGCAAAAATCTTTTTGAGACAACCTGTTGACAGTTTCCTCACAAGCCATACCGTTTCCAAAAGCCAAGCAGGCTAGCAGGCAAACTCAGAGCTCTGCCAGTGGCTACGAGATGCCTTGAGAGCACTTCAAAGCGATCTTTTAAAGAAATTAGTTTAGCGAGATTCCTGCGCGGGGTGCGAGAGAGGAGAGGGAGGGGAAGCAGAACCCCCGGTACACCCGGGAGCTCAGCAACACAAAGTAACCAGAGTGGCAAGAGTCTCTTTTTTCTCGCTATCAGCGAGCTCACACCCACCCCCCACGCCGCTCCAGCCGTAGAGCACTGCCTCCACCTGGAGCTCGAACCGGCCCCGCCGCGGAGCCGCTGCCCGGGTTGCGGCGGGGGGTGCGGGGCGCAGGGGGCCCTGCGTACCGCACCACCCCCCAGCCCCGCTGTCTCCCAACGCCGCGGCGGGACACGATCGATAAATAACAATCATCATCAATAAATCGAAGCGAGTGGGGGGGGGGGGGGGAGTGGGGAGGGGTGTGGGTATGCGTGCCGCCCGCTCCCCCCCCCACAGCGACCCCTCCGGAACGCGCTCCCCGCTCGCCTCGGCCGGCGGCCCCCGCTCCGCTTTTGTTTGGGAAGCGGCGCGGCCGAGCTCTGTCTGCCCTCCCTCCGCGAAACTTTCCCAAAGTGCGAGTCCCGGGGGCGGGAGGGCCGGGAGAGCTCGGACGGGAGCGAAGGGTCGCGGAGCCCCGCGGGCTGCTCACCCATGACGACGCAGAGGAAGTCGAGGCAGATGAGCAGCGCTTTCTTGCTGCTGCTCTTGGCCGGGTTGTTGTTCAGCGCCGGGCTGCCCCCATTCTTGCTCTCCGGCGGGATCGCCTTGTCGTACTTGTAGCTCTGCATTATCGGAGGCGAGCGCCCGAGCCGAGCCGTGCCGAGCCGAGCGAGCCGAGTGGAGCCGGAGCCGAGCCGAGCCGGGCCGGGCCGGGCTCAGACGCGGTGCGCCGGGGAGGTGCTGCCCGCGCCGCCGGAGCCGCTCCCGGCCTCTCCGGTGGGGCACGGGAGGAGAAAAAAGCAGGCGGGTCTTCCCAAAAGGAAAAAAAAAAATCGCAAAACGAAAACAAAACAAGCACAAAACCACCGACAAAGGAGGGGCGGGAGGGAAGGAGGGAGTGAAGGAGAAGTTTGCGGGTGTCCCAAGGCGGTGGAAAAGTCCTGGAGAAGAAGCCGAGGGGAGGAGGGATAAAAATACGTTTATATATATTTGTACGGAGTCTCAGTACGATGTGGGAAAGGTGCGGAGCGAGGAGCTGGGCGATGCTGGCCCTACGGGCAGGTGGGCTCTGTGTTCTGCTCGGGCTCCGTTGCGCTGGGGGCTCCCGCCGCGCCCGCGCCGGCCGCTCTGGGAGCCACCGGCTCCGTTCTGCACTTTTATTTCGCGAGGTCCTTTCCACCCCTTAGGAAAAAAAAAAGGAAAAAAAAAAGGGGGGGGGGGGAGAATCAGTCACTTCGCTTCGGATGGGATATCCAAGTAAGCACAGCCCCTTTCCTGCATCTGACATTTTACATAGATAATTAACTCCACATTTTTTTCCTGAGGGAAGTTAAAAAAAAAAAAGTCAGGAACCGAAGTTTTTTCGCAGACTAGAAGGAGGGAGCCTCTAGCGTTCACAAACCAAAGAGAGGAGTGCAATAGGAGAGAAAGGAAAGAAAACAACCAGTCGATCCAAGCCTGGAGGACTTCTGAAAGGTGGTAACGGTGTGAAGGGGAGAGAACTAGTAACAAATAACTTTAAACATCTTTCTCCTGGTTTTTCTTCCTGCCCTCCAGCTGTGCTCCATCTGCTGAGACAAACCCTTGTTCTAGGGGATGCTCTGTGTGTGGTACCCACAGACTCCAATGCCTGGCAGACCCCAATGGGGCCACCATGGAAAGGCCAGATTCTGCTTTGCCTGCTCAGGGCTGATTTCGAGTCGCCTGCCAGGTACCACCATCAAACTGAGGCAGCTTTGCTCTCCTAAACCACCACCACCTTCATAAAATGAGTGTTCGAAGCTGAGTGAGGGATTATTATGTTGGTTAATCGCCCCTTTGGTCTAATTAAAAATCATCAAGGAAGTAAACAAAAGCTTTCCCAGGAGCCCTGGCTGGCAGGATGGTGATACTAGCAGTTCCAAGCAGGCAGCTGGGAGCACGGATGGTGGGAATGAGTTTGTGGTACCAAAGGAAACTGCTCAGGACAGCATCTAACCACTTTTTTTTTTTTTTCTGGTCTCGTATCTGACCTCTGCCTTCTGTCTGTGTGCTGGAAAACCATTGCTGGGCCAAATCCTGTGCTGAGGTGCACATCTTGCTGCATCCATGGTGCAGAGGCAGGAAGGGCAGGTAGGGATGGCAGGTACGACCCCCAACAAGGACACATTTCTCTGCTGCTCTTTGTAAAGCTGCAGACTATATCCTGAGCACTAGAGGTTGCAGCTCAGCAAGTGCAGGTTTTCCAGGGATCTGTTTAGACACATACCTGGGCATATATGGGCCAGCCTGGGAGAGAGCAAAGTGGCTGTTTTCATATTTTACTTTTATATGTGCAGTGTAAAAAGAAAAGGGAAAACAGACCTTGGACTTTCTTCCAGTTCTTTCGTTATGCCTCCGTGACATGCACTCAAGTGCCATCTCTCCCCTTACTTTTGAGAAGATGGCTCTCTTTTGCCTGGTGTCGCCCCATGCACTCAGCACAAAACCATCAGTTTTGGCTCAAAATATTGCCCCCTGGTGACGGTCACCCCTCCAGAGGCCAAGCTGCCTCTGGAGGACACATATCAAGGTCTCTCTCTCTTTGCCCTGACCATGGCAGAGGTGTGCGTGCCTAATTTAGGCTCTTTGGATGCCTGAAGCAAGTGGAAAGAATTCTCACATGGGAATTCTCCCCCAGCCAAGGGGGGCAGCCCCACACCAGCTGTGGGCATGGTGCCCAACCCAGCTCACCACCCACACTGCAGGGCCAAGCATGCACCCTTCCCCACACCCTTCAGAGCCTGGCCCTTGCGAGAGGAGCCCACGGCTTTCAGCAGCTGGCTTCAGCCTCCCCGCATCCCCAAATCTGCTGTTTGAAAATGATCCTTGTTCATATTCCCCGGATTAAATTAAACTTTGAGTTTAAACTGAAGAAAGAATGAAAGAGATGTGCTGTCATTGTAACAGCAAACAAGAAAAAAAGCACCTTTTTTGTACTTAAAGGGAAATTGAAATTACAGTTTTATATTTGCATTTACGAGACCCCTCAGGCTACTAATGTTTGCATTGTCGTAACAAAAATATTGTACTGTTAATTGATGCAAGCAAGGGTGTACAAGTGAATCTTGACAATTTCTTAAGGGAGCAGCCACTACAATTGCTCAGTTCAGACTTGACAATGGGTAACTCAGCAGTGCCAAAAAGCAGCTTCTGTGCCTTTGTCAATAATATGCATGAGATTCATTAGTAATAATTGATTGTTTATTCATAAATGCAATTATTGAATACACCATGTAACAGCTATCCATTTAGGGCTCAGTTTTTCCTTTCAGTCAGATTCTAAATTCCGACTATGGAACGAGGGGTTTTTTCCTTGATATAAATTAACTGAACCAACATTTATGTTATCAGTTAATTTTGTCCTACATTTTTGAACACCGACTGATCTTAAAACATTTTTGCCAACTTTGCATCTCAGCTGGATCAAACACCCAGTGAACAAGGAATGCAGCACTGGTATAATATAGGGGAAGATAAAATGTTTGCAGTAACACTTGTTCTTGCCCAGATTTAAGCATTAACTGGGATGTTTCAGAACCCAACAATATTAAAACAGGAATTGTGTTTCATTCATTCAATCTTGTCATTTTAAGAGAAGAAGCTCTTTACAACTACTCCTGTAACAGGAAAAGCAGAAGGAACCCCTTGCACGTTTGTATCTGTGGGACGTGACTACATGGAAATCTGCTCGTTACGTGGCAATAATTAAAAATTTAGAGAAGCTCTTCCTCATTCAGTATGACCAGTCATCACGATCCAGGCCAAAGGGTATCACTTCTGACAACAACAACAACAAAATAAATACGTTCCTGCTTTCACTTTTTATCCATAGCCTATTGAAGATCATGTCCAAGAGGGGCAGCAAGATCTGATTTGGGGGAAGAGGAGCCTGTCAAGAGCTCCTGTTTCCACCTGGTAGACAGGGTGGGTTTGGAGAGAGAGAAGGGAAGGGAGGCAGCTCCAATTTCTGTTCTGAGGCTCATGGAACATTATTTAACGTAAAATAACTATTTGTTGGAGCAGGGGATGCTCTTACACTCCCACTTACCCCATCCCACTCCCTTTGGTCCAGCACAACTTTAATTAGTCCCTACGATGTGTTTCACTAGTCCATTGCTGCTAAGGCACAGTGACAGCCCACAAGCAGCACTGCCCTTCACTGGCACAGACCCTGTGCTCCTGGGGCTGCTCCTCAGCCAGGCCTCCACACTCCAGGCTGTTCCACTTGCAAGTGCAGAGGATCTTCTGCTCTTCCTGATGTGCTGCAGACAGGAATGATGTTGCAGAGCAGTTTGATGTCTAAAGTGTGCATCTAAGGTTGGATGCTCATTTTGATGCACAGCCCAGCACCAAAACACTACTGCTCCCTCAGACCTATGGTGGAGTTTTATATAGGAATCCACTTTGCTTTTTCATCATGGGGAGGATTTGGCAGCAGCCATTCTGGAGAGGGGATGTGCAGTGGGGAAAGACCAGACTCTGCCTATTACATTTCTTGGAGCTGTTAATGGCAATGTCTATAGCAAACCTAAAATAAGAAAGTGAGCTGTGTTCAGTCCCCTGATTGTTATCTGTATGTTATCTGAGATTGTTCCCTACGGAACAGGGAAATCGGGGCAAAGTTACATGCTGTGCATCAGGTGGCCTAAACTGAAGTCCAGTAAAGAATACCAGTAAACTTCTGGGAAGTCCAGAGCTGAACCACCACTACCCTCTTCAAGACTATTTTTAGCACCATCAGCTGCTGCTGGAGAAAACACCATGAGGGGGGCTGCAAGTTGCAGGGAGAGAGCTGGGGCATTGCCAGGCCCACCACAGGGCAGGAGGAGATTAAGGGCAGGAGCGCTGCCACGTCCCCTGCTTGCTGTCACACGCAGGCCACCCTCACCAGCATCCGGTTTTCCAATCTGTGCAGTAATTGCTGCCCTATTAAGAAATGTTTGCTAAAGCTGGACTTAAACCTCTCACTGCAGAGAGAGGCAAATAAAAGTGACACCCAAATGGGGCCAAATTCTACCCTCTCCAATGCCAGTGGGAAGAATTAAGACTCACAAATCCACAGGACATTTTAAAAAATTAGCTGATAAATGCTGTTCTGATACAGCATTTGCAGGAAATCAGGTATTGAGATTGATAGAGGCCAGGAGGGTCATCCCTCAAGCACATGCCTCGGTGACCTGTGGAGGAGGAAGCTCTTGGTTACAGAACCATTCCTGGCATCCCAAATCACTTAAGTGTCAGATGCATTCCATTTACCAACAACCTTCAAGTCCAGTCTGCATTGAAAATGGCACCCACACTACTGCCAAGTATCACAGTCCCAGTGTTTCTTCGTAATTTAACTCAGTCCTCTTAAGTCTTGCCAGCTCCTGACATTATTACAGGATTCCATGTCACATTCATATGGGGAGGGGGAGGAGATTTCGAAAGACGTTATTGTGACAAAAAGTTTGAAAATGTGACCTCCAAATCTCATGTGAAAGATCAAAACCACAAGCTGTAGAAAAGCACACCTTTTCAGTTAATCTGAAGATTTTGTGAAGACCAAATCCCACCATTGGAAGGAGACTGATTTATGATTTGGGAGCACTGGGGACTACTAAACATCTCCTGTATCATCGCAGTTGAGCCTCTGTCTTCAGTCTGCCATCCGAGTTCTCAAAAAGAGAATAACAGCACCATCTACTGCACTTCTTTAGCATTTGCTTGGAAAAAACAAACCCTTCAGCTCCATCAAAGCAGCTCCAGCAAGGCGGGGCTATTGTTTACCCCTCCCTGGTGATACAGCCCACTATTGACAGAGAAATTGGAGCAAACTTGGACTGCAAAAATCAAAAACAGCATCTTAATTACCAAAGATGCACATTAATTATTAGAAGTTCCAGCCCTGAATAATACACCTTCTCTGCAACTGGTGATATTTAAAAGGATTTCAGTAGACCAGTATTTTCATATAATTCTGTGAAATCCTTTCATGTGTTTATTAGCACAGCCTTAAAGGGCTGTCTGTATAATTCACAATTTCTAACAGGCAGGCATTTTCAACATCAACAGCAGTTAATGAAAGAGGTGGTACATCGCTGCCCTGTTTCAACCCTGGTAAAATCTGGGTCTGTGCTCTGCACTGGCGAGCTTTCAGAAGCTTGTTTGAAAGTCAAGAATGTGCCAATGGTTTAATTACGCTTCTAGGTCAGGTTCTAAATGAAAGCCCCGTTATAAGCAGCAGTCTCAGAGGAAAGGTCCATACTCAAGTTTTTAGCTCCAGATTGATTACCAGTTAACTGGGGGTAGTTAACACGTTTGTAATGTCTGGTCTTCCCAGATGTTTGTTGCAGGATACAAACCTTTGTGGTTTATAATGTAAACAGGTACACCTACATTTTTTTCAGCCTGGACTGATTTCTGGTCACAAACTGTCTCAATAATCTGGTTGAAAGTGCTCAGCATCTAAATGACAAGTGAAAGAAAAAATATTTTTCCACGTCTAGACCAAGGCATTTTATGGGCCACCCGATAGCTTTTGGCAGCACCTTCAAAGTGTGAAGCCCCTGATGATGATGTACATGGGTGCTGACCGGGCAGGTGTATGGCTGGCTACCAGCACCGTGGGGCAGCAGGAAAGGCAATGGCTGCACCAAGGAGCAGCCTTGAAGGTGCATGCATGGGCTTGCATCTTCTAAACACGAGCCAAGATGCTGCTCTGATGGGTTGATACTGGAGGGGTCTGTGTGTGTAAGTGGGGAACCAGGAAGAGGGCTTTTGAAAGGCAACTTCAGCAAAATATATACGGAGCAATGGTAGGACTCATCAGGAGATGAAGCAGTGCAAAAAAAAGTGAAGCACATGGCCTCACATACAGGGGTCCCTGTTTACAATCCTGTCTTGCACAACTATACAACATGAAAATGGATATGCACCAGGGAAGAGCACCAGCATCCCTCTCACTGCCACCTCACGTGAGATGTGAGGGTCAGAATGTGTATTTGTATACAATGCAAAAGTCCTTGGGCTTATCTGCTCTCAAGTCTCTACCTCGATAATGCATTGTCAGCTATCCTCAAGTATTTAAATGTGTTTACAGGGGCCAAGCTGGACCCTCCCCAAATATTTGCATCAGCACACAAATTGGATTTGCTATAACCTTGGCCATATATGTCTCAATCCCTCTATGCTACAAAACGTCCAGGGAGGTGTAAAGGGGCCTGGTTCTGCCATGGAGGATCTTTCCTCCAGCTGCACTGATACTGAAAAAAAACCCTTGCAACAAAACAGGAGAAAAGAAGGTTTTTTCTATGGATAACACTGAAGCACTGAGGGCTGCGCAAGGTTGTACTACAGGCTGACATAATTTAATTGGTGATGCTGCAGCCACCTTTTGAGCAGCCCAGGAGAAGGAGCCAGTGGCAGGACCTCGACATCCCCATGGGCTACAAGTGCTGCACCAAGCCTTCAAGGGCACACACACACATACAAAAATCTCACTAAAATCTTCAAAGCCTGCTCTTTGCTCCCATTTATCTTATCTAGCACTCCATTGAAGTATGGATTTACATAATAGATACCTAATATATTAATGTTCCTATTCATCAGAGGATCTCAACAGTGTTTTGTTTGAAAGCCTTGCCAAAACTGATCAAGCTCCTTACAACAGAAGATGGTTTTGTAGCTCTGAAAAGGATTTTCTCCCCCATTTGCCTTCTGAACATTTTCGCATAGGCTGTTTGATACTGTGATAAAAGCCGAGGCCAAACTTTTAGAAGTGATGAGATCCATGGTTTGGATTAGTAGCACATTACAAAACTACAGCACTCCAATTACTCACTCAGTATAAACCATTTGGTTCACACCCTCTCTCTACCTACAACATTTTCCCAAATTATCTTGCAGTATAGCCTTTTAATAGCCAGAACGGGTCAAACCTGGCCCACTCCCATTTGTCACACTCATTTCCAGTTAAATGCCTGATTTCAAAAGGCTGAAAAAATGTCTGTAAAGAAGAAAAGCCACTAAAAGAAATTATGTTCAAGTGGTAATATTGACCTTAATAAATGTCAAATGACTTACAAATGAATGCAAGCTACCTGCAGACCACAGAATCAAAGCCCTGGAAGGATCCTATTCTATTTTCTCTATAGACAGATTACTGCAATATATGTATCTAGTATATCTTTCACTTTATTTTGAAAGGGCTAAAGGTATACTTGCTTTTATATGAATGTTTAGGCATAAATTCTTCTGCTAGCCAAAGGCAGACAAAGAAAAATGCAAAGTAAATTACTCATTTTATTTTGAATACTGATAATGATCAGATCTTGGAAAAAAATCATTGGGTTAGTGGTTGATCTTTCCACCTTCCTATCATGGTTTTGCAGAAGACGTGGTGTAGGTGAACACAAAGTATTGGGCTCAGTACAGGACAGCATGAAGTTAGGTGGCTTGGGCTATCCAGAGGCTCAAACTACAGCGCTGATTGTTCCTTCTAATCTTCAGAATCTGCAAATTTGCTCTGAACTAGGGATTATGAAACAGCAAAGAGTAAATCTCCATCAAATTGCCAGTAAATGTCATGAATTTCACTTTAAACACACAAAGACACAGGTTCACTGACAGCTGTTGCACAATAGATCACAAATAGCTCATGTGCTCTGTCACGGGCCCCTTATCTCCTTTATCCAGCACTGAGAGCCCCAAACAGTAAATATCACAATCTTTCTGTTTCAAAACCTTGAGATGATTTTGAAATACTAAGATTCAAAAATGAAAGACAAAGACACCCCAAAGTGATTCATTTTGAGTTCTCATTTTAGCTGGCTTCATCTGCCTGCCTTTCTCCAGCCACACACCCACACTTACAGCCCTTCTGCTCTTAGCAAAGTCTTGCACCACTAGGTACTTGGAAAGTAAAGCAAATGACAACCATGAGGTGACAAACCTGATGCCAAAATCACAAATTGCCCAAGTCTGACAAGGCATCGTTTCAATTTGCTCTTGTTTTCGTCTTCTTTCCAGAGGTGCCAGCCTGGGTGGTTCTGTAACCACATGGGCACAAGCACCCAGTAATCAGCCCGAAAAATACAGCTAACTATGTACATTAAGGAACTCAGCCCTGATTTTACTTTTTCCTATTGGACTTTGATTAAAAGGTCCTGATAATGGTCCTCAAAGAGAAAACAAGATATTTTCCTGTTTCTTGAGCCATTCTTGGTCACATTTTCCATACTTAGATAGCAACTTGCCATTGGAAGGTGAGAAGTTGTTGCTCTCTGTATTACACACCCCACCTGAAGGCAAGAGGTTGAACAAACCAAAACAGAAAGAAAGGAGTACAAATCAGTTCAGCACTTGAACTCACATGAAAAATAATTCCATAAAAGGGGAATCCTTCTTCCTAAAATAGTTTGGCACCAGGCTGTAGCAAGAGACCCTTTTATTGATGCCAGCTGAGGAGACCAAGCACAACATGATTGCCTGCTCTTACGAGAACTCAACCTGGATGATGTGGGGGTCTCTCTGCTGTGACTGTCTGCTTAATACCATTTATTTTAAAAGAAAGCAATAAACAACATCTTGCTTCAAAAGTTTCACAGTCCATAGAAATTAAACCTGGCCAGTCCAAAAATCTATTATTACTGTGCCTTTTTGTGCAGATATGATCTCAAGAAAAACATACATCTAGGTCTAATAATAATAAATAATAAAGCTATTCATACAGCCTGCTGCTTACATGATGGCAATTTCCCCATAATTACGGGTAGAAGAAACAGGCACACAAACAGCAGTCTGTAGTAACTCTGGGCTACCCAGGGCTTGGCTTGAAGCTAGTTCTTATAGGTACATTTACTTTTTGGAAGAAAAAATATTTCAAACTCCCACTGAAACTTGATAAAGCTTTCCTGCATCCCTGCCTGGAGCTGTATTCACACTAGAAAAACACAAGGAAAAATAAAATAAGGCATGTGAGCACTAAGGTGTTTCAGAATGAAAATGCTTTCTGTGTGGTGATGAGACCCAGCCCATTTTGGTGCTAGACCTTCAGGCAACGGAGCAACCGTCGAACCCCAACAGCTCCTTCCTTGCCTGTCACGCGAATTGCAAGACAAATTTACACGAAGGAATGAATGCCCGTGATTAAGCAAAACGGGAAATCCAGCGCCTGCCCCCACCCAGGGCTGTGGGGGCGGCAAGGCGGGTGCTGCCGATGGCAGGTGCTTACTCTCCAGTAAGGTCAGGGCAGCTCTTGCCTACTGTGGTCTGCCTGGCTGCCGCCTGTGCAGGCAGGGCAGCGGGGCTCTGTGGGCAGCCTGTGTGATGCTGGGTGGGATGCTGCAGCCCTGAGACCCCTTCGCTCATCGAGAGAGAGAGAAAAAAGGCTCAGGAGAGGTGGTTGTAAAGTCACTTCCAACATGCGCTGAAACCTTAAAGTCAGCACCCTCCTAACCAGGGACGGGGCACAGGCAAATGACGCTGGTAATTGCACAGCACTGATTAAGCTGTTAAACTCAAGGTCACCTGCAGCATGCAAACAAGGCAGAGAGGGAACACCGTGTCCCTCCCGTGGCTCCTGCACCTCCAGGCATCCACCCACGGCCACTTACTCATTTTGACATCTCATCTGGCTCCTTGAACCTTTGCATGCACTTCCACACCACAAATATCAGCGCCTTTGAGACCAAGTTTGAGTGCTGACTCGCAGCCCCACATACTAAACGAGGGCTAAGCCATGGGGCCAAGCACAGCTGCCTCTCCTGAGGAGCTTGTTCACGGTTGCTGCTTATCTGTGAGATGATAAAAGCAAATATTTTGATAGCCAAGCTGGGGGTCTAATCCTGCCTGGAGCTGAATACTCCTCCTCCTCATTCCATGGCAGAATAAAGATGCCTTCAAAGTAAAGAGGAGGAAAAAAGAACCCAGGCAACAGCCATCTCTTTTGGTGCTTCTGCTTTCTTCCAAAGCCCATTAATGGCCTAGGGACAACTTGGTTTATTTAGAAAACAAGATGGATGAAGCAAAGTTAATTCTCTCATTAGGAAATGTTTTCCATCTCAGAGCAGATGCCTTTCCATTCACCTTCAGCAGATGCCTTTCCAGTGCAACCATCCCCAGGCTGCACACCTTAGAGGACACCAAGGGGCAGCACATGAACAGACAGCAGCATCTGAAGCATGCTGTGCATCCAAGCACCCACAAGGCTGGCAACATTCAGGAAAAAAGAGGGCAAGAGTGAATGCATACACGCAGGCTTTAATGTACTTTGACTTGTGGATCATACCTTTGCTCTTCATACCCTTGACCTGATGAGATTGATCCCAGAGTCCTGAGGGAACAGGCTAATGTGGTTGCCAAGCCACTCTCCATGACATTTGAAAAGTCATGGCAGTCAGGGGAAGTCCCTGGTGACTGAAAGAAGGGCAGAATTGTGCCCATTTCTAAAAAGGGTAGAAAAGAAGACCATGGAAAATACCAACCTGTCAGCCTCACCTCTGTTCCTGTGAAGATCATGGAACAGATCCTCCTAGAAGCTATGCTAAAGCACACGGAGGGCAGGGAGGTGATTTGAGACAGCCAACATGGCTTCACCAACGGTGAGTCCTGCCTGACCAACCTAGTGGCTTCTATGATGGGAGTGACCACATCAGTGGACACAGGAAAAGCAATGGATCCAATCTATATGGAATTCTGTAGAGCCTTTGACATGGTCCACCACAATATGCTTCTCTCTAAATCGGAGACATGTGGGTTTGATGAGTGGACTGTTCAGTGGATAACGAATCAGTTGGAGGGTTGAATTCAGAGAGTAATGGTTAATGGCTCGATGTCCAGTTGGCGATCCATGACAAATGGTATCCTTCAGAGGGCTGTACTTGGACCAGTGCTGTTTAATATTTTCATTGATGATTTAGACAGTAAAATTGAGTGCACCCTCAGCAGGCTTGCAGATGACACCAGGCTGAGCGGGGCAGTTGTGACACCAGAAGGACATGATGTCATCCAGAAGGACCTGGACAAGCTGAAGAAGTGGGCCTGTGTGAACCTTATGAGGTTCAACAAGACCAAGTGCAAGGTCCTACACCTGGGTTGGGGCAATCAGTGGTTTCATTACAGGCTGTGGGATGATGTGATTGAGAGCAGCCCTCTAGACAGGGACTTGGGATGCTGATGGATGAAACGATGGACACGAGCCAAAAATGTGTGCTCACAGCCCAGAAGGCCACCAGTATCCTGGGCTGCATCAAAAGAAGTGTGGCCAGCAGGTCGAGGAAGGATGATTCTGCCCCACTACTCTGCTCTCTTGAGACCCCATTTGGAGTATTGTGTCCAGTTCTGGAGTCTCAACATAAGAAGGATACGGAATTGTTGGAATGGGTCTAGAGGAGGGTTATGAAGATACTCAAAAGGCTGGAGCACCTCTGCTGTGAGGACAGGCTGAGAGAGTTGGGGTTGTTCAGCCTGGAGAAGTACCTGAAGGGGCTACAGGAAAGCTGGGGAGGGGCTTTTTACAAGGGCAAGTGGTGATAGGACAAGGGAGAATGACTTTAGATTGGGAGGGGGAAGATTTAGGTTAGACATTAGGAAGAAATTCTTCACGATGAGGGTAGTGAGGCACTGGCACAGGTTGCCCAGGGAAGCTGTGAATGCCCCCTCCCTGGAAGTGTCCAAGGCCAGGCCGGATGGGGACTGGAGCAGCCTAGTCTGGTGGGATGTGTCCCTGCCCATGGCAGGGGGGTTGGAATGGTATGGACTTTAAGGTACCTTCCAACTCAAACCATTCTATGATTCTATGATTATTTTCCTGCCCCCATGGACACACATTTGGCTGAGATGATGTAACAGACCTTGGAGTTAGCTGTGCCCAACATAATGGCAGCAGGAGCTGGAAAAGAGCCTCCTTGGCCCTTTTTTGTTTTCTCCCCCATTCAGATGGGATCCCTGGTTTTGGGTCCAGCTGCAGTTACCATTTCAGAGGACAGGACTGCATTCAGGAGTCCAAATTTCCCCCTTGGATGCCATCTAGTGCCCAGTGTTGAGAGTGGAGGAGATGCCGGGAGCTACCGGAGAGGGAGATCTCTGTTCCTCTTCCAGGGGCTGCAGCCACTTCCCTGGCTTTAAGCTGCTTGCTCACACCAAACTATTTCCCAAAATCTCGCTAAAAATCACCTGTGATTTGGGTTTGTAAAGCCTCTTCTGACTATTTCCTTGTATACCTCTTTTTTTTGTCTCTGCAATATTGTATAATTTCAGGAATAAGCACAGACTCAGGAGGTGGGACTCCTTCAGAGAATAACATATGCTGGACTTGTCTAAAATCTGTTTCCAATCAGAAGAAAGAAAACATTTCCTTGAACTGCCACTCTATCAGATTTATAGGAGATGACTGGCATAGGGTGGGAAGTGCCTATTTCTTTTCATTTGACTGTAAATTGAACCAAAATGATATTGCCACCTCTTCAGCGGGCAGCATAGATTCCATGCAGGGATGCACTCCTGCTTTTGAGGAAATACTTGAGCAGATTTTCATGAGTCAACACAGTGAACTAGAACATAAAATCTTTCTTAATGGACTACATGAGGTGCGGGGTGGCACAGGGAAAACAGATAGAAAAAGCACTTAAATACAGAAATAGGACTTGCAACTAGAATATAAGGAATGCAGAAGGAAAAATAATCCTAAAATTTCACATGCATTGCATCTTCTTTCAACAAATCTTTGTATTCCTCTCTTCAAAAGATAGTTTTACTTGTTTCTACTGGTTTTATTGTTTTCTTGCAATATGCTCATGCATACAGAGCTTAGAGAGTTAGTACAACCTGCAGCCACAGGTGCTTGCATTGGCCCATCACACATGCCCATGCAACCCCATCCCCCAGCTAGGCACCCAGTGAATGCCACACCCGTCTCTTCTCACACCCTGCAGAGATGGTGTTGGACTTCAGGAGATGAATCATCCAATTGAAGGGTTGGAGCTTATGCTAGTGCCAGGGTACAGGGCTGAGGATCCTCAGTCAGACTCCCAAGATTCATGTACCCTAAGGAGGATGGAAATGTATTTTACTCAAAACCCCAGCGCGACCACTTTGTGCACATCCCAGTGCTGCTGGCTGTGATTTTCCTGTGTGATCTCTAGGCAATGGCCATACCACCAGTAAGCACAGCACATGTCAGTCCATAAGGTCCTTCCATCATCCAGCATCAGTCCTCAAAAATGTCATGAGACTCGGAGACTGGAAACCTCCCTCCTCCTCCTCCCTTCTCCCAAAGCCCAAGGACACACAGCCTACACGCCCCTGAAAGACTGCAGCCCCACAGCTCCTAAGTGCTAGCTCAGGTCTGTCTCACCAAGCCCAGGTCTCACCTCTGCACTGCAATGTAGACATATCCTCAGGGCACGTCTATTCACCAGGCTCAGGCTGCTCTGCTCCTGCTCAGAGCTGTCAAGGTGCAAGTCAGGTCTGGTTTGGAAGCTGCAGAGCAGCGTAACAGTGCAAAGCAAGCCGCATTTGCCTGGGCACCACGCCACGCTGAAATGGCTCTGCAGCAAGCATCCAGCTTGGGGCGAAAGCGGTGGAGGCTGTGCAGACCTGCCCCTCGAAAGCCTCCTGCATCGGTACCCAGCTCCCCATCACCAGCGCTCTCAGAGCTGTGCTGCACTCCCATCCATAGGTCAATTCTGCTTTCCTCCGACTCCACTAGCATCTCCCCCTCCCAAATGTGGCAAGTTCTCATTCTTGCTGCAACAAGACCATCAGGAGCATTGCATCTCAGTATCCTTGGGGTAACACATGGCTCCTGCTGGAGTTGTGCGCCCATCTACAGAGGCACTGGGATTGAGCCTGTTTCAGAGGAAGCTAAAATGATTCACTTGCAGCCTTGCTTGCTGCTTTAGTAATTCCTTTTTTTCACCTGCAATTTCAAATGGTGCAAATTTGATATCAAAGCCCTTCCCCTGCTCTAATTTTTCGTCTAAGTCCTGGCCTTCATGAATAAAAGAGCCTCTGCCTCAAGGAAAGACGTGATACTCAATCTTAGTTAACATAAACCAATTCACAGGGCAGACAAACTGGGCTAAATTTTCCTCTCACTCATACCCCTCCAAAGTTAATTGGCTTTAATGTGGGAAGAATGTACCTACTCAACTGATCTTGGCCAGATCAGGCCCGTCCCTGTCATGTATTTAAGAAAACCCATTGGATGGTGCTGCCTACAAAATAACTGCAATTACTCCTGGCCTGAGGCGACAAAGAGTAGCTTGGGTGTGCTGCATGGACAAACAACAAGCAGGACACAAGGCAGAGGGGCTGCCACATCCTTCTACCTGAAGAAGGGGTGTTTGTGTTGGGCTTCGTGAGCAATACTCACTATGGTATTTGCACTTTACCCAATTTCTTCAACACACTACAAATAGTCCTGTGCACACCCTTTCCTCCCCCATTTCAACACTGCTGTTCTGCAGGACAGGAAGAAGTTAAATGGGGCCCAAAATGCACAGCTATATTTAAGTCTCAGGGAGAACAGAACTCCTGCTAAGCTATAGATGCTGGTAGACATTGCCCAACATCATTCAACACATCAGGTACAGGAGAGCCTTCACTTGGGACAACTGCCAAAGTTTAACATAAAGTGAAACTTTACAAAAGGGTAAGAGGACTCTATTTTGGTTTGGACCTGTAATAGTAAAGCTTGGATTACATTGATTAGATGTCATCTTATGGTTAAAATAAAAAGAAAGAAACACCACCGCTTGATGTACTTCAAGCAGTGGGTCTGTACAGTCATGCTGGCCAGGAAAAGGACATGGCAAGGACACTGCCAGTCTCACCAGTTCCATCTGAAAATGAACATCGTTCATCAATGAAAACTACAGCCCAAGAGCATGGGAGAAGAGCTTGGGTTGTTTTAGCTGGTCCTACCTTCCAGACTCAAGCTCCCCTTGTACATGGTCCCAAGGCAGCCAGCAGACTCTTAAGTGATGCCCTCTCTCCTTTGGGTACTGGCTGACACCACACTGGAGCAAGAATTGAATAACTCCCAAGCCAACAGCCTCAATTATTTGTTCATTTGATTTCCCCTCCCCAAGACAGACATTTTGCTGTCACTGTAAGCAATGCAAAAGGCTGTCTCCTCCTAGAGAGGCAGCCCAGCTTCCCCTCCTGCTCCTTTCTGTGTCCCCTTGCCAAAGGCACTGCTGCTTCAGAAGAGTGCTCGGGTCATGCATGTCTTCAGAGCCAGGTTGGATCTCTGATGCATGACAGCTCATGAATCACTATGAATCAGGAGCAAACTACCTTCCCTTTAATTTGAAATGAGGTGAATCTTTTTCTCACAGACCTACTTCATCATTCCCCATCTGGAAAAAAAAAAACCAAACAAACAAATGAAAAAAAATACTCATGCTTTTCATTCTCTCACATCTAGCAGAAGCACCTCACAGAACAGGGTCTCTTTCCCTATTAGAAACTAAGTAAATTTGTGGTGCACAGTGCCATTTGATGTATGCATTGCTGATAAAACACAGCCTGTGGTTTAACAAATCAATACAGCAGTCCCGTTCAAAACCTCTCTGAGCAAAGAGCTGCTTGATGTTTCATCTTTCCTTATCTGATCTTTCATACTTCACCATTTCTTCATTTAAAACACTGATAATTAAGAATGCAGAAGGGGATGATCACAAGGAGAGATTAAAGAACTTTACCAAAATATTTGAAATAATAGCATCACATGACAGGGAACAATGCCTCCTTATTAACTGTGCAACAGTGCCAAGGGATCTCAAGCAATGGCTCAAACCCACTCCGAGTTAGATGCTATACAGAGAAAAGAACTGCTACAAAAGCATATAAACTTTCTACGGAATGCAGAAAGTAGCCTAGCAGGTGTTTACATCCCCAGTTTCTTTGAGATAGATACTTAAGTTTTTCTTAGTTCTTACTGAATTCCAAAGGTGGATAAAATGCTGCCTGAACCAAGTGTTTAGGAGCTCTAACCTTCAAGCTACTCTGCATTTTATAAAGAGAGATGTGCATCAGATGACACATCGGTTAAAAATAACTAAGAAATAACAAGCAGTCATAAGTACATGTGCCACAGGTTTGCATATCTTGAATACTGAAATGCCATCCAATCATGCATTAAGTGACAAGTCCCACTTTTTTCCACTGGAAATAGCATATGCAATGGTTTCTGGTTTGGTAGGATTTTTATTTTGGAAAGCTGTCCTAATAGACACTGATCAGAGTTAGCGGTAAAGAAGATAGACCAGAGACCTCTGCTTTGCAGCTGGAGTAGACTAAGATTTTAGGTTAGCTTTCGTGGGATTTTTCTCAGGACACCGATAACAACCCTGTAGCAAGCCTACAGTCACCAGCCTCATCCTTCATAAAAATGGGAAAGCTAGCACTGGACTCCAAATGAATAAGCAGCAAGGATTAAGGCTTCCAGCTATGAGTACTACAAATACACCACATGCTTTCTTCACTGGGGCTCAGTAAGTACCAGGGCTGCCTTAAGAGTAAAAATTGTCTCTACTTCACATGCAGATCCAAGAGCATTCTATGTCATCACCCCATGTAAAGGGGTGCTTAATATGGACTGAAGAGAAGTGGCATTCAAAACCAACCTGCATATCACAGCTACTCTGCAAGACAAGAGAAATGGGTAAAATCTTATGCAGTATAATGATCTGGCCCTCCAGAGCCATTTCACTGCATGAGATGGATTCAATTTCTATTTCTTCATTTCAGCCACAGTACAGCAAAATCAGCTCACTTAAACCACTGGAGGGGAACCTCTGTACAATAACCCCACATTGCCTTTAATTGGTAAAATTGCCATTAGCCATCTACTGTTTCTCATCCATATAGCTCCAATCACTTCAGAAGGGAGGAAAAGCAGTACCCAGGATTTATTGGGAGAATACAATATGAATTGATATAATTCCTTCACTAGTCATCACAAACATCCTGTGAAATATCCAACAAAGACATCCTAGCTCAGCAAAGAAGCTATGTTCCTCTTATGTCTTTACAGAAAAAAATAAGATTAGGAAAAGGCTTGATGGCTCAAATGCCCAGATTTCTCTAAGCCTCAAATTACTTTCTTCCTCTTCCTTTCCACCCTTTCCCTAACATGTTTGAGAGGCACTTATGGCCATGTTTTGCACACTCATTCTTCCCAAAAGATGTTCAGCAGCAGAGGAATGTCTCAGCTCTTCCTCAAGGAAACTGAAGATGTGGAACAGAGTAGGAGGCCACTCAGGAGAAAGACTTCTTACAAGTGGAAGGAATCCATTTAGGACTTCATGATCTCCAAGAAAAAGGAACAGGAGCTGAACATGAAGACTATTTGTAAGAATAAACAGTTATATTTTTTTCTTTTGAAAGAGATCAAAGGAGGGAAATACATTGGGAATAAAAGAAGGCAATGTTAAAGGGATACAGACAAGGCATGAGAGCAGTCTGGGGCTTTCCTTCAGAGAAACAGGCAGAAGGGGAAGAGGAAAGGAGAAGCAAGGAGAGGAAGACCTAGGAAGGGAAAAGGAGGTGAAAGGGGCCATAGGATCAAAGAAGAAGAGAGCTAGGTAGAAAGACAGAAAGACAGAAAGAAAGACAGAAAGACAGACAGAAAGACAGACAGAAAGAAAGACAGAAAGAAAGACAGCAAGAAAGACAGCAAGAAAGACAGACAGAAAGAGAAAGAAAGACAGAAAGAAAGAGAAAGAGAGAAAGAGAGAAAGAGAGAAAGAGAGAAAGAGAGAAAGAGAGAAAGAGAGAAAGAGAGAAAGAGAGAAAGAGAGAAAGAGAGAAAGAGAGAAAGAGAGAAAGAAAGAAAGAAAGAAAGAAAGAAAGAAAGAAAGAAAGAAAGAAAGAAAGAAAGAAAGAAAGAAAGAAAGAAAGAAAGAAAGAAAGAAAGAAAGAAAGAAAGAAAGAAAGAAAGAAAGAAAGAAAGAAAGAAGCCTTCAATAGTAGGATGCATTAATTTATTGAGCTAATCCCTCTATTTTCACTGGTTCTAACAGAGTTCGTGTCTGAAACAGAATTTGAAACACAAGCAGGGTAAGTGAAAGACATCGAAGAGGTGAAAAGGATCAGAAGCAGCATTCTTTCCTCTATAACCTCTCATATTTTATAATTCCACCTCATCAGAGTACATGATCATACACAGTATAATCTTCAGGAGGCGAGTTTGTAGGTTGTCCTACATGACACATTGTCAATCACTGTATAAATCATTGCTCTCTTGATTTTTTTCATGCTGTATTCCAAATGAGTCTTTCTCAGCAAAACTGCTCTTCATTCTCAAAGAAGGTTAAATGGTTTTCCAGCTGATCCTTGGCCACAGTTTCTTTCCACTCAGTCCAAAATAAGGGCCAAATCCAAGTTTGGCTCCATGCCGTCTGTTTTCAGTATTACTTGATAAGTTTCTTTCATCTGGAAAAACCTTCAGATTTATCTTCCACTCTTCCCCCATACAGAGATAATGGCCAAATCACAGGCATTTTCTCTGAGCATGTGTGACTGATATAGTTGTTAAACATAGCAGGGCTTCATTTCCACATGCCAACTTATAAGACTCAAAGTCATTTGTTGTTTCACACTTGTTAGACACCCCATCCCAGGCTAGGATGCCAGCAAGGGACTTAACGAGACCTCATTTTATTGCTAATGAATTTTTGTAACAGCAATCACTGGGTTGCACAGCGATACATTCCGGTGTAGGGCTCTCCAGGGAAGTTCATGAGATTCCACCTACTTCTGCGTATCCCAGATTTTTACTCCCAGCCCAGAAAAGTTGGCAAAACCATTTTGATTTCTGCTTAAGTGAGTTGTGAAAAACTAATGTTCTCATCTGAGAGCAGGTCTCTGAAGACTTCCACAGAGGGTGTGAGCACAGCTCCCACAGTCAGGCTGGCCCCGAGGCTCACATCTGAAAGGGCACCCTCAGATTGGAAGCACTCCACGGCCTTAGCAGGTTTAAAACAGTAAGGCCGATTCACCAAAATGATAAAAACAGATTAGGAGACCTGATCTCTAGGCAGGAGGAATAACTGATTGGAAGACCAGCTGTGAAGAATCCTTTAACTTATACACAATGCACACAAATGGACCAAAACTGCTACTATAGAATGAATTTCTGTGTCACGAGAGGGTCAGAAAATATTTGAAGGATTATTACAATATACCATTTCTCAAATTAATCAGTACATTCCTGATACAACATACACTGAAGTCCATGGCAAAAAAGCCAACTGCTTTCAGCATGCATTGGAACAAACTGGAAAATTATACTAATGCACAAATTTGTAATAGGATACATGTAGAATGATATGGCTGCTTGTAAGATCAGTCATATAATCAGACTGTAAAATTAAACTGATGCACTAACATGCAATATAGCCTAAATAAAAAAATTATATCCCTAGCTATCTAGTAACACTGCTGCATACGTCCAGTGGTCATGATTACTGCATTATGAATCAGGTATTTAGGTACAAAAAAATACAGCCAAAAGATTGTTATTTTTCATTAAAGAGGTTTGGGGTTGTTTGTTTTTAACATGGATGGCCAAATTTAGGTTTATTTTTGCAATACACTGCTGAGTTTTAAAGAAAGCATTGTATAGAGGTTAACTCAGAAGCCTAGGAATCAGCAAAAACACCCTTTATTACGTGTGATTTGTGGCTTCTCTTCTGATATATAAAATATGAGCAACATCCCTTTGGTGAGGCCCTAATTCATTAAGATTTTTTACACAGCAGTAAGACACGCAGGTTGAAGAGGAATACAACTTCCAACTGCTGCAAGTCAGAATTTACATGCCCTCAGCATTTTTAATGGCTCTGGCACACAGTCAGGTTGCCTCACTGTAAAGCGTTACCGCTCTTTGTTTGATGGACATTTACTGCCCATGTAAGATATCTTACCTTTGTATGAGAGCAAGGTAACTGCAGGCAGATTGCTCCATTGATGCCAGGGTAAGCCTGGGCACATGAAATTCCTGCGGAGCAGCCAACAGACAACAACTTCTTTGACAATGGCAACTTGTATTAAAGCCTTTAGCAATTATTTCTCAGCAAAACCTCTAGACAATTAAGTCTTCTCTCCAAATGAGTGCAACACTTCACGCATGTTTCCCATTGCTGCCTTGTTAAGCTTGGTGACCTACATGAACGATGTTGCTGCAGCCTCAGACAAGCCTCCATCTCAGACATACAAAAATGCCAGTTATGTAACTACCTCTGAGCATCCATTTTGTGGCAACCTTGGCACAACCATTACAGACACCAGACTTTTCATCCTAGAAGACTGTCCCACCAGGACTGATGCACACGATGAGGGGAATACTCACTTTTTCCTAACAGCCAGGAAAAATCTGAATTTCTCAGTGTAGATCCAGATGCAAAGGTATTGACAGCCCTTTGGCTAGTTTTCTGTTTCCAGGAGGCTCTGTTATTTATTTCTGATCTGGTTGGGATTCAGGCTACTGCAATGGATGTGAAAAAATCTCTACTGCTCTTGCAAATAAATGGAGCCATCCTGTTGCCATGTCAAACAAATTTATAAGGCAGATCTGCTCTCAAGTTTCAACTCTCCTTGCTGTGTATAACTCTAGAAAGATACAAAAGATCGTTTAATGAATGTCTGCAACTTATACCCACTCCATCTTAATGGCAGCTCAACCTATATATAACTAGATTTCCCTCCTCCTCTAGACACACTTTCTTGATTCACTTTCAAAATCCAAGTGAATGAGAGTGGCTGAGAGAGCCCTGATGCACTTGTGTACACACACACCCCTCATATGAGCCCCTTGCTCCAGGAAAGCAATCCCTGTATCACTGCTGACTGTGGATATCCAAAATGGTTCCGATTGTTTGCAGCTGGGGGCTGGGGGTGGATGGGAGGGGAAGTGGCATGATTTATGCTTTGCCAGAAATTGCAACTTTTAATTTTTTAATTTTTTTTCCACACTATATCCAGATCTCTGAGACCAGCTGAACATCCTGCTTGTTTTGGTCACAAACTCTTAATTTAGCCATCTTTGGCTGAAAGAGATACGTGGGATTTGTTATAGGAAGAGGAACAGCTGGATTATAAATGCAGCAGGGAAAAGATGCCACATCCAGCTACTACTCAGGTAGTATCACCCTGTGCTCCCTGCTCAAGGTAACCCTCCCAAGTGACTCTGAACAAGGTGTGAGTCACAGCAGGGACATATCCAAAAATCCCTATACAAATGCACAGGTAATACACAGTTGATACTCACAAAAATTCACTAATAACTGCAAACTGTCCAAATTCATCCTCCTTGAAAAAAGCATACCCTTTCCTCTGCAGTCCCCTGAGCTTGCAGCTGAACACGCACATCTCCCTGCTCCTCACCTGCCTTCCTGACAAATCCCTGAGACATCTCTCTCCCCATTCACACTTCACTAGGCAAACTGCAGACTCACAGTTCAACCATCTTCCTAACGTTACCATGGTTTCCCAGGTCTCTTACCAAAAGCTCATTCACGAGATGTAACCTAAAATGCTTTCCTGAGACCTACAAGATATCCCTATGCATGGACTGAAGTTAAGATCTTTTCTTTCCCCTTGTAGTTGATTTATTAAAAATACCTAATCTCAACTGTGCCAATTTCTCAAGAACATATCCTGATAGTTTCTGAAGGAAGGGCAAGCCTAGATAAAGATATGAGAGACAGGATTTCACAGCCATAGCAGCTGGGGAAGCACCAAATCTAGGGACATAATCACATTGAGTTACTGATGATCCTTATAATGGGTGAGATTATTTAAAGTCATATATCTTTCAGATTCTTTTCAATTTACTATTTGAAAGAACCACTCAAGCCTCTCAAACCAAGATTCCTGATGCAAGAACTCCACACCGCAGACCAAAAATAGCAGAATTATGAGCGCTAGAAGTGTCTAGCAAGGCTTTTTATTTTAATTCATATTTAAGAAAGGCTTCTAGCAGCTAGGGAGAGTAAGAGCTATATTCATGAAAGCTTTGGCTATTTGCCACACAAATGGTGCTTTTATTGAGCAGGGGTTGGGTGCAGGATGAATGGGTAATATGCCTATTCCGCATCAGGAATGCTATTCTCTGATTCATAAATCTTCCCTTCTCCCCCAGCAGACTAAAGGAAACCTTTCTCAGTTTGCCACTGAGGTGAGAGAGGGCAAGAGCGATTCTCCAAGTGCACCAGTCCCAGAAAGAGGCATTTCAGTCGAAACAACACACTTATTAAAAACACACACACAAATAGGACTATGTGTTACAGCCCAGCTAAGGAACGCTTAGACTCGACACAGCAAACAGCAGGGACAAATCACTCAAAGGTGCAGCCAACCCATCACTTTAGCAGCCTGCCATGAAGTGTAATGTCCTGCCATAAATACATACATTTTTCAGGACTGGTCTGAGAGTTTCCAATCTAAAATGCTCACTCAGACACAGGCTGGGAGAAGGAATGAGTTACAAGGATGGGGAACTGAAACATAGATAGAGGGTTAAATAAAAACAACAAAAAAAAATCTACATTTACTTTAAAATTGGCAATTAAAGAGGATACATATACCAAAGAAGAAATGGGAACTGCAACCCCTGATTTCAAAGCAAAGCTTTGTCCTGAACTGCAGGTACCACAAGGCACTAAAGTTGCTTCGAAGATGCAGCTACTAAGACACAGAGGAATACCTGTACATTGGGTTGCTCTGGGCCTAGTGACTTCACAGCTCAGCACTGTTAAAGATGGAGCAGTCTGGGTTAATAAGAGAGATCTAACTTTCAGGAGTCCCAAAAGGGGAGCTTAAAAGTAAAAATAAAATAAAAGCCACATAAATTTTAGGGCTTGGCAGCAGCTGACTTGAAGTTTTGGATAGTGTTTTTTTAAACTTCATCCCAGCTCTATCTCTCACACATTGGGCGCTTCTGCCCTTAACTGTGTTTAATCCTTGACTGTTTGTCTGGCATCCCACAGGGGCTGAACCCAAAACTCAGGGTCCTGGTTGAGACATGAACAAAGCACTAGACATGCAGCGACTGACCTTGCAGCATCTCTCCATCCAGGCAGGAGCATCTGCACTCCACAGTCCTGTCCAAATAACAGATTCTGATGCTTCAACAAACCTGATTTTAAGTATTTCTTCATTTCGTACCATCTGTGTGTGGTTTAATTTTAGCCCTATTCTTCTCCTGGCCATCGTGGATGTGCAGAACACATTTTTCCACTCTTTTTGCAATAATGCTCTGATACAGAGCAGCGATGCAGAAGGGGCAAGGTTGTGAATGTTTAAATAGCATTTCATATCAAGGTCAAGAAAGACTAGATCTCCAGATCTATTTTGGCAACAGACTAATCCTCAACTCTTCCTCAGTCGGTGCCTGGGATAGACAGATGATCATGGGTCCAAACCAAAGGGTGAGGATAAGCTTCAAACTCCTCACCAGCACATGCTTGCCCGGCTGACCTAAATAGGTAAAGCCAAGAAAAGGTCTGCCAGCTCTCCCAGATTATGCCCTAAAAGAAAACGTAGTTGGCATGTCACAGAAAAAATGCTATAAGCATCCCACACGGTCAGTGCTTTCCTCTCCACACTGCTGGAATTATCTTCCAGGATTTGCTGCTGAGCTGCAGGTTACAAAGTTTCTGTTGGAACTGCATTGCCCACAACTTGGAAAGAAAAGAAGGGTGAGACTGCATGGAAACAGAAAATACCCCCACATTTCCACACAGCTCACTTCAAATCAGGCTTTATCCACAGATATGAAGCATAATACATAAAGACTGATTCCATGATTGCCAAGAAAGGACTGGTGTACATACCTGCTTTAAAAATAATCCTCAACCTCCCCAAATAAACTATCACCCTAACCACAGAGCATATAAAAAAATAACAGGAATTCATTACTACTAACTTCTAATGGGATGAAGAACCTAGTTACTCATTTGTGCCCTTAAAAAACCTTATCCAGAAGTATTGTTCTCATTTAGAAGGAGTTAACTACTCAGAAAATGTGTCCTTCTCTAACTGCTGGTTAGAGTGTATGCTCACAGTGCTTGCATATGCAAAGCAATCTTTTCAGCAGTCTGAAAGTCCCTGTTAAATGTATGTTTATCACAATGCATGCTTAAAGTATTTTATTTTCAATGTAAGAAATACCACACTACTTCCCCACTCTGACTCAAGCAGAGTTTTCAGCACACATTCCCACCAGAGCATCATTCATTGCCATATAGCCCAGATTTTCACACAATACCAAAAAGGGGATAAAATAGACTTTGGACTCATATGCACTATATTTCTGGAATAATACTTCCATATTGCATGTTGTCACATTATATTACAATGAGCTAATCACAAGACTGTTTTTGAATAACTAGCCCCCAGAAAAGTTAATTTCCAATGCTGAACACAGTTCAACATCTACTCTTGGCCTGTAAAGGAGGTTTGATAAACAACATGAGTTACATAATATAAATGGGAATTGCTTTGTTACAAATCTAATGTGCATAAGCCTCTAATGCATGTAGATTCTCTAATTCAAAAAAAACATTTCACATGTCACAGTTTACCCACTGCTGCATTATCTCATTAACTATCTCCTCCAAAAACAGGCTGGGAAAGCAAATCCTACTGAAAATCCACAGATTTAGGGCACTTAAAAGGGTTGACTCGCATGCCCCAGCACCTAAGCTTTTGTATAAACAGACGCACAGCATTCCTGGTCTTTTGGCCACATTGAATGGAAAAAATACAGCATCCTAGCCTCTTCCCAAATGGGCCAAGAGGTTCAGGGTGCTGAGCTGAAGTCCTTTGACAGGTCAGACACAGCTATGAGCCCTTCTGCTGTTTCACAGTGGTGACCGAAGCCAGTGCAGCAAGGGACAGCACCCAGGTTTGCCCAGGTGCCCTTCCAACCCTGCAGCAACCTGATGTTTAGCCCTGTATGACTGAAAAAGTCCCTTGCATAATGACTGAAGGAAGTTTGGTGCCCAAAACTGGCATCAACAAAATGTGAGTGCACATCATGAGCCTGCAAGAGCCGCGAGGCCCCCCTGTATTTCTGCCCAGGACTTCAGCAATCCAAAGAGGGTACAAAAAACCCTCAATGGTTTGGCATTCAGACCTAATTTCCACTGAAAATCCAGCCCAGGCAGCATACCAGGGAGAGCAGAGTGCCCCATGCAAACACCCCCCATGGTAGCTTTCCTCATGCTATCACATAGTCCCCATCTTTGAGGTGCTTGGATAGGGGAATCTGACTCCAGCTGACACTGGGGTGCAATAAGGGGCACAAGCAGCAAAGCAAGACAGAATAAGCCCTGGTGGGATGCATTTAATAAGGCCAAACTCAGAAATAAATGACTGCTAACACAGTGTATAAAAAAGCAGAGACAAATGGTCACAAACAAAACAAACGCATGTGGGGATACCTCCCCTACAAAGAGATATATATTCCACTGCTCTAGTGAAGGATTTCTCAAAGGGGAAGCTGGGGCAGTGTGGAGGGGAAAGCCCAGAAGCCCAGAGATTGCAAACCATACTGCTACTCAGACTACATTTGATTGCCTTTTTAAATAAGCTGCAACACTACCAGGAACAGACAGATCATTCAGAGATGAGCATAAGCAGAGGGAAGAGATTTCTATCCCGCTCCACAATCAAATACCATTTCTTGTGATCTACACCAAAAATAAAAATGTCAGTTTTCCAGAAACTGGAGTCTCCATCTCCTAGCAACACCTCTCCATCCTGGTGTTTTACTTAAGACCCTACAGCTCCCAGCTATATGCACATCTCCTTTTGCCAGTGTATGCAAATGAGATACATAGATACACATACATATAAACATGCACACATACATGGTTTTATCAAAAAGCCAGAGGGAAAATTAAGCAAGTTCCCTCAAACCTGAGCCCCAGCACTGCTTTCCAGGAGCACACTAGGGTCTGCAGAACTTCTCTCAGCTCTCACTGACACTGATGCAGGTGGAAGGCTTTCACTCACCCAGTGGCATGCTTGCTGCCAAGCAAAAGGGATTTCTATAGTCTCCTGTAAGCCTTAAGGCCCCAAAAATAGATCTAAATTAGGAACCTGATTAATATTAATTCAAGATTTCTAGTAAACAGCTTCTGGGTGTATAAAAGGCTGCAGAAACATTCATGATACATCAGTTTGCTCTGGAACAAGCAAGATGGCAAAATAGTACATCTACATACAGCAGCTCCTGTTAAACATATTTAGTTTAATCATTAAAAATATACCTTTCAAGATCTCACCTATTTGTTGTGGTGCTTCATTCAGGCAGAGCCAGGGCTTGCCAAGACTGGAAGCAGAGATCAAACAAACCCCACATATTCTCACGTTCAAAGACAGAAAAGCGCTGCCAAGAGCTTGCAAGGTAAAGACTTGCATGGACTGACAATTTTCTTAAGCTTTTCAGGAGATCGTAAACTTTAAATAATAACAATATTATTTGTAAATACTGTTTCTCTTATGCCTTCATGTACATCTATTGTTCTGATTGAATAAATATGGTTTCATTACACTACATATAGTTTTGTACTGCAGCAGCCTTCCTGTTTCTACCCCAAGCTTGCTATTTTAGTTATTTATATTATTGGATTTGTTGAATTAAGTTGTCATTTTACTATTCATGATAACACAGCGGCACAGTCTGGTCATTATTTTATCAGGTATGCTGATAGCTCTTTACTGCTTCAGAGCATGGGTTGCATTTGTGACTGTGTTATGCTACTTTCTGTGGCTGAATAAGGAACAGAGAAGTCATAACTGACATTATTAAAATGTGACAGAACCACTCTTCGAATCTGCTACATCAATTTCAGTGTTCAACTGTGCTGCTTACTCAGGATGAGAATGCTTTTTTTTTTTTTTAAATGTGAACTATTCATTTGGTCCAGGCAAAGTTTACATCCTGTTTAGGAGATGAGTACATCCTGCTTTCCTTAGGAAACTTTTTGGACTCTAAGCTGAAATTGTCCACCTGGTGACTGCTTGAAAGAGAAATGGATCTGAGCCTCTAAACAGACAAGCTCCTTTCCTCTAGCAAAGCTCTCTGAGCTGATGAGCAGCCTGAGCTTTGGTCTTGAGATGCAGAGGTATCAGGACAACATTCACAGGGATCCCATCATCCATGAAAGAGGCAACTGAGGCCATGGAACTGCAAAGCATGGAGATCTTCAACTTATAGCAAACACACTTGCATCAGCTGCTTGCCAGCCTTAGTTACTGTGCAGCATGGCAAGGGCTTTCATATTGGGGGTTGCAGTTGTCTTTTTAATGAATAAAAAGGGACATCTTCATCACAGAAAAGAGCTGCGATCCCCAAATGGATATTTTCTTCAGGATAGGGTTTTCTTCACCCTCCAGTATATTTCTAATGACAAGTTCCAGCAAGAAGCAGCCTGCTTAGAGTAGCTGTATTATTACTTAATATACATCACCACCATACCAGACTGAAGGCTGTCCCAGGGCCAAATGCTAAGGAATGGGTAATCCTACAGTTCAGATGAGTTGTTAGCTCTTGAGAAACAGCAGCTGACAGCACTGCCAGGATATGGAGATGGTTTCAGCTGGCTGCACTGACTGCTGATGTATTGATGTTTTCTTCCTTATGAATCTGTTTTGCTCCTTTGTATTAATGCACTACTGACTTACAAGAAGGCTCCAGTAGCTGCTTTGCTTTGCTGCTTTTGTACATCCACCATCACATCCCAATGCATTACTCAGAAGCTGCTAGCACCACCATCACCCCAAATTCATTCCTTCCCAACCACACACAAAATTACTAATACCCACCAGGTCTTCGCTTCCCCCAGCCTCCCGTTCAGGGTGAAGAGCAGCAAGGAGACACCCATGAGTGCCACCTCCTTTCCTCAGCATACAAGACCCAGGTCCTGACACCCACTGTCCACCTCACAGACACCTTTTCTTCACCATGACACTTCCTTTCTCCACCTCCACCCTACTAACCAAAACTCCACCACAACACCTCACTTGCCCATGTTATTTCATTGTTATCAATCCCTTTGACCCACTGACCTCATCTCTCAGCCCAAGCTACAGCTGAGCTTCGCAAGGTGCATGTGAGGCATGCTTTCCACCCCATAGCACATCCCTCATGTGGGGATGTGCTCTGTAGACCAAATGCAACTTCCCTGGCTGGTGCCACTCCAAGCAGAGTGTCAGAAAAGGAGGGATCAACTGAAAGAAGGTGCACCAAAAGGAGTACATACCCAAGGACAGTGTCACCCTCAGGTGGGTGTTACTCTGAGGAGGCTGACACTCTCAGGTGCATGCTCTTCAAGGATGGTACCACCTCCAAGCATGTGCATCCCAAAGAGAGTGCGCTATAAGGAGACTTCAACCCAAGCAGCATGCAGTGCAGTAGGCTGTCTCCATAGAGAGTGTCACTCTTAGGCAGCTGCACCCTTCAAGCAAGTGATTCCCCAAGGGGGTGCCACCAGACGACAGATGCACCCTCTGACAAGTGACATCCCAATCCAGGTACTCTATAAGAAAGGTCCACCTAAAGGAGGGTACACCCCAAGAAGAGCATCCCCATCAGGTAGATGCATCCCAATCAAGGTGTACCCTAAGAGCAATGTCACCCCAAGAAGGGTGCCATTCCCAGGAGGATGCACAGCAGGGAGGGTATACACCGTGAACAGCATCACCCAAGGAGGGTGTCACTCCCAGAAGGGTGTACCACGAGAACAGTGTCACTCAAGGAGAGTGCAACTCCAGGCAGGTGCATGGCAGGGAGGGTGTACCCCGAGGACAGTGTCACCCAAGGAGAGTGTCCCTCCCAGGCAGGTGCGCCCCAAGCCAGGTGTGCCCACGCAGTGTTCAAACCACTCCAGAGCGCTCCAGCAGAAGGGCACGCCCCGAGGAGAGCGCCACCCCCAGGCAGATGCCGCCTTAGAGGGGCGTCACCCGCAGGCAGGTGCACCCCAAGGAGGTCTCCCCTACCGCCCTCTCCCCACCTGGTACCCGCGGCGGGCGCGCCCCTCCCCTCCCATCGTATCCCTCCCCTCCGCTCCCCGGCGCTCCCTCCCGCCGCCGCCGCGCCGGGCCGGCCCTGTGCATTGTGGTCCGGCGGCGGGGGGCGAACATGGCCGAGAAGCAGAAGCACGACGGACGGGTGAAGATCGGCCACTACGTGCTGGGAGACACGCTGGGGGTCGGCACCTTCGGCAAAGTCAAGAGCTGAGTACCGCGGCCGCGGGGAAGGCGCCGGGCTCGCCTCCCCGCCGTTCCCCTCCCCGCCACCGCAGCGGGCATCGCCTCCCCTTGGCGGCGGCTCCGCCGCTGCAGCAGCCCCGGGGGCGGCGGGGGGGGACAGGGTGGGAGGTGCCCCCTGCTCGGGGTGGGGGGAAAGGCGCGAGGGGGGTCGCGGGCAGCGAGTGGGCGATGCTGACCTCCCTGCGCCTGCTGCAGCCCGCGGGGCTAGGGCAGAGCCCACCCAAACTTTCCTCCCGGAGCAGGAGACGATGGGAAGGACAGACAGAGAACAGGGCATCATTCCCTCCCCGTGCCCAGGCTGTGGTCCCCGCTGCCCCTCCTTTCCCAAAGGATGGGCTTGAGGAACCTTGAGCAAAAGGGGGTTTCTCGTGGTGCCCCGGCACCTGCGGGGCTGGGACCCGCAGCCGGCAGGGTGGAGGGGTCGGGTCAGGCTCGGGCTGTCCACAGGCATTCATTCCTCTGTCATTCATGCCAGAGTAGGCAACGTGCATTTTCTAGGCACCAGCTATGCTTTGCCTGACTGTGAGATATCTAAATATTTGGTTTTACTCTGAATTCTGCCATTACATGCAAATTTTATTTTTTAATCAAGATATTTTAAAAAAACCCTCAAAACAACAAAATCTATTGTCCAAGCAAAATGGACAGCTGTGATTCCTGGTTGGGAATAGGTTTAGTTCCAGCGCCATGGAACAGCTACTCTGCTCGGTGTGCCCCCAGCCCTCGGGGAGGTCCCCGCAGTGCTGTGGCTGCTCAAAGGGGTGATGTGCCCGCACTTAGCGACTGCAGTTTTAAAATAAACCAAAATTGACAGCGGGGGAAAGAAACCACCACGACCACTGGACCCAAATTCACCTGTGACCATTAATCAGGCCTCTAAAAATATATTGCTGTGTGTAATCCCAAACCACAAATTTACTGACTAAAGAATTATCAGAATAAATATTTCTAACAGTAAGGACCATTTAAATTACTCGCATACCAGCAGACCTCAAAAGGGCTCCAAAGGCATTTTTTTTTTTGTGGACCAAATGACAGCCTTTTTTCCTTAACTTCCTTTCAGGAATAGCTAGCACAAATAATTCCCCCTCCCCCATATGACTCGACTTTGGTAAAAACTGACAGTTTCCAAAGAAACATTGCGAATGACATAGAAGAGATTTCCTAGCTCAAAATCCTTTAAGGCTGAGTAGCACCATTTATATTTTTTTCCGTAATCTTTTGCCTACAACTGGCAGATGAAATTTGGACTTGAGATTCAAAACAGAGATGAAGAAACTAGATCTCTTGTTTATAGAATTATAGCATTTTAATCAAAAGAGCTTTAGAAAAACCTTTATTCACTCTGTTTTGCAAGAAACATGAGAAAAGCAAAGAGATTTTTGCCTGAATTGTTTCAGGCTTTGTATATATTGTGTATAATAATTGCTTTTTCACTAAGAAGGCTGTTGCCGTCTGTGATATTTCTTGTTGCTGATATGTTTTCTTCAAACTCTGCCTTGCACAAGGACTGTGAGAGACACCCTTTTCCAGCCTTACTCCGCAAAGTTAAGAAATCATAAATTACCAAAAAATGGCAGTGGAAAGAAGGATTTAGTGACGGTGGCGTACTAACCAAAGCTTGAATTTGTGGCTGGAGCTGAATAGTCAGTTTGAGCAATCAGAAACCAGACATATGGCAGAAAAAGTTCCTGCTGCCCTGTTGGGTTGTTCATTCTGGCTCAGCACTGCCAGTGAACAGATCCTCCTACAAAACTGCTGTAAGAATTGCTTAGTTTTAAGCTTATTCAGTTCCTTGATCTTGTGTATAGAAAGACCATACAAGTCATGGAGGAGAGCAAAGAGATTGGAAGATGAGAGCAGGATTTTGGTGATAAAAATGAAATTCCAGTTGGAAATTATTATTAAAATGCAGCATTTTTTTACAAGAGAAGGTGGAAGGAGTTAACATGGTGGATGTGAATGCAGTGAATGGATAGGAGGTCTCATGACAAGGGTCAACATTACTACACAGAATTATGCCAATTACAGGGGGCAGTTATTTTACAGTAGCAGTTATTTTCACTGTCCTTCAGGCCAAAGATAAGATTAATCTGCAGGAAACAGAAGTATGGAAATTATCTTGGATTCTAGGAGCAGGAAGGAGGTGGCATCTCCTTCACTGGTGGTTGGTAAGAACACATTAGACATTGCTGTTGTGTTTGTCCTGGGCCCATCCCACCTTGTGGGTCCCTGAAGAACTCTCAGCCCTGGCACAACAAGGTTCAATGGCAGTTGCAGCTTGGAGAGCTTAAATCAAAATCTGTTGAACGAACACAAATATTTTTCTATGTGGTGCCACGCATGTCCCTGGTGACCACTTGGTGGTTTCTTACCCAATGCTTGTTGGCCACCAAAGTGATCAATTTGTGGTCCCTCAAGGACCAGCAGTGCTTGGGTTATGTTTATGTTGGTTATGATGGCACCTCCGTAGGCTGGAGTTGGGGTCAGATCACATTTTCCCAGGGTCTGTACCGTTGCTACTGAAGGACAAACCTTGTGTTGGAGGGAAGATAAGCTAAAGGAGGCTGAACAGATGAAGGAAATGGAAAGGAAGGATGATATAACATACGAGCAAGTGGCACTGGGGCAGAATTAATACAGTGTTGCTAAATATATGCTTTGGATGGATTTCATTTTTAACTTTGGGCTAAGATCAGAGCTGGAACAGCTGATAGGAAAGGAGTTTCCTCACCCCTTCATAAACTTTTGCATTCCTCTGAAACATTTGCAAAAATGTTGACTCCTTGTGCTACATGAGCTGCATCAAACACACGCCTAGAGCTACGGTTCATGCTTTCAAGGGGATTTAATGATTATCTCAGCTTACAATATTATAAACAGTATTCCTCTTCATTTTTCTCTAATAAAAATAACTAAATCAGCAGGGTTTTTTTTCCAGAAACTAATTCTATTGTCTCTTTTCTCTTCTTTCCTAACAGCATCTGATTCTGATGCATTTTTGTGCTCAGGCAGTTACATGTGCAAGCAGATGGGGTAGCAGCTAAAGACACCCACACTCTGTCCTGTTCAGTTCTGGTTTTTGGAGTTTAGGGTCAACATGACCACCTAACCCTTATGTTTGGGGTCTTTTTTGTGGCACAGTGTGTAATGCTGCTCCTCGTTGCAGTGTAAAATCTGTCTCCTCTGCTCAGCCCAGCAGAATCTTAATTGCTAGTTTTAAGCTATAGCTTACCTGAGTACTTGTCACTAAAAGACAAGATGTGCTCAAATCGCCTTTCTAATACTGCTGCTCAGCCCTCACTCCTCCCCCTGGGCTGTTAATCTGGGGAAGTAATGAGAGGGAAGGAAAAGGCTTCCTTACCACTATCTGGGATGACTATTGCCCATCCTTGGGCAAGGAGAGGACAAATGCATTAGAGATGAGCTGCACAAGCATCCCTTTCCGTGCCTGTGGGAGGCATGGGACCTGCCAATGCTTTTCATCCTGGGGCCAGATCATCCCACCAAAGTGCTCCAGCATGCAGGATCAGAGACAGTGACTCCATGAGCAGAGGGAAAGTTGTCCTTATTGCCTCATCTTAAAATGCCTGCATTTACAGGAAGCAGCTGGAGAGACCGGAAAAGCTTAAGTCTTCTACCACATAGTAAATTATGTTCTCTCTTTGTCTCTCAAGGTGTTCAAGTAGGCTTAACAAGCCACTGGGGACTGAAACAGTAGTATCTCTGTATCTAATGCTTACTGTAAGCAAAAGATGGATTACAAAATAGACTGTTTATTTTTAATTATTGATGTGTTTGAGCTAACAAACCTTTGCCGAGTTACACGTTATTTGTCATGCGTGGAAAGAAGATAAACTATTCAACAATGGTATTAAAACCAATAATTATTCTTTCTAGGTATGGCCATTTTTTCCCGCAAGTGTATAGTAAAATTTTTTTGAAGCATTTACAGGAATAAGGTTATCTTGAAACAAAGGATAGCAGAAATCAGGGATTTCTTCCTAGTTCAGCTATAAACCTCTTTGCTGTTCATTAGTTTACCGACTAATGGCTTAGTGCATTATAATTCTTTAATGGAGCTGAATGAATCGTGGGCAGCTTTCAAAGTACATCTTCTTGTACTCCCAGGAAAGAGGAAGCAGAGTTATTGCAGTGCTATAGTTGACCAAATCAAATGCTGCTGTAAAAGACTTTATCTCAGAGACGTCTGCTGAAGTTGTCTTACACCTCTGTTTCATACCTTCCCCAGCCTCCTTGGTGTAACATATACCATGCATATACCGTGGCAAAGGGAGATCAGTGCCCTTTTTAAGACTACTATTGGAACAGTGTGGAGAGAATTTCTTGCAGAAAATGTAGAGGCTGTACTCCAGCCCCCCTTGCAAGGCCCAGTAAAGCTTGAGCATGCTTTTGTAGCCCTTGCACACACACTGCTTTGCAGTCTTACTCCAACAAGGTCTCCCTGCCATGGGGCAGGCTCAACACTGCCCTGCTGTCCTCTCCCCAGGGATGCACAAGGGAAAATGGCTCCTTGAACTCTTTACAGCACTCTCCTTGCACTGTGCAAAAGAAATTATCTGCATCCTTCAGCCCTCAGCTAATCCCTAAGTTGCATCTATACTGCAAAGCTTAGTTTATTTTCATTTCATCTAGTAGCTTTAAGTACTGTGAGTAATAAAATGGACATGCAAAGTGGTGCTTTAATTTTCAAGGGCAGTAAAGTGTTTTATTTTTAGGATGCTCTTACTGAGGAAAGAATCTCTGGCAGGTCTTATCTGCCGGCTAATAATAGTGACCTCGCGTGCCCTGAGCGGTGCCGGCGCTGCCGCCCGACCCTTCTCATGCTGTCTGCTTATGCCGTTTGCTTCTGATCAGCTCATTAAAGCCTCCAAAATTACAGAGTCTAATAATGTAATAACAAGGTTTTGCTTGTAATTATTAACTCCTTATGCTCTATGTTATTGCTGGAAGGGTAACATTCATAATTAGAGAGCACAAATATTTACTGTAAGCATGTTTTCTGTGCAGTCTTTAGAAAACTATCCATATGTCACCATTTTTATTGTCATATTGGAATATATTGAGAAGGCATAGCTTATGGTCAGACAACCCTTATAGATACAAACATCCAGCTGACAGTTTTCAAGCAGTTTCTACTGTTAAATTCAGTATGAATTTTGCTTCCAAAGAGTGCTTTTTTTTTTGCATAGCCTGTTTGTTGGTAACAAATGGATTAAATGCTGAATTCATTTCACATTATTGTCAAGTTAGTGCAGTTCTACCAGCGACAGTGATGCTATGCCCAGTTTGTGGTTATTGTTTGTCCAAATACACAGGAGATGAGCATCAGTATGTCAATGCACCAAGTGCATATTATAAAACCCCATACTGAAGTTTGTATCATTTGTAAAAGCAGAGGTTGCTCTTGCAGTACAGCAGTGTTCATGCAGCTTGTTTCAAACCAAGAAGCACACTTGAGAAAATATAAATAGAAATTCATTTTAGTAATGCAAGTCCCACAGTCCTGTTTTGAGCAGGGAAAATCCCTGTATCATTTTTTTAAAAGAAGTGTGATGGTTTAGGTTTAAGACTGGGCTTCTTAGGGATTTACTCAACCAGTGTGTTATGACAAAGTTTCTGCTCTGCCATTTAAATGTATCTGTTTCTGATTGGTCTAGCTTTTTTTATACTATAAATCATTTCAAATTAACTTTGTGTATGACCTTCTCCAGTAACTCACTCTGTTTTATTTACTTGAGTGGTTTTTGCAGATAAGTCCCCTCTCTTCTGTCATCCATGACTCCATTGGAAAAATAATGAATGAAGAGACAAAATACAAATTTAAAATATACCAATCTTTTGAATTTTTCCCTTCAAGAGTTACTTTTTACTTATAAATCATAGCGTCCTAATTTGCTTCTGTGAATGTTGCTACTCTATTTAGTGACTTTGCAATGCTCTCTCTCCAATAGTTGGTGAACACCAGCTGACAGGGCACAAAGTAGCAGTAAAAATACTCAACAGACAGAAAATACGCAGCCTGGATGTGGTTGGGAAGATCAAACGAGAAATTCAAAACCTTAAACTCTTCCGGCACCCTCATATTATCAAACTGTAAGTACCCTTTCTGCCACATGTTCAGCTTACTCCTCCATCTGGAAAGACTTCACGTATACCATTGAACTGGTTTCAGGAGGTGGCTTCCACTAATTTATGTGAAGCTGACACTTCAAAAAATAGTGGAAGATGTTTTTCCATTGGGAGCCTGCTTATCGCAACAGCCAGTAGACCCTGCGTCAGGTTTTGCTCAGTGAACTCTATCCAAGCTGTTCTCATTTCCATGTAGAGGCCATTATAGAGGTGCACAAAGAGTGTCTTGGCTTTCCTGCCTTGGGATGCTATGGGAGTTTTTGTGATGACCATTTTTAGGCTTGATATCTCCAGACTTAAAGCTGCTGAGAATTGTGCCTGAGGAACTGCAGCAGTCAGGCTCATAGAGTGAAACCTTGGCCTGAAGTCAATAGGATTTACGTTTTAATGGCCTGATTATCCAGAGCTTAAAGGAACATTTTTTTTTAAGTTATTATTTGGACATAAGTTTTCAAAGTTGCCGCTCTGATGAACCTGAATTTGAGTTGTAAATCAGCACCTGCACTCCAGCCTCTGGGATTCCTTCTCAATCCCCAGTTTGTGCAGTCAGTCCACATTAATGAGGCACTCGATAACATCTTTGGCATTTCTATAAAAGAAAGCTGTTGAATGGTAACTGCAAGGATAAGTTGACATTTAGGTCAGCCTTAAAACTGACATGAGATATAGCAAATACCTGGGACTTAGAGGCAAGGGAAAACAAATCCTCTCTGCAGTTAAATAACTACCCGTGCAGCAACTGTTGACTTTAGAGTAACTTCACAGTTCCATGGATTTATTGGAGAACAGATTGGTATTATTTCATGAAAAAGCCAGCAAGAGTCCTCAGCTGTGCATCCAGCATCCTGCAGTTAAGTCCTGTTCACAAATTTGTCAAACTACTAAAGCCTAAAAATTAAACCCATTTTAATAATATCAGTGTCCTATGGTACAGAATGCAATCATGAAATACAATGATTGAGAAAAGAGGTAAGGAGGAGACCCCGGTATGTAAACATCCTTTTTGAATAGCTTTTTACATGTTTGTATAACAACTAGTGGAACAATTACTGATAACTTTCATGTCTGAGTCCAAAGCACTTCAGAAAAATTAAGTTGAACCTATTGATCTTTAGGGGATTGCCACCCATTCACTTGCTGATCTCTGAAAATAGTTTGAAATTTGTTTGTTTCAAATTATAACCCATAGAAATTCAGCTGTAAAAGAAAAAAGTTAACAGTAATGTGTCTGAAATAAAACAGAGCGGGGGTCACAGCTGGTGCTGATATGAATTCGTGTAGCTGCATTTACCTCACTGATCACTGGCAGTTTGTACCAGCTGGGATGCTGAAATGCCCTTGCAGCTCTTTGGGACCATTTTGAGTGAAAAAGAAGAGTAAATTTGTAAGTCGAGGGTAATACTCTTTTTTTTTTCCCCTCATTCTAGAATATATATAGTTTTAATATTTTTTAGATATCTGTGATGTTTTGGGATGCTTATCTTTGTTTCTGTAATTCTGTAAAAGAAGCTCCCTCTAGTGTCTAAGTTCTTTTTTATCATCTTTATCCTTGATTTGACGGAAACCAAATATACTCCACTCCACCCCAGCTAACAATGCCTTCATTTCTAAAGCTGTTGTTGCAGATCTTGGGCAAAATGGAAACTTGAAAGTCTGGAGAGTCATAAATGTGATAGGATTGTCTGGCAAATATTTCAGAAGATTATTTAAAACCTTGAAGGAAAACTGTTGGTCTATAAAAGAGATCCTTTCATAAACAAGTGAAAGATGGTACTTGAAATAAGAGATGGCTTTTCAGAAGTGGAAAGCAATTATAAATGCAAGATTCAAACAAATGCTTATTTTAAAGGTTGATATGAAAACAATAATCGGTTTAAAAGTCTTTCCTTGTTCTTCTTTATTATTCTTTTGCTAAATTTGCTTGTGTTTTTGAAGGTACCAGGTCATCAGCACACCAACGGACTTCTTCATGGTCATGGAATACGTATCTGGTGGTGAATTATTTGATTACATCTGTAAGCACGGACGTGTAAGTGCCAGTACCGTGTCAACCCAAACACTTGTGTGGGAAGAGGATGGTGTTTAGAAGCTAAACGACTGCTAAAGGGAATGCCGTTAAGGTTAAGGCCCAAAATAGAAGTTGCTTCACAGCAATCCCATCTGGAGTGTCTCGTACCCGGCTTGCACAAAAGTTGTGTGCAATTTTTGCAACGTTCTTTGATGTATTTCGATACGCAAACCAAAATATCCAAGGTAATGTGTTGCTTAGTGCAAATATTTGGAAAACTAGCATATTTTTATAATTTTAGCTATGGGTTGCCTCTCAAAACCTCCACAGTTCAACAGCAGATTTATGTTTGTGCAGGGCACTGTAGGGGGAAAGCGCTCGAGGTGGTCTTCGTCCCAGTCATTTGCCTCCCCCTTGGCTCCACGTCAGGTTTCTTGAAGCCTTTTAAGGATGTGGCATATCTGAAAAACATTTTCAAATGCCAGCAGTTCTACTGGGTATAAATCACCTGAGGCATAGGTTGAGCCCATGAAATGTGAAATGGTTACAAAAAGAATCATTAGTGTCTGCCCCATGGATATCCTTGTAGGCAGGGAATAGTCACATGGCGAGGAGATAATGGGCTGAACTGGACATCCAGAATAAAGTTTGGGTGAATAAATCAGCCAATTGTAGGTTTCCTGTCTGTACTACGAAAATCAATACATTTGCAATAAATTGGTTTAGATAGTGCCCTGGTCGATGGAGCTGACTCCCTTTGCTTTCCTATGTACAGTTCTGATATCCAGCACGTTTTATCTGGATCTTTGCAGTGTCTAATTTGGATCCATTCTGAACTTTTGAATTCAGAAACTAAATTTTTATGAAGAGGCTCTTTAGGAAGTCATCAATAAAAGTAAAAAGTAAAAGCTAAATTTGGGCTTCTTATTTCATCTCTGGGCTGTATCATTTTCAAACACTAGCATATTATAAAATGCAAAGGGGGAAATCTGCTTTATTTGCTGCTTCTGGTCACAAGCAGGCTGTGATTTTTTTTTCTCTGTACCCTGGAACGTTTTGGCTCCTTGCTAAGACAAACCTTCCCTTGCCAGCTCCACACACAGAGCAACCTTCAGGACTATTTCGCCTTGCATCCCTAGGTTGAAGAGGCAGAAGCTCGACGCCTTTTCCAGCAGATTCTCTCTGCGGTGGATTATTGCCACAGACACATGGTTGTCCACCGAGACCTGAAACCAGAGAACGTGCTGCTGGATGCACACATGAATGCAAAGATAGCCGATTTTGGTATGTGACCCCAGCAGCATTCCAGAAATGGAGCCAGTTCTGAGGCGCTTGCTGGAGCGTGTCTGTGTAGCACGCCTTACGAAACCCAGAGCCTATTTTTCTAACCACTAGCAGTTGCTTTACCTGAAAAGCCCACAGTTATAAACACCGACCTTCTTGCAAAAGCAGGGATTACTTATTGTAGGCTGCTTCTGTACTGGCATTAAGAATGGGACAGTAAAGTAATTTGCAAATCTTCACTATGTTTTAGTATAATCACCTAATATAAAGATTTAGCTAATTTATGTTTAAGACAGCCTGGGTGCAGTTAATTCCAGGGTGAGCTGGCTGCGCGTGTTTATTTTCATGTGTGCTCTCTGTGCATTTGGCCATGCGCTCTTGGCCTCACTTCATTTTACAAATGAGTATTAACAGGAGTTTTTAAGTGGCACTACTGAATGAAATTCATTGAAATAGCCGGGCTACCGTCTCAGTCCCAGTGAGTTGTTTTTAGCAGTGATAAAATCTTGAAGATTTACTAATTTCAAACCCCACGCAATTCCCATATAAAGTAAGTGCTTTGGGATGAGTTCTATCTCTTTTCCTCTGTGCTCTGGGGTTTGCAACTTAGGCAAAATTAGCCTGCAGTGAATATTGCTTGGTTGCAAGTGAAAATAACGACAACAATAATAATAATAATAATTTGCAAATCAGCTCAAAGGAGTCTTATCTAAATTATGTCAATTTCCCTCCAAATTTTCCCTTCCATTTGCTGTACCTTTCCTCCTCTGTGCAACATGAAGTCCTCTGTAGTTGGACCTTCACATCAAACATCAGTGTGTAGTAAACATATTGTTTTTAGGATTGTCCAACATGATGTCGGATGGTGAATTTCTGCGCACCAGTTGTGGTTCCCCAAATTACGCAGCCCCTGAAGTCATCTCTGGAAGGTAAGACATTCACTTTTTATCTGAGTCTGTGTGAGCACATAGTCTCTAAATTTGTTCTCGGGATCAGAAACAACTTTGTACATCTAGTAAAAGCAGCTGAGTCATTCCAGCCTGTATTTTTTGTTTGGGGGAATCTGCTGGCAAAGATCTGAACGTTTCCTTGATTTTTACATTTTTCAATAGCTGTAATAGCAAACCATGTTTTGCTGAAGACATTTAGTTTGGAGGAATCATTCACAGCAGATGTTGGCTGTTTCTGTTGCTAATTAAAGAGGGTGAAAATTACTCTTTGGGTGCAAATACTGAGGTTTCAGATGGAAAGTCTTTTCCAGGCCATCTTATTCTTTCCTCTGCCCACCTTTAGTATAAAATACAGTGTTAATGAGGAAAACTATTCACTTAGAAGACTCAGGAAGGTCTTTTGTCACTTCCCTTTTCTGTTGAACAATTGTATTGAACATATTGTTTTTCTGCTTCCTTAAGCTACAGGATTTTTCGTTCAACCACTGTAACTTTGTTTTAAATTGATGAATTGAATTGACAAACCTTCAGTGTAGTTGCATCTCTCAACATGCAACATCTGTACAACACATGGTGTGTTAGTGCATTCTGCAAGATTGAAGTGGACTTTACCATGTTGATACAGAAGTGTAGCTCTTATGTTTTACTGTCAGGAACCTGAGTCACACAGAGTATAGTTATCTCACTCCTTTTATAATATCATAGCAAGAAATACAGACTTTCATATTTTCAGTCCTTTGGTCGTTCAAGCTGCCCATCCCTTCATTATCTGCCTCAATTTTTTGATCACTTTTTACACAAGCATTAGTTTTCCTAATCCAGTGTATTTTTGCCTGTATCTTTTAAATACAGCATTTTGTTCGAAGTGTTTTAGCTGTGGTTATGATTATTTTATCACGGTTTACACCAGTGTAAATATTGGCAGAGTATCCTAGGGATTAGACCACTGTCCAAAAACTCTGTTGTAACTGCAGCTCTACATGCAAAAGCAAGTAAATCCTCATTGTTAAGGAGGGGACAAAGCTAGAAACTCTACCATGATTAAAAAAAAAAATTAATATTATTTCCAGGTGCTTTTCAATAAAGGCCAGAAGTACATTTTTTTTTCAGTTCGTATAGGAGACAAGGCATATGGCAGAATAACAAGAAGTAATTAGTCCCTTCAGGTCCCTGTATGCATGCCTTCCTGTTCCAAGGATACAGGCAACATAGCTTATTAACAAGCCACCCTGCCACATAAGCATTGCTTACAGTGGCAGTTTTATACCCCTGAACAATATGCCAAGCTGCCCCCTTCTCAAAGAGCTGCATTTCTGGAGGAGAGGCATGACCTGCTGTTCCTGCAGCGTAATGGATGCCTTGCCAGTGGGTGTGCAGTGCAGGGCTGAGCTGGTTCCTGGCACCTGCAGCCTTTGCTGGGGAGAGCACAGAAGCTGTAGAGTGTGACAGCTCAGGTTTCAGAGTCATAAAAGCGCATCTCATTTGGGCTTAGGGGTCCAATGAACTGCTGAAGCAATGTGGCTATCAGCAAAAGAATCAGGCTTCCTGTTTGTTGGCACTGGGCATGGAGGCAGAACCAAGGGTGTATCCAGGTAATGGTCCCCATTTCTGAAATGCATTTACCTTACTGTTGTCCTCGGCCTCAGCAGGGAAAGTCTGACCCTTGCACAAGAAGACCCAACGTTTGGGTGGTGTTGAGGGAACGAGCATGTGTGTGGCCAGTGCTTTTTGTACCAGTGTGTCTTCAGTGGTGCTTTTCAGCAGGAGCAACTGCAGGATGATGAGCTTTCATTTCACTCTCTGTATTTTTTTAGGATTTCACAGCTCAAGGGCAGGCATTACTTCACAAAATCTCCGTGAAAGCATTGGTTGTAGCAAAAAGACAAAGAGAAATGAAGCAAGTAGCAGCAATACCTGTATATTTGGGGTGTCCTGACTTGGTGATGCCAGGGAGCACATTAGCAGCTTGTCAGAAACAGGAGCACTTGCATACCAGCACACAGACACAGACTTCAACTGAAAATAAACACTTGGAGATATAGTATCTGCTGCTATTTAATCTTCCTTGTTGAATGATCAGAAATTGCTGGCTAAGCCCTTGGGGTGAAGGAGAAAACAGCCTCGTAGAGCTCTTGGAAACATGGGGTTTGGCTCTTTGGAGGGTGTGGTGGAGGCAGGGACATACCTGGTCCTTTTGCCACAGCTGCCCAGAGGAGCGTGGGCAGCCCATGCCAGCTCTGCCATGTCATTTCCCCCCACCCATGAGTGATTTTGACTTAGGTAGGTTTGGTTGGGGACATCTGTGTTGGCAGACCTGGGGTGGGCTGTGCCTCTGGCCCTGATGGAGCTGGCAGAGGGTAGTCCAGCTTGCCCAGCAGGACCTGCACCCTAACTAAGAGAGAAGGATAGAGGGTGACACCTTTCTCCTGCCATTGCCTTTGCACAGGCTGTATGCTGGCCCTGAGGTGGACATCTGGAGCTGTGGTGTTATCCTTTATGCCCTTCTCTGTGGCACTCTGCCTTTCGATGATGAGCACGTCCCTACCCTCTTCAAGAAGATCCGGGGAGGTGTGTTTTACATCCCGGAATACCTCAATCGCTCTGTTGCCACTCTCCTTATGCACATGCTGCAGGTTGACCCCCTCAAGCGAGCAACCATCAAGGACATCAGGTCAGCCCAGGTGGGATGGGTGGGGTGGCTGTGTTTGGAGGGTTCTGGCATACTGGAGGACAGTGGCTGTCCTGGGGGTTACCTGCTCACAGGTGGTCAGGGTTGTTGACAGAAGTAGTCAGCTAATTAAGATGGTGTTTGTCCCAGGTGACTGAAGGATCACTCCTGCATCCTTTTCTGCTGATGGGAGAGGTGTGTGCTGCTGGCTGGCAGTGGGTGATGATGAACAGAATGATGATTTTTATATATAGATTTATAAATATATATTATTTTTATGTATTTATATAAAATGTTATTTTATTGCATAATAAAGTAACCTCAGAAATCTCTTAATAATGCTTATGATAACTGCTATATCCTGCAATAATACTAAAAACTTAATATCTGTCAGCTATTTTTCATTACTTTATTTCAAGACATCCTCCTTCTGGGTACCAGCTCAGCATAAGAGTGTAATCATTGTACTTAGTTTCTGTCCAATAAGAAAGGAGAAGAAACACAAGAATTACTAACTTAATCCTTAAATATAGGAAGTAGTTTAAAATGTGATCAAATGGTTCATCTTTATATGCAGTGTAGTTTTCTTATATAGTCCATGAGTGCAGAGCCCATGAACCTTTTATCTGCATGCATCACTCTGGAAATTTAAGGTAAGGAGAACAACTGCGCACTTAGGCAGATATTTGTGCCTTCAGATATCATTGAAGGTTTGTAGCTGGTGTTAGGACTTCAGATTTCTCTTAATCTGAGTCATTTTACAAACATTCTGTAAAACTGGAACCTGACACATTTTATGAAATTTATAATGATCATTGCATCTGGCTGGTGTGCTAAGCATATATGCAAATGTTCCTGGGACTTCCAGAGTTTCTTAGGTTTTTAATGCATTTGCAATGGATGACCTTAATTTTACCCTTCCAGTATAACCAAGTAAAATGCCTCTTTTTCATAAGTCCTTAAGACTGGAGGATTTAATTACATGTTAGAGCAGTGGTGCATGTGGCAAGATTACAGCTGATATGTAAAACCTATAGACAAGTCTCTATTGCATTTAGTCACTGAATTATCATTGACTTCATTGTAAAGCAGTGGGAACCGGGTGCCTGGATAGCTTTGATGCTCTGTATCTCTCTCAGACCCATAGTAATCAAAAAGAATGAGTGTCTCATAAGTGCTGAGGTCTTAACTTCCGAGCCAGGTGAGCAAGCAGATGTGCTTGCAAAGTGTCATCAGTGTTGCAATACTGGGGGGACCGTGCAGGGCTGGGTTGAACTCCCCAGTCTGTGGCTGAGGATTAGTCTTAGCTGGACCAGGCAATACAGTTGGGGTTTATGCAGCCATCCAGTTTCTCATCCCCAAGGTTCATTTTGACCACCACCTGTCTAATGCAAAAAACACTGCTCTTATAGGAACGTAGACCTAATTTTGTTTGCCACCGCCTGTGTGGCTTAGTGGGATTTGGAGTCACCTTGCTAGGAACGCATTGCTTATTTCTCAATTAAATGCTTTAAACACCAAGACAAAGCTGCCTGAATGCTCCTGGGGAGAAATCCAGGGACTCGGTGCAGTGGTTGCTCCTGCCTGCCTTGCACAGAGCTCACGATGGATACCCTCTAACTTTCCTCAGAGAACATGAGTGGTTTAAGGAGGAGCTGCCCAGTTACCTGTTCCCAGAGGACCCTTCCTATGATGCCACTGTCATAGATGACGATGCAATTCGGGAAGTTTGTGAGAAGTTTGAATGCACAGAGTCAGAGGTGATGAATAGCCTGTACAGTGGTGACCCTCAGGACCAGCTGGCGGTGGCTTACCACCTCGTCATTGACAACAGGAGGATCATGAACCAAGCAAGTGAGTTCTACCTCGCCTCCAGCCCGCCCACCGGCTCCTTCATGGATGACAGCACCATGCACATTCCTCCTGGGGTGAAGCCGCACCCCGAGCGGATGCCACCGTTGATAGCAGACAGCCCCAAAGCACGATGTCCTTTGGATGCCCTCAACACCACAAAGCCAAAACCCTTGACTGTCAAAAAGGCCAAGTGGCACCTGGGAATCCGCAGCCAAAGCAAACCCTATGACATTATGGCCGAGGTGTACCGCGCTATGAAACAGCTGGACTTTGAGTGGAAGGTAGGGAGTGCTGGTGCTTCGGGATGGTTTTCAAGCATTGTTTTCTCACGAGCTGAATTGCTCAGGGAGGTTTGTAGGTATTATTACAGCCTCACCTGTTTCCAAATGAATGCCCACACCTTGCAGTCATCCCTGCTACTTTTCATTTATTCAAACATGCTGCATTAAGGTGCTAGCTGGGGTTCAATATCTGTGGCATTGATTTATGGTGTGAAATAAGAGTTTTGTTTCTGAATGCTCTAAACCTTTGGCTGGAAAGATGGTTCTGCCTCATTTAACAGCAGGGATAAGAGGAGCCCATCACATTGCTAATTTTAGTGGCTAATTCCTTGCAAGGTCATCTTGAGTGCTCCTGAGCAAAGTGACTCTCATTGTTTCTGCGTGGGTCCTAGCAGTCGTGTGTGCTGAAGTGGCATGATGTTCATCTTCTTAAGAGGTGCACAGGTGAGGGCAGAGGGGGCAGATGACATTTTAGTTGACAGTACTTGCTTTAGATATTTCTTGAGAGGCACACAGCATTTAATCACAATCTTTTTCGAAATCTGATTAATAAATCCCTAAATTAGCCCTTAATATTTTCTGATGAGCCTGATTCCCTAAATCTTGGTACAGTCACTGATGTGAACTGTCCTGACTCATAGCATTTTGTAGCAACCTTTTGTGTGCATCAGGAGCAAAGTAAAGAGGATTTCAGCCAAGATCTTCATCACCAGAGGAGATACCCTCCTCACTCAAGGTCCCAAGCATTGTACAATGTGAACATCATTGCGCCACTTTTTCAAAGCCTCCTATCTCTTCCTTATTTTTGATAATATTATGTATTTAAAGCCACACAGTGCCTGAAAACATGATTTCAGGAGATGGACTGTCTGCAGGTGCATATGCCTACACCAACCAGATATGTTAGCTGCATGGTTTTAGAGAGAGTGAACAATCCTGATATATTTCTGGTACAGTGTCACAAACCAAGTCAGCCCAATGTATCCACGTAGGCAGTGGAGCTTATTTTGTACAAGGAGATTTCATAATAGTCTTTCCCACTCTAAGAATAACTTCAGACGTGATTCTTCATCAAAATAGCTTTCCCATCCGTGCAATTGTTTCATAAGCATAGCACAGTGAAAAGATCTCATTGCAAATGAGATGCAGCAGATTGTGGGGTGTGAAGCAGCAAGAGAAAATATAGCTCAGGGCTGGTTCACAAATACTGAATTTAGCTGTGCTGATTGGAGAGGTTACTTTCCCCAACTGATGTGCTCTGGTTTCACAGGCACAGTCCTCCTATGCTGGTCTACTAGTGGACATTTTGTCTCATATGGCTGTTGCTGCTGGTGAGGGAGGAGCAAACTTCAGTTTCATGCATGGCAGCTAGGTCGTGGCAGCTTCGTTTGCCAGCAGCAGGTGAATCAAAACCCTAAGAAGCATTCTTAAAGATAGGAGGAAGTCGTATATCAAGCCATTTGCTTAGTTTTATAGACATTGTTCTTTCTAGAAATGGTGTTTGTCTCAGAAGTGTTTTGCTAGTATTTAGAAAAAAATAAGGAAAGAAATGTTTTTGTTACTACCTTGAATCTTGCCCCTGAAAGCAGGTTTCCTATTGCAGGTTGTGAACTCCTACCATCTCAGAGTGCGCCGCAAGAACCCAGTGACGGGCAATTATGTGAAGATGAGCCTGCAGCTCTACCAGGTTGACAACCGGAGCTATCTCTTGGACTTCAAAAGTATTGATGGTAAGGAGGAAGTGGTGTAACACAAGATGTAAAAACACATAAAACATCAAGTTTAAAAAAGAGTAAAATTAAATCATTCTTTTCATTTCAAAATTCTTTCAAGGAGCTGTTTCAAGTCAGCAAAAGCCCTTGTGGTCCATTACTAGGTCCTTACCAAACATGCGTTGTAGATCCCAAACTAATGCCACTTTTTTTTTTTTCATTTTTTTTCGTATTATATAAGATGAAGTGATGGAGCAGAGGTCTGGCTCATCCACACCGCAGCGCTCCTGCTCTGCTGCTGGCTTGCAGCGACCGAGGCTGAGCATCGATGCCGCTGCGGCTGCCGAGTGCCAGTCGCTGATGGGCTCTCTGAGCGGCTCCTTTGTCGGCAGCATCCCCTCGGTGGCGCCGCGCCTGGGGAGCCACACCATGGACTTCTTCGAGATGTGTGCCAGCCTGATCATGGCCCTGGCTCGCTGATGGGCAGCACCAAGGCACCAGTCCCTCCGCACACGGTACTGCACTGTGAGGATTTGGTCGTACTTGTCTGTTCCTTGTTTCTTCTGCTTCGTTCCTCCTCCACCCCTCACTACTCCATAGCCTATGACACAGAGCCAGTTCCAGATTCAAAACGTACTCCTTTCTAACCAGGCACTGAGAAAATTAAGAATAACTTTATTTCCCTCATTATACCCTGGTGAAATATATCCAATACCCTTTTTTTCCTAGTAAACTGAATGAGAAATATTGGCATGGCTGGCAAGCAATTTTTGGAAAACACCTGCCCCCGGTCCATCCTGAGTTAGCGGAGCCACAGCCAAACTTTCTGCGGTGTAGGTAGCATGCAGTGAGGTTGCTGTTGTGTCCCTTTTGCTATGCAAAGCAGGGCTAGGGTGGACTGAGCCAGGTCAGAGGGGTTGACCAGGAGTTATGTGAAACAGAGCAGAGGGGTAATGAAGTAGCTCTGTGGCATTTGCACCAAGGTTCCAGCGGGGCTGCTGGCCTCTGGTAGCCTTTCTTCCTAAAATTAGCAGCTGCATAGATGCTTCTGCATTAGTGCAATATGCTGTCCCTCCCCTCTGGCTTTTTTTCCCCCTGTTAAAGACAGGGAGGGGAAGGTGGGATTTGCAAAGGTCCTGTTGCAAACCTGCCATGGGCGAGCATCCGCGTGTCAAGTCTTTGCATAGGAGTGTCCCATAAGATGCTTTATTTCTTCTTCCTGAAAGCCTCAGACAGTACTGACCTGCTCAACACGTTCAAAGGTGAAGGCTGCTTGCCTTTTTTCCAGCTCTTAACATCGCTCCCTTCCAACCTGCTCACCCTCCCCTGCTGCATCGCCAGCTCCAGGGACTGAATCCCAAGCAGGATTCGGATGGGCCACCGATGGAGGGCAGGATGCCAGTGAGCCAGCAGAAAACCCAGCACCTCGCACAAAGTTGTGGATCATCAACTGCCGGACAACGGCCAGCAGCATCGTGCAGCTCCAAAGCATTTGCCTCTCACCTTTCCCCTAGGAAGCCTTGGCCTGTTGTCACCACCCTAAAATTGCTGCCAAATCTGCCATCCCTGCCTTTTCTGCTTCAGCTTTGTGCTGCTGGAGACTCAAATTTCATGCCAAAGGGCTCTCCTGTCCCACTGCTGCTCGCTGGACTGGGACCTTCACCACTCCGCTGATAAGGCAGGGAAATGTGATTTCTGAGTTTTACTGTTTCTTTACTGCTGGCAATCTGAAGGATAGGATTTTATTTTTTAAGAAAAACTACAGGGATTTTTAAAGTTAAATTCTTGTTATTCAAGGGAAAACTCTAAAGTATGTGTGGCTTCTTTGTTTAAAAGAGTTATTATTCTTGATTACATAGGCTTGATCTAACAGGCAGCGTTGGCATCACTATGGTATTTAATCCATTTACTTGATTGAAAAGGAACATAATAGTCTAATCAGTCCAGGACCTAATGCTTTGCCAAAAACATCCTGGGTGGGTTTTTCTTTGTTTTTTTGTTTGTTTGATTTTTTTAAGAAACAAAGCAAAGAAGAACTTGAGCAACATTGCTTGTCCCAGGTATGTGGTCATTCAACTTTAAAAAATATTTAATTCATCTTTTTGATAGCTTCTTATGACCCATTGAGGTTTTTTGCTAGTTTTTTTGGTAACAGTTGCACTTTAATTTATACTTTCTTCAAGTTTCTATGAGAAGCAAGGTTGAGAATGACACATGAAGCCTTTTGTATTAATCATTTTAGGTATTGAAGACAAATACGGGATATTTTTGCATCTACTGACAGTTAAGTGGACATTTTCAGCTTGAAGTCCCTTTTTCTAAAAAAAACCAAAATTGCCTTACTTTTGTTACAGATTATGCTTGGATTCTCACTAATATGACTCCAGTTTTTCCCGCAGCTGCACAAAGTACAAAGCTTCCAAAAAAAAAAAGTATCAATTTTGCTGTTAAGTTCTCATACACTAAATCCAATGCAGCAGTGGCTGGATTACAAACCATTTTGTTTTTAAAAGAAACACTGGAAATATTTGTAGTACTCCTAGGTTTTGTAATGAGTTTTTTATTATATTATCTTTATTAAAATAAACACTTTAGGGTGGAGGATGGCTTTGGTAATGTGCCTGGTGGCTGTCAGAAGTTGTGTGTCTCCAGTGCTGGAGTGTGAGCATGTCATACCTGGCGAGGATGGAGAATCCAGACTCCTGTGTGCAAAAAATAAACCACTCCAGAGCCAAAGCCAAGAAGGACCCAGCTCTTCAGCAGCTTTCAGATTAGTGCTGACACCCAAGCAAATGCTGAGCAAACAGTCCTAGATGATTTTGGGTGCTGGAGATAAACCCCTCTGGAAAGGAGCAGGAGAGGGCAGCTGAGTGGCTGTAGGGATAGACATTAATTTCCATCCAGGAAAGAGTTATGAGTGTTCATACCCCCACTGTTAAATGTATTTGAAGTGTAAAAGGCTGTTTAAATCACTGCTCACAACTGAGCGTCTTGCCAAGTTGCTTGTCCTGGAAACACCTGAAGCCCAGCTGATGAGGGGCTGGCTCGTTACATATAACCTGTGGCTCAGAAGCATGTAGATGCCTTAAAATGACAATCATCCTCTTGGATTTCCTTTCCAGCAGAACTAACAGTATTAGATGGCAGCAAATGCCTTTGGGAGGAAATACTTCCTGGAGGCAGGTGGGATTTCTAGGTGGTAGAATAAGCCCTTGGCATCTTCTCAGACCCATGCAAACATTAGCTTATATATGGATCTGCAAAACCAGTCCTGCTTAGAATGCAGTGAGAGTGGCTCAATTTTCCATATGGAGAGACGCAAAGAGATGAAGCAACTTTCCTGCCTCGATGTCAGCAGAGGCAGTGGAACAAGTAGGACCAATGGAATTACCTCCACAGTGAACATGTTGGATTAAGCTGTCCAATAGAGCTTTGCTCAAATCCTCCCTACCCATTTTGAGATAGTCTGAGAAGTTTCACTTTTTTTTTTGTTTTACCTTCAAATAGGCTGTTTTCTGTTTCCTGGCTGCAGAAAAGCTGCTGACCTCTAGTTACATTTTCCAGAGGAAAAGTTTAACTTTTACACTGTTACGCTGTGGTCAGGTTTTTTTGAGTTATGCTGGTACATGCACGAACATCAGGAAAAACAGGGTAGACTTATTTGAACTATAGAAACTTGAATTACTCCAAGTGCAATTCTTCAGAAGCCACTGAACGGCTGTGCTTTGCAAGCACAAGCTCACCAAAACTTGCTTCAGCCCAAGGGGGGGGGGAGAGAAAATACAAAGGATATAGAGTTCAGCTAGGCTCCAGAATTAACCTCCAGCTCCTGGATGTGTTAATTCAGAAATAGCTTGTACTGTAGTAGTTGACAAATGTATGTGCATATTCTATATGTATACATATATATTAAAAAAAAAACAGGTATCATCCCTGTCACTGGCCTCTCAGGTTTATTTCCTTGGCAGGGTAGGTGTGTGCCCTGGACATCTTCCATCCCACACAGTAATCCCAGCATTGAGAGAGGACCGAGAGAAAGGGGATGATAGTTTTACACCCACTTCTAGGTAAAGCCCATGAGTAGCTTAGCTGACCCTGTCGGACCTCGCGCACCCGCCCCAGCCAAAGCCCTGGGGCAGGTGGGGTTTGGGGCAGTTTTATTTTCAGAGTCAGAGCTGAGCAGGTGAAGGCAGCAGGACTTTTTTTTTTTTTCTGTTAATGGGTCAGAAATGTATTCTGTGTGTGCATCCAGTTTAACATTTCATAAGATGTGTAGAAGCACAGGGTAGTGTTGTAAAAAATGAAGCAACTGGTTAATATCTGTTGTATATACATTTTTTTGTGTGATTATAATGCCATTCATATTGGAATAGAGGAAGTTCAAACAAACAAAATAACCATTCTGTCTACTCCTTTTCGGTTTACTCTTCTTTACCATCAGTGATCTTGTGTGCAGTTACATAGAAGGGAGAGAGACCTATACATGGGACATGAAATTGTGCCTTCAATATACATCAATCAGTCAGGACTGCTGGAAGTCTCAGCTTTATTTTAGGAGGCGCACAAATCCCCCAGCTTATATAGGATCCCACCAGTGAGACATGCAGGCCATGTTTCTAAATACTTGAAGTACCATTTGTTGTGCAATTATTTAGCTTCACGCTTATTAGCTGAGAGGAGAGGGTGAAGAATTATCGCACATCCATCCCTTCAGATGTACTAAACAAACCCTCGCTCCACAACCTCCTGCAGTGTTTTACTGGAAAGTTTTAGGATCCATTTGTGTTTCAGGTGTATGATGTACCTACTAGAGTCAGCTTTCTTAAGGTCTTTCTTACTTTGGTATGGGCTTTCCATTTAGTGCTTTGCTTTGGCTTCCTTAGCCCTTCCCATATATATTCCTTTTCGTAATTCACTTCTTACAAAAAAAAAAGCAACAGCTTCTTATAATTCTGAATTTCCAGACTGCCTCCTGGACATGGAGTTAAGGATTCATTCAGAGGTACCTCACTCCCGTGCCTGAGAGATGAACTAGTTTTCAGAATTCCCACATTGTACCTATTGACCAAACACTGACTTTTGCTGAGAGCAAACCTGGTGTTACATGTATTTGATGCACATAGCTTTGCTCGTTTTGATCATCAAAGTAAGGAGAACTGGACGGTCAATCAGAGCTCTGTCTGCAAAGCACGAATACACTTCTGGTGTTAGAACAAGCCTGTTTTCAACAAAAGCCTCGGAATTCCTGCTGAAGCTGCCTTAATTTAAAAATCAAAGATTATTTGTAAGATTCATCTCATGGGTTTTTTCAAGTTTTGAGATCGTTTATTTATCCTCATCTTAAGAAGCTGTGAAGTAGATACTGTAGACATGGTGATATTTATTCTTGTTGCTGAAAGCATGTTCATGTGTTCTGTATCATGTTGTATTCACATTTTGTACCTCAATACATTTGGTTTTTTTTCTTTTAGAGCACAAAGCAAAACTGAATCCCAAGGATAACTGTACTGCCTGTGGCCCAGCATCTCTGGGCAGACAAAATTCAGCTGTATGAGAGAGAGATTAACTGGATTAGTCCATTGCAATTTTTTGTTCGTATTATAAGGACTATTTATGATATTATGTATTTATGACTTCTAAAATAATAAATATTAAAAAGCTCTGAGTGTAAGCATCCCTTCAAACATATTAACATGAAGCTCAGAAAAATATTGAGCTCTATAAATACTCCATCCTTCTGGGCATTTTATATTTTGTTAGCTGATGGATTGGAGAAGGTTTTGTTTTTAAATAAATGCTTTAGTACTTTCTGGGCGTAGCTGTTATGGAAGGGCACAGAGCCTAGGTTCAGTTTTGTCCTTTGTGCAAGTTAACTGTGCATTTGATAATCACGAGAAAGCCTTTTACCTTCCATTTATGGTGTGGAAAGTGTTTCTCAGTGTATTGCACTGCATGTGATAGCTGTCTCTATGGTTGACATTTGCACTTTAATAAACTCAGAGATGAAAAGAGACAAGAGCAACAAATCCTCGAAACTTACTTATTGCGCAGGCCCTTTTTGCAGGCTGGGATTGGCTGGTAGAGTTTCCTTCTGGAGATGCTCTCAGCACATCCCGTCTATGGGGGGCCATGGGTGCCCCCAGAGCTTGGGAGTATGAAGAGGCAAGGAGGGGCATTAAAATATATACATGAATAACAGAAAAACAGCTCAACAAGCCAGAATACATGCCATGAGCCAGACACAAAGGTTTTATTGTGTGTTAACATGCATCCAGGACTGCTGATGGAACTGTGCTGACTCAGATATTCAACTCCTAATGCAAAAACATGGAGAGAAGAATTTTAAAGCTATTGTGCAAAAATAACCCTTCATTGCAGGAAAGGCACCTGAGGCACTCAGTTCTCCCTCAGATTCAATAAGTCAAAACAGTTATCAGGTTGATCTCCATTTTGAAAAGGAACGTGGAGGAAGAGGGATTAACATTCACATGAGGATTACTTCAAGTTTTGATGTGTTAGTAAGGCTATGAAAAAAGAGGAAGAATTTAATTTTCTGACCAATATCTTGACCTAAATATAGCCAACCTCTGGTTTAATTGAGGAAATCTTAAGTTGCTATATGTAAAGTGTTAGTGCAGTGGCTTGAGTCATCCCGTATCAAGCACTTTCCTCCTGTACACGCGTTGGAATCTCTTCATGGAGAAAAACTGTTTAAAAGTGCATTGCAAGGCATCTTTGCATTAAGTCAGCTGTCAACACCGGTGCAGAAGTTTGGTTTTGCATTGAGTTGGGTCACAGCCCGAGGAGGATTGTGCATAATTGCACCAGGAACAGGGCCCAATCATGTATAGCACAGGATAGATGAGGAGATGGTTTTTTTTTTAAAAACTTAATTTTAAAAGAAGAAAAGATGTTAAATAATTTCCTTAGGAGACAAAAAAAGAGCTAGCACATCTGGCTAAGACAAGATTTGCCTATAGTGCGATTAATAGACTTCAGGAATCGTGAGCTAGTACTGGATAGGGAAGAGGATGAAGAAGGAGTCGAGGAAGGGGATGATATTGTCACAAGATCACCATTAACAAAAAAAAACCCACAAAAAAACCCACCTCCAGGTAAACTGTCTCCACAATTTTCATCAGGACAACTCCTTGTTAAGGTTGTAGGTGAAAGACGTGGCTCATGTCCCAGTCTGCTCTGAAGCCAAACAATCTCTTCAGCTCCCTGAACTCTCCATCTCCGCTAGAGAAGTCTAAATATTTGGGCTGGCAAGGCTGCAAAGCTGCGCATGCTTAGAGAGGTTTGTTTTATTTATTTTATATTGAAAGGATGGCTACAGGCCAATGCACTTAATAGTAACCACATGGTAAAATAAATAAGAATGCCTGTATGGTCTTAAAAGTAAATGTTAAATATTTGCTCTGTTTTTCTGATGTCTTCTATGCCAGCTTTGAAATGGCTGTGTGGCAAACAGCACTTTTATTTTGCTCTGTTTTCTTAAGCCTGGAACACTTAATAATTTCTAATTAAACCATCTACATTTTTTAGGATATTTATGAGCAAAGTGATATGGGCTCTTAACGTGCCTGGGAGCTGCACACTAGAGTCATATTTAAAAGTCTTTTTTTTTTCTTCCAAAGCCATCCACGTTTTTCTGCTTTTCAAAAGGTATCCACTGGATAATCCACGGAGAAGCCATTATTAATTTATATTTCTCTTCCTACATTTAGGAGCATTTTTCTTAAAATAAGCAATCATCATCCTCCAGGCCCACAGTGGAGAATAGCCTGAACACAGAGGCAACTGTTGGGTAACTGCCTGCTGCTGCCCATCGGGGGAAGTCAGAAGTCAGCCTTTGCATATCTGAGATGCCAAAGTTAGCTTATAAAAATAAAGTAAATTTTGACTGAATGCTTTATTTACTCTTTTTAAAAGTTTTTTGGAAAGAAATGAGTCAATTTTGCCACTATTTTATATATTTAACCCAGCAAGAGTGGAGATACATACTTTTTGTCCCAGTCCTTTTGTCAAGACCAAAACCAGTCCAAATTTATATGGTCTGCTTTTTAAAGAGAAAATCTTTTTGAGAGTCTTGCAATTCCGGCACCTAAACCAGACAGTAACGAGTCAGACAAGGAGCAACTAAACTGTTATATTCTGCACAATTTTTTTCATGCAAATACAGAAATGTTATTGCCATTTCAGAGCTGACCAACAAGGCGCTTCCAAAAGTGAGAAACACTTAAATTAACTAATGCTGAGATAATTCCTGAAGATATGGTCTAAACAGCAGACAAAAAGAGGAAATATCTCTTGCACATTTAACAGTGTTAAAAAAACCAAACAAACTTTGTTTATGTTTGTATTGGCTCTCCAAAGTTGACCAATGTGGACTCTCGCATATGTGGGAAGGACAAAAGAGACCTTCAGGGATGCTCCAGGGGACAGCAGCTCTTGAGGCAGTTAGTACTGTCTGTCTCAAAAAAAAAAGAAAGTTTCACAGCAATGGGCAGCTGGGCAACAGGAGGTTCATTTGTATCAATTATGCATGAGCATGCAAGGAAATGATATTGCAGCAGGAGATTTTAGGGTGTGTTTTGGCAAGGCAATGCACACCGAGTGGCTCATATTTGCCGCAGATGTCAATTAATATGGCATATCTGTAGGCAGTCAAGAATCCCCAATTTATACAAGTCAGGACTGGATGGGGCTTTTTTTTTTTTTTGCTGTAGTTGGACTGGAAAGCTGTCTAACCAGGAGAATAGCAGACTAAAACTGGAAATACCCATTCAATATTTAATACTGTCTATTTATATTAAACTTCCCTTGCCTTCATAAGTTTTAAGTACATTTCTCCAGATCTCAGATATCTATACACAGGGAGGAGAGGAAAATATGCATCATCATAAATAAAATCTGGGTTTACCTGAAGTTCAAGTGCTCCGCTGGAACACACCCATCTGAGAAAAAAAACGTAGTAAATTAGTGAATTCCTGAGCAAATGAAAGTGCAGTGGATAAGCACAAAGAACATACTGTTGCTTGCAAAGCTGATTTGCCCCTCAAAACTGGATTGAAAAGTGACTTTCTGCAAACTTACATCTGCCCTCTGAATTGCGGCAAATCACCACGTTGCCCTCCGTGACATCGATAATGTCCAGCTGCTCTCCAGCTGTGACCAGGAGATCAGCTCTACTCTTACTGGGGACCGAGCACTTGGCAGTGGCTGTGTTGATGACACTGATCGCCTTGTCATACTGTGAAGAAGAAATCAGAGGAAGAGATATTCTACGCTCATGTGCAAAGTCTTTAAGGGCAGTGGGGAGGGATGGAGACAACAAATTGAAGCATGGCTGCGAGTCTTTACTTGGGCTGAAGAAGGGGAAAACCTCCCAGCAACACCCCTGATGAAGATCCCAGATTAGAGAAGAAAGCACAGGTCAGTTGGACATTCGTCCCAGCATAGATAGTAACCAAAACCTTTCCACTCTTGAAAGAGTTACGTACCATAAACGTTTCTCTAAAAAACTCTTCTTTTTCCATCTTTTTGCTTTTTTCTGCATTGCTCTTCTTGAATTTGAAGATACTTCTGCATAGAGAGAAGGAGAAGAGACACAAGCACTTTTGAACTCCATTTAGGTAAACCCTAGCACATTGGGAAATGCAACCCAAAGCTTGACTCTGGCCTTGTCTACAATGAACTCTTAGAGGAGCAGGAGTATGCTGTTCACATCACTGTTTTTCATGAAAGGGTGACTAGGCAACTTGAATCTGTATGTAAGCACAGCGAACCATTTTGCCTCTCTGTTTGGAATAACAGTTTTCTAAGTAGCGTGGGAACAAACAAACTCTCTATCGAGTGTTTGTGTTTTTATAGAATTCAACAATTCACTTCCCCCTAGCAATTTGTCTTCTGGTTTTATTTATATTTAAACATAAAGTGTCCCCAGATAGCTCTCATCCTGAGACAATTGTAGAAGTGGGTCTTGACACAGCTCTGCAGATTTTTGTTGGTTTTTTTAGTGCATAGAGGAGACAGTCACCCCAGCACACGTTTATATGGCATTGTAAAGAGAAAAAAAGCTCTTATAACTGTCTTAAGAGGAACTATGACCATGCTTGGGCATTCCCTGGGTATGGAGATGCCACTCTTTCTGGTTTTTACATGGAATTCCAGCTGTGGCATTCATTTAAAACTAAGACAGGAAAAAAAAAAACAAACAAGCAATTAAAAAAACCCCACCCACCTGCAACAATTTATTCACCCTTGGCTAACCTGCACACACTTATAATTAAGAGGAGAGGAAACAAGAGCTGAAATTAGGGAATTTTAAGCTCTAAAGAGATTCCTCTGGCAGTCTCAGCTTGCAGGACCTGAAATCCCTAAGGGATGGATGAAATCACAACAGCTTCCTGATACTCTGTAAAATTATATGCATGACTTCACACAACAAAATAAGCAGTGTTTGAGCAATCCCATGCAGGAACTCTGTGGTGAGAACCCAGAAAATACATCTCTGATTTGCATTTACTAGTAACTCCTAGGTACTGGGTCATTAAAAACCTCTCTACAATGCACATTCTTCTGATCTAAAAGGGAAATGAAATTTCTTACTTCCATGTGAATTTTCACAGCACCCATAACACAAAGTTTTATTTTTGCTTTTGCGGACAAATGGTACAACAAGAGGCAATGCAATTAATCCAACTGGAAAAAGAAGACTCAAGAAATCAATGCTTTAAGATAAGGGCAAGAGGAACAAATAGGCAATTACTACACTGTGTACAAGTCTTCTAAATACGGCGCTCTTACCGTAACAGCAATAGCTGACCAAGAGATATCAAATATTTAATCAAGGCACAATTAAAGAATGAGTCTGAGCACAGCAGAAAAGCAGTCAAATGTATAGGAACTAACACCTTTTTGTCTTGGCTATGTGGGAAGACATGATACAATTTCAGGATGAGACCCTCGGAGTATGCTTTGCCCTCAAGATATTTGCTGCAAAGTTTGCTGAAAGTTGGGTTCAAAGGGAAAGGACCCTAGATAGAGCAGCAGCCAAACACAAAATATTGTACGATTGGGGCAGCCCACTCCTGCAAATGAGTCAAGAGATGTGCATAAAAAGCTAGACAGCATTTGAAAACATAGAATAAAATCAATACCTTTCCACATCATTGCTGGTTTTCTTTTGGTCTTTATCATCTTTTGACATTAGAAATTTTGGCATCCAGGTTTTGTACTTGTTGTCCTTCTCCCTGAGGAAAAGAGTCACACAGAAATTCAAGTTTTTTCCAGTAGACCATGCCCTCTCCCCAAGCCCGTGTACCTACAAAGTCATGATTTTTCTGCCTGTCCCTCCCCACCCCCCAACAACACTGAAATGCAAATACTTGCTGTGATTTATACCAGCATGCACTGCTGCCATAATTATCTGGCAGCAAGACATCAAGACATGCTGTTCCTATTAAAAGTAATTTTTCTGACAAGGAACTTGCCAGGATGGGGCTGATTATCAGGTCTGGGGTGCCACAGTTTTCCTTCCTTAGGTAAACCATATGAATTTTCATGTGTTTCAGGGAGCAGCTCTCTTCTTTTCACATCTCTGGCATTAACTAGGTAACATTAAAGAAACGTTTTGTGGGATGCTCCTTGCCAAATTAAACAGACATGAAGAGGGCACCTGGGCTGCCTCCAGAGAACTGAGTGCCAACCAGCCCATGACCCTTCATGGCTTACAGTACCGCAGGTTTCTCAAGGCACAGGTCTGTGCCAAGAGGAGCATCTCCTTGGCCCAAGGCCAGCCCCAGGAGAGAGCACCCTCCTCACCTCAGTTCTCTCTGTCCCACCTGGACATCATCATACACCATGTCCTCCTGGGAAACAGCCACTGTCAACCAAAATGCAGCAGAGAAAATTATTAGATGTAATTCTCAGGCTGGTACTCAAATCAATGTATTGCAAAGGAGAATTGGGGCTGCTGCTAGTCGCTCAACCCAAAGGGGCCAAGACAACCCAAAAGAAAGGTCCTTAGGGCTCCAAATCCCAGAAAAAACTCCCACACAAGGCAGGATCCTTGGGTTCGTTACATGGGTTTGTGGGGAATTTTTAAATGGGTTTGTCTGTCCAGCTACAGGGATGGCACAGGAGCAGCAGCAAAGCCTCAGCTTCCCATTGCAGCCAGTCCAGGCAGTGTTTCCGTCCTGAGGAAATGGGTGCATTCACTTCAGCACCTTCTCAAGACTTGAATAGTTTGGATGGGTTTTGTGTCCACCCACATTTACATGAGTATGAATTTGTCCCTCCAGCAGATAGTGAAAGGTGGCATTACAGAGAGCTGCCAGAGCACAGGTGGTTGTTAAACACCACCAGCAGCCTGTAAGCAGCACCTCAGCATGGACTGCTTCATGTGTTGCCTCCCTAAGTGTATTCAGATCTGCAGGAGGAATGCTGCTCTTTGAAGAACAAACCCCAGAAATGAGCAAAAGACCCACCATCAATGAAGCACAACAAAGTCAGCACTGCCACATTATATGATTTTCAGAGAGGCACAAGGCATAAAGTTGTTTTCCAGTGTGCAATACATTTGCCTCTTCAAACACACATAAATACCCAAGAGTCAGATACATGTATATTGCTTACCTAGATTTGGTACTGAAATTGAAAACAATCTGTGGATAGAAAGAGGGTTTTAGAAATAAGTGTGCATGTCAGCATCGTCAAAAAAAAAAGTGCACTGACAAAACAACAGTGCTGACTGCTTAAGCAATGGGGGCAGGTCTAGGAGCATAGACCCCCTGACAGCAACTGCATTTGCCAGAATTACATCCCTTGCTAAATAAGCATCTCCATCCTCTGGTAGCAACAAGAGCCATATGTTCACTAAGGAGGTTACGAAAAGCCTACCTTGCATCCAAAGAACAGTCCAAATCTGCATAACACCCTCCTCCTTCCCACTCCCACACTCCTTTAGCTTGATGGAGAGTTGGTGACTGTAGTCAGTAGTAATTCCGTCCTCGTAGTCTGCCAATATCATGAGTTGCCCAGGAATTTAAGTGACAATGACTGCAGGTATCTAAGATGCTTGTGGGTGCTTTAAAGTTTCTTTGTGACAGGAGAACAGTGTGAAACCTGGAATCTGCTTCCTGATAATTGTATTTAGCAGTAACGCAGGAAGGAGCTAATGACATGGCAGACCAGCTAATGTGAAAAGACTTTAAAATAAAACAAATCTTATTCAGACAAAAGAGGAAAGGGTTAATCTGGAATTTCCAATAAATTTCCAAAGACTTTTTTTTTTCCAAAAAATAGGTGCATAGGGTAAAACACACTCTGGCAGTGGTGGAGGAAGGGTTTTGCAGGCAACTACTGTGCACTTGAGGAAAAGGCATTTTCTGTGGAACTTAACCAGAGTTTTGAACATTAAGAGTACCCTAAAGGCACTATGGAAAAGTTATACAATATCCTCTACCCTAACTTGTCAAACTACAGGCTCAGCAGCAAACTTCAGCAGATGCTGTTGCCAGCTTGACTATAAATGGTACTTGGAATTAAAAAAATCAGCCTTTAAGAGCCACATCAGCAAGATGTTGCCTAATGCTGGCCCACAGGTCTAGGCAGCAGGTATCACATTTCGACATTCAGGTAGGTAGCAGAACAATCAGAAAGGTACCCAAGGGAGCAGAATGCCTGTGAAAACTTGGACACTGCTGTAGAACCAACTCCTGTAGATTCAGAGACTTTGGAGAAGCTGCAGAGATGGACCACAGCCCACATCTGCTGTAGCAGCCCCTAATGAGTTGACAGAAACACTCTTGGCATAACTTTCCCAATAAAGCTGTATTCCTCCCTCCTAGACCTCCTGCTCTCAAATTATGGCAAATACAAATGTTTAGGTTTGGAAGGGGACAACTAGCATTTTCTTACCTTAAGTTTTCCTTCAGTCTAGTGTTATTCATCTTCAACTTTTCTATCTTAAACAAGTTTCCAAATCTCTTTTCTTTTTCTGTTCTGTCCAAAAGAGAATTAGATTTTAAATTAAAGAGCCACTAGGCACTGAAGTATGTGAAAGCTGCAATAGTCACAGCCCCAGAGATCCTGAAGCAGGTAAAGGAAGTTCACCAGACCATAGACTATTCAGCAGGAGGCTTTAATCCTTAACAGCATCCTGTGGATTAATGATGGATTCAACAGGATAGGCACTATCACAGCAAAAAGGTACTTGGACTTACCAAGTCCAAGCTCAAATCTTTGCTTAGTTTTAAACTTTTCTGTATTAACTGAAACTGTCCTCCTCTGACCCAACACTACAGAATGATCTGGGTTTATTTGGAGTAAAAGTTCCTGTTGAAAGGGACAAAAATGCCCCAGAAGCATGCAGTGCACATTAAAGGAGTACATCATATGTTCTTCACATATTTCTGTCGTGCGTGCTCTTGAGAAGGATGTTCCACTACACACACCTCACTCTGAAGGTTTTGAGGGGCTGCAAAGCTGCACAGAAATTTTCTAGTAAAGTATCTGTGAACAGCAAAGACCCTCACACGGGGGACATTATCCATGCACAAGTACTATTAATAATACTTTATGTCTATCAGCACACCTAATCCTGCATGTGAGATCAACAGAAATATTATGTAAAGACTGACTTGGGGATTAAGACGCTGACCTCTGAACCCCATGAATTTGGCTCCAACCCTAGCTTTGTCATTGTATTCCCTTGCAAACCCAGCAAGATGCATGGCTTCTCTGTGAATTAGCAATAGAATTTAATTTCTGCTACTGTTCAGCACCCAAGTGCAGAGGGGTGCAAATGAGGCAGATGTGGGCTTCCTGGTGGCTGGGGGACAGGCATGGTCAGTCCCAGAGCCAGATGCATACGCCAGCACACTGCCCTCTGTCTGGAGAGGTTTGTGCACCTCCACCACACAACTCCCTGGACAATTCACAGGGAAATTACACTTTCACCCTTTAATAACTGCTCAGTCACCTCCAGGGTTTCAGGTTTTCCATACCTTTCCCTCTTTGACACACACAGGCTTTACATGCACGCGTAAGCTAGACTTGAATCCAGATGCAAGCTAGCATGAGTATCACATCCGTAAGGGAAAAGCAGAGGTACCGCAACACCTTATTATCCCTCCCACACTGCTCTTTAGAAGAGAGCCCACCAGATGTGCTCGAAGCAACTGTGTGCAGCATATATGCTGCTCCCAAAGGCTGTCTCCATTTCTTACAAAGGGATGCAGAAAATTTTTTACTACATGAGGGTAGGGAACCACACAAAGTTAATATGTGAAAACACAACTAACTTCATGTTTCACCTCTTAATCCATTTGGGAAGCCCAAGCAATGAATAAACCTGAGGCTGCAAAACGCATTGCTTTACAATGCACCCTGTGGAAGCAAAAATCTTGAGAGGTGATATAAAAAAGAGCGGGTTGCAAGTTAGTTACAGCATGTCAGCCTGGGCTCCTCTCAGCTTTGCAGCCTTCTGAGATATGAAATATGAGCATTTTGTCCCTTTTTATGAGAACAATGTCCCCATTTGTCCCTTGAGCATTACCTCTTCTGGCACACAAAGAAAGGTCCCATTTCTCAGCTATAGCTGAGCAAAGCTTTAGATCAAGAGACGGACAGCAATACTGTCTTGTATGTTTTATGCGAGCAGAGGTCTGTAAGGGGAGTATTTCTGGTGGATGGAGAATGTTACAGGCTTTACTAGAAAGGCTCACTGCTTAGGGATTTAATTGTGGTAACTAATTTTTGCTCCCTAAGTGTCAGCCAAAGGGGAAAGAGGGAGAAAGAGGGGGAAGAAGTCATACAACAACTTTACAACATGTTTCTGCACTTACATTGGGAATAAAAAAGGCTTCCAGGCAGTTCCTGGCATGTGAAATCAAGGAACTATAATCAGTATTTCAAAATACAGGCTAAGAAATTGCAGCTTACTCTGTTTTTGCTGGGTTATCACCCCCAATCTCAACATCTTCATATGTTTCTTCGTAGCTGTTTCCTGAAACTTAAACCAAGGCATGCCATTATCACAAACCACGTTCAGTAGTGATGAGGTGGTGTTTGCTGGACAAATTGCACCCAGGCCATTACATTTTACTTTTACAGAGACTTCAAGGTTGCTCAAATTAATTCCACGCTAGACACATGTATTTCTCTACACTGGTTTTAATGGGGATTTAGAGAAACCAAGCCAGAAGGAGGTACTGTAGATATTGAAAGTTAAGTAAAGCTATTCACATAATTTTCCAGGGGCCAGCCCAAGTTAAAAACAGCTCCCATTCAAGCTTCCCCATGTGCTTCACTTACTGCTGGCTGAAGCCAATAAATTTGAGGCATCTGACTCTTGGCTGCTAAAAGACAGAAATATTACATGGGCGTGTGTTGCAGCATAGTTTTTAAAAGACATTTCATAGACACAGATATTGAGAGGAGTCTGGGCCCATACTCACAGTCTATCCTGCATTTCCTCAACATCATCATATATATCCTCTGGTACCTGTAGAGACTGCCAGGTGCTTTGATTCAAGGCTGTTCTTTCCACCCCTGGCTTTGGAATACCAATATCTACATAGCGCACTGGAAACAAGGAAGGACCTTTGCTTTAGAAGTTTTTCTGAGGAAGAGTCTACAGACATATTTTCTATTCCGGGAGTCTAGGAAAGTCTCTGAGCCACTTTGAGAAAGAAAAGTGAAGAATTTTAAAAGATTTAAAGTTTTAAAACATTTAGCTTTAAAACATTTTAATGCTTTAAAATACTTTAGGTTTTAAAAAAATAAAATATCTGTCATTATTCTCAGTTGTGGCAGCTCTGACCCAAATGCTCCTCACCAGAAAACACCTCAAGAGACTATTCATGAGTGTTCAGAAAATTGATTGAAAGGACAGCATAGACTAGTTGGTGGAGATGATAAGATCCAAATAATGGACCAGTAATTGGGACTACACCTGTAAATCTGCAAATCTGCATCTTAGAAAAGAGAGGAGAAGGCAGAGCATCCCATGCATGTATTTCACCAAAGACTGGAACCAAGCATGAGAGCTGCAGTTCTAGAAAAATATTAGTAGTGAAGGACTCTGTTAAGTGTCAATATTAAATTCTTAAAACTGATTTAAGAGTTGGAATAAGGTGGAAATGTAGTCACACAAATAAAAGCAGATGATGTTTCTAAATGAACGCAGGTGCACACAGTAGATCTCACCAGAAACATGCACCACCCCAATTTGATCTAGTTAATGACCAAAATTTATGCAAAACATTCAAACCCTTATGAAGAAGAAAAGGATGTGGACAGGTGAGGGAGGGGTGCAGTGTGGGAAAGAACCAAACAAGTCTCCAGATAAGCCTCTCGGGTGAACAATAGCAGGCAGCTCAACGTAAGTACTTTTTAAAGAAATTCCACTCCAGATTACCTCCATCTGTTCAAAAGTCAAGCAAACCACCTAGATTTCGTACAAAAACAGACACCAACCAAATCAGAAAATTATTACGAAGTGTTTTAAAATTAAACAACCTGAAAACCACACCAATAACAACAACAACCACAGCCATCGTCAATATACACTTTCTCCTTCACAATCCTGACCTGTCCACAGAGCCCAACAGAGCTACTTTTTCCTCGTTCATCTTTAAAAAGCTGCCATATCATATTAACAGCTTGCAGAGGCAGGAGAAAGCCTTTGCAGAAGAGAGCTCATGCACACTTATACCTGAGGTTGCAAAATAGTATTTACAAAGGAGACATGACTGGGTTTAACTGTGCAGGTAAAGCGCATTTCACCAGCTCCGGATGGTATCTCAGAGCACTGTGACAGAAGGAGCCCAAAGTCAGAAAAACATTCACTAGAACTACTAAGAGGATGGAACAAGAAGCTATCATCCATCTTAATAAGGGACAAAGGAAGACTTCAGGCTCTCATCCTGCTCATGTGTGTTTCTACCACAAGCCTTAGCCAAACCCTTTTCTGAGACTCAATAAATTATGAGAAGCAGAGATGGATTTCAGCTCTCTCGGGTAAGGGCAATCTAGAAAAACAAACACCTTGGTTTGAGTTATGCAGATGGTTAACCAACATAGGAAGCTATTTGCAAAGCCAAAATAAATTATTCAGTCCAGAATACAAACGTGCGTGCAACCTTTTGCCCTGGTTTAACTAAATTGGTTCAAGAGTTGCATCCAAATTTCACATCATTTCCCATATGGAATAGACATTTGGGCAACAGATGGGACTGAGGATTGAGGAAACACTCAACAGTGCAAGAAGATACTCACAGAGCTCTGCTTTGTCTTTCATCAGTCCTTGTGGTGTAGGATGCTTTGCATTCTGGGTACTGGTCACATCCTGCTTCACTTGTGGCACCTTCATCCTGCCTCTACCATCTTCCTTGGTTTGGTTATTGGGAGATATATATTCATTTCCACCTGTCTGAGATCAGAGATTTGGTTTGGTCAATATAGTCTTTAGAAACAGCTTTCTAATGTAAGTTAATACAGCTCATATATACATACACCTGTAAGAATATAAGTTATCTTTTTGTGGACACCTTCACACCCTTTACCACCAGGGATTTCTGGTAGACATAGGTGCGGTTTGGCAGCACTACTTGCCTTTTAGGCAGCAGTAGTTGAGCAATAGGCAGGCAAAAGAGAAGGCAGAAAAAACCAGGTGATTAAGGACTCAAATTTCAACTGTTTCCTGAACAGAGGGAGAACAGAAGGAGGAAAGTAATTATTAAAAGTAGTCTCAGGGATACAATACGTTGAAAATATTCTTTGCTTCGTGTTGCTCTCTCCGAAGACTTGGTTTTTCCTCTTTTTCATCCTCTATTATAGCTCTTCCAGGACTGAAAATTTCAGAAATGAGAGAGATCTCAGAAGAGAGACACTTTAGTCAAGTCACAGACAGATTGCTTTATGACTATGCCCAAATCATCCACTCATTTTCCTCTTGAACGATGTAGGAAAGATCACCATTACTAAAAGAAAGGGCAAGTCCAAATCTAAAGGCCACTGGTTACTCGGGGTAAGAGCACTAGCTCTTGGAAAAGTGACAAACTAATATGAATGTCCTCTAGTAGCAGGAATGGACAAGCTAGATCCGTTTGCTGGTGGTGGTACCTGTCTTAAAAGACTTGCCTCTCACTGTACGATATTGCAATTTAGGGAAGAAGATACTGCAGAAGGAGGCAGAACACAATACCTTTTTTTTCCCAGTATAATAACATTTCCCACTGAAATTACCCACTTTTATCCCACGATTCTTCAACTCCCATTTTAAAAACAGGTTTTAGCCTGTGAAGTACTGAAACACTGCAAGGAGTTTGAAATGTGACATTTGTAGGGTGAAATTCAGTGTCATAGCTTTGGATCTGGAAGTGGGTACCCCAGTTTGAAAGCCACATACCTCTCCCTTCTTATAATGAAAAAGTTAAGGTTTTGATAGGAAAAGATAATGTATTTTTTTGTAGAGAGAAGAAAATCTCCCCTCCAGCTATGCTTTAGAATAAATACAATTTTAGAAACCATAAGTGCTGACACAAAAGAGCATCATCTACATTGTCCTGATCATGAAATATATGAAATTTCTTTATATTTATTGAGTGTTACAATATTCTAAACCTAACCTGGGTTAGTTGTGGGGTTACAAGCCGCTTGAGAGAAAGGAAATTACCTGGATTTGGCAAAGAGAAGAGTCTTCTGTTTCTAGAATAAAGAGGAGAAAAGCCTTCAGTCACTGTGCTTTTTTTTTCAGCAGTCAAGCTTTTATACAAAGCATCAAGTGTCATCTAGTATTTAAAGAAATATTTCTTTAGAAAGCCCAGAGGCATTTTACTTTTGGAATATTCATCAGATAAGGATATTTCCTCTGCTTTGCAGGGCAGGGGACACACATATTGACAAACTATACAGAGATAATGTAACAGTGCAAGGAATCAGGCCAGCGAAGCTACTGGTCAGAATGAAAGCAGTTGCAGGTTGCAGAGCTTACAGAAGAAAAGGAAGTTTTTTTAACTAAATAAACATTTTCCAACCTACCATAAAATAAGACTACAGCCAAGCCAGAGAACCTCTCTGCAAATCATGAACAGATAAGTGCATTTAGAAAACTGTGCTATTTCCTGGACAATCTGATTGCTTTGCAAGTCAGGACCTAGAAGTGGAGTTTGATGTTTTCCAAATAGCTTTCCCTCTTCTTAGCAGAGCCAGAACTGATACCCAGTACATGACCACCTCCTGGCACATGGTGACATGATCTCTCACCCCAGCTACCTACCGTGAGCTTGGCCATGCAAGCAAACGGGTCTTCTCTAGAGACAGCTGTAGCAATTCCTGCCCTCTGCAATGCACTATTCTACCTTCACCACAGGGTATCTCCACTGCCAAGGTGAACGGCCACCCCTTTGCAACCAGGGTAAAATGAAAAGTCAAGCTGTAGTTTGCAGCAGAGATATCTCTGCAGCAGGGGATGAAAACCCATACAGTCGTACCCACAACAGCTTCCCTTGCTTATGAGCAAAAACTGAGAGTGCTCTCATGACAAGGAATATATCTCAATTTTGCTTTTATGCCTTCACAGAGGAAACACCAGCACACAGCTCACCTTTGACAGGAACTTTCAGAACAATTCAGTGGATTTTTCCTCCAAGAATTCATGTTCCTCATATCAGTGCTTGACATTTACTTGGTCTACCACCAACATCCAGATGGTGTTACCACTTCCTTACACATTTGCAGCAGAAGTCAAGGGAACTGACTCTCTCTGCTAGTGTGTTTGGAAACCTCATTAGTGTTTGTATTCCCTCTGCAATTTCTTATTTATTTTTGAGTCATCACAGAAAACACACATAAAGAAATACTTGACAGATAAGAAATACAGATATTTAAAGTTTGTAAGATAGGAAAGCATGGTATGTATGGTACAGTCAAGCCTGAAAGATCAAAACTGGCTGTGATGAGACTTACCTTGTGCTCTTGAGGCTCTGCCTTAGGTTCTACAAAAGACATTTGTGAATATGTATTACTTTTTAGTCTGTGTTAAAGTCACTGCAGCTTTAGTTACAAACCCTGACTCCAGTCCACTTGCTCAATATCCAAACATTCACCATGCTACATTCAACAGGTACTACAGGCCAGGGTCCTTCAATTTGCTATTTAGCATTGACTTACATTTGAAGGACTGCAGCATTAGGTTTGACTGGCCACGATTTTCATAGCCCTACAGGTAAAACCAGGAGGACTGTGACAGATCCCCTTAAGGAAGTTGCTTTGCTCCTGTCCCAAGGGGAGGGAAAACCAATGCGGAAGGCAGAAACTAACCTCCTCTGAAAGAGGCAACTCTGTAAAATGTAAAAGCAGAGTATGGCAACTCTGATAGAGAAAATGATACTGGGAAGAAGTACTGATAGAGACGGAGAAGCTGTGTACCCTGTGCCCTTCCATTCTCAAGAAGATGCTGAGGTTTATCTCATTATTTTTTTTCCTTTCTCTTTGACATGTGTAGATTCTCATAATTTTCCCCACTGCAGTTTTACTGTAAGCACCATCTCATCATCAAAACACTAACTTCTTTTTGTCTGTGCCCCAATGACCTCATACACTGCTAGTACACAGAGGGACAGTACAATCAGTCATGTTTGGTCACACAGACCAATGCACAACTGCTTTTTTCAGCTTGGAAAAAAACTATATTATTTCCCTTTTTAAAGGCTTTATCCTGGGTAGCACGTAATTCACCTAGCAGTCTTGCCTTCCAAAGTACCTTCAATGACACACAAGGTTGTGGTGTCCCCAGACTGATTCAGGTACGTCCTGGTTTCTTCATAATTATGCTGCTCTTCAAGCTGAGCACTAAGAAGATGAAAGAAAAGAGAGAAGAGATTTTCTTTCTGGCCCTTTTAGAAGTCTCAAAAGAAGTATTCATCTTAATGACAAGGAATTCAAGTGCTTTGATACCATGCCTACAAGAAAACAAAGTTAACTCAGGAATTCCTGAGAGGGGAAGGAGGTCTGTGGCAGATGTAGGGCTCCACTGAATCTTTCCCCCAACTCCACAGTCCCAATGCTTTTCCTTTGGAAATACAGGCTGTGTTCATAACGCTCAAAGCACATAAGGGAACTTGGCACTGGGATTATGGTGTTCTGCCTACAGCGACCCCTCAAGTAGACACAGAACAAAAAATCCAAGGAAATCAGGGTGCAGCAATTTTCAAACCTACTAGAGCTACTTTAAAATTAATAATAACCCAGTTGCACTGTTTGGCATAATGTTTCTCGCCTAAGGAAATAGCAAGGGGAAAGCAGAGATATCAGAGGGTATGATTAAGGTCTTGCTCCTGAGCTTATCAAGCCACACGCTCTAGGCTGATGTGACACATTTCAGCCACAGAAGGAGGCAAAGCATCTCAGACTCAGCACCACACAGCCTAGTCTCCATCTCGTTATTCTCCATTTTCCTTTCCTCCTCTGGAAATTCAAATTAGTGTCACTAGGGAATAGGTGCAGAGAGAAATCCAAGCCTTCCCAGATCACCCATGCAAACCTATGAAACCTCTGTTGCCTCCATCCATGGCAATAGAAGTTTCAGCAACTCGGGAGCCAACCGGGAAGTGGCAAATGCACAAGATGCAGTTTGTAGTGCATGCAGGGACAGAGTAGTGTGGTGAAAGAGCACCAGGAAGAACTATAGTGAGAACTTCCATCTTTTAACTTTAAGTCTATAGTAAACCTCAGGAAGGGTTTGGTTTTCCTTGAATCACCCTCCTGTTACAATTCACCTTCAACAGAGTAATGACTAAGCAGTTGTTGCAAACCAGCAGAAGAGAAACAAGAAACTCAAGGTGCATTTTAACAGTAGTGAAATCAGAGCAAGCAACAACACCAACAGTCAAACAGAAGCTTGTGCTAATACCAAAGGCTGCCCGAGCCTCCTGTAACTGCCCAGCACTGGGGGCAGTGCCTGCTGGCTTGGTGGTCTCACAGCATGTTTTGGACACAGAGGTTGCACTGAATAGGACACACCCATACATATTGCATTAATACCACAAGCAGGTATTTTGTCTCTGGTGCCTATACTTGAGGAAGAGGAGAACAGGAAAATCCCTGACATCTCATTTCCATGGATAAAACAGTATCCTGGGAACTTGGCTGGGTACCAGACTGCCTTTTGTATAAGTGCTGCACCAGACCTGAAATACAGCTGGTCTGATGGATCCCTGACTAGGAGAGGTAAAGGCAGAGTATTTATCCCCAAACAAGGAATCAGAGCTCAAGATTATTCAGTCCAGCAACTATACCACAGTTTCCAAGACTAGACTTCACGAGAGGTGAGGCTTTAAGGAGGGGAATTTCTGGCCCCTAGATCCTATAATTTTTCTTTTGTGCTGGAGTTCATTTAGTTAATTTCCCTGGTTATCACATGGCTAATATTTAACAAGTGACCTATTCTGAAGACCATATCACAAGTATTAGAGCAAGATCGCCAATCTTGCTGCAACAACAGCTTCCTCATAGTGCACGACAGCTTTAGAGCTGGTTACTTTTTGACCTGTTCTTTTTGACAAGTACAGGTTAAAAGTTAAACAAAACATCAGCCAACACTCGCAGGAACACCTAATGATGTGAATAGCACAACTTCTGTGTTGTTGGCTGCAAGAGTTTATTGTTTGGGCAAAGAAAATATTTGAAGAATTCATCGCTTTTTGCTTTGGTTCAGCCATGCTGTTTCCTATTTTCCCAGCTGTGTATTCATGCAGCTAATACAAAACAGTATGTGAATATTTTTGTCCACTTTCACAGATCTTGTGGAACAGAACCAGGACCACTACGCAACCACCCATGACAAGTCAGAGATGTGGAAGAAAAAGTCAGGATTTCCTTGTATAAAAAACTATTCTTTTTGTAAGATTTTTGAGCTGTTTCAGACCTTGAAGTATCAGACCCTGAACCGATCAGCTTTGGTCAGTGAGTTGGGACCAAGACTCAACGAAAACCCCATATCGGCATCTGGAGACAGCTGAAGTCCTGGGAACTGGGAGAGCAGGCAGCATACCCTGGCTGTGTTGGCTGTGCAAACATGCAGGAAGGCAAATGCCTCTGCTGCTGGTAAAAAAAAAACAACCCTCCAACACCTGGTGGTTACGCCCGGGCTTTGTTTCAGCAACAGCTCTCAAAGGCATCTCTTTTATAAAAATGCCAAGCCTGAGTATATGGAAAACAGGAAGAGAAAAACAGGAGTGCTGAGTGATCTTTGCAACCAAAGCACTGGCAAAGCTTTCCCTCAGACCAGCTAAAACAGACCTAAAGACACACAGGTAGGGTTCTCCGTACTGCTCAAAGAGCTCAGAGGAGAAAATAGAAACTTTCTACCTTAGGAGAAGGTCATCCCAACCAGTTTTGAGCTTCTAATGTAGGTTCACACAATCTCTGCAGCAAGTTGCTGCCTCTGGGAGTGGGATATTCTCTCCAGACTGCACGGAGATGCTTTAGCATTATGGGGTGGGTATGCTTCCATTGCCTACAAGTCACACATTGCCTTCCACATGCTCACCTTTTCGGGGTCAAGTAATCCTCTTCGTCTGCAGCTGCACACAAACACACAGAGGATTAGTGTTGGAAGGCAAGACTGCTTTCCTACAGAACACAGACTGCAGCAACAGGGAGGTGTGACAGGGATGGACCTTTCTTGAGGCAGCATGCTGCACACAAAGGCAGGCGTGAAATAAGATTGCCAGCAGAAACTGGGGATATGGCTATGTTAATATGTCATTATTTCATGTTTCCAGTCAACAACCTCAGGCTTTCTAGAGATCAATAAATGAGCAATACTGAGAGATCATGGAGTTGGTGGCATATATATGTAACTAGTCTCCCCCATCCAATTAATATATTTAGAAAAGGCAAGTACGTTAGAAAAGAGTATCAGTGAAAGCCTCTCTCTCTCACTCTTATCAAGGCCAGGACAGACCAATAAGCACTGGCACAGTAAAGCCAGAGAGAATTTAGTCAAGCCTTTCCTAGAAAACCAGCTTGCTTTGAATTTAGCCAAAGTTGTGCCTGAAGATCTGGCTATAATTAAGGTTCTATCTATAAAGAAACATTATTTAGCAGCTTAATAAGCCATCCAGAATATTCTATCATGCAACATCAATAGGGTTTTATTATGGGAAACTGAACGCTTGCATTTCTTGATGTTGGAACACTTAACGATATTGCCCTCTGTTGTATTTAAGCAGAAGGGGGGGATTAGCAGACCAGTTTCTAGCAATTTTATGGTCTCTTCCCACAGTTGTGTGCTGCAGAGTCAAGGCATTTCCCATTGAAGAGGCATGATAAAGATCAGCTCGTGGCACATGCAGCTGCTGCTGTTTTACAGCCAACTGTAAACCTCTCACAACATAGTGCAGTTGGGAGGAAAGTAGGTTTCTGCATGTGACATGAAGTCCAACCTGGAAAACCACGTCCCTTTCCCAGATTAAGAGCAAAAATCAGTTTTACTGAAACTGCTGAACTCTTTTCAGTGTTTGAGGATGTTAGGAACAAGTAACATCCCATTTCCTTGCACTTGGAATCATGGCCTTATAAATGTCAATAAACTACAAATTATGCACTATTAATTTTCTGCAGATCATGTTTGGGGAGAAAGACTAGAAATCTCTTACTTGTTTCATTTTGTCTGTGGACTGCACGCATGGATCTCTGGAAAGTGCTGAGATCAAACTTTGGGGGTCTAGCTGGCTTCTCCGGAGCTGGACCCAGAGATTCAGCTGAAGGAAGAGGTTTAATTCTTGGCCACTTTCTCCCAGGGTTGTCAGAGCATTTTCCTGCTCCAGGCCAGCAGAAAGGAGGCTCCGATTCTGCTCCAGAGAAGCACAAGACAGCAATTAGCCCTCATTTCAGCAGAATTCCATGTAGGATCATTAGTTGCTATACTGACGTTTCGAACCATCTCTGCTTCCTCCCAATTTCAGCCTCCTCATTACACAGGAGGGCTCTTACCATGTTACTAGAATAGAAAAGTAAACAGAAATGTCCATTTTTACATATTTTTACAAGGTTAACCATGTTGGGGCCTCAGGTCTTGACAGCTCCCTTCCTCTGGATTATAAAATACTAGCCTAATTTTCAGTACTGATAACATTTTAATCTGCCAGGATTTAGTGGCACAGCTGTTTTCCATACATGGTGCAAGTGAGGTGGTTTTCAAGGGTAAACAAAGACAATCTTTTCAGTGCACAGGCACTCGGCGTAACGTCAGCAAGGGGAACTTCATGGCAATAGTTTCCTGGTACCAACTTCTGTAAGACATATTCCAAGAGGATGCTCAAATATGACCTTTTGTAAAGCTGGGAGGATTCAGAGGAGGAGTTCAGGTTTAAGCAATTTTCATTTGGACTAAACTGTCTGCACAAAAGCCAAGCATTTCTATTTCTGTGTGAAAACCAAATAGTAGGGTGTAGTCACATTTACCTTGTAATTGCAAAAGGCCAAAGCAGACCAAAACTAAACATACTCCCCTGTCCTCATGCTTCATCCTACTCTCAGTTTGGTGGAGATGGGGACCCCTCTCCTCACCCATCTCAGCAGCAGCTTGGGGGCTGTTTCTCATCTCTAGGACCTCCGAGGAAGGAAGGGAGCACTCCAGTGGGCTAGTTTAGCCTCTTGTTTGAAGGTCCCAACTCATAACAGCTTTTCTCTCCAACTGCTTTATCCTGCACTTTCAGAGCACCTATAAGTATATGCAATGAGCATATATGTGTATGTGCTCTTTGTCAAGAGTATAGCTTACCATACCTTTCTGGTGCTGAGGTTGCTCTCGTGGTGCACCTGGCTGACAGAATGCAGTTACCATCGTGCTTTTAGCACTTGCCTCATCAGAGCTGCTGTGTCCTCTGGGAGCCTGGGGAAGCGCCAGCCCCCTGCTGCACAGAGTATCCTTCTTCCAGGCAGCCAAGTCCAGCATGGGCTCGCTTACAGATGGTTGCATCCTACTGCCACCCAACGCAGCAGGAGCACGCGCCACCTTCTGCTCCAAGCAAGGGTGAACATATAAGTTTGTTGCCTGTTTGGTTGGGAGTACTGCACTTGCTTTCTCGCTGTGGCATAAAGTGTTTTCCCAGATCCGTAGGGCATGGTGGAAAGAATTTGGGAGTGAAGGGTCCTCTGGAGCAGCGTGGGCTGATCCTTGCTGTTCACTGCAATACAATAAGAGGGGCTTCTCTGGATCTTTCTTGGGAGAACTCAGCCCTTTGTCCGAGACATTGCCTTTGTACTCTTCATTGTGTCCCGTTGATTCCAGGTAACCCAGCTTTGCTCGAGGCCATGCCAAGGGGTTGTGTTGGGTGAGCATGGAGTGTCGGGCAGCAGAATGAGCAGGTTCATCCTTGGGTTTTAGTATTGTAAGTTCTCTCTTACTCAGGGTCAGAGGGCTGGACACGGCACTACCTCCGGGGCCCGGCTTGGGAGGGATATCGGTGGGAGGCTTCTTGCGTGGCTGCACCAGCTTGTTGGCCAAGTTAGAACCATTCTGAAATTTTGCTCGTAGAGTTCTGAAATCAGTCACGCCTTCCTGGGGTGGGGACGAGAGGAGAGCACAAAACATCTGTGTTCAGAGATAGCAACAGGCAATTTATATGATCATTTTAGAGAGAAAGAGGCTGCAGACTCCACTCTGGCCACCAAGAATGTGCAGAGCCTGGTGAAATTTTAAAGCAGGAGAGGAGAATTAGCTCATTGAAAGGATACTTCAAATGCTCAAAAATCACTGCTGATAAAGGCAATAGAGCAGAGACAGTGGGAAACACAACCAAATAGAGCCAGCAAGACCAGAGGACGTGACTCCTGCTCCCCAGTGTCACCCAGTGCTGAACAATCTCCCTTGAGAGGACCTGGCAAACACTAAAATGAACATTGGAGCTTCCTGGCAGAGCTGTTGCGATGCCGCTGATGCACCTGCTGGGCAGGACAGCTGCACTTTATTTTCAGTACACAAGCACCAGGTATGGAAGCATTTGGTGCTGCTCCAGAGATCCTTAGTCCATTCCCTGTCTCTTCTAGGAAAATACACCATGGGAAGAGAAGAGGCAGGTGTCCTTGGTAGGCTCCAAATGACCCCTGGGTCAAAACCTTCTTCCTCCACTGCATTAGTTCAGCTCAGGCTCCCCATGGGTCTTTGGATGCCTCTCCCCTTGCTGTTGTTTCCACTCCATGAAGCAGAGGACATACATACAAATCAAGCATGCAGGACACAAGGACTGCAAGAGCATCTCCCAATCCAGGTGATGAATCCAGGCTAAGATACTCAATTCCTCTCCTATATGGCTACCAGCCACCAGGGCATATATGATTTTGAACAGAGAAGAGCACACTAATCAGTGATAGTGTAGTTTAAAAGAATTCTTAAAGAATATTTTGTTTTTTCAGGCCTTTATCCCCAGGTGCCTTATTGTCCCATGCTGGAGAAAAAGGAACTCATTTTTGCCTGCAATGTTGTGGCTTAAATCCTTGAACCAAACTAGGGAGAAAATATGAAGGAATATTTATGAGCTACTTAAGTCTTTGAACTGCTCTATAACTTTTTATATGCCATGATTACATTAGGTGCAGTACTCTGGCAGCTTAGTTCAGTGTGGAGAACTGTAAGGCTTCACGAGAATCTGTCTAATGAGGAAATTGGAAAAAATTATCTAGGACAGAACTTTGTTATTCTGAAAAAAACCCAGCCTTAAGTGTTAAGGCAGAACAGATGAATAGCATACTGAGGTTTTATTGCATTTAATTGCACGATTTATTAAATACTGACAATTTCTCTTGAATAACCCCTTTCACTGACTTTATTGCTTTCACAGGGTAGTGGATGATGTAAAGAATCCACCCTTGGGGGAGAGGTTTGAATTGCTCCAATTATATTTCATATTAGTGGTCAGCAGTATGATGCCATGTAAGCTGCCCAGACAGCCTGATCTAGCGGTGAGCCGATGGGAATGGGAATTTCCAGAAGCATACAGAGGATGAATCAGATTTTGAAAAAAAAATTATCACACATATTCCCCCAGTGATGACAGACAAGAAATAAAGCAGCAAAGTAGCCTAATGCAATTGCACTGAGTTTTTGCACGTGCTGCAGCAACAGTTGAAGAGTTCAATGCTGTTTACCTCTCCTTACTGATTTTCTTTACCATAGCTCATAGTTCCTCATCAGTGCCCTTGGAGACAGAGAAAATAGAAAAAGAAAAGTACCTGCATATGGCAATGTGCCACAGGTGAGGACTTAGGAAAGAGGATTTTTGGTCAGGCCTCTCCCTGGCACCAGCAGCGACAGAAATGGCTGTGAGAGTCACTTGCTTGGCACCGCCTTTAATTAAAGGGGGATAAATACAAACTTATCTTTAGCCCCCTCAGGGTGTTACCTCTCTTGCCTTGAAATGGCAGCTTCAAATTATTTGCCTAATTAACTGGAAGGTTGTCTGTGCTTAATGCACTCTCAATGTCCTTCACTAGAATATAGCTTCCCCCGGTTTTCAGCCCGCTAGGATATTCACACAGATGCCACAAGCAGACCCAGCACAGGAGGGACATTTACAGCACTCATTCAAGCACACTGAACCACCCAGGATTATGGAATTGAATTGTACCTGATGACCACCTTCTATATCCACACCTGGTTGGCCCCAGCTCTCTCTTCCTCACAACAAAGTTCCTGCAATCATTCCTTCCTCACACATGGCTGAGCTTAGTGCAGCCCTCCAAGGTGCAATGAGTTCTCCCAGTCTCTATGGGGATGATTTTCCATTAGAGCTGGGCCTGTTTCAAATCACAGACCCATCCAAGCAACTCTCCAGCTCAACCTGCACATCTTAGGTAGCTCAGGGAGTTGCTCAGACTAAAACAGTGCCAAGCAGGTCATAAACAAGCAGGACACATGTGAAGTCCCAATTCCAGTGCCCCACCAGCCTAGGGAGGCTCTCCCCTAAAAATTAGACCAGTTGACAAGTGGGGAGAACATACTAATAAATTTGAAGGACTACCAAAAGCTCACGATGTATACTACAGCTACATCTGGCCAAATAATTCACTGTGAATAATAATACATTTGGCAAAAGCCCACATGAGATGAGAGAGTGAGAGAATAAAAAGGGAAACAAATTTCCACTGGCCAGAAATCTATGAGCGTTACAGAGTCAAGGGACAGCTAAATTTTCCCTGTTTTTCTCCCTAGATATAAAACGTTCTTCTAGCATTACTATCATTCTAGGAAGCCAAATAAAGCTCACCTTAAGCCCATGATAAAGATACTTGTACAGCAGCTGGACATTTGTGCTCAAACCAAGGACTAACCAAAAGGTATCTGAATTCTCATTAGCTTTCTGCTGTTGCTTTTCCTCATCAGGAGAGAAAAACCCCACTCAAGATGTGACACGCGGGACAGACAAGAAGTACTGCATGTTCCTTTCCTGAAAATTTTCTAGTTTCATCTACTCTTTATCTTGATCTCCAAGGGAATTCCCCAGGGTCAATTTTTAACCAGCACTGCCCTCTGCTCTGCAGCAAGGCTGCTGGAGCCGAGCCCAAGCACCCTGGGCACGCTGACGAGTACACGCTGCGGATACCATCTACCCATTAACCCACTGGCTTCTCCCGGGAAAAAGTACATAAAATCTGCCTCTACTTTTTAAGTTAAGAGGCATCTCAGAGCGATGGGCACTGGAATCCCCTCAGCCTCTGCTTCGAGGGCAGAAAATCTACCCCTTTGTGGTCCCCATGCAGAGCAAACGCAGCATCAAGAGCGTGCACCCCAGGTTAAACTGCTGCTGGCACTTCGTGGAGATAACAGCCCCAAAGCCAAAAATCATCAGCAGAAAAACAAGCAGCAGATATTTTCCTCGGGCTGGTGATGCCAAGGAGACAGACCAGCCCGTTTCTGCGGCGAGAGTGGAAAGGAGCAACAGCCCGGCAGTTACCCCGTCCATCCCTTCGCTGCTCCGCACCGGCTCCAGCGGTTCAGCCTGGCGGCATTTTCCCCTGTCCCTGCCTCCGACCAGCGCCTCTCCTGCCGGTTCCCTGCTCCGTCGCCTCTCCCTGCCGCCGCCACCGCACCGAGTGAGGCGGGGCGAGCCCAAAAACACACCTGGGCCAAGGCATGGGTCTGCCCCCGGGGTGGGGAGAGTCTCACCTGGGCAGGACTGAGCCTGCAGGATCACAGCCCGGCCCGCCCACTTTTCCTTGACCTGGCTTACAGATTCCCCAAACCATAAACTACAACGCCATGGTAGAGTTTAGATGTGCTCAGAAAGGGGAGAATAGGGTTTGGCCTGCTTTTTTGAGTGAAAGAACAGTAATTACCCTCGGCATGGGTGCCCCTACAGCACCCGTGTACATATGGTGTCCACATGACCATATACATGGCAGTTCTCAGCTCCCTTCTCACACTTGGGACAAGCAAAACTGAGGAGAGCACAGGAGTCCCACTACGCAGGGGCAATGATCCTCACCCCACCTCCTTGTGGGTATCCCCATGTGTGACATCCACCCTACTGCATCAGTCAAGCCTGTACCAGGCTTCTCCCTAAGATGAATCCAGAGATCTCAGAGGAATTAAAACAGACATGTCCCTGAAGGGACCAAGTATTTTCTTCATGTCTGGATAGCAGAGCCCAGCAAAAACCGTCGTCCTCGCTGAAGTCCAAATGTTTTCCCTGGTTAAGCAGCTCCTTTTCGTGGTGAACTGTTTCTCAGAGTCCTAAGGGCAGACCAGTTAAATTACAGCAAACAAGACTTATCCCATCACTGGATATTTCTGCCCTGGAAAACAGCCTGAAAGGATCTGTCCAAACATTGAGCCCATGTTTTTACAGAGCCCATCTTCTAGGAAAAGCAAGGCTAGTTAACTTGGCAAGAAGTGAACCAAAAGCCCCAGGACAAATTTTCCCTCCATAACTGATCAAATATTATTTCTTCTGTCTCTGTTAGAGCGCTTGAAGTTTTCCTTTAAGCAGAGATGGCTACTGCACAGAGCTCGGGTGCTGGGCTGTGCTCAGAGCTGGCTGTTGACAGGACTTGGGTGGGCAGGGAGCTATCAGCGGCCTGGACAATACTTACCATCACAGCCTCAACAATAATTAGCCCACGTGCCAGGAACACAGCACCTTGCATATCTAGGCTCTCCAAAGAAATGCTTGGAAAAGAAATCCTGCAGCAATAGCAGGCCTTGGGGATAGGGCAAAAGGGAGGAGTAAAACATGTCTGTAATGTGTGGGACCTGATAGCAAACCATGTGCATATGATTATTTGAAGGTGTCCCAGATTTCTCTCCACTGATTTGAGGGTAATGGTGTGAATGGACACTGTGAATGGACTTGTGAATGGACATTCTCCTTCTGCACATGGGTATCAAGGAAAACCTTGCCTCAAGCATCCTTGCCTAAGTCAACTCTACTTTTCACAACCAGGATAAGATAAGACCTGAAAAAAAAGTAAAAAAGAAAAAAATAGGCAGGAAAAAAGTCTCAGTTGTCAGAGACATGACTTGAAGCTTACGTCATATTTCTAACCACATGAAAAGCCCTGTTGCTGCGTGGTGGTCTCAGAGAAGAAAGAGGGGTCCCGCCAAGCCAGGAGTTGGAAGGCAAGTCCCCCAAGCTGGAGTTTGTAAAGAAAATGAATGCTGGCTTTGTGTACAGGTAGCTGGGGAGGATTTATGACCTGCCCAGGGTTATGAATGCAGGCTATGAATTAAAGCACTGTTGGAGAATTAGGACATTGTGACTTTGGAACCGTGGTCCTGCAGAAAAGGACAGGGCAGATTCATCTATATGCGCTCTAAATATTAAAAAAGAAAATGCCAAAGATTGTTTTAAAACATGCATTTTGTGAGTAGTAGCCCTAGTGGGACCTCAATTGCTTCACCTCCCTTCAACAGCAGCCCTAGGGCTGCCGTAAATCGCACTGGACTATAATATATGCACGGGGAGCACGGCGTAGCTGTGGTGTTGTATAGATCAAACACCACAGAAGTGGAAGCTGACTTTTTTCTCTGCCTCTGGACCACAGAAATGTAGAATGTCTGATGATAAGGAGCTGGCACTGCTCTATGTAAGTCACTTTTTAGTGGGCCATGTGGGACAATTTCCTTAGAGATTTCCTCAAGAGATGAAAAAAACAGGACTTTACACACTGAAAACGCTGGAGGCAATGCAGGTAATCCCTTTGATATCTTTTACCCTCCTACCCCACCTTTCCCTGCAGTGATGATGCCTCCCATCCGTCCCTACCAAGCTGCAAACTGCCATGAACAGAGACATCCCAGCAAAACACAATGAACACCTTGTCCGCCACCTCTATTAAACACCCAGCAGACTGCAGCATGAGCTTGGAGTTTGCTTGGAGTTTGTGTACCAGAGGCACTGACCCAGAATGGGAGTCCCTGGGCACAGAACTGACTTGAATAAATCCAAATAACTCTACTGAGAGCAACAGAACCAAATACTTTCCGTGAGTGCACAATCTTCCAAGAACAAACAGTTTAATCTGTTCAAAAATTTAAAATATTATGATTCGGATGTGGGTTTTTTTAAGTAATGAAATTACTATCTTATAAAGACAAATCAGCTCAAGGTCTGCAGAAACAGCATTCAACACATTTATTTTCCCTGCATTATTATTTTCAGCTACTTAGTTACTGGTGGGATTTGTCATATGTTATAGGTACATTGTGTTGAGGTTTTGGATTTTACAGAGGTCTTGCTATAAACCAGAAACAGCAGCAGATCTTCGGAATATGATTTATTCCTAATCGTTCTGACTTTCAGAAAGGAAAGGCAGTGTGACTGCTGAAGAACAGGAAGATTTTTGGACAATCCCTTCTTCTTTGGAAGATAACTGGATTTGGGTGCTGCCCATGACATAATTCCTGATAATGTCAACTCCGTGTCATAATATTACAGATCAGGGGTGGTCTCACAAGTTGTTTTCCCTTGTCACAGCTACTGGGCTCGCACGTGGGACAGCACTGGGGGAAGGAGACAGGCACAGACAGAGGGAATGGCTGCTCCTAGGTGAAATGCAGCAGGGTCCATATATCTGAAAAGTTACCTCAGAAACCAGAAAAAAATGGGCTAAAGTAGAGAACAGGGTACAGCCTTGTGCTAGAGGGGATTTTGGCTCAGTTTTTATGCTCTAGTCAGACCCAGGAGGGCCAGAGCGGCCACTCCAGCCCATTTCACTGCACATCTCATCGTTTTTCTGCCAGGAGGTCATTTCATGGTTTTCCAGCAGAGGGGGAGATAGGATTACTTGTCCTACCATCGAGAAGCTTGGTCTGTCTTGCATTACTGGCATTAAGAGAAATTAAAGAAAATGCCGTATTATCGATCCCCACATTCAAAAAGCTAATACTTTCTTTTAGTAGCCAGAACAAAGTATTGTTTAGGAGGAGTCAATGTACCCCTGCAGTTCCTTCAGAAGTTTTAAGATGAACCCCATTGAAGCACTGTAGCAGTCAAGAAAATTAATTTAAAAGCCTTGATATGTTTCAGGTTTTTATCTGTTCAAGGTACAAGGTAGTCTCAGCAGAATGGCCCTAATCCCACACTTAAGTGCATGTTTCAGTGTTCAGTTGACACTAAATGAGGATTGAGATGTCCAGCACTAGAGCTGTGCTTGTCTTCTGGTATTTAGGTGGACCTTTTTCACACATCTCCATGGCCACTGGGTTCAGTAACTGGACCCCTAATGCACAGCATCTCACTGCGAGCACACAGTGGCCAGAGAATTTAAACTGGGGATGAAAAACTGATAAACCTCAGGAAACGATGCGGACAACTGATGCACAGGAAATATGTGTTGGTAGTTGCAGACGCTGATTAGCCCTACTGTCAGAACATGACCACTGCCTGTGGTGTGGGACCATCACTGTGACAATGACCACTCCTGCCAGCACCTCCAGGCAGTGTTTGCTGTCACCCCACTGACATGGAGAATGATGACCAGGTCAGGTACAGCCTGCAACATCCTTTTCCTGCCCTGCAGTAATGCAGCACACATGAGCATGAGATCTTCAAGACTGCAGAAACATCATCTAGTGCAGAGCATCTGCTCAGCAATGTGAACTATAGTAAACACATTGCATCTATCTTATCCTTCTTAACACTTCTACTGATGTCTTCTGTTTGCTGCACAACATAGAAGCCATCTTCCAAACCTAAAGTTTTCTCTTGATGGTATCTGTGCTGGGATTTTGATTTTGAAGTTTAGAGATTAAGACCTTAATGGTAACCTTAAATGGTAACCATTTTTGCCTCTTTGGCAAAGCAGAAGTTATATTACCAAGCTAGTGTGCAGAGAGAAAGCTCTCCAGCACTTACAGAGAGGATGAGCTGAGAAAGCCCATGTGTGCTGCAAACACGTGTGAAAAGGCAAAATTTCCAAGAGCAGAACTCCAATTGCTAGGCATAATTTCTTGATTTTTGCCATATCTAACATCTCTGTAATCTCTAGACACTGCAACAATTTCTATATTTTTAAAATAGCACCACTCTACTCCTGAATGAAAGGTTGACTGCTCTGCACTTTTCCCCAGGGAACCATGAGATAACAAACAGCACATGGCAGGTGTCAGTCACATTGCTTAATGCATGACAGCAAGAAGTTCAAATACAACTTTGTGGATATCATGTATTGAACAGAATGAAAAACAGGAGGACTCTTCCTTTAGATGTTCATGATCTTCAAGTCAGGAACAAAATTCATATTTACAGTATCGCATGGATAATGCGCTACAAAAAAAGTTATAAATAGAATATTGCTGCAAAAAAGGATGATTCTTTTAAGTACCTGTATTCCCTGCAGGAAAAACTATTTACATATAAAGAAAGTATAAATTCAAATTTTTGGACAACAGCAACCTTTTTATTAGCTCTCAATATAATTTCACCCTGGAGCTGGGCTCATATAGACAGCCCTGTTACTGAATGTGCTGTTCAGGTGCTATTTAAAAGATCAATGTATTCTGCAGGCAGAAATTAATTCCCCTTGTTGGGCCAAAGACTTTTGAAGTGGAGACTTTTGAAGTGGAAGAAAATCCTCTATTGCTATCAGAGAGGAAGAGTGGATGCCCAAGCTCATTCACATTGAGTTACTCTACTCCTGATTCTAGATATACGAGTTGTAAATGAGGAGTTATCATCTTCTATAAGTAACTAGACTTTGGTAGTGAAGGGTTCTTCAGTGTTAGGGAAATTAGCTTTGCAATGGGAATAGTCCCAAAGTGATGGTGCAAACTCCCACTTGGTGTTGCTGCACCAAGCTCACTGCTCAACCCAGCTGGCTCTCAGTCTATATTTTCGTGCTTTGGAAGAGCCCAAAGACTTCAGTTCACAGCTCATTGTCCTGAAGGTGACTGCATTGCTATGGACAGCACAGCTAGTATCACAAGCCAGAGGTTCTGAGAGCTAATTCAGGTTTAGAGGCAAGAATTCTACACACATTTTAGACAAGTTCAATTCATAATGTTATAAATGGAACCATAACTTTTATATATATCACTTTTGGAACATAACACCTTCGAGAAAGGTTCTTTAATTTCACCTCTAACGTGGTGTGCCTTGCTTGCCGCTTAAATCTCTCTCACATGCCTCCCTCCGAACGATATCACCTATCAGTGAGAAATTGTTGTTGTGCCTGATTGCACAAACCAGCCCAGCCTTTTACCTGAGAGACGTGCCACAAATAACTTTCATTATATATATGGTGTGTTTCTGATGCTGCTATCAAAAAAGAAAAGATATAATGCTTTGACGGTCTTGCTTAGATGCTGAGGAAGCACTTGACTGTGCAAAGCAACCATTTATATCAAAAGATGTCAAAAGTTTGGAAGATTTAGAAAAAAATAGATTTAGCAGACATCAAGGGAAGATCCCACCGTGGGGACAGAGGGTTCCATCCCCACCAGACCCTTACAAGCATTGCTAAAAGCTTTTTATGTCCTTCTATCTTAACAGCAACATGCAGAGAGGCAGTAATGTGAAATAAAGAGGTAACGATGGAGATCACCTTAGGCCACTTCTAGTCCCCTGCTTTTCTCCCAGGTAAAAGCAGTTTAGGTTTAATAGTATGTTAAAAACCCTATATTAAAACCCTTATTTGAGTTGTTCTTGTATGGGCGAAGAAAGGAGAAGGACTTTCTGAACTCATCTCAAGTACATTAGTAGGTAAGGGATTACATTAACATATTCTTGAAGGTCACAAAAGGCAGTTTTCATTTCATTTCATTGCAGTTTACCCATGTGCTACATTTCTTCGTATTTAGCAAAGACAAGCCCCAGGGTCATTCTGAACTTTAATTACATTAAAATAACACAGTAAGAGGCCCTTTTATTTTGATAATTTACAATACCGGCTATTGAAATGAGCTTTGCAATTAATTTGGGAAATACACAAAGTGACACTTCTATCCCAGTCTTTTGCGGACAGAGGACAATTTGCGGTCTGCTTAATAGCTGCAATAGTCCAAGACCAGATATTCCCTACAATAATTACACCTTCTCTCGAATTTATTGAGGTTCAGGCTTCCAGTTGTCTGTTGGGAACACTTCATTTATGCATGAAGAGTCTCAGCCCACTATGCAGGAGAAAAGCAAGGAGATACAGGCCCTTGTTTGAAGAGAGGAGTCTCCATAGATCTCTTACTCTTTTTTTTTTTAACTGATATCTAATGAAGTTAAAGTTTCCTTGTGCATTTTTGTGTCTGCCCAGGAGCACTTAGGGGAAGTGTAGGCTATACACACATCCACTAGTTCTGTGTTAAGATCCAAATGAGCTAAAAGCGTTAGAACCACAGCTGACAGATGAGTTCACGCAGCTTATGGGATAGGAGACAATTTCAGATTTAGGAAGTATCATTCTCACCCCAAATCACTTTAGAAAACAAAGATTTAATTCTCATATTGTGGTGACTCTGTATGGCCATCCAAAAGCCAGGTAATAACTCACATCAGCTTTGGAGATGGGACCCTCGCTTATGGTGATGTCAATAGGAAGAAGCTGAGTTGACATTTCACGTATCTGGAAGGTACATGTTCCTCATAACACAATTCTATGATAATCTTTAATTTGCTATACTGGGAAGCTTTTCCCTGCTCAGCAACCAGATGCACCAAAATTACAGTTAAGTCACTGCAGGAAATATAATGGGTTTCCTCCTCCTTCAAATTAAAAGGAGGATACAGGCTGGACAAGAAACATGCTGCTGCAATAGGACTTGACTGACTTTAATGTGGAAATATTTACACAGTTTAATATATTCCCTTGATAAAAAACTGGGAATTTGTTTCCAAAAGGGCAAAGGCCTCCAGGATGAGTCTGGATTCTTTGTGATTTGATCTGTGCTGTCGTCAATGATTTACCACAACATTTTGGAGTCCAATGGGCCCTGTGCGTCCTCTAGCAGTGCTTGTCCCCTGGCATCCTGAAGCCTAAAGCTTTCTCTTGCAGCTAATCTATAGAAAACATTTACATATGGGAAGATAATGCATTGGAGCCTGCGTCAGCTTTGTCCTCTGATTCTCTCTATATGCTCCCTGTCTTTAGCGGCACGTCAGGCCACAGCTGCAGCACACAGGGAGCTTGAGGCATTGCCTTCCCAGAGGTAAGTCTGTCCCCCCAACAGCTTTACATACAGAAATTATGTGCAGGTCCGTCAGTCCATCTATTTTGTCCTAACTTGAGGCATATGAACACTGCGCTCCTTGTAAACAGCTACCAGGAAAAAAAAATGGCACTAGTCCAAAGCCCAAGCTAGGCATCGTAATTCCTTCTTATATGAACTGTTTGCACAACATTTTTTCTTTCACAGATGACTATCAAGCCTTCTTAAATTTCCTTAGAAAAATTACCATACTGGTTTTGGGCACTTGGAATGAATTCCCTATGTAGGATTATTTACAAGTAAATATTTTTCCTATTGTTTTTCATTATAATTATTTTGATTTGACAATGTGACATTAACAAGTGCACGTCGATAACCCAGTTTTCAATCCAAATTTCATCCTCATACCTCTGGGTTTTTTTCCCTGAACAATATTATTAACCTATACGAATGTCATTTAGACTTTGAAGGAAGGGAATAAACAAGTTACATTTTTTATAAAGCTATAATGTCATGATAGGAACATGGTTGGACTTTTTCCTACAGCTACTAATTTCAGGCTTGTTCCAAAGGCAAATATGATTTAGAAGGATCAAAAAAGGTATCAGTGATAATTGGAACGTGGAGACAAGGAGAAGGCGGAAAGGAAAAAAAATGTGGTAGTGATACACTTAATTATGAAGGCTTATTCCGATAATCCCTTTTGAAAATGAACAAAGACGAGATTTTTGATGTTTGATGAACTTATCAAACAAGGCAGAATAATGAAGAGGTAAATGTAAAATCCAATCGAAGGTGAGCCAATTAAGTACTTTGTGAAGTGCTGAATGATACAACCCACAAATCCTCCTGTCAGAGAAAAAGGCATCAATACATGCATGTCCTCCAGTTCTGTGTTTGCCTGCAGGGTCCTGTTGTTTTCCTGGAGACACACTGGCGTTTTATCTCGTGCACTGATCTGCATCCACGGACTCCCTTACTGAGCTGTTGCAGCTTTCATTTAGTAGTCTCTCTTCTACAGCCTATGATGAATCCCCAATATGCCCCGTACCTCTGCTAATTATCAATATTTCTCTTTGGAATGCAGTTTCATAAGTAAAACAGACTGCTCATTAGTTAATCACCAAAATAATAATAATGTTTTGGCTCAGAATAACCCCTCAAAATGCTTTGAAGGCTGTGGCAAACACAGAGTTGTGCTGGCATGCCACAGATTGCTCCTCAAGACAAAGAAACACATAAAAATAAGTTTGTAGGAGTAGGGACAGAAATAAAGATCATAACGACTGAGTTGGGAGGCAAGAGAAATATTTTCTTACTGTTGTGTAATGATATTCACTGTATGTGCAGAGAGTCTGATCCAAGGACCAATGCAATACAATATCCTTGCTATTTTCTGCTTTTATACTTCTCTTTTAGTTTTTTCTGCCTTCTCAGAATTTATGCATTTCCTTTCAGAGATAACCAGCCAACAAATTCCCATAGCCAACAGTCTCAGTACTGTTGGTGCAGCCATTCCCATCATTTCACAAAGCCCATGGTAATCAGACCCTGACTTCATACTTGCTCAGGAAAATACTGACCACGAGTTCACAATGGTGTAAAAAATGTGAAGTCTAAGGTGATAAACAATGGAGGGTTTGATTTGCTTTGGAGAAGCAAGACAAAAAAAAAAGAAGCTTCTCCTTAAAAACTCTCTTCTCCACATTTCTTCTGTTTACTCAATGTGTTTGGTCTTATGCATATGATGTACCTAGATTTTATGGCAATCTGCCTATTAGAAAGGGCTAGAACCTCTTGGGAGATCATAAAACCCAATCGGAAATCCTCTGGCCCTGCATCTCCTGCCCCTGACTGATTCTGACGGTGAAATACTTGGATGGAGAAGCTCAGTTACCCTCCGTAGGGGTCTGTCCCTGGTGGTTCCAGCTTCCCATTTCCTACAAAACAGGTTCCTGGTGGGATAAAGATCACACACAAATTCAAAGACCTTAGGCTTCTTTCTCTTCCTCTCCTTAGAAGAAGCAGCAGAGATGTTAACTCTCCAGCTCCTGTCAACTGTCAGCTGAGTCAATGGTCAGAATGGACTGATTGCTTTCCTTGCCAAGAGAAGAGAGTAAGACTCTATCATAATGTATTCATTTATCTTCAGATGTGTCTGTGATGAGGATGTACACACATTAATTATATATATTATACATATTCATCATTCTGAAGCATCCAGTAAACTCATCCAAATATGATGAAGATGCTCCTCAACTAGAGAGGCTCTTACTTACTCTGGTGTAAAATAGGGAATAAATATGTTTAAGGCAGCACATCAGCAAAATGAAAAATCAGGGCAAATAGTGGAAGAATCAGGCCAGAATATTTGCCCAAGACATTCCTCCTTTTCTATCTTAGATTTAATTAAGTATCCCCTGATTCTTAATGCAAATATTCCAGTGAAAAGAAATTAAAACCAGCTTTCATTTATCAGCTCATTTGCTATTTTCAATATAGTATCACATATGTCTTCATGATTCTAAAATTTCTTTCCAAATACCTGACATAGTTTTGCTTTCAACTGAGTTTGTATTCCTGCATTGTTTGTTCCTATGTTTCTAATGAGCAAATGATTTGGCTAGTCTCTCCTTCTTTTTTATTTTTTCCCCTAGTTTAAAGAGCAGTAATCCTCATTAATAATCCATCACAAAATGTTGCAGTATCAGTGTTGTAATTACTGGCTGTGTCCATCTGAGCCTGCTGCATCCCAGGACAAAGCATGTGTAAATGGAAATAATTCCATGTTATTATTTCCAAGGTATAAAACAGGGAAAGGTTCGTCTCTTTTGGTTTTTTAAACCAGTCATTTCAGCCCTCCCCCAAATTCATTGTATGAACTTCAAGCAAATCTCCGGAGCTCCCCCCTACATCTTGGCTGACTCTCCTTCTCCATTTATCACGTGCAAAATTTTTGGGCCAGACAAAAGAGTAACAATACAGATAAAAGCAATAATTTTGATTGCTTTATAGTCTGTGGAGGTGGTATCTCTGGGGGGATAAAAGTTAGGTGTTGACAATGTTTTTCTCTCTTGTGTGGTTCAGCACCGGTACCGGAGGCTGCTGCAGCCGGCAGGGTTTGCGGGGCAGCCATGCGCGGGAGCCCTCTGGGGTGAACAGGCCTGCCGTGCTGAGACAACATGCAGTGGACCCCTCAGCTGTGGGAAGGACTTTCGCTGTGAGGAAACAGGTCAGTGAACAGGGCACAAAATCCTGCCAAGGAGATTTCAGTCCTGGATGGACAGACCTGCTGTGATTTCAGTCCCCTGCCATGGGCAGAGCTTTGCCAGACTCTGTTCAGCCCAGCCAGCAGGATGGTGAACTTGTGCAAGAGCAAGCAGGAAATGTCACTGCCTTTTTTTTTTCCTTACTTTTACAGAAATCCATCCATGTTATGCTCAGATTTGGGTAGAAAAGAAGGCAGTATGACATGGAAAAGGTTAATTTTTTCAGTGTAACAAAGAGATCAGAAATATTCTGCTCCAACTGCTGTGCTACGTGCTCACACACCCCTCCCTGGGCACCATCACTCCCACAACACACCACTTTTTCCCCTTGAAAAAGACATAGTTTAATCATGAATCCAACTAGCAATCTGTTGGGGTCATTTATTTATTTTTAGCCATATCTAACTCTGAGGACTGGGATATAACACGGCTGTTCACTGAAAGTTTGACGAGCCTTGACCGATTTTTTTTTTCATGCAAATGGCTCAAATTCCATCTTGAACATTTAATGAAAATTCTATTGAAATTTAGAACTGCATGCCAGTTCCATGACCAGTCATCAGGCAAGAGCAGCAGTACCAGTTCCCTCCTGCCATGAATGTCATGTTAAGGCTTTCTCCTCACTCCCAGAAGCAAAAGCACATTTAAGTTGCCCTTCCTACAAAAATCCATTCTTGAGCAATAATTATTGCAATAAACTCCCCAAATACCTCCTGCAACGAGGAGAAATAAAATCACAATCTAATTGCATGGTACAGACTTCCTTACACCAAGCGGAGAATCTATTTCTACCTGTAGCTGATTTCCAACAGCATGATTTTAGACAACAAAATTATCAGTTTAGGGAGGTGACCTCAACTCGAATCCCATCCCATGGCAGCAGCCAGCTTGGACTACTGGCTGTGCTTACTCCAGGTTGCAATCGAAAACCTCCCTTCAAGGAGTTGGGAAAAGCCACGAAACAGCACTGTATTTAACACCCAGCACTGTATTTTTTACTCAGACATGGGTAGAAAACAGGACAACTAGTGGAAGCTGCCAAAAAGGTTTTCTGAAGGGCCAATAAGCAACACCTGTACTTGTGCACTCTAGGTCGCTGTATTAAACGGTATCTCGTGTGCAATGGAGAGCCAGACTGCAGAGATAAGTCTGATGAGAATAACTGTGAGGATGAAGACATTGAAAGCCCTTGTGAACATCTGTTCCAAATCCCAGGGTCTGAAAAAGCAACCCAAGGGTGAGTAATTAATCTTGCTCTCACAATCAAAACAGGATTAGGTTTTTCACATTGCTCTTCCTTAGTGATAGCGGTGTTTTGTGAATTGATAGGGTGCCGTACAAAACCCAAAAGAGAGCCACTGTCCCATGTGACCATGGGTAGCAATGAGGGAGGTAGGAGATCTCATTTCAAACTTTTATTTCAAATTCTGTCTTGAATTTACTATCTGACCTTGGCCTTTTCCCTGCCACTTTGTAGCTGTGATGTCCTCTTTGTAGTCACTTAAAAATATATCCCAGTTATCTCACAGCTTTCTCCAGCTGATAAAAGCAATATATGCAAGCAAACAGTAGACTCTGGAGATGCAGCCTCCTGGTGGCATCCATCCTTAAGCAGAAGATTTAAGTCCAGGATTTAGGACTTCAGAGCAGAGATTCAAGGCAGAGAGACTGAGATCCACACGAATATGTTTCAGGGTAAATACTCCCATCCACGAAAAATGTTGCCCCGTTCAGTTTTAAATTTTGGTTAGGCAAAATTTGTGACAATCTTGTGATTTTACAAAGATACTGCTTGCTTTCACTTGTAGAACATGGGCTACAGTTTAAGAATGTAGTCGGTCATTAGATAACTTTCCCTTCAGCTCGATTCAATGGTCTCCGGAGTCGATGATATAAATACCTTTCTGACCCAGGGCCTGGGAGAGTCCATCAAAAGTTTTTTAAGACATACATTAATTTTCACTGAGTACCCCATTTAATACTGCTTTCTGATGCGTTTCTCTGACATCACACACAAAAGCAATAGCATTTACTGTCTTAGTATTAAAGATAATTCCTTCTTGTGATGAGAAGTGCTGCTGTCTAGATTGAATAATGCTTTCGTTTGGGGCTATGCAATTATAGGGAATGTTAAGCAACAGGTGGGACGTCAGAGGGCAGCAGCTCTGATGGTTGGATTGCAGGAAGAATGAGTCGTAAGGAAATAACAAGCAAGAGCCTCGGCATAGTTCAAGCAGAATGCAGGTCTAGGGGGGATGCTAACTTCTCTGAAAAATGGGACCATTATTAAAAGGAAGGAGATGAAATTAGGATTGAAAACAATTACAGGGAATGCCAGGAAATGCTTTGTGACAGTGAGATGCATTAGGCTCGTGGAGAACCTGGAGGAATTCTGGGACTTTGGGACTTTCATAACTATACTTGTTGGAATGGACTGGACAACTTAACTTGTTTCTTCTGTTTCTAGCAGATGAGTCCAAACCAATATCTTGGAAACGAAACAGCTACTTGTCTCCTTTCAGCTCTGGGAAAGATATAGCAAGGAGATAACAAACCCAAACTTTGGATTTTAGGTGTTATCCAAATTCAAAGTCAAAGACCTGAGGGTAGATAACTTGTAGTGCCAAGAAAACAGAAAGAACAGAGACTGTTGGGAAATGAAACAGGAGCTATGAATAACTTTCTGAATGCTACTTCTTTCCAAGATATAATATCTTAACACAGGAAGAGAGACAGTCTGTATATGATCCTAATTTTTTTGGAGGCTACTGTGAGTATGTCTATAATGGAGACTGGAGGGAGCTGAAGTACGATGCCACGTGTGAACGTCTGTACTATGGAGATGATGAGAAGTATTACCGCAAACCTTACAACTTTCACATCTACCAATTCCTAGTAAGTACGTTGGGTGGTCAAATTTAGCAATGCTTTCCCAGCTAAAAGCCAAACTTCCCATAAAGATATTACGTACATTTTATCATTCACTATAGGTTGCCTTTCAATATGTCTTTCTCCACCTGTCCCCAAGACAACAAGCAATAAACGATGCAAATGCTGGTTCATGGCACATCAAGGAACTAATTGCTTTATCACCCAGGCATGCCCACTGCTAACTTTAGCCTACTCAGAGCCAAAGGAAATGGGTTTTCGCTAAATTCTGCTATTAATGAGCTGTAGAGCTTGCACAAGACCCTTGTCTCTCTCTAAGGATGAATTGGGCACACGTAAAATGGGAGCAATGCTAACAGTTCAATCTTTGAAAGCATTTTAAGTTTATGACATGGCTACAAGCGACATAAATCCAAATTCTGAGACAGAGATCCTGAAATCCATCACCATGTATCACAATATCTATGCTCTGTGGGGTCACATCTGATGTTGGGGACTGAATTAAGCAGAGCAGGGATTCAACCCAAGTCTCCCACAGTGTAAGTGGGTGCCCTGGACACACTCTTAAACATCTATCATGCTTTTTGCAGTGAATGAATGACATACATGTTATTCTGGTGGAATATTACAGCCACTGGCTCAAAGCAAGTTGCTTTCACATCCTCCCAGCAGGCAGAGTCTCCTGTGTCCCTTTAGTCCCCAGTCTGACTCACCACATGGGGCCGTGTTTTCTTACCCCTTTATCTGCTGCTAGTAGTGAAAGGACATCTACACCATTGTCATGTACATTTGAACACATCACACATGTATCTTGACTTAGGAGCTTCTACTTGCTGGGGTCTAGGAAGTAACTGACAACTATGTGAGACTTTTTTCAGTAATTTTGCTGGCTTTTTATAGAGATGAGAAATAGCACAGCCCAGATTCAGCAAGGCTGCTCAATTTCACACATCAGCAAAGCAGAACTGTTAAGGAAAAGGTCACTTCTTTAAAACACAGGCAAAATAATGTTTGTTTTCTAGAGCTGCCATTGCAAGTGACTGAATCACCCACATTGAATTTTCTCCCTAAATAAATTCATCCAGAAGCAGCCTGGAGAGAGAAAAAAAATTATTACGATTTGGCAGAGCTGAAAGAAACTAGAAGGAAGGTTTTATAACAGAAAGTGTCAAGCTAGCTTAATAGACACCATTACTAGCTCTGGCTGTACGGGTACTGCTTTGAGTGGATAAACACAAACTTTTCCCCTGCCTGGAGATGGATGAAGCAAAATGCATGGTTTTCTGCGTTTTTCATATATTTCCAGATGAAATGGCACGTGACTTAATTCTTTATTCCATGTTCACTGAAGCCAGTGTCAGAGCTGTCAAGAGCATCATGGGTTTCAACAGAGGCACCATCAGCTCCTTAAAGAAATAGAGATAAGAAGGAAGGGAATTACCTGAAAAATTAATGTCTGCTTCTTTCACTTCAGGCTCATGCTGATTCTGGGTTTGCTTTTGAGTTTTATGATGATTCAAAGGATCTGCTTGATGCCCTTAAAAGTGAAAAATCCAAAACAGGAGGCTTTACCATTGGAATTGCACCTGCAAAATCAGCTTTGCAGTTAGACCTGGGCTTCACTTTATCAAGTGGCAAAGGATCCCTGAAGAATTTCACACAATACACCTCAAAGGTAAAAAAAAACCAAACACAAAATCAGTGACGCATACCTTTCAATCGCATCGCCTGTGCATCACGTGCTTTGGTTGTAACTTATGTCAGCTTGTTCTCTCAACTACATTTTTTAACACATAGTAATTGTACCTTAATTTGTTCATGTAATTGCAAAGGTATGATCATTAGTAATCCTGTTTGTTGTTCTTATTACGATTTAGCAAACAGGGAATGGGAATAAAATTGAATTACAAAGCACCACAACACATGTCATCTCACCCCATCCTGTTTCATGACTACATTAAGCATGTAAATAAAAATATGTTTAAAATGATGACAGAGGAGGAAATATCAAGATGTTGATCAAAACAGTTGTCCTCAGGGAATGATCTCTAGTAGCAAATATGTCTAGCTCAAGTTAATACAAGCAGCCTTATGATGGGGAAACACGCTACTTTTTAATAGAAGGTTAAAATACTGTGCTGAAAAGTACCTGATAATAGCGTGTATTTCTCAAAGTGGGTTTACATTATGTACTAGCTGTAGTGATCTCTTTCCCATCTAATAACACAAGCGCTGGTATTTCCCACATTTACCGTCCCCACCTCTACTGCTCTCATGGCTGATAAAAAAAACAATAAAGAGGAATTACTTTGATGGTGTTCTGAGTTCAAATGCCCTTAAAAGCTGTTTGAAATGGGCACCATTACTGCATTTACTGTGCCCTTGTCTAGACTCACACAATGTTTGCAGCTAAATAATGATCAATGATTGGAGGAATCATTTAAAGGGTTGTTCTTGTTGCACTGGAGCCTTGTCCGAGGCAGTGGCCAATCTACAAAAGCAGTCGTGGATTTGGTGGTATATGCAGGAAATCCTCCTCCTGTCAGCACTCTCCTGACCCAGGGTAACCCCCTACTGCTGGGCTGTGCTGGGAGTGCAATGAGCCCTTGATTTGAATCACTGGTTGAGGCTTTGAAAAAAAGAAAAAGGGACTAAACAGCAAGGAAAAGAAGGCAGAAAAAAAGAAATTGAAGAAATGAAGGATGGAGGGGGATCATGTGGAGCCCCATTCTGAAAGTATTTGCACAACAATAAAAAAACCCGATGGCATCCAAACCCATGGCTTTGTGTTCTGCTTCCTACAGAACACAAGAAAACACATTCTAAAAATGAATTGCCACCAGTTTAATTTAAACCTGGATTTGTTTTCATGCCTTCACCATACACTGACAGCCAGAGATTCAGGCTTTCCTGTGCAAACCTAAAGACTTGAAATGTGTATTTTTTTTTAAGTGAATGGTGAGAGGCACCTTTTGCTTTCTTTACCTGCAGGAGGTTGGATTCATCAGATGTGTGACGAAGGTGCAGACAGCCCGTTTCAAGATGAGAAGGGACAAAATTGTTTTGGATGAAGACGTGCTGCTGTCCCTGCGGGAGCTTCCAGACACCTACAACTATGGCATGTATGCCAAATTCATCAATGACTATGGCACCCATATCATGACATCTGGCACTATGGGAGGCATCTTTGAGTACATTGTTGTTGTTAACAAGGAGGAAATGAGAAGAAAAGGTTAGAAAAACATAAGATAATCCCTGTGCATAACTTTCTGCTCTAAACTAGGCATTTCCAACCTGGACACCATGGGGTGGGTCCAGTCCAGCAGAGTAATTCCTCTGTTGCTGGCCACTCCCCACAGCCATCATGGGCCCTGGAAGGATGGGTGCCCATTGGCACCTCTTTGTTGAGCTGGCTGGTACGTCCTGTTACATGACAGAAATACTCACTACAAGCCCAAAAATGCACGTTGAGGGGGGATTTAGAGGTATGTGTGTGTCATTCACAGGATGGATACACTACTGGCCACATAGCAGGGGGTAAGATTGAGTGTCACAAAATGTGCTTCCTCATCTAATTTCTGAAAAATCTTGGTCAGATTTTGGCAGTTTAGGAAGGAACCTGAGCATCTTTCTCCCTTTTTTCAATCAAAGGTTCTAGTCTTCTTTTAACTTCTCCTATTTCATATTGTATTTGTTCTGGCTATTATCATAAATGCTCAAGGATTTCAAACTCATCCAGAGTAAAGAATGATAGCCCAGTCACAATTTAGCCTCCAGTAGTCAGGGTTTCAATTTTTTGTAAATGGAAATAATGCACTGCACTTGGGAATACTTCTGAGATTTTACTCTGGTTAGCGTCATATCTGAAGACTAACAGACCTCTTCTCAACAAGTTAGAGTATATGAAACTGGAGACCCGTACCTCTAAATCCCATCTAAATAAAATAACCACTGCAGATATCTAGCATATCTAGAGTGCAAGAATAGCCATTACTGGTGAGACAAAGCATAGCATTTTTCCTTTCAAAAACATAAGATGTAGAATAATAATATGGTACTTCAGTCCACTAACAAGATTGTCAACTTTTGCAAAAGTCTTGACCATGCAATAGATCCCATTTTCCCATAGGACCACCACTCTGCTCTGCTGACAGTATTGCTGCCTTTGTAACTCCGCACTGGACAACTACGAAAAACAAAATTTTGATTTTGGACAGCACACGAAAATTCCTGTAGTTCTATTAATTCCATTAACATCCATGGTTCTGTCTCACATTCTGCCTCCAGTCTGGAATGGCTTGGTACCATCAGAGCTAGGATTAACTATACACTCCACACCGAGTGTTAACTATGCCATTCTTTCCTCAAAAAAATTAACAACTGATAGAATTTTCATCAAGTTCCTCAACTACTAATGTTTGGAAACATGATGCCTCTTCAAATAATTTTTCACTTTGAAGAGCGAGTAATATGGAAGTGAACAAGATCTTGGCAAGCAAGTCTTCAGGAAGCAGAGTGCCAATTTCAGAGTAAAAATTAATCAAGAGCATGTAGAGAGAGGCTATTATTTTGCTTTATCCTGTGTTTTCTATGTATACAAGAAGGAGATTTACTGCTATGGGGTGCTCTTTTTTAGGAAAGAAGGAAGTTGAAGTTCAACAAAAGACAAAAATTTTCATTCTAATGTAGCACACTTCTGTGATTTTCACCTAACTCAGACTTTGCTAGAAAGTCCACATTTACCAAGTCAGCAGTACTCTATGACATACGGTGTAGACCCAGGGCACACTTGCAGAAGATGATATGCCACTGTCTAAAACCATTTAATGAAAAACTGACTTTCAGTGTCAACTAAAACCATGTTTGAAGGCTGTGTTTGCAAGGGGATTAGCTGCCTCCCATGAGGACTGGTCAGGATCAGGGTATAAGTGCTCAAGTCTTAAAACTAGAGCTTTAAAACATGCATTTGAAGCCATGCAGATGCCTGGAGATGTGCCACTGAGTCCCCATGGGACTGAGCAGCAAGGCACCTGCTTTAGACCAACCACTTCATCCTGAGAGCCCATCTAGCCCATGAGGCTATGTGTTAAATGCTCCGCAAGAGAAAACACTCCGTTTTTATATACCTGTGACCCTAGTGACCGAAGCTGAGGTCCTCCCTAAATGAGAGACAAGTTGGTTGATGGCTGTGCATCCAGCTAGGACTGGGCAAGAGCTTGAAGGCATCTAGGAAACCTGAATTTTGAAAATTAAGTCACCTTCTGGGTTTAGATACCCAGAAATAGACCACATCTCAGCAGCACAGAGCTTAGGACTGCAGTTTTGCTGCCAGATGCATTTCTGGCTTTCAGGCTGCCAGGGCTTGTGTGAATGTGGTCATGAATGAAATAAATACATATGTCAGAACAAGGTCTCTTGTTGCTCTGCCATCAATATTTTTCATTACTTGTTTTTAAAATAGATTGTTATGGTTCTATTATTTAGCAGAAAACAGTATAATGTGTTCACACATTACATGAACATTTATGGGAGAAACATTATGCACAGACTAAATTAGAGAGAGTCTTCATATATTCTGATTAATTCAAAATGCAGCAGTAAATCTTATCACTCCAGCACATTTAACTATCGCAAATTATATCATATAAAAAACTACCAGGGCGCCCCCAACAAGAGCCAATATATTCTAAGGCCACCCTTTTGCAATGATAACCACTTCTCATTTATCAAGACCTGATCTGGCTGCAACCAATAGCGAATTGTATTGACAGACCCTTGCTGAACATAATTAGTCAACTGGAACCACGGTGAATCAATTAATCAGGTTGTTCCTCAAGTTTAATTTTGTGGCACTCCAACACCAAGATAAGCAATCACTCACATTGCTTTGGCTGAATGAACTTTACCCACTGTGTTTACAACTGTTGAAGAGTTTAGTGCAAGTAATTGAGTGCTACACATTTAATCTTTCTCAAGGGCCCCGTTTTGCAATGGCATGTAATTCCCCCTTAAATCTTGAGTATGCTTCAGCTCTCACCAGTTTAAATTCAGGATTTGTAGTCCCTTTCTCGGGATGCTGAGCACCTCTGCTGGCTAGGACCCCCCAGGTCAACAAGCAGATCCATGCCCTGCACAGCTCCAGTGAGCCTGTCCTGCAGGGTGTGCAAAAGGGAGCAAAACAAGAGCTATGGGCATTTTACCAGTATTTTAAACACAAGCAAGACAAGACATTGCTCCATGGAGATGAGGTGAGACTGTTCAGCAGACAACGCTCTGGGCTGGAGCTCAGCTGGAGCTCAGTCTCTAAGCCATGATGCACAAATCCCACTGACCTCTGTGCCTCCCTTTCAATACCAGGGTATTGATGATCACCAGGCTGCTTTGTAAAACACTTTAAGGACCTCTTACAAAAAGAGCAATTTAAAAGTTAGCTGTTGCTTACAATACTCATATTTATTGAAATCAATGGATTTTCTAACTACTATAGATGGCCATATATTTGCACTACACTCAAGTGCATACATTAAACCAGGCTGTATGAAATATGCCCATTGCTTACCTTGGTGAAACCACCTCATTAGTTCCCTTCTTCCCCCTGCACTTGCTTCGTGGGTCTCCAGTTACATATTTCCATCATGTATGTGGCGGTGGCAACAGCCTGGCAGCAGGCAGTAAGATTTGGCAGCTCTCAGCAGGCAGATCTTTTGCAAGCTGCTGCTTAAGGATCCTACATAAGCCATAATACATTGGTCAGATGCTGAGTTTAGGCAAATTAGGAAGGATCTATTGATTTCAGCTGCTGTTCTCAGCTTTCTCCCAGTTAAGAGTTAGTTTGTTGAGAGAAAAAAAAATGTTTTTAAATAGAAAAAAAAAGTCAATACATGCTTGAAACCTTGGGTTAAGATTTTTACTTTCTTCTAATACTTTGTAAGGGAACGGTTTTTACAGTAAGCACATTTCCCTTGTCACCTATTAGGTGATAGGCCCAGTGTATCCCAATAAAATGTTGGCATTGCCTCTGAAATATTAAAGGCTGTCCTCTGCACAGAATAGCTCTTGACTTTGAAAAACAGGCCATGCAAGTAACCGAATATTTTCTTCATTGACACAAAAACAACCAAGTAGGAAAATGAACATTCTTTCACTCAGAATGAGTCATGGGTTTTACTCATTTCCTTTCTGTTTTGCAGACATCAGTGCTGAAGAGATAAGTGCCTGCATTGGCTACTCAATTGGCCTTACTGTCAGTGAGAGTAAACAGTATTTGCAAGCATCCGTGTCATCCTCTGACTGTGCAAAGACAGGATTTCTGAAAACTGGTATGATAGTAGGGTGAATGTCTGTAAAGACATCTTGCACCGCTTCTTTTGGTCACTTGGGTGTAGAGTTTCAAGCAGGGTCACATAAGGGTATGAAGAAGGAAGCCCTGGTGCCATCCCCAGCCATGATTCAGGCCCAGCTCTGGGACCAAAGGGACTCTGGGTTCAAGTCTCTAGGAACGCTGATTGCTCTTGAAAGAGCAGGAATTAAAGTAACAATACTTGGATTAGAAACCCATGTAAATAGAGGCAGAGGATTGGCTGGAAGGCTGCAGTCCCTGTAGCTGCAACAGACTGGGCACAGAGGACAAGGGCAACATGGTAACTACTAAAGAAGTCAAAACTGAGTATTAAAAACACTCAGAGAGGCTAGGAAGCCCCCGATTTGTAAATCATTTAACCAGCTATAGACAGCGTGTTCTACTACCTACATGCTAATCAGAAACCAAGACTGGAGGTGTGCAGGCTCTTCAGGTCCTAGCAGCTTAGAGCATTGGGGATGCTCAACTCATCAGCAACCTTGCGCTAACGTGGCAGGGCTTGCGCCACGATCAGGGCACACCAAGCTCCCATTGATTTCAGGAGGCAGCATCAGTGCTGCTCACTGAGAGCCTCTTGCATGATCGATCTCACCTCCATTAAGCAGTTTCTAGTGTATGTGTGGAAACAGTAACTAAATAATATGAGTGTAATTCAACTTTTCAGATCCTGAGAGCAACAGTGCAGCTGTGGAAGATATTATTTCCCGGATTAGAGGTGGAGATACTAGTAACACTGGAGGGCTCTTAAACAGTTGGGATGGCAATATATATCGTCACTGGGGAAGGTCATTAAAATATAATCCTGCTGTTATTGATTTTGAGGTAAGTCTTTTCTGTAGTTGAAGAAACTCTCCTGCTATAAGGAATGAAAGTGTAGTCAAGCAGATCATTTTGTATTTTTATTGTGATCCCATCACAGAACAAGATTAAATGTAATGGGCCACTGATCTGGTAACCTCTTATTCATTTCACAATGGGGAGTACATCTCCCACCAACTGCATCCACAGGGAGACAGACAAGGAGCTTAATGCCGGATTAGTGCCGAGTTAAGTTTTTGATGTGTCCCCAAACAGCTTCCCAATGAGTTGCTCTCCATGGTTGCATTCATCCATATTATTCTCCCTGATGCAGTCTACCTTCCTGTATAAGCAGGGAACTCACAGTAGGCTAGGGAAGGAGCCTTGCCCCCCTCCCCCCGCAAAGACTCTGTGTAGACTCTCCTGCTTTTCACCTGCCTCGGAGCCGCAGTGGCTATGCTTAACCTCTACAGATCGTGGTAGATATAGCTGTGAGTGCTTCCAGGAGTTTTTAGATCAGGGTGCTCCTGTCTGTTTTGTCAGGTGAGTCCTATTTTTCTCCATGTTTCAAAAAGATGGTCCATGGCCATAGAAATTAGCCAAGATCTACTCCTCTCTTTTGTTTCATTGGATGCCCTGTAAAATGGAAAAATCACTGAAGCATCCTCCTCCTTGTCTCTGGTTGAGAGTTCCATGTCTACTTGAGATGCTCTCATCACTGGTCTGCTCCAGGAATGCAGCTGTGAGGTGTAGGAGAGGGAACCTTGGCCACAGTAGAGTCACACTGCTACTTCCATCCTTCTCATCTTCATTTGAAAGCACACCCACTCCTCACTCTGACAGAGGGTGGGAGAAGGGAAAATGGAATCAGGAATTATCTGCATTATTGGCAGGGTAAAAGGGACCTTCCTGGGCAGCACCCTGGAGGCAGAAAGTCCCAATAATATAGAAGCACTTCCAGCTCCACCTGCAGGTTATTAACCTTTCTGCACAAGTTCCATCAATTCTGGGCAAAATTTATTGCAACTTTCCAGTAAACCATACCCTGACCTCTCCATTGGCTGCTCTGAAACTCAGCAGTCACTGTGCAACCAGACCTACCCTTAAGAACTCATGCCCACTTCAGCAGCTCTTATCTGCAGCTCCCTCTCGTTTATTAAACAGGCTTGTGCAAATTTGTCTAAGAGCTCTTTCCAAAGCCCATCTGATCCTCGCCACGAATTGCTCTCAGTGTGTCTTGTGCAATGAGACAATTCCCAGCTCTTGTCTGAGACCAGTTTCCGCCAATTCCCAACCAAGATTCGCAGTGTTTACACAGACACGGATGGACAAATGTAAATATGTGTCCTTAGATCAGCCCTTATCTTTCAGCATTAATATTCAGTTGAGTATTAAAATTCAGGTGAGTGAGTTATAATTAGTTGCCCAAACTGAACTATGAATGCTGAATGGTATACAGGAACTGGATTTTGCTTCTGGAAATATAATAAGCTTGTTATATTCTTAAATCTGTAGATGCCCTAATATTATTTTACCACATCAAAAGGCAAAAGGTATGCTTAGCATAGTTCGCAAACTGATCATCATTAGTGGTAAATTTGCTTTAATTTTTGATGATACCTGCTGTTCAAAGCTCTTACCAAAACATTTTTGTTCAAAAAAGCAGAAAGCATGCAATAATCTCCAAGATCATAACAGCACTAAGAAATCAATCAAAAAAATGGGCTTACTAAACTGTTCTAAATTATCATTTGAAACCACACTGAAACTCCAAAGCACACCCAAAAAAGCCAATCCCACACAAACCTCTAAGATGAGGAAGGTTTTGGAACGATGGTTTCTAACTGGGGCACATCAGTCGTGGCAACACATTTGCATCATGTACATGGAGCTGTCAAGGAAGACAAATGAGTTTTTTCTGAGCCCTGATTTTATCCAGCAATGTCACAGCTCTCTGACTGTGGTATTGTACCATCTCAGTGGATGCCCAGCTGAAATTGCCTCTATGCTATCCATCTCCATCCTATGCAGCTGCAGCCCATCCACGAAATTCTCCGCAGAAGCAACCTTGGTGACATGGAAGCTAAACGAAAAAACCTGAAACGGGCTTTGGATGATTACTTGTTAGAGTTCAACTCCTGTCGCTGTAGACCGTGCCAGAACAACGGTGAACCTGTTTTGGTGGAAGACACCTGTTCCTGCCAGTGTCGACCAGGTTATGGAGGCCCTGCCTGTGAGCAGACTAAGCGCCGAGGTAAGACCCTGGTGTGCACCCACAGCAGGGGAGGATGGAAGACAGCAAAAGGACAGGGTTTTCCCCACCACATCATTAAACAACACTCCTTGCATCCATGCATGAACCACACCTTTGCTTCTGTATCACTTCTGTTGCTGTGCTATCCTAAGCAGCCCTGCAAGAGACTTGCACAAACAGCTCAGGTGATTGCTGTAAATAAATTAGTAGAAATGAGGATGTGTATAATAGCTGGACAGGTTCCAAATTGCTGAGCTGGGGTGTGGTGGCAGCAGCATGGCAAAGTCCATCTGCCCACATGGTCCACCAAGGGGTAGGTTCTGCCTGCCTGCAGTGCTCTATAGACACAGCTCCTTGCTGTAAATGAGACCATCATCAGGTGCTCACTGACTGCACGTCACATTCTCAGGACTGTGATTCTCTGGAGCGCTTGTGGCATCCCCCTAAGGATGAGTGTTGCAAGGGTGAGAGCACAAACCTCGACAGGGAGGAAGGGGGGCTGAAAGAGTCAGGTTAAGCAACTGGGAAGTGGTGCTCAAGCAACATCCATTAAAAAGGCTATTTTAGAGAAAAAAGTGCCACACTGCCAAACTCTACCCACCCCCTGGGAAAAATTGTAATGAGAGAAGTATCTATTTTGAAGGAGAAAAAAAAGTGGTTTTCCAAAGTGATAGCCTTTTATTTATGTTTTCTTTATTACTTTATACGCTATCCTAAAAAAATTGAATGGGTGGCAAAAAAAGCCAACCTTGCAACATGCTTTTTTATATTTCAAAAAATGTCACAGTTCTTTCTGGATATTTTTGGCCTGATTTGTGATGACAAAAAAATCCAAATCTCAACACATGAAGCTGGCAGAAAAATCCATCTTCAGAGCAGTTGCCAGAGCTCCAGGCCTTCAACTATGTGATTGTAACTAGCATCTTGCCACTGGAAAATCAAAGCTGCGATGAGATAAGGAGTTAGAGCAGAGCTGGATAGAGAGTTTATGAAGCTGAACTCAAAAGCATTGCTCCAATGGTGGAAAAGTGAGTTTCTTTAAATATCTCACATTCTTTGAGTTGTTTCCAAATCCAAGGAACCTGCCTTAGGTGAGGATCTTGGAAAGCTCAGGACCTGGCCCACTGAACTGACCAGCCCCTGAGCTCCCTGCTTTTAGCAATGCTGGGGACAGACACACTTCCACCTCATGGGCAATCTTTAGTTCCAAATTTTTAGTTCCAAAACTTATTTTAGACCAATCCCCCTTTTTTTTTTCAAAGCATGATGTTTCAGCAGACTGGAAACTCAGCTTTCCTCGCAGCACTAAGAGTGCACACAACCATTTGTGCTGTCTGGACTAATAAAGTGCCCAAGTCAGGCACGAACGCCAGTTGGGTAAATAAAAAATGACAGTAAATGACAGCCATCAAGCATTCCTATCATTCAGGTATGCCACCATAATCCATAGTATCGAACGCTCCTGACAACTCAGTCTGTACTATAATGGAACAGTGTTGAAATGACCCACCTCCAAAGGGATGGACAGACATCCCCATGATGTTAGGAGGCTTTTGTTGCTCTGTCTTGGTCTGAAGTGAGAACGCTACTGCAGAGAGGCTCTCTCTCATCAGTTGCCCTTTGGGAAGGGACAGCCAAGCTGCAGCCTTTCCTCTGAGCAGAGGATAAAAGGAAACAGCTACTGGCGTCTGAAGAAGGTGATGCTGCGTCATCTCCCAATCTAAGCACGTTGATCTCTACAGCCTTCCATGTGCTGGGCATGGCTGGGAAGGGCCAGGGAGTCCTGCTTGCAGCAGAGGTTACACTCAGAGCTGAAATCACGAAACTGCTGGGGGCTTTCAGCTCAGCCTTCCTCCTCTGCTTCCACCCGAAGTACGCTGCTGCAGTTAGACCATATGTAGCACTTCAGACCGAATACTTTTTTTTCCCTCTTTTTTTAACATGTTTACAGGTGGTGAGACAGACGGGCGCTGGAGCTGCTGGTCACAGTGGGGTCCCTGCCAGTCAGGCACAGTGCAGCGCAACCGGCAGTGCAACAACCCAGCCCCACAGGGTGGGGGGGAGCCCTGCGTGGGGAGGGATGTGCAAAACAAACCCTGCTGAAAGCTCACTGCACAGCATCACTCCCCAGAGGTACATGGTTGAGAGTGGTTTAGAGTCTGTGCTGGGCTAAAAATGCAGGCGTAATCCTGTAATGAAATTATTCTGGGGAGAAATAATTGTCAAGTATTGCATTTCTGTATGTATGGAGACATTGATTCGCTGTATAAACCCAGACCAATTGCTCAGATTAACTGAAAGCTTGCCTGGCTACCCCTTACCCCACAAGATGTGATGGGAGTCCCACCAGCTCACAGCAGCACGACTGAGATGCAGGAGATGCTGGAGAACCCACACGGGCAGCTTTGCTGCTACAACGTGTCAAGAAATAAATCTACTAAAACTGTTTACATAAGTACACTTGACTCACAGAAATTTTTATATTTGCTTTTGGAAAACATATTAAAAGCTCATGGTCCTTGCATTTTTGTACAGTTGGTATTGACATATGTACCATGAAATTTTTATAAGTTGTCACTGTCAGATTTTTAAGTCCAGCATATTGGCCAGGGCTGCATTTGCAGCAAAGCCATATGCTGCTCTGTATGGGACGTGGCTTAAGCCTAAAGATGCTGAAGTATCATTGCAAAACGTGAGCCCAAACTGATGAAGAATCTGAAATAAATAAATAAATAAATAAATAATAGAGAAACTTGAACACAACCATTTGGCACAGGATGTTCACAAACAAGCAAAGGCTACTCCTCTTTAAGATCAGTGATGAACTGACTATTAGCACACAGGCGTTTTATCTCCCAGGCACCCAGAGCCAGAGAAGATGCTAACGGGCTGCTTGATTTAAGGGGCTTTTTTCGAATGTGAGACGTAAATCTCAGTACAAAAATACACACAGTATTGAACTGCATCGAGAGACTGTGGGGAGAGCCTGCAGCTCCCTCTTCTTAATGAACTGCCACTAAAACCTGGTGGACGGGTTGGACGGAAGGCGAATGGCACTTCATTTTACTGTGCTTTTCATTACAAGGAAAGAAGAAGGAGGAAAAATATGCCCTGAGAAGGAATCAGGCATTATGACAAGCAACAACAGTAACAAAGCCTCAAAGCACAAAGGAGCATTTCTATATACATTTGAATGGAAAAAGGGACTAGAAAGGAATCATAGTTCAGTGAAAGAAATTGCCCAGCTATAGCTCTGGTTCTTGGAAAGGCTTGTTTTTCAACAGTGCGTCAGTGGTGATTTAGAGTCTGACTCTTAGCGGATGTAAATCAGTGTCGCTCCTTTGCTGCAGCTGATTTATGCTACCTGAAGATCTGGCCCCGTATTTTATTTTGTGCGCCTGTTTGCCAAAGGACGATTTTTTCACCACTTCCACTTGAGAATGAAACTATACCCTGGGTTAGTATACAAAAAAAAAAAATAAACCATCTTGTCTTTAACACCAAGATGTGACTGTTCTGTGAAAAATCACTATGATTAGTGGTAAAGCTGTGGCCTTTTTGTCAACTTTGTTTTTCCAGGTAAAGGTGATATTCACCCAGAGATAAGTTTCATCCCAAAGTCTGATGTCTTCTATCTTGGGGAAATGCAGCAGCATGAAGCACCCATATATCGCTATGATTTAGACACCTCAGAGGAATGTGAAATGTATGACCAAAACAAGTCTTCGCTTCAATAGTTTTATCAATACCGTTTGGCGTTGGGCTGGCAGGATATGTAGAAACATGATACAGTGCTGTTACACCAAGGACTTTGTTTGGCTTATAGGTGATTCTTACCTTTACACTGACTGTTTAGGACTCATAAAAATATCTGAAAGTGAATGAGTATAAAGTCACCTTAGTTAGAAAGCCAAGTATGCTTCTTTTGCGACCAGAGGGAAGAAATTAATGAACAGAAAGATCGGATGCCTTGGAGGCTGGGGAGGGATGAGGCCTGCAGGAAGGCAACCTGCATCCTCAGCTTTTACAGCCATTTTAGAAGCATAGATCACAGGCTGGAGAACCACAGAAAAAAAAAATCCCAGTGATTAAAGAAATCACATGTGAAACACCACCAAGAAGCCCATAGAAATAAGTGCAGAAACCTGGGATTTGCCAGCAGTTGTTCACTCTCCTCTTGGAACACTGCTGTGTTGGAATACAGAGATGAAAGTGAGGATACGTGCTGGGCAGAGCTCATCATTGACCTTGCAACCCAGGGCAACGAAATACAAACCCAAGGGTTTCCTTCAAATATCAAAGGCAGCTTGGTAACAATCCCTCTCCTCCCACTCTAGTCCCCTGCCGCATCCAGGGCTCAGACACCTGCACAGCGGAAACCTGGGAGCGGTGAAGCTGAAGTCAAAAGAATAGAAGCAGCTGCCTGTAAGGTCTGGGAAAAAAAATTACGAGCAATTACACATTTACAATGCCAGTCAAAGAAGCTAATATATCTCATCTGAAGTGGCCAGCATGAGAGCTGTGCTAAATGAGATAAGCAGCAAAAATGTATCTTTCTTACTTAAACTAAAAGCTTAGAGGGTACAGTAAAACACTACAGTTTCACCCTGCTTTTAATGAATGGGTTTTCTCCTCTTGCACACTGACATACATTTGATACAGTTATTTATCCTATATATTTCTTGCGGCATATTTCCCAGGAGATCTTGTTTATCTCGCTCATAAGTACATGATGGATGTATGGTGCTTTGGATAAATGGTATCACAAGCAGATATTTTTATGGATATAGGCAAACTGGGTTATTAACAAAGGAAGGGCAGAGAGGAACCAGTAGGCAAAAGAAAACAGCAAATGACTGATGACAATACACCTGAGGTTGCAAGGTGCAGACTCCAGATAACCAGCTAACAGAACAGTAGATAAGGGCAGCGCTTGAGACAGTGCTGTTTTCTACCTCAGGGTCAATGTCATGCTGACTATCCACACACCCTCATCCCTCTGAGCCTGCAATTCTAGAGCAGGCAAAAATTCCCCAGTAGGAGCAGCTCAAAAATTATTACCTTCCTTTTTATGAAGTGTAATGCAGAGGCACTGGAAGATACAAAACATTTAATTCTACACCAAAAAAAAACTGAAACAAAAGAAACGTCAGATTCTTAAGAGTTTGGGGAGGGACTGGCGTTTGCTGTGCTGTTCTATCATGCACAACACAGTGGGACTCTTGGTGATGCATTACAAATAAGTAAAAAATATATGATCATAATGGTAATAATTATTGTCTTCATCACTATTTTTGTTGATTTACAGAAGCATGGGGGTGTTGAAATTCAATATAAAAGGAAGACAAATTTGCAGGCACAATTTGACCTGAAATCTGGCAGTTGTCTTTGGTGCTCACAGGACTCTTTAGCTACCAAGTTAGAAGAAGAAGAAGTTGGACTGTTAACACCTCTGCACTGACTCACTGTGCTCCTTTCAAAAAAATCTTTCTGTCTGGGCGAGATCCCGGGGAAGAACAACTATATCCATCTATATCCAGGAGAAACAGGAGCATGGTAATTTAGCAATACTATGGTTACCACAGGATTTCCAAATCCCTAGCTGCACCCTAGATCATGTTCCAGCCTCACAGGTAAACGTAAAGTGTCTACATGACAGGAAAAGACAGGGAGCAAGTGAATCCAGGCTGGAAACCAGTTCGATTTACCCATTCCTGATGGAGATGTTAGGAGCTGTAGTAGTCAAGTTGGTTTTGTTCTTGGAAAGCTGGATATGACAATTACAACTTACCTAAAATACTCTTTAGGGAGCTTCCTAAGCCATGTTGACTGGATCCAGAAAATATCACAGCAGCAAAGTCTTCAAGCAGGAAGGTGGAGACAATACAGCTTCTCCATGTTTACTGAGGTTTTTTTTTCACAAGCAAGGTGCTTGTAAAAATACAACGTGGGATCTAGTAAAACACATTGAGACAAAAGTCTTGACCAGAGAAATGGGTTAGAGCACCACAGTCAGTGCTGAGCCTGCATGCAATGTGCCTGCAGACTTCCCAAGTTTTCATAAATGGGGTATTAATGTAAACTTACACAGAAAGTGCAAGCTAGAAACACTAGTAAAAGATGGTACCAAAATTTAATGTATGCCAAAGGCTTCTGCACAGTATTTTTTATTACCTTTCAGGTGATAATATATCATTAGTTAAATGAATTAAAGCACAAAATCAGGACAATATAAAGTTATGTCCTTTATGGGAGCTTTCTAAGCCTAAAGCCTCAATATTTGATCACTACTGAAATCATACTTCAGTTAGACTACCCTGTTGATCTTGAAGACTGTCAAATCTCTCCCCTCTTCCTCAAAAAAAAACCCCAAATATCCAAACCCAGGCACTGCCACTTCAAAAAAAAAAACCCCGGATTTTTTGATTTGGGAACAACAGTTGAAATTCAGGTTGCTACATTCATTTCTGCTTGCTGCAGCAGTGGACAGACACACCATGGCTATATGTCAGAGTGCTTTCTCCAGTTTGATGATCCAGAAAGGTGGCCAAATTTATAAAAGCCACTTGACTGAGAGAGCTCCTTAACAAGATTCATCATTGCTCTGCAAGTATGCACTGCAGTAAGTGTCCTGTAAGTGCACTGCAGTATGTGTCCTCACAGGCACCCATGTACCCCATCAGGGTCCTCTGCTGCAGAGCTTCTACAACGCCCCTTTACAAATCTTTGAAGAATATCATACTTCACCTAAGCAGTGACCGCTTTGACCACGACCCAAAACAAACCTCTTGGCAAATTTCTATCATACAAAAGACATCACAGTTACACAGTGGATAATGGAAATGTTTTGGTTTGGCAGCACAATTATGAAGCCCCTAACGAGTACAGAGCACTCTTCTTTTACATATGCAATGTGCTCTTCCTTTCTTAAAGCTGTCACATAAACCATGTCAATAAGTGTGGAGGCGGCATGAGGGCTACAACTAAAAGCATGTTCCATTGTTCAAATGTCAGAGAGCCTGAGTGTTCTTACAAGAATTACATTTAGACAATGCCAGTCTGAAAGAAGAGAAACTGGTGATACCAACCCATCATCACCAGCACTGCTAAAAACCTTGGAAGATTGTTTGACCTTGCAGGTGGTAGAAGACTTACAACACTTATGAATAACTTTGCACTGATGGAATCGTTTTCCTAAAGCAGAGCTATTACTGGTTATTTTACAGCATGTTCCACCAAATGTCTTTGCAAAAACCCCTAACCACCAACAAAGCTGTAGGGAGGCAAGTTCTTGGAATAGTACTGCTCACATCAGTCACAAAACAATACACAGTATTACAAATTCTTCTTTTGTTTGATCTGGATTGTGATGCATGGCTCCAGAAATGGTAACAAAGGGTAAACTATTAAATTTTTGCTTTGGCTTTTTTCACAGCAAACTTTCTCCACCTCAGATGTCCTGAGCAGACTGGCAATGCAGCTACTGAAGTACAGGCTTTCACAGGATCAAACTCACTAACCAGAGCCCATTCTGGGCAAAGGCAACTACTAAGTGCAGAAGACCTCAGGGAACGTGCAAAGATGTTTGTTTCAAAATGTTTCATTTACTCTGCTCACGACAAAGAGTCACAGAAAAGCTGGCTGCTATCCTGCTCCAGTGGAGGCTCCGGGCATCCTGGAGTGACAGTCTCTAGTCAGGGTGCAGGATGTTCAGCCTCTCCTGCACATGTAACCATCTCTCCTGCTTTCCAATATCCCTAGGCAGCTGAAGGAGCTGCTTTCCAACTGCCTACTCCAGTAGCATTCCTCTGCCCTTTATCTACCTGCCTAAGGAACCACAGCACTGGGTGTATCTGAGCAGACCCACGTGTATCCAATACTCTCAGTGTCTCTGTTCTACTTCGGAAATGCACAGGAGGAAGCTCATTGCAGCAGTAAGAATACCACTGCTATACTGTCTAACAATGCCTTGGTGTCAACAGAATGTTCTTCACAATTCAGCTTTTGCTGCATCAAGACAATATCTAACACAACAGACAATTTAAGTTAAATAAAATAAATTGGCAAACTGGGATAGTGAGGTAGGTACAGCTGTTTTAAATGTCACATTAGATACTATTGTGCTTATTGAGACTTAGACTTTAATATCCTGCATTTTGCTCCACATGCCACAGCTGTCTTCACAGAAGCTGCATATTAGCACACATTCTGGTGCACATAAGATCAAACAGTCTTTTCTTATCTCAAAGGAACCTTCAAAAACAAGACAGTAAAATTTAAAATCATGCAGCTACCAATAAGGCAGGAGATACAGCTTGTTTCAGCCCATTGCAATAAAGACAGAAGAAAGTAAAAATATTAATAACAGTAAGCACACAAGACAATTGCAAAGCATGTCCAAAAGCATGATTTATAAGACACACCGAGCTCTCATTGCCCTCTGAAATGTTTCCAATTTCAATGCACTTGGATGAAACCCGTAAGAAGAATTAGGCAAACTTAGCAAGCCAGTCAGGAAACAACTTCCCACTCGGTTTGCAAACTGCTCATCAGTTTTGTGTAAGTTCCCTTTAGCAAGTAACTGTCTCAGCATCTGGCCCTGAGCACGATGAGCCACCATTCTGAGGTGCAGGGTTGTTGCATTGTCGTCTCCTTGTTCGTTGACCTCCTGAACACGGAGACCAGCTGGCCCAGCAACCCCAGTTTCCAGTAATAGCAGCATCTGATAAAAAAAAAAAAGCCAGAAAGGACTGTCAAAATAAAGCACCTCTTTCCATGGGAAGAGCTGTCAGCTTCCATGAATCATACTTAAATGCAAACAGCTCTTTCCCTGTCCATGTCACTAACAATATTATCATTAACAATAAGTGATTGTTTTAAAGATGTTAATTCTCTGTTCAGCATTTCTGGTGTTTGTTCAAACTACACTTTATGCAGCATGACAAGAGAAAAAAAAAACAAAAAATCAATCAGCTTTATATTTGCATGAAGGACATTTCTCTCTCTGATATAGTCCAAGCCTAGGTAAGAAAAACAGCAACTGAACTCGTGTCAGCCACATTTTGAGATGCTAGGGGAAATGTTCATGTTCTTCTTCAGTGAACAACATCTTGAATATTCAGCTTTCTACGCACTGCTTTTCCTATTACACTGTTTCTTCTGGACTCTGAGCATGTGAGTGACATAAATTCAAAATCCTGAGAATCATGGACCTGAACACGGAGGCAATACATAAAGAGAGGAAAGGGGAGTGAGAAAGGAAGTTACATGTTGACAAGCGAATGGATGAGAGTGTTTGGGAGGGTCGGATGCGATTATGTGTGTGGTAAGCAGACTGGAACAAGGTGTAAGTGACTCCACAGTTTAAAGCTCCATGGACTTGTTTAGAAACACCTACAAAATTGACCCTCTGTTCAGTGAAATCTTGGCTTAAAATGTGTTTCAGTGTGGCTTAGGACACAGTCATGCAGAATGAGAAATGGATAAAAGACTATAAACAAAGCACAATGATAAATGCAGTGCATCAAATAGTGGGATGGTGCCAGAGCTCTGGTTGCCCAAGATCTGGTATTATTTAGTATCTAAATTAATGAGCTGAAAGAAATAAACAAAATGTTTAAATTCACAAATCATCCTCAGCTAGAAGGAGAACATTAGTCACAAGACAGCAGCGACATAAAGTGACCAAGAAGCATTAGTAAATGCTTCAAAACAACAACATAATATTTTAAGATTAAAATGCGTGGTAGCGTATCTGAGGGGAAAACAGTTTGCAACATACTGGCTGTATTAAAAGGAAAAAAATAGGTAACAGGACTGCTGGAGAAGACCTGAGGCTTGTCATGGATTGTAAATTAGGTAGGAGTTCATATTTGATATACTAACAAGGCACGTTTATGCAGCTTTGAATTGCAAGAGTAAAGCCACCTCCTCACGAGTGCAATTAGAAGAGGGAAGGCAAAGTATATCCATCACTTCTGCAGGACCCCAACCAATTGTGCATGGGGCCCAAACCCTTGTGAACCCCTTGTGCTGGGCAGAGTGGGGACAGCCAGCACTGGGCATTACTCCCCCAGAATCAACCAACACCCCTGGACACCCCTAAAAACTGTTGGGCCTGTCTCATCGGACTTGGGAGCCCTCTTACCTTTCCTCTTGCTGATCTCACAGGCAGTGCCGCTGTAGCCCAGGGGACACAGGCATTCACACTTAGTTCCTGAAAGTAAACAGAGATGGTGGGACTAGACACTTCAAGACACATTTGCCTGCAGATATCCATTTCTTTTAAGTGCTCCATCTTCTGTGAGAAAGGGACAGTGGGTGAAGTGATATCAGCATTTTTCTCCTATTGTGAAAGTATAAAACAGCAATAAAGCAGGAGAGCTGTGACTACCCTGCCACCCCTCTTGCCTCCCCAGCCGTTTGTTCCTGCCGCTTCTCAACTTCAGCTACACCAGTGCAAGAAATTCAGCAACCACAGTCCCCTTGTTCCTCTCCAAAAGAGATATCATTGTAGAGCTGAGAGGAACTGCAGCATCAGGATTGAGCACAGCTCCTAGCTAGGCTTTGTGCCTGAGGAACCTCATGCTGGCAGCCCAGGACTGCAGTATTTATCTCCCGGCAGGAACCAGGAAGAGAGTTCCCACTTAGGAAAATAACGGTCATTTAAATCCTCTTGTTGAGAAGATCCTAAATGAAATACTAACCTGACTCAGCTTCTAAAAAGTTATTTAAACAAGGGTAATCATGATACGAGTCCTTTAAGTGCTACAATCAACTAGCTGGTACCTGAAGCGATTGTTTCTGCTTAGATACATTTAGAAGATAACGACTCTCATCAGGACTTCTGCAGATGCAGATTAGAATTAGGCACTTGACAAAATGGTCCCTTTGTTAGAAGCTCTCATCACATCATATATCTCTGTTTAGGCAGTGCAGTTTTCATTCGATTTGATCATTTTTCCCCTTCATTTTTAAATCACAGCCTGCTTACAAAGGAGGACAGCTTCTCTTAGAAATGGGAGGAGGTGACAGTGATAACTGTGCTTGACCCTTATATGGTGCTTTTCATCTTCAAAACACTTCTACAAACACTAATTAATGCTGAGACAGTAGTCACTGGAAGCAATCTTAAAAGCAAAGTAAGAGACTTAAAGATATCAAGGGGGTTTTTTCATACATAACTGAGATGGAACGAATTCTTCCACAAAACTGATACAGATGGTCACTCCCATTAACATGGTTCATCCCTTGACTTTACTGTCTTTACTTACAAGTGACACTCTACAAATAGACCAACTTTAAAAAAAGAATTTCATTACCTGAAAGAGAAATGATAAGTGAAACCTAAAGAGCAGATTACTCGACTCGCTTCCTCACTGCCCACAAATTCCCAGCACTCTTAGAGGGTAGAGAAGAGGTGCAAAACCCTTCTACCTTGTAGAAAGGGGATCCCATTGTTGTGGCATGGAGCACAGCGACAAGAACTGGTCTCCAGCTGAAACTCATCAAGAGCCCGTCGCAGATTCTCTTTTATTGCCATTGCATTAGCAAAATCTGTTGGAGTCACCAGCTGATACAGAGGCTCTGCCTAAAGGGAGGGAAGAAACTGCATTAGCTTCCAAATTCAAGATGGTGTGAGCATTGTAGGGCTCTGAGGGAGCACAGCTGGAGAGGGAAATTAAAGCCTTGTGGTACGGGCTCCATGTTTCCCATCAGTATTGCCTTAAACCTCATGAACAACAAGGCAGCGACACCAGAAATACTTACAGGGATCCTTCCCTGGATTTACAACACCAAAGCTGTTGCAAATGCATAACAAAATACAACAGCCATACTTAGTAGAATAATGGACACAGTTTCACAGAAGTTTCACTAAATCCTTTCTCATCCATTTTCCCATTATTGACATTTTTAGACCAGATTTGCTCAAACATATGTTTCCTGAGTGTTCTACTACTCTGACTGAAGAAGAATCCCCAAAAGCCACCCACAAAAATCTCCTTCCCTCCCCAAACAGCCACACAGCACAGCCAGAGGCATGTGGTCACAGACATTCACATCTGCACATTCAGTTTAACCACTTTTTCATTTCAAGGCTGATTTCTATCTTTACAAAGCCAAGATAGGGGTTTCTGCTGCCTTCAGAAGGTAGAGGACGTGATCCTCATCTTGCAGACACCACAGATGGGGTTGGTGGGAGAAGATAAGGGAGTGAACAACACGCTGAATTTGCAGTAGGAAACAAGGAGACTTTGGCCTGCTCATTTTTTTTTTCTGTAAACAAGTGCAGTCACAATACTGCCAGTTGCCCACTAATGCCAGAGGGACCATATGGGGATGTGGCATCAGAGGATCCATCCCAAATTCCCATCCTTGCTATAGATATACCCTCCATAAAGGCCAGGACAATACAGTAAGCATGAAAGATCACCCTACTGTTACCACAGGCTCAAGCTACAAGAAATAGAAGAATGTTTCAATTAAAAAAATACTCATTTCCTGCTGCTTTACATTCAATCTTCCATCAATTATCTATGATTCATATTTTGCTTCTTGAATTCAGATCATACAAATGAGGAAATACACTAAGAGTGACCTGCCAAGTCCCTTCAGCAGAAGATAATATGAACTGATTTGCTTTACTTTTCCCTAACTAAGCATTCTTGGGCTGATATTTAGTCACACTCTGCTGGTACTTTTGATCTTCAAGTCCTGCAGGGATATTGGTATGGAAATGAAGGATTATAGATACCAAATCCAAATTACATCCATCTAGGGTTTTTCACTGGGCAGTCTGGTCACTGATGCCAGGCAAGACAAAGAACACTGCAGTTTCTTGTGGGAGCCTTTTCTGTATGTGGGATCTAGTGCAGAGGGTTGCATTGATGTTGTCTCCTGCCCAGAGACAACAGCACATTTCTGGAAGGTCTATTTACAGCACGCCAGGGGCTTGGGAAAGCCATCTCTGCTGAGCAAGCATCAGATGCTGTATTTCTGAAATAACTCATTTTTGCTTTGCTTCATATTTTTTAGAATTAACCTCTTTCTTTAAAAAAATATGAAAAGTCAGAATTTTCAATGAGAAGCAAACACCTTTCACAAACATCAACATTTTCACCTAAAATTAAATTTCACAATGAAACCAAATTATACAATAATAAAATCAACTTCTACCACTACCAGGGCAAACTCCTGTTTAAAAGGATATTTTCTTTCACCTTTATACTGTTCACTCAGAGTGAACTTATCCGGACATTAAAAATGATGAGGCAGAACTGCTACATACTCCTGCTTACTTTCTACATTTATAGCGTCATGCATTTCTAAAACTCTTCAGCATCTAAAAACCTTAACTCTTCAAAACCTAACTCATATTTTCAAGGTTTAGCTCTGCTGCACAAACATCCAGGCAAATATAGTGAACTACTTGACCTTCTGAACAGAGAGAATTGTTGCTAAAAAACCCACTGGTGTTCATGGAAGACAGGAGAAATTCCGAGAAAAGAAAAAGTCCTCATAAAATATATGCTGCTAAATGTGTTTTTGATGTGATACATTGGTAAAATAGAAGGTGGGTAGCCTAAAGTGCCTTGTAGGCAGCAAACAATCACATCTGCACAGACAAGTTAGAAGGATAAAGGTTGTTCGACTCACGTACTTCCATCCATGCCACTCTTTTCAACACATCCCACCTCTGACTTCCTGAATACCCATTGCACAATGCAAGTCTATTATTTGCACTAGAAATTTCCTCATTTTTTTAAATCCTGTTTATTTAAACATAGATTTCTCCAAGGTGCTCAGCTAAGTGAGGCTGAACGAAGTGATCGATACAGTACCTTTAGCTTTATGATTTCAGGGTTGTACTGCACAGCATCTCCCCACTCCTGCATGAGTGCGGCCGTCGGCAGGTCTTTGTAAGCCAACGCAGTAATGTGTTCACTTGCTCCCCCACGAATGAGGACAATGAAATCTTCCACAAACTGTTTTGTAGAGGTGCTATCTGCAAAAAGGTATTCAGAAATTGGCTGGCCCTGCTCAGATATGTCTTTGTGCACTGCAGATGAGATACAAGCTCACAGCAAAATCCCCCTATATGGAACCCATTCCACTGAGGAAAGGAAAAAGGCCACAAGCGTTTCACCCCTGAAGCCTAGTTTCCCATGTCCTGTGCCCATCCTGCTCCCTCACAGCAACACCCCAATCCTCCTTTCCTGCATACTACCCACCTCTCCTCCTAAATTTCTTCCCTATGGTTGTAAGCTTGCAGGTCCTTCCACAGCCTGAACCCCTCATCACCACAAATTCTGCTCATTCTCCTCTGCATATCTCCAGGTATCCCCTTCTTCCCACTGCAACACCCCCAGCTTCCCATTTGTTTCCCCAGGTTTCCACAGCACCATTACCTCTCTGCTTTATTCATTTGAGAGGTGGGTGGGTTGGTAACACAGCACCAGCCAGGTGGGTAATGGCTGATCTGTCTCTGTGTATCCCTGGGACGCTGAGCAAATATTTCTTCTCTACTCAGCAAAGAAAATCTTGCAAAAAAACAAGCTTTGAGATATCTACACCTCTGTTAAGCTTAGCTGAGGTTAGCAAGCAGAGTCAAAACTGGCTGTGAGGGAGAGGGAGAAAATTTCAGGATGGCTTGATCACAAAATCTTCTCTTCACTATAACAGAGGCTAGAAATTCAATGGTAGAAGTGTTTCATGCTTACCTCCAATCTCTTTCAAAAGGGATTTACAGCCAGCTTCAGTTATTCCAAGCTTCCCATAGACTTCACCAATACGTGCACCGATGTTAAAGCCATACTGTGCACATTTCTGGACATCGCTGAGAGAATAATCTTAAATACACACCAAAAAATTGAAGTGTTTTAATACAACTGTTCCATGTTTTATGTCCATATACACAGAAAATATGAATTGATAAATATTTTTCCTTCTTTTGGATATCTAACAGATCGAAATAATGAAATGAAATGAAATGAAATGAAATGAAATGAAATGAAATGAAATGAAATGAAATGAAATGAAATGAAATCTCTACACTTTACAGAACTCTGAAACCAAGCGCAAATGCAAGGCAAATGCTGGAGGAGACTTTTAGTGACCAACTCAGCTGTTGTGGGTTATGCAGAGCTGCAACGGGTGGGAGTCTGGCCTGTGACTTAAATACCAAAGGTCTCTGAGAAAAGTCTACCTACCGCCCACCCCCAGCACCAGAAGCCAGGCTTTTTAAGAATAACAGATGAAGTAGCTTTTTGTCCCTTTGCTAGGTAAAATCTCCAATTTTCTGCTGCCAGAAGAGCCTTGTTTCATGGAAGTTTCTGCATGAAGCTCTACTATAATTCTTTTCCAGGCATGTAAGAATTTACCCTAAAAATCTGCAAACTCTTCATATGTTCTTCCCCAAAGTCCTTCTCCAAACTCCTTGCTGTCCTGACATTCAAGAATATTTAAACAGTTATCATGAGGAAACACCAGATATGACACTCAAGTATTCTTTTTCTGCTTCTTCACTGTAATCTCCCACGTTTCCTTGAATTCTTTCCTTTTTTAGTTAAACCCATTACTTGATGACACAAATATTTACATGAGCTCACAACACAAGTTATCACTCCGTGGCTGTTCCGTTCTTACGCTCTTCTCACACACCTAATATTGCCCACTTCTAGATCAGAAAAGGGGATGCAGTGCGTTTTGGGTTGGTGCAGGATGGCCCCAGTAATATTCACAGTCGATATTCACTGGAAGGAAGGAACAACTATTTTATGATATCCTTGTATAGCACCTGGCACAATCCAGACCTGATAGTCTTCTACTGCTCTCTTTCCCACAGAAAGCAGCAAATCATGAACTGCAGACACATCTGGTGTATTGAGTTATATGTGAGAGCAATGCAAGTACCAACCATGCAACACCACTTGACAGAGCCTGTGCTACCAGATCTGCAAAAGAAAGCTTGATTTCCAGCACAGACATTGCAATCACAATGATGGATTTGAAGGGAAAACCTGAATTCTCAGGCTGGACCTACCAAACCCCAGTGAGAACTTTCAGCCCAGCATAGCACTCGGGATAGTGTGAAAATGCAGGATGCTGATCTAGGACAGGAGATGCTGACAGGTAGCACTTTTATACAAATGATAATACAGATTAGTTCAAATAAACGTGGCTTGTGATGAGCCCACACCAACAGCTGAGAAATTGGGCAGTGCTAATATTTTGAATATCTGAATCTAAATTCTACACCTCTGGGTTGCATCTGACTACAGGATAAGCAACTTCGTAAAGAGCAGAAGAGCAAACAGACTGAGCATCACACACAGCAGAGTCCACTAAATGCTTTTGCAAATAGACAGCAAAGGCAGTTACTCGCTCCTATGCCAGTGAATAAACAAGAGAGTGCAGTTATTGATTAATGCCACACAGCTCGCTCCATCCTACCCAACAATCATCATTTCTTGAAAAAAAAGGAAGCCAGAGTCAAAGAGCGAGAGCAATGTCAGCATAAGAATCACCCAGGAAATTATTTACAGTTTCCTACATACTGGAAAAGCTCTCGAGGCTAAAGGTGTTTCAAAATTGTCATTTGAAAGGCAATGGAAGAAGAACTTCAGTGAAAATTTTCAAAGCTAACAAAAATGTTAAGCTACATGATTCTCATTCGTCTCAACATCTTGTCAGCCTCCAAAATGTGATGTCTAAAATACTTGCTACAGGGCCATTTTTTGTGAACTGGCAGCACCCACACCTTGAGAGCTAGATGAAGCCCATGATGCTGAGTATGTTTTGAAAACTGTGCTCTATATTCACTGCCATAAAACACTTCTACTCCCATGTTTCCAGCAGGCCTTCTTTGAGGTGACATTGACTTCTTCCATCACTTCTCTTTTCTGACCTGAGACCTGAACCATCATTGGGTACCTGTGGAGGAGTTTTGCCACCAGAAAGCTAGCCCCAAAGCTTTTTCGCAAATATCAGGTGCATGTACCTGCCTTTTGGAGCTCATTGCTGTTCATGACTAAAGTATATTCGTAGATGCCACCAACAGTAGCCTCCGTGATGTAATGGGTCCCATAGTCTCTGTAGAGCTCTCTGTACTCCCCGTAGCTGTACTCTGATGGGAGCTGATGGAGTCTCTGTAGGAACTCATAATGCAGCATCAGGGCTCGGGGCTTCAGCTTGTAAATGGCCACAGCCAGCTCAGAACGGGCATGAATGAATTTGCTGGACTACATGAAATGCAGAAAGACAAGAAAATCCAGAAGAAGTGAGGGATATCATTCCTGTGACAATTCATTGTTATTTGCAATTAAAGAATTAATGCTGGTCAGGATTTGCAACTGGAAATCTTTTAAATTAGCAAATCCTACACTTTTAGCTGCAAAGTTTCTGAAAATTAGGATTCTGACTGGTATTAGAAAGGGAGGAAGAAAGAAGGAGACAGGTTAGGTGATGGCTCAGGCCATGACTGGGACATCGGTAAAGGCAGACTCTGAAGACCCAAGATGCAAGTTCACAAGCAGCATACCATGAGACTGTTCTGCCCCTAATAAAGTTCACCAGCCTCTGTTTCTCCTGAAAAATTCTGACATCTGAAGTCACGATGGTTTATACGTAAAGTGACTAATTCCCTGGCTGATCCAAATTAATATTTATATTCCACAGAATATGCCATTAACAAAACTCAAAAGACAGAAGAAAACACAAACACACACTTATTTATGTGTCTCTGTATAGATTCATGAACACGGATAAATATTGTATCTCCCTTTTCTGGCATATAAGCCAGCAACAGAAGAGGTCTTTTGTCATGTTCAAAGGATTTACTGTCCAGTTGTTTGGGCCAGCAGGAAAAGCACATTGGGGGGGGGTTCAATATACAACTCTGTAGTTTAAATAATAAAATCAAGACTTAAGATTTGGTTTCTTTATGAATATCTACTGCAAATGCTCCTTATATACCTCTGATCCTGTCATGGGAAATGCCTCTCTGCAGGAAGCAAATGCAAGTTTAATAGCAACAAGGAATACTCTGCCATTCCCAAGAGCACTTTATACTGAGGGAAGACATAGATCAGTGATATTATTAGACCACTGACAAGAACTACGTTTGTTTGCAGCAATAACAGATGAAAAAAAGAAATCAAATGATGGTGTACACTATCTCAAACTGAAGCTCATAAACAAGTCCTAGGAGTTACAGATTAAAGTATCTCCAGGCAGCTTAAATTGTGCATCAGATCACAGCTGTGACCAAATCTCTGCAGAAGAGACTGGCAGTGACTCTGCCACCTGTGTTCCATGTTGCGTGTGTCCTGATCTGGTGAATGATGTACTTGGCAGATAGATCACATCAGCCGAAGTAAAATGGTATGTGTTAGTCTATACTTAAACCCATGGAAGGCCTGCTAGCAGTTTTCTTTCTACATTATTGTCAAGATTGCCCTAAAGTTGAACAGCTTGGCTTCACTGTTTGCGTTATCGTTTACAGAATTGATAGCTCCTGCCTTGCTGAATTTCCCCTAGAAAAGGGATGGCCTTTTACATGTGAGATGATATTCACAAACAGACTTGTTTCTGGACTGTGTGTGCAGGTGCAGAAATTCCTGGAACTGCAGAAAATCCTATTTGCCCTTCATTCACCCCAGATTTCTCCCTTAGTCACCGTAACTCACCCATAGGGCAAAGGGAACTCTGGCCTCTCAGGTTCGTTAGCTAAACCCCACTTCTACCTGTGCAGATTCCTTTGGAGGAGTCACTGTGTTGGTTGGACCCACTCACCTCCCATCTGCCAGACTCCTTTGGCATCAGTGTTAAGAACTTTTTAATGGCTGACAGGGCGAGGAGTGCAGAGTCCCATGGCTGGGATGCAGCATCGAGGCCCTGTTCGGAGAGTCACTTGTGCACCTCCTGATAGCACGTTCACTGTGCTGACGGGAGGCCATTTGAACCTGCTTCTTTATTTCTTTTTAAAGACTTCACTACAAACATCCCTATGTGGATGCCCAGCAGGACACTGGACAGACTGCACTCAGTTGTGGCCGATTTCAGAGGTCAGGCAGTTCCTGACTAATAGGTGAATGCAAAAGCTCCTGGGTGCTGTAAACACACAGGTGGTATGGTCTTAGCAAACACTTGACCAATGCAAACTGCAAAATCCAATCAGGAGGAAAGATTTCATTTATCTTAGTCACAGCTGCTGACCTAATGAGGAGGATCAAACTGATGTACAGACATACACAGATAATGCGTTAGCAGAGTATTAAACGGAGCAGTGCTTACAGTTGAAGAAAATCTTTTCATCCTCTGAATGAACTTCTTGAACCTGTTGTCGTTTGAATTGTAACCAAGTTCAAACACTCCTGGTATTTTTATGCCAAAGCTGAAACTAGACTGCGAAGTTTTTGCCTTCAGGACATTGCTTTCATAATTTGCGTAGGAGTCATATTCAGTCATTGTAAATTCATATTTGCCTTTGGTCTAAACAGAAAGCAAAACCAACATGTTTAATTTCCTGCAGAGTGATTGTATACCTGAAGCATGGGGAAGGAATACAGATACAAATATACTTGTGAATTAATGCTTGCACTTTGAAGATGAAAAGCGTTGTATAATTGCAAAGCACTATTATTATTAACACTGGTACTTCAATAATACTTGATTTACAGCAGTCAGAAAGCTACTATCTCCTCCATACTGCAAGGACTTCAGGCTTTTACTTAATATGTCAAACTTATGCAAAGAAGGTGAAATCTTGAACAAAAGCATCAATTAAGCTATGAATTCTAAGAGGAAAAGGTTTCCTAATGGGCAACACTCAAAAATACATCGATATATCATCAAAAGCACTAAGGTGAAATATATAATGTTTAAAACACAGCTTTGATGCACCACAGAAATGAGCTAGGCACCGTTGCCTTCACACAAAGCACACAGTGTGCTGTTACATCCTAGGCTGTTTCTCAAGGACAGATTTTCCAGCCTGGCTCTCAAGGCACTCTACAATTCTGTCTAAAATCAACCTGTCCATGTCCACTGGGTGGCTGTAGGGCCCTCTTGTACAAACGGCACTGGCAAGATCAGGCTGAGTTTTTGCAATGACAAGGTCCAAAGGAACATTTCCATCTATTCCAGTGCACATGGATATTATAAGGGCACTTGTCCAAGTTCACACAGTGTATGGGATATGATGGTGTTCTGGAAGTGGGGCCAAATTCAGCCTCATCCCATTTGATCTCATCGGTTTTGTAATTCTTTATAAAATGATCCAGTAATGATGCTTTGTCAGTATTAGGTGTAATTATTTGCAGGAGAACCTGACACATACCTCTGGTGTGTAGCTTTCTACATTGTATGGTTTTCTGAATCTTGTGTCCACGATATAATGAGGAGAACATCCCCCAGCATAGTACCTGTGATCAAGAACTAAGCCTTCCAAGTTGTTTGTGAAGATGTTTAACCTGTAAATCAAACATAACAACAAAGTATTAAGATTATCATTGATTTACAGGTAAGCATCAAATGACTGGGCTGAGAAAGTCAAAAGCTTTTTGTTTCCCTGAGGGCACTCTGTCTTTGAGGGCTGCTTTATTTTGAAACCTCAAAAAGAAAATTTTGTCTTCTTCATGGTTCAAACAATCTATTTGCTCCAGAAAAACCTAACTAACTAACAAGAAAGCAAAAGACAGAGTGAAATTTTGACACTTCAATGAATATATTTATTACAGAAGGACAATTTTCACCATGCAGCTAGGAATGACACCAGAGCATTACTGCCACCAGCACTGGCAGCTTCTGTGGCCTTTACTAGAACTCGCTGGGAAGAACAGAACAAACTGGACCAGTCAAACTCACACCCCATCAGGCTGCCCACCCCAAACATCTCCAGAAGCCCATGGCAGTGCAGCAGCATCCTTAGCAAGATCTTCAAAGACTGGTTTGCCAGCCCATGTCATCAGTCCATACTCATTTTTAAATCACATCTCTTTGTTCTGGTGTATCAGTCATAATCTTTGCTAGTTTGATCAAGGATCAAACAGAGGTCAGTAGTGAGACTGAAAGTTTTAAGGGGACAAGGTCTAGGTACATAAGTAATCGTTCAACTAATCCTTGAAGTCATTGGGAAGTTTTCTTTTGATTTAATGGATGATGGACAGTAATTTTTAACCTGAGAATTCTCTGAGAATGGATGTAGCACTGCAGACATTTTAGATGGGGTGATTAAACCAGGCTAATTTGCTTTTCATATTGCCTCTGGTGTGATCTGTTTCAGTAAAAACTGCTCAGTCAGGACACCCTCACGTCACCCTTGTGGCACACAGCTGAGGACAGGCTTCTTACCTCCACAAACTCATCCTCAAATAGTGACAAGAGTCACTAAATGAAACCACCAAAAAAAGACATAAATTGCTAATGCTCCATGTCGTGTCCCTATTAGTGTTCCCAGCCTCTGTTAGATCTGCCTCTCCTTATTTTGGGGAGAACGACTTGCATGATAATGACTGTGAAGCTGTAGAATATTCACTCTAATTTTAGAACAATCTGAAAAAAAAGGCAAGTCCACTAAAAGCAAATTACTGAGCAATTGTAGCTTCAAAGAGATGAGAAGCATGTTCCTATAATTGTCCAACATTATTTTTAATTTTGATTAAACTCAGAAGTACAAAGCATTAGCAATGACATGTGCAGCAGCCATATCTCCAGAGAATAAGGAGGAAATTATAATTTTTTCCTTGCAAGATGATTTTGTTCTTTTTTTTATGTAAAAGCATTTTTGTCCTGCAGAATGAGGAAAAAACTCTTTTCACACAGTCTGATCTTACAGGAAGTTCCACAGTCTTAGCCCATAAAAGCTGGATCAACTCAGACATAAAGTTTAATCCCCAGAAAGTTGTGGTTTGCTAGCATGCAGGTCAATCCTACACCACTCTTACAGAAGACACCATCCCTCACTGTCACGGAAGAAATCCAAGAATTTCTGAACTCTCAGAAACCAATACTGTGCAAAAATACAAATCTATAGTCAGGTTCAGACTTTAGGCAATCCCAGATGCTGATTTAAGTCACTCTGTAAGGACTGGTATAACTGCCAGCAGAACCAGGGAGGTGATTTTGCCCCTGTACACACATCAAATACCATGTTCAGTTTTGGGCCCCTCACTACAAGAAGGACATTGAGCTGCTGGAGTGCATCCAGGGAAGAGCAAAGAAGCTGGTGAAGGGGTTGAAGCACAAGTGTTATGAAGAGTGGCTGAAGAAACTCGGGTTGTTTAGTCTCAGGTTCTTTAGTCTGGAGAGGAGGAGGCTGAGGGGAGACCTCGTCACTGTCTACAACTGCCTTAAAGGAGGTTGTAGCAAGGTGGGTCTCTTCTCCCAAGTAACAAGTGATAGGATAAGAGGAAATGGCCTCAAATTGCACCAGGGGAGGTTTATTCTGAATGTTAGGAAATATTACTTCACTGAAAGGGCTGTCAAGCACCAGACACGAGAGAAACAGTCGGTGTTGACCATTCCCTATTTACTCTCCAAGTTTGGGCAACACAAGCATGCACAGGCTCTTGCAGTACATGTTTGCAAGCTGAGCTGATGATCTCCCGAGGGTGCACAAGTACTCCTGGGTACATCTGAGACTTTTACTCATGTCATCTCTCTCTGGAAAACTTGTGGAGTCAATAAGGATTTTCCTACCGGGATTTGGATCAGGACCCCCAAGGCTGTTGGATCCTAACTCCTGGATACAGCAATAGCTACAGCTTTTCTCTGTTCAATATTTACATCTGAAGACACATGAGATCATTCTTACCCTTAAGTAAGATGACATCTCAGGAAGGTCACTGACTTACCCTTTTGCCAGATTCTCTATTCCCCAGTATTCCTCCATCTTCTGGTCGCATTTTTTAAATACTTTTTTGCAGTTTTTTTCATCTGATTGGTCCCCACAGTCATCATCCCCATTACAAAGCAGCCTCCGTGTAATGCACCTCCCTAGGATGCAAGGTGAAAATGACTTATAAAACAATCTATTATCTATAATCTATTATTACTGGTAATATCGCAAAATTACTGTCCCTGACTGGAAGTCTGAAAACAAAAGACTCTTGTAGTGTATGGTTCAAAACTTTATTTCTTCTCTACCTGTATGGGAAACCTGAGATTTTTAATCACCAAACTACATCCACTCAGTTTTGCTCAGAACTTTCAAAACACTAAAATTCTTCATCAACCTAGCGGAAAAAAAAAATTAAAAGTATAAGAAGGGATAAACTTTTTCTGTTGTTTTTTTCTTTTTTTTTAGTTTTGAGCAAACAAACACGCCAGAGACCGTTCAGCAGATCTTGTATGTGGTATTATTCCCCCCTGCCTGGGCCCTTTCCGTGTCCATAATTACTGAAGTCTTGTTTTTCAGTCTTACCAAAACACTAGCCTGGGGTACAGAGATCAGAGAGATTTTCCCTTGCTCCATCTCCTGTCTGAGTTCCCTCTGCTCTGGCACCCAGCTCCCTGGATGGTTTCCTCTCCACTGCAAGGGTACAGATGCAAAGCAGAGGCTGATCAGATTTTGGATATAGCTAACTGATGCCTTGCTTCTCATGCTGCTTACAGTGTTCCCAACTATTTAGTCATTATATGAATGGAGGGAAATGCCATAAGGACCATCTTCATAACCTGCTGTGCTCTTGGGCATGTGTCATAGAATCATAGAATGGGCTGAGCTGGAAGGGAAGTTAAAGACCACTGAGATCCAACACCCCGTCCATGGGAAGGGACATCTTCCACTGGATCAGGTTACTGAAAAACCCATCCAGGTTGGCCTTGAACACCTCCAGGGATGGGGCTTTCATGACTACTCTGGACAACCTGTTCCAGTGCCTCACCACCCGCACACTAAAAAATTTCTTCCTAATCTCTAATCTCTATCTCCTCTCTTTCATCTTAAAATCATTACCCCTCATCCTATCACTACACTCCCTGATAAAGAACCCCTCTCCATCTTCCCTGTAAACCCCCTTTAAGTACTGAAAGGATACTATAAGGTCTCCCTGGAGCCTTCTCTTCTTTAGGCTGAAATCCTGTAGCTCTCAGTCTGTTCTCATATGTGAGATGCTCCAGCCCTCTGATCATCTTTGCGGCCCTTCGTGTGTCAAAGATGCCCAATGCATGTTCTTCTGTTCCTGTCAGATCCACTTGTGCTAAGGAGATTTTACTGATATAACCGGGTTTTAATTTCCTATTTGGAGATTTTAAAGACATGCTTTAGACTGACAGATGTTGGCTAACAGACTCACTCAAAATCACTGATGCAAATACAGCACTATTATGGATGGACCTGGATCAACTCCTGACATTTTTTGGCCCAGCAGACTCTTGTAGAAGCAGAAAGTTCACTGTGATAGTGTCAGAGACGCCACCAAAGCACCATTACTTCTCACTCTGAAGGTTCTTACCTGTAACTGCACACACAAAACCTTCACATCTAACTTTACTCCTGCAAGGACTACTTGTAACACAGTCTTCAGTTTCTTTGTCAGAGTAATCGCACGGTTCTCCACCAAACTGAGAAGGTTGTTCCAGGTGGGCAAATCTATACTGTGATGAAATAAAAAATATTGACTCAAGTGTACAGAAATCGTAAATTTCGTATTGGCCCAGTTAAAAAACAAACTTTGTGTTGGGGAGATCTGATCTGAGTACTGTCATATAAAAAAAAAATTGTCAGTAAAGAAGCGTGATGCTGGTAATGTGCCTCATTTCAAAGGTTTCTGACATGCGACAGTTTTAGTTTTAGTAAGAAACGACTGAGGATTGGAAGGGATGAAGGAAAGTTTGCTTTTCTTTGACAGTTTGTTTAAATGAGCCTGACAAGGTAGTGCGGGCATTTGCAAGAGTAAGGAAGGATTCAGTTGTATCTCCTCTCTTTCAATTAGTACTGGTAACAACATCCCTTGTTATTTTCTGTCAGTGTATTTACTTGGCCCTCTGTATCATTAGGAATTTTTTTTCCCGCCCACAACACTGCTGTGAAGCAGTCAATTACTCTGCCCAATATGTTAGCCCTCCTTTTCTTCCCAGCTTTTAAGATTAACTCTTCGATACAAGGCCTCACTCTTCCCAACTCCCATCACTGGTTATTCCTGCTTAAGCCTGGGAACAGCATCTCCAACTCATTAGCAGAAGTCCCACTAGCAACAGGGATTTTGCTCTTCACACTATTGGGATCATCACTTTCATTTGACGGGTATTCTCGGATAGAAAATTGTTGTTGGCGGAAAAGAAAAAGCATCTTAATCCTGAGAGGCACTGAGTGTCTCCAGGTCCCATGGAGGACCGTTAACGGGGATGGTGCCTTGCACTGATGGTTGAAAAAGAGGACTGTGTTGGACAGAAAGTCCCTGCAAAGCCTGGGCTTCCTGCCTGTGTTTTTACCTAGACTGGGCTTACACCTTCTCAGGACAGTGAGGTGGCCTGGAAACCACTGGAGCTACTGGGGGTGAAGAGTTGAACAGCTAAAAGCCACCTGAAAGCAAAAACCCGCAGCCTCACCCATTCAGCAGCTCCACACTGTTTTTCCCAAGCCCATGGATTAAAAAGACAAGGCTTGAAGGAGGTCCCGTCTCCTAGTTTCTCAGCCTTCATGTCTAGACCACAAACACTCACCCTTTTCTTTTGACAGGGATCACACTTGCTCCATGAGGACCAGGCGGAGAGCACACAGTCGCGGGGCTGCAGCAGGCTGCTCACAGACCGGGTCCACCTGCCATTGGCTGCACTCCTGTTGGTGTTGCTGAGGTTAAGGGTATCACTTACCAGAATGCAGTTTTTAACACTGCATTCAACAACACAAGAGCTTCAACGTGTGAAAACATTGAGATGCGACGACTAAGCAACTTGGCATTAATTCTGTATGAAACCTGAGCCACCCACCAATGCACCAAGAGCAAATCCAGTCCTCTACACCACCACCATGGGAGTAAGTTGGCAGAGCTCTTAGGAGGAGTGACTGCAGGACACACATTTCATCTAAGCCAGCATGGGAAACTCAACCCATGTCCCACCAACCTGGGCTTCATCTCAAGCTGTGCAATCCCTCTCAGATAAACTGGCACGGTGGCCAGCAGTAAAATCTGCACCATCAGTTGCTGCCCTTGTCCTGTTGCTCCCTGCTGCTTGCTGTCCAGCATTTCGGTACGAATAGCTCCAAGACCAGAAACCTCCACGACAAACACCAGTCGCAATGCTAAGGTCTGGCATTTTTGAAAACCAGGTTTAAGTGCCTCCCTCTGCCAAGCAGGCTATTTTTCTCAAGCTGGCCAATGCCATTAGTCTTAGACTCTATTCTCAGCTCACAATAGAGCCATTAACCCATTAATCCCTTTCATCCCAGTAATGAACCCCAAGTGTGAGCCTTTACTCTTCACCCAGCCTCTCTCTTGCTCCCTCACATGACAACTGTCTCCAAGGTTTCTGCAATGCCACAGCTAAAATGCTCCCTACTCTTCTGGCAGATTCAGTATTTCTGATCAAATCCTCATCCCAGATAAATGTTTCCTTGTAGCACCTAATCCAAGTGGAAAGCTTTAGTAAACCATTGACAATTAGTTTCTTTTCATACCCACTTTGACAAGTAAACTACTGTAGTAGAGTTCCCAATTCCTCCACCAAGAAAAGCAATAGCATCAGCTGAAGCTTTACATATGATTTAGTGTCTGGTAAGAGGCTCCCATTACTGCATATTAAAAATTGTATGGAATAAAGGAATTACAAAAACTCATCAGCTCACTGAGGCATGAAATCAGAGCTCAAAGTTCAGAGAACAGTGGAAGAATATAGTAAGATTGGAAAGATTATAGTCACTGATTGACCACAGTCCTCTGAAAGAGCAAAATCTATTAAGCTAACAGAAAAAGAAACAATTATCAGCCAGATTCTTGCTATTTAAGTACTTAAAGAAAATAAAACTCCGTGTTTCCAGCACACTGTCGGGCAGCTAGGATGGGAGGAGGCTGCCCGTTGCAGACTGAATTCCACACTACAACACGACCATGGCAATTTGTCATCTCAGATTTATCAAATGGGATTACTTTTCTAAAGGCAGACATATTGCAGTACGTTAACTTCAAAACAATGTCTTTCACTATTCATTAGAAACACAGAAATTGCTCAAGACAGCAATTACGTGCCATACAAAGTGAAAGCAGAGCATTCGTACTGATTTTCACTGTTTACCATATCACCCCATGGACATGGCTTCAGAAACATTCACTTACCCAAAGCAATGAATGGTTACGATGCTCAGTATGGCATAAAGCAGCAACAGTTTGACAGGGCATGGAGCAAACACGGTGCGTGCTGTGCTCATCGCTTCAAGGTACCGACGGTGATTCAAAACCACCACCGCTCCCTTTCTGTCTGCTGAAGGGGCTTGAAAAAGTAGAGAAAGATAAATTACCGGGTTGTTTTTCCACACTGTAAACAGCAGATGACCCACCACCTGGCAGATTCACAAGGTAAATGTTGCAATTGTTAGCACATTGCTTTCTGGAGTCAAGTGGGAAGGAAACAAATATCTGTCCAGAAGCAATTTATGCTTTCATTTCTAATGCTCCTTTCAAGAGACAGGGAAAAATGAATATTTCAACAAACGAAACATACTCTAGGCTTGGCAAGAGAGAAGCGATAAGTAAACTGAAGTCAGCTTTCTAGGAATAGAGTAGACTGCAAAATAATTTATTTATTTCAGCTCTTCATGTCTGCCTTCCAGAGGAAGGCCAGGCATAAAGCACAAGCAGTCATTCTTAAGGCTCAGGGAAAGCCTTCATCCCTGAGAATGCCCTTGGGCTGCCTCTCACTTGGGCTCAGGCTCATGCTGCAGATGGAAGGAAGGACAAAAGCCTCAGCCCTGGCCTGGCCTTTCCATAGAGCTCCTCTGCTCTGTGTACCCAAGTCTGAAGCCTGTGGAAGCAAGACCTGTCAGGGTATCAAATTAAACATCTTGATGGTTTCTAGCTACCATGTTGAGTCATTCTCTCAAATAGCCCTAACTGGGGCAGAGAGCTTACCAAGGGCTGATTCCCATCAATGCAGTTAGGCTTTCCAGGCAGACTGGGATTTTCAAAACCTTGCAAAATTTTTCTTCGGTTGCTTGTTGAGGCAGCCTTCACATCCTGCTGCTTCTCGCTTCAGGTATGGTTCTTTTTGATTCCCGAGACACAGCAGTCTTTCCATTCATTCTTCTAACTAGTCTTAACCTACAATGAGAATCTTAGGGGCAGAAAAGATCTCTGAATCTGTGATTCCCTGTCCAACATGGTGAATGCCATTGTGTTCTTCCATCCTTCCTCTTGTTGGATGAGGAGACATTCTTTCAACAGTTGCACTGTGTGCAACGATGGCTTTTAACAGCATGGCTTCTCACCCTGAGCTAAATCTAAGTCCTTCGATGATACAAAGAATAAATACGTTTTAATTTGCTCATTATGGGAATGACGGATGCTCCATAAAAAATTAATCATATTCACTAAAACAAAACAAACTTGACAACCTCAGTATCGTTACCTGGTCAAACGCTGTACCACATAATGCGTCATAGTTACCTTACAAATGACGTTATTTTGATTGCGGTGCCATGCCTCTGCAAAATAAGCTTACTGGCTGCTGCATCTTTCTAGTTTGGCAGCGTGATGATAAAAATTTAACACAGAGAAACACATTAACTGATTCCTTGTAGGAATCCGCTCCGAATAAAAAGATTGTTTGAGGCAGCCAATTTTTTGAGCCAATGCTACTGAACAGACAGTCAGTGATTAAATACCCTTTCATCTCTAGACATGGAGGACAAACTGCTACGAAAGATGGCTTAGGCTGTGCAAAGCTTTTTGTTTGCCTTTTTTGCTTTATTTTTTTTGTTTCAAATGACTTTGCCTCAGACTAAGCCCAAGCAACACAGCTTGCTCAACCTTTGACACAATTGATTTAGCTGTTAATCATTTCTGCATGACAAAAAAAAAACCACTTAAAAGGAAAGACCTCTCCACATGCAGGGCCTTTGCTGGCTGGGAAATGCAGTATACATCCAATCTTTCAATAGCAGCAAAAGAGACGCTAATATTATACACATAGAGCACCCTCTAGATTTAACAGCAAACCATGACAATGATCCTGGTGTGCCAAGACCTCAAAGCAACCTGCTCCTCTTTCGCTGCCTCTCTCCATGCACATCTGTGTGGTGACCATACTTGCTCCTGAATTAGCAGAAAGAAGTTAGCTTAAAACGCCCTCAGGGACCCTAGACACAGAACTTCCTACATGTTAACATACTTCTCAGAGACAACTGAAAAGCAAAATCATGTTTGCCACATAATTTATATTCAGGTTTAATTAGAGGTAGGTCTAAAATATAAAATTCACAACAACCACAGCTTATTTTCTACTTCCTTGCAGTTTGGGTCCATGGATCAGTTGGAATGTCACCTTGTAACGCCGCCTGTGTCTTCTTTCCCAGCCTTGATCCTTCTTTGCTGCTGACTGTAATCTCTGTGGCTGTCTGCTGAGCTGCTTTTTAGTCCCAAAGCACTTAGTGCTAACAATGTTTTAAGTCACTGAAAGTGGATTTCATCACACCTGAAAATGAAGCCTCAGTAAGTGTCCATCATGAACACCAAGTTTTCAAGTGCAACGTAACTTTTGCAGAGTTCATAACAGCAATGTAAGTTTGTGACCCCTTGCCCCCTTAAATAAAACCTGCAGTTTCACTAGATTTTTTTTTAAAATGGCACATTTCTGTCCAAAGAACTGTGAAACACATCACAGATAAAAGGCCTCCCTCGGAAACGTTACATTGGAGCCAGCAAGCAGCTGCTTATGGTATTTAGTGAGCTTTTCAAAAAGTTTCTTTTTCTTCTCTCTGAGACAATCTTCTCATTCCCTGCTTCATAACTCATAACACATTTCCTTCTGCAGAGAACACAACTGGCTTATTCAAAGATAAGACAAAACTTGCCGACCAGTTTTAATGGTGGAAAACATAAGGTAGCAAATACATGGTAAAATTTACAAGTAAGGAATGTTTTCAGACAGTTGACTACAACTGACTTGGTTGCATCACCATTTTTGTTACTAATACAATTATTTTCTGGTGGAGAGGTTGGTCTCTGAAAGGCCCCAGAAATAAAAAACTGACCTTGTTGAGCTTAATTTTCCTTTTTCTGGCTTCTGTTTCACTAAAAATAATGCCTTACAGTGACTCAGTACAAACTGAGCGCATGTTCACCCACACTGAAAGCTCTGACTCTAAGGTCCTCTGAACAGGTTGACAGAGGCTGTAGTAACGAGTAGACAAATAACGAAAACCCCATCCCTAGTATCCCTCTCTTCTCCATTAGACCTCAAGATAACACACACACAAACTCATTTTCAAAATAGAAACAGTATTTTTTAAAGAAAAACAAGACATTCATAATCTGAACATGTCAAATAGTACAAAATTTGCAAAACAGGCAGCATCTTACAGCATTGTAACTTCTGCTGTTTTCTAATAACATCTGGCTTCTGACACTGAGAGCTTTCCTTAGACCTCTAATAACTATATGTTAAAGAAGAAAAAGATGCCATAAAAGCTCTTCACACAGCTAGTACCTGGCAGTAATTCTTCATAATTCTTTATTTTCACAAATGTCTGAGGCTGAATGGACATTGATTTGCTGCCCCTTAACTTGGTTTTCTTTTAATCTATTGTGATCTCCTTTCTTTTCTGGTGAGGAGTATTTATGGAAGTGGTGCTGCAGGAGCTATGAAATGGGGTTGAAAAGCCATCAGATCTTAAAATATCTTAAAAAAAAATACTTTCTGTATCTGAAAGCCCCTTGAATCAGTAACATTTGAGGCTATTCTTCTTATTGAGACTTTTCAGGTGCTGATAAAACATTTTAGGGGTGATAGATGAGCCACAGGGCAAACATGTCCATTGAGATAAGACTATTTAAAGCTCTAGAAACTAATAGCTAAAGAGCCGTTTCACTAATAGACCTGATATTTCCTGCCTCGAGTAGGATAATTTTAGAAAGAGACAGGCAATGTTACAGGTAATCAGGAAATCGTATCAGGATATCTCCCCATATTCCTCACTGTCACACTGAAATGTATAATTCAGTTTCCTCACACTTTCAGGCAGCAAGAAAAGCAAGAAAAAAAATACGCTTTTTCCTTCCCCAAGCCTGCTCTCTACTTTATCTTAGGTATTAAAAAAACACTCTTAGGAGGGGGCTGATCCTAAAAAGCAAATCCGTATGAGAAGACCAACTTGTGGAAGTCCTCGTCACAAGAGAACTGACTTAAGTACCCTTATAAATTATGATTTTTGCAGTAGCAACATCAGACCGTAGCCAGGAACAGGCAGGGAGTCACACTGATTTCACATACAGAACCAGAAGCAGTGCATGCAGCAATAAGGACAGTGATAACAATAGCATCGAGCATAGGTGCTACTATACATGACCCAGGCTCACACATTCCACCAAAACGTCCATTTTCTGCTTGCCATATTGCCTTTCCTTCTGTTCGTTTAACAGTGTGTGCTTTCCATGTTGGCTTAGAGAGACAATTTCAGACAATGGATTCAAACCTCTGCTGAAAACAGGCAAGAGATATCCACTTCCATTTCTTTGAAATTATATTCTTCTGATTGAGAACAATATTTGTCAGGAAACTAATAAAAAAGCACCTGACAGGACAGGAGCTGTCTAAAAAGAAAAGGGGAACCAGTGAATGGAATCATATATCACAACTCAGCAAAAGGAAGGAAGAGGTTAGCTTGCCTGTTGCAGCAACTGTCAGTGCGTAGTGACTAAAGCACACAAAACACTGCCTTTAATCCAACATAAGCAAGTGAAAATTGCATATTCCCAGTCTATACAATCAATTGCTTTCCCTGCAATTCACTCACACAGAAAAGAAAGGTCTCTCGGAGTCCTTGCTTCTGTAAAACCACAGGCTGATTCTGCAAACCATTTGCTAAATAAATTCTCACTGCTGCAGGAGATCATGGCATTAATTAGCATCAGTTTAACTGGGACCATTTCTTGAACTAGTCATGTTTGAGTTGGATACTCTCACATACAATCTACAGACTCCCACTGCACTTAGGTAACAACAATATTATTGCAATATATTACATTGGACTAGCACAGCAAAAATCAAGATTTTTTTTCTTCAGTTCTGAAAGATGCTAAAGCACAGAACAGCCAGGTTCTTTCTACTTCGAGATTCATAACCATCAACGATCTAGATGTCAGTCCTGCTCCTTCTGAATTTTTAAATTATAGCAACTGTGCAAAATGATCTAATTTTTCTGATATGTCAACATAAACTAACTCCACAGTGGGGGTACCAGATGATTAACAACAAGATCAGATTTGGACAACATTATAAGAATGCATTTTAGTTTAAAACCATGCTTAGTTGTATGTTATTTCACTGTAAATTTATGTTTGGTAGCTCTCTGAAAACAAAAGAGATAATGTTCCTTCTTCCAAGGACATCTGAATACAGTTAGCTATATACAAAGTCAAAATGACATTAATGGCAACATGTTCTCATCACAACAGAATAACCTTTATTCTTAGGTGGGATCCAAGTATTTCAAAGTTCCTTGAGAAAGGCAACTAATGTTTTGGTATGACCTACTGGACTTTTGTGGTGGATGAGAAAGGAGCAAGACATCAAGAAGAATAAATCCAATAAAAAACATGCCCACACATCCACACTTCTCTCTCTTCCCATATACAGACATTTCTTACCCTTACTTTTCAATATGGTATCTTGGATATCTGCATTACCCACTCGGCAAAAAAATGGTATTATTCCTTACAACTGAGAGATCCAGTTCTGAGTATGTCTGAAAATCAAACAACTTTATTTTGCAAGTGGCATCAAGAGTCTCACACAAGCAAAACACTTCAGCCTACTCTACACGTTGCCCCAGTCAGCAACAGAAGGTGGTATCACTGGTATGTTTTACTGGATCTGGCTTGGGTCTCAATTCTGTGCCTATTACTGGAAAGTTTTGGGTTTTTTTTACTCTCAAAGCTGTCATGTCTTAATGTACGTTTTTCACTGTAAATCTTAGAGGAAAATATAAGCAAAACTAATCAGAGCTTCTCGTGCCACAAAGGTACTCCAACTTTCATAGTATTCATTGGTCTCTCCTATGAATGTGAGATTTTATAGTAGGTGACAAAAATAGTACTGGTTTAGGATGGTCATCCTAAAACACCCAAAAAGAAGCAAATAATGTGGAGGAAGCAATTAAAAGCATCAAATTAAGTATTTGCAAGGTAAGTTACACTTAGAGTCTTTAAGATGAGGTATTTCCCAAACTGAGGCACTATTTTTTTCTCCTTTCCCAGCTGCTTCCACTATCAAAAATATTGTTAGAGATATGACAGACAACCACACTGCAGCATAAGAATAGCAGAATTATCACAGAAGAGCAAAAGTTATGAAACAACCTTAGTGAAATGACACCTTTTTAAATTTTTTTATTCATAACAATATTACATGGTGTGTTACAGAAATTAATGGAAAATTTCTAAAAATTTGTTGGTTTTTTTTGTTGTTGTTGAATGCATTACACATAAAGTTAAAAATAATTTGTCCGTGTATGTTAACAAATGGTCATTATCTGAGGTAAAGTTAAAGTAGGTTTAGAAATGTACTGCAACAGTCATTTTATCTTTCTCATCTTTATTAAAAAAATATGTGTCAGAATGCAGAAATAAAAATGAATGAAAACCACGGAGTAAACATCTTTGCAAAGAAGGTGCCCAGTACGTTATTAGATGAAAGGTTTCATCAGACACTTGGATGACTACAATCTATCAAAATATCTTTTCATGACAGGTAAAGATCAAGAACCTACGGGGGATGATAACAGGATGGCTGGTGGGATTCCCTGGTTTTTAAATTTAAAGTGACGAATTTAGTGCTAGTGAAGGATGAGGGATTAAACAATTGCACAAGCTGGATATTTTAGTTATCTACAATACCGGTATGGTGCAGAGGCCTTCCAGTCCTCTCAACTCAGCATCTCAACCGTGACAAGGACGATCTAATTGCATGACAAGACAATTCAGAATTCGTTTTTATTTATGAGCATTGGTAAGACAAATGTCCAATGGTGATGGTCTCGCTGTTTCTCATGAGACACTAAAATCCCAGCCTCATTCCCTCGGCACGTATTCATTACAAGGACTATGTAAATGATCTGCTTCCTACAAATATGAGGTCAATGAATCCTCTGAGACATCAATCTCCTCTTTTTCTTTCGATGTTTTACCCCATAAGTGGAAATGCACGGATGATACTAAACCTCAAATGTCTATGATGAACCAAAATTGTCTTCGTGGTTCCATCTGTAGGACAAAACCTCAAAAAGCCACTGAGGAAGAAAGTAGCACCACTGTGCAAATTAGGAAAATATTCTTAAAGAAATGTCCTTCAGAAACACTTTTACCTCTGCTTTATCCCAAAACACTCAATCTGTTAGTTTTAATTCATCTCTACTTGGAAAACTTCATCTTTCTTCTGATGGGAAAACAAAACTGTTTGCACATGACTAAGGAATAAGCACCAAATGACCGGGAATGGGGATAAAAGTCTCTTCTCTGCAGGTTAATTAGGTCTATTCACAGCTAATTTTTCTTTCACATACATTCTGTAAAGCACATTTCTCTAATTCTTCTAATTCAAAATAAAAGACCAGAATAATCTTGTGAGATTTGGTTGTACACGTCAACAATTGCCATCTCAGTTTTTCTGTCTTCTAAACCATTTTTAGCTTATAATGGAGATGAAATAAAGTAAAATATTTATAAATCCAGGCCTATTTTAATAATGACAAAAATGTAAATTCTAATGTGTCAATTTAAAAACAAAATCTGCACAATAACCCTAAAAACTGATTAACCTTTTGATATCTTTAATCTTTTTTTCCCTTTTTCTATTTTTCCTTTTTTTCTTTTTTCTTTTTTTTTTCTTTTTAGTGTTAAACCACTAAATTCAATATACTGTAACTGCATAGGAACATCAGGAAAACACATTTGACCTGTATAACAATTCTCTGTAGGGCAAAAATATATAGATTCTTTATGAAAATCATGTGCTAAACATATGAACCCAAACACTGCACTTTTGCTTCATAAATGTAAAAAAAGGAAGTTTTAAATTCTTTTGTTCTGTGTGTAAACAGTCTGATGACTTCTATGCAGAGGTTCTGGAATCGCAAAGGAATGTCAATGAAATGTGATTTCTTGTAAGTGAAATATGTCCGTGTGATAACGCTAGATCATAAAATCATGTGTTCCCATTAACTTCACCAGTCGCTGACAAGCTGACTGCTTTTGGCAAATGCACTTGAGCTTCAGCCCATTATCATAAGCATGTGAAAAAATGTATGTGATGTGAGAACCACAAATTGGGTTTGCCACACCTCCCAAGCACTGCAACTTGCTACCTTCTCTACCGTGTAATGGCATTAGTAAAAGAATTTTCATAACATTTATATTTACAAAAAAACTGGCAATTTTCATTCAAACTCCTTAAAGCCATTTCCCCTTAAACATTTAAAGAGTTTAACAGTAAGATTTTTTTCAAGTTATAAAATAAAAATCCCATTTGATTTTTCTGATGTACAAAAAGTGATAAAGATGAACAATTTGATCACAGAATCAGTTTGTTATTCCAAAATTCATGCCATCCTTGTCCCGTTTGTGAAGTCCGCTTCATCCAAATTCCTAAACCAGAATCATACCAGTGTTATTTGGCAAATGAATTTTTTTTCATCAAAAATGGCACACAGAGAAGAAAACACTTGTCTGCATAGCACTACAGCAGCAAGATACTGAAGAAATAAAAATATTCCTTTTCTGCACTTTGTTTAGAGTTTCCTAGGAAATACCAACTCTTTTGTCTTTCCTCAGGGGGACTCGATGTCCTTTCTCTACCCACAACATGAGTATTCAAACAGAAAAGCAGCATTTCTTCCTCACGATGTGCTAGAACTCAAAGGTCCATTTGGCAACATTTTCAGTCAGGATGGATAAACAACCGAGTTTTATTCTGTGGTTTCAAGTTAGGAATCGTTTCTGAAGGAGGCGTTTTGCTGTTAGGTGTGTCACTCATACAAAACTACAGAACAAGAAATCAAAAAAAGAGACACTGTCAGCATTTTTGTTGTTGTTTTTTAAATATGTCTACACAGGGGAAAAAAAAAGTCAGGATCAGCCTGTTGTAAATGATGATGAAAAACATGTCACTATGACATAAAAAGTGCAGACTTGTGCCCAAAAGGCTGTTGAATGATAATGCCACTGATACATACAGAATCTGCTTTTTGCTTGAAAGAAAAAGGATGTATAATACGCAATAAATTTCAGATGCTTATTAATAATATGTGGCACATAGAAGGTAACAAATGTTTAAAAGAAGACCAAGGAGTAATATTTCCTAGTCTGGATACCCATGACTTGTGGGGACGGGCCTGGACTCGTGGTATGACAAGCATGGAGAGTTCTTATTTTGTGCTGCCATAGGAATCTGCCATTGGTTGCCAAAATAAAGTCAGGAACGCTCGTAGAAGCCGGTCCAGGAGGGCAATCATCTCTCCTTGTCAGACAAAATCATTCAGAAAAAAGCCAAAAGCCTGCCAGGTTGCTGGGTTTCATTTCAGTCTTGGAGCACCACAAGCCTGTAACAATGCTATTTCTTAGGTCTGTTGATCTGGGCGTAGAGAGGTTCTGCTTCCTGGAGATAACAAAAATAAAGTAAGTGGAAATGTCTCCAACAGTTTTGAGAACATTTGTAAAACATCTGCTTGAGAACAGCAATACCTCGTGAGCCAAAATCCCAAGGAAGCGTTTGTTTTCCGCGCTGCTTTGAGTGCTCACAGCACCCCAGTTGAATTGTGAAGAAAATGTGACATTATTTCAGAAAATGAAGGCTTACTATCAATTGGCTGTGCACTGATCCTCAGGAGGTATTGCTGGGCACAGACATATGAAGAAATGAAATGATATTTATATGACTAGATGTTTTGAACTTTACAGGCCAGAAATGTAGCTGGCGTAAAACGCTGTTACTTATATCAGGTTGAGACGATCCCCCCCAGTATCACAACAGCAGAACACAGCTGTGGACTGTACACAACTCATGGAGAAAACATGCTTGCAAACAAAAAACCGCTGCCGAAAGATGAGCTAATGAAGCTGTGATGGAGTTTAAAGTAACAATAGGAGTTGTCTATGAAGAATGAGGAAAGCCAGCACTGTGCAGATTGATTAGGCGTCTGTGTAACTGTTAGTACAATCATTAAAGCTGGGAGGAGAGCAGTGTCGATTTGCTAAGATAACTTCTTGGGGAATTTCTTGACGGGGGAAAACTCCATGCTGGGGGAAAAAAAAGCTGCCACAGTCGTCAGTGTTTCTTCATAGCTGACACCCTGTGCTTTAATATTATGTTCATTTTGGCTGCAGTGGGAAGCAAACCAACCATGGACCCTGGAATCCATTCTACTTCATTTCCAGAAACTAATTCATTAAACTAAGAATGACATCTAAAAAAGAACACGACAGGCAGAAAGGCTAATTAACGCCATACTGCATTAACTCTCCACAGCTTGATAAATATTCAAATACCACACCACGACATTGAATTTAACCAAGTTAGAATCAACTCATGTTCCAGCAGCATCAGCAGAAGCTGACTTTTGAGTAAAAAAAGTCTGAAGGCTGGCAAATCACTGGGCACTACGGAGAGCAGAAATATCAGGGGATGGCACAGGATTTTAATTATTGCTTGTAAAACTGACACTCATGATGAGAAAAACAGTCCAAAGGTGGATCCCTACGGCTACATTTTCTCTGTACCCAGGGTGCCTGGCCAGTGCTCCAGGCTGTATCCTGTCCCAATGCTGTCCTGCCTTATTGTACATCTCATGCTGAATAAGGATCAAAGCAATAAATCCAATACATGACCAGTTTCTTCCATTTCAAGAAAAGTTGTTCCTGTTCCTTAAAATGACTACATTTCTGAAGCTTGCAGAGACTCTGCTTCCCCTACCTACATGAAGCCTTGAATACACTATGAGTGTTACAAGAGGATGAGAGAAATCCTTTGGAATGATTAAACAAAGGCTGCTGAAATTATCCCCAGCAAGAAGCAAATATATTTTGTGACCTTGAAAAAATGAAGTGAATCAGAAGAGATGACTGAGAGTAAATAACAGCATTTCAAATACTGTGTGTTAAGTCTACCTATGCCAATTTTCATGTACCGCAGACATGAAGCTGGCAGAATGATCTATCACAGCTAGTTCAGAGAAAATCCGTACTAATTAAAGTGGGAACCTGACACAAACCAGGCCATTCTTCAGGCATTTGCTGAACCTGAGATGATTTTAAAGGGAAGCGAAAAGAAAGGAAGGGAAGAAAAGGGGAGGGAGAACATCCCTTTGGAACAAAAGATGCCAGTTTTCCAAATGTCTTTGAGGAAAAAAAGAGCTTTTCAAAATGTCAAACACGCTTGTCAGAGCTGTCCTCAATTATCTTTAAGATATGCAGATACACTTAAGTAACAGGTGCACTAAGGTGCCATGGACCTTGACACTATTGGGAGAGGAGGAGGAGTTCACTATTGGTCATCAGTACTTTAACAACATGTGAGGTAGCCCTTAGAATTAGAAATTTTCTTTTACTCATACCCAGTATTTACCTGAACATACATTTAACGTGGCAAAGGCCTGCATTTCTCACTGGTTTGAATAATTTTTCTTCTAGTAGGCCAGGTCATTTTGACTGAAAGTGTGCCCTTATGTCTTCTTTTTAATTGAAGTCCCCCTTCAGAAGCCTAAACAAGAAATTAATTGCAGTAATTGTGTGCAATGTTCTCAGTATTTTTTTGCCAATAACTGAGATTTGTTTTCTAATATTATTTTGAGGCAGTTCAAGCAGTACATCTTGACTGTAGCCCACCATTGCAAGTGGTATCTGTAAAGTATTGATAATGATACTTGAGACAGCAAGAGAGAGCAGAACGGGACAGAAAAGAGGCAAAAGGAGAGTCGAGTGCTGTTGACTTCACAGATGGCTTTTCTCATAATGCCAGGCAAAGGGGCTTTCACAAACATTATTTTGGAGGTTCTTGGAAGCAAAAATAACCTCCCTTTTTTTTTTTTTTCCACTAATAGACAGGCAAGCCTAACTCTTCTCAAATCACCTCACTGATGTTTTCTGCCTTCCACTTCTACCACTGTATTAGGAACAAATCCAGAGGGAAGGGAAGGGAAGGTAAAGAATGGGCCTTTGCCAGAAAAAAAACATACAGAGGAACAAATAAAATAGCACACAAAGCTTGTAATTCACATAAACACCTTGAATCTTGAAGCGTTTTCCTTTTTGTAGGATTGGCCTAGAAGCACTTCTGACGTGCTTTCATCAACCCACAGGGAGAAACCAAGATGACAACTGGCAGCACCTTTTTTGCTGCTAAACCCTACTTGAAGGCTTCCATCAGCTTTGGGCATATGCAATTTCTGGCAAATGTTTGAAAAGTCACTGGCTTCCTTTATGTTGGGAAGCTGCTATCAAAGTAGTGTTTAGCTATGTTCTCACGTGCTATTGGGGCTTTTTATGCTGAACAGTATCCTTTAAATAATGAGATATTGCAGGAAGAGACTACGAATTCACAGGTCAAGCATCTGACCAAAGTGACAGGCTGCAGTAAGGGATCAGAAATGTCTGAATACACATGCTTTAAAGTTACACATCTAAATATTTAAGAAGCTCCAAGTACGTCATGTAAATGTCGAGTTATGAACTGTCCCGAAATTAGTTGCAAAAATTGCCAATGAGAAAATTCTTCCCATGTACGCTACATTTACATATTCTAGAGATACTTCATGCTTAAAACCAGTTTATTCTTCCCATTTTAAGGAACATTTTGCACAATAAACAAGACTGTAGCAAACAGTAAGTATTTCTGGTGTAGTACACTACTGCATAAGGTAACAAGGTTCCTAATGGTTTTGAATAACATTATGTAAATACTAGAAATTGATTTGCATCCTATTTAAAGTTATTAACATCTGTTCCCCGGCAGAACTAATCATGGGAGAACATCTCTTGAAAGATTCAGCATCTACTTGGGCTTGTGCAGTTGAGTTCACTCACAAAACATAACACAGGACACTTGGTTAGGAAGAAACTATTTTGACATTGACAGCCCTCTCATCATTGCGAAGCACCCTGCTATGTGCAAAGCTTCAGGCGAGATGTACTGAATCGTAGAGGTGAGGCCCGAATAGATTTCTTTGCCCTTTACAATAGATCCTCAGCATCAGTTTTACTTCTGGCTGACTGATCAGAAAGGGCAGGCTCAAACGACAGACTTTCATGAAATAAGTGTGCTGGAATGCCAGCCCAAATGAGAATCTTGTGCTAGGGATGCAAGGGAAGGGAGTGGGAGTGCAATGCATCTTCTCTATTGCATGCTGACTCAATAGAATAGGACACAGTAAACTTGGCAAACGGAATTTAAATTAAATATCTTTGGTGATAAGACAGGCAATTCCTATTGGCCCAGTGGCTTATCTTTGGTTATTTTTATTACAGTTAGGCTCTAACAGAAGCATAAATACAGCAACCTTCCAATACGGGATTATTCCCAGAGAGCGCTTCTATTCTTACTATAAAACTATCTAGGAATATTTCCTAATCTCAGATATCCAGCTTAATTATTAGCATTTTAAAAGTCTCTGTCCTTTCAGTATCAAGATAAATACTATAAAATGAAAAAGCAATGAGAACTACTCAAAGACGAAACCTGCTCCATCTTGGTCCTGGCACAATAACAAACTGCAGCAAGGAAACGTCTGATTTCTGGGCCCCTCTCCTAAGAAAACAGTAGCCATGCACTTCCCATCTACGTATCTGTCAATTCTCCTTCATAACTTTTGAATCCAATGGCCAATTGGATTCAAAGCAAATTCTTCAGAAGCCTCAAAGATAATAAATTATCACAAGTGCCTTTTTAAAATCAGTTGTTGTGCAGAAGACAGGGAACTTTTAAATGACCTCGTTACAGAGAAAGCAAGGACCGCTCATCCCCTAATTGAATTGCTGGATTACCAATCATCAAGTACATGGCTCTAGATGAGCTACGTAGTATGTTGTCTCTTGTTTAAAGGAAGAAGCTGGAGAAATGGAAAGGTACTTGGCTGCTTCATGTGGGCTTAGAGGCACTTGAAGAGATGAGAGATCCACATCTGAGCTTGTCATATTAAAATGGATAGCTTGGAGAGGACTGTAGCAGCAGAGAGGAAAGTAAATCTTTTGGATGCCTCTGTTCATAGAGCAGCCTGGATTTCTCTGGTTTTACCCCTTTAGATTCTCTTGGAAATATGATGATGAACAAAGGAGCAGGAGGCCTGAATTGACATTTTTTTGATTTCTCCGGAATGAAGTAGAACTTCCCAAACTGTGACCCCTTTCCAAACTACTTCTTCTCTTGCAGGTTCACAGCTCTGCTCAGTGCTGTGCCTTTAGTTTGAGAATGATAGCTCTAGACCCTCCAGTAAGAATAGGTCACCTATAATCATTATGAATTTCAATTTGGACTGTATGCAAGTTCTATTTAGCTAGATGAATTACAGTAACAGATTCTGCAAATATAGCCTTTGATATTTTGAGCCCATTCAGAGTCCTAGAGCAACAAAAAGAGGGCAGAAGGAAATGGAGGATGCAGGATCAGCTTAATGTGCTCACTAAGCTCCCAGGTAAGCCAATGCTTAGTTTGTAAGTTGCTATTTTCTCTCCGCTTCCTAACAACAGCTCAAATAAAGAGTTATAGTAGTCCATCCTGAAGCTGACTAAGATTATTGTGAACATTTAACACGAAGAATGGCACTTGCTCAATGATGGCTGATGGCAGCGAGCCACCAAAATAACACCAAAAGCTAACAGACAAACATTCTAATGAATTGCTACTCTCCTGACAGTGCTGATGGCATCACGAAGGGTGCAACATATTCTGAGGGCTTATAACTGTCTGCACCCATTTCACAGAACAACTAAACAACTTTTTGAAGAAGATATGCTGTAGTCACAAATGTTTTGAAGGTTTCCTGAGAACCTCTTGTGAATGACTGCCTGTGCAAGAGGGCAGCATATCTACAGAGCTGCTTTTGCTCAGACACTTAAAATGATTTCTATTGTAATGACTGTGATACCAAACATTGCCTTTTTCATAGAATCATAGAATGGTTTGGGTTGGAAGGGACCTTAGAGATCATATAGTTCTACCCTCCCTTGCCATGGGTAGGAACACCTTTCACTGGATCAGGTTGCTCAAAGTCTCATCCAATCTGACCTTCAACATCTCCAGTGATGGGCAGCCACGATTTCTCTGAGTGACCTGATCCAGTGCTTCACTATCCTCACAGTAAAACATTTCTTCATAATATCTAATCTAAATCTCTCCTCTTTCAGCTTAAAACCGTTACCCCTCATCCTATCACTACACTCCCTGATAAAGAGCTCTTCCCCAGCTTTTCTGTAGGCCCCCTTTAAGTACTGGAAGGCTGCTATAACGTCCGCCCAGTCTGATTTCAGTATTCAGGCTAAATTTATTTTTTCTACAATCAGGATGCTTTGTCAAATGATGCTGGCCAGCATAACCTTGGGTATCCAAAGAAGCCTGGCATTTGACAGTTAAGTTTGCTCCTCTCCTTCCCTTTTTTCTCATCATGCTTGAAGGCTCCTTTTTCTACAGTCTTTGCTAAGCTTTCCATTGTATAGCTTCAGGGCTTCCTCGAGTCAGGGACGTGCTAGACGCATTGTTGAGGCTGAGTTAGGGGCTGAGGCTGAAATACCCCCAAGAACAAATATTCACACCAGCAAGGGCTGCACCGTAATTCAGGCTGACTGGGTGCACTGATGCAAAGAGGATGATGAAGTGAAAACTCCTCTGTTCACCACAGTTATTCCCCACACAATGTCTAAAGACAGCACTAGGGATTAAACATAAATCAACTGAAGATGGCAGTCTTATTACTCAAGTGTTCTCCTCACTGCTTTTGGAAAATCACTATTCATCCTCAACTCTGTTCGTGAACAAAGGGAAAACAACTGAAACCAAATCTTGCTATGAACAGCTCTGCAAATAGTTGATTTTATTTCATCTGCAGAAGTTAGACCTGTCCACTTATTATCTCCAATCATAAAGGTACAAAAATGCAATGTATCCATGCAATGTCATATTTACCTACTAAAACTCCATAGCTATTTGATGAAGAGTGACTTATAAGAACAGCTACTGATAGGGTAAGGATTTTGACAGCTTAAGTTGAAGACTGCAAAAGGAAGGGAGGAAAAATGGAGAAATGAAGATAATAACTGAAAAATGCTGGATTATTTCTAAATGAGAATACGGAGTATCAATAGGAATCAGGAAATCAAATTGCGAAGGTATCCTGAAAGATTAGGGTACAAAATACTAGTCAAGTGAGTATTCTGAATATATCAAGATAAGCAAAGATATTGTATGGGCATAACTGATTTCATAGAGATGTTGGGAACAGATATATTTGAAATTTCTGAACACAATACTATGTCATGATCCTGAGAGGACCATTCATCTGCGTTGTATACTGTGCTGTTCTTGGTGTGAAGAACTGTGTTCTGAAGAGCAGAGTAATCTCCCATCTAACACACAAAAGTGGCTTTTATGCAGACTGGGATTCTTTTGTACTACACGTTCGTCCCCATTAAGTTTCCCTCCAAATGGGGAGCTCAATACACAACACAGTAGTAAGTCCTGAATTGATAATTTTCCATGGAGATTAGACTTTCCGTTGCTCTGACAATACTGGGCTTCAGAATGAGATGGTATAGTTTTAGCAAGTGGATTTCCTACGGACTGCTGCTGAATGGCACTACACAGGGGCACAATGATATTAGTGTAATTTCCCTGCACAGAGGCTTTCTTTTTGTTTGGCTTCCTGTTCCTGCATACAGCTTTTAGGAATTACTATAACACGATGATCAGTAACTTTATTTAACTTTTCCTAGAATACATTTCTGAGAATTATATACTTTATGCAAGACTCTACAAAGATTAATGAAAAATATAGAAAAAACATACGGAATCACTGGTAATAATACCGTTCTTATAGCTCTCAGAGACTCCTGGACAGTTAAAAGAATGTATTTTACCAAGCGCTATATAAAAGCAGAACAAAAGGAATCCCTCACTTGACTGCCTACCATGGTAATACACAGTAAGAGACTTAAACACTGTTTCAAGTTATCTCCAGAACTCCTGGTAGGTATGCGTGTGATGCTAGTTTACAAACGCTATCTTTGTGACAGTCAGAAAATTAGAAAGAGATTTTATCGTTATTCTCCCTGTGATCAATTTCAGAATTACCTTGACTAGGATAAACCATAATAAAAAAAAATGTATATGGGTTTGCAGAGTGTGGGACTCAGGTAAAAGTCAAATCCTCTTTGAAAGAACTCCTGAAATGGTCTGAAGCTGGGATAGCTGGCTGTGTCAGTGCTGGCCAAGGTCAGGCAACGGTAAAGCCAAATTGCTATGTGGCACCATCAATCTGCAGAAGCAGCTCTTGCTGCAGTACAACAACCAATGGACACTCTTGTTAGAGCAGCTCATTCCAGCCTGACTCTATCCTTACCCTGTCATTTTTAGACTCACTGAGACACAAAGCTTAATGCTACTTTTGTGCTAGCCCTCAAGAGCTCAGCATCACATTGGCAAAGCTAAAGAAGGGAGAAATGCCTTCTCACAGCATCGCGTAGTATTAAGAGGTAACCTTATTAGTCTCAAAACTATGTTAATGTAAGATTTTTCAACCATATTTAATGTAAAAAGTAAACTGACTCCTAATGAAACTATTAATTTTGAGTTGAAGCCAAACTATTCTGGCTTAGGGCGCAGAAGTCACTGGTAAACACAGTGCAATTTCTGTAGCCAAGTAAAAAGGATTCTACCATTGTTATGGATTTGCTCCAGGAGCTCTGTGCTGAAGCACAGAAACCCTATCAGATCACATTTTTGGGTAATACAAAACGTGAACGGCAGACGGGGAGAAGATAATGAAAAGTATCCTTCAAATAGTAACACCAGAGAGTATCTGAATGGAATAACAATGCTCAGCAATCATAAAACTTTGTAGCTTTACTGTCTTTTTGGTAGAACATATATACCATATTGAAACAAATCACAGAACATTCATTGGCAGTCACATTTCCTAATGTGTTCTGTAACACAAAAGATGAAAAAACATCTTTCCCATCTGTCTGGATTTAAATGACTTACGTTTGATGAATATTTTTTAAAACTTCGGTATGCCAATGGTAATATGAACGATCATAATTTTCAGATGTTTTTAATTTGCAGTTGGAGATAAAAATACACAAACCCATTTCAATATTTTTTAACATGCAGATAATAAATGTGCTGCTTCTACTGATTATCACATTGATTTAGGGTAGAGGTGTTCATCTATCATTACATAATTATATTTACTGTTTATTATGTCTGTGGGTAAGAAGTCTTATTCCATTTAATATGTTACATCTGACTAAAGGCCAGAGTGAATATGATATGAAAAAAATGGTCTGCCTAATACATTGTTAGTAATGGCTCAGTTTCCCTATTTCCCCTTAGAGTTTAAACAAGAAAATAAGTCTACATTTCTTTAAAGCATGCAAGCAGCTGAAACACACATATTTGCATAAGTTGCAACACTTAGTGAATGGCAAAAGCCATGCAAACCACTGAGCATGAAGAATACACCGTGGATAATGGAGAGGAAAAAAACAAAAGATGAAAAGGAAAAACAAACCATGCATCCATGAAAGCAATGGTAGGCACTGGTGGAAGAATAAGTGAGCACCTCAAGGTGTAGAGAAAAAAAGGACAGATACCTACCCCAACCTGCGCTATCTAGCTACCGACCTGTGGACTTATAGTATCACCAGTTGGCTCACCAAATGGATCACTGTTGGATGAGGCCTGAGACCCATCAGGCTAGAATACAAGAACATAACACCTTTTTTTCTCAACCATAAGAAAGTGAAAAATCAACATGAGGTTATTTGCATGCTGTGGGCATAACAAGTACAGCCTATCTCATGAAAACCAGAAAGTGAGACCTCACCACTGATAAATTCTCAAAAGTCCTAATGCTTTCCTATAGCTGATGCAGGCAGGAAAGGACCACACCAGTATCTGCTGGAGCCTATGTAGGAGCTACCGCAGACTTCAGAACATAATGGATCAGACAAATCAGAACTGCAAAAGGCCCTGAAAGCCAGTGCATCTATGTAAATCAGAAAGAGTCCAAGCTTGCACTATCTTGTACTTTTGGGTCCTTTTTTGGGACAGACTCCCTTTTGCCCCTGGCACCCTTAGGCTCTTAACTGCCTAAGATACACTGTGTTTTAAAGTTATTGCTTGGATAACATTTCTTGCTTCGATCCACTGAGTCTAAGGCAAAGAAATCACATACTGAGGGCTAGAACATTGAGAAAAGTAATGAGGCAAGCAACTGAGATGCAAGAATGTGCAAGACAACATCAACCATCGTCTTTTAACACACAAACTCTCACATCTCTTTCTGCAGCCTCAGCATGAATATTGTTTTACCTTGGACTCCCTCACCGTCAACAAGTGAATGTTGATATGCTAAAAACAGCATTGGATACAACTAACACATATAGCCTTACATACAAACTCTGAGTTTGGTCCCTAGTGTGCAATATCAGTGCATAACCACCACCCAGCCCTATTAGAACAGTTATTTCTGACACTACTGAACAACATTTAAGTAACTCTGGTCTTTCCTAGACAAAAAGAGCTAATCAGCATTTAGAAACCCTGTTGCTACTCACAGCTTCCTGCTCCTCACTTTTGCTTGGGCTTTCAAACCCCTCTTCAAAGAGGTCATCTGCAGCAGGATCACTGGTATGAGATGCTGATGATTTTGATGGAGAACTCTGTCTGGGTGCAGGGGTTGGAGCTAAACAAAGATTAAGGTAACAGCAACAGAACGTACATCTGTTAATTTGTTCAGAAAGACACAGCTGCACAAAATTTGCTCATGCTTTAGAGCCCTCAACTTTTATTACCTCTGAAAATTATTTTCCGACGAGGAGCTGTAGACGTAAATTTGAACTCAGAAGTCATTACCAATTCCATATATTTTATTTCATTCAGTGGTTTCCAAATTAAGTTTGGCTGCATCTGGCATATGTCTCTAGGAACCATGGAGACACCACTACATTACATTAAGAATGCATGAGCTGCCTGCCCTATGGCAGGTGAGTGAAACAGAAGGTCTCTGGCTGGCCTCTGGTAAATCTGTGTCTCATGAATTCCTCTTTTCAGCAATCTGTAAAATCCCCCATCTCCGCGCTACGAACACGAGGAGCTTATTTTACAGCTCTTAAATGAATTTCCTCACATGTTCAGTACAGCAAGCTATTAAAATAAATATCCATCCCCTAATTTCTGCAAAATATGGCTTGAATGGGACATAAGTGAAGCCATTTGTAAGGTTGAATGTCATAGCCATTTTCCAATCGGCCTGATTGTCCCTAGCATAGAATATATATATTACTGTCTTCTTATAAATTAAATTTCAGACTGCAGCTTTTGGGGCTGTTGATTACAATGGTGTCTGTAACTCCTCTCTGATACTTTTCTTTATGGCTGGAACACATTTAATAAACTAGACCATGCATGAAGGTTCTCAGTCCATAACTGTGTTGCAATTTACTGTACGAAAAAGAAATACTTCGAGGAACAGTCATGTCTGAGGAAAGGTTTGGCTGAGAGCATACGAATACTCACGTGAATTTGTAGATGGTGTCGTGGAAGTCACAGGAGTCAAATTTAACTGAGAGATGTCAAAGTCATCACAATCATCTGCTTCCTGTGCCATCCCAACTTTGTTAAAGTAACTTGAGAAGGCCTCTGAGGTACAACTGAGGGAAGGCTGATCTGGTTTTCTAGATGGCACTGGTGGAGGCTGAGCCATCTGAAAATCTTTGAACATTTCTTTTCCCATTTTCTGTCTTGGCCTGTCTGTCTGTGGACTTGATCTGTTGGAATCACTTGTGGGTGGAACAGTAGCTATAGGAGCAATGGTACCTTGAAACATGGCTGCTTGTAAAGGCAAAACAGTTTGTGTTGGCATGAAGGCAGTTGGTTGGAACTGACCAGCTACAGACGGCCACGGTTGCTGAGTAGGAGGAAAAATACCAGGTTGGCCCCACGCTATTGGCTGTCCTCCCTGCATCACCTGAGCAACTGGAGGCTGAGCACCCATGGCCAATTGCTGTTGAACAAGTGGTTGCTGTCCCCAGAACGAGGGCAGAACAGCTCCCATGGCAACATAACCTTCAAAGAATAAAGAGAGCAGAGAAAAGAAAAAAAAGATGAAATATTTTAACAGTACTGACAAGAGCATACAAAAAAAGCTACACAATGAATCAGAAGCACGCAGGCTACATTAGTGATCCCAGAGCTTCAGCAGACTTAAACAGAAAACTGAAAGACATGGCTGAATTCACATCACTGAACAAATACTTACATACAAAACTACAAAATAGTGGATATTGGCAATAATCCTTCATCTCCTCTGAACAAAAAAGTTGTTCTCTTCCAGATGTCAACTTATATTGTTCCCACTGTAACACCATCCAAGCAGTGAGGGTTTTCATCTGACCTTATCCCCAAACACTTCATCATCAGTGTAACCTTTCTGAGATGCAGTGGCTAATCTTATGCTGCAACGCGGCCCATCAGAGAAGGAGTTAACCAATTAGAAAGTCACTGTTGAATGATTCAAGGCACTCCTCCTCCTCTTTTTCCCCAAAGTAGAGCTGAGAGCCCTGCTCTTGCAGTGCTCCAAGTGTCCCAGGGAGAGATCAGCAGTGAAAACTACGTGCCTTGCGTGTCACTGCAGAATGCTACAAAGTTTTTGAATTTTGAGCACTTTGAGTAACACAGAAAAGTCTAAAGGAAATATCAGGATTTGACTAAGTGGAATATCTTTCAAATGCAATCAAATTTTCCACGTCTCACTCTCTCTTTACTGGAGACAGCACAGGATATTCATTGCTACCACAGAAAAGAAAAAAGCGCTAACCGAAATGCTTTTTCCTCTCTCGCTACTGTACTTAGAAGGAATGTTAACCAGATGGCTCAACTAAGGTTGAACTCCCAGTGACATTTTTGGCTTTTGTTTTAATAACTGTGAGCAAATTCAAAATAATGTACCCTCTGCTTGTTAAAGACTTGTTTTGCCTTGCCCCGCAGCACTGTCCTCAAAATCCCTCCCCAGTTCCACTGCACTAAATTAACGCCCTAAGTATTGCAGTGCAAAGCAGGGCTGAGAACTCATCACCAAATTTGAGTCAAGCCTATATTTCCAGTAGATTTCCTACCTGAGGGTACAGCAGCAGTGCTGAAAGATACAGAACCAAACATGTCTGTACTAGCAGGAAGTGACTGGGATGAAGATGGGACAAAGGCATCACCTGGAGTAGCGGGAGTCTGCAAGAAAGGAACAAAACACAATGATGACATATCAGCGGCAGCTTCTGCAGCACATACTTTGCTGTCACATCATCCATCACTAAAAATACAGGTTTGGAGGAAAGAAAGGGAAGACAAGAAAGCGGTAAGATGCAGAAGGAAGCAACAGAAATAAAAGTATTAGAATTTGATGGAGACAGGAGAAAAGTAAAGAAAATGAGAGACTGTACTGGGGGGTGTGGAAAATAATGCCTGGAATACACCACAAGCAACATATTGACATAATTTCTTTCTCCAAAACATATAAACCTGCAATTCTTGGCATTAAGTGATAACCAGTGGAGGCAGCAACCAAGACGTTAATGTAAGAAACATGAAGGCAGACGAAGTGTCTGCAGGATGTATGGGTAAGCCAATACATATTGCTTCCAATTAACCAACTGGACCAGAACCATAGGTCTACATTAAAGGAGAAACCCAATCTAATTGAGCAAGCTAAGGATAAGGAGACAGGACTTTAAACATCTAGTTCCAGACATCCTCCAGTATACCCTGGAGATCTGAGGCTGCTGACTTCACAGCACCTCAATTTTCTTGGTATATTAATGCTCTTCTACAGCTTAATGTAGGGTTCAAAAACATTATAGGACAGTGATTGTGTTTTCCTTTTATGACACGGAAAAGCACATTGAGAAAGTTTTCTTTGTCCTCAAAACCCATTCAGTCCCACCTCCTGTTCTGTCTTCCTTTAACCGCAGTTCTGGGGTATATGCTTGGTGGTACCAAAGAGACATGACATATAAGGTGTAACTGGATCTTCCTGCAGTGGAGTGGAGAGACAGAGTGCAGTGAAACATGCACCTCTGATAAACACCAGGGAAGGAGATCTGCAGCTCAGGTGACATCTTACATGACACCTAGCCCTATATCAGAAAAATAAAAATTGAAGATACTTCTGCATGTCATCATGAAGCAATGATACAACGTTCATTTTGTTTCACTTTTATTTTCTTGCAACATAAAGACTACTTTGGAATGCTCCCTACTGGAATGGCTGATGATCTCAATTGTAAATGTGCACAGTTCATTCTCCCTGGATACTCACTGGGGGAGAGGTTACATCAGGAGGAGTGGACATGTCCCCAAAAAGCTCTAGTTGGGTAACAGCCTGTAAAAAGAAAAGAAAAATTTCCATTTATCCTCTGAGGAGAAGAAACTGTGAGTTAACTAGTTACAACTTCTAAGGTTAACTAGCAACAGCTAGCAATATAAATCCCCAAAAGCCATGCAGGCTTTAAATGTCCAGTTCTACATGGAAGAAGCACATGATTTCAAGCTGGGGGATATTGATATTGCTGATGGACCCAAACAGCCAGCAGCTGACTGTATAAAATGATTCTGTAGGGAATTCTCCACCATAAAAAGATGAATAAAGCATGAAAAAACTATCCAGAATGGGACTGGATGCAGTACTGCTCTGCCTTTAACAGCAGTGAGCACTGAGCATGATTTATGCCCAGCCCTTCTCCTGGTTCGTTTTCTAAACCCACGTTTCAAGGTCTTAAAACACAGTAGCAGACTGTGCAAGCGACAGAAGGATACAGAAGGGAAGGGCTTTTAAAGTGCTGCCTGATTTCCCCTTACCCATGGGACAGGTGCGACCTGGATAAGTTGACTTGAAGGAGGATGCATAACTGAGTTATTACAAGTTTGATGCTCTACATTTAACTCATGCTAGAAATGGTGTCCTTCAAACGGACCCTGAAATAGGTCGCCTATACAGGTCTCACTCAACTGGACCAGAAAAGAAAACACAACTTCATAACAAGGAGAACCTTGAGTAGCTGCATAATCAAAGTTCCTTCACATGTTCTGGAATAAAGCACGCATCCCTTCTGGCTCTGCAGGAAGCCTAAAGCCCATCTACTACCCTTATCAGGATGGCCGTTGGGGAAGGCTTCGATGGGAACTCAAGAATTACTCCTTTACCACTACCTTTATTCTGCTTACTGGCTTTCCTTTTTCCCCTGTATCTTATTCAATCACACCCAAACTGTGTGATTGGCACTGTGAAGGAAATTTAATGGAAAATCTTAATTCAGTTCATCAAATCTCCTCCCCAGCCTAGGCACATAAACCTTGCAGCCTCCTACCACACAGGCATGAAATTCAGTTGAGTCTTGACCTGCAAATGTAGCCAACATGTAGCACTTTGGACATTAACCACACTGACTGGTCAGTCTTTACAACCTAAAACACGAGCAAGGTCGCCCTAAGACTTCCCCCCTCACCCCCAACTTTCTATTCTAAGTGATCCTTTAAGAATTAAGACTATAATTCAAAACATAATAATTTAAAAGGTTTATACATTTTCACAATCCAATCTCTATTCCCATACACAGAAGCAATGCTACAATCACTTGGACCTGGAATTTGTCTAGCAGCTTGGATAATTCTCAGCTTTATGTCTAACGATGTATATAGGGATAAATTATTTCATATTTCCTGTTTTCACAATATATTTTCTTCTTATTGGCTTAAAGTATCAGCATGGAAATGGAAAAAAGAAAAAAGAAGAAAATCCATGTTTTCTTCTGGGTACACCAAATCTAGTGTACATTACTAAAAGACTGCTAAGGCATCTCCTGTGAAAGAAAAAGCCCATAGGTCACTTCTGCAATGTGTGCGAACACACTAAGGCAAGCATTGTTAAAAATGCCCAGAAAAGTTGAAATAATGCCAACAGCAGCACTTGTTTGGAAATCACTTCAAGCCTCCTGTAGGTACTACTGACTCAAGAGATGCCAGATGACACCAAATTACAGAAAGAGCTGCTTTCTTCTCATCTCTCCAAATTGCTTGTTCAGCATCACCTCTAAATCTGCCCTTTTCCTTCATGAGTGGTGAGTTTTTCACTGTTTTCTCCTCTCTGGCTTGATAAGAAATACCATCTGTCCTTCAGAGGAGGCCATGAGCCAAGACTCCCCCAGTGCTTCTGTCCCCGGTGAGGAAGGAGGAGAGGAAGCTGGAGGTGATGTAAAAGGGCAGGGCACATGTGGTTACACAGACTAAAAGGAAGTGTCTGTAAAATAACACATCTTTTGTGGAAAAAATATTATGTTTCATATCAATACTGAAAATTGATAGCGTACTTTTTGAACTCAGGATTATATAGTTTGTATTTAAAGGTGGCAACTCAGATTTCTATTCCACAATATCCCCGTAAAATGGGAATAGTAATACTTTTCAGAGTGCTTCAAGGTGATGGATCTTTGGAAACTCTTCACAGATACAATTCTGTTAAAACTTTCAAGAGAAACTCTGCAGATGGATTTCTAAACAGCCAGCTGGAGAGAGTGATAGGAAAGTAGACTTCACTATTTGTTGTAATAAACACTCACTCACAATTTTCCCCAAGGAAAAGGAAGATGTTTACAGGAGAATTATTTCTCACAGAACAGCAATCTTATATGCAACAGGAGCTACAGAACTACATCAAAGAATGTAAATAGAAATTTAATGGTAACACAACTTCATCGTTTACTTACTAGGAACAGTCGTAAACAGCCACACTGAGAGGTGAGATTTTGAAGTCCCGAATGGTTTATCTCTGGATTTTCTATCTAGTTTATCTCTACAACCCAGTTCTCAGCCTGAATAAATGAATGCAACTTCTCTGACATAGATGTAGTTTTAACCACTTTCAGCATATGAGATTCTGGATACCAAATAATTATTTTTTATTTTTGTGATTTCACTGCCACTACAGAACTGATGTCACCCATTATGCTTCTTTAAATTATTCATGTCTGATATTAGCCATGTTCCAGTTAAGTTAATCCTAAAATGAACATTTTCAAATCACACTATTCCTATAGGTGATTTTATCTATATTTCCTTAAAATATTTTTAGTGTCACAACCTTACCTGAGTGACTGAAACAAGATTTTCATCAATGTCCAGCAATAAGTTTCCATTCTGCAGCTGTAAAGCATGATTTATGAAATGAAATGAATGATTTATGAAAATGACGTGAATTTCTGAGCATGAAAATGATAACCTCCATAATTATTGACTTTGCTATTGAAATGAAAACCCTTTCCATCTTGCAGTGAGCACAGTTATGAAATCACACAGTCAAAACATTGAGTTTGAACACTGCTGGGATGTGGGGCTAACATACATTTTATTTGGACTAAATCTCATCTTCTAGTGTATAAGACAATTTCACCACTGGCATCTTAACTATTTATTTTCTCAGACATTTACTAAATCAGCAATAAGCATACCCAGTGAGGTCTGGTACTGCTTACATAAATGGAAATTTTCACTGGCTTGGTGAAAGAAAGAACAACAACATCATCAGAGTCAGGGTGAGGAGTGGATTGAGTTTTGGACAATAAAAACTCTAAAAGCAAGTATGTGCAAAAAAACACAGCTTCTTCTTAATCAGGAAAACTATAACATCAATATAAATATATTTAAGATGCATGTTTTCTTTCCACAGTAATTTTTAAAATTACTTACGTAAGTCTGTTCAAGTTAGATTTAAATCCATAGTTTGTGTGTAAACATACCCAGGAGCATACTGCCCAGGCACACATACCTACCTATTTATATATTTAACAAATTATGACTTCGGCGTCAACAGAATGCTAAAATTTAGATAACATTTACTGAAGTGTCAGAGACTATTTCTTAAGAAACAAACACAGCAGCAAGTTATCAAAAATCAAATCTTTCTTGACTGAAAAGCTTCATACTGGTTATTGGCAAGCCCATGCCATCTTAAAACAACTGAGTTTAAAAATCTCAGAAACAGCCTAGAATGCCTTTTTTCCCTCCCTCATCTCATATCTCATCAAAGACGTGAGGGAAAAAAAAAAGGCTGGCAAAAGGCAAAACTAAAAGGAGAAAATGCCATCATGCAGAATCAGAACAGGACCCAGTCCTGCACTTTTTTGGTGCTGAGAGCACGTTCCCCCAGCCCCGTGCAAAGGAAGTGAGACAAAAGCTATGCCCATTTATTCAAATAACTTGACAGACCTTGAAAACTTTCTTAAAATGAAACCAGAAGGGTTTACAGCTTCAAGAAGGACCAGTTTTGTCCAGTAGTTAATCACTTTTTGTTCTGACAGCCCCCTTGTTTAGCCCCCATCCCCCCATCATCCAGGGATGCAGCTTGCATGGCTCAGAAGCAGGTCTTGCCCCCAGCCACACCATTTGCTCTGTGAAACCAGCTGAGAAATAACCATGTCTCATCACAGAGGAAACACGTGTGCAGTGCTCAACAGACCATTAGAAATCCCCACCTGTGCTACAGCGGGACCTCGCAGAAAACATTTGCCCAATATGTCACAGCACATCCCCAAGTGCCCAATTAACATGTAGCACTTGAGCTGCATCTTCCATCAGCTCGTGTTCTGCATCACACGCTGTTGAGGAGACACTTCCTAAGGGTGAAATATCCCTGTCTATTAATGCATGGAACAGCCTTCAACAGCAACTGTGTCAAGGCTGCGTCATGGCTACAGAGGGCAGAATTTGGCCCTCTGAGCCTTCCTCTGGTTCTACTCTTCTATATAAGGTGCTTAACCTTCGCAGTTAAAGAGAACAAACCTTCCCTCCTTCCTCAGTGCACAACAGAAAATAACCAGAAGCCTGGAAAGATGCTCCAGTCCTTGATCTTCCTCTAGGATTGCTGACTGGATTTCTCCGCAGTGATGTAAAAGCTTGGTTTAATTATTCAAAAATGCATCCCCTGAGTATGAAAACACCCCTACAGCTAAGTCAACCAGGAACACACCAGTCACTTCTGACCAGCCACGCAGACTGAAGTCGAGGAAAGAGTATTAATCCTTTTATTGTGGTGACATTAAACCCATAATGAAAGCTCCATCTTTCTATACAGGCATGTGAGACACTGTAAATCTTTTAAACATGAAATATGTAAATGTGGCTTCTTAAAGCAGCAGAAAGCTTTTTAAACCACTCCAGCCAGTAATGAAATTCCTCATGATGCTTCTCACTATTCATTAAAGAAAAACATTTTCTCCAAGAGCTGGAGAAAAATGTTGAGTACAGAAACCATGACAAGAGATAAATAAACTACAGCTTTCATAAACCTGAACCAAAACTGATCCACCTCCACTACAGTACTCACTCTGATTGCCAAGTACTCTGTAAAATATCTTCTCTAAGCAACGCAAAAGTTTAGATGTTAAACAGGAAATGTAAGAAAGGCCTCTTGTGCTCATAAACGTGTGAAGTACCTTACTTGTTTCAGTCCTATTTACAGAACAAGCCAAAATGTTCAACTTCTGTAACTGAGCCTGGTTTTACCAATGGCAAGGGATATACACTGACTTAGAGCAAGAGAAAACCTGATTAATATTGCTATAACTTTTGCAAACAAGACGATAAAATTAGCATCATGCAAAATATGGTTTTGAAATTTCAGATAATGAAGTAAATATGCATGAAAAAAACACACAGTAATTAACTTGTAGTCTGATACAGAGCTCAGCAAGTGAAAAAGTGTATGAAGGATAATAAATATAGCAAACAACCAGAAATTAGTAATTAACCTTTGAGCCGGGTATTAGCTACTCAAATCTTTTAAGACAGCAGAGGGATTTAAACTTGGTTTCCTGCACTCAGGTTGAGTGCCATACCACTTGGCCCAGCAGGCAAAACAGGGATCACCCAACTGCACTGCCTCTCTGCATTCCCAATTCTCTTTTTCTAACATGTATTTTACACTGGAAGTCTAATGACAAGTCAAATGGTTACTCAAACTAAGGATTTTTGTTCTTATTTTAGTTGAAAATGTAAATATTTTGGCTATGTCAAATATTTTTTCTGATGGTTTGAATCATTATTTTAGTTAAGCAAAGCTCCAGTTATTTGCACAACCTTATACAAGTGCTGATATTATTATGAGGTCTATGAGCTGCAAGCAACTTGCTAATTAACTACAATTCATTATAAAAGAACAATTAGAACTATAAGGAAGGAATGTATCAGAACCGTGACTAAACTGATCATCATTCAAACCATGTCTAGTAGGTTGAGACAAACTGAAAACATCCAACAGACATATTGTTTTTCTGTAAAACTACTGTTGGATTAATGAAGTAGCATGCTAACTCAACAAAGAATTGCTCAATTACTTCCTAATTAAAGCGAATGCGCTGAAGAATATGTGTGTGAAGAAACAACTGTCAATGCTTTTGCAATCTTCATTGTCCTGCAGATGCTAAAGCTCCTTAAATGCCACAACCTTTCCCAATCACAGCAGCCACTGTGTTACTATCAACCCAGATTTACACATGTATAGCTGAGCACAATCTTTTAGTTGTAAGGCTGCTGTGAACATTTAGGGTGATTCCCAACTGGTACAGGTCACATCAGCAACATGGGTTGCTAAAAATCTACACTGATTGACTTTTATCCAAAATATATGCATTTGGGCATCCATCACTTGCATGGGGTTCAAATCCAGCACCCAGAATTCCATGGGACAGGGGAACCCTTCTGTTTAAAGTTTCTCTTTTCAGTTTCATAGGATAACACTTACTTATCAGAAGCACTCTTCAGGTAACTCTTCTCCTCCGTATTTTTATTTGAGGTTCTCCTCCGTATTTTTATTTGAGGTAATAAACCCAAGTACTGAGTTTGGTACCACTGGGAAGCACTGGATGTGCTGGTTAAAAATGCTGTTAGTCAATCCTGTGCAGCTAAAGAGGTGGGATGTTTATGGATAATTGACATAATAGATTATTGAAGAGTGAGTGAACTGCTTCACTGTGGTTTGATAGCTTCCTTTAAATTAAGGATTTCTTCAGAAGATCAAAACATATGCTTACTCATTTGTTTATTTTCTCCTCATTTGAAGGGAACTCAATTCTGAATTCCCTGTGTACCTTAAGTATTTACTTTTACAGGAAATGGTACATAAAATGCTTCAATTACCACTTTCTCTGACAGACTAATAAATCTAAGAGTTCAAAATAGTGACCCTAGCTGAGAGCCAGACCCACGCTGCCTCCAGGCAATGCAACACCCAAGGTAGTTAAACTTGCCATTTACAGAGGATGCTGATGCAAAGGTCCAAGCCACGTTGCCACCTCATCCACATCTTCTCTGGACCCCAAGCAGTGGGTTCAGAATGCATGGTATATACATCATGGTACACACCAGTCACATGACACTTATTTAAAAGAACTGCTGCAAGTCCAGAGATATTAGAATGTTGTTGAACTAAACCGAGGCTTTCAAAATGTTGATGCAAGCTACAAAAGCTGCTGTAATTTACCATGTGCATTTACTATCACTAACAGGCCCTGACAACTGTCTTCTAGAAACACAAGCGTCAGATTTAGGTACCTTTACAATTAAGTGCAACTTATTGCACATGGCTGACACAATGCAGAGATACTGAAATGAAACACATTCTTACATTCAACAGAATACTGGAGAGCAAAACATTCATGATAAAACCTATATAAGCAATGTAAATTGCAAACATGAAGGAATTTCAATATTTTATGTTATAGATACTATAATCTGGGAAGACAAGGAAGGAAGACCTGTTTTCTGCTTCCTGCTATTGTATTTTTTATTAAGGGGCAAACCAGAAAATATTCCCCAGAATAGCTTGGGAAAAAAAAAAGAGGGAAATAGTAATACAAAGTCAAACAAAAGTAGAAAGAGATTTAGTCATTTAGTCGTAGGTAAGGTTTATTAGAGTGTGACAAAGTCAGGGCATTTGAATAAAATGGATAGCTTTGCTGACAGAGGTGATCATAGACTGGGTCAATCTCTCTCTCCTCATATTTGGAAATTTGGTCCTGAAAGCCTGATTGTGGAGGCTGAAGTCATTGTCACCAGTTTGCCAGCTGCTTCTGTAAAGCCACTGATGCAAACTTAGGGAAAAGTCAGAGTTACAAAGCTCCCCTCCAGACCAACTGTCATAAAAAGTATTCACTTTGTAGAGGCTGGTGAGAGCTACCTAGAAATCTGCTCTGAACAACTTCATTGCCAGACATTTTGGTATGCTATGACTCCGGAGACTGACTTTCCGCATGAACTAGCGGCACCCAGGACTGCCTATGCCTTCCAGATGACCCAGGCACACTTCTTTGACACGAGACAGAACAAAACAGAGCTGCAAATGGCTCTGTAATCTCAACCACCGTTAAAACTGAGCTTTCCCAAGCGCATCCTCCTAGTGTAGGCAGAAGGATCAGGCAGCCCTTACAGCGTCTAGATCTGAGAGGGCTCAGGTCCAGTTTAGCTTCATCTGCTCCTCCCATGCCTTGCCCCTTATGCAGCCAAATTGCTCCCTGTCCATTCCAGCCTGGTTTAACATTTTCCACATAGTTGGTACTAGCCAGAAGACTGCCTGCATTGTAAAGCATCAGCTATAATGCTTTAATAAATGCTTTAAAGCTATAATGCCTTGAATCTTTATACAGCAGTATGATGAGTTGTTTGAAAGCCTTCATAAAACTGTAAGCAGATAGTTTAGACATTTTGATGAGAAAAGGTTTTATTATGATGTGACTGACAGTCTCCGTGAAGGGTACTTACAGTCTGACTCTTATTGCTAAAACTACCATGACAGGTAGAACTTGATGTGGATGTATAATGGAGAGACGATAGGAAATTATGACAAAAAGAGCTCATTAAACATTCCACTTTCTTAGAGCAATTAATTTCACATACAGAACTACAGTTTTTTAGTGGAGCGTGTACCACTTAACTCAAGCTCTTTGGGGTAAACTTGCTTTATTTGTCTGGCTTGATATCTATTCTCAGCAAATGCAGAACAGGAAAGCTGGTCTAGGGAAGGAGCAGAGAGAAAATCGGAATGAATAGCAGGAGTGTGAGTTGATAAAAAGAAGGGAGAGATACTGAGAGGATACTACGCATCACGAAAAGTATGTCTTTGGAGCTGAGCTGCGCATACAGCAGAGGAAATCTACAGGACAGTACGATTTGCTGGGAAGGGATGCAGCAAAGAGACCAGGAAATATAAGAACTATATTGAGTAAGTAATATTCTCATCCCAATGTCAGAGAAATGACTTGGCAACCAGTCACCACTCATGACTGAGTTCAATGGGAACATTCAAATTCTGAGATCTGAGACTCATTCCTTTCCACCTCACTTGCACCTTATTTACATTACTTGATACCAGAGATCATGCAGAGTCACACTATAAAGTACTTGAACACCTTCTGGCAAATGGTCTTACACAACCGCATGGTACTGTGTAAGTATATCTGCTATCTCAATGCATACACAATGTGGAATATCTCTGCTTCATGGCACTACCACGAAGATGCTTCATACTTTCAGCCACAACGGGATCCCATATGCACAGAAAATATTTCCCCAAATGGTTTGAGTTTCTTAGGAAGCTATATCTTCTTGAAAATCAGTAAAAATTTCCCAGTTTCAAAGCGGCCTCTGAGAAAGGGATTCTGGCTTTTCATTTTTACACTGTGGTAGATTTCACCCCACCTAGGCCTAACTATTTATAAGTTATCACACCAGCAAGTCATTTAAAGTTCCTCTGCAGACAACAAAAAAAAAATTATCTCCAGGTGTACATTTATTTCCATCTGAAAGGGACACCTCACACAGAGAGGAGGTATTTCCCCATGAAGCGGCTATTTCTCTCCACTGGCTACAGAAAGTCAAGGGTGGAGGGCACCTAGATGACTACTTCAGCGTGCCTCACTTTTATGCGCAGAGACTAGAGATAACTTGCCTGGGAACACACCAGAGGAAAACAATGCCAAGATGGAAAATTAATCTCTGTCCAGGGAAAATGGGTAATTCTTTTTGAACTCAAGCAAAACTTGCTGCATTTTTATCAAGAGTTGTACTTATTGTCAGGAGAGAGAATTCATGGTGTCTGAAACCTATTAGGAGCTACAAAAAGGTTCTCACTTTATTAATCTATTATGAAATTAATAAAAGCAAGATCTCCTAATAAAGAAAGTGTCCTTCTATGTTTAAACCAGGTAGATGAGCTAGATTATTTTCTCTCAGATTGAATTTTAGAGGTTTATATAGTAATGACAGCTATAAATTGAAAAAAAAATATAGCGAGTATCTCATTGACAAAGAGTCTCAGATGTAGAAGGGTAAGCAATAAATCAGATGGGCAATGGAATATTAAATTGCTAATTTTAAGAGCTATTGCTGCTTTTCTTTTTTTTTAATACATACTAATAAAAAGGCGAAACAAAATCTCAGCTACATAGTTCTTCATCTTCTCTTCTCTTTTTCTTCATAAATTAAAGCACGTAACTTGTTTGGAGAAAAATCTCTACTCACTTTAAATTTAGCCACAAAACAGCATAAGAAAAATTAAGTCTGCAACCAGGTTCACAGAGATGACAGATTAAATATATATGATGATTACAGAGTAGGTTCCATATGCCCTATATCTCACAGTCACGCTCTTTACCAGGACAGTCTAATACCAAAGCACCTGCAGACATGATTGCAAGTGTATTGTACACCCAGTCACACTGCAACCACCTAAATTACAGACTATACCCAGAGTAAATTTGAAACATCACTGAAGGAATAATAAAAGTCACAGGAAATGTACAACAGAAAAATTGCAACACTGAACGGTATAAGAAATGAGTGAAAAATCTACAGCTATTCTGCGTCCACAAATACCTCAATAGTTATGCAACATGAGTTATTTTACTAAGTTTTCCCAGGCAACACGATGATGCCTCCCTCCTCCCAGTGGCTTATCAGGAGATATTTATGGCAAGTTTTGTTTGTTTGCACAAACCACAGAAGTGTTGCAATTCAGGTCCCCATGCAGCCCTCCTCAGAATTTATCTTTTTTATTCATCATCTTGGTATCTGTGCTCAGCCCAAGCTGTGTAAGTTAGCACATTCTTATGTGTATGGAGTCTTTCTTTCTCTCTTGATAACAGGCATTTTCCCTATGCTTACAGATCAGACTGAAATTCCCGACTGCTCCTTTGTTCTTCTCCATTCTCATACAAATCCTCCAAAATCCTCATCTTCTGTGTAACCAACATAACCGAACAATTTCTTGAAGCATTTATAGCACAAATTTATATCAAACAGTATAATCCACCCTTCAATAAATGCATGTCTTATTGTTCAGGCATCAGTTCTGTCAACCACTTGTTACCATTTGTACATTCTGGGGATGTATGCTTCACCTTTTCAAAAATGCTAATACAGAGGAAGACAGTGGTGCCATCTGGGTATAACAGCGTTATTACCCTTAATTTTTAATAGAGTCAACTGTCCATGCAAGGGCAGGACAGAAAGAATTAAGCTGATAGGTTGTATTGACCCTTAGCCTCTTGTATGCCTAGACCCCTACAGAAATAATACATAGCAATAGTGGAAGAAAACCTCCTTCCACTGATTATAGCCCATAATAACCAGGAAACCAATGTGATACATAGAGCAAAGATTCTGTCACTCTGGAATTTGTTGAGCGAGGTCTCTTTGCAGCCTTAATCTTGATGTACTTCTTTTCAGAGTTTCTCACATCTTTCTAAACCAATGGCACTTAAGTGTGTATCTGCCTACAGCTCTTAGTAATCTCCCACAGAAGCTGGTTTTATTGGGAAAATAACTGCTTTTCTGTGATGTATGTTAGATGGGATTTTGATGTAACTTGTATGTTTGGGGTTTTTGACAGAAAAGTAAATTCTAATGCAAGTTTCCACGTTTTGGGTAGCATTTACTTTGAATCCTCCTACGAAATCTTTACTTATCAGCACACCATATTCACCAGCAAGTCTTCTAAGACACATAGATGTTACAACCACAGAAAATCACCGTGAAAGTCACAATGTTCTGACATACCTTTTCCTAAGCTACTTCTCTTGACCTCTACTATACTGAGACCCTGCCTCCTCTGCTGTCCTACTAAAACAAACTGTAAGGAAAACAATATATAAAGTACAATTCTGACAGAGCACGCAGCGGAGAAAATGCAGCTCATGTTCAGTCAGTGTGATAAGCCTTGTACAGTGTTGGGTAATAGAGGAAACCTTCTAATCCAGGCAGTGATTCAGGCATTAACATGGAGAAGGTTCATTGTCAACTCTCAACTCCAGATAACACATTCATAAATGGCGACTTTCATAAGAAAGAGTTGGAAAAGACAGAAAAGAGATTTAAGTAATGAATGACATGGATATAAGTGACATTACAATCCTGATTCCTTTGAACCAACCCAATCAACCGATAAGATTCCCATTGCGAGGAATGTACCAAATGTTACATACAATAATGAAAGTCACAGAAGCTAAGAATCACATCTTCTCTACTGCATCTAAATAGGGAAGATACTTACACTTACAGGTTGACTTTTTGGCACATCATAAACACCTTCCTTCTTTTGGCTGGTAGGAACCTGCAACAGCAAATAAAAACTAAGGTCATTACTCAAGTAGGTTTGATAAGAAATTGAAATCAGTGACTGGTATTTATGTACAGGGTAGTCATTTAATACAAATAAAATCAAGGATGGTTCCCTTTTCATTAAAGCAGTAAAATTAATGGAGATGATACTGAAAAACTAAAACTTGCATCTGAATTTTTTAAATACCAAGGACCGGCAGTGTTCAAAAATGAGATTTTTATTCTTAGTTAAATTTGGTTCCATAAATTCCAGATGCACGTGGATCTCCTTCTTACTTAAATGGTTAGTTTTTTTCATTTGACTTAGGGGTTAGAAGATGCACATGGAAGTCATGATCAGGTCAGTATGTCATCTTCCTCCATGGCAGAGATCCAGAGTAGAGCTACCCATCTGAGGAAAAAAGACGTTTGGCCTATGGCATTAGATCGCTTCCTTCCGATTCATTTAATCATCTAAGCCAAGCAAAGTCGTAAAACATACCCTGCAGTGATGGAGCCCTGTGGCTGCTCTAAGTGACATTTGGTTACAATTCTGAAATTTTACAAGGAATTACCAGCCTGTCAGAGTCTGACACAGCCAGGGAGCTGAAGTCGACAGCCTTGCATGGACAGAGGACGATACCCTTAAAAAAATCTTTGAGTCCTTAGTTATGTCAACAGTCATGATTTACATGTTGGGCATTTCTAGCCTATTCATGTAAATTAAGTTGCTTTTTCATACTGGGCTTTGTTTGCATAAGAAGTAATGGTTTTTATATTATAATTTATGATTATATTTATTTTCCTTCCTAGAAGCACTGAACATCTATTGTAAATGATGCGAGCAAAAAGAATGGCAAAAACATGCTCCAAACTGGTACAAATGCACTAAGTAAACCAGTACTGCTTTTCCACTGAACAAAGGCATTCAGCATTAGAATATTACATTTCAGACACTAATGAAACCTCACAGGTCAATAAGAGAAATCATATTGTAAATATGGCAAAATTATTAACTTCTTGTTTTCAAAGATTATTATCATAAAGTTCTGATGTTAAGTAGGTCTGATGTAGGGGAAGCTGAAGGACTGTTGGTTATTCATTGAGACGCGCTATCATTTCTTATTCTGTATAATATTCAGAAACAATCTCTTCTGTTCAATCTTTCTCTTCCCTATGTTTAAATGTCAAAGTCTTCATGGGAAACCGTGCATCTTCAACTTGGTGCACATGGCAGAAGTTTTTCAAGACCTTTCACAAGCATGAACGCAGAATTCCCACAGAAACTGAACAAGCTTTTAAAAGATCTCATCTATTCCCATCCTGGGAATGACTTGCTTGCCTTGGCTTTTTTCAAGGTACTGGCCACTTCCACTCAAACAACCTATAACATTAGATACGTGAAACTGGTAAGAGTGGAACGATTCAATTTCATGGAAATAACAGTCTGTAAAAAGAGAGTGCTTTAAGCGACAGTGTAAGGGCAGAAACCAAGAACGGTCTATTTAGTAAGTCACTGGATAGCTCAGACTTCATAAAAAGAGGACAAATTAGGTAACAAACTATTTAGAAACTATCATCAAGGTGTAGTTTTCTTTTCCTTCTGGAAAGTTTCCCCTTCGGTCCTTCTCCTCTTCTTCCAACTGTTCCATGAAGTCACAACAGTTTACACACTCCTAACCACAACTGATTGTGGAATGTGCATTTTCCTGCACTATCAATCGCCCCTTCTCTTACTCCAGCTTATAAGTACATTAGATAAAAGCTCCTGAATTCTATTATCAAGACAGAGAAGCTTTTCTGAAAGACATTTTTTCTCTCCCAACTCGATAATGCCTGTCTTCCTGTTGTATTTCCTTGCCATGTATCATCACCTCTTTTTTTCATTGCTACTTAGACTGGAGGTCTGCAAGGGATTTTTCCTGTTTTTCCTTTGATGAGCAAGATCAGCAAAGAGGTACGAGCACTACTGCTGCTGACAGCTCTGGCTTTTGATGTACTTACACCTTACCAGCAATATGAGCACTGCAACTCAAATACTCCCATCTTAGCTTGTCAACTCCTGATGGAGCAGAACTTTCCTCTCCACAGAAACCAACACTGTTACATACACAAAGCAAAAACACAGAACAAAATCCCATTTGCCTCCTCACTACCATAAAAACAAGACAGGTAAAGAGGTGCTATTAAGAAATCTGACACTAGCCAAGAGGACTGGTACATGCTCAGTGATCAAATCCCTGCATAACTAATACATTAGAGCAACTTAATAGACAGACAGCATTAAAAAAAGTGGATAGACACAGACAGTCTTTGGGGTAATGTATCAACAAAAGGTGTCAGAAAGAATGCTTAAAAAGGAAATTGTGACCTCTACTAACGCTAAAAAGAAATAGAAATTGTCACTTTTAGCACATATCTTTCACCTCCAGTTAGTTAGTGGGTAGGAATCTTTTCCACCAAGGGAGAAGTGGATCCTTTGCTTACAAGCTCTTGGCTGGAAAACAGAGCAGCATCAGAAGAAAGATTTGGCAAGGCTTAAGTGAGGATGCACGAGGTTACTGAACAGACACATTTATCAAAGCATAGTACAGGGAAGCTGACGCCAGTTTGCATCAAACTGAAAAAAAACCCCAAACAATCCCCAAAAAGAAGAGTACCTTTTCTCATTTCATTTTTAATGGAAGCCTGGATGGTTCTGAGATAATCAAAATCTTGTAAGAGAAACAACTTTGCCAGTGATCTAAGTATAAGATCTGAGCTGTGAGAACCCAGCCTTACAGCAAGCCAATTGCTAACTAAGTCCACGAGAACTAGGAAGCTTGTGGTTTTGGGTAAGTCTATGGTAGCAACACTTCAGCATCTGTCAATTACAATAGATAACAGAAAAAGACTTATAGCTCCCTAATCTCAGCATTTGTCTTATTCAAGGTACTGCCTGAAGTAAATACAGAGAAGGACAAAGCCAGTCTGCATATAATGACAGTATGGCATATTATGTATCACAGCTATTTTCTGTGCATCACTGTGGAGAAAAAAAACTTCACCACCTCCAGACATTGTCCTATCAAGTTTTCAGCAATTCTCTGGTGTCTTACAGAATGGTAACAGTAGCACCTCAAGACAAGGCAAGACTTCACCATCTGCTTACCATCTTCTATTTCCACTTAAGAAAAAACAACTATTCAAAACAACTGTTCTTAAAGCCAGTCCTCAGAACACAGTTCCTACTTCTTCCCCACCCGGTCTGTTTGCTCTAAGATCTCCAGACACTGGGGAAGCATTTTGTTTGCTTCCACTGGTACTTCTCCACAATTTCACTAAAAGCTCTGCACTTTGGTGAAAAACAACCAGAAATTCCTCATCCAGCTGTAGCTGTCACAATAATTTTGTTTCCAGTATAAACCTGACAACTAGAGTAGTCATTTAAGAGACTACGTTCCAGAAAATAGTCAAACTTTCAACAGTACATGGTAGAAAATCTTCAACCTTAGGCATACTCTCACCTTGAGAGCTTTGAATGTCTTGGTCTAGAGGTGCAGAAGGATGCATATTCTAGTCTGTGTGGCAGGGTGCCAGGCAATCAACAGACAGGTTAAATTGATCTCATCTTAATGACCTTGTGATGGGGTCTATAAGATGGTTATTTTTTCATGTTTAACTTGCATCTCCCTTTCCCATTCAGTTTCTTTCTATTTGGGTTTACAGCTACTCTACCCTATTTTTTCTATTATCTTCCTATCTTTACTCCTTACTTAAAAAAATACCTTTCCTTTTTTTTTCTGTTCTATCTCTGCCCCTCTCTGCCTTAAGAAAAGGTTTTCCTATTAGCAATTAATGTCTAGTACAGCCAGATGAAATGCTTAACTACTGCCTGAATCTTCCTCTCCATACTGAATGACCTCCTCAAAACACAGCATAGAGATTCCTATCTCCAAATTTGCCTCTAGTATGTGACATAAAATGAATTACATTATATTTTAATAAAACCTGTACCAATCCCTTGAGTATAAATTGAACAACAAAAGATTATTTTATATTGCTTTCAAAGCATTTTTTGTCAGTGTGAAGAACGCAAGCCTGGGCTCTAACACAACACACGCACTCTGAAAATATCTTCCCCAGTCTGGGAGATATCTATTGAAAGCTCTAAGGTTTTACTCAGTTATTTCCTTGGTTAACAAGACAGAAGAGTGGTACCATCAAAACATCTTTCTTAGAATTGCTTCGATGGTCACTTTCCATAGGATTTCAGTCTCTGTTTTGTAAAATAGGTGTCAAAAGTTTCAAAAAATTAACAGATTACCCACTATTTATCACCTTATATGGTGTACTCAGAGGTTCAAGACCCTTCATAAGTTGACAAGTTCAAAAAAATTGGTAGAAGGTGAAATGACAAATAATAGAAAAATCAGACTGAGACCGGGCAGACTTTTCATGTTGTGTCATCAGAATGAAATGTCAGACATTTTTGTGATGAATGAAAACTAATAAAAGTGAACTATATATGAAACGTACTTTACTAAATGCTTGCAATCGTTGCAATGAAAACACCGAAGTTAGAGATTTTATACCTGATAAATGTTTTCTTCCGTTTCAGGCTCACGGATTGGCTCGTGTCCAGCCTCAAACACAATGTACTACAACACCAGCCGCCAGAGAGGAAAAGTCAAAGATGAAACAGAAGGGAAAAAAGGCGATTTGGAATTCCACATAAAAACATAGGCAGGCATTAAAGAAACAAGTTCAAAGTACAGGCTGGCAGCAGGACAACCGGTTTGTCGGAAAGCGCAGAGTAAGGTTGTTTCATATTTCATAAACTGGCAATGAATAGACCTAAATCTCCACTAATGATCATTAGAGCAACTTCCTAATTCTTTCTCACCAGGGAGACCGCCTGTGGTCCAATATTAATTTTCTGAAGTCAACGTGAAATTTGCCTCTTTTACATAATGGCAATTATTTCCACATATATTTATTATCTATGAAGAAAAAAGCTAAATCCAAACTGGAAGAATAGGCTGGTGCTCGAGTAACAGGCCACATAGCAAAAGGCTGTCCACAACACTTCATTTTCCAGTTCTTGCTTTATTGTGAAGAGCACAAAGTAAAACTCCTGACTTTATAAAAGCTGAACAGCAATTTAGGGCATCCTAATTCTTATCATCTTTCTTGATGCACCTTAGGCACTGTTCAGAATTCACTAGTGGTTGACTCGGTTTCTCTCAGCGTGCCTCCCACTGACATGCCTAAGTGGAAGAACACAAAATCTCCAGGAAAAAAAAGCAAGCTATCATACATTTTGTTTCAGCACAAAAACATGAGAATTAAATTACATCTTTTTCTTCTTCATACTCAGTAGGGTATCGGACATGAATATACTGACATATTTCTGATAATCATCTTTGCTCCCAGACATTTTGCTTGGATGAAACAAGACTTAAATTTCAGATCTATTATTAAATCATAGCTCAAATACCAAAAAGGGAGTGTGTTATAACAACAATTCTGCTGTTGGTTTTTTTCCAAATATTCACCCTCTGAATTAAATTCTGAACCCACAGAAGGCAAACCCAAAATGTCAATTTATTACTATCAGAACAAGATGTCAACCTCCTTACTCTTTTCAGTTAGTTTGTATTAAAAGTAGCTGACAAATCTCATTTGGAAACATAAAATCTGGACTCACAAGCCTCATTTCAGTAAATATTTAATCTAATATTTATATACAGAAATATTGTGCTATTACAGCTTAGTCTCTAAATATGCTACGTTCCATAAAAACTACAAGTTTTTCAAAAGACCTATCTCACTAAATTTCAAGACATCTTGTTCAAGGTTTTGGCTGTGTTTGAAAATTATCTAGTCATTTCTGAAACTCCAAGGCCATACAGCTTCAGAAATTACCTGGTATACAGGATCTTCTACATCTTCTTCCAAAATTGTCTACAGTAAAGTAAGAGGACAGGCAGTAAAAGTAAAGAACATAAACAGTACAGATAAAAGAACTGTATTCAGAAATTAAAGGACAGCAAAGGAATGAGCAAAATGGGCAGGTAAGTATATTGGTTTCTTTCTTTAGTGTACAACATCACATTATTGTGCAAAGTAACTTTATTCAAATTTCACCCAAGTTTAACAATCTGCACCTAATTTGATGTGGTTCAAATACACACATTCGGAAGTATATTGAACAAACCTGACTTACAATAGACTGACTTCATTAAAGCTTTCCTCCTGATTTAGAAGAAACACAGCAAACATGCTAAACATGTTCATCATACCCCAAGTGATAACTTTCTTCACTGTTTAATCCTACTTCTGAGCTCACGATGACTGTTAGGTTCATATTTTTCCGTTTGAAGCTAGTACTGTTCAAACTCATTGCCATTAAGAAATGCTGAGGATGCTCAATGCCTCTTTGGAGCAACTCTGGGGGATACTTCAAACCATACTTTTCTTGGTGCTAGTCTAAGCTTATGTGTGTACCTGGTATACCGCTTGTTCACACTGTTTGTCCTTTTGTGCCTTTTTTTCCATTTCCTCCCTTTGTTTCAGTTCATAGATGAGCTGAAACAGGTCTCGCAAGTCCAGAATTACAGGTTCAGCCTATGGAAGCAAGAATAAGAAGGAAAGTTTCTATATGGAAAATATACACCTCTCATCCTGTTGACAGAGCAATAATAGCATCTCCACAACTGGAAAAAACATCACACGGAACTAATTTCTACGTTAGCATCCAGATTCAGGTTAATTTCTACCAAACTAACCATATTTACAAATTAATGATAATCATAATGATTAATATAAAAGGCACTATGAATAAAAAAGGCATATATATGAAGATACAGGCATATTTATTAGTGGTTTCTTATGCAATGCGATTACGGTAGACTACATGCAGAGTACCTATTTGGTGTTTATCATTTTCTGTTTAAAAGAGTATAGGAATAAAACCAAACTCATCTGTATCCAGTTTTGTTTAGTTAGAAAGGAAAACAAAAACTAATTATTAAAAAATAATATGAAACCCCCTGGAAATAGTGAAATCCATTCCCCTTTTCTCAAGCTGATTTCATTAACTTTCTATTTCAGAACACATGAGCAGACACTTGTGACAAGTCTAGTGCAATCATAAACAATACAAGACTGGCGTCTTGAACAGCTTCATATAAGCACAGCTTTTCTATTGAGTAGAAAATGACAGTGATCTGATACTTACTGCCTGGGCTGTTTTTATTGCCACAAATCTATGATTTCCCTCCTTTCCACATACATATCCAAATGCTCGATGGTCTGTGATATCCTTTGCGATGTATGAAATTTCATGAACTGCATGGTGGTGCTGTAGTAGCTATTAAAAAAAACCAACATAGTAAGAAATATCCATCAAGATGTTCCATTAAAAGCTTTATAATTTCTCTTTCATCAGTGCCTTGTCTTGATCTCAATATACCTATTGAATTAAACCAACCAAACAAAACCTGGTATCAAAATCAATTAAGACCTGAACTCCTTAAGCCTTCTCTTTTCGAAAGCTTGCCAAACTTGTCTTGCTTTAATAATCTGACTAAAAGCTCCAACAGCATATTTTTCTTGGTATTTTTTGGTGAGATACAATTCAATGGAAAATACCATGTTATGTAGTTACCACCTACAGAGTATCCTAGGTACAGAATCCATATTTGTAGGTACATAAAAGAAGCAGCAGATACCTGTAGCTTCATACAGGGTGAGCCTGAGAACAGACTGATCTGCAGGTGCTGCAGAGGCAGAGCCAAGATAGTCAATCTCTCTAAGAATTGGCACCAGACTCACTTTATCTCTGCCACACTCACACTCAGCCAGTGAGTGATATTTCATTTAAAGCATAACAGAATTCCAAAAATTTATTGTTCCGAGAAAATACATGGCAATGCAGTTATCAAACTTGAAATCAATGCTAAATGCAAAAGTGCACATTTTTAAAAAAAAACCCCTCACTTTGATTAACTGTAATAGTAAAAAGGTTCAATTTTGGTTTAAATGTATGAATAAAACTCTCTCTAGAGCCAGGAAATTAATCTGAGACTCTGATAAGCATGTCTTGGAGTGCCAGAACATTTCTCACTTCAGCCTAAATACTTGAGTATTTCTACTTAGAATAAAGTCCTTGAAAAGTTTATCTAGAACAATTTATTAGTTTGAATTTCTAGCTTCTGATATATTGACCTGCTCTTATATCATCTAGGGACAATGCTATTTCTGAGAGCAGGCTAAGCCCCACGAAGAATTCTTTTGAGGTCCAGATTCCTGCTGGTTTTGAGAAAAGCACATTTTGAAAATCAGCATGATATCCAGGCAATCTCTAAACAACCAGTTATTTTTAGAGTTTAAAAAAACACATTTTAAAATTCAAAACTGGAGAGGATGTGCATGTGTAGAAGCAAAAAGGCTGAGTGCGTGCAGGGCAAGTGACAAGTGATGAGACCTCTGTAGAACACGGATTGAAATTTAAAAGGAGAGGCAGTATGCAAGAGACAGATGTCTACACATAAAATAAAAGACTAGACATGTTTCATTTTCATTTTGCAGTAAATGACTCCTAACTTCCTAAGATCAAGATTGCTTGCTTGTAGGATAAAAGAGTGTTGCCATTGACTTCAGGCTGAATGTGGCTAAGCTGAAGGTGCACTTCAGGCTCTCCCAATGCGTTAAGCATTTAAAATTAATGATGGAATCTTACTTAGATAATATAGGGATATTGATTTATTAGGTTTTTTTCTGAAAACCAAGTTGCATGCTATCTGTTACAATGAAATGAAATGTTCCCATCTCTCTGTTCTGCATATGACAAGAAATGCTATCCCTGGCTTCTATTAAATCAAAGCTCTTTGACATTGCTTTATTGATTGTAAGACAGCGTTTTGCACTGAAATTAAACTGTGATCAGATTCCTTTCTCATGGAACTAAATTTGAAGATCATTCAACCCTAGAGAAGTATCACCCACAATGTAAGGCAGCAGATTGAGACAGTCCAATTTATTTGGGAATCCCCATTAACTGTTCGAATATCATTATTTTTCAATTGTTTTGATATTTTACATACTGTATCAATAGAAGTACAAATTAAATAAAGGTGACTGCAACATCATCCTTTCACATATTTTACTGTATGGAGTGTTTAGCAAGAGTTTTTCATTTGAGGGATATTGAGTTGCAACATGCACATGAAAAGCAATGTTGCATACACACACCTGTACTCCAACGTAAACAGTTCCTCAAACCTGCAGCTTCAAAGCTCTCAATTCACTTTCTACACATTCCAATACTCTATTCTAAATATTCTTTCACTAGTGCCTGATTCTTTGCTCCTGCAAAGCAGAAATGAGACTCCTGTTGCAGTCAGTACAGATTTACCATCATAAAATGTAAGGTCAGAACTGCATCCTTTCTATAAATCTTTTGTTTTAAGGTTGCAGACTGCCCAGTACCTCACATATCCCTTTGCAGCAGCAAGATGTGTGCTAGGGTCAAGGACAGCAGAGAGGACCACACGAGGAGAAACATTGTCCCATCCAGCCACCCAACACAGACTTACAACTGAGGCTATCTATAAATACATGCTCTTAATACGCTTGGATTAATTCGTGTCTGATGCATTCGCACACATTAACCTGTCCCATAAAGTCAGACCAACTAATAGACACGGCATCTTTAGCCCTCAGTTTGTAACTGCTCAAAGGTAGCCATCTCCTCAATACTTGATGTGAACAGCCCTGAAAGGAAATGAAACAAAAGCCACACTAAATTGCTTATACTAGAACTGCTGGTTTGTGCTCAACAGTGAATATTCCAAGCTGACAGAATCATAGAATGGTGTCCGTCTTTCTTCCCAGCCTCTTTTTAATACTGTCAAGGTTTTACCATGACTTTATCCTGCCTCTAGTGGGCCAGAAGCACATAAAAGAATTATTTCATAATCCAGGAATGTTTATGACAACCCCATGTTGATGGATTCCATCACACACAATTTGATGTTTTTACTGCATCTTTGCTACGAGCCATTTACCAATTCATATCTGAGGTATCAAATTGTTTTGTAGGCCTGCAGTATGACAGAACAAATCATAGAGAAGATTTAATTTATATTATGGTTCAATACAGTCAATTAAATATTGGATAGATTAGAAAGTAATTTAAGTTTTAAGCTTCAGTTGTTAAAAAAAGTCCACTGTACATAGCCTCCAAGTTATTTTAGGTCTCCTGTGACTTTAGTCACTGCTTCAAAAGTTGAGGATTTTAAATGGAAGCACAGATAAAGCCTCAAATCCCGTAACTAAGATAATCTCAGGCCGCACAAGTCCTTTTCAGGCTAAACATGCTGTAACTATTATATTTTATTCATCCACCAGAAAGATTTTCCCTGGTGTTAAAAATAAAGAAGTCCAAAATACCCACTTCCACCAAGCCTGCTGTCTTCCTTCTTCCCATTTAGATTACCCTGGTCTCTCCCAGTAGCCATTATTTTCTCTCTTTTCCTCCATTCTATCCCCTGCTTCTCCTCTTCCCCCAGGTTGTTCCCTGTACATTACACTGAATTGATTTAGCTGCCTCTGAGATCTGTAGCATTTCTAATTTCCCTCAGGCTGCTTGGCACCTATCATAAATTTTTTCACCCCTTATCCTCATCTTGCCCCTTTATTTCCATGCTATAGCCTCCAGTGCCACTAAATCAATTAAGTCAATCAATTAAGTACTTGGAGGGTCCAGCAATCATGTCAAATATGTGAGTTAGATGGCACAAGAAAGTCACTGCTTTACTATCGCTATTTCTCTTTTAATGAGGTTGTCTATTTAGTGGAGCCTGGGGCAAAGTGTTAAGAGCCACAACAAAAAAACATCCTGCAAGCTGCAAAGCCTCCTATAAAAGCTGCCCCATCAAAAGCAGGAAGCATGTACCATACAATACTATATCCATAAGTACAAGTTTCACAGGGATTTAAGTTACACAGCCTTTCACCTTGAATAACTAAATGGTGAGGCTGTTTTCAGATAGGTGGTATCAACTGAGAGCTCTGCTGTTACGATTTCCGTGCTACCAACACTGGGATGTGGGTGACAGACATGACCAAGCATCCTTCGCATTTCTATTACTGTATATTCACTTCTATTACATCTGAACAAGCAATAATAGATTTTGCATGTCACATAAAGCTCCCCAAACATCGAAGTTATTCACCAAACCGCAAAATTATTAACAGATTCATAATAGAATAACTACAGGTCTATTCTATAGAACTGCATTAATAATAGAATAACTATATATATATTTCTATTAAATCATGCTGCTGTCTACCTGAAAGTACCCCACATGCCAACTGATGTTGTGATTGCTCAGCAGCGAATTAGGAAATCAGGCCCTGTGTGTTTCAGAAAACCACCAAACAAATTATAGAAATCGAACTTAACGTGGAAAATTACGGCAAAGCCCTAACAACAAGCTTATCAAGGCAGTGTGCAATAGTACAATGACCAATATTTACCGCAACACATTAAGTGAAAACAATGAATCGTAAAACAGGTGAGTGGTTCCAAGATGAATTTTTCTCATTGCTGCAAGAAATGCTGGAGTGGTACAGTGGTGCTGCCAGCTCCTCCACTACACCTAGGAAGCTGCTGTGCTCCTTAAGCATGCTCAAGACGCTCTGTCAAATGTTATTCGTGGTCACTTCCTTACAATTCCTGTTTGGTTTAGCTGAGACTTGCAGGGAACAAGGGAACAACAAGTCAACTTGTTACAAGCACTTCTCTAATTGCCTGTGCTTGTGCTGCCATGCTTCTCTGCTGTTTTGTTAAAATGTACTCAGCAGAGGTGGTCTGGAGCTGTTCATCTCCGTTATAAACACCCCACAATACAAACACACTACTAAGCAGCAGACATGAAACACCTAAATTCTCTGCAGCTGCAGATTCAAATCCCAGACCTGTCTAGTTTTATAGCTTTCAGGTAAGGATGGAGAGCCATTCCCTGTATGTAGGCAACTAAAACAAACCTCGCCCACATCACCAAAAAACTCTTGCTGGCTTGGAGTTGTCCCTCATAATCATTAATGGCACAAGAATAACTGTTAAGTGGTGGTGAACCTTTCAACTTCCTTTCCCCCTAGAGACAAATGCATTTCAATGGGACTGTGTACAGACAATTTCAAGAAAAAGTCAACAATCTCAAGCATCAGTGAAATGGAAAATGAATCAGCAAATTGAACTTGCACCATAAACTCTCCCATTTTGTCTTCTGGAACTAAACAGCCTTGCGTGTTTCAGAGCTACAGCTACCAATGACTCCGAATGCCCTGTGAATCACTGCTGGACAAAGCACAGGGTGACTGAGAGCAGGGGTGGTGACAGAGCTCACCCAACCAAACAGCCAATTGCTGATTAAAAAGAAAAATCAAGACAGATTTAGCCCCAGTTATCACAGACTCAGTCCCTCCAGGGGGTCAGCAGTCTGGCTGTGACACAGTAAAGCACTCAAAAGATGTGTAAATTTAATTTCCTCATAATAACGATAATAATGAAAACAAACTATTAAGAGCCTTTATTTTCTTGCAACTGACAAGATTGAAGCAAAAAACAGATTATGTGACTTCCCAAGCTTACACAGCAACATGCAGCTGAGTAAGGAAGGACGAAAGACAGCGAGCATGATTGCATGTGTGAGGATAAGCACGTCTTCAAGTGAAGTGCTGGACTAAGCTCAATTTGTACACTCCAATTCATCCTACATAAAGGCAAGCACTTAGCCAAAGTATTCCAGGTAGGTGCCTGTTTGGCACCTAAGGAAGATACCTTAGAAGGGTACTTCAGCTTAAGCTAAAATCTGAATGAATCCTTACCAGTTCCTTTGCTTGATGAAAAAAAGCATCCTGCTACTGCCTGTATCTTACCTGGGGAGCAAGAGCAGCAAATTCTTTAGAGAGCAAATGTGAGTGTCCTTGTGCCTCCTGCAATCTGCACATGCAGTGGTGCTCTCGACTGGCCTGGAGTTGTCCGCACTCGAGACCCCTGGCATACACCGGGAGTCAATTAACTTGGCGGGACTTAACTTTGCCAGCACAGCAGTCTAATTGTGATGAATGGCTCTATGATATTGAGCTAGCTGGATGTTCCAAGAACCTAATTTGTGAAAGAGAACACCACTAAGGTAATAAACTTCTGTCTGGCTCTCATAACTTGTAATAATGTCTGACAAAGACCAGACATGAATTTAGTTATTGTTCATTGTCTTAGGAAGTAAATGCTAACTTGCTCATGCAGAAGATCCATTTATTAGATATATGAACTTGTGAAAAGAACACAACAGAACTGGAATGCACACTATGGCAATTTTGCATCCTTACTTCAAAAGGTTTTTCATTTGTTTACTGTACCAGGAATCAAACAAGCTAGTTAAATCTAAAACCCTTATCCAAGTACTATTAATCCCAAGTCATATCTTAAATATGTACTTTCAAATATTGTTACGGGACAAAGAAAATCCTAAAGGGCAAGGAAACATTTTCACAGAGCTTTGGAAAAACAAATGTGTTACACTAAAGCCGTAATGCTGGACCTCTCATGAGTCTTGTAGTATTTTCTTACTGTTTCTGCATAAGACACGGTCATTTTTCTTATCAGGATGGTTAAAACAAAGAAGGATTTGCACAGGAATACCAACAAGCAGCAACTCTCCTTGATACCAAAGTCAATGTCCCCACTAGGCCATTATCAGCTCAGTAATACAATATAGACTTATACTTCAACTGTATGAGACCACCTATAGACTACAATATATCACGCTGGATGAGGTTTTGAGCAACCTGATCTAGTGGAAGGTGTCCCTGCCTATGGCAGGTGGATTGGAACTAGATAATCTTTAAAGCCCCTCCCAACCCCAAAACACTCTATGATTCCATGATCCTTTTATTTTGCCATTTCACTATATCACTGTGGTGCACAAGTAACAATACTTGCCTATAAGGATATTATTTTATTCTTTGGGATGGTAGCTGCTCAGTGGCAACTACTGTTTCCAGGGCTGGAACACATCTGTCAGAGTGTATTCCCCCATAGGCCTCATCTCATCACCTTCTGCAAAATAGCCAGTGGATCAGAATAGCCACAAATAGGCCAATATCGCTCTCTACTCTCAAGCCAAAGCTTGCACAAAGCCTGTGCACCGTGCTTTGTATTATTTCCTAATATACTCTGAAGTTTCTAAGACTCTTATTGATTGAATCTTAAAATTGAAGGAGCACAATATTCAGTAGACAGTCAATTCATTGCAGTATCACTGAACCTCTCAATATTTTTATTGCATTCCTCTTTATAGCCTGTGAGTGCCTGTAGAGAAGCCTTTATTTTCTTAAAGTTCTTTCATTCCTTTACATCAACATTCTTCACCTCCTGAAATGCTTTTTACTTACATGAACAGCACCAGAAATTCCTTCATACAACTCCTAGGAGCACTGGAGGTAGTTTTGGGGGTTTAATTGCCTCAGAACTTAACTGCTTCAGATTCAGCAAGAATTATGACCTGCCCTCTTCTTGTAGCCTGTGATTGGAAAAGCTTAATGAAAACCAGCCTCTGATTCTCTTAATTTGTCTTGCAAACCCTACAAAGCAGACCTTGCAGAGATCACAAAAACCCCACTCACATTGGCAATAGTAACATTTAAGTTGCATGGACCATTTAAGTTATCAAACAGCAACTTTCCTTAACCATAAATCTGATTCCATAGTGTTATAAAATTCTCTGGAAAAAGGAAAAATGACAAAAGCGATTTGTTTTATATTTATCTATCTGTCTCCCAGATACTCGTATCAACTTAATAAGACTTTAAAGGGGACTGAGAGAAGCCACACATACAGAGAAGATGAAGAATAGAAAAGGACTTCCTACAGTCACACTCAGTAGGTGCTTGGCACATTGTGTGACAACAGTTCTACATTTCAACTCAGGCAATGGAGAGTATTTATAAGTTCTGCCCTGGCATCCTCCAAAAGGGAGCCATAAAGCTCCCATTTGCACATTTCAATGCCCAGAGGTGTTTCTTCCATGTCTGAGTTTAGCCTTCTCCTGCTAACTGAAATCTCCAAAAGCAAACTTTGATTAACAGTCTGCATGCAGATGTGGTCCAGCAGAGACCACAGTTCAACTGCACTTGCTTTTATCTTTCCTTGCCTTGCTTTTCTGTCCCAGCAATGGGTGTCACACAGGCTCTGCCTTTCAGAAAAGCCATCAGGTAGTGCTGCCCTCATTTTTTACTTAAAGGCACTCAGTAGAGCCTTTCACAGCTTCGATGCATGTTTGCTGGCTTGTTTTCTACTACTTTAGTTCTTCCCCACCCTTTACAACTTCTGTGCACAGCATGTCTTCTACTTCTCTTCACCTAATCAAAACTGATCTTCCTCATCACTTCAGTCTCAGCACTAAGCCTTATGAATGTATAGTTAACACTCAAGTGCTTACGCTTTAGCATACTTCCAAATTCCTGTATCACCCACAGGAGTGCATTTGGCTAATTAAATAGCCCATAAGTCTATACAACCTTCTATAAACCAACTCAGCCTTTTAAAAAGCAAAGACACAACCAAAAAACTGGATTTAGATCCATATTTTTACTACCTAAAACCAAAAACATCCCCCTCTCCCCCCCAAACCTCAGAGTTACGCAGAGCAGGGGCTAGGAGCTATATGCAGTACTTTCAGATACCCAGACTTGTCATTTGCTTTAAATGTCAAGGCACTCATTAATTAGTGCTCTGCCTCACCTACTCCACAACACTCCCCTTAAAGTCTGCAGGAATGTTGCTTCTTGCTTCACTGGGAGTACAATGATGTAGACTTAGGATGGGAACCACAAAGGATTAAAAAGTATTTAGAGTCCATTAAATGCTGCTTTTTCAGGAGGAATGCTACAATTTAGGAACATGTTAAGCACTGCTATAATTCCACGATTATCACCAGGTGCTGGGTAGCACAACGAGAGATGCTGTTCCAGCCCTTAGGCTCTGCAACACATGGTTGCCTGCATGCTGAGCATACTGTGTGTGTACCAGAAAGGTTATGAATACAATTATCTCATTTCGGAAGACAACTTTTATGAACGGTTATACATGTATTAAGCAAAGATCTATTGGTATCTCAAATTTATTACTTATTCAACTGAAAGACAGGAATAAAAGCAGGTATTTGTGTTTGGTAACTGTTGACAAAAACGAGCATCCAGTGGGATCCAGTGTCCTTCTCCCCCTCTTCTTCCACAGGGCCACTTATTACATAAACTAAGTAGAAGAAAAGGCATTTACTTGTCTGTGGTCTATCAGATCGAACAGAACTTTTGCTGACTTCCCTGTAAACACAAACATGTTCCTGAGGGCAGAACACCATCCACTGATTTTATTGCCAATACAGATCTATTACTATTATCTCGCAAACTCCAGGTAACTTTCAAAGTAGACCTTCCTGCAGTTTCCCTCTCCCATGACATTGACAGGGAAGGTCATCTGTCTCCCTTGCATCTGATCCCATCAACAGAAGAGATTAACCAGCCTGTAAATTAGCACAGAAATTCAGAAGCATTGTCTGTAGTATTGCTATTACCAGGGCACACAGAAAATTACAGAGCAGCCTACCAGATAAAATGTGCTGAGTAGGAAGGAAAATCACTATCACACCTGGGGCATAATGCTTCCCAACCATCTCCAAGAGGAAGGAACAGCAGATTTCAAAGTGGGATTTAACTTTCTGTTATGGCACCCACTGAAGGTCCCCCACCGCTCTTCAGGGAGGTTTCACTGTATCTCAGCCGCCTCAGTGCTATTATTATGTCAGCGTTTCTCTTGCTAAATCCTTTCCCGAGCAATTTGAAATCCAGCCATTATAATTCCATGTGTGCTGAAAAAGGGCTTGAATTTTTTTTCTAGCATATAATGCATTAACCTGGCTTAAAAAAATCAGTACTTGCAAGTAACTCTGCATTTTGGTTGCTCTTCTATAAGGCAAAATTGCACCTGGAGAAAAGGAAAATGGCTTTGCTGGAGTCAGTGGGACCTCAATGTGGCGTTCACATTCTAATTTATTTATCTGAATAATAAAAGGGTAGAGATTATAGGCAAAAAACTCCCCAATATAACTCTATAATTCAGGTTTTGTTGCCGTGGGACAATAACTCCTCAGAGGGATGCAGTGCAGCTCCACTCTTTAAAATGATCCATTAACAATAAACATTTTTATAACCAAAATCTGACTTTCAACATTTTAGGAAAATCCACCTCAAATTCTGTTTAAGCATACCAAGCATTAAAGCTAGACAAAAATGGAAGTGTTTACATACTAACTTTTACTACAACAGTTCTAGAAACAAACACTTGCCCCCATATGCAATGGAGGCCACATCGCAACTGAGAATATGCACATAGTGAGATTTCCTGTACCATAACATGGAATGCATTAGCACTACCTTCCTTTCTTAAATCCATCTTGGGGTGCTTGGATTAAACAACAGGAGGTCATAAACAGCCAAATGAGACCATCACTAGAGTCATAAAATCTAATTTTCTGCCTTGTTGAAAGCAATCAACTTTTTACCTTTTCCACACTGCAAAATACAACCAAAACAAATTCCCACAACTTATTTCAGTTTGGATAAAACATCTGGAATAGATTTATTTTATCTTCACGCCAATTAGTGTCAAAAAAATCACGAGGCAGCTCCTGCAGATACTCACTACAAGGCAGCTGAACTCAGCTCTAGATCAGAACATTTTCAGATGAAAGGAAGGAGGGAAATTTCAGCCTTCTTCTGCATGCCAAGTGTTAGGAAGAAAGACATATGGTTCAAACCAAAGCTCTAGATCACAAAACTCTCAAACTTCACAATGTGCAAAATCACACCCAAGTTTTGCCTTTTATGTTCTTTTCTTCACAGTGACAAAACTGTCATAATACGAAAGGTTTTTTCAATCTTCACACAGCAAACTGGCCATCTATAAAATGTATCTCTAGGAGCCTATGGCTATTAAAAATCCCTGTGGAGCACTCTGAACCATCCAAAATGTCTAGGGTGCAGTTTGGAAGGCCAAGAAGAAATGAATTACAATACTAAATATGGGATGAAATTACAGAAGTAGATTCTTCTGACATTTACATTTTGCTAATTGTCAAATGTTATTTATGAAATGTGTTATTGTTTCCCTTTAAGTATCAGGCTATAAATACCTTTTTAGAGCAATATGTAGGAGTTTTAAATCCTCTACTCTCCGCATTGTAATTAGATATCTTTATTGCATGTAGAGCAGTAAATGCCATGTCTAGATACTCATATTTACAAGTAGAAAGATGGGAAACTGCCAAGCAGCAGGGCAAGACTCCCAGTGGGCCAGAGGGACTTTTCACAGGCAGAAACTGCGGACAATGCATACAATTCCTGTAATGCATCAGAAAGGCCACAGGTATCACCATTTACAAACATACCTGCAGAATTTGACTTCACTGTTTTTCAGTATGCTCTTTATCGTTGTAATATTGTTATCACTGCATTCCACAGAAGCCCTCCACATGGCCCAAGACCCAAATTTTCCTATAAAAAGCTCCTATAAGCAATAAATTCTCATAAAAAAATATTAAAAGGTAATTCTAGAGACTTTATACTTTAATGTCAGTTTTGAAAGTGAAGGAACATCTCTGAGATGCATGACTGGAGTAGCTCCTCCTCACAAAACCTTGGGCATGGAGAAGCCTGTGCCCCTTCCTCCCAGGTGAGTACGCTGTGGGCAGCTTACCCCTGAAATGCCAGGCTGACATGGTAGAAGACATGGTTGCTTTGACCTGTGCAACCATTCCCCTGACCACACGTCTGCAAGATCACAAGAGATACAGCCAGACAAAGGATTTCATGGGCTGGATCTACAAGCCACTACATAAGCCATCTGAATCCCAGGCAAACGACAACAGGGTGACTGCAAGAGACAGCACAGCTCTGCAAGTCATGCTGTGATCACAGGGTGCCAGAAGTCTCAGCACCTTTGAGTTTAACAAGTCTCTAGCATGGGAGTGTTTTAAAGAGGGATATGAAGAAAAAATAAGGGAGTACTGCATGACCATGTGTAAAGAATTCCTCCACAGTATTATGGGCAGGATGGGAAAAAGCTTGGAGTTGTTTATTTGAAATCTGAATAAATGAATGATGAAAGTTGGTATTGTGGAATGAATCCTTGAAAGTAGATGAAAAGACAGCCATGAAGAGCCTAGGAAGAAAACAGTTAGGCTATAGGTTGATAAAACAGAGAAGGCAGATTCAGCATAGAAATGCAAAGAGAAGTGTGACATGATCAAAAGAATAAGCTGAGACAGCAATCTTGGCAGTCACGATGGATTTCAAAAATAAACGTCACATTTGTCAAGGACAGAGAAAAGGATAACAACAGAGACGCAAGATTAAGAGAGGCAGGAGAGGTTTTAACTGTAAGCATGACAATAAATGCTGTATTTCAGAGCAGTTAAGAATAATTTGAAAGATCTGGAGTTATCCTGGATGTGGCAATCAAAAACAAGGTTCATTCAAAAAGGCTGCTGAATTTACAGGGCTGAATAACAGATGTTGCTGATGTTTTCTTCAGCACTCCAAAAAGGAGGTCAGAGAAAGACCTTTGGGAGTCAGGTCTAAAAGGTCTGTTTAGCCACTTTAAGCTTAAATGTTGGCTAAATGTATAAGGAGAGGGTTGGTGAGATGGGTCAAAACTTAAACAGAAGGAGACAGGGCTGACATCATTTGGGTTGACACAATAACCAAACCAGTGTTTGCAAATTAACTCTGATAAAAAGCATTGCAGGAAACAAAAAACACATCAAGGACAGAGGGTACCCAGGAAATCCCAGATGAAAACTGTAGGATATATAAAGAGAAATTACAAAACCAGAGGTAAAATCCAGAGATGAGAGGCAAAGAGGCCAGAAGGAAGGACTTTATTCAAAAGCAGCTGATAAATTAATGATGCTAACAAAGTAGTGTACCTGAGATCAACCATGAAGAAGCCAGCAGGAACTCTGGGAAGATCAGTCTCAGAGAAATGAAGGGATCAAAACCTACCTCTGAGCTTCTGGCCTGGAGCTGGAAGGAGCCCCAGGCAGGGAACATTAACAATCTCCTGGCCAAAAACATGCTCTGTCAAACGCAAAAATTCAGTGAACTAATCACACCATCTTTCATATTCACCGTAGAGCAAGTAGAGAGCAGATAAAATTAATTCCTTCTTTTATTTCTATTTTTAAATATTCAGAGACTCTCAGTGACAGAGACTTGACAGTTTGACATTTCATCTGCTCCAGCACATGTGCTTCAAGGAATAACTACAGATCCATGACCGTACCTCGATTTCTGGTCAAATATGCCAGAACCAACACATTTCCAGTAAAGTCAAGAAGTACCTTTGGTAAATTTTAAATGAAGCGTCTTTTGCCAACGGTGAGAATTTTAAGCTTGCTAAAATTTTCTTTCAGCCAACTTTAGCTGTCCTGTCAGCAATCTATCAGCATAATTAACACTATCATTCTCTTCAAATGAAGAGCAGCAAATCCAGGGGTTATCAGCATAAACCTGATAAAGACTCAGAACAAGCTGGAAAACACTTCATAGAAGCCTCAGCAACAACTTTGAAAAAAGAGTGCATTATAAGGTCAGATGAGCTTAAAAAGTCATGAAGATGGGCAAGATGTTGGCATCTAAAACAGTGGCTGGATCATTTCAGAACCATAACATTATCCCACTGGAAGAGAACAATCTGAGGTCAGCAGGATTATAACCATTTGGACACCAATAAGAGTTAAAGCAGAAGCACCATCACTAGTTCTGTGGTCAGTATGAAAAGGTAAATTGATTTTTTTGTACAGAATGCTACAGGTAAGGTCTGGGCTCCCCTTCCATGGAACGAGGAAGTATTATTCACTGAGTAACATCTTCTCAGGCAGGTAAACCCTGCTCTGTATTAGATTAACATCGTATTCCAAACATAAAAAAGGTTAAAGTAAGGGATGGATAACATAAATGAGACTAGATAGTCAACAAGATATATATATATATATATATATATATAGTTACATATTCAGTTTTCTTTCCTGGATTTCGTACTGACAGCCTGAAGAAAATGGCTACAAATGAAATTCATAAAATGTAAGTAACACACTGCAATGCTTCTCTGGAGTATTGTAACCCAATCAGACACTTAGAGCGTTCCTAGAAATTCTACAGTCCTACAGGCTGTACCCAAGCCCTGTATTTTGAAAAAGATATGGGTCAATAACTCTGAAAGACTGGCCCATCCCTCCAAAGTGTATAATAGAGAGTGCAAATAAATGAAACTCTCTCTTGGGGTGCTGCATATGACAAAATCACAAAAATGGGTGAAATGGTTGTCAGCTTCACAAACTGGGCTACAGTCCATCTGCTTAGGGTATGCCTTGCAAATAAATGAGATACTGATATGGGTCTATCATGCTTGTTGGACAGCTGTAGAGCTTAGAAAAATATTTAATCTATAACAAGATATGTTCTGGAAATCTGCATATCCATGAGCTGATAGAAAGCTTTACTTTAACAGAAATAATTCATTATTAAAAGCCAAACAGTACTTTTCTTTTTTTCTTTCATCTTATTTCTATTTCCATTAAAGTCAACGGGATTTTGCAATTAGAAAGAACATGAGTTTGAAAGTATACCTTGTTACAGGAATGTAGAAGGAAATGTTTTTCCCAAGTATTTTATAGAACTTAATTATTATTTTAAAATACATTTTTGAAAGTAACCTACAGTAAACAAAGATTTATTGTTACATAAATAAACAATGAGACAACCACAGCCTTTTATGGAGACCCTATTAGTCATGCATGTCTAATGAAGCATTACTAAGCTATCACAGGGAGATAGCCTGATGTGTGTGATTAACAAAATAACACTCATAAATAGATAATGAACAATGATGGTCCTTTAAAAATTTTGCATATACTGCTATATTGAGAATTATGGTTTTTGTTGCTTTCTAAAGAACACATTAACCACTATGTTCCACCCTGAAAAGGAGACTATTAAATAACCTAATGCAACTATTCACAATTTTGCCTTCCACAGACCACGCTTTTGAAAATACAAAAGAACTCTCATGAAGGTCTACCAATGGAGATACATTTCAGCTTGTGCTGTAATGTGCTTGAAAGCTGATGTCAAGAGGGTGCAGAGGGAGTATGGCAGAACAAAAGGTCAAAAATTATTTTCATGTAACATGCAGCCAAGAAATGTCTGATGTGGCATAAGAAAAATCTGAGTGGTAGTAGAAAAATCTGAAGTTAGTAATAATTGTGCTAGATTTTTTTTTACTTCAGTAGTAATAATAATAATAAAAACAACAATAATAATAACAACAATAAAAGCCTTTCCTTCAGGTGAGGTATATATTCGGCAAACAGATTCTGGAGAAGGCAAGTGGGATGGATGGCCAACAAGTGACAGTAGGCAAAAAAAAAAAGGTACATTTATAAGAAAAAATAGGGTTAAAGCTCATGTATAATGGCAACTTTGGGCATACAACAGGAGAACATCCTGCTAGTCAAATTAAATACAATTTTGGATGATACAGCTTACAATTGACAGTTGGGACTTCTACAGCAACAATTTGTGTTGTTCTGCCTATATGAACAGGCTTTTCCAACAGATGAATGAGTCTATTTAACAGTATAGACAAACTACAGTCTTGCAGAGTGAACCCTACTAAGCAGGGCCCTTCCTATCATGTTCTAAATGCATTGACAAGCATTTGAAAAGTGGTATGAAGGGATCTATTTAGATTAATTCATGGAATAGAATGATGCACTATAAGAGAGGAGTGCTGCAGTGCTAGAGATGAAATAAATTGTATCACAATCTGCAGTGCAAACTCATGGCAAATCTTTCTCACATTTTTCTTGGTGAGATAAATTCTTCCCAAATGATATTCCACCTTCAACCTCATCTCCTTCATGGATAAATTTACTCCAAGGGCAGAATTCCTGATGGCTGGAATAATAGCCTTATTAAAATCAATATTTTTTGATGACTGTTAGGCCTGGAACATATTAGAGCTAGTTATAAAGTACAGGGAGAAAAACCTTGCTTATCATTTTCAGTAGTAACCCAACTACAGCCCTTCATCTGTAATGAATTATGGAGCAATTCCCTTAAATCATCTGTATGAAGTCAGCTCTGACACTGCCAATTTTTAAAAAATTGCTAGTTTCGAGCTACAAATTGATTTTTTATTGTGATAATTAAAATCCAATAATAGTTCACAAGATACTAAACATGCAGCAGCATACATTTTTCCAGAAAATTTCTATCCCATTGGACTGCCATTGTAGCATACATGATAGCAATAGCCAATGATCAAAATTAACAAAGGACATTCTAGAGAGGTAAATAATCTTTCCAAATAAGCAATAAATGAACAAACACTGTGGCACAAAATACCTTTTTGGGAATTCCAAAATCACAGAAACACAACTAAGGGAGAAAGCACTGTGGGGAGCACGGAGGGCAGTTAAAGGAGGAGAAGAAATGCAAGATTATTCAGGCTGCTCCCTATTAAGGGCACATTTTTTTGCCAGTTGCTTGAACGTGAACATGAGTCTCCCAATTTTATAAACTCTTAAGTTTAACATGGATATCAAAAGATCTGTGTGAGCAAAACACAACCTTTTTGCAACCCCTCTTGCTTCCTTCCCATCAAAAGAGTCAGCCTGGTCAAGCATTCATCCCCAGTTTTGCCAGCTCGTGGTATTTTCCCTGTTGCTTCTAAATCAAGAACGGGATGATCAGTGTCCAGCACCACCTAATGGCACCATCTTTATTTTGCCTTATAGTGGGGTCCACCTTATAGCAGCGATGCAGCTTTATTTGGGGGTGACTTTACCACATGAGACTACACAGATGGTATTATTTACTACTACAACAGCTGACATCTCTCACCATTACACCAGGATAAGTCAAAGCTGTATAGATGAGACAGTGCATCACCCTGAAATATTTGTCTCTTGCCCTGTGGAAAGCACTTTGCCACAGGAGTGCTCCTGCAGACTCAGAGAGACTAGAGACACTGCTGGGGGCTGTCCACGACCTGTTGCTGATGTTACTCAGTGTATTTCAGATGCTGAGATTGTATGCAACAACCAGTAGGAAATGGAAAGAGATGACAACTGTAGGCTGGCAAGGCAGAGACAGGCTGGATGAGAGAGAACTGTCAGAAGAGCGGGTCAAGGACAGGAAACTTTGGGACACGGCGAGACCCAAGTTAGGGCAAAAAGCCAAAGGGATGGTGCACTCTTGCTTCAAAAGCTTAGCACAGAAAGCACAATTATCCTGATTTAAAAAAAAACCTGTAAAAACTGATGCTGATAGCTCGGCACATCCTTCTGTCAGTCTCTTTTCAAGAGGACAACTCAATATTCCTGTCCATCACTCTGGCAGCTCAGGAGCAGACATCTGAAACATGGATTTAAAGGTTTCAGTCTAAGCCTCAGTGAGTGAGTGACAGAGTAACTATAAGGATGATATAGTTATGTCAGATTGAGAGCATAGGGTGTCAAAGTTATGAAATGAAGGACACTTGTTCTCATGTCCCTGCTTCACTATTTGCAGATGGGAGAGCGTGCAGGACACTGCAGGAAAGGTGATTTGAGTAAACCACATCTTTGTTTCTAAGTGCATCCTCTTTCTTTATTTTATGAAAGTAAATCCTAACTTGGTAAAACATTGAGACAAGTGCCACAAGAGAAGTCTCTCTCTTTCTTCTTCCTTGTTTTCCCAATAAAAGACTTCAGTCTGAGAAAAGTAACTGTGGCCTCAGTGCAATTTGCAGATGAAAAAAAAAACTGCATGCTGAATAAAACTGGTATTTTGTAGCCAAAAAAGAGGTGTCATTGCATAGCTAAGTACTATCCTAATGCCAATTTATTGGAAGAAAAAAATGACTTCACTGGTAGCCCTAATCCTGACGTTTCCTGTCTTCTGAGTACAGGCTGTAACCTCAGCAATGTTCTTTAAACACTGCTCTGTATGAACACGTTAGACATGCTGTACACAACACATTCCAAATGAGCTTTTCATTACTACTTGTATTATGTATCAGTGAGCTCAATGACATTGATTTTCTAATAATATAGATTAACTGGCAAAGATAATTTCATCTATCATGAGTAGGGTTTTATTTTTGGTATCATGTTAAATAGTTAATCTTTCAAAAGATTAAATCAAGAGCTTTTTAAAATTCAAGGCAGAGCTTAAACTACTCTACAATTCTTCTTAATTAGGATTAAAATAGTTTGTGTGTTGTCGCTTTATATCTAAGTAGTATAATATTTTGCTTAGGTTTCTTCTTTCAGAGCAATTAAAAAAATCAAACACGATACCGGAGTGGCAAAAACTGTGTAAGGTATGGGAGTGTTCTGCAACTTACTCAATCAGATGTTACTGGGCGAGTTGCTGCTTGGCAGCCTCAAACAGCAACCTCCAACTTCCCAATATCTTTTACCTCCATTTTGATACAATATCTACTTTTTCTACCACTGACAATACAAAAGCTCTGATTCTTATGATTACTGTGTACCTCACAGAAGACCATCATTGCTGTTAATAGGAGTATACTGCATTATAGTGACTACAACTGCATTCAATTGCAATTAAGGACCTGATAGAAATTCTTAGGCTTCCCCTGGGACATGTACAGAGCAATCCCAGCTAAGGGTGTGCCACTCCCCGGAGCTCCACAGTGCCCGGTGCCCTTCCATTTCTCTTTCTACTTCAGGCACCAGTGGGCAAACCAAGCTTCACTCTCCTGGAGCTGTTTGCAGCTTCCTGTTTCAACTTGTTTTCTTTCCCTCACCTTCCCATGACACAGAAGGCCCATTCAAGACAATCGTAGCCTTTAATCTTAATACCTTGTCATCAGACTTACAAAAGTCACTTGGTATTGCCAAGGAGTCTTAAACAGCATCCAGATAACTGGTGCAGTTCGGCCCAGTCTGGATGAGAAAACCCATATGAGCACGGACACCAGTCTATACCACGGACTGCTAATACTGGTGTGCTGATAATTCCAAGAAGCAATTTTTTATCTGGCAAAAGGAAAACAAATCCTTTCTTGCCACATTCTGAACTCAGAGCTGTGAATTTTTACACATGCAAGAAGCACCTGTGTATTCAAGAATAAGTGCTTCTGCAGAAGTATCCAGCACAATACTTTACAATAAACCACCCATGCTACAATTTACACCTCAGTCATCTAATGGCTTGCTCTGATATGTGAAGTCATGGAAGCCCCAACCCCGGAGATATTCAAGGCCAGGTTGGATGAGGCTTTGAGCAACCTCATCCAGTGGAAGGTGTCCCTGCCCATGGCAGGGGGGTTGGATATCGATGATCTTTGAAGTCCCTTCCAACACAAACCTTTCTATGATTCTATGACAAACCTGTATCAAGTTTGTCAGATGCTTCATGTACTCTTACACTACTGACCGTCCAGCTGGGAAATACTTCTACAGAAACATTAATGAAAAGATTCAATTTTTTTCCATCACATGGTTATTTTACTTACCCCTGTCTTTTCATCGAAGATCTTGATTCCCCCAAAGGAGACCGTTAAAAAGATTTTCTGTTTATGTTCTCCTTTCGAACGAGCTGCAGCAACAATTCCCTATTGAAACAAAGAACAGTTTGGCTGATTTCATTGCACACAGATTTGCTTGTGGATGATTCACTACTTTTCAAGGAAAACTTAAGGACCTCCCAGGAACAGTGCTCTCTTACTTCTGGTTTCCTCGTTTTTTTTCAAGGTACCACATCTCCTTATACTACACAGAGAGCATTTCAAATGTCCTCCCACTTCCAATCCCTGCTAGCTAATACTTCATGAAAATCGTTTTGATGGAAGTTGAAGGTCATTTCTAGCATACTCTTCCAGATACAAGCTATTCTTGGTTTGGTTTGTTTTCAAAGAAAAAAAAGCGAATGCAAATAACTTTACGACTTCATGCCCACACTTATCAGAAATACACAAATGGACATTTTTATGGATGAAAAATATTCTCAAAATCAAACTACACCTTTGCTGGAAAAAAATGGTTTTGAGGGTTAGTTTTTTTCCTGACCTCAGATTTTTACTTCAGAAATGAACTTGCCAATACACATCTCATGTATTATTCAGCTACAGCATAGTAGTAACTTCTATTTCCACCTTCTCAGGAGCCTGCCCTGACCAATAACACTCTACTAACATCAAATGTAATCAATTACACTAGCAAATAAATGAAATATTTAGCTTTTGTCTGGTGCTCTGCAAATTCGACATGTTCTAACAACTACTAACTTATGTTTTAAGACCTTCATGAGGTCACTGTTCTCATTACCCAGACGTGAAAATAAATGAAAAAATGGAGTAATTTGTCAAAAGTCACTCCAAAACCTGCCCTTAAAATTCATGTTGCTAGACACTAGCTTTCCAGAGTCCATAACTTCATCCTATGCTGCCTTACATAAAAACATGAATTTCTAAAGCTTCCTTCCCTTAATAGTTTTAGTCATCTCACAACACTGTTTAGGTCAATCTTGCCACAATGCAAACAGGTTCTGAACATCTGGGAGACGTCGAAATGGTAATCCATGGAGGAGACAGACAGAAAGGCTTGAGCAGCGGAACAGTGATAACTCTCCTAGATTGCTTCTAGGGACTCTGAAATGATGACAAATACCCAGTATTCAATTACATAGATAGGAATATTGTGGCAGATGCGATAAATCAACAGTGCACCTTTTAGAACAGATTAGTTTTTGCTTGTCATAAAGTGTTCGTAACTGATTTGTAAATTATCTACCAGATCTTGCTTTTAGGTTGTTGAACCATAAGATGTACGCCACCCTTTGCTGTTTCTTCTTGAATAAATGATTGCTCCTGGCTCCTCAGGACTGAAACTCTGCTGATTGGTAGTATAAAAGATACTATTTAGTAATTTCTCCTCCTGAAAAAATTAGTAATAGGCAATCCATCAGCTCTCTTGGTAGAGAACTGAGGAGAGGACTGGAAAGAAAAAAAACTGGAAAAAACCCTGCAAAAGGTTTACTTCTTAACCTAGCTTGGAACCCTACAATGTAGATGGGAAGCCAATGGCCACTACTGAACTCAAGAAAACCACAATCTGTCCTTCCTTCTCAACCACTCCAGCTCTTCCACACTTCCTAGGGCCACATAAAGGATGCTTCCTCTAAAGAGTGCTTGTGTACTTTCAGGGTTATAAGAAAAAATCAAGTCAGAGAACAATGTCTATCAGGTTCCAGAAAATCCACCTCCTACACCACTAGTGCTTCCAGGACTCTATCTTCTCTCCAAGTTTGCAGTCTACCCAATATCTGCTTTTGTCACTTTCCCATTTCTTCTTTATCCTCCCATGCTCTGTCCTCTTAGTGCACTGCCTCCTGATGTTGTAACCCATCAACTCTGCCATTACAGGTGCAAGACATTCCCCTCCCAGTGAGGACACCAGTTCTCCCCTGTATCTGGCTACCTACTCCCTACAATGTCACTCACTCCTCCCTGCCTGTCCTGGGAGAAGATAACAGACAAAGGCAGGGCTGTACTTGATTAGCACTGTCATATAAACTGTTCCAACATACTGTTTTACCTCCCCTTGTGCATAATAAAATTAGTCAATTTGCAGATGTGTTGTTTATAATTTGTGGACAAATTGCAGCGGTGTCAATCACGAGTAACTACCAAACTCAGAGATAATGTATTAAAATTAAACTAGGACAAGCAATACCAGCCAGGAGTTCATGTAAAATTGACTGATTTCAATACATAATTAACCAGAGTGTGACTTGGTGACATGAAAGGAGAATGAGTAAAAGTTCAAGCTGAAATTGGCTCCCCTTGACTTCATAATATTAAACATTAAAAGTTTCACTGCACCTTGAGCTTCATCATGGAGTCTTGGCATAACTTGTCTCCCCGTGCGGCAGAAACCTCATCTATCCCAATCAGTTTTGCTTTGTATCGGACACCGTCACCTTTAAATCTCTTTATTAAAGTGGCTTCACTGCGATCCTGACCTGGAAAGACATAAGGGAAACAAGGGCATTTGCACAGTGCAAAGGAAAATAAACAAATAGATACTTGCAATTAAGTAGCAAATTAGATCTAACTCCCTCCTCAATACTTAAACATGTGAACATTTGAATAAAACTAGAAGAAAAGTACTAGTTCAATAAAACCTTTTCACCTTACTACCTCAAATGAATTCACAGTGGAATTACTGTCATACAAAATTTGCACACAAATTAGGTTTTCAGAAATAAGAGATAAGCCTGAATCAGAACTCATGGATCTGAAAACTTCTGATCTGTATGGGTTGTTTTAATCCAAATACACTTGAGAATTCTTCATTGTGCAGACAAAATTCTAATAGAGATACATTATTTCCTTCTATACGAACTTATCTAACTGGATCAGCAATATTTACACTATTACCATTTGAATGATGAAAAACCAAATGACGTTATTTGCCTACAGAATACTGTTGCTCTGAACCTCCACAAGAAATACTGTCATCTTTTTCTATTATTATTGCTTACAGACATACACAGAGAAAACATAACCAGTGTTGGCTCTCACAGGCTCATTCAGAGAATCTTAAAAAATGGCATAAGATGTTTCTTAACAAAAAGGCAATCAATGATGAGATAGCACAGTACTGATAGGGCAAATGTACATAAATTACTAGCCTGAACTATGACAATAACACTATAGCAATCCATGCAAGGCACAGCTTTGTCAGGAAGAATTTTTCCCCAGGTATCTGCAGAAGAGTTGATACTGTGTCCTAGCTGGAAGAAATTTATTAGTTAGTGAATCAGTCTTCCTAAAATTTATTAAAGATATATTTTTCAGCAATCTGTGGAATTTCTTGCTAGGATCTCAAAACACCACCAGAGAACTGTAAATTATTGCAACCAAACAAGCAACATCCAAGGTACAGAGAAGCAAGCAAAACCGTAAGAACTTAAAGAATCTGAAGTTTCTCAGACTTAAGTGATTCCAAAAGAAAACTTGCCTAAACATGGACAGATATTGCTAAAATTTGTACTACTATCACCCAGGAGCTGTAGTCACAGATATTATCCCATCCTTCTAGTTATTGTAAAAAAAATGAACAAAGAGCTAGAGCCTGCTATAAACGAACCACATGTAAGATTCTAGTATTGGACACCTGTATTTGAAGATTTGGGCCCAAATTTTCTCCAAAGCTCATTTCTATTTGAAAGGTCAGATTTAAGCACAAAAAAATTAATAAAAACCGCTTCTGTGCAGCTCCCTTTTGATAATCAGAAATACGGAAGCTACTGCGGAAAAAACTATTTTGTTTTGCTTTTCTATTAAAAGCACCTTTTTCAGCAGTCAAAACTTGGGTCGACTTTGCTAGTGTTACACGCCCATCAAGTGGACAAACAAACTAGGTTCAAAACTATGCACCTGAAGTTTTTATATTTCCATTATAAGAAAAAATAGAGAGCATACGCAACCTATGAAGAGTGCTTCCAAATGAAGATATTAATTTGGTTCTCCTTCCCCAGAGTCCAGCACAGTCCATGCTGTGAACTAATGACGGCCTAAATGTATGATAAGAAAGGAAGTTATTTTAAACTTATTGTGATCTTCAAGTTTATTTTAGGACACAAATACTATTTCTTGCAATGAAAAATATCAGCTTAGAGCAATGTTTTAATGCCTTACTTATAGCCCCTTAAAAATAAAGCACTTGATTAAGTGTTGCTGTAATAGTTCAGCAGCCACCCAACCGTCTCCCTTGATTCATTTCCACTTCTGCTCCCTCAAAAAGAATTGAAGTGTTGAAACTTCAGGCTCCTACATTATATTTTGTTTTTAAAAAAAAAAAATCTAATGCGATACAATTGATAAATCATGAACTCGAAATACTGCTAATCCCGTTCCCCAGGGAAATGCCAAGGCAGATGTTGGCACCTTCAGCTAAAAACAATGGAAAAACATTTTCCACTTTCAGGTCCAAAGTAGGGCAGGAGGGAGAACATCTGGAGACACAACAATGTACAAAAATAACAGTGGACTTTTCCATATGTCTTTTATAATCGCAAAGAAATCCTGTTGATTTGCACCAAATAAAATCCAATTCTAACAGCCTTCTTGCCAACAATTTTCAACCTTACGTCTTTATTACAGCTGAAAGCAGCTGTTAGCTAATAGCATGAACATGTAAGTGTTCAAGAGTGTTTCCTGGGTCCAAGTCATGATAACAACATTGCATTCATCACTTATTCGAGTATTTCTACTTATTTTAACCTATGTTCTGTTTTGCTGCATGTAACTAATCCGTGACGTTAACAGCCCATTCAAACTCAACTTATAGCTGTGGTTACTTACACACAAGTCCCATGTCAATTATGACCCAGATTAAGCAGGATAAAGTGCTTTTGAAATAAATGACTAGGAAAAATCATCAACCTGAAAATTATGTAGATATTTTAAACTGTAGCAGAAACAGCAAATTACGAGAGACTACAAATTCATCCGTAAAACCCCAGAGCATGAAAAAGCAAAGAAAATGCACACACACACTGCCCTGTATTACACGAGCCATCTGCAAAAGTCACCCTTTCTCAGTGCACCTCCAGATCTCCCCCGATCTATGTTCCTACTGTATTTCCAAATTTTGGTGTTGTAACCTGTACTGAAATAAAAAAATTTTCTATCTACTTGGAGAATTACCATGTGACAAACAATGTAAATATGGTTGATTTTAAAGCACTCATGAGATGTGACATTTATGTAGGGTGATACTTCATTTGCACACTGGACACTTACAAGGCAGGTAGACCAAACTCTCATAAATATCTCATAATTAAAATAAAAAAGTTTTTTTTTAATGACAATTCTTGAACAAGGTTCCTTCTGTGTTTGCAATGGCATTAATAAGAGATGCCTGAATTATGAGGCTGTAATTCTTCTTACACTTTGGAGGAAGGCAAGGGGTAACACTCAACTACTAAACCAGAGCTGTGCCTGTCCCAGAAACCTGCCCAGGGAAGTGCTGCCTCTTTCTTTCCTTGTAACAAGCAAAGTCAATCTTTTCTCCTTTGCAGATCCTGCCTTAGTCAGTGGAGAGAGACCTGCTGCCACATTCACCTCTCCAGCCATCCCCAACACTGCCCTTGCTTGGTCCCAGCCTGCGAGAAGGAGGATTATCTTGGATGTCAGGCTGCACTTACTGCTGGAGCTCAGTTGTATTTGAATAATGAGAAACCTCATCTTGGAGCTTTCACTCTCAGCTTGCCTCAAGGGCAGGAAGGGGGACGTTCACAAACCACCTAAGAAGATTTTATGGAAAAATGAAGTTTGAGGTCTCAAATCATCATTACATCACAATCTAAAATCAGCAAAATCAGAAGCATAGGTTTCATGACAACCACCTCTTTCAAGAACATCTATTTCCTGAGATCGCACTTTAAGATTTCTTGATTACAGAGAATAGCACAGCTGCCAAAGCCATGCCAGGTGAGCAGCTGATGTCTGTCTCATTTGTCCATTGCACCCTATGCAGGTACGGATCTGCCCAGCATCTCTCATCAGAGGACCAGCACTACTAGGTCATTCTAAAATGATCACAAAATAAATATTTGTATTAAACTTTTTTTAACTTCAAGACCAATGGGTACTAAGTTTGCTCTAAAATGCTTTCATAAATTGCTTTTCATAACCAAAGAAACATCCCAAGCATTTGTTTGCAACTCGACACAAGCACTTTGCAATCCAAAATGGAACAAGATTATCAACAAAACTAAAACCAATGTGATTCTCATGCCCCAACTCAGAAAAAAAGCAGAAGCTAAAAAAACACAAACATCAAACAAATTCATTGTAGAAAGGTGATCACTTTTAATTAGAAAATATGCACTGTTGACACAGACAAAGAAACATTTTGTTTGCATCATATAGATTTATAATCCTCAAAGGCCCTAAAATTGTAAATGTAAGAGTAATTATTTTATTTATTTCTATAGATGTCACCATTCACCTTTAAGTCATATGTGTTCCAGCTGGAGCCCTGCTCCTGCATAAGTGGGAAAACACGACCTTTGCTGCTGAGCTGTGACATTGCACTTGGACTTCTGTAGTTTTCTAAGAGAACAATAAATCCGCAGAGCTCAGTGATGCAATGCGGTTCTGAGCTTGCATCTAAAGTACAGAGAGGCTCATCATCATGATCACCATTAAGTTATTTTATCCATCTCACTAAAACTACAATAGAAGTAATAAACAAGGTTTTTAACACAGTCAACCATTTTTATTTGAGGCAATATACCTTAATTAAACTAAGATTTCCTCAAGCACGCTAGATACAGATCTGAACCCAAAATCCCAAGTACTCAACACAAGCACTTCCAGTGCATTCAGAGGTGACTGGTAAACAGTCCAAGAGGAACAGAAGCTGTCAGAGCAGCCCAAGTTGAGTGCCAGAGGTGGGTGTTCCCCAGGCCGTACCCATCAGCAACTGTCACTGGAGCCACTTGAGTACAAGGTTTTCCCATCACAGCAGCTCACCAGCTGCCATTCAACCCTGTCTTTGACATCAAGTGGGAGAGTTGTGTTTGCATTAGGTTACCTGGCTCCACATAATGCTCCTAACTTTGCAAACTCAATCTCACTCAAGGTTTTAAAGGTATCTTCCAACCTAAACCATTCTATGATTTTCTTCCCAGGTACTACGTATTTTGGTGAGTATTTCAAGAAGACTTATCCTCACTCTTGGTACAAATCAAGGATTACACTTGATTTTGGCTCTTAGTCTAACAGAGTGCTAACACTGTATTAATATGCTAACATTTAGAGCAAATACTCTTCATTCTCCCAGGGGATCTGTGAGTGTATTTCATAAATAGAAAAAGAAAATAAACTAAAGCATCACTGCAATAAGCACATTGTTGCTTTTTCTGTATGTTCTTATAACAAACTACAGATTCTTCACAGCACCTACTAATCTAAACCAATAGCCCTGGAAATGGCTATATCCTTTATTTAAATGTGTGAAGCCCTCAGGGCATAACCCGAATTTCTTGATTTTATGACTCTAAAATATATAATGATATTATCAGCAAAGTCAATAACATGCTCCTGGCAATCAATTCGCTGAAGAATGACACATCACTGTGGGTTTTTCTTTTCCTTTTTTTTAATTAATAAACTGTCAAAGTTGTATCCATCACACATTCAAATTATAAACCTGAAATAACATCTCCTTAGATCTCACAGGGCTAAGAAAAAATCACATAAGCACTTATAAATAGCCTACATCTTCATGGGGACAATTAGCATTTTTATAGCACCAAGCCAGTGGAAAATACAAAACAGTGTGGTGCAGAATGCCCTCTAAGGCACTGCACACACTGAAGACTACGCAATTAATTGCTAAGTGAAAGATATTTCCCGCTAGCTGTGCATATATATGTCACTATGTCCATATATATAAGCATCCATAATTTTATGTATTTGCACATATGCATACACACATGGTGCACAGCTTCATTTGGTATCTATTATCTAAAGAAAATTCACAGTAATTTTAATCAACTACAGATTTCCCTAGGGAAAAGAACAGTACATAAGCAGGTGTAAAAGAGAAAATACTGATACATAATTATATGTACCTTTCAGTACAGCAGCAACTAAACAAAAATTCATGAAGGAATCATGAAAAGCATAAATAGATTATTCTCCTTGATGGCACATTTTTCTCAATGGCTTCCCACAACCACAACTCTGATGTAAATCGTTCAGAACTACCCATCACACAAAGCGACAGATCTTGAGACCAAGACTGAAGCACCTCTGAGGAATGCAATTTTTTCTCCATAGGCATAACAAAGTTCAGTACAGCATGCTTTATTTGGGGTTATAAGACTAAAATAACTCCACTAATTCCCATATTGTCCTGAAATCTGTTAATCTAATTTTTTAACTTTTCTGCTAGAGATAGAAAACTTTTAGTTTCCAGGCCATGTATTTGTTACTATTATTGGCAGCATGACTGCCTAAACCCACAGTGCTGCACCTAGAGATCTGACCAGGAAAAATAAAAGGAAATAAAAAAAAAAAAATTTCTTTTTTTAACATAACATCTTAGAAAAGAAAACACATCATATCTAGCTGTATATGTGCACATAATTTAAATTCTGCTGTTATGACTAGTATTCTCTTCCTCTAACAATATTTCTCAAATGAGTTCCTTGCAATTAGCCATTTTAAACTTTTTTTCAACAAGAGTGTTATTTAATGGTTTAATTTCAAGTTGTGTAATTCATCTCAAGCGACCAGAGTACATTTGCAGCAAGATCTGCTTGCAACATCAATCACTGCTACTTTTTAAATGAAGATGTACTTTGGATTTCACACTTTATTTCATTGACAAATGCTAGTTCCTAGCAATTGAAAAAAATCTACTGATGTAGTGAAATGCAATTTATTTATGGGGGTGGATTACAATCTTAAAAAGCATGTTAAAATTTTATAGAAAATAAATACCTCTTTTCTATATAGGGCCCTATACGAAATCCTTGGTTAAAGTATATGAGTACAACTTGATGCAAGCTTCTCCTTTTATCAACTGATAGAGAAACTCCTAAAAGTCTGCAAGATGCATTCCAGAGTGCTCTTCGCTTACCCGGCTACAGATAGCTCGCTGCAGGGTCTGCTGTATTAACAAAGTGATATTACCAAGGTACAAGTACACACAACCTCAGCAAACTACCTTTCCAACCTCCTCCTGCCAAGAACCCTACCTCCTCCTATGAGCTGCCCTCACCCACGAGTGCCATCAGGAAGCTGGTGAGCCTCCTAGCCTAAGGAACTAAAGGGAGATCCTCCTTCCTGCTCTGCTGGTGCTTCAGTCCTCTTGATGTTCCTGCTCAGAAAAAGGTAAAATGCTTCCTTTTGACAGCAATGCAAACATTTGTCCTGAATGCAAAGACCGAGAATATTTCTATGGAACATGATGAAAAATTTCAAGAGGGGAAACAGAAACCCCTCTAAAGGCTCAACAAACTTCTATTATGGTTAAATTCAAAAGCATTACCTACAATTTTAAACACAGATAAGGGCTCTCCAGGAAAACTCAATCATCATTCAGACTATCATCTCAGCAGTACTTCCCAATTGTTCAGCACTGCTATTCACAGCAACCTCCAGCTGAGAGATTTTATGGCTTCTGGCATTATTAGCCTGTGAATTGCCGTACTTGAAGACACCTACACATCCCAAGTCTTAGAACCAACTTTCCTATTTAAGTAAATAAGATGTTCCCATATTATTTGCTGTCTTCGATCAGAGGTTTATAAGCAGAGATGTCATTCACAAGGTGATAACAATTGCACTTGCCAAGTTTTTATCTTAACACTTTGTACTCTATGCAAGCTAATACAAGAAGTACATTTTTTCTGTCTCCAAAGCAGATCAGCTGTGTGGACTAGATTAAATTATTACTTTATAGTACAAAGAAGTATGTGTAAGTATGTCAAGAGAAGAATTCATTGTTTACAGAGAAGGCCTCAGTATAAAATAATGTTTGATTAAAATTTCGGACAATTCTCAGTGATAAACAGTCAAGGGCGAGCACACAGGAAATGGCAGTGATGGAGCACATATTCTCCACAGGAAGATGACAGAGGACTCAGTTTTAGCCAGAAGGCTCTATGACCAATTTTACTTTCTTAGTTGGTCTTTGAGATGACAGTGCATGGGCACATCCTCAGACACAGAAATGACCAAAAGCTAAGTGTAATTAAACTTTCTCTCAGCCTCTGCACCATGCAAGTCTCCATAAATCTTTGAAAGCCATTTTCTAAGGTACCTTTTACAGGATGGAGGTAGAAGCAGCTAAAATCCCATATTCTACACTGCTTAAATTGAAATAAGACACTGCAATAAAACTTTGTTTTGGGTTACTAGCCTAGTTCAGTAAATCCCAGGGAACAACCAAAAGTGAAACAAGAATAACTTGGTGGTCCATTTTAGACATCAAGAACAAAAATGATGTTTTCTGTACAGCTAGAGGGGAAGAGAGAGGACAGGTTGTTGTGGATTATTCTCTTTAAAACACTGAAGATGGTTCAGCAAACTTTGTTGAAAGCTGGAGTAAATGCTTAAATCAAGCAGACTGTGAAGTAAATAAAGCCCCTGGGAAAACAGGGCCAACAACCACTTCATTCTGTACCTGCTGGCTGCTTCTGAGACAAAATCACTAAGAAAAAGTAACTGTTTTTATTGTGATCCTTAACTGGTGTTAATTCATCTACTGCAATTGGACGGGGCATGGTAAGAACCCAGACACTCTGAAAACCAAGGGACCCATTACAGCTGCACTAATACACTCAAGCGAAACGGCCCTAACGTGGCAGCCAGTAGCTACTACCTACTGCTGGAAATCTCTGTAAAGGGCTTCCAAAGCATCCTTCCAAAGTGGCCAGTCCAAATGGTCCTACTAAATTACCCCAGAATGTGTCATTTCCCTATCTTAACTGAATTTCTGTGAAAAAGGAAGTAAATTAGAATTGCCTTTCCTTCCAAGCTCTACCATAGCACTGAGAAGCACCTTAAAGCAGCTGAAAAACTAGCCAACACTAGGAAAACTGATCATTTAAAGATAGGCATCTAAATAATTACATTGGTATGTGAACATGCAACAAGATGTGCAGAGTTGCTGAATTCCCCCAACTCTCTTTAATCCTACAAGAACTAAAAGCACTCAGAACTTATTAAAAAACATCCAGCTGCTTTTGTGTGTCTACCTATATCTGGATTTAAGTATGTAGTTTTCAGGAACAATTTTAATTAGACTTTAACTAATCCAGGACACAGACATGCACGAAGCGCCCCAAAGTCATGTTGAGACACACAAATTCACAATTTACACTTCAAAGCCTACAAATACACTCTGTTGATGAGTCTATCAAAGAGTTCAGTTTTTGTTACATATAAATAAAGAGAAAGGGTGGAGAATCAGTTCACTTCATACAAATGCCAAATTCTTGTGCTGACCTAAGATAAATGTTAATTCTCTGGGACTATAAAAAGAACAAGTTATGAAAAGGTTATGCACTGCTGATGAACATTCTCATATTTCTCACACATTCACTATGAGAAAAATCTTTCCATTCAAAATAACTAATTAGAGACACTAAAGTCGTCAAAGAAAAGAGCAATAGCCCATAACAGCTAAAACAGGAGGACAAAGCCATTCACTGATTTGCACTTTACCCTCCCTTGTCAACACTGTAGTCTCCCACTGCATCAGTGCAGCATGCACACTCAGAAAAGGGATTGTGCACCACACTGGATGAAATCACAGCCATGTGCCAGGGCCATATCAGGGCTGCAACCCTTCTCTTTGAGCCACCCTCTTTGTCAATGTAGAAGTTTCATTTTTTTGGAGACTCATGCCAGTACCAGTGCAAACAGTTACAAAACTGAGGCAGTAGATCACAACAGGCTGCATCGTGCACCATGCTGTGATGGCAACTGTTTCACTAATGTGACAGTGGAGCTGCACCACTCTGCACATTTCTTCCTATGGAATTAGTAGCACTGACAATTATTGCTGGATTTATTAGCTGTCCTGATGATATCAGTATACAATACAGATCTGAAATGCTGCAGATCCGTAAGCTTCTGGCTTAAAAAGCTGTCTCGAAGCCCACGGCATTAGAGTCAGCACATGGCCTCAGAAGGGAATTACATATCCACCTTACGAAGCCTATTCTCATGCAGAAATACGACAAGAATTAAAATGACATGTTACAAACACAGTAAACAGATTTGCAGAAATTATTCTATGATTACGTTAACTCAATAAGAAAAGCATTTTCTATGGAAATACCAGTATTCAGCACATTGCAGTCAACAAAAAAACCTGAACCACTATTTCCCTGCTGAAATCGTTCACATTTTGCTGTCCAATGTTTCAGGAAGAAAATTATTTTCATTTCGGCCTCCTACTGCCTCTCCAACAGCAGAGAATGTCTCTCCCTGTTGGAAAAACAATAGGAGACATAGAGGAAAGCAGCTTTTTTTCCTCAGACTTTGGGATAAAAAACGCCATAAATTTCAAAATTACAACAGTGGCAAAGTGCTTCTTTCAATCTGGTCCTTTCATTTTTCCCTCCTGCTGCTGTTCCTATTGTCAAAGTGGCAGCATGAGGCAGAAATGAAAAGACTACTGCTGGCAATCACCCTTGGGCAAAGCATTAATAAGAACTGAAACACTCCTGTGCCATAACAAATTCCAGAGGTAAGAAACTGGAGTTTGTGCATCTCTTGTGTGTGTAATGTCACAGAGGATCATCCCATCAAGATCTCTTCTGTTTCTGGAACTACATTGATCAAGTACCAACTTGGTTTGATACAAGTACTGTTTGGGTTGATACTCAAGAAATGAAGAATGAAACAGAATATTGTCAGAAAAGTAATAAGATAGAACAAAACCAAACTGACAAAACCCACCAGATAACTAAGGGGAAAAGCTGGGACAATTTTTCAAGACATTGGGTAAATGGGTTGAGCTGTAAGGGCACAAGGATCCAACTGCTTGTCAACCTGGCCTAGAATGTTTGAATCTGAAGAGCCTGTTGGTATGTGAGGGGAAACAGGAGAAAAGACCAAGGAGAGTGCTTAGCGATACCCAAATTTTTACAAACTTTAACAAATCCACTGAGCAACTTTAAAACCAGTCCAATATTTCAGAGCTATTCACCGAAGAATGGCAGGAAGGTATAGCGCAAACAGAAAGAAATCACTAACAACCCTCCTTCCAAGCTCCCTCCAAGCCAGAGCGAAGCTCTTAAAGAGGGTGACTGTAACTAACCCGGCCTCTGTCTTGTGTCCTTTACTGGTTTCCAAAGAACTCAAGCTGCCCAACTGCAAACCAGTGTCATCCAAACATGACTTATTTAAAAATGATGCCTTCAGGACCCAAAAGGAGAAGCTCCAGCTGAGCAGTACCCAAAGCTGTACCTGCTTACAGCCCCCAAGGCTCTCTTTGGCAGCAGAGCACTGCGAGGATGACCAAACACTACACTTTTTTTAAAAAGTATGGGTGTTAAAGGGATAGTTTAAGCTAGTCCTAGGAACTTTCAAGCTGCTGGAGTGAACTAAGATACAGAGTAGGAGCTGTATCTTAGTCTATCCCTGCTTAAGGCTTGAAAGTGAAAATATTGCTTTGCAAGATCATACGTGTGTTTTTACTATCTCTGAAGACCTTGGAAATACAGCGTGAACAAAGTTGACTTCATCTACAGTAGTTATTTAAAAACAGAGAAAACAACCGGGAAGTCAATAAAGAAGCTACTGAAACTGAATATGACATTATGTTTTGTTGCATGAATTAAAAGAGAAAAGAGGTTTCTTCACTATAACCAGGGCAAGATAAAGGTACCTTTCTCCCATTAAAAATACAAACCAGAAGTATTTCACAAATAAAAGCACTACTATTTCTTGTTCTAGACTTGAACAACAGAAATTTATGAAGCCTGAAATCTATACACTGGTACAAAGTGCACCTAAACTGTTTCATCATACATATGAACTCAAAAGGAGGTTAAGATTGTTCTATTCTTAGGTCAGAGTCCTTTATTGACTTAACCTGTACAAAATCCTTGTTGTATTAACTTCAAGGACACGCAGATAAAATAAACACAAGCGTAAAGAGCAGCCTGAGGGGAAAAAAACAGATTCTTCTTATATCATTAAAATATTACCAGAATTCTAAAACATTATTATTCCTCTTGCAGTTGTGCTTGTATTCTGAAGAGCGTAAGACCTGTCTACTTGGTGTAATGCTCTAGTTACTTGGTGGTTGGTACCATCAAGCTTCTCAGATTGTTTCCACCTCTAGCAGTATTTTGTGAGACCACGCTTAAAACACTGTTCAAAAGGTGCATAAGTCCCCCTTTGGATTGCACTCCAATGCCTTCTCAATAACTTGCCTATAACTTACTCATTTACAAACAAAATTGGCTGTGTCTGATCGCTGAGGAAAAAACCCAACAATCTAATAATTTAATGTCTGTATGCAGCTTAGTGTATTATAAGATAGGGCATTGCTATGCCAGGTTAGTGTGCTATTAGCTGAGGGATTCTCAAGCATCTGTCATGCCAAGTAGGTCAATTCCTAGCCATAGAATTCTGATTGTGTCAAAATATTTATTCATGAGTTTCCTAATTGAACGTACTTCAAATAAGTCATATTTATGTAAAAAAACCCCACATCTAAATTATAGTTGCTAACAACTAGGTTATCGCAGTTTCAAACACTCTGGTAATCTAGAAAATGTAGATAATGTTTTTCCCTTACAAAGAACTATGTAGTGACAGAACTGTTTTTATTTCCTATTTGGCATTATTTTAGTCTGCTTTCTCAAGGATACAAGAGTAACATAACCATACACTCCATGGATGTATGTGGGAATGTGCAAAGCAATGGAATCCCCCATCCTCCCTTCTAATGCCTGTTCTTGAACCTTTGGGTCAATTTCAAATCTCATCTATATTACGAATTTTTCACTTTACTGGTCAGGGGCAAATAGGTGACTGAATAGAGGTGAGAGATCCTACTAATGGATTTGCTGAGGAAAGGCCACACTTTGAGCTCGTCTTTCCTTAGACACACAGAAGATCAATGTCGAGACCCAAGAAGCCAGGCTTTCCCCTTACCTCAACTCACAGAAGTCCTTCCATCAAACCAGGAGGAAAGGAGGGTATACAATGACTTATATTATCCACACGCTCAGCAAGATCTAACCCCTTCCAGTGAGACATTAGGAATGACGTGTAGTTGCAGGTAACACTCCCACAATAACAGGGAGATGGAAAAGTTCATTACCCAACCAAGGCCATCTGTGATGATCATACAAAGACAAGAACAATCAGCACGTCTGAGGTTTTCAGGTTTACTGCAGGATAAGAAAAGGTCTTCAGGATAATTATTTTCTCCATCCCACTATACTATTCTGCAGACTCAGGTTATCTGTGGATTACCCCTTGCTTTACCAGTACTTACTTTTATTAGCACTCACACGATGGATTCCACTTATTACCGTTTCACTATTAAATGTCTGAAAACTTTAGGGTTGACAGAAGTAAAATCTTTTAACTCTCCTCCCAAAAAAACCCTAAGTCAGCATTTCATCTTCGACTATACTGTCAGGAGGTGCAACTGAAAAACTTACAGTACTAGTATTCCTAAGGCAAAAATAATTAGCTTAATTCTCTGCTTTACTATGTTTTCTTTTATGCCATGCAAAAGGCACGAAGGCCACATGTAGGTTTTTCCTCCAAGGTTGTATGGATTAGGTTATACATGTCTATAATCTACAGGGTTCTTCGCTTTCAGGACAAAGAGAAACGGCTTTACCTTTCTTCAATTAAGAAACTGTCCCTGGGCAACAGGAAAAGATACACAAGACTTTAACCCTTTTGATGGTTTGTTACCTTTGTGTATTAATGAATCTTCAAGTTGCTTTGAAACACCAACGATAGTAAAGCTGCTCCTGAAAAAACTGTTAGGGGATGAAACTAATTAATCAACCATCCTGCTACTTTTATAAGCTTTTAAACAGAAATGTGCCTTTCTGTCCACCATGAGATTTTAAGCTCTGTACCACCACTGAGAGTCCAGCCCTCTGACATCTGCAGGAGCTTTAAAAAGACTTGAGCATATTGCAGCCACTATTCCCATATTTGCTCAAGGTACCACACACGCACACAGCTATGTTCTGTCAACAACCTTTGTAATCAAAGAAAGGGAAGGCATTAACACTTTTTAATGCTTTCAATTACCAATGTTCTAATATTAATTTTCTAAATGGTCTTCTATGGGGGTAATCAAACAGTGATCTGTGTTCCCTTTGTCTGGCTGCTTCTCATACTAGGAATTAAATGCTATGTTGTGTTTCATCTTAAATAGTTTTCCCTTAGACCTTTCTGGTGGAGTTTGCAGGTATTCAATATAATCTCATTGTTGATTATGTCCATAGCAGTTATTTAACTGCCTACTGGGTTCGTTTGAAAGAAACACAACGGTGGCTAACAAGACTAATCTTAGAAGTACCATTTAAGAAAAATTATTTTAAAATTTAAATGCCAATTCTTTCTTCAGCCACCCTCTTACTTGATAGCACCAAAATAAAATCTATTTGATATTAAAAACATCGACAGTGTGCCAGAAGCAACAGATCAAAATATAAATTCAGATGCTGAAAAAATATTTCTACTGTATAGATTTTATAATTAAAAGACCACCGTTTATATAAAACACCCTGCATGTATTAGAAAACCTAACCATATAAGACACCGCAAGTCACAGTACAAAAGGGAGATGATTTTGATTAGAACAACCTCGTACAACAGCGCTTGCAGGACTGGCCTTGGTCAGAACCGGGCTGAGTAAATACCCATCTGAATAATCCCACTGGAAAGCTCAGCAAAGGACTTAATAATAGTAGACAAAACAAGATGCATTTAATCACCATGTATTTCTCTCATTATAACAAACAAAGAAACAGGATTGTATGACAATTGTGAGAGCTTGGTAAACTTCAGCAGTGCCTTGTAATGAAGCTTTGGCAAGAAATAAATGAAATACAAAGATTTTTCATATTGAGGCTGTGTAAACAGTTTCCACTTTTAGAAATGTATCCTAGCAACTCACAGAAATGGTTTTAAGAGACAGCTGGACAAAACCATAATTTGGAATAAAACCAGATGTAATTGCTAAACCAGCAAGTCTGGTGGTCCCAGACTGGTTTTGTACCCTCATTTCAACTATGATTCAAGATGTTGAGAAAAGAAACACCAGGACAAACGGATGATTTAAAATTAACACTTGTGGGGAAAAATATAAAAAAAAGTCAATCAAAGTCAGTGGAAATATTTCTAAATTTTGTATCCTTTCCTTACTGATGCAAAAAATCTCTTTGGCTTCCAGTAGAAAGGCCTGTTGGACCTGTACCTCATGTTTCATATTTGAATGTTGTTAGACAGAGGTACAAGATTCAAACCTGAATTTTATTTATCAGGTATTCACTCAATTCCATGGCAAATCAAATTTTTTTTTTATTTCATTTTTCAGGAGAAAACTGAAAGAAGTGACTTCTATAATAATGCACAGACCTTGATTAAATGTCTAATCCATAATTCAACAGAGAGATTCTGCTGACATCACTAGCAACAAAAAAGGTTTATAAAATCTATCATGAATACAAAAGAAGCCTAAACTATATTTCAGGATTAACATTCAGACTACAATTGCTTAAGCATTATTGGTGACGGGGATAAATGATGTTAATACATAACAGGTCACCTTAGAAACCCCCCCAAGAAGCTGCAAAATGAGAAAAGTGCATCTTGCTTTTGAGATGAGAGAATAGAGAATCACAGAATCATTTTGGTTGGAAAAGACCTTTAAGATCATCAAATTCAACCATAAACCTAACACTGCCAAGTTCACCACTAAAGTATGTCCCTAAGCAACACAGCTACCTGTCTTAAATCCCTCCAGGGATGGTGACTCAACCACTTCTCTGGACAGTCTGCTCCAATTCTTGACAACCCTTTTGGTGAAGTAATATTTCCTAATATCTAGACTAATATTGAAACCGTTTCTTCTCATCCTATCACTTGTCACTTGGGAGGACAGACCAACACCCACCTCACTACAACATCCTATAACTTGTCACTTGGGAGGAGAGACCAACACCCATCTCACTACAACCTCCCATAGTCAATTTTACTGTGGAGGATTATTTTGCTTTCCAAGTACTGCTTATGTGTAAACTATAGTACATGGCATATACAAGAAAATTAACTGTCAGGATGTAGATTCAGATACTGCTGGGTAATTAGCTTCATCACAAATCTTCACAACTGCACTCAAAAGTGGTTGTACTCAAAAGTGATAGCAGATAACAGCAAGTGGGCCTCAGACCGGTTTGGTGTTCAAGGACTAAGCAAGGGATTCTTGGAGAAGGAGGAAAATTTGGAGACAGAGTGGCTGGAAAGTAGTCAGGCAGAAAGGCACCTGGGAGTGCTGCTTGACAGGAAGCTCAACATGAGCCAGCAGTGTGCCCAGGTGGCCAAGAAGGCCAATGGCATTCTGGCCTGCATCAGGAATAGTGTGGCGAGCAGGACCAGAGAAGTTATCGTCCCCCTGTACTCGGCCCTGGTCAGGCCTCACCTTGAATACTGTGTACAGTTCTGGGCCCCCCAGTTTGGGAAAGATGTCAGGATGCTGGAGTGTGTCCAAAGGAGGGCAACAAAGATGGTGAGGGGGCTGGAGCACAAGCCCTACGAGGAGCGACTGAGGGAGTTGGGGCTGTTTAGTCTTAAGAAGAGGAGGCTCTGGGGAGACTTCACTGCTCTCTACAACTACCTAAAAGGAGGTTGTAGTCAAGCAGGGGTTGGTCTCTTCTCTCGGGTGACCAGTGACAGAACTAGAGGGCATGGACTCAAGCTTCGTCAGGGAAAGTTTAGACTTGATGTTAGGAAAAAGTTCTTCACTGAAAGGGTGATTGGCCATTGGAATGTGCTGCCCAGGGAGGTGGTGGAGTCGCCGACCCTGGAGGTGTTCAAGGAGAGACTGGATGAGGCACTGAGTGCCATGGTTTAGATGATGGTTGGTGTTAGTGTTGGTGTTAGTGTTGGGTTATAGGTTGGACTCGATGATCTCGGAGGCCCTTTCCAACCTTATGATACTGTTATACTGTGATTTAGGGCTTTTTTAGGGAGTGAAGCAGTTTTTTAAGACAACACTTGCCATAAATTCCACCGGTTAACTTAGCTATCAAGAAGAAAGTATATTATACTGAACATCTAATGAGTAATAAGATTTTTTTAACTAGTATATATATAATTTCCTCAAAATTTACATTTAACAGTTTGCCAGAGGATATTTTTCCACAAGAAATATCAGTTAATTTTTAGTCTCACAGTCATCCCGCATATTCCAAGAGAAGCTCAACTAATTATTTTATTTTTTGATTTCTTCAAAGGTCTAGTTTTATAATTACATCATGAAGTCTGTCAACAGGAATATTAGCAAACCAGTAGTACACACTGCAACATATCACACATTTAATTTTCAGTTGATGGAATTCCCATTCTTTATGATATATGCTCTAGTTTCATGCAAGGGGCTAAATCAGAAATCTGTTTTTTATTCATAGAAAGGGAGTCATGATCCAACAGGCAGCAAGCTCTAGCTTCATCAGATCTGCCCTTCTCATGATATAAAGTAAACCACTTCGCTGAGAACACATTTCACACCTCTCTATTAATAAACACAGTTCACTGAAGGACCACCCATCCTGGACATGGCAATATGTCAAGTAGAACCTCCACAGCACAGCACTTGTGCCTGAGTACCATTACCCTCTGGACATCCACTGACATGAGATGGATGCTAAGGCAATCAGCATCCTGTGCTGAATATGTCAATAAAAGTCCTTAAGTTTGGTGGGATGGAAAAGCGAGCAGAGATACCACCCTGAAACACCTTTCCAAACTTCAAGGACTCGTGCACTGGAAGGGACAGCTTTGCAAAGCAGCGGTCTCATATATTTTTTAATTCACTGACCTTGCCCAATTGCTCTTTGGACTTCAGGCATCCAACACTAACCTACTGCCCAAAGCATCCTGTGGCAAGAAGCTCCATGGTTAAGCAATGCAGTGTATGAAAAACAGTGTCTTTCTCCTCTCTCTGAACCAGCTCCCATCAGCTCTCACCCATCCCATGCAGCTTCTCCTCAAAAGAACAGCAAACACTTGCTCACTTTATTTTGTAGAACTAAACTTCCAGATATCTTTCCAAAGTGGTGATTGAGAAATGAGAGCACATCACTATCTATACATTTATCACTATTTTTTTCCTATGATGTGCATAATTTTACATTATTAACATTGAATTGTATCTGCTCTTTTATTGCCCACTTATTCAGTATCATCATACCTTTCAATGTTTCACCGTTATCTTTCAATTTTGCTGCTTTGGATAGTATTTTACTGTTAACAAACATCCCTGCCTCTCTATCTGTCCCCTTCTTGGCTTGTGTTACTGGTCCAGGGTGACTGACATCAGTCCTCTGGCAACGCAAAAGATGATCATCATTTTATTACCAGCACTTTTGGATTCATGCCACTTCTCAAGAAATGGACTGAAAAAAAATCAGATTAAGACTAAACTGAAATTCAAATGGAAAGCACACCTAATACTAGATTTGGATTTATTTTAGAAAAACCTTAAGATCGTTTGTTCTAAATAGAGTTACTGACCTAGAAACATATCCCCATCTCTGGAAATAAATCAAAATTCCTCCTATACTAATCTAATTGCACCAGTGAAGCTAAGAAGTCCCTTAAGTAATTTAAGTTTTCTTATTTGAGAGGGGAAAAAAAAAAATCCACCTTCCCCATTGCTGGGAGTATGTTTTGTAGAACAAGCTACTTGTGATTAATTTCTCTGTTTGCAGCAGTAAATGCATTTCCCCTCAAAACAGGAATAGGTGTCAGCAGATAATCTGGGTGTTAGTAAGCATTGTATTAGCAAGTAAATAAATAAATTACTTCAAAGTATATAAAATATTATCGGTTTGTTTGGGGGTTTGGGTTTTTTACTGTCACTGCCATAAAACCTTACACAAAAATGATCAATTTCTGAAATATGTTAAGCCCAGAAACTAGGAATCTTTTTTAAAAGTAGTTGTTACAAAAAGAAGTGGAAACCTTAAGGAATTAATGTTCCTGATGGGTTTCTTACCTCCTACTCTGGTAATTGTGAAGCTACTTTACAAAAAGGCAGCAGTACCAATCATCAAAATCATCCCCCTTTTCCTGTAGTGACAGTATTTAGAAGAAAGGAGAAATCCTTGCTCTCTGTCTAAAGAAGGGTTCAGATCACTTGTCTTAATTAGAGGCAAATGTAGCTGTGTAGCCTGGAACAGGGTACTTAAGACACAGAGCAGGGCAAGATTTCAGATTCTTGTCTTGGTGTCTCTCCGGGATCTTCTGAACCTCAGCCTGTGGGGTGTGGGACCTTGCACAGCCTGCACTCCATCAACGGAGTGAAGAGATGGGGACCACACACTTTAAAATCTACATTGCAATGTTCAGTCCCTGCGTACATGATATGAGAAACACTTCTACATCTTGCTATACACAGGTTGCAAAATGACTTCAGGAGGCTGTGCAATAATGCTTCACAGTTCACTTAAGCACAGATGTAAACTCTTAAAAGAAGTCTCATCTCCATTTTACCAATCTGTTCAAAAAGTTCTTGCTTCTTTTCAAACACAAATCTTAAGTACTGAGAATAAAATTTCAACCCCATCACCCCAAGGAGAAGACATCTCTGTGGACAGGGTTACCATTCCCCTAGCAGCTGATAGCAGTATGACCCAGTTGTGATGCAAGATCAAGGACAACCAGGGAAACCTGGTCACAGAGTGCCAGAGAATCTATTAGGGCCTGTGATTTCTTGTGAATCCCTTTTCCTTAGACAAGATGTTCTCTACAAACAGCTCTTTGTCTAGAGTAATTATTTGGGGATTAGGAGGAGCTAATAAAACCTTCTTTTGAAAGGCAGGATGAATTTGAGATGATAACAAGGTTGTGATGTGCCTAAGGGAGCAGAGGCATCTTTCTGATTGTAATTTAATCAACCTTGATTAAAAGAAAGAAACATTTACCTGTATCCTGTCCAATAAATTTTGATAAAAGTCTATATTCCAACAGGCAACAAATCTATTCTACCCAGTACGTTTACCGTAAACACGCTAAATTCAGATTTCCTCTACTTCTGCTCCACCCCAAGAAAACCAAAGGAAGACACGATGGCATACCATATATGAAGCACATATGCTAAACCCCTTAAAGAATACTCCTAAAATCCAAAACAGGGACATGAGCAGCGCTCTTGACAGACATGGTCCCTATTTCTGCTTTTAATATGAGGTTCGAGACAATAAAAAAAGAGACTAAGCCTGTAGCTTGGGAACCAAGAGTTGGAGGGGAGAGACAAAGAGATGGCTATAGAACATGTTCTAACCTGTCACAATGAGACAAGGCTCAGCTGGATCTCTTCACTTATGACGCATGGACACATGTTCAAATAGAGATGTTTTCTACCCTCAGTCAGAAAATGTCAGCATACAGGAGAGAACAGTGAGTTAATACCACTTTTCTTGTGAAATGAAGAAATCCAAGATGGAAAATTTTCAGTTACTGACTGGGGCTTAAGGTGAAGAGATCCCAAAGATCAAGTTGGTGCTCAAAGGAATCAATTTTTTTGTCCAAAGAAGATGTGACAGCAAAAATGACAGCTTTTCAGAAAATGATTTGTGGAATTGCTTTAAACATTGGCAGCACTGTATGCAGCTGTGTGTCACCTCACAAGAGAACTATTTTGAAAGCTTTTGCAGTTGATTTTCTTAATTTGTTTAATAAAGAGAGTTACAGGCACAGTCTAATTTTTTGTGTGTGTCAAACCTCCTACACCCCAAACTCATATCAGTCATGGGAGTAACTGCTTGCTTAGATAAGGGAAATATAGCCAGCAGAGCAGTAGTGATGCATTTCTACCACATTCTCCCCTAAGCACCACTGCAGAGGTATAAAATTAGACTTGTGTCTCAAAGGACTTTCCTTCTCTGAGAGGAAGGACCACTGCAGAACTTCTCACTTCCTGCTCACCAACAGCATTTGGATAGAATCTTCTGCGGCAGTGCAGACTCTTGATGAAGTGCTCCCACAGTCATCATGTCTAAAGGAAGAGTAATTTATGTTAACTTTTTCTTGATATGCTGCAGCTGAAGGAACAACAATAAATAGTAATTATCTGTACTTTTCCAAAAATATCGAGTCTCTGAGACTCCAATTATTTGTTCTCACATATACCAGAGCTCACCATCAGTGTAAATATTTCCTTTCACCACTTCTTTCAGTCTTTGAAAGAAAAGTCTATGTAGCGAAAATCTAAGGATGGAACGGACTGAATAAGAATAGCTTATTACTTCTGCAAAGTATCTTAATTATTATAGGTCTTACTAATCCAGACAATTAAGGCTTGATTGAGCTAAAGTTATTTTTCCTACTTTAGTCTTGTAGTTACTTTTATTTACATTAAGAGCCCTAAGCTGCACATACTTAAAAAGAAACCAAAATAGTGAAACACCTTCCAAGTAAATGAGTAGAAAAATACTAGTCCGTATTCCTTAATTAGAATAGCAATTGCTTAATCCTAGCAATTGACCAAATTTTCCATATTCTTTAGATAAGCTGAAACAAGCCAATTCCTGTAAGATTTTAGACCCTGAGTTTAAATAGGTCAAAAAATAAGAGCACTGAAAATTAAAGACACTCCACACACAATACATATTAACGTATTCCAAAATCACCTTCACTAAATGCAAATGGAAGATGAGATTCTGATATGCTTACTCCAGTATTAATTTGAGTGTGACTGCTGATGAACTGAGGTGCTAATTAACTTGTAAAGCTATCAGTATCAAGCTTTAACTGATTGGCTGTATTACAGAAATCCTAGGATGCTCAGAACACAAAAAAAAAGAAAAACAAAGCTAAAAATACTTAGGTTCTCACTGCTTTGAGATACTGGTGGTTTTAAAAGCAACAGAAAGGATATACAACAGATACAAATTGCTTTGCAAAATAACGAAGTGAATTAAATTAAACTATAGCTTGATGAAAATCGCTTAGGAAAACAGCACTAATGATGCTAAGAATGGAATATAACATCTCTCTGACTACACCACACATTCAATAAGCACACTGCGCACATAAAACAATGTAGGGAGTGCAATAAACATAAACCACAGTAAAAAGGAGAATGTGCACTTTATATTAGGCAGTATACAGAAGCCTAGGCCAATTATGTACATAAAATATTGGTATATACTTCACACATACACAAGTAAAAAATGAGGGAAAAGAAGGGTAGCAGGCGACATTTTCAAGATGAAAATAACTCCAAACCAGAGCAACAGAAGCTAATTAAAGAGCATATGACATAGCAGGCTCTTCCTTCTCCCCTACCTTGTTGCAATACCCCTTCAAAATACATGAAGCGACATCAAATGAGGTAGGAGATTATACAGCTACTACTCTCTTCCCTGCTTATGAGTACCAGCACAAACTGACTGCCCAGCAGCTTTTGTTTTAACCACTTTTCCCCTGTCTGCTTTTGACTCCACAGTGCCAGTAGGATATAGATGATTCCCAAAGAGGCGCTTCCACATCTGGCACAGAATAAAGTCCAGCATCTGAAAGGTAGAGGGGCATATTGTCACCTGCTGAAAGCAGCAGGGTGACAACACTGGGAGGACTGGTGGCTCCACAAGCTGGGATCTGTATTAGAGTTTGATTAGTTCATTGAAAAACTCACAATTGGCAAGAACAGCATAGCCAAAGGAAGGAACCCACCTGTTACTAGGTCATTTATGCACCATTTTGTGTTAATTAAGGATCATCTATACCAAATTTTAAGGCTGGATGTCACACAGTTAATACTGAACAGAAGACAGTCACTAGCACAGGGAAGAAATACACAGGGGAAACCAATTAGCAGGGGAAAAAAACCCCTCAAAATTGTTAAATACAGATCCTTAAGTGTCTTTTTACATAAATAGTTAATTAAGAATAATTTACAGAAACAATTATCATTACCATATTAACACTAATTGTTCTACACAGGAAGACAGCATTGTATAAAGCAAGATTGACTGCTTGTTCCTTCAGCACATAAAAATGTCAAGGGACTTGCTTTGGTCTCCTTAATTCCCTTCCAGTCTTTTACCATCTTAAGATAGAAGGATTCTAAAACAAATTTGTAGAATGGAGGTTAATATATTAAACACAGCACCTGCCTAATCTTATTGAAATAAATCAAGTTATTCTATTAAAAATACTCATTCTTTTTTCCCCTTCCTTCATGAAAATACATCACTTGAAACCCTGCCCAGGAAAATGTGTCATCACTAATATCATATGGATAACAAGCAGTAAGATTAAATAAATATGAAGAGACGTAATTATGTCTACATATGGTTTAAGTCTTGAGATTTTAAATTAAAAGAAAAAGTCTTCAAAGAGAAAAGAAACAGTGGATATAAAAAGGGCGGGGATGAGAAGAGGGCTTTCTGCTCACAATTTTGATGTCAACATTGTTTTCTCAAACCTTATAGACAGAAAGAGAAGTGCATGTATCCAAACTCAGAATCTGGCCCTTCAGCTCAGGGCTGCCGTGCCTGATTGAGTTTAATTTAAGCCTTCTTCAAATTGCCTCCCCTGTTGCCTATCTGCCAGCAGCTTTCTCCACAGAGCATGTCTTGCCTTCAGGGCAGGGAAGAAGGGGAGCACTCGCTGCAACTCACGTTAGCACAGGATTTTCAGCTGCTGCAAATGGTTGCAGCTCTCTGAGTTCTACTCCTAAGAATTATTCACCTTCTCACCCATGAGAACCCCAAATTTACCTGCTTGCCATTACAAATCTGCTTGAGTAAATAAATGTAGATGTGGATGTCTTCTCCTGGATCTCAGAGGTATTTTACATCAGCCTTCCAATTTTTTTTTCATAGGACAAACTAGAACTTTGATATTGGAACATTCATGCCATGCATGCCACCAAATCAATCCAAATCCCCCATTAACAAAAACATTACTACCAGAACACCCCTAAATACAGTCACCTTCTATTGCTTGTTTAAAAGACAACCAAACCAGTGTCCTGTGACGGATGCACTTGATCCTCCTCAGCCAAACAAGCAGCAGTTTGATTCAGGCTCCAGAGGAGGCAAACGTCTGAGCTGTGGCTGAGCCATGAACTCCTCTAGGAAACTCAGAACCCAGGGAACACCAATGGGCATAAGGAATCTCATACATACTTCTCTTGTATGCAATTTAACTACAAGTCAACCACTTTTATCCCATGAACACGGCAGCCGCAGTGCAGGCTCTCCCTGCTGGGCAGTGTGGCTACACAGCAGTGCTCTCCCTCGTGCTGGGATTCCTCTCAAGCGTGCTCTTTGAACCAATGACACCTTTTACCAACAACAGATCACTGGTGAGCCCCATGTGAATCCTCCCGGAACAGCAACTGGATTGCACAGCAGGCAACTCTCCTCTTCAGCAGGGATTAGTTGTTTAGCTTAGATAAGTAACATTTTAAATAGAATAAAGCACTTAAGAGTTATGATATTGTGTGATTTAGTATGCTGTTTGCTTAGCTTAGCATGAGTAGCAGAAGTACTAGGGCACAAGCTATAGTCTTCCACATAAAACTTCTTTAGTCAAAGCAAGACCTCCAGAGTCGACAACAACAATAAAAAAAGGAAAATACAGAGGCTTCCAGGGTATAGATCATCAACATCTGTTATTCTAAGACAAGATAATGACCTGTCTGAAAGACAGCAAAGGAATCCAATGAGGTAAAAGAAGTACCCCAAATCCAAATACCTGGATTGAATCACTGCGTGAGGGGCAGGTAAATAGTCTGTAAAGGTATAATCACCCAGGTATTTATTTGTTAATGTCGGCCACTGTCTCCAGTGCTGACCATGCTGCTGTAACCTTTCATGAAACTATTTATTTTATGAAATCTGAAGCCTGAGCCTCTGCTTCATGAAACCTCAGATTACGACTATGGAGCAAACTGACACCTGGCAGCAGCCAGCAGGACACACAGACAGAAGGTGAGTGAAGTAGAGACACAAAATTAAACTTGGAAATCCTACTAAGTGATACAGAGAATTGGGTGTGCACATATAATCTTTTAGCTATAAACACATATAATCCTTACCCTCTGTATCTCCTAGCCATAAACTGTTGACTACATCTGGGACTAGGATGGGATCCAGCAGCACCTGGGCTGTTCTCAGAGGAGTATAGAAAGCAAAGGGGTCCACTCAGAACCTCGTGACTCAATGGAAGGTCCTCCCTTACCTTCCTGCACCCCCAGTTTCTATGCCAAACAATTCACATTGATTATATTCTGATTCTCCCTCCATGTATTTCCTCCATGTAGTAACAGTGATACCTTACCACTGAACTCTGTTAAGTCACACTTTATACGAGCTTTAGTTAAAGAAAACTTCATTCATGACACCTTAGAAATTTCAAGTAAATATGCTACAAACCTAGTCGTTCTTTCCTCAATCTGTACAACAAAAATGCCTGCTATGTCCTATCTGTCTGCTCAAAAAAAACCCCCCAAATTAGAAACAGAATAATTAGACTTGCTTTTCTTCAGTTGGCATGTAAACTAGAGGCAAGTGTGGAAGGAATACAGAGATGTTTTCAGTTGTTAACTTCTCATGGGCCAATTCCCTCATCTTCCACTGAAGTTAGACATACACAGCACTAAGACCTATGCTGGCTGCTCACAGCCTAGTCTAGCACATGCAGAATGTAACTGGAAACAGCAGCGTGACACCGTAGAAGCAGACTACAATAAAATTCTGCATATACTTAGCATAATTATCTCTCACTGTGAGGGGCTGGACTCAAAGTTTCTCCCAATCCAATGATCTCATGAAACAAAGTTTTAAGTGCTTAAAGCAAAAAATGAGTTTCATTTAGAAAGAGCAGTAGATCCTGATGTCTCTGTACAATCAAATGTTAATCACTAAAGCTACCTTTTCAAGCTTACAGAGGTCCCAGTAACTACAACAGCCCCAAATTCAGCGCTATGTGTGCTGTTCTAGCTCAGTCCACAAGATAGGATTAGCCCATTTTTTTCTAATTGTGGCCCAGAGGAACACCCTGGTGGTGACAACCTCTTCAGGCTGGCCTGTCACATGAAAATTAGTCAGTCTGGCGCTTCTGCTCAAATAGGTTGCAGGAATTAAGCTTTTACCTTGAATCTGAATCCACAGCTTAAATCTTTACCTAAGGTTTTCCCAGAAGAATAAAGCAGACAAACTGTTTGTGTTAGTGTTGTCATTTCAAAATTCCTCAGACCTAAAAAAGCAGTAGAAATATGCACTCATTTATACAAGGGCATCTGCTCACGGCAAAGCTAGATGTGTCATTATTATCCTCTACAAGCTCAACTTTTGAATAATACAGCAAAATCTGAGAATGAATGCTGAAGATGGACAACTGAATTTTACTGTTTCTCATGTCCAAATGCTTTCTTGTGCACACTAAAGGATATACTTGTCCAGCAGCCACCCAAGGGCATGAGGAAATCCCGTGTACAACAGCAGGCACTTTAATGTGTGAGTTTACCTGTTTGACACATCTTGGTTGACAAATAGGATTTTCAGGCCAGCTTATTAATAATGATCCTGTGTGGAGCTACTGAATAATGAGGATAACTACTGAAAGTCCTAACACCTCTCTGGTCTCAGTGTTAGACTCCCTCGGATTCCTGAGGCTCCTTTCAATGCTCTCCTGCAGCCTCCTGTCATTACGTGCAAAGCGAGCAGCAGCCTGGTGTGCTGAAATCAGACCTCAGCATTTGAGAGCTTCACTCCAACAATGCTGGCTAATGAAAATGATGGCAGAGGAGAAGAGAACCGTAATGAGACGTTTCAGAAAAGTCACACGTGTTTGCTTTAAGGTGTGGAAGCACTGAAGTGCACTGCCCTACTTTTTTCAAATAGATAGAAGTCTAATTACTTTTGTAATAAGAACTGCAGAAGCTCCTACCTAGGTACCAGCAACTTCTGATTTAAATCAACTTGAAACACAATAGTAGCACTTGGAATAACACAAACCTGTGCTGCCTCTGGTTGTCCTCTCCCCTTGCACAAAGGCTCAAGGGGAGGATCATGGCATAGGAATAGAAAGGACAAGGACTCACCCACCCGTACTGCAGAGCACTAGATTTACCTTCTCACCCATCGTGAAAGCATCCCACTTGCCCACAGACTTCTGTTTCTCATCGTGAACTTTTACCCTTTGGCTACAGTCTTTGTTGCCTGCACTCATCTCTGTTCCTGTAGTCACACATCAACAGTGTGAAAAGGCAGAGGGGACCTTTTCCCACACATGTACTGATTCAGAGAGTAATATTTAACATTTAAATGAGGCACAGTAGGTAAACATTTACAGCTGCCCTATCACTGATTCTATGCCTCACTGGATAACACAAGTCTTTTGTCTCTCATTTCAGTCAACAGATTTGCAGCAAAATCCACTATCAGAAAGTCTCTGGATGTGACTTGACAGGATTTTGTTCCCTGGTTTGTTGTTTTTTTTTTCTTTTACAAAAAACAGGTGTTTATAATAAGTGTCTATCATTTAAAAAGAAATTTTTCAACAGTCATATCTTGCAGCAGTGAGTTCCATGGGACACATATCAATTTCATTTTTTAACTTAAACTCACTGTTCCTCAGGTTCTAATTCTTGTTTGACCTAACAACGTGAAACATCTGATTTATCTTTGCCAAGTCTCAGCTCTAACCATTCTATTTTGACTTCTATTGCATCTTTCCCTGTCTACCATCTTTCTGACTGTGCTTTCCTGTCACATAATGGCATTATAGAACTTCTGCTTTTTTTTTTCCTATTTATTCCACTCTCCAGAAATACTATGACATTGTTAGCATTAAGGGGCAAGCAATATTTTTTTCTCTGTATGCAGGGAAAAGATAAGAAGAAGTCAGCTAACTTTACAGGGCAGGGATTAAGGAAAATTTTCTGTCTCCCTCTTGGACCACAGGAACACCTACCTAATGAGTATTCATTAAAGTTTTTATACGGGCAGCTTAGAAAAACATCTGCCTGGTATGATCCAGATGTTACCTCTGTGATTTCTCAAGCACTTTCAAGACCCATAAGTCTGTAAAATTAATTTTCTACCATCATTTATTTTTTTTTTAAGCTAACATTTTTAAAGGATAAATGGAAGCATTTGTAATTGACCCACCACCCCCAGCTGCCAGGAAGTCTTATGTAAAAATTCCTGCAAGAACCTATTAAGTTGAGATGTTTTCATTTGAAGACTGCAAACTTAGTATCATCCATGACGTGAGTAAAAAAAGGTTACAGCTTTCACCTTCAGTGTTTCTCCTGCAACCATTCTTTGGAGTCATTAATTCTAATGATATTCTTCCTGTTCCTTGGCATCAGTTCCCTGGGTGTGTTTCAGATAAAAACCATATCTAAGCTGAGTATTATCTCACTGAACTACATATGATTCAGCTGAGCCAAAAGTAGTATAACACTCTATCTTATATTAATAGCAATTATTCACCATGATTTTCCCTGGCACAATGCTGACTCAAACGTAAATATATTTTTATATGTAAAAGTAAATACTTATATAAATACTTTTATATATTTTGTCCTGTGTATAGCAAAGTCCCCTAGAGTACCTTTAAGTAATGTCATTGTGGTTTGTCTTCTAACCCAAGACCTTCATTATACTCCTGTGGAGGAGAAATGTATGGCTATAGCTGTTCATCATTGAGCACCATCAATGCCATATTTCCTCTATTAAGTTGGCCGTTTACAAGGCAAAGGAATTTACTGGGTTTTTTTCTGACTGAGTGATCCCTTGTCCATTCTCATGTTTTGTAAGCTTGTCTCCGATAGAGACATGATGCCCAAACTTTTTTCTCTTGTTAAATGGGTTCGAACTACTAATTCCAATCGAATTCAATGGAATATGAAAGATATCAAGTTCCCATAGATTCTATGAAGACCAGAAGGCAGCAAGAGGCGAAAGATTCAAACGAAAGTCTCCACTGAGAGAAATGTCACAACGCCAGTTCAGTCCCATCATCAGATGTTTAATCATCCACATAAGACAAAGTAAGACTCAGCTGACACAGAACTATTCATATCCTCTTTTGTGGCCAGTCCTGGCCAGTCCATAACCTGGGCAATAGGCAACCAAAACAACTGATTTACAAGATCTGCTTTGGGAACAAATATTTCATGAATGATTTTTACACACATTGGAAAGCAAAAGTAAAACCCAAAAATCCTCTACAGAGTCATATTCCCATTCTCACAACTTAGATGAAAGCAAAAGCACTAGGAAAAAAGGTCAAATCAAATTTAAGTTATAAATAACATTCAATAATGACTTCATATCCACTTTCTTTTCTAAGTACTGCAGATATATACTTATATTTATTAACTGCAGTCACACTTACAAGAAAGTTACAACTCAACTTTGTGTTTTGGGTGGTTTTGTTTTTAATAAAGGTATTTTTATTTTATGTGCTACTCTCTTCTTTTTATTATTCTTATTTAAACTTCCTGTTGCAGAACCACAGAGTTGAGAGCTGGTGCTTCAATCACTCCCCATCTCCCAGAGGCTGCCAGCAGCATCACCACTGTCCCCTAGGCTGAGCCTTTTCCCTCTACATCACTACTTGCTGTTTGGTGACACTAGCACCTTTTTCTCAATCAAGAGGAAAGATGAACAGCCAACCAAGTAGTCAGGTTCAATTTCACTCCATAGATTAACTAACTAAGAGAGTCGCAGCGGAGTATAATTTACATCCCCCGTCAAAAGTCTGAATGTAGCTGACGGCCAACTTTACACAGCTTTGTCTGATATTAATCCATTCCTGCGCTTTGAGTTTCAGCAGCAACCAACTCAGCCACACTGAAATGTTTTAATGTCTGAACTACAATAAAAATTGCTCACTTGCTACAGAAAAACCTTTTCATCACTTTTTAAAAAAGACAAACAAGATAAAACATAGCATGGAGAAACAAATAGAAAATACAGATTAACCATTCAGCTCTTACCAACAAAGGCACATTGAAATCCAGGTGAATGTTACCCAGTAAACAAAAGGGTACATATGTCTTAATTTTGATTAGTTTCGTATCATTTCTGAGAAACAGATGTTTGTCTTTTTTAATCACCTACAAGTTATTTCAGCTCCAACCAAAGCATTCACAAATTTGCACGTAATATCGCTAGCACATCATTTAAACTAGGCTGAGCATTTCCATCATTGCCTAAAAATGGTTTTGCAATAAACAGTATCAATTACAACTAATACTCCGACACAATGTTGATAAAGAAGGCACACTAATGGGATGTGGAACTCAGCACCTCAATGCACTTCATTCAGTGATAGAACCCAACGTGACACTGCTCAGAGCAGCAGCATCTTGCTGAAGCTGTCACCTAAAGGACTTTTAGTCAGCTTTGAATTTTTCACAGAAGTGACTGCGAGGTAAAATTCAGCTTTGAACTCACATTGAGACTGGAAATTCAATTAAAACCTTATTTCTTTCAGACCCATTGGTGGCGAGCCTTTCCACAGAAACAGATACAACTTCCCTAGCCTTGAACCGCTTCCAGCCAGCAACACACAAAAACCTGAGAGTGATGCCTCCACAGAGGATAAAATGCTTTACAAGCAGGTAGTTTTGCTGGTATCATTTAATACAGAAAAACAGCACTTTCTTTTGTAAAATCAATGTAGTACACCTGTCTTCCACTGATACATAGGATAAAACGCAGAACTTGGTAACATATCATCAGAGAAACCACCCGAAGACATTCACATCTGGGAAGACTCACATTCAGAGAGCAGAATATTTTTTCCTTTAACTCTGATGTTATTTAACAGCAAAAAAGCACAAAAGCCTAAGTCTGGGTACTGAGTCCATAATTTTACATCTCTGGATTTCTAAGATTTATATCTGTCATAAATATGAGGAACATGAATCTTTGAAATCAAATATTAAAATGAAGGATGATACTGTAATGTGCTGCAGCATACGGTAAATTGCTGTCATTTCTTGAGAGGTGGCAGCATTTCAGTGGTGGCTGATTGCTTTATTATTTTTGCATTCATTGCCTATCACTGATGTATGCAGGTTCATTTTCATTTTTAAAAAGCAGCTCTAATATAAAATTTTAAAAAGCACTGCTTACAATAGGCAGAGTCCCCCATGATTTCTAGGCAGTATTCTGCGAATCTTGTCTTTATTTAGTTTTAAACTTTGGACAATACTTTGAGATGTAGGACAGAAAAAGACAAAGCTCCACCTCCACAGACAGTATTTATGGGCGTGTACAGCATCTCTACCAGTTTTGTATTCAGACACGCCATAAATATCTCTATCAACGGAAAACTCAAATGTACCTCAGCATTACTAGCTTCTTGTAGAGCAGGTTCTCAAAAATACTTCTTGAATGTATCAGGTTAGACTCAACATTTAGCAGTCTTACTCATCTGCACTTTCCATTCTACAGAAAATGAAGAAAAAAAGACTGTATTTTAATTTTCAGTTAAAAAAATTGATGGCAAAATAACTGCCTTTATTCTGCATGTGAACTTACATGACGGTGTAAGTAATACAGACTTACAGTCCCTCAGTCCTAATCGGACCTTTCAGTTAGTAGCACTGCCTCTCCTATGTTGAACCCAAATACTGCAATCGTGAATGCACCGGAACTCCATAATCACACAAATACATAACGACTGACAAAGCACAGCATTATTATGTGCCTTCAAATCTTCCTTTGGTTTCCTAGACAATGTGCAAACATTAGAGAAGTCTATACAAAGCCACCCTAAATTGCTGTAAATCATAGCTGTTGTTCAGCCTTCCCAAAATTATCCTCAGTGTGAGTTAAATAAAGAGAAACCATCGTCAGAACCTTTTTATGAGGTTATTTTCAATTCCACAGTAGCAAAAGAGCACTTATTTTTTAAAAAAGGTTAATTCTGGAAACCTCCATGGAAAGTGTATTATGGAAGAATATGCATATAATAAGTTTTTCAAGCAAGTCTAGACTACTATTAGCAAGGAGGTATGCATTAGTAGGATTGTGAGGAAGCTCACGGGATATATGAGTATAATAAGCAAAGAAAGAACAGATGAGATTGAGGGCAAGTCAGGCTTGCAGAAGGCCTCTAGGATGCAGTCAGAGAAACAATCCTTGCATTTGGCCAGCAATACCTCCCAGGATACTGCTGTAAACCAGTTTTAGTGAGGGAATTCCAGCAATACAAGAGCACAAAAAAAAACCAGGACAGGGCAAATAAAAACTCCTGACACTTCAGGAAAAAAAACCCTATTTCCATACTTGAAACAAATACACTGACATGATTGGTGATTGACCAGTGTTTCAGTTCTGAACTCAATAAACATATGATATTTTGTTCCATAATTACAAAATGCTTCTTCTAGTAATTCAAAAAAGCTAAGCTTTGGCTCTTTTCCGTGAAGTATGCCAAGCATTATGTCTCATCCTTCAATCTGCATATGCATTATCATTTTCTATTCTCCACCACTGTTACTGCTCTTTACCTGCAACCTCTGCAAAAGCATTGCAGAAACATCGTGCTTAGACAGAAATGGAAAGACTGTAATGATGCCAAAGAGTAGTAATTAAAGTGAAGCAAATCAAATTGGGAAGACACTGAAAGGCAGTTTACTTGAAATACTGTATTTCAGCCCACCTAAGGAAAAAAGAATCTAAACAGTTTTTCATTCAGAGTTATGTTTAATTAATTATAAAGGTAAACCCATAAAGATTAACAGCTGTACTAGAGAAACCTTCCACCTGTGTATTTGCAAATACTGCAATTCCCACACTCCCAAAGTCACTTCTGGGCTGCCAGTTTTGGTGAAGAGGTGAGGAAGAATGGAGCTGTTTCAGAAATACCCCACTAAATCCAACTTGAAAAGAACAAATTTCACTAAGGTTCAGACTATAAGAAGAGTTCCAAGAAAACCAAAGTATTAAATATGACAAATCCTGAACACTCATATGTATTTACTTATTCTTGGAACTTCCTGAACCTCTAGTAAAGATGCTGCCTCAACCAACAAGCAACCATGATACAAAGTGCTTGTCCTGACAAAGACTGAAAGCTCTTCAGTAGGCTTCTCATTCCATCAAGAATAAATATGTAACTGGCCTTACAACTCATTCTGTATACACAAACTTCTGCCTATAAACAGCCAAACTGGACTACAATGGTATCTCTGTGCACAGGTGATGTTGAGTATAAAGTGACAAATTTAAGTAGGTGTTTTCAAAGCCATCACTCAGTTCAGGAAAAATGTACTGCTAGAAGTGCTTGATATGCTCCAATAACATTTGTAAATAGTTTAAGGAAACACCTGAAATTACAGACCAGCTAGTATATCTAATTTCAATTCAGCATGACAGTTTCCTTGAAGGGAAGACAAGTCATAAATATGAAACTGTCAGAACTTAAAACTCAAGGATGAGATAGCCTAAATCTGCCACACAGCTGAATAAAAGTGGAAGAAAAAAAGACAACAAAAAAGAAACCTCAGAAAACAAGACTGAAGTGATTTCTGTGCACCTTACTTTTACAGAAGTTGTTCAAACCCAGATTTCCTTTTCATCTGCCTTGGGTAGAATTCTCAATATACTACAAAAAGTCCAAAATGCGTTTTAAGATACACTGACATCTTCAGTGCTGTGCTTGTGCAACACCTGCCCCTGAAGCCATCATTTTCTCTCACTTGAGCCACTGACACTCTTCTCCTACTTTTCTCTCTTTTGTTAACTTATAAAGGGAAGCTGGAAAGAGATCAGGTTCCACTACCCTGATGCAGACTGGACCCACTAGGAATATCTTGACAACATGCTCGCAAACGAATGGGGAAAATGGTTAAGAAATACAGTGATATTTTTATATTTTAATAATATCATGCTGCGTATTTTATCTGTGGGAGATGAAAATATTTACAGCCTTTTACAGGTTTTACAATAAGATGTCTATCTTTATCAGAGCGAGGGGGAAAATGGGTCTAAAAAAGAGAAATAAAGGTTTATTTTAGTGAATATGGTCATGCTACGTGACAGTGGCAAATCTGTATCAACACACAGCAAGCAGTATTTACAAAGCACCGAATGCAGTAGTGGTTTGATTTCTGAAGCAGCTTTTCCATTCTCCTCTCTAGTAATTTCATTCTTTTTCTTTGCAAATGAAATTTTTAGAAAAATTCTAATTTAGTTGCAATCCTTAACCTCTTTGCCTGTTTCACTAACAAAGAAAGTAAAGCATCCGTGCACTTAGCAGCTGCTTGGTGATAAAACACTTACCTGCTCCTCTTCCAACTTGCTCTGCTGTAGGGTCTGCCACATCTCTCATTGCAAGATTTCTCACTGCACTAAATTGCCACATATATAACCCTTAATATGTTGGCCATTTTGAAGACTAGACAGATCTTGCATTGAAAGCTGTATTTATTCACATTTGAAGGATAACTAGAAAAAATCATTGATATTTATTTATTTTCCTCAAAGTTTCTTGCACAATTCTTCAAGCAGCAAACCTGAAATCTTATATGTTTATTCTTACAGCTGAGGAACAAAATCCCTTCACAATGACAAGAAATTTGAATCTCTCCTTCCTAGAGAATCAGTTTAGTTTCAGGTATCTTTGACAGAAAATCACAGTCTCTTAACAGAGCGCTCCATTAAAAGCCTGGATGTGGCTGATGCACTGCCCAGCAGTCAGCAAAAAGCAGAATTCAAGGTTTTTAGTCAATCTGAGGCTTTGTCTACACTGCAACATTCTGTGGGTTTGTTGGGAAGAAAAAAAAAGCATGATCTTAATGATAGCATGATTTTTTTTCAGATTTTCTTTTACCTAAATATCGTGGCAGGAACCTGTGCCATCAATTCCCTCCCATTACTGCCATGTCCCCTGCCCTAAGAAACTCCACAAGACCACTCACACACTAATGAACAGAGGCTGCTCCCAACTATTTTACGTTAGTTCATTCCCGATTGTCATGAAAATGGGTTGCCTCTGAATTTCCTAGTAATGTTTAAATGCTCGGTTTGAACTGTAACCCCATAAATAACTTCAGAGGAAGCAACATCCACAAGCATACCTAAGGGCATTGCTACCCTCTTAGGCAACACCCACATTGGCACTGGTCACCTCCCAGATCTTCCACCTGAGTATATGCAGCTCGGGTCAAAAAAGCACTACAGAAAATTGCCTGCCCACAGTTTACACTGCAATAATTTTTTACTTTTTAACAGAAACTTTCCAAAGTGAACATGGGAGACTGAAGAATTTGACCACATAATGAAGAAAACAACAATGCACGTACAGTGATTTCAACAAAAATATTTTAATTCTCAAAACACAAAATTAAAGGTTCATGAGGAAACTAATAAACCCATGAGGAACCTAGTATTTCTTGCTGTACCATGGTCCATTTTATAATGGCCACACCTCAGTTTCCAGTAATATTTAGATTTCAATAAAACATTTAAAAAATTAGTATTACTGTTTATTTGCCATAATTATCCACTTTTCTACTTCACCAGAAAAACCTTGTGAATCTCAGTTTAGTGGTCACTTATATTTGGAAAGAAAACCATAACAGATAAAACCAACAATAACAAACAAACCAGGCACATCAGCACTACCATGAAACAACCTTGACTCCTGTTTCTCCAGGATGTTAACATTTTAGCTAGTCCTAATTAAGATGGAACAGCAAATCTTGAAAAACAAACACCATTTTATCTTACAGCCTTAAAAACATACAAAAATACAACAGTACCATTCAAAATGTATGTTTCAGAAAAACACATTTCCATAATGAAGAAGTCCGGTTTCAACTAACAGGAGATATAACTTAAAATACTGTCTTGGTTTGGTAACTTCTGGGAACACTGTCTGCACTGATTTCCACAAATCTATTTTGGAACAACTGAGAGATCAGCCCACCACATTAAATGTGCAAAGCTTTGGGTTTCTTCCAAAGTAGAGCCCACGGCAAATTTGCCTCAAGCGGGATAGCTCTACCAAACTAAAAAATTAATTCTCTCTTCTTAATTCCCCAGAAAAGTGTAAACGTTTTGTGGCAGGCTCCTTACTTACACAAAATCTCACCAAAGATACTTCAGCCTGGAACTTAACGAACGCTACAGCACTTCAGATAGTATTCAGACAGAACATATTTAGTAAACTCTCTTCTAATGAATCCATGACCTCAAAAGCCAAATTAAAACTGTTATTTTACAGCATTGTGTTTATTCACAGAGTAAGATCTCACTATCAGCAGAGAGTTTTCACTTTCAAGCCCAAACTTACCCAAGAGAGGTGAAGAGTAAAGATTCCTGCTCTTCTCAGGCAGGTTTTTACTTATTTAAAATGCATCTATTTCACAATCTTACTATACATCTCCAATTTGCAGGTTAGATTTTCCACTTTACTGGAAAAATATGTGGAAGCTGTCAAGAATACTTCAATGTGTCAGCTTACCCCTTCCCCCTATGCTGCTATATCAGCAAAGAACTCTCACTGCCAGAGGAAGCTCCAGTTGGTTCAAGCCACTGAGAAAAGTTCAAGCCACTCTTCTGCTGGTGTTACAACAGTCACCTCATGGTGATTCAGACTGGGTGCTGCTGTTCGCAGAGAAACATAAACAACAAAAGTCTGATTGCTTCACTTTCCTATACACCTGAAGTTATCACCTACATGGTTTTTCATTAACTTTCTTAGCTCCAGGAGAACCTCTAAGGTCACGCCAGTAATCTCCAGCCTAATTACTGAGTCAGGACTAGACATTCTGGAATACAGCTGTGACAAACACTGACCCAGATGTACTAGAAGATAAAGACTTAACTCCATTTTTAAGATAAAACCTTTTGCTGGTATTGCTAGAACTTCAGTAGCAGTTCCTGGAAAAAGCTTCTTTAAGACAAAATCCTTAATCATACGAGTCCATATTTGGGTACATAGTTCTATAAAAACTCTAAGCACAGAGGAACCATAAGCACAAGGCTGGTTTGACTTTTTCTGCATCTGGGATGCAGCACTTCTGTATCTAGAAAGGTAACATTCACTGGAGTCAGTGGTAACACTAGCCAGTGAAAGGAGAAACCTGGACAGCAAGAAACCAAGGCACACAGAGAAGATAACTTCAAGTTATTCAATACTGTCACAATAACGAAATTCTCTTTCTTACACTAAAATCAAAATGAAATATTTTTAAGTATTTCGAACCCTGTTAAATCCTATTCTTCCTTTTTAAAACAAATCTTAATTGAAACTAACTATAATAAGAAGGTTTCATTTATCAAGAAATGACATTTTGTAATTAAAATACAGTTCAGAACAAAATGTTTAGCTGCAAAGGCGTGAATTTTCCCTTCTTCACTGTTGTTGCCAAATTGCTATTATTATAAGTGGAGTTAAAACTAGAAAACTGGCTGTTGCTTCTTTTCACTGAAAAATTAAGTGAAAAGAAAACAGAGATTGTTTGGCTAGAAATGGTTTCCACCTTCTTCTCTTTTTAAGGAGACAAGACATGCCAGAGATGCAGTGCCATGACCACATACTGAGTTCTGTGGGGGTGTTTCAGGCATGATGACTCATGAAAATAAAAAAAAATAGATTAACGGGAATACTCAAGAACGGTAGAGACTACACACCTTTCCTGGGTCAACAACTGTGCCCTGCAGGTAAGCTGCAAGTTGGCCTTGCCTTTCATCAGGGCTGCCTCCAGCCAAGACCTTCCCTGGGTGAGACAACTGCCTGGTCTGACTACCACTATGCAGCACAAGTCCTAGGAGCAGCCAGTCCGCAGATAACAGGTCAACCCAACTAGCAGCATCTACCACATGGAAAGACTAAGCAGGAAAGGAGCTGCAGGCCTGCACTGCAATCATGCAAGGTCAGAGAGGCAGTATGAGATTGGTTCTAGCCATATGTGTTCTATCGTTGACACTTTTGAGTGGTAATACAGAAGAAAATTCACAGGAGAGCAGGAGTACAGGTGGAGTAATTAGGTGTCTACAATAAACTACGATTCTGGATTAGTATCAGGAGATGTCTTAAACACAGGTTTTGGGTGGTCCTCAGTCGTTATATTTAATGCCTGCGTTTCTTCAGGTCCCTGGTACTGCCAATTGTCTATTCTTCCAGACAGTGGCTGATGAGTTGTAGTTGCTACTCCAACAAAGAAGTTCCCTGTGTTCCCATCAGCACTGCCCCTCAGCCCCTTCACTGTAGGTTCTTTCCCTGCCACATTCCAGTTCCCTGGCGTAGTAGCAATTATCTCCAAACAAATGTGCACTGACAGCTTTGCTGATATGGAAAACAAAGAGTAAAGAGAACACAAAAGTTGATCTTCAAATGATAAATAGGACATGAAACTCTTCTAAAGATCACCATTTTGCCCAATACATTCTGAAAAAGCTGAATTTCCAAATAATTTCCTGTATGTAGCCCAATCTTATTCCTCTATTCCTTCCCTCTTCTTAATCTTCTGTCCTTGAAGGCTTTTTTGGGGATCACCTCAGATTTTATTGAACAAGTTGCTGAACACGATTTCTTCTGAACACAGGTCTTATGTTAACAAGGCTGCTCAGATACAGCAGTACTCCCAAAATCATGTTAGAGAATCTCGAAAGCTGAATTTCAATTGCACGTGGTAATAAATAGAAAAAGGCACCAGGTTACGTATAGGTGGCTACAAACCTGCTATACTTAAATTTCTGTAACTGGGTCTCTAACTAAAGAACCAGGTAATTTGAGATGCATGGACTCTTTTGGTATGGCAACCATGAAAACTGTACATGGTGCACATAAGCATTGCCTTTAATACTCACTTCTGCTTAAAGAGCTGAAAGGGCTCTACTTGTAATGACTGTAAGCTGTTGTAAGCTGGAATCCAAAGTTGACTGGCAAATTACTTTGAGATATACCGAGTACTTAATTCCTTTTCCTAAAACAACTTTAAAGGCGATAGGAAAAATCTCTAAATCTGTGCACAGCAGCAATAAATACAAACCTCATGCAGGCACAGAAAATGCATAAGAAGTTCTTATTCTTCTAAGTGGATCGTAAGATGGAACAATCATTTCCACTGTAGCCTTCTACTTCAAGACACAAATAAAAGGAACATGACTTGGTTTCAAAATCTGTCAGTGAACTACGAGTGATGAAAACACTTACTTCTCTCACAAAGTGAGCTTGTTCCTAAGGCTTTGAAGTAGGTTAATACCGTGATTACAGCATTTGCAGAGTTTCGCAATGGCATGCTGCTCCAATCTCCTTTCATACTTACCAACTACATGAATAAAAATGCTTTTGGTACAAAGGTTAAGCACATTAAAGAAGAGTCATAGGAAGCTTTAGCCACACCTCTACCTTATATACGAAATAAAAATCTGCAGGATACAATGGCTTGATATACCCAGAGCTGTACCTGCTTTTTTCACAATCCTGCCATCTTTAACACTGCTTATGTGTTACAAAGTTTATAAAAAGGGGAGCATAAAGAGTGATCTCCAACCATACAACGATTCCAGTGCTTCAGCTTAATATGACTTTTGGGATTCATTGCCAGCCATCACAACAGGCTGTGATCTGGCTCCCTCTCTAAATTGGTGTGTGAAACACCATCATTTGGACAAACACAGTCCCTATCATGGACAAGAAGTGATTCTGCTGTGCATACACTGGGACAAGGCTGTTCTAGCTGGACTCCAAAGTCTCTTACCTAATTATTGAATTCCAGGGTCAAAGTTGAAATTTTCTTGAAAAAAAAGCAGTTTTCCCAACAACTGTGAATAAGAAATAACTTACTACTACTAGGTATTAGGCTTAAGGTGAGTAAATTAGCAAGTTAAAATCTCTAAGTAAATTAAGTTTATAGAAGCATACTGACTATGAAATCTCAGACCTCAAAGCCCATCGTACAAAACAGATCAAATGAAATCCTGCTCTAAATGCTGGCAAAAGGAACTTTAAAAGGTAATATACTCTAATATTTTGCCTAGGTCATACCAATATTAACATATTCCTGTTTTCTAGACATGAAATTCTGACTAAACACTCATGCTCCAGGGATGCTTAGCTTACTTTGAGCAGTACTGGCAACAGGGAATCTGTGGTGTCATACGCCTACTACTGACAATTAAAATAATTCACTTCTGTGTGTGAAAATATTAAAGTATATTAATTTTTAGGAGAAAATATGCATTTAAGTCTTACAAATCTGATTTTCCCCTCAAAGACCACCATTTCTAAGTATTTCAGCTTGTCAGTTCTGAATAGGTTGGTTAAAATATGGTACTTAAAGGGTTTTGAGCTTAATGCAGACCAATAACTTTGAATATTTTAACACAGGACGAAAGGAGCTTAACTACATATTTCATCAAATCTAAAGAGACATAATTTGAAAGGTACTTATAGCTACTGCCTCTTTATTTTCACATCTCAGGCTTTTAGAACCTTTGGTCTAAACCTAGAGGGGAAAACTTTCCCTTTGAACTAGGTTACTTCAAATGGAAATTTCATTACTAACCTTAGAGAATTCACTCTTCTCCAAACTTCATCTGCTTTGGGAAAAAAAAAATCAACTTGTATTTGGATATAATCAGTGTGGTAACAGAAGTGACAAAATTCAACCTGCAGGGGTTATAGGGCATTAGCAAAAGACGATGTTGGAATGGCTTAGGCTTATCTGCTGGAGATACACTGTAGAGAACGTGGCATGAAGAAAGAACACAAAATATAATATTGACCCTCCCGAGTTCATCTGATGGTCAGCAAATTCACATCAGTTTCAAGCTACAATTCTCAATATATCTTCACATTTTTTAAGAAAACACACTAGGAGATGTGCCTTTGCTATCTTCCTCCCCCCCTTGCAATCTCTAACTATTGTATTACCCTGCAATTCAGCAGTAGAAAACAATGCCTAATATGTCATACACATTTAGTATTTTATATAAAAGATAGGAGTTTTCTTTGACAATTCTACACAAAAGCGTAGCTTTGTCTTTCCATTCGGTGTTCGCCAACAGCTCTAAATTAGAGAGTTTCTCAGGAAGAAGAAACTCCACTGCTGTCATTCTATGGGTTCTTTACATCTTTTGAACTTCAGACACACAAAAACTCATTAACAAGTTTATTCCACACCACATTAGACCTTAAATGGTTAAACTGCTGGAGATGAAATACTGTGGTTTGCCTTGCATTACCAACAGCCCTCAGACCCCACAATCTGAAAGAGTCGGCGGGCGGCATTACAGAAGAAAAGAAGAACTGCCACTGCTGAATTTCAAGCTAATACAGAAGTGTTGCCAGAAGTCTGATATTTTGCTGCAAAAGATAAAACTGCATTTGCTGTTACACAAATGAGCTTTCTCATTATGGAATACTCACATTCAAAAATAGATTAAATGTTGATATGACTTCCCTGGAGGCTGAACTTTGAATAAAAGGTGAAAAACAGCTCCTCAAGCTGATTTTGCAAAATTACAAGACTTCAAATTTCCTCTTAAAAATGGGACTCTAGCAACAAAGACTCATCAGGTCATGTTAATGTCATCTTAATACGTGACCACCAGGCAACAGAAAATACGTTTTTGCAGTATGTTTATAAAAGTTCTTATTGTATCTTTAAATTTGCATCAATTGCTTCATTATGAAAAGGTTCCAAATCTTCCCTCAAAACATTTTTTTTTAGTTTTGTTTTAAGGAATGAGGAATTTAGTACAAACACATGACATATTTCATATAAACACACAATAATTTCACTTATTAAAATTCCTCTATCCAACTACTCTATGGACATTTAGCCCCAGATTGGTTCCACCAAAAGATTAAAAGAAAAGCAAGCCTCGTTTGTGATCTTCATAATCTTTTCTGCACATTGGCAGTTTATGCATTGCATAGAATATGAGGAATTACTGAAATTAAGAATTACTATGGAGCGTTTTCTAGGTTTTCAAATATATTTCAAACATATTTGCTTTATCTATTTGCTGAAATGACCATGTCCCGGAGATAATTTAAAATGAATGAATAATGACATCAATTTAACACCCTAAATATTTTTAAACACAATGAAGGTTCCCTTCTTTCACAAGATCTGACCCCAGTGTCCTTGTGACTCTTACATATCTCTATATTTAAAAAACCCCAAACAAACAAACAAAAAACAAATCCATGATCCTACAAATTAGCATCAAAGTGGTTTTCAGGTTGTTACAACTCTGTTCAAGCTATATTTAAACACTCAAGTTTTGTTTGTTTCACTGAAGTAGTCTAGCAGCTTGTGGGACTGCCTACACTTGCCTGGTAGGGAATGACTTGGCCTAAAGGAAAGGAGATAAAACTGCATTATCCTGGACCTCCTTGACATATTCATACACAGACAAGCTGCAAAGTAGGGACCTCTCCATCATTTTAGATAAAATTACATGACCTCTGACAAACCTCTTATATATTCAAGATTCTTCATCCCTATGTGTTCTAACCCTGCGGCCATGTTAAACATCTGTATCTTAACCACCTTCTCAACTGCTGCAATCTCTCTCTCTTATCAGTTGTTCCTGGTTATTTGTTCAGAAAGCGCAACTAAGATAATCTCTCCTCAATACTGCTCTGTCTGCTCCCCTCTGAAGCCTTGTACTGATTTCCAGTTATTCAGACTATTCAGTTCAAACATATTCTCTTCTTCCAGCTAAGGCTGGCTCAAAAATAAGATCCACATTCAAAATATTCAGATTTTTCCTGTTCTGATATTCTTCAAAAGAAAAACGGAGCTGCAGAAGCAAACAAAGAAGGATGAAAGGAAGAAGAAAATGGTGAGACACATATATGCCAAATTGGTACCCGAGCTATGGGACTTTGTCACCAAAATCATGCCCCAAAATCAACATATGGGTCAAGCTCTTCTCCTCCCCCTGTGAATGGGAAGGATCCCCAACTCTTCTGACACAAAGCTTCTCTTTCTGAAACATTATGTTGCATCTGAGGAAGTTTCCCTAACGAAGCCTTAGATGAAACCAGTTCAACTGTGACTATTTTCTTCTTCCAGAAATATTTCCCTGTTCCTTTCATGTCCTGATGTGACCTTTTGCAAAAGCTATCTATCAGATTGCTTTCTTAAAATAATTCAAAATCACTCCTTTCTAAAAAACCAAACAAACAATAAAAATAAACCCATGACTACCTGTTGCTAAGGTTTTGGGGTTTTTTGGGGGGGAAAAAGAATATGTATGACAAGAATGTTGCTAAAATGTGAAGAACTTAGATCTTTTGATGTTCCCATCAACATTCGTGTATTCACATTCCAGCTGGAGTATTGTGCAAACAAAGCAGGTAGTTTCATCTTGACTGTCAAGCATAGAAAGCAGCACCAAATGGAGCACATTCCCTGACCACTGTCCTTCCATTCACTGAACAGGGCAAAGGTCTCAAGGAAACAGCAATATGAGCTCAGCTCATTAAAATTGTATGAAAATGTATATCCTGAAGGGATGTTAAATTAAGCTTACACAGGCAACTTTGAGACTGTGCTTCCTTAGAATTTTAGTGCTTAACCTTATAGCCCCAGCATTTCTTTAATGCAATTAAATATAGAGATATAACATGTTGCTTTAGCTATGGTCTAGCAAAGAGAAAGAAAATAGGTGAGACATATAAAGAACTCTGTAGGTGGCTTTCATTTTGATCTCTAGTGTCTCTCTAGTATTGCCATCTTTTTGACATGCTCACAACAGTAAAGGCTGTGTTCTTCCACATCTAGTTTTACTGAGAAGGGCTGATAACACATTATTTTTAAGGAGACACTACAGAGTCTGTAAATTTTTAAAAAAAGCTGCAATCCATAAACATCCCTACACTAGCAAATGTTAAACATACATAGGTTACCATATCAATATTAAGCCTAAGCCATGGCCAAGTAAAGAAAACACCAAATTCCCCTAATGAATACATTCCCTTTATATGACTTTGTATATTTGAGTTCGATGTATAACTCATACAGGCAACACAAGGTATAAAAATAGATTAATTCAGTCAAGTACTACTGGTATTTTTGCCTTCCACCTAGTTATCAGCATGCTAGTCTACATTATTGTGACATGCAAATATTACCTTCTTATTACTTTGAAGGCAATTTTATTTTAAAAATGAAATTAATAGCTAGCCTCAAAAGACTTATTATGCTTAATTTCATTTCACTCCCTGAATCATCCTTTTCACTATACAATTTCTCCTCTAGTTAAACTAAAAAGAATCAGAGGTGTAATTATAGATTACAGATTAGCTGTTCAACATTTGCTAGTAGTTAAAATGAGGGTAGACATTAAGAGCACATTGACTCCAGAGAAAGCTGCTCCTCTCTACATTTGTAGAAGAGACTGCTGCAAAACATTAATATTTGTGAAGTCAAGGCTAGAGCTTTCTGTGCTTTTGGACACCTTTGCAGGGCTCTCCCAAAGCAGGACATCCTAACCCTACTGAAACCACTACCAGAAGGATCTCCCACCTTCCTCAGTTGCATTCACTAAGGTAAATTATAAGTAAGGTAGGAGACACAATTCCCAAGAATTCCTCACAAGAAATCATTCCCTTCAGAGCCAGGACACATCGGGGAAGGGCAGAAGCTTGCCAAAGCCACGAAGCAGCCTTCCAAAAATCTAATCCACAATCTGGGAGTATGTGAATGACTTAAGTGTCCTTCCGCCTTGAGCTCAACCCTTGTATTCCTGGATCAGGACTTCATTGTAGGTGTGCTCTCCATTCGAAACCTTTTTACGAGCGCTAGTGAACTGAAAATCAGATGGGCTGACAAGCAGGAAGAAAGAAGCTGAAATCCAGAGGGGCCCATAGGTTCAAGTGCCAAAAACTGGAGGAGATTGATGTTAGGAGGGCTAGCTACTGGGCAAACTGATGCCTAACACCACCTGTGGAGAAAACTGTAGGGAGTGAGAGAGAACGAGAATGTGTGCGCATGTGTCCACTAGCAAACTTCATACTGATCAACCAGAGGGGAGGAACAAGACTGAGCCATTTGCGTCGTTCACGTTTATGTATGTGCTGTTTCTGATTACGTGGATGCTGGTAAAGTCCTGCTCTGTGTGAGGCGAGATGTATGGTTGTTTACAGTGTGTATGGATGTGTACAGATAGCTATCGAGGATATGTGCTCAGCCTTGCTGCAACCTGCATCTGGATACACCAAACTGCAACAGCATGGTATCATACTGGGAGAGGATGAATCCCCAGTGCCCTGTAGCCGACGAGACTCAAATACCTCTAATGGAAGATTCTGGAAACATAATCATGTTAACATTTTTGGTTTCAAACATACTGACTTTTGTGCCGATGGAGCAATAGCTTGTTTTCTTCCCTATTTGCACCTCCACTTCTCCACAAACCTGGCCTAGCTGGAGAAAGGAAGGGCTTTTTTTACAATTTGGCAGCCAAATGAGAATTTGCCTTACTTGTATTTTTATTGCTGGTTTGCAGCAATGAGTAATGCTTTCTCCAAGAAATGGAAGTGAAAGCTACTCTGTTCTTGTCAGAATAATAATGGATATTGTGTTGGCAACTGCCCTCCTGTGCTGCACAACAGCATAAATAAAACGAATTGGGAAAAGCCAACAGCACTATAGGAAATAAAGTGTATAAACACACCTTCTTGCAAATAAGTGATAACCTCTAATGTTTGGTGTTTCAGTCTGGGCAACAAGAACAGGATAAACACTATCACTAAATCAGAAGTGAGTCAGCTCCACTGATCCTCATCTATGGAGAGAGGTTGTGGAGGAGAGACACCAGCCATTCAGGGAGGGCCAAAGTAGACAAATGTGACATGTAAGATGTCAAGAGTGCCTCCCATATGTGGTCACACAGGCAGCAACAGGCTGAAAGATGCCCTTCTCCAAAGGTCAGATTAATTCAATGCTGGGATATTTGCTTTGCCCTCACTAGTGTTATTAGCAGAAAGAAAAATGGCAGTGAGAGTTCAAGTATTTGCTCCTTACAGCTTGGATTCATATACAGTTTCTGTTCACTGAGGCTACACAGATTCAAGCAGGGAAGACTTGCCTTCTTTCAAGGTTTAGAAAATGGATCATCTTTGGAAAACATGACACTACAAAGCGCTGTAGTGAAGCTGTGAAACACGGTGCAGCTCCTAGTCGTGATGAGCCATTAACATGTCCACTCAGCTGGACAGACAGGGGCCTCTGCAGCCCGATTTCTGGGCTGGTGGAAGGCAAGGCAGATCTGGTGTGAATGATCTGAATGCAGAATGAGAAGTCCTTCAAGATGAGGAAAGGTTTTAGAAGCTGGTCCCTAATGATGGAGGTCTTCGGTGAACAGTTGATGACTACCAGTAGCTTTATGCATTGAATTTACAATCTTTCTGAACTTCATAAAGAGCCTCATGTTTTTCCTAAGCAGCAAGAATTCTTAATACTATCAGAGAAAGAATATTTCTGGAACTTAAAAATAGTGCCTAACAGGATCCGAAACACATTATCCATCAGCCTACCACCCAGTTGTTGAGCAGTTTTGTACTGTAGGCACTAGGAAACTAGCAACAGAACCACTACAGCAAGTGAACAGGAGATGAAAAACTCTTTGAGATACATGGCATGAGGACTAACATCGACTGTTTTGGTACGACTGTTGTACTCTGCTCTGAAGACACAGGTTTCCCCCAATCCACTTAGAGAAGTCAGTACAACCCTTGGCAACATCTCCACGTGTGCTGCCTGGCTCTGTCAGGGCTTCTGCCACTATCACCCTTCAGAGACAAACATCTTCCTTTGTATCCAAAAATTATTTCATGCAGGACTCCAGGATTTTACGCACACCTTTTGGGAGTATATTCCTGGGAGGGCAAACCCACCAAAAAGTATTCCAAGTTCTCCTTTCCGGCAAAACCAAGGGCATTCAATTGTCTTTTAGCATTCAGACCTTGATGCTTTTACATACCCACTATGTTCTTTTAAATCTAAAGTTACAATCATCTGACTCATGCATTAAAATACAAACTGAAAGAATTGTAAAAAAATTTTTAAAAATCAAGTGCATATAATACATCTACACATGATTTCACCAAGAAAAAAACATGCCTTTAATTTGGCTCTTTTTTTCTTACAAAAGAAAAAAACAAGCACATTATTTGCCTAAACAAACTAAATATATTGTTGTCTCATCTGCAAAACCAACCAACTGTAAAAGCAGAGAAATGCATTTTTTCCTGTCTTTACACTAACACTAGCTATTATAGATAACAATGTTTAGTTAAAAATAATACAAATAATATGTAATTATTTCTGAAGACAAGTTTATCTCTAAGAGAAATTCATTTTCAAGACAAATGTTATAGTTAAACACATTCATCTACTGTGCCGTCAGACAACCCAAATACATTACATATTATATTACTTTTACTCTGGATATCCAGTAATGTGAATATTGATTATATAGCAAGAGCATATCATCTACAAGAATCACGGCCACATCTTTTCTTTACTTCTGAGGATAACTGTGAACATCCGGGCCTGACGCATTTATCACAGGGTGTGTGAGGCTATTACTTTGCCAAATTCACTATATATTTCTTTGTGCTCTTAAAGAGGAATATGCCATAAGGCATGAATGAAGGGCTTACAAATTCAGCCACAGTGTATTTTAAAAGGCAACCATTTTTGTGGGCAAGTTTTTCTTAACAGTAAGAGATCGGAAGGTCTATGACATTAAAGATTAAGGAAACATTTCCTTTTCAGCCGAAGTTTTGTAACTAATTTACAAAGATACTTAGCTAAACACATCTGTCTCTGGCAGCTTAAACACAGAAACCAAAGCCAGCATGTTTCCTTTAACTTGTACATTGCTCCACACCTTTTTTCTTCACAAATTGACTAATGAAGTTTCTGTGATATCATTCCTGAGAGAGCCAAATAGTACTTACAGCACAAAACAAGAAATGGGACCCTCAGATTACACCACAAATCAGGGCAGAGCCTGATATGTAATCCTAGGAAAGTAATTGAGGAATCAGCACTGGTTTTTGATGCAAAGATCTAACTACCTTTGAAATCAATTTAAATTTCCTCCTTACGTACACAGGTCATGAAAGCTCATTACTTTCCATAACTTATCCAACATTATTTTAGTTTTGAGGAATTTTTCCTAGTAATATGAAGAAGCATACACTGTGATACTATGAACATTAATGGTAAGTGTTATTTGTTTATTTCAGGGAAAACTGGAGCAGTTCAATGCTTCCAAGATTGCTGGGATCAAGCTCATTTTCCAGATTTACTTCTCTTTGATCTCCCTTCAGCAAAATGGAAGCATTTACCAACACAGCTGATACTCGCAAAATACAGATTAAAAGTAACAATTTGACATTTTATTATCAATTGCAGAATTTCCCATAATGTCAATGGAAATGGGAAAATGTTTCAGAAAAGCAGAGATGTTCAAATGCAAGTAATGCAACATATTGACAGAAATGACATCCATTAATATTTACCAGGCAAGCAAACATCTTCATATGAAGAATGATATAAAATGATATTATCATCATCAGCATACTGGTCCCTGGATAATATTTCTTTGTGAGCCACATTAGGAACTTCCACTAATCCAAACTTGTAGAGATATGTTAACTACTACGCAGGATGAATTAAGCCACTCCTGATCAGTTCCATTCACTGTATGACAGAATTCTCTTCCCTGACCTCTCAAAACAAAACTTTTTGTTCACAAATATTCTAATATAAAACTTCACTGGGAGTCTTTCCAATGACTGCAAGCAGAGAAAAAGTTTCCCTGAAAATTACTTTATTTGCCTGTTCTAAAGTTCTACTTCCTTACCAGCCTCAGCTCATTTTCTCCATATTTCAGCCAAATCTCATATTTAGTTTAATAGTACAAGTGGATGAAGCCAGAAACAACGTACAGCAGGTTGAATACGATGTATAGGTGATCCTCGCTGCTAGCAACCAACAGATTTCCTAACATAAAGCCAGCCATGGAGCACAGTAATACCTACCTGCATTTAATGACTGCTACAGGAGTCAAAACCTCTATGGAACATGCATTGCATTAAGCTCCTAATTAGTAGCTTCAACTGAAATGTTTTGACGATTGTTAAAACATTGAGAAATGATAACATAAGAGGAGATCTCATGGAATGTTATTCTTAACACTCAACAGATTATTGATTGCTCTACTGAGAAGCAGTGAAGTAACAAGAGCTCCAACCTTTACTTAGGCAGAACTGCCTCCCAATTAAAAACAACAGCAAACATTTTAACTGCAACAAGGGACAACATTCATCACCCCTGAAGAATGCTTCAATTAACACAACTACGGACCCCCTTCGGTTGAACGCGGTATTTGAAACAGAATTCATGATCTTCCTAATTTATGATAGGTTATTGGATAACTCTTGTTAATTATAGCTACACAATGTAAAAATTAATGATTTTCCCACCCTCTTTCAACTTGAGAATGAATTCATAACTTATACCAAGACTCAAAAAATGTGCAATTAATATTGTCAGTAACCATTTCATAAAAGAGATTTGTTAAATGCAGGCATGTGGACATAATTAGTGTATCAATTAATGTTGCTGTTACTTGATCTATAAATTATTGAAAAACTCATAACTAATACAAGGAAACAAAGCAAATCCACTCCCCGTCAATGAAATAAGCTCATGATTGTTCCCCTCTTTCACTATTCTTTGGATCAAATTTGAATTCTGTTGGATTCCATGACAATTAGCTCTGAAATCAGGAAAACAAATAAAACCTATACTCATCTGACAATTTGAAATGTCTCATTACAGCGATGATGCTTTAATTGTTGTTAGCTGATCATAATGTTAAAAAAAGTTAAATAATTAAAAAAATCTACTGTCATTGTTCATAGCACTTATTAATTTAAACTGAAGTTTCAATATGGAAATAAACCAGTAAAAACTGCATCAAGGTTTCAGCAAAACTGTAACTTCCACATCAACCAGAAACTTCCATCCTACTCTCAAATTTAGCAATGATTAGCCCAAAGATTAGATTCATATGAGGTCTAAGAAACCCAAAACAGGACTTGGGTAGCATTAGGCACTTATAATGAAAACTGAAAATGACAAAACATAACCTTATTTAAAGGCTGCTTATCCCCAAAGGCTTTTAAACTAACTAGGTACCTCCTGTTTGATCTTTGCACAACTAGAGTTTTGCTTCTGGGGATGCAAAGGTTTTTCTTTACATAGTTAGACAGACTCCGGTCTCTCATTAGAGTTGAAAAGACCCAGGAAATAGATGTGACTCTACCAGAGGCCCAGTCTAATGTAAGTGAATGTTCCTGGACCCACTTGCACTCCTTTTAATTAGTAGTCAAGTCAGTTAAAATGGGACTCAATCTTTTTGCCATGCTGATCCTGAGAGGATTAAACTCCGATCTTCTACCACCAAGAAATCACTGCCACTGAAGACTCTGCTGGTGCAAGCAGGGTAATTCCTTACCTGGCATTAAACAGCACCCTCAGTGGAGTCTGCTCTCACTTTCCCTCCTCAAGCACAGTGTCAGAACTTGTATATTCATTCAGTCAATACAAACTGTCCAACTCATGGCTATGAGAAAACCTCTAGCTCTGGTAGAGACAGAGCACACCACATCCTCTGTAAGCGTCACATTCCTACAGGGTAGTTACAGCCATCCCTGGCTTGGCAGCCTGCCCACTGTGAAATCTGTTTCCAGATGCCATGTGGTTCCCACTCATTGCAGTGGAAATCTATTAAATAAGGGAATTTCACCCCTGGGGATACTTAGCATCAAAGATCATTATGCTGATTGTCAACATGCCTGAGCTCCTCTTGCATCTTGCTTCCATTTCTAAAAGTTCTCATCATTTTGAAAATTGACTCAGAAGTTTTACTATAGGGGACACAACGAGAGACAATTTTGCAACAAAATCCTAAGCTTCAAACAGAATAACTACAAAATTTAATTGCAAGAAGAATAAACCAAATTCCTACAAAAGTTTCCTGGCTGCCCCCAAGCAGATGCAGATCCGCATTCAAATTTGGTGGCCTGACTCACTTCTTCATTGACCTCTCATTTCAGCTTTCCTGTTTAAGTTAATTTTGCAAGATAGGATTTTCCAAGGCAGTTATTGGTGTGAATTCATCATCAATGCAATACATTTTCCCCAAAGAGGTTTCTAAATCAATTTTATTTCAAATAGTCTCAAGTAAATATTTTCAATTTGATTCAATAACCCATAAACACTAATAAAATGGCTTCCACTCCACGTACCACAAGACAAACATGGTTTATGTTTTTAACAACTTTGGCTAATAAAAATTTCTTATCTCCTATCCTGAATGGCAAAAACACATAATGTTCCTTTGCCTCTCAATAAACTACATGACATAAACAAATGAAAAAAACCCAAACAAACCAAAACCCCAGCCTCTAAGAGCATTAGTTGAATCATTAATTCTCTAAATGCTTCTTAAGGAATATATTATTTATTGCAAAGTCACACGCACACAAAAAATATCACCCAGAACGTTCCTGAACAGAGATTTCTATATCTCCTGAGGGAACTGGGGGTCGCTCAGCTAGAGAAAAGGAGGTGGAAGGGAGACCATATTACTGTCTACAGCTCCCTGAAAGGAGGTTGTGGCAAGGTCTCTTCTCTCAAGTAACAAGTGATAGGATGAGAGGAAATGGCCTCTTTTTGTGCCAGGGTAGGTTCAGATTAGACATCAGGAAAGATTTCTTCACCGAAAAGGTAACCAGCACTGGAATGGCTGCCCAGGAAAGCTGTTGTGTCACCATCCCTGGAGGTATTTAGATGACAGGTAGATGAGGTACTCAGAGATCTGGTTTAGTAGTGGACAAGGTATGGTTGGACTCGATGATCTGAAAGGTCTTTTTCAACAAAAGATTCTATGATCCTAATCCTTATCCCCTTCCAGTCACCCCAGATCTTCAACATGGGATGCACCTGTGGGACAGTCGTTCCTTCAAAAAAGTTATTATCAAACTTACTGCTTTTTCTCAACGACAGCACGGTGAACTACAGATGGTAGAACTACCAGAACGGTAAGTAACACAGCAAAAAAGGATCCTCTGCTCTGGATAGAAATGGTTGCATGGCTCTTGCAGAAGTACAACAAAACCTGATTGACTGGAAATACTCTGGAGCTGAAATTTCTGTTTATAAAGCAGAAACTAATTTCTTGGGAATACTGAGTTTCATTGCATAATCGAATCCATTGATGAGTAACATTAGAGACTTAATGTTTCTACTTGCTACTTGTCACTGCTTGCAGCTAATGAACTTAGGAAGAAAGAGGGAAAAAAGTATCCTTTTTTTCACACATCCATCATTCACACTATAGCGAGGAGAGCTCAATCTTTGAAACACACGCAAATACATACAATTCAATGACAAGAAAATGAGCACGCCAAGTTTCTTTTGACTTTCATCACATTGGAGTTGAACAGCGAACACTGTCTGAATTGTATATCTTGTCTATACAAAGCATTCACTGTACCACAACGGCTTCGGATTGCTGGGTGCGATCAGATGCTCTGACTTGCACATACAATACAGAACAAGATTAATTCTAGAGATGTACTACTGACATACACTGTCCCTTTCAGTTCTTTACATAGCTGTAAATGCTGCAGGGAGCTCTGATCGCTGCCACAGAACATATTTTTTACTTCTCATCAGTAAAGGTAATTCTCAGAATTTCCATTTGGAGGGTAGAATCAGAGTTTGTGCAGAAAAGCATTCAGTTATGATTTATGAAAATGTTTTTAGAAGTTGGATGCTGAATATTTTAGCAACACAAATATCAAGTTCCTAAAACTGATGCTTGCTGTTTTCAAAAGTTTCCAATGTTATTTCTTCTGCTGGAGGGTGAGACACATCAAAAATATGTTATCCATACTGCAAAGAACTGGCATTTTTTAATTTCTTGCCTGCCCAAAATACTGAGTAATCATACAACCAAACCATTGTTACCTTCTTTACTTGCCTTGATGAACATCCCTCTCAGATCACATTCTCATCTACATGAAAGTTCCCCTATTTTTGCCTTTCCAAACTGCAGTTTTTTGTCTTAAATAAATCATTTTTAACTTGTGAGATAAGGGCTAGAATAGTCATAAGAATTCTAAATCATTTTCCCAAACAAACACTTCAAATGTTTTTAATTGCCCCATCTCTTTAAAAATGATAATAAAAAGATTTCTGATACAAAAACTACAGCAAACATAAGGCTTTAACTACTGGCATGGTAGAATTGCTGTAGTAAAATGCATAGCTGCCAAACATTGAATAAGTTATTTATTAGCTGTCTGAGTAAAGTTAGCAACACACAGATATATAAGAAAATATGAAAATTTTTTTGTCTTAAAAAACGTGAAAAATCATCAGAAATGGCTAAATTATATACCCACAAAAAGAAACAGAATAACAAACTGAAAGGCTCACATGAAAGTACAAATTTTGCTGCCTCAAGTACTAGAAATATTAACTATGTTTTTTTGTTTTACTTTTTTATTTGAGCAATTCATATTAAATTTGTTTTCAATCTCAATTTCATTATCTGTATAGGGTTTTTTTAAAAAAATCGAAGACGGCTTCACAGAACAACATGAATTACCACTAGAATTCAAGGTCTTGACCTCCAAAACCACAAGCAATAAAATGACTAATAAAAATGTAAGGATAAAAATCCTTACTAAAAAAATCTTTTTGGACTCCTAGTCATAAGCACCAAATTCATATAGACCCATTTCTCATGCTTATCATTTCAAAGAACTGCTCTAAAATCTGATTCAAAACTGTAAATACAAATATGAACTTATCCAACCAACTTACTGATAACTTCTCCTTCATTTTGAGGTTTCCTCCTTCTTGTTTATATTTCCTTTACCAAATTACAATTAATCTCTTTACAGTTTGCTACTGAATTTTCTAACTTCACAAAGTGTCAGTAAGACTCAACTTTTGGTTAAAGAAAGTGAATTTACACACTGGTTAGTTCAAAACAAAGTAGAAACAAAGCCTTTAGAAGAAAACTTATTTATCAACAGAGAAAAAAATGTTATCATTGACTAACAGTAATTTTTAAATTGTATTTCCATTTATGAAACAATTGCAATATATATACAGATTAAAAAATTAATGAACTTCAATATATAATTTCTTTCTTACATTTTTAAAAACGTTTCAATAAGCTGTATTCTTTAATGTCGGAGAATCCAATTCCACATTCCAATATCAGACTTCCACTGGGCTTAAAAAATTTTACTTTCACTGAGCACACAGATAATAGAAGAATCACAGATGCATAAAAGGTGGTTGATGTAAGAGCTGATCAAGTACAAAATACATACGAATAAAGAGAAATGAGTCACTACCTTTCTTTTTGGAGTCTTTCTTTGTGCTGGTTTTAACAGCCACTTGAAGTTCTGTCTCAGTTGACATCCTATATCCTTAGTCCTCTTCACACAGATCCAGGATCTCGGTCAGGCTCATTTAGAACGTCTCTCCAAGAGAATAATTTAGCCTTTCAGATACTACAACCCAAACAGTTCATCTCACTCACTCCTTCTGAGTGCTGTTAAAGAAGGAAAAAAAAAGTAACTGTCATTTTCAGAATTCAAAATATTAAAAAAAGAAAAACCAACCACCAAGCTTTGCAAGCTTACTGAGAAAAAAAACTATGAACTTCTCAATCTACAGAGTCCATTGCCCACAATTTTAGATGCTTAAACACAGTCATCTAGTCCTCCACAGGCTAGAGACAACACTCAAGGTGTCCAGAAGACCTGTACTTCTGGACCAGCAGCTGGAGGACAAAGACTAGGATCTGGAAAGTAGCTGGAAATGCCACCAAAAATTCTGCAAAAATTCAATTCTTAAATTCAACAATTCTAAAGTAAAAACATATTGCCAGATATTAAGTTCAAATTTTTACTCCTCAAGTGCTCTTTCAATGTTCTTTCAATGCTTTTGTTCTCCTACTTGAACAAAACCCAATGAAAAACGTATTCATTACTCATAAAGAGAACATCATACTTTGCCACTCCTCTTACTTATGGTAATCTGGCTCCATGTAAACAAAGCTGTAATTCTTAACCCCTGTCCAATGCTTTTTCTTGCAAAACACTCCCAAAATACACTTAATTAAACCTCACAGTTTTCACAATACAAATGGGACAGGGGCAAAAAGATAACATTTAGGGAGCAAATCACAGCTTTACATCACGTGTATTTGTTGGGGAGATACAGGAATGCTTGGTCTGTGAACCCACGGCAGTAACTGCACAAATGTGCTGGAGTAGTATTAGAGAGGCAGGCTATAAGGCTGCAGGTAGGACTGGGGATGTTTGGGCTGCAAAGGCAAAGAATACACAGAAAATAAACAACCAAGCAAAGAATAAGCCACTACTCCAATTCTTACTGCCTGTCCCTCTTGCTCTGAAGAATGAGACACCTACTTCAGCCAGTCTGTCAATGGCAAAGGATCACTTTGTCCTGAAACCATTTGTCATGATGTTCCCTCACTAAATGCATCTTCTTATTGCCCTTTCTTTTTGTGAAAAAGTTCTCATTATTAGCACCATTACAGCAAAGTCCACCTGGCCTGTGCCCTAGTCTGAACAGTTGCCCAGTTATTAAATAAGCATTTAATAAAGAAATTATGCCAGTATATCACCCGGTTAGCTGGCCAGAGATTAACTACAGCTGTATTTATTTACCAATGTCCTTTCTCTGTAATTTAAGAAAGTATTACACTGCAAACATTGATATAATTTTGACGGTTTAAATCACTTTTCACAGTAAGGGCTGTGAACCCAGCAGTACTTTCAAATCCAGGCTCTTTGAACATTCTAAAATGCTTCAGCAACATTACACTGCCATGCACTGTCTGAAGTGATTTAATATTGCTGAAGTGTGTCAGAGGCTTTCTTTAATAAGCTCTTCAAATCTGTACGTGTATTATAGAATATTCAAAGATAGCTTTTCAGAATCTGCTGAACTGATTTTGAAATACAAAACTCCCCATTCCTCCTCTGTGGAGTCTGAATAAGTGCCGCATAGCAAAAAAGAGGAAAAATAAAGCAACTTACAAATCAAAGTTGCAGTGCTTGCTAAATACACCTTCTTGGAATACCTGCATAAACTAAAAGCATTTTGATTAACATTTTTAGTCAAGAAAACAGCAGAAATGGAAAAAGCAAATGAAGGCCGTTCAGGGAGAGAAAAGGAATAACACAACAGCCCCAAACTGACAGTCTTTTGGGATCTGACGCGCTCGTTAGGCAGGTCTATTGTCAGGGACATGTCTCCCAAACACAGTAACAGTCAGACCCCACATGCAGTGACCACTGGGCTCTGGTGTGGACCAACCCATTTCACTGTGCTGTGAGGGAACCACCTCACCCTACCATTGATGGACTCGCTCTTCACTTACGCTTGAAATCCCCCCAGCAAACAGGGAGGAAAGTGCTGCAGAGAACAGATGTCCCTCACAACCCCCACCTCCTTCCCCTCCCCCTGCACACAACCCAATTTAATAATATTTAGTTTTACAGCACAGTAGGGATGCATCAGTCTTTACAGCTCAATGGCACTTACTTAAAGCATCTCTCAAGTCACAGCTGGATTGAATGTTTATTTTTCTAGAATGTGGATTTATATTTATCCAAAGGTTAACTGCACAACTTTGCAAGAAGCACTAACATGGACCACTTAACAAAAGAAAATACTTATAATATGTCCATTTACAATAAGAACAAACAAAGTAAATAAAACACAAAATAAACAAAATACCCCCAGGGCCAAGAGCTGAGCAAATTTTAATGTCTTAGAAGACTGCTCTGGGTACCAAGTATCAAGAATGTCATCTCCTGTTGTCAACTACTTTCAATGGTAAAGCTAAAATAGTAGCATCTGAATAGCACTGTGTATTTTAAAATAACAACATATGACTGCTATCTCATTTGAAACTCTCCAGAAAAGCAATATCCCCTTGAGGCTATCCCACTGAGTAATATTTTTTAAAATTAATGCATGTCTATTTTTGGACAGGTTTAGATATTGATTTACTTTAAAACCTTATCAGGTCATACTCTTGCAGGCTCATAGATCCTTGAATAAAGTAATAGGTATCTTTGTAAAGGAGCACATAAACATCTGTCAGATGCAAGTCACAGTTCAAACTGAATTTGCTAGAGAGACAATTTCTCCAATAGTATAGGTCTTTATGTAAGCTACATTAGTAAACTTTCACATACTGTCCATATTTCAGCCGTTTATTACCCAGATGAGAATGGCAGTCAATCTGTTCTTCACCGCAACAGCTTTTATTGTCTCCTCCAATCTAGGTCACCATCGTTAAAATACTACGCTCTTCCAACTGTGGGAAGTACAGCAGCATGTGTTTTATCAATGAGATGCTATTTTCTTTGATCAGTCCTGCCACATTTCTCTTCCTGTTCTAAAGACAAATTTTGTTAGCTGCATTTAAAGAAAAAAATCCATCACTTTACACAAATCCAACTCTAATGATCTTGCATGCCTTGTTACTGTTCCAGCTATTACAGTGTTATATGCATGCCTCAGCTTTTCCTAAAGACGATTCAGAGCTCTCCATTTTAACAAAATACTGACATTTTCCGTTCTCTTATTAAGTGGATACAGCAGGAACACAATCAGCACATTCGGGAATTAACTGGGTTTTAATTCCAAGAGAAGTCTTAAGCCTGCGTTCTGTATTACTCCTATGCTGGCATAAAACCTAAAGCCTTAGCGAAGAAATATTTTTGTATATTCACTTTGCAGTTAGGATTAACATAGGTTGGACCTTTCATGCAAAAGGAAACTAGAGAAAAGCTCTACCCGCCTCCCTCTCCGCATCTGCAGTACAACACAATTTCTGTCAAACCATTTGTCTTGTCAACCACGCCTGAGCAAACTCATGAAGGGGTTATTAGGCGACTTCCCCTGGTCCAAGTTATGAAGGAGGTCAGACAAGATGATCATAATACTTCCCCCCGGCTTTAAAATGCATGAATTTATTAATTTGCTTCAGGGCTTCGATACTTAAGAAGTTCTCTCCCCTGAAACTAGTTTCCATCTGCTTATGTAAAGGAAAATCAGTCTTAGAAAGGATTTGTAACTAAGCCCTGGCATTCCCTAGGTATTTAAGTTCTCCACAGCCCCAAAGTGGGACTTGACAGGCTCTTCCCAAGAGGATGGTACCTCCCACACCCTGATTTGACAAAACAAAAGCCATGCTACTATCCTTAGCTCATGCTTTTATACCTTCGCAATTCACTTCCTTTTCTCTGAATCACCCAATACACTCAGGGAATATTAAATAAAGCCCAAACAGATTAAAAGGGCAAAATAAAACCCACCAAATTATTTTAAAAGTGCTGTGATCCTGGAAAACTGAAAAGAGTTCAAGTGTGAAGGACTTAGAAAAATATTACTCATCAACTTCTCATCTGACCATGAATCCCAACAGAGAGAACCTGAGGGACCACACACAAACAGATGGTGGAAAAACCCATCCTTGCCGTCAGTGCCCTTTATACTCTCCAGAGAGAGGAGGCCATGAAATTCTTTGGAGCTGCTCACACTATTTTGTACTCATCAGCTCATTTCCCTAAAGGTCAGGTCTTGCAAACATCCTGCAAGAAGCTATTTGGTATCAGAATATTAACCTTTTACAGAAGGCACTACACTAAATCCAAACTTAGGCCCAAGGGACTGGCCCAAAACCCACTGAAATATTTCAGTTAATAAGGCCTCTAAGTAAGAACCAGAAAAGGAGGAAGACAAGGTAAAAGAGAAAGCTTAAGATACTGACTCAGAAGCAAAAAGGAGGAGGAAAAGGAAAGCAAACAGGAGAAGACATCTATGTAGATACTTCCTGAAAGGAAATTCTATAATAACATCTGTAGAAACAAAAATCTAAGCTGGTGTACACACTACAATTCTGGCTGGCCTGCAAAGGAAAACAACCTCTGTTAGACTGCCTCTCTTCTCCAGTTTTGTCATTTACCTACAGAATGGTATAATAAACTGTTTCTAATGACAAAGTCAAGGGACTCTCTGTCATAACATGGCAATCATTGCTTTTTCCTGCAATTTCTTTATCAGTATTTCTGTATATAGGTGAAAGGAAGCTTACTGTTCATGCACACAAACTGAGATCTTACCAAAAAGTCATCAGCAGACATGCTGAAAGCATGTGCCCAGTTCAACTATTTAAAAAAAAAACAATCTACTAGATTTGAGTCAGTCACTAAAGACAACAGAAAAATATTTATATTTTTTCCTTCAATGTTTTCAACATGAAATTTGTCCTCTTAGAATAATTTCTATAACCAGTGTAAAACCTTTTTTTTCTTAAAAACCAAATCCCTAAAACAACCACCTAGCACTGAGGACCCAGGACTTGGTGCTCTCCCCTGCTCTGGTCTGTTGGTGGCCAGACCTAATGCTGTGTAATTCCGGTGCTGCTGTGGTCCCTCCAGCTGTTCTCAGTATGATTTCCAACACTCAAGTATCAGCTCCAAGTCCGTGAAATCCCTTCCACGGGTTTTGTTAACATCTACCTCTTTCTCTGAGCTAGGTATATACCTGGGAGCATGATAAGGCATCATGAGTAGCACTGCTTTCAGGAGTCATGCAAGGCTAGAAGAAACAAAAATCAAACCCCAAATCTATTCCCACAGAAAATTAGAAGCTACAAATCAAAACAGAAATTACAATTACTAAAACCTGTCGTGACAGCACACTATGCCTTCAACATCACGAGAAAGCATGCAAGTCTCCTGGACAAGAGCATTTGCAGCCCTAAAATAAAACAACTCAGTCCTAGAAAAGGCTCAACACACCCGCATCTCCCCATGCTCTCTTTCCGGACCCTGCGAAAGACACAGGTTCGCATTTGTTTCTCCTCTGCCTGTGTAGCAGGGAATGCAACTCCAGCCCAGGGAGCTAAAAACGAGTTAAACCTCCTCTGTTTTCTGGGGGTATAAATACAACACCTGATATTCCTTTAAGCGTATTTTTCTGCTCCGAGATGCAAGAGTCCACTCGATGTATTAAGTATTTAAGTATTACTTAAAAAAAAAAGCACTGCCACTGAATGGAACAGCCTTAAAAACTTCACATCACTCCTCCGACACCAAGAGGCTGCTATGTTACCAGATAACATCAGAAGTCATTCAGATTGGACAAGAGAGTCCCTGTGCTCTGTCCCTGAAACTGAATTACCTAAATGCTTTTTCTATATGAATTGTGTTATGCCAGGACTTTAGCCAGCTTACTACATTGCTGACCCTGAAGCAGAAAACGAAAAGAATTTCTGACAGCACTGTGTAAGAACGAAAAAGAACCAAAACTCACAACTGCCACAAACACTACCCAGTCACAGTCTGACTGAGACTTGAGTTCCATTAGCAGAAAACTGCCTTACCTCCATTAAAGTCAATAAAGTCACACCAGCACAAAATCAATACCGTTACATTTGACTTATATTGGTGTAACTCCATTGATTTTAATGGAGTTGGAGTTACACCAATTTTATGCCGGTGTATCTGCATTAGTGTCAGTGAAGTTATGCCGGCGTGACTGATGTCAACAGCACCAGACCAACCAACCCCTGTATGTCTAAAATTCAATGTCATTAACTCTAAAGCAACAACAAAATGCAGACCTGTACATTACCAAAGCAGAGTCTTTGGAATCTATTTTTGCAAAGCAGAAGAACGGCTCTTTTGTGATCCTCTCAACACAGAACAGAGTGAGATTAAGAAGGGAAAAAGGACAAAGTACAGAGTTGGGATCACAGTATTCTGTAATTAGAGCTGTTAAATGATTACTAAAGTGCAGTGGTGCAATCATCACATTGAAGGAGAGGGAGAAGTATGCAGTTAGGAGCATCGCCAGGGAGAAGGTAAAAGCAATGTCAGAGACACCATGCTTTATATTTAAATGCAAATTCCTCACAATCAGAATCTGCACCTTCTAATTGGGAGAAAAGGTTATGGAATTAAACGACTCACATCCTGGACAGCTCAGCAAGTTTTTAAGTGGCACAGTAAGCTGAAGGCAACTTATTCGTCTCCCGTCCTTTAAAGTAATATCTTAATTCAGCTCTTTTTAATTTCAAGATGACTTTCTTAATATTGCAAATGAGACTGAACTGGGCTCACCCTCTCATTCATTTTAAATAAAACACGATACCTACAAAAGATCCAACTTAAGCTATACTTGGAAATCTGAAGCAGAGCTTGAAGGGATGCTTTATGCTGGCCTTTTTAACGGACCTGAATTTTGCACCTACTTTTCTAAGTCCCTTTGAGATTTGCTCAGCCACATGAGTTAACCTATACATCATGACCTTCAATTTTCTGAATGCTTCCTGACATTACAACAAAGCAAAGCAAACTTTCCTAATGTCAACAACAACCAAAAACCCCTCTGCCAGGATCTTTATTCACTGCTATTTTTCAACAGTTGGGCCTTGTTGCCTGACAGTTAGGTATTAGGAGAACTAATCAGAGGACTTCACCCTGCTGTAAACAGACTTTTGATTTATTACACCAAACCCAACCATCAGACTTCTGCCAAAGTTCATTGACTAGAAGAGCAAAGGGGAATAAGGAAAAAAGCTTTCTAGGACTGTAAGTACGAATTTACACATACAAACAACAATTATTTTTACACTGGTGTTCCACAACCAACAATTATCAATATTTTCAATAGTCTAGTAAATGAGTTTTAGCTACAGGTATACTTTTTGACAATCCCATTTAAATACTCCAGTCTTCAAACCAGCAATGTCACTCATGAAGGTAATTCCACATGATTGCTAAGACGGAGAGCAGGCAGATTTGTGAATGATGCTAAACAGAAGCATTTGAGAACGGTTGCTAGATTTTACTGGACAAATTTCAAAACATAGATAATTTTCTTGAATTCATTTATCTGTTCTCATCTCATTTGTGAATGCAGTGCCTTGTATCTGACTGTATTATAATACAAATACCTCTGCTTTAAATCAGTAAGAATGTTAATCATTTTAAAAGGGGAGTATCACCTCCAATAAGAAGTCAGGCTCTCTACATTTTCTTTTTGTGAGTAGGATTTAGCAGTGTTTCTAAATAATAAAAGACAGCACTCTTCCTACAGCTGGAAATTACACTATAGGGAGAAAAAAACCCCTCACCCAACAATCTAACTCTTGAAACTGAATGGGCCATGTGTTGTTTTCTGTATCATAATTCCATAAAGACAAACATCCACACAGGAACACACACTAGTCTCCACTCTGCTAAAACCATGCTTACATAGACCTCTCCAGTTGCATATCAAACACTCACAGAATCAAAGCCTAAGCAACAAGGTTAGGGACCCTGTAAAGGTATTACCTAAAAGAAGAAGAAAAATCAAGGTACTTTCAGGCTAAAATGTCAGGAAAAAAAGAGATGCTCTTGATTACTCAGATGGGGAACTCTTAAGCAGCTAAACAAGTATATGGACCTGCACGAGTTGTAATGTATCACAAACCCATGCTTGTTTTCTAAACATTTTTTAAAATCACCCAAGCAGCATGCGGTGAGGAACCATTCACCTTCTACTGTCATGCTACAGATTATTCTCTCTTGGAAGCAATTACAGGACAAATGCCAAGCTACAGAAGGTATTTTTCCAGCAGCAGCATCTGGCTTCTTGGCAGACTCCTCAGGCAATTTTATTGGGAGCTTTAGAGATGCCATTGGGTCAGTCCTAGTAATATTGCTCATGAGCTGTCTGGCAGTTTCTTCTTCCTAGATGTCATAATCCTTCTGATTTACCTTGAAGGAATTAGCACACCTTTATCCATTTCAAAAACAGTTGACCTGCAAGGCATTTAGGGGCTATCTACAGAGACACAGTAAAAATCACTGGTCTAAATCTGTGTACTTTCAAGCCAGCAGCATTTCAGCAACCATTGCCTAATGCATTATCAAGAAAACAAGCAAGCCATGCAAAAACTGTGTGCATGCCTTACTGGCAAACTGCATGCATTCCCTAAGACTAAAGAAAAAAACATAAGATGCATGAAAAATTAATTAGTAAAAAAAGAAAAAAAAAGGTAAGCTGGGGCTACAGCAAATTTGTGCCTTTATTTAATATGAACTGTTCTCCCACAGTGAAGACAGTACTGTGCTATATCCTGTAGCAAGGGACAGCGAACGTGAAGTCAATGAATGCTTCTGGCAGACAGCAAGCAGAAATTGAAAATCAAGGGGATGTGCTTAGTCAATGGAAGGAAAACAATTCCTGAGAATCTCCTTGCAACTCGTCCATTAAACGCAGTGCCTCTGAGGGTAGAAGGGGCTTGTGGAACTAAAGACAGCCTACATCCTTTGCTCTCCCTACTGCCCGTCCCTTCCCCCTCTCCAACCCCAGCAGCTAAGACCTGCATTATTCTGCAGCTGTGATCATGATTAATCCTCATCCAGAAGGATGAAAGACAGGATGCTATTATTGCCCTCCCTCTTTGCATACCAACAAAATCATGTCCACAACAAAAATGCTTTATGTCGGTTTAGAGCAGACCTCTAGAATTAATACATAGAAAGGGGACAGAATGTGCATTTATAGACCATAACACAGGGGGGATCCTCCTTTTTAAGAGACTTCTTTGCAATTACTTACAAGAAATTAATACTAATAGAAAAATTAGCACAGATGTGCTAATTACTACTTTTTTTTAAAGATTTTCCCACACAGATATGCCTGCATATCTTCTTGTTCCTTTTTTCCCCCACCCAAGAGTTTTCAGAGTGATTAAAATAAGAAAATCTCATGAATCCCTGTATCAAGTAATTTTCTAGGAAAAACAGTCTTAATGCCCAAAGGTAAATATTACAGGTACAAGAAATGTACTCTATAATTCAATAAAGGTCTATAGATCTTGGGTTTTCAGTAAAAGGAGTACACAGAGCAACATAAGAGAAGATTGACAGCACTAAGACACTATCCAGGTCAAACAAAAAGCCAAACGGAGCTCTCTCATCAACAGAGTGCAACTAAATCCAACCAGACACAGAATTCAGTCTCGGCTAATGTGAATTGACTAATATAATTCCATTTTATGCAGGGCAAAACATATTCTGATTACAGGCCAGCAGTGCTCACAAGTTCTAAATTTAGGTATCATTATGCCACGTGAACCGTTAAGTGAACTAATCTGAGTTTTATCCATATCAAAGATTTGTACTGTCCTCAAATTAACTTCTCAGATTCAAACCATGTATTCACTCTCATTACTTCGTATGTCTTTCGGATATCCCCAATAATTAATTAAAATTTCTGCGGAATCACAGTATGCATCAACAATGCAGCCTGCTTTTTAAAATGCTGTGCAACAGCACACACTGAAAAATCAATTATTTAGGCTCTAGTACCTGAACAGAAGTTACTGGCACACTAGAAACCAAGCCATTTTTAGAGGAGATGTAGCACAGATTCTCTTGTTTACAAGCTTGTTTCCACAAAGTACTAAGCAATCTCAGTGATCAGGTGAATATTTGAACATATGCTGAAGACTGAACTTCCAGTGATGCCCTGACTTCACAACTCAGATGGGAGTTGCACGCAGAGGGCTTCCTGGATGCAGCAAAGATCTAAAATATTTTTATAAACTGTCTTTGATTATACAGTCTCAAGTTAGAAAAGCAATTAAGAATAGCCATCAAATGAGCGTACTTCAGTATGGCAAAAAATGTCAAATAAAAATAAAGTAAAATGTTAATCTACCTTGTACACTGGTCTCCTGAAACACCTGATACACTTAAAACAATGTAACTTAAAACAGGGATACTATAACCTAATCTGAAACAAAGAGTCTGCTACAATGAAAAACAGTTGCTTAGCCAGCCAAGTTTTAAAGTCAGAAGGTAAAGAATACCTAATCCAATTAAAATGAGAAGGAATTTAGGAATACAGAATTTAATTACTCCACTTGGAAGGTAGCCAGAACCATTGAGTTAAGCACCCATGCCCTTGTGGAAGAGCCATGGGAACTCAAATCACTATCAGTGGTCCAGCCCTTGGCTCTATTTCTCCTTTCAGCAGGGCACCCTTGGCAGCCACGTACCCTCTAGCTATGCCTCAGGGAACAACGCCAGCTCCTGAATTACAGCCTTTCCAGCTGCTCCCTGGGAGCTTCCTCATGATGCCCAGCATTAGGTAGACCTGGCCTTGCCCAGCTTGTGAAATCAGACAGGGTCCCAGTACAATATGGTGAGGCTGTAGATGATGCCCAATTAAAGTCGTTCAGATAAATAAACATTCAGTGAAGTTGTTGTTATGTGTCACTAACATTTTTGTTTGTTTTGGGTTTTTCAGTTCCACAGACTAAATAGCAGGCAGCAATAATATTAGTTTTGGAAGACGTGGTATTTGTGTTACCCACTCAAGTTAATTAATGAAAATAATGACAGTTACAAAAATTAGAGATGATTGGGAACTTGAAGACCATCCTACCCTTTCTCTGCCAAGGATGATTTGTTCTTAACAGCACATTCTTCTGGTTTTCATCAAACTTTAAAAATTACGCCAGCAGCAAGAGTCACAGTTCCTTCCTTCAGAGGCGTTCATACACTCAGACTGATTCAGACGTAAAACCCAAGAATAGAGGTTTTGCCAACTTCATATCATTATTCTGAGTTAACTGCTAGGAGATTATCTTGAGCAATTACTCTCCTCCCTTACTGCACACACATTCCAAATACCTGTAATCCTCACATAACTCAACTCTATCAGTGTTAAACCAATCTATCCCCTTCAGGTAAGATCTAATGGTAAAATCACGTACCACTGGGTTTATAACCCAGACTATTACAGCCTCCATTATTCAATATTGCTTATTATTTTGTACTTACAAAGTCGTGGAGATGTGATTTTATTGCTTGCAAATCATTCTTACATTAGTCTTACGCTGTTATAACTTCACTCTGCTTTTTCAGATAAGCCTTTTGCTTCCTGCATATTTAAATAGTAACTCTAATTATCCCTATTTGATTGCCCTCCTCTTGCAAAGCCTTTCCACAGTACCATCTGCAGTGAATTCTTCATCCTACTTAGATTTTTAGAAGTCCAAGATATATCATATTCTTGAATTTTAATATCATATAGATGTTTCTTTTTTGAAAACAACATGCATACTACATTCCATCTTCAGATATATTTTTTCCAAAAACAGTGAAAAGGGCAGATTACTGCTTACTACACTGGTAATAGTAACAGTACAGAACAGTACCAAGCAATGAAGTCAATTGACATGATATCAGACCAGCCACAAAAATATGTTTCATTGTCTAAAAATATTGTTTCTTTCGCAAACTAAGCTTGTAATAATTTTCTGGATTTATTTTCATCCACAGTCACACAAAACACCATATAGGTACACAGAAACTGCATGCGGCTACATAGTCACTACAATTAATGATATTTAATGCATTAACTCAGGTAATCCATTCAAAGAAATGTAAATTACAGTAGCCCAAACTACAACAATAAAATTTGAATAAAACATAAAGTTTCTTACAAGAATTTTATTAGACTTTTTGGTACTTTGTAGAGATTTCGCTATTGTGGTTACTGACAAGCTATAATGGTGTTTGCTAACATCAAATGTTAAAAGTTGCCTGACATTTCCCATTACGAATTATCATTCTAGCTTCTTATAACTTTACCACACCACGGTAGATCTATTTGAGCTGAAACCTCATAGCAAAAGCAATGGTACATGCAGTTCAATCTCCAAGACTTTGTCCTGCCTCCCTGAGGCGTGAGATCATCCCTTCCTCCTACCTTGCTCACAAAGCAGTTTCCTACACTGACTGCCTTTGTCATGCAATCCCGACTTTGATCCTCCAGCTCTACCTTTCCTTTTGCATTAAGACTTCAGTGGAAAGAAAAGTTACTATGTGACTGCACACACAACTTTGCATTGTTATCTTCCATCTGCACAAGGTTAAATTTAGCATTTCTTTACTGATGTGTTTGGTTCTGTTAACAGTAATTGAGATTGTTATGTATGTGTTTAATAACATAAAGGAAAAAGAGGCAATGCAGGTGTACAACAACTTTATTGCAGCATCTTCTTGAATTCAGCTTGCAAGCTGCATTTGCTTCAGCAGCTGCTCCTGCAAAAGTTCCTTCAGCAATACGTGACACGAGTCTGGGAGAAGTGCCTCTCTCAAGCAAGACTCTGGCAGAGCAGGGCAGGAAAGAAAAACAGGAGGTCCAGTTGCAACGGTGACTTTCATGTCTGTCTTCGTCAAAGCAGTATCAAAAAGCATTTGGAAAGACAAACACAGTTTCGTGGACCTGAATGCTCACAGATGTCTTCTATTATCATAGACAATGCACTGCTTTGTTAAAAAAAAAAAACCAAACCAACCACACAAAAACACAGTAGCCCTTCTTTGAGCCAAAGACTTGCCTTAGGAAACAGGACATTCAACCAAGAAAAGAAAGGCTTCTCTCTCATCTTCTGGTTTCTTCTCCTCAGACTATACACCACTGAAGAATGATCGTACTATCTACTACCACCTCAAATGCACGGCAAAGTAGCAGGGTCACTCCTGACCAGCTGGTTTCACGTACAGCTAATGATGAGAAAGCAGGGTGGCAGTGTACTGGTTCTACAAACTCTAGCAAGTCAAGCAACAGGGCTGACCTGACCAAACTCATCAATTGCAAATAGAACTCTGCTGCTGTGCGCATCCAGCACCAGGACACATTGAGAAGCAGTCTGATTGAAGAAGGCAAGACTATTTGTCAGTTTAGTTTCCCATAAGGAAGCTAGCTCAAACTCTTATAACTGCCCAAGATGACAGAGGGGTCGCGAGGGCAAGTTCAGAACACCTGCTATATAGCCTCTAGTTCAAATAGACAAGAAAGGATATCTGTCAATGTTCTGGACAGGGTTTTATTTTAATTTTATTTTCTCCAGATTGATGACTTTGAAAAGAATAGATGCCTTGAGACCCACAAGTGATTTATCCTTTGAACACTGCTGATAAGACCTTAAGCAAGCGTACCGATCTGCTGGATGGGTTCACCACAGACTAGACCTGTACCGGAGTCAACCCCCCAGAGGCCAGTCAACCCCATGAGGCCTGCTCCCTCATCGGAGCAGAACAGTTCAGAAACAACCCAAGAATAACTAACACAGATCCACAGCGAACTTCACAAAAGCCTTCACAAAGCTTGCCACGAATTAAGAGAAAGTCACTTTTGTAACAAATGCATTAACAGGTTGAACGCCTTCTCAAAGCAATACTTCATATTAATAAAAGCCTTTATTTTTTTTTTTTCAGCAAGACTTTGCATTCCTATCAGGACAGAAGTGTAACTGAAAAACAAATGATGTTACCAGATCACAAGCAATCATAGGCGAGGATGCCTGGCCTTTTAGCAGCCAAGTAACTCCCTGCCAGTCTCAAAACTAAAACACGAGAATATTCAGAAGATTATTGAAAAAATAATTCTGTTTGAAGCTCAGTAAGCAATGCCCAGATTTTTTTAAGTGAAATAATTTGACTTTATTTGTATTCATCAAAAAATACTTGGATTAACAGAGTGAAAAAGTTCATTCATTGCTTCGTATCTATGTGAGGGTTACAAACCTTCCCCTCTGCTGCCCATATAACTCACCAAAATAAGGCAGAAATGACATTTATATAGTATTAGAAGTATTTTAAAATCATCATTAACATGTTATTTCAGCTTACTTTACTTCCGAGTAGAAATAAAGTGCCAAATATTACTGAGTTCTAATTTTACCATCTATTTTAAAATATCCTGACAGCAATCAGGCAAATTAAATTTAAAATTAAACTTAAAGCAAATCCTTTGCATGCCACCACAATATTTCAGGCAACAATTTCAAGAAAGGAAAGGCAGAAAACAGACTGTGCATATACTATAGTTCAAAACAGACTCCTTGTGTCAAATGGCATATTTTTTCCTTTTTTTGCCTCCATTAAAGAGTTATTTTAAGTCTTCTGCTGAATACATTTACATGCATAATGAAACTTCTTCAGTGGTTCTTTTTGAATTACTATATATGCTTTAACATCGCATACACTAATAGTGTAGACATATATACAAGTCCATACATAAATATATGCACTCATGCACATAATATTCATGCAAAAAGAATTAATGGAATGTTTTTGACTCGATTTTACCCCCTGTAAATATGTTAAACATAAACAGTGCTTATGGCTGGGTCCATTAACTAAAAATGTTGCTGTTGTCTGCACAACTTGTGTTGCTCACATAAGAATGGATGACATGTAAAATGCTAATTTACAGACTCAGTTCATTTCAATGTACCATCTGAGTCTTTCTGCACTAAGAAGTTCACTGGTTGCTTACTACAATTCTCACAGAATAACATGACCTAAGACCTCGCTTAGCACCTGAAGATAAAACTCTGCAGAGTTTTACCCAAGAAATAGAAGAGAGAAGAAGAAAAAAAGAAAAAAAAAGGAAAGACTTTAATGAGCTCCAAACACATATTCTGACATGTTGTCACAGAAAAATGATATCTCAAAAGCCACAGTCCACTGTGATTGACACAAGTCTCATCTTCCAAGAGAACAGGCATTACACTCAAAGTAGCAGCTAATGTCATTGTAGATAACTGTTCTCACAACTTCAGCTGCTCATCACTCTTTTCTTCTTCAGCCCTTTTCCTAAAATCCCTAACTCTAGATGATTTGCAGTTTGAGAGATCTGCTTACATCCAAACTGAAAGCTACCCTGAACTTCCACGTCAAGCATGGAATTTATTTTATTAATCAAGTTTGGACCTCACTTTAGACCCACATCATTTCTCCAAACTAAAATACTAGCACTGGTACAGCCATTACTCTCTAAAACATTCCAGGACTTTCCTCTACCATAGCTACTCCAGCTGTCTCCCCTTTAAATAGCCACGACACTCAGCTACCTCAGCAACCATAAATAGTAATTTATTGCTACTACAACGTATTATACTTACAAAGACTTACAGTATTTATGCCTTTAAAATTTCTAAGCAGGTTCATCACTTGTTTCATTTCCTTTTCACGGATGCAACACTGTGCTGTATCTGACTTTCCACAGGACCTCACCGCTTCTGTGTCAACAGGGCTTCCAACCCCTTGGTGTACAAGGTATTTAGGTTTTGAAGATCTATTCTACACAGGGTAAATTTTTTAGTAGCACATTAGCACCTTTAAATTCTTTTCTGCAGTCTCTGTTATAGTATATCAGAGCATTCATTAAGACTGGGCCCTTTGAGGATGACGGGTATATCTAAGCAAGCCCACTTCAAGCTAATTGCGTTCAATTTAACGTTCTCCAAGCACTGGCAGTCCTCATTCAAGCCAAGTGTGAAAGTTTTTAAATTAGCTTTCACAGTTTGATTCACAGACAGGAAATGCAAAATGGCAGAGGATTAATTTTTTCCCCAACAACACAGTGCAACAAAATAGCCCAAAGGCTATTTTAGTTCATTTGCCTTAACTACTAGGGAAGATTCACAGCACAGAGAATGCTCCAACAGAGACAAAAGCTCCAGAGGCCTTTCAAAGCTTAATATTGCCCCCATTAATTAAAGTACCATACGTTTGTACAGCCTTTCCACTTTGTCACTAAATGTTAAAATGGAAGTCTATACCATTTAAGACAAGCCACACTGGTTATTGCTTAAAAGATTAACCTATTGATACATTTCAGACATTTTTATTATGGATCACATTTTAATATTTAATAAAGTCTGGTACTGGACTGCAAAATGGGCTATGTAGAAATCCACATTTCCCTTGGGGCAACAGAAGTCATGACTTCACGTGTAATCTGACAATGTCTCTTTTGATTGCTCTGCCTTCATTTGCCAGGACAGAAGTTAAAAATGAAGCTAAAGTATTGAATTATCTATTGTAAAAATTATTTGGTAACTCCCACCAAACAATGGCAGAGCAGGATGGAAATCCAGCTTTCTTGACACTTTCCATTTTCCAAGCAATAACCACTAGGCCCATGCACTGAATTTCCATGGTCAACCTTCTGAATATGCAAAGTCTCTACAACAAAACTTGCAAGTACACAAATTTCCCTTTGAGCAAGTACGTTTTTATTTGTTGATACAGCAGCTTATAAAAGTTTAACAGTTACAAAACCTGATGAAATACTCTACACTCAAGCTCCGGAAGAAAAATATTTCTCCAGTTTAAGAGACAAACTAAAATCTCCACTAAGAATTTAGCTCATCTTGTCAAAGTACATACCAGGATATTAGACAGATTCATATTCTTACAACGTGGTCCATGCATACTGGGTTGCACAACTGCAGCCTTAAGTATCAGAAGAAATAACATTCAACAAGATTAAAGTCACCTAACTTCAATGACAGTCTTCCCATTATCTTCAGAAGTGGTTACTTAAGTTCAAAACTCATAGCCACGCTTTAATTCAAATTATTTCTTATACTCTAATAACTAATAAATCTAATCTAATCTAATAATCTAACAACTATATGAATAGTGATAATAGATACAAAATTAAGGGAATTAAGATACAAAAAGTATTTTTAGGCAAATTTAGTGAAATTTTTCTAAAAAAAAAAAGTTTTGCACGTACACACGGATTCTAGCTTCACACTTCAGATTCCAGATTTGATATAGTCCAGGATACATAGGGTCACATCTGACAAACTGTGAAGTCAAAAGCCCATCCAGTAAATGTCAAAATGTTAGGTCAGTGAAGTGGATATAATTTACGCACTTGTTGACAAGATTCAGAATAATCTCAAATATCAACCTAGTTTTACAAGCATTTTCTATTTTGTGCCAAGAAGTTACATACTTGCATTACCGTTATCATAAATACCACCTTATTTTGTAAATAAGAAGCCTCTTTCGCAGTAGATTTGCACACAAAGGACATCAGAAAATGTGAATTTGTTAAAATTTGAAAACAGAAACCACATTGTCTGTTTAGTGAAACGTATTTACAGAATATTTTTAAAACTCATGCAACTCTTCTTTAAGCCAACTCCAGTACTATGTAAAACTCCAGATAAGTCCATGAGACCAGACAAGCACCACTATGTCAGCAGGTAGTTGAAGGTAAGGGGATAACCGTCACGCACAGGATTGCTATGAGACCACATGCAAGATCCACTAACAACATTCTTTTCAGTAGATATTAAAATCTGATGTTTGCATTTAAAATCTCCAGTTGCCATAAAAATTGTCAACATGGAAACCTAGGTAGTAGAAAGACAGCGAGTTAATAACTGTGTCAGGTTCTGAACTAGCCAAGATAAGGCTGTGCCAGCAAGCACTGAGAGTGGTGAGATGGCTTGCCCAACCTCAAATCCTGAGCTGCCACAGCTGGCACATGAGCAGTACTCCCGCTGCCTAGGTTAAAGTTAACTGTAGAACTGCTACAAAGGTCAGAGTTGCAGCTCTACTGACTGATAAAGAGTAATTTGTGTGTGTCTTCACATTCATTTTATGACATCTTTTCTGATGATGCTTATGTAATAGAGTAGATGAAATTTTATTGATTTGAACATACAATAAAATCTAAGGTAACACAAAATACAGAACTGACAAAAGAGATAATTTTAAAAAAAATACTTTGCTAATGCCATTACAACTTTAGATCTTGTGTTTAACTACAGACAATATAAATCCTTAAGACAAACAATCATGAAGCTTTACGCTCTTAAATATAATCCAGCCCACTACGCATGGAATTTTTCCTTCAGCCGTAAGCACATCTCAGATGTTCACAGAATAAACTTCTAAAACCTGTAAAGCTTCATCAGCTCAGATGGTAAACAACTAGAGGTTATCTGAGAGCTAAACTTGTCAGAAACTGCAAGAGATACAATCCAATTGTTATTGAAAGTAATGAATACACTTTTCTGGTCACTTCATGTCAGGTGCTAACAGACATCGGAATCACTAAACACTACATTCACATGAGACATCATATGTTCGTGAATATTTATGCTTAAGAAACTTTGAATTCTATCCAAATGTAAACGCCACAGTATAACTGATCAATCATGATCATGAAAGCCTTCCAGAGTATTCCCATTTCTAAAACAAACAAAGATTGTGAAAAATTCAGGTTTTGGTGAAAGTGAGCAGTCAATGGATTTTTTGCAATTCCACAGCAGGGACAAAGAATAAAAAACAGCCCCAACATAAACAAACCTATGTACAACGACCGTATAACACTGCAAATATTATAGTAAGCAGTAGATATATAGGCTATCCAGGTGTTAAATTACGTACAGAACATAATCTGATACATTTTAGATACCAGGATTCTGACATTCAAAGTAGAGAATACATGCCTATACTTCTTGAGGTCATCTAAGTCTCACTTGGTGCATTTCAACTGTTGGAATTCCATTTTAATCCATTTTAATTTTGAGAAACTAAATTATGCTGATCTCTACTGAACATATGAAAATACATATGCACTGATGAAACACAGCCCCCCCATAAATACTGATTCCACCTGAAAAGCACCATGAGCTCTAGAAAAACACAAACCACAGGCATTCCCCTTCTGTGGTTACCAACAAAACACACTGCTGCAAGTATCTGCAAAGGACAGTCTATTTTTTTCCCAACACAGATACTGGCATTAGTTGGAGGAAAAGAACACACATTTTAAGCATGACCTTAGCTATCCTTAGGGAATCTTAGCAGATAAAAATTATTCCTGATATTAAGAACCAAGGACCAAGGCAACTTGTTTGCATTTGAAAGCCATTATGAAGTGAACTAAAGGCAGCAAGCACAATCTACTGTACACTTGCTTATAGATTTCATCTGTTTTGGTATTTTTTTTTCCTTCCCTCTGTTTATTACACTAATTTTATCTGTGGATCCTTAAACTCTTCAGATGGCCCTTGTTTGTTTCTCTTCTCTGTGCACAGTAAGACAGGGACCAGAAGGGACCTTGCTCATGACATGCATCTCTGTTGAAAAAACGTAATATAAATGATGCCTGAAATTAATGGTTGGCAGACAATTGCTGGGGCTTCCCCCACAACTCCTTACCAGGATAAAACATTCCTGTGTAAAAGTTTATAGTGCTAATGACAACTCTAACATCTCCCTATAAAAGCACTTTAGCCATTTCAAAACAACTTGACACCAATAACTCTGGGGTTTTTTTCTGTTGAAATCCTGTTCTTAAAAAAGTGCAGTTCATACCTTTTCTGAAGCTTCTCTCCCCCATATCCAACTTAAAAACTGACTTTTGGCCTTACTAATACAGAACTAGATCTCTGTCTAAACACACTGTAAAAGTTCATTCCTTCTGTTCTCACACTTCAGTCACAATGCATCCCACTGCCTTCCTAATATCCCCTTTCACAAAGTTTCCCATACCTTTAACAGAAACGTCTTCTCAGCTGCTAAACAAGAGACCGAAAAAACAACAGCGTGTGAGAGATGAGTAATGCCCTTTCAACAGCAATGAGCTGCTCCTGAGTAGCCTCAGTTGTCAAAAAGATACCCAATATAAAGCAACATTGAGTACAATCAGGTCCCATCAAAGCATAAACCACTGGTAGTAGTATAATGTAATTAAATGCATAAATATATATTTTAGTGCCTAGTTTTAAAATAACCATCTTTAACATCAGATCAGTGCGCATACATACACATTTTATAAATCTGACTAAAAGAGCAGGCAAACCAACAAGAGCAAAAGTTACACCAGTTTTCAGGGCAATGTCGCTCCTTGAAATAAAGGAGAAGTAAGGTTCCCGGCTAGGGAGTGGTATTATTTTACCTTTTCACATCTGGCGGGAATTGACACTACGAGAGAGGCATCAGATACAGCAAAGAGGCCTTGCAGAGCAATAAACTGCTGAACACATTCTCAAATAAGCAGCAAAATAATGCTACTACTTCAATATATTACTGTTGACTATGTGGTCTATATGAGTGTGTATATGTAAAAGCACATATAAACATATATTAAAAAAAATGGCAATTTGTAACTCAAAAAGCAAGGGCTGGTTAAACTAAATGTTACCAAAGAAAGAGTTAACATGCAAATAGTCACTCAGTTTAATGTAGTTTCTGATCTGTAACAGCATGGAAGAAACTTCAAAAGAGCGATACTGGTGCAACAGAGCTATGCCAATTTACTTTGGATCCAGGATCTGTCCCACTGTACAGTCCCTTCATTCACTCCATTAAATCATGTTTGCCAGCAACTGCATTGTACTAATGGGTGCATAAAGCTACTCTGCACCTGTCGATTGCCAAGGTATCTGTGCAAACACAATGAAATGGAAAGAAGTGAAGTAAGGAACCCTACTGATAAAAAAACCCTAAATCAATACAAATAAAACTTAAGCACTTGGCATGTATGGCTGACTTCTTGTTAAGTATAAACAGCATCAAGGCATATTTTTAGCCCAATACCCCTAACATTGTTTGAATAAATCTGTTTATATCTTACTAAAAATACTGTTTGCATTTAACTGTCCTAAAGCAAAACAAAGTAAATCTTAAAGCAGCAAATGCTCAAGATGAATGAACATGTTGAGTCTCAGGAAAGTTGGGTTTTCTTTCAAAGAACTACAGAGCTACTTCTGTTTTCCTACTACGTTCAGTGCTGTTTTATTTTGATGGCTCGGAGAGAATCAGCAGTTCTGGCAGAAAATCTTCAGTTCTGCTTTGTGTTACTCCTATTTCCTAGACAATCTGTATAAAGCAAGAGTACAAATCCAAGAAGTGGAATTTCCACGAGATGTTACACTTGCATGAGTAGCTGTTATTGCCAGCTGCAGCAGCCAGAATATCAATTTACTCACTGCACGGATTTTAGAAAGCATGATGCAAAAGTAAAGGCAGCCTTATCATTACCTGCTTGCTTTCATTTCAGAAAGCTGCTTCCCCTTACCTTATTTAAGTAGGTACTAACATTTTTTTTAATTGCAGTTCATCTTGAAAATTAATCATCATAAATTTAAAAAACATTTTCTTGCAAATCTGTCAGGTTTGTAGTGCTATTTCATTTATTACAAGACCACAAGATGCACCAGAGCTCTGTATTTGAAGATGACATATTTTCATTTTGTTTTGATACCACATTTGAAAATTGTTCCTATCAATCTTTCACTGGAGCCAAAACTTAACTGTCTTGCTCACTGAAACATTAAATGCCAAGTCACACAGATGAATAAAAGCATTTGCAAATTTAACATCTGCATTTGCAGTTGCAAAAATTTGCAGAAGTTTCCTGTTGAAAAGGTCTATAAAAGAGAATCCACAAAAATGAATGCATTCCACAGTCAGTATGAAAACTAATTACTCCTAAAAATTTTGCTCATCAGACCACACTGAAAGTTCAGAGATTTCATGAACAGGCTGATCTTCAAGTAGAATTTTCAAAGTGTTTACAGTTCAGACGCTCTGACATTACAACTTCCAGGCATTTACTGGACTCAGCTTAGGCATTGTTTAAGATCCATGATTTTCTGCATCGTTCACTACAGGGTAGTAAAAAACCCAAACAAACAGGCCATATACTTACATTCCCCATAATGCATCATTTTCTCTCTAAACAGTGGCAGCAAACAGGCACATCCAATACTGTATTACTTTCTTCTCTCATTCATGACGATGTCACACACAGGTTCTTTGATTCTGAAAAAGAAGCATTTCCCAGGTTCTAAGGATAAATGTACCCCAACCAATCCATCATGCTTTGTGTGCTAATGATAGACTCATGCATAAGAGGCACCAGAAGCAGTCAGAGGCAGCAGGCATGAAAAGGAGTGAATCAACTGTCAAGGGTTGTGATCTGAAGGACTGCAAGGCTGTGATTAGAATTTTCAATCAGGACTTCCACAATTCATCACGCTACAAGGGAGGGGGGGCACATATTTCTTCATCAGCCCTTTCTGCTATTGGCATAGCAAGTTGTAGGGCATTAAAAAAAGGAAATCTTAACATCTTATACTTGTAAGCAGGTATGTTTGAATCCTCAGAGAGTGGAGACTGAAAGATTTTCTGAGACTGCATAGCTACTACTTTTTGTCTGCATATTCAAAATAAAATCAGCAGCACAGCCTTTCAGCTGATGTAAAAGAACACAGATCTTCCTCTTCATGCTTTTGTAGGAATACTTACAGACAAGGGAGCAAGTAGCCCTAGAAACCTTTGACTGTTGCCTTTAAGGATATGAAAACGAATAAAACCCCCCAGAAATCTTTCATGAGAATTTCCTAACACACTCCATGAAACTTCAAAGAATGAAAAGGGAGAGCTCTTCACAAGGATAGTGTTCTCACAATCTGCATGAAATCATCTGCAACATTTGACAGGCGACATAGAGTCACGTTTTCAAAATGCAAAAAGGACCAGTGAGTTGACTGGGTGTGTAAGTTTAGAGCAGGGGTGTCAAACTCGCAGCTCCCACCGTTCTGCTCCTGCAGCGTAACGCGTGTCACACGCTGCACACGTGACCAGCGCCAGCAGGAGCGAAGGGGCAAGGAGCTCGGCGCTGCCAGCGGTTAAACACAAGGTGGAAGGTTGGATTCAGCCCACAGGCCATGAGTTTGACACCCCTGGTTTAGAGTAATCAAACAAGTGGTCTACTCTCTTCTCCTTACGATATTTCCCTTAGTACTACCACTAATGACTCACCAAAGAAAGACAATCCTGCATCGAACAGCCTAAAACTGGACTCACAGCCTGGCTACAGCTTCCATTTTGAAATCACATGAACGTCGCAAAAGCTCTTCCCAGGTTTTGCTGTGTACTCCCCCCCAGCCATTTCTCACCTATGAAATGTTATACATCTGTCTCACTGAATACAGATTTTGCAAGAACTCATTCACGAAGGGGAGAAAACACGCCTTCCAAGAAACTTCAGCCTAGCAATCAGGAACTGGGTACCAGTGACTTGACCCAAGTGTCACAGGGAATGAGCTGTCTGTCTGGATCAATGTCACCACAGAGCCTTTGTCTCAAAATCTAGATCCAAGTGACAGCCTAGGCACATTAGATATTTATTGAAATATATGAATGAAGCATTATTTTAAAAGGCAATTTTCATGTTAAACTATGAATAATGAACAGTAAAGGCAGTTCTTATTTGCATAATTAATGTTTCAGTTATTGATATTCCTTCAGAGGGTCACTAGCCTTTTTTCTTCAAGTTAATTAATTAATAAAGCAACTCCTTTTATGTAGGTAATTGTAATCACTTTAATCCTCAAAGGCATGTACAATATCTGGCAGGGTTTTTTTAAATGTTGCAACCCCAGTGACACAACGATCGTTTGCATAAATGTAAACACCAAATGAGTCCATTTAACTCCTGACTAGAAAGAAATCCTTCGAAACCAACAGGAAAGAAACATAAATTATGGACAAACATGGCAACATGGGCAAGACAATCTTTTATCCGTACATCACAAGAATCATATTTTCCTTAATGCAAATCTCAGCTTTGAGACAACATACTGATAATGGTGCAAATCTGTCCTCATGTTTAGTTGAAGATTGCTCTGAGGAGACAGAATTTCTATCGGGAAAGAAAAGATGTTTCTAGGAAAACAAATACAAACTAGAAACCTGTTAACAAGCTGAAAACATTAAATGCTCAAGATTGTACAGGTAATACAGAACTTCTTCCATGTCATGAACGTCTCAATCCACAAATTAGTTTAAAAACTACACAACTTGTCTATGAGCTATTGTCTCACAAGCCAATGACTACCTCCTCTTTGTCTGTAAATCTCAGTCTTGCTCCATTCATAATCCATCGAAAACACTACTGCAAAAAATTTTAGTGGTCTCTTCCATGATATCGCTCCTTGATGTGGGAGAATGAATACTGGGATTACCATTTTCATCACACGTAATGTTCTTAAGCCACTAAACAACTTGTACTCATCCAGTTTCTGATCCTTTTCTGCCAAATAAGCATCTCCATGGGGGAGGGTTTCCAGGCTTCCCTCCTAAAGCAGTGCCACACAGTTTTCCAAAGTCAGTTCTCTATTGTTAAAATTTCACCTCATATATGGAAGAGAAAGAAAGGGATAGAAGAAGTCAGTATCCAAGTACTGACACCACTGACTAGGTGATAATTGGAGACCATTGTTCTGGTATTTCCTCATCAGAAAACAGCTACTGTCTCTACCATCAAGCGTTCAGGGAGAGAGGTTTGGGGTTTTTTCCATTTCATACAGCACCTAGAACTCCTGAGGGAAACCGAAGGGAAAGAGGGCCCCAATCCACTGCCACACTTCTGGCGAACGGAATGGCAACAGAGGTAAAAAATGCTATTATTTGTTTTATGCACTCATCTGCATCATCTTTGCTGCTAAAACCTTGCAGATATTCCAGACATCATCAAGAATCACTGCAACTCCTTTTTCAGACTGTAAATTTCAAATCTGCTCTCCATCTGAGAGATTATAACAAAATGTGAATTAACCTAAAAACTGAGAGTCATTTCACAGAAAATAGAAACAGATACTGTAGGAAAAACATATTCCAGACTTGCAAATTCTTTTATGTAATCCTTATCCACCCATAACCTTCTAATGGACTATTTGATTTCTCTCTCAACAGGCACACCTCACAGTATTTTTAACCACTGCAGATCTTTTTAGCCAGCAGTTGGTTGTGTATTCAAACTGGCTGTTCTAGCAAATGGTATTCAAAACATGCAGGAGTAAGGAACACAGCCACTAAGTAAGATTATGAATAAAATAGTCAGGTATTCTTTTCCGTATTTCTCAGTAATTACTCACAGTGCAGGAGCTTAATAGAGATCTGCTTCTTCAGTGTCTCACTTTTAAGGGATCGATGCAGTGTGAATACAGGCACTACAGGACTTAATAGCAAGTTCCAACTGCTTCTTGCAAGACAAGAGTCTCCTCGACAGCTTTCTCCCAGGCACTAAGGAGCTAGTAAAATCGCTGCTATTAGTGTATATTTGTGCCTTTTTGTCAAAATCATACTTAATGAACACAAAGAACCTATAACAGGCAGATCCAAGAGAAGTTATAAATGCAATTCTATATTAACAAAGCTCTGTTAAATCAAGTTAGCAATTTTATGTCCAGGGATAACAATTTGGCTTGCAGTAGTGGGCTAAATAACGCAGTTCAACACATTAAAAATAGATCTGTATTCTGACTGAATGGACTCTTAGCTCAGAAAAAAGGCAGAAGGGAAAAGAAATGCTGAAGTAGCTCTGTTCCCTGATGACAGTACACTTTCTCTTCTCCTTCATCTTCCAAAACTATCATCATCATACATCCATCACCATATCTTGCACATTCTCCGAGACAGAGACAAAGTAGGTCTCAAAAATCTGAGACTTAATGAGTGTCATCAAAGTAAATACTCATGCATTTGGATGCAGCAGAGGGAACATGCATAAAACATCCAGATATCAGTGTCATTAAAAAGTGGTGCTTCCTCTTTGCCACCCAGCCACTGCAATAGCAAGGGCTGTTTCTATCACTTCATACTGCAGATACCATCACTTCCCCAGAGTGCATTCAGTAGCAAGCCTGGAAATTTCTCCTCTGACAAAGAAGCAGGTCACCTCTTCTCCCTCTCTAGTCGCAGTTCAGCCATCCAGTTTTCCATGAGACAGTTTATTGTTGGCACTGAAAACTTCTCTCAGAACAGTACTTTTTTTACCCCTATGTATCCACATTTTCATCAGATTTCAGTTCATGCATTTTGTGAAACTGTTCTAAAATCTCAGGACTTAGGTTAGAAAAAGAACATGAAATGTAGGCTAGGCTATAGTGGGCTTTCTAGGGAATACCCCACTAAAGCAATCTTTTGATAGGTATGGTATCTCTCCTGCTGTAAAGGCAATGATTATTGAGCACACATTTTCAGTGGGCTCTGGAGGTTTAAAGCCTTAGAAAGACCTAATTTTGTACAAAACTGTCTGCTTGCTTCCTCTGGATTTTATATCTGTATGAGTTCAGGTGGAATTCAGAATCGGGCGAACAGAATGATGATACTACACTAACAAGAAACTTTGGTTTAATCTTCTGTATCTTAAATATCAATTAATAACGTCAAATTTGCCAAAGAATGTTTATTATTTTGGCTATCTAAAAAGGATTTTTTTTTCAGACTAAAAAGAGCGTCTGAAGGTGAAAAAAAGAAATTGTTACTAAATGGATAAATTTCAGAGCCGGGGTGGGATTTAAAATGATGTGATTTTTATTTCATCAAAGTGGTCAAGGAAAACTTCACTATAACTGTTCCTATACCAGGTATACCCTATGAATATTTTTAAAGCAGAGATTTAAAGTTTTGCCAATGCTCTTCCAATCCAAAGAGAAGGGATTTATTTGTTAGCTGAGTGGCATTTCAGTTTAAACATTCTACAATATCAACACATAAATCATTCTGAATACAGTTAAAAACTTCACAGCTGTATATACTAACCAGACAGACAACAAAAAATTTCTAACACCCTGTGTTTTATTCTTCATATAATTTCTTTTGCAATGAAAACCCTCCAAGTAAAAGGATACCAGACTCATCCTTTATGCTGCCTTTACAGGACATGCTGAACATCTCAAGCTGCTCAAGGACCGTATGCAATGGATGACAAGACACACTCTAGTGGGCATTTTTTTTTTTTTTCCTTTCTCAGGAACTATTTCAACTCATACGTATGACCTCCACAGTTTAACTGATGACTATTCAGTGCATCAGTTACAAAAAACAGCCATTCTCATTTCTTTTACACTCCTCCTCAAGGAAATAAATCAGTATCTTGACTGATTGAAATACTTAACTGCCAGTCATTTGGCTTTGTCCCCTCACTGCCTCACATCAGCTTGCATGTACTCAAGAGAAGCAGTGCAGTGATTAAATTGTAACATGGAGCACTGAGGGCAATAACTAAGTGAGCCGTTATAAACAAATAACACAGTCTTTCATAATTCAGTAAAATACATTATTTGATTTTGTGTGTGTGTTTGAAAGCCAGTCAAAGTGGCAGTGTTTTTTTACTAATGCAATAACATTACTGCTTAATGGTGGAAAGCACAGGAGAGCAATATCTGGCCTACAAGTAAGAGTAAAATGTGCAAGCTTAACAATACAAGTTTATCTTCCTTATACTAGACAGTGCTTTTATTATATGAGATCCGTTGTTTCCCAACCTGCAAATTGTTTCCTGAATCTAGTAACTGTAACAGGAGAAATGTATTTTTCAGTCTTTTTGAAAAAACAACCCAAATGCAATAAATCAGTCTAAGCAGGTGAACCTAAAATAGCAACAAGGCCAAGGTATTTCAAGTATGTAATCCCTGGCTCCCTATAACATTAAAGGATTTTTTCGAGGGTGGGAGCACAGAGATGAAAGGATTTAAGTGTAAATTATACAATGATACTACAATTCTGGAGTATTACCATGCGTGTGAGGGATTGTTAACGATCAGGTAGGATTTTTCTAGCCTTACTTGAGTCACCTCCAGGGAAACAAATTCTGCAATGCTCTGTAGGAGATAAAGAACAACCTGCGTATATTAAAAGACTCATAGATGTAATTCCATGAACTACAAGATTTCTTTGTAACTCAGATACCTCAAAGTGCACAACACTTCTATCATAGTCCTTGCATATCATATATTTTTGAAGGATGACACTTCTACCCAGTCAGTATTTGCATGCCTTGAATTCTCTAGTGAGGGCCCAAGGAGGGTAGTATTATTTTTATTCATGTACCTTCTTCCCCTTAAATTCCAACACCATATTGCAAACTGATTTACCTAAGCAAAATGCTTCATACATGTATAGACATTAAACCCATCATGATTATGTGCTCCTGAATACTGAAGTCAACAGTCAATACTGCTATTTTGTGGCAGAAGATACATTTATTACATTCTTGCTAATGATATACCAATTCCTATGAAAAAATCTAAAAAGTCACATTTGAATCATCATAGGGTGGTTTGGTAGCATTAGAACTGCGAAACAAATACAGAAGGTAAGGCATCTGAATCTGCCCAAGTGCTTTGACTACATGTATGGCATTCCCACTTCTTCAGAAGTTCCAAATCGCTTTTCACATTTAAGAGTTCATCAAGCTGAATTCATTTTCCAAGCTCCACACGTTTCAAACCCTCTTCTCATCAAGGCCCAAACACCACCACAGTTTAGATTATGCTCACCTGACTACAGGAGCCAACATGACTCCTGGTATCGTTCATCTTGGCACTCTACCTTCACAGGAGTCATCAGCTATAATATATGCCCTCAAAATATTCAGTCACATGTGCTGATAGAAGAAGGTAAGATTTCCTTCTTCAGTTGTTGGACTGAACTGTATGCAACATCCTCTTCCAGTTACCTCTTACGTCTTTGATCTCAAGGTCAGATATTACACTGAAAAGTTCCACCAACTTAATTATGACGCTGCCATGAACAGTAACATTGCTAAATAATTCCTTTGTTTAAATTTTCTCTACTCAAAACCAGGGCAGAAAGCACCACCTATGAGTAAGGTTGCTTGGCACTTTCTGCTCTAAGAATTTCCTTTCAATTGCTTGCAACTTTGTCAGGTTTTTAACTGTTCAGGCTACAATTTTACATGTGAAATATGTCTGCTTCTGTGTGATCTTCAGGATGTGAGGGAAGAAGAATGAGTTGGATCACTTCTGATATTTAAACTAGAAAAATATATTATCATTATGAATTTGTATTTGAAAATCTTTCTGGGTTGTGAAACTGGGAGTAAGTTTCGGTCTTTATATCATGGACCTGTTTTTCTTGCTAACCCTAGAAAAATGTCCCCAAAACCAAGAAAAACCCAAAGAACCCCCCACCAAACCCAAAGCTACCTAAAATAAAAAATGACAGATTCTATACTTGTCCAATGACTACTCCTTTACACTAAATATTCACTCCACACTATAATCTCTCCTGCAGCCTCCAGAATGAGCTAAACTGTGCACACACATTCCAGCAAACATCTTGGAAAACAGCCAATTGCTATAATTATTGCTCTGAACCGAAATTACACCAAATAGTGGTACTGACAGCAAGAGGTTTGTCTTTGAGGCACCCAGCAAGCTGCTGTATTCAAATGCAGAAGGTACAAGAATAAAACCAGAGAAGATAGGAATAAATTTTGATGTGAAGTCTCGTATCACAAGAACCAGAAGAGAATTTGCAACTGCTATTTAATAATGGAAGACTTGGGAGGCTTAGTCTGGGAGTCAAGAGACAAAACCAGCTTCAGGGCAGAGGGAAGATTAGGGTGGACAGAGACAGTCACCTATAATAGAAGTGCTGCATCCACATAAGAAGCTAGGAGGAAAGGAGACCTAACTCATGGTATCCAGGAAACTGGCATTAAGAACTAACGTGAAGAACAGACATCACATTTGCCTCTATTTAGGGCCACAAAGAACATAGCAGAAGCTGCTGTCACTTAGCTAAACCCCAGGTGTAAGCCTGTTGATAGGAAGGACAAAAAAAATTCTGGTCTTGATGATGCACATGGATCTCAATGTGCTTTAATGTCACCCTCCCTCCCCACAAAAACCAGGAATTGTGTTTTACTTACTATGTTAAAAACCAAGTCATGCCACCACTCCTGCTGCACCTCCTGTTGGATATTGTAAGTGGAATTATTTCGAATACTTCATTTCACTGGACAAATTTTCTAAGACGACATAAATTAGGGCATATGGTTCATAACATTTTCACTTCCTTTCCCTGCAACCCATTTCACTAGTTTTATACTTCATCAATTTAAGCATTATTGCTAATACATAACATTTAAACTGTCAGAAGAGAAAAAAAAAAATCTAAATGTCTAATTAGAAAGCCATGATGGCCATTCCAGAAAGTAGTGTTACATTTTCTACCTACATTCAATACATATGAAAGCAATGAGCTCAGGAACAAATGCAGAGCTAACAGACCTACAGGTCTCTGTGCAGAGCAAGAGCTCTTTTACTGCTCACTTTGGTACAAGAAAAACTGAATCCCAAGGGTACAGAATCCTCATCTGTAAGATTTACAGCTACACAACAACAGCGTAAAGCATTAAAAGAGAGCATGAAAATGTCTGTTTTACCAAGGTATAAAACCAAGGGCAAGTAACATTTTTTATGTTAAGCATAACACTTTTCTACACACAACTGAATCAACAACAATAATACATGAAGATTAACTAGTAGCAGGAAGAGCACCGCTGAGTAACACCAGAAAAGTTAACTGCTAATATCAGAAAAGCTGTTTTCTACCCAAACGTTTGTAATGAAATGTGACAACAATCTTTCAAACACCAACAGGTACCAAAAAATCACATGAGAAAGCAACAAAAAAAAAGAAATGCATAGAAAAGCTTACACAAAATAGGAAGAGGGCTGAAGTCTCCATTACAAGACATTGTCTGACTTAGAATTGCTGAAAGATTCACAAGGATCTCTTACAAATCTTTGTGAACATATGTGAATTCCACTTCTTCAAAATAAGCAAGACACATTTGTGTCATATGCTAAGAATTCTTCTACATGTTGTAGTAGTGTCTTAACAGTATCACTGATTAACCAGAATTATCACAGGAGGGGATTCATAGCGATGTCAGGTTTATGAATGCTAGAAATATATAAGTCTTTGTACCACAAATCGACTGGGCTGTTCAAAAATAGAATGCATAACATGTTCATCTACACATACACACACTTCTGAAGAATTAGGTCAGCAGATAACACCTTTGAAAACATCAACAACTAAAAGGTATCCCACTGCAGTTTATTAGCAGACTGTTACACTGTTTCACAATTTACTAGTTAAAAATACAATTATTCATGCCATAGAATGGGAGGCCCTGGGTAATAACATGTATCTATAACAGCAACTGTTTCTTATCTGTATTATAACTCTTTCCTAATGCTTTTCACACTGTATTTTTGAAACAATACTGGGTACACTGTAGTATCGTTTCTAAGGCTGTAACAGTGAAATGCAATAGGCTGCTTTAAAAATGTAACCTTTAGCACATGAGATTGCATGTGGGAGGGTCAGTAAGACTCTCTACTGGGTGTCAAAACTGAACAGTTTCTCTTCCTGTCTTCGTATTTTTTAGGAAACCATACCATTGACCCTGTCAGTGACTCCTACTTTCATATATCTTATATAATACATATATTACATACATAATATATGTCAAGGTCTTTCCCAAGATTTAAAAAAACCTTTAAAGAAGTGGAGAGAACAAACATCCTTAATTTACGCAGGCACAACAGTTGTCTACCACAAGCAGACTCCTACTCACACAAGCATTCAGCACTCCTGTGCCTCATTCAGCACTTGACAGGCAGGTCAGACCTCCCTGCCACAGCTGTAATTTACACAGTATTTGGTCCTCAGAATGTGTGACTTCAAGAGCTCTAGCTCCCAGCTCTTTCCAAAGCACTGTGGACATACTGAGCTCCCACACCACAATTAAGAAGTTCCCTCTCATATCACTACAATGGAGATGCATTAAGAATTATTACTAGTTGTTACTAGCATCTCACCAAAACACTGCAGCAGCATTTTTCATTTAAAGGAAGCTTGCTTAAAAAAAGCACTTTGTGAACTCTACTGCAAGTTGTGAGGCATTTCAGTCTCCCCTGTCTGCTTCTCAAGCTTTCATGAGAACAATAAAGAATGTATGCAATAGATTAGTATTTAAAAAAGCTTTACTCTGCTACTTGCATCATCCTTATAAATTATTCTCCTATTAATTAGTTATTTGATCTCAGCATATTAGAAATAGCACAAAAATACATTGTTCTCTGTACTGCTCCTATGAGCTTGTCTTCTGCTAAAAGCTTCTCTTGAAAGCACTGTTATTAATTGTCAAGCACTGGAACCGTTCCTCCAGACATCATACCCTATACTTTGAAGAAAGGCAGACAAGATTTTCTCCACTTTTTGCAACTAAAGTACAAGCTGAAGTACATCTGAATACACAATTCATGCCATTTAGCACTGTGCTCTCCCTAATGCATCCAGTGGGGCCAAATCCTTACAGGAAGTAATTGTTGGAACAATTAGTACTCTCATAAGGACTTAAGGTTAATACATACTACATCATCACATCTTCGTCTTGTCTCATGCAGTGATACTAAAACGTTAAGGATGCAGTCCAACAGTGGTAAGTTAGCAGTGCCCAAAACCTGCATAACAGTCTTCTGTAACATTTGAGCACTGATTTATTAATGTGAAAACTAGACAGGAATCCTCAGGAGATGTGGGTTCCACTTTTTTTTTTTCCAGTATTGTTTGAATACAGAACAGTAACCCTACACTGATCTCAAGAACATTCTGGCAGAAGAAATCCTACGTACCCCGATTTCTTAGGAATCAACATAATTCCTGCTGGTTTGTTGATGCCTATGTCTCCTAACAAATCAAATCCTAGACAGTCTTGGAAAACTCCAATGTTAGTCTCTCTCATAAAAATATATGTTCATATATGAAAATGAAATACTTCCACTATCATTCAACATAAGAGTACTTCTCTTTAATAAATGAAACATCAGTGTGAAGCAGCCAAAGATAATACAGCGCATTTCACCAAAATGAGAAAAAAAAATCTCAGAGGTAGTCCATTACAGACATTAAAATTGATATTACAGCTGTTTCACTCATTGTCTACGGGTAAATTATGTACATACTTCCAGCCACAAAGAAAATTAATGCTGTATTCATCAAGATAATTGATTCTTATGTTATTGGATCCACAAAACATCTAGCTGTACTGTGTTCCTTCTCTGTACTGTACTTCTTACCATCTCCACCAAAAAGTTCCATCTAAAACTACTGATTAGCACAATCAGCCACCCATGATGTTTACGGGTCACTTGCAATCTGTTCCTTGAACTAAAGGTGATCTTTGCAATAAAGAACAGAGTTAGTTCGCTACACAAGCTTGAGCAATATTTCGAAGTCTGATGCACGTGATCCGCTCCCCTGCATTTCTACTGTCTGGAAAAAGCAAGGTAACTAGAGTTCAGTCACTGAGAATAGGACTCTTCTCACCTAAATTTTAGCTAGGGTAATCTTGTATAAGCTAAGGAACTAGGATTCTACAAAGAACAGTGAGTGTCAGAACCATCCTGAGTAGAGTCCTTTCCATGCCATCTCTTCACCTTATCCAAGAGCCCAATAGAACAAATGATGCAAGAACTAAACATGAGAAACGCTACATTCAAAAGGGATAACCACATGTAAATAAGTTGTTGGATCAACAGTCCTGCCACAAAAAAAAAAAAAAAGCTGCAGTGAAAGAGCTCCTTCATGAAAATTACTTGTTATTCTTTGTCAGGCCCAAAATTCAGAGTGCTGAAGTTTCAGACCAGTTTTGCAGCTACAGTAGAGTTATTTTTCTAGTGTTGTTTCAATGTATAAAGATGATTTCATGTCCTGTCCAGGATCAACTTGCACTGAAATCCAGAAATTGAAGCTTTGGCACAGTGGGATTCACTCAATAACAATTCTCACTTTCCTCTAAGCATCTCTATGCAACAAAATCAATTAGCATTTGCTACAAACGTAACATAGCAACAGCAGACAAGCTCTCATTTGATGTAAATCAGTCTAGCTGTTCTGATTTGGAAGAACTTCACCAAATTTCATCAGCTCTAACTCTCACACAGTGCTTTCGAATAGCTCACTCTACCACTAGGGAGGTAAGGACCATAAAATTTGAGTGCCAAGAACAGTAAGTGGTCAATTCAATTTGTTATCCTCTTTAGGACCTCTCAAAGATTTTATTTCTCTTGTTTTCAGAAGGAAGAAAAATGGGTCTGAATTTATGAAAACTGTCACACAGGGATGGCGAGTGGAAAACTGTCCTGAAGCGATAATCTGAGATCTGATTACTTCAGCAGCCACAAAAAAACATTTATAAAATCATCTTTATTAAACTCACTGACATTTCTGTACTGTTTTTAAACTTGAGTGAACTGCCAACATGCTCTATGAAGCAGCACTTTCTGTTGATTTGTATTACTTATACTGTAATTAAAAAGAGGAGTGTTTATCACAATCGACTATCAGGCTTTTTAAAACAATAAACAGAGGCTTTAACAATTTCAAATGATACTGCCAGTGTTACTGTGACACACTGACCAAATTTAAAAATGTAGGCACATTTAGGAAGAAAATCCTAGCATAGGAAAACCTTCATTATGTTAAAGAAGGGGGAAAAAAACATCTACTGGGAAAACTCTTAATATTAGTGGTACAGCTGCTACGGTTAAGACATGAACACTGAACAGGTCATCTAATCTTGCCATTAAAAGGCCTGAATTTGCTAATACACCCCAGAGCTTAAATAAAGCTGTCATAAAAGGCAGTAGCAATAAATCTAACTTAACTGTGTATTTTGTTATATAAAGGAATGAAATGGAAAATGGAAATACCAATAAAATATTCACTGTACTGACTGTTGATGCACTAAGTAGCCGTACGATTTCATGAACATCAGCTGGACTGCATAAAAGTTTAAAAGCATTTTGGTTTTTTTTTTGCTAATTACCTTTATGCTTGGCTTAATGATGCAGCTAGTTAGAAATTCCAGCCTTGAACCCTCTACTACAGCAATGCACTGAAGTCCAAGCTAACTGCGCAGTAGCAGCCCATCACTGTTAACTTCAAAAGCTAGCAAAGATCAAGGAAGCAGTTTCTCCTACACCACCATAGTCACAATCCAAATAAGGTATGTTAAAATTATTTGATTGGCAAAGTTTATATAAGGAAACCAGAAAGAGTATAAAGCTCAAATTCTTCATGCTAACTACCTGTTAAAGATACCCACCACCCTAAAACACAGAGAAAATTTCACTCGCCTTCCACTGATACTGACAGGTTAGTGTGAGAAAAAATTAAATGAACAGTATGAACTCAATAAGGGGAGAATTCAAGTGACCTTCTACATGTTAATCTGTCAAAAAGTACATGCCAATTGAACTGTTAAGGCCAGCCACCAGGCAGAGACTGACAGGTCCTGGAAACACTGTCAAATCACTAACACACCGTCTGCTTCTGCACGAGCAATGAATCCTGCCGGCTTGCATCTCTTCATTCAGGCTTGATCTCAGGAACTACCTGGGGCACCTGAATAAATCCAATGAAAGTTAAGCTAGCTGAGCTGCTCTTTTTCTTTCCCATTTTAGCATAGTTTATTAAAAGCTGCATCTCAAGTAACTAGGAACACAAAATAAACTTTTTGTTAATACAGCGTACAGAGTTCACTCATATTTTTGCCCTAATTTACTTCAAATGCCGAAAAAAATTACAATCATTTAGGCTGAGAAGTGACAAATATGATAGCTGCTATTTTTAAGTAACCAATCAGTCAATAGATCAGAAGACAGTTATGTAAAAGAAAAATAAGATGTGTATTGCATCAATTGGATACCCAGTAATTCAAGTTCTTCACTTTCAAACAGGCATATTTAAAGTCTTTGCACTTCCAGATTCTAAATGTGAAGCTACAAATGTCAGTAACCTCAGCTCAACATTTCAATTGACTGATAAAATTATTTTTGGTATATACAACTAAGTCAACCATATGTTTAAGAAGCTAGTTTACACTGTGCATTAGCGAGTCATCCTTTATCCAGCAACAGTTGGTATGATTGCAGGTACCAAACCAGATGATCAGACACAATAAAAAAGAAACTTTCAGGACTCCAATACAGTAACACCACAGAATCCATTGCAACTTTGAAACTTCTTGTGCTTACTGGAAAGCATCCAATCAAACAATTTGCTACTATTTAAAAGTAATATCAACTGACATTCTTAATACGCATTATTCCTCAGTATGCATATTTTTCCATTTAAAAAAAAAATTGTTTGAAGTTTTGTAACTGATCATCTTCAGACTGTGAATCTTCTTCCAAGTATGTTGTGAATCTTAAATACAGCCAGAAGAGAAAAACTGAAGCAATGTGACATTGGGAATTAGGAAAGTATCTGCTGAAGAATCTCTTTTGGTTTTGAATATGACCTACACGGTCCAAAACCACCATAAGGTACATTATTCTATACTCTCTGTAGTGCTGGCCACACACAGTCCAAGACAAGTATAACCTCATACAGTTTGTTCCATAACTGGAAAAGAAGCAAGACCTTTCTTATTTTAGAGACCCAGAACAAGAAGAGTCACCCAGTCATGGTCAAACTTATTAACTCGCTAATTACTCACCTGTTCTAAATGGATCTTTATGCTCAGCTGTCCTAAAATCACACTGGAGGAGAAAACAATCTCTAACCAGAAAGGCAAAAGGTTTTCAACATTACACTTAAGAAAGATGATACACTTTTAAGCAAAAGAGCAACTTCTATCAAAAAAGATTAAAGCAAAACTTCCCTGAATGACACTAAATAAGCATGAGTCGGTGCAGCTGGGATACCTACTCACTCTAAAATCAAAGAACTGTTTACAAGTAACAATTGCTGTGATCTCAAATTTCTGCAGACCCACAACTTTCCTAAGCTTCTCAAGAATAAAACTGTGCAGGTTCAAAAAGCTCTTCTCTAAAACATGAACATGCCTAGAAAGACTGGTAACCTTCCTGGCATATCTTGGGACCTACCACAGATAGACTGATGGGTACTGTTACTGGGACAGTAACACCAGTAAAGGGATTTGCACACCAGGAACCACTGTAAGAGAACACAACTGCAGTGCCTGGATGATAATCAGCTACCAATTAGCTTCAAAGCATGCTACCCCCAACAAGTATATTTAGTACCACTTATCAGCAGCAGCCCTGCAAAGATGAAATGCTACAATCACCCACAGCAATGCACACCTATCGGTATCCCTATCACAATGATAACAAAGACATTTTTACTGCTTTTAGCTACAAAAAGCATTTTGGGGAGATTCTAGCTCAATCTTTAGTAATAATGGAAGGAATTTATTAGTATTAGTGGACTCTCGATTACCTTCAGTACTAAACAATGATGCAGTCACATTCAGGTATGAATAATTCTAGCAGCCTTAGTATTATGTCATGATTGTCTGCCTTTTCACAAATGTCCTCTAAAAGTAATTTTCCAGTAACTACTCCCTGATGAAAAGCACCTCCTAAAACCACAGGGACACTGCCTAACATGTAAATCTGAAGTTTTTGCAAGACAGCATTATGCCTGCTAAAAGAAAACAAAATGGCAAGCACACATGCATGATAGGATTATTTGATTCAATACAATATAAATTAGGTCAGGCTCCTCTTTGGAGAATTCTGTGTCAGGAACTAGGTGGTCCACTGAATTTCTATTCATTTGCCTTCAGGCTTAGGGAATTACAAAGATTCTCTAGAAACTGATGTCCTTCTACCCACAAGAGTACTCACTTGGGGGAGCATAATTTTTCAGTGTAACCACTTGACAATACCTGGAGACCTGAGAAATATTTATATAACGAAAAGAGCAGCTGATAAATCTTCACATATATATAACACATGCCTACATGTATCCATACACAGAGATAGACAAAATTCAATCCAGAAAAAAAACAGCAAGTGCTTTTGTGTACTTGGGTATTACACTGTCCCATTTTTTATTGTTGTACATATCCTTAAAAACAAGTAAAAATCTATGCATCCTCATTAAACCAACAGTAACACAATGACAGGAGAAGCACTATCCATAGAAAGTGCAAAGGATCATGGGCTGGAAACTCTGCGCTGAACATGCTTCCCAGCAGGCCCCTTAGGAACACTGCGTTTCTAAAAGCTTAGCCAGTTACCATCCTTTCTGATTCTATAAGCAACTGAAGTAAATCTTCACACGTCCAAGGGCCATAAGATCATGCCAGCTACTTCACGTATCTAAGAAGAGAACGAAGTCAGAGTAAGATGTGACAAGTAGCCCTTCAGCAGTCCTGCTGCTCTACTGTTGACAGATATGGTTAGGATACACAGCTGAGTTTATAGAGCTTGGTCCTTGAAAACTGCTTCCCCCACTGCTCGGACACGACAGCCTACAGCCTCTGCACCCACACAGACACACAACTGGTCGTTCCAGGGTATGAGCTTCACTCCCAACTCCTCAGCAATATACTGATTAAAAGGCAAAAGCTGTCAGGTCTCTTTCTGATCTGGTTCTTCAAAACAGATCATGTCTTGAACCAGATCCACCCCGAAAAACAGCTGCACAGACCCCACCGTAACCAACAAGGCTCACACTAGCAGATGCTGACAAAGGACCTGTGTGTGCGGCGGAACCACTGAAAACAAAAACGGGTAAGGGCTTTTCACTACAACATTCTTATAATGTTTGTTGCTTAAACAATTGAAAGCTCTTTCCAAACAGAGGAATGGGAAGTTTCATACCACACAGTCAAAAACAAGGAATGCTTCTTAAACCTGTTAACACTTGATAATGTGTTTGATGGCTATGTTAAGATTAGATAACACAGATGAGGTTGCACATTGTAACATGGTTAACTTTTCTGTAACTCACAATATTTAGTTTACTACCTTTTTCTAAGTTACAACAATTCTGCTGTCTTTAAATAGAAATCAAAGAATGATTCATGAATTAAATTCTTAAACCACCACGACGTAATTTTGCTGTAGCTAGACTAAGCAAAATCTAATGTTAAGGGCAAAGTATAGAGTTGCAAGTTCTCTATGTGACAAGTCAAAGTATGAAAATTAAAATATTTAAACATGATTAATTACTTGGTTTAGAATATATGCTTTTCATTCATGAGTATCAAAATATAATAAAACAGTGCAGCTGATGAAGTCAAGCACTCCCTTACAAAGGCTGGCAAATTTGCAGAACAGCACTTGAGGTTCAGATTAGTAAAATCCTAATGAGTATCTACTCTAATACCCATGTAATTGCATGGAATACATTTGCAAGCAGTACAACTATTAAAAAAGGAAAAAAAAAAAAGAAAAATACATTGGTACAATTGAAGTCCAGAGTGCGTTTTTAATGTTAGTTGAAGGAACTTAAGTGACAACCTGGAAGAAAGAAGACTCCTACAAGAAAGGAAGAATTGCAATAAAGATTTCCAGTTCTTTCCCACATCACAATATACTTCAATCTAGTCCTCCAAGTACTGATGTCAACATACTCAACTGCATTTTTTATGTCCCAGACATCAAAACTGCTTCTATATCTTACCCTATGATTGGTGTATCAGAAGTGCCCACCTCTTCCTGCACACTGTACAACGAGCTGGGTGCCCAGCACAAGCTCCTGAAAGATTCTCTTAGAACTACACACACAATAATTGCTGCTGCAGCACTACACGTTGCAAGGTTTTACCCATCCTTCTGGGAGCTAGCACATGGCATCTCTGCACCTCATCTCCCTACCCATAACAACAGGATAGTATATGACTTCTTTTATCTCACAAATCCATCAGGCAAATGAATGCTTTAAAGACAGAACTAGTACTGTAAGAATTAAGTAACAGAAGGGCTGAAGGCAAGCAATGCTGAAATAAAATCAAACAGTACAGGACATATGAGAGACCAAGTAATAACATACTCTTATTCCTAAGAGCAAACGTATTGTGATCGGGCAACTCTGATTAATTTTACAAGAATGCTTGGGTAGTGTTTACAAAAATCAAGTCATTACCTTGACTAAACATTGACTTGGACACTTAACTTTAACCATCAAGACCTTGACTAAATATTGACTGGTAAAGTTAATTTGAACTACAAAGTCTACAAAATCTTGGTTCTCTTTACTAGTATTTAGCATAATTTTAAAAAGTAAACACTATTTTAAAAATAGAGGTTCTCCCACCTAACCAATATTTAACTGACTAGCTTGGCTGCTGCTAAATTCAACACAACTATAGAATCTTGCAAAACTTGAAATCCAAAATATTTAAAAGAAAATAGGCCTCATGAATGAAAGGGAAAGATCAGTCTTCCTGTCTTTTAGTTGAGCAATAACCTCTCAAAAGTATTAAAAAAGAATCACAGGGTTCATGGTTTAAAATTATTTTGACACATATAAGCAGAGGCCTTCCAACATATATTTAAAAACCTGTGCCTTGCCCAAAGAACCAAGCAGGCTGACCAGGACAAGGTGTTCATTCTGGTACTTTTGAAGCCCTAGAAGTAGCTACTTCAAGTCTACATGCTCCACTATTGGTATCACTTCATCATGTGAGGCCACGGGTCAAAGGATATACACAGGGCCTTTCACTAGCTGAGCTAAAAAAAAAAAAGCAAAAGAAGAAAATCAATTTCAATCCTCCTAAGATGAAACCACTGATGTGCGCAGTCACTAAAGTCCCGAAGGTAATCCTACAAGAAAACATGATGGTGTCCTCCATCACTGTGTTGAGATATTGTTAAAGTGCAGCAAAATCACCTATGAGGTATAGTCCAATATCAGCATCTATATCAAAACACTCCAAACAACAGATCTGGACTTCTAGACCAATGTGAGAAGTGCATTTTAAGTGTGTAATGAAACAAAGCGGTAATGACAAAAGAGCAAGGAATCTTATGTTTCAGGAAGGTTTTATGTATGTGGCTAAAGAAATAAACAATGACTGTGAAGCCAGCAGTAATTCCACCTACTAATTTCAAGAGTTTGAAAGTTTGTTTTAGCTTTGTGCCTCAATTCTTTTTCAATATATCAACTGCTTTTAGCACACTCATTAAAAAAAATAGCTTAAGAGCTAATATAAAAGATATAAATTTCATATATGAGTGGAAATATCAAACTAACCAGTAAAAACTTGCTCTTCCATTATTTTTGAGTATAGTAGGAAGGGACAGATTGACACTGGCATTATGGGGGGTGGGTGGAGAATGAAAGAACAATAAACAATACAATCATCAGCAGTTTAACACAGCGTTGTGTCTTGCAACGGAAACATACTGCGAAACAGCTTGCAAGATAAGCTCCATCAACGATAAGTAATTTTTATTCCGTTTGAGTGGCTGAAAACAACAAACATGATTAAAAGCTTCAGACATGCACTCAGAATTTAGACAAATGGCCACGAGTTCGAAGGACTCTGCTTTTAAAACTACTTTGGCGAAAGACCAGTACGAAATGTACAATAGAACACAAATTCATACGGAAATTTAAAACTTCCCATTCCTCTGCAAGCTCCACGACTGTCCCAAACAGAAACACGCCTTGTTGTTTACTGTTCAGATGAACACTGGTCCCAGTTCCCCACCTAACTACTTTACCATTCGTACAGGCATTTCACTGTGCCGGTCATGAATGTGAGTCCCCATGGGGCGAAACACCCTGTGAAACACGGCAGTAACAGGGGGCTCCGGCTCCCGGGGAGTTTACAGCCCCGTACCGCATCCTGCCAGCCCTGCGGATCCCCCACGGCTGTCCCGTCCTGTCCCGCGCCGGCAGCGAGTGTGCCCTCCCACAAACGCAGTCCAGGAATAAGGCATTCATTCAGGGGTGGCCGCGCACAAACACCAAAAAAGCACCCAAACCATCCAGATCATGGGGTTTTGTTGCTTTTCTTTCCAAAACAGAACTGTAACAGCGAGGTGCACGAACCCACAGCGCCCGATAAACCAACTGTTCACTTTACACCCGCCTCCTTGGCCGCACGCTGCTGGAAGCCCAGGGCCTGGGGGCTCCTCCCCGAGGACCATCCCAGCTCCGAGGAGGGGCTCCGGTCCCATCACTGAGCCGCCGAGGAGCTTCCCGGCTCGGGAGGGCGAGCTCGTCCCGTCCCGGTGTCCCCGCTCCCCGCAGCTCCAGGCGCCATTTCCGCACCGCTCCTTAGCGTGGCGTCTCCCGCCCCGGCTGCGCTTTCCCGGGGAAGGCAGCGACGGCGCAGCCCAGCCGCCGCCGAGCTCCCTGCCCCGGGGCCGCGCTCCGACAGCAGCGGGGGTCGCCCCTCATCCGCGACTGCGGGGCACAGACCGGCGCTGCAACCGGCGCTGCCAGCTGGCGGGCGGCAGCCACTGCAGCTGCTGGAAGCGGCGCGGAGCGGCTGCGCCCCAAACCCTGGGACACCCGGGGACACGGCGGGGGCGGTGCGGTTCTCACGGGAAGATGCTGGGGGAGTCGTGGCGGTGGATCCTTCTTTGCCTTTTTTCTTTCTTGCCCCCCTCCAAGGGACGCTGCGTCCAGGCTGGTGGGAGTGAGCTCGCCCGCCTCTGCCCCGCGACTCGGCTGGGAAAGGGAAAGCCGCGCACCCCGCTCCCCTCCGAACCACCAACTTCCCATTCGCGGGAGGTTTCTACCCTTTCCCTCCTCCGAGTGACGGGAGAGAGCGGGGCGGGGGGGAGGGGGCACGATAGGCGAAAAAAAAAAAAAAACTTCCTCCGGAGAGATGCTGCTCACAGCGCCTGTGGCTGGAGAGGGGTTCCCACGAACAAGAAGGGGAACGCATCGCGGCACCGGGGCATCCCGGGCGCAGCACTGGCTCCGTTCTCCCCCCTGCCCCAGGACCGGGGCACCCGGAACGCAGCACCGGCTCCGCTCCGCCCCCCCACGCCCCGAGGATGGGCACCCCACCGGCCGCCGAAGGGAGAAGGGAGCGGGCGCTCTCACCTGCCCTAGCAAGCCCTCTCCTTCTCGCATTCCTCTGCTCCCCATCGTGGGCGCAGCAGCTGCTGTTATTCCTTAGGATACACATGGCTCACCCATGCTGGGAGAGCCGCCCTCCCGCGTTGCCTGCCCTCTTCGGCCTCCGCCAGTGCGGCGCTGGGGCCAGAGGGAGGGGAAAAAGGGAGGTGTGTGGCTGCTGAGGAGGGGTCGGTCTCCTCCCCCTCCTTTCCCAGGGCTGGGGGGTCTCGGCGCCGTTGGTGCAGCTGGGCAGGGAGAAGGGAGGCGGAGTGGGGGAGGACTGGTTGGGCTCTCCCGGCTCAGGGCGGGGGGAGGACGGCGCTCCCGCCTCCCCCCAGCCTGTCACTCGCCTCCGGGGCAGCCCCGGTGCGAGGGAGCGGCTGGCGAACCCCGCTCCGCGTCGCCCGGCTCCCGCATCCCCGAGCCGCGGGCAGCGCAGCGGTGCCGGCACGGGGGCTTCCCCGTGGCGCGGGGTGGAAGAGCCCGGCTTCACCCTCAGTCAGGGTGCCCCGCCGGCCCCTGCCCACTCGTGAAACCCTGCCACGGCGCGGCGAACACAGTGTCCGCCCCCCCCGCCCCAGCCCTTCCTCGCAGCGGCGGGGCTCCGAGCCCGCCCCCGCGGACCCCGCTGGGAAGCTGCGAGCCCACGGCCCCGTGCGGGGGGCAGGGGAGATCGGGGGTCCCCGCCGCCACACCGCTACCAGCGCCGTGTTTTTCTCATGGCTTCTCTCAGTCACCCATGAAAATTTAATGAGGCATTTAGGGCTGTTACCTTCAGAGTCAATGGAGGAAGCATATTTAGCCTAATGCACTTGCTGCCAAGCCAATAGGTCTATTGCAGGCGGATCAGAAGTCATGGGGAGACGCTCCTTTCAACACAAAATTCACGACCCATTAAACTTATTCTGCGATAACAGCTTCTTTACAAACGGAGACCCATGGAAGGCAGAGGCTGTCATGCACTTCCTGAAAGGATTTACATACAGAAAAGAGTACATTGGCCGAGGTTATCGCTATTTCACTAGTATTATCTCCAATCAAGGCATAAAAGCAGCTCTGCTGTAGCTAACTGAGGTAAATGACTGAAAGAAAAGCTTTTTCCAGCCTACAGATAGATCTCATTCACCTCCTAGGTCTGAGTAGCAGCATCTCCTTCGGCCGACAGAGAAGAGGGCTCCAACCATTACAGAGCAGTCAATCTGATCAGAAATTACCAGTGAGATGTTATGCTGGGCATGCAAATATCTAACTGCTGATGTGCACTCTTCGAGATGACAGTCAAGGAGTGATCACCAAGATGCTCACAAGGTAGAAAGACGTCCACAGGTTATTTTACCTCCAACTGACAGGCAGGAGGTCTGAACCAATGTGGCAAAATGCATAAAGGGCAGGGAGTGCCCATCCAAGAGTGGAGGGAAAGGCTGAGCGAACAGATCGATTGAAAGTGCACACAGGGATCTAATAACATTCTGTAATATTTTCAGTTTCATCTTCCTCAATTATTCTTTCCATAGCACATTAGCTATTAAGCATAAAACATAACCTTTATGATGTGACAAAAATGCACTTCAAAAGTCATACCACATTTACAGAAGTAGTTGGTGGAATAGAGACTTTTACTATGGACCTGCTTTCTTCAATTCCATTTATTACAGAAAGGAAAGGCAGGATTATCAATTGAACCCACTTATTCTAATGTGGATTTTAAAAATTAAGTCCTAGTAATAAACTTAATTGCATCAATATTGCAGCTATTGGTAAGAATTTCACCGCCTTAGGAAAATAAAGAACTTTAAACAAATCAAAGTAACAGGTCACCTTTCCATTAGGAAATCATAGGCAGCATCCTCTAGATTATGTGACTATGCTTGTCTGTAAGTATGAATTCCGATAAAATGCTGGTGATCCTCAGTTCCCAAAAGGCATATTTATTGTGGGGGAAATAGTAAATGAACTGCTCTGTACCCTTGCCCATTACACTGTAAAATTAAGTTGCATTTACCATGTTGCTGGCCTTTCCGAGGTCCTTCCAAGGAAGGGTGTTAGCTGTTGACTAAGAGGGGAAGGAATTTCAACTGAGTGTAAACTTCATTCCCATTTTTTAAATTTATGGATGCAAGTCACACTTCCTAACAATATTTTTTAAATATAAAAGATTGTACTAGCTCACAGCTTGTAATATGAATGCAAATGAACTTGTAATTATATGATGCAATTTTCTACTTTTTTTTAAAAAATATGAAAATCGAACAGACCTGAAAAGCTATATGAACTGCAGTTCTTCATTGTGTTCCTCCATTATGCAGAAGTTTCCATAAGCAATCTGCTCTGTTTTAACATAAAATATTTTTTAGGTCATAGCTTTGCAACACGAGTTCTCACATGAGAACATTTATATGGTCACAGTTCCTCCTCTCCAGTCAAAAACATGACGAAGAAACAAAGAAGCAAGAAATCTGGTGTGATGATTGGCATAGCCTTCTTTTGTCTTCATCTGTAAAGCTCATTTAAACTCAGCATTGCTATATTCTCCTTTCTGATGCTGTATTATACCATCACAGATTAAACGATAAACCATTTAGAGTTATATATTAAGAATTGTAGGATAAAGACATCATTTCCACTAAACACTGACCAGCTAGAGGAGTTGAATATAGGAACCTAAAATAGTAGTATTTTTTTTCAAAAACTGCTTTTTTCAATGTGTCGAATTGTTGCCTCTGCAACACTCAGCCCCTTAGTATTTGTTAAAATAACTGAAAAGAAACTAGTATCATCTTCTTAGTTCTTGATGAGATTTGAGCTAATAGGACAATGACCATGAGCTATTTAAGTGTTTCAGTACACATTAGTTGAGATAGGGATGAAATCAAGAGCAGTGCACAAATTGTTTAAAGAATTGCCTCAAAATAACATTAAAATATCCACTACCGATACCTGCATACTTGGATTTTAAGTACTTTGTTATATGATGTACAATAAGAACTGCAGTTGGTAGTAAACCACTGTAGGAAGTAACCCACAGAGCAAAAATGTTTGCCTGGAAATAAGAGATAATTCTCACGATAGTTAGTGACACTGACAATTCACGGCCAAGTTTTCTGACTCCCTAGGAAAGAGGTAGTAAAAAATCTTCCCAGTTTTACTTCACATGCAAGTTTATCAGCATCAGCTAACCCTGGTTAGACACACAAGCTAAGAATGGCACTTGTTTCCTTTCAGAGCAGACCCAAATGAGGACCATTTGCTGAAAGACAGATCCCCAGAGCCTCCCTTCCTAAAATCTGCTCTGGTGATGCAAATTTTTAGCATTCTGCTGGCTACAGAGAAGAAAGTTTTCTTCTGTTTAATCCACCAAGTTTTGTACAGCTGCAAGCCTATGTGTTTCTCGTGTGAAAAGCTAAGATAATATCCATGCTGTATTACTAGTATCCTGCATAAATGGTGAAACATTAGGCCATAAGACCTGCATGGTTACTGTCAGTGCACATGTGTAACACCCATTAGTATTAAGGAGAACTGGACATTCTCTGAGATGGAATATAGGTCTTATTATCATTATACTAATTCAGATATCTCAAGCTGTGCTGATTATAAAGGGCTACCAAGCAATATTACAGAGAAATTTTGAGATGTTTAAGAAGGAGCTTTAGGTGGTGCTTTCATAGAATCTAGAAATGAAAGGTATTTGTTACACTTTACTTGATTCAAGTGTAATTTTCGGAGGGGGTAGTCAAATATTTGAAAAGAGAATCAGCCATTATTTCTGCTACTAACATCTTACTAAAATACAGAACAATGTGCAGACCATCCCTTGCCAACTGAGCTCTCAAAATGTCAGCTTCCTCACAAAACCACTCTTCACATTCATTGATCTATATTGTAGCCCCCAGCAGGATCATCTTGATCACTGTGGAGAAACTCTACATGAGTTGTTCCTTGCGCAATAGTGATTTCAGTTTAATAAGTTCCTCTAAGGCAATTAGGCACTGCCTGAAAATAATACCTGCTGCACTATCAGTAGCTATGGTAGCTCATCCCTTACCATTGTAGCCACACAGCTAGCTCCTTAGCCATTCTGTAAAATGAATCATGATTTGGTATGAAAAGTCCCAGATATCTTATCAAAAACGAGTACATGAAAATGCTTAAAATGAAATTAAGTCTGGAAAGTTCCAGAGACTCGTCACTGCCTTCTGAAAATGTACCTGTGTATGTTCCTACTGTGTTACAACTTGGTCACAGAAGGAACTCTTCCTTTCATCCACCTCAACAAAGGTTGTGTAACCTTGTAGCTAGACATGCAAAAGGATTCAGGAGCTTAGTACAAGTCCCAGCTCTGACTGTGATTCGTTGTGTGATATTGGATAACTCAACCTATACTTTTTCTGTTTCCAGCTCTACCACACCTATTTCAGAGGCCGATATGAGACTTTCTCCGCTAATATTTGGAAGGACCACAGAGACATGCAAGGATGTGTAACACTACACAGACACTAGCCACTGCTACACATGTGACCACTCATTCAATTTTGAGTCCCAGGAGGAAAAATAGCAAGAAGATCTTATTGTTGTGTCTGCTGGCTCCTGTTACTCTCCATCACATATTCAAAACATTACTGAACTAACTCTAATGAATCCTCTTTCCTCAACTGCAAAAGAACAGCTCTGACACACATTATAAGACTCCCCCTTTAAACTCATTCATCAAGTAGATGGCAGCAAGTAGATGTCCATCTCGCCAAATAATGGAATCTGCAAAAGCAACTGGAGATTATGAACCATATTATTTCCCAGATGCCCACAAAAGAGTCTGTGATTCTTCAAGTACAGCCCTCAGCTTCTTCACAAATCCAAACTGCTTCATATTTCAAATCCTTTTTGGCAAGGTGCATTTTCCTTCACAGCCAATTAACTGCAAACTAATTTAGAGTGGGTTTGCTTTTGCAAACATAAGTGTCAGGTTCCAACAGAGAATGTGTTGCTAAGAGCATGATATATGCACGCTTTCTGAGTTCCATTGTTCTGTTATCCCCCCAGACATCACTGATGATCCACACAGAGAAATCTCTGAATTTAATAAGCTCCTTTCTAGGAAAAGTACATGGATGAAGAAAATGTTCAGCATCTTTTATGTACTGAAAGCCCACATGTTCTCTATTGCTTTGGAAAGTACTAACACTAGTTTAGACATACATAAACTTACAGCAAAGGCTATCTATTATAGTATAGAAAATGGATATCTACTATGGAAAATACAGGAAATCTGCTTTATAGAGAATTCTGAAATTTGACTTTATTCTAAATTAGAGTGTAAAAAGAGGTCTGAAAATTTCAAACTCTGCTTCTCCAAGAAGAAAGCTTACTGCAGCTTGTTCTTAAAATGTAATCTGCTTTAACAAGCACTCAACACATTTAAGCATGCTGATTTGGACAATGCTGTAACTTCCTTTTACTAAGGATATATTTATCTTCATTATTTCTTCATTTTCAGATGTAAATTTTACAATCAAAAACTTCAGACTCAGTGGCTCCTAAAGATCTTGGCTGTTGTCATATTCCATGATTTTGACAGCAAAAGATCCACTTGCTATTGTAAAAATCATTTTTGTTAAAAAGCGACAGTCAAACATGATATTTAGGACTGCATTCCCCTCAATTTCTGCCAAAATAACAGCTATTCAGAAGACAGCAATTGTGTGTAGTGAATGTCCTCAGCAAGTAAGGTTGTTTTTCATTTCCTCTTATGTCACATTACATTTTGCTCTTTATATTTTCCTTTAAATATTTAGACAGAGCAGAGACTTTTAAACGTGTCATTGACACAAATAAATGTTTAAGCAGTTATTCTACCTTGGGTCCAGCTCTTGTCAGATCTGATAAGTTAAATACCACCGGATCTGGTCAGTAATTGTATGGAAGACCTCTGAGGAAAACTCAAGTGCTGAAGTAAGTGGCACTAGTTATTCAGTAGGTGTTTTTCTTAACCTCAGACCCATCCTGAAAAATGCCCTCAGCATGGTATTATAAGCACTAGCTGAACAAGGCATTCTCAAGTAAGATTTAATGGGCTACTTCTGTTGGGCACTAGAAAAGATTCCAAACACTTTCCTTTGAAACTCCTTAGCCCACTTTCAAGTTAATTTAGCCTACTGCTATGTAACATTATCTTTGAAAGTATGAAATCCATTTTAATAATTTTACTTTTAATAATAATAAATTATAAAACCTGTCATTTAAATAGTAACTTGTATATTTCTTTGCCTTTACTGCCCACATTCCTGACCTTTCCTTTTTCCATCTCGTTTTGTTTCTAGTGGTCAGCCTCTCATTCTAGCTCATGGGTACCAAAACACGGGTGTGTCCTTTTGCCATTTCCGAACCAACATTGGCATTTCCATACCCAGCTATAATCCCTCTTCAACAGCTGCTGCTGATTGACTGTTTTGCCACTGCTCAATTGTGATGAAAATGAACTGACACTGATAGGACCATCCCCAAAGCTCATCTATCCTTCGGGCTGTGCAGTATATTGTGGCCAAGGACTGTGAGGCCTTCACTTGCTTATGAACTCTAGACTTCCATGTGTGTGGCTCAACAGCAAACAACTGCCAGGGCTAACACATGCAGTTCAAATACAAGATCTTTGTCCTTCTGGGACCCCTACAACACACTATGAAGTCAACTTACAGGTAAAACTAGCTCCTGGGATGTCAATTTTCTTTGTGCAGCAAGAAGGCTGGACCCTAGAGCGCACAATCCCCATACATTCTGCACAGTAAAGGTATGCACAAGTCTGGAAACCTCAGCTCTAGGCAGTGTGCCAGAGATCATGCAAACATATTTGCCTAAGTTGATATTTCTGTAGTACATTTCAAAAATTGACAAATCATTACTTTCTGACGTTTGGTATTCATATTTGTTTCCCTTTAAGCTTTCCAGGCAGAAATGTAAATTGCAAGTGCCACCATAGCAACTCAATGCTATAATATAAATCTTCAAATAAACATTTAAATGAACGATGTTTGAAGTATTTTTATTTTGTAATACATTTAGAGGTGTCAAATAGATCAGGGCTTCATTTCTAAAGGGGTTTTGCTGTTTCTCTAGAAAGACAATCCTTCACTTGAAAGAGATTATAACATTAGCCTGAGACAAAACACAGAGGTTTAACAAATCATCTCAAATGCTTACTATTTATTTCTATTAGGAAACTACTCAATGGTACACTTTAGGTTCCTAAATGTCTATGTCACTTTTTATACCTGGCTTTCTTATTCACATTCAACAGCAAATTATGCCAGAATCAAGCAGAATATATATAACCCAGTTTTGGAGTCCTTATCGACTGCCACAGGACAATTTCAAAGATTGTTAACCAACAGGATTTTTAAAAGACTGATGATTGTCATATGCTAGCGGCTCAGTTTGAGTCTATGAAGCACATATATAGAAGACATGGCAGTTTTTCGGATATGTGGTTCCTATGGCTAAGGTTGTATCTCTTCAAATCAGAATAACACTAAACAAGTCAGAGAATATAATGGCACCCCCTCAACCCAATATGAGGGCCAAGTTCCAGGTTTAGATGCTAAGCACGCACTAGTGCAACTTTTGGAAGGCTTATTTTCATTTTTATTGTGTGTCGAGGGCTGAATCTGTACACCAGCCTCTAAGCAAAACTGACAAAAAGCAGCATCAATATCCAGATAAATTACATGGAATCAAAGTTATACACAGAATAAAAAGAAATACAAGTTATTGTTAACCCATTCCTTTATGATTCTTTCATTTCTTATTAACATCTGCCCAAGTTTATCTCACTTTACAATGAAGCTTGTTTCCTCAACATAAAAATAAATTTGATCAAGACATCAACATGTTTGTCAGCTTTCACAGCAGGGAAAAATCCATGTTGCTTAAAACCCAGGTCCTTTGAACATGCAAACATGTTCACTTTGGATTTCAAATACGTCATAGATACGGTCTTTAGCAAGTAGTAGAATCCAAATCTGACTAAATAGGTAATGGATTACACAAGATCTACAGCATTCAACTGAATGCAACCTTCTTTTGAAATAAGTACTTGAGACTGACAAATGTCAATAAATAACACAGCTGAGGAATGAGTGGTAAGAAAGACAAGACCCATCTGGCCTGTTGATGAGGAAGAAAGTGCACCGTAAAACTCACAGCTACAGGACTGGGACCAGGAACACATGTGAAAGGGTGCATCCTGGGTAAGAATATGGAAGCACGCAGCTTCTTCATGTTAACTTCAGATCTGTAGCAATCTATGCTTCAGTCGTGCCTATCTCGGTTTATCTTTGTTCTTTGTATGCATCTCCAGTGAACATATAAGCATGAACTGCATTGGAGGGAGTTCATGGGAAAATCTACTGAAACAAAACAGTACCAGTAAACCAAACTGGATGTTGGTAACATTTATATCCAGATAACCATAAATACACCTTCCCACTTTTCATATTCTATTAACATGTTCCTTTTCTAATTCATGGGGGGGTAAGTGGAAACTGAATCCTTCCCTCTATAGGAAACTAATTTTCTACACCTTCAGAAGATGATTTTGCATTCAGCTCAGGAAGGAAGGATTTTTTATGTGTTTTGATGAGGCATCAACTATTTTAGATACTATTCAAGCTCACCAACAGATTTCAAAATGAAACAAAATCTACCTCTCATCACATGCACAACAGGATATAACAGATGTCACAGAGAAACAAAGTAATAGCAGTTTTCATGGTTGAATTCAACAATTCTGTGCTCCACTTTGTGGACTTGCCTATAAAGCCCAATAAGCACGAAAGAGAAACCTACCCCAGGAGTCCAGTGTAAACTTCTATAAACAAAGTCTAGCAAGGTACAAGCCAGAAAACCATACAAACACATCTTTCACAAAAACCCACCCAAGACTTAGGTTATGTGTAATCTTGAATACACTGTGTCCTGTTGGAGCAAAGAAGGGCATATACTGTTGGATAAAGTTTTCTTCTGGGAAGAACAAAGAATATTGTGTCCATATTTACACTATAATTTCATTCTCATCAGTAATATTTGCTGGCAGGAATGGTGTCCTGTTGGTAATTCCATCACTGAGCACTTGCAGCCTGTATGAACACACTGTAACCCTTCTCTTGCAAAAGAACAGCATTTGGTAGCTCCTTCTCTAGATGAAAAGCCAATGAAGATCCTTTTCTTCAGCTCATTTCACAGGAGTTGTACATGGTTTTTCTGCCCCTGTGTAATTTTCTCCTGTACTGTGTCCTCAAGGTTAAAATGCTGTCCCTTCCCCTTGGTGATATCTGTCAGTGAATTATCAAAGTATACACGTTAGAGAGCTTTGCTAAGTGAATAGTCAAGTGATGCAAAGATAGGTCTTTGATGCACACTGTGACCTTAGTGCACTCCCTTTAAACATCTTTAAAAGGGAAGGAAAAGAGCTTCTTCTCTTTTCCATTTTGGGGGAGGAGAGAATTAAGTGGCTCTTTGGGTGCAGTAGCCTTCACATTTCTTGCAATTGTTATAGCCCCTAGAGGCTTCAGCTAAGACCAGAATCCCTTTGTGATGAGCAGTGTAAGACATAAAGCAAGAGAAAAGCCTTTTCTCAAAAATGCATAAACTAAACATAGCTATAAATGGCTCATAAGAAAACATCCTTACCCTTGTTTCCATAATAAGGAAAGGAGGCATTGGGAGTAAGTAAGCTTTTCCCCCGAATCCCAGTGAAATCTGTGGCAAAGCCAGGGGGAAGGACTGAGGTCTCTGCCAACTGTGAGACTGACGCCTTCACTTCAGAACCACGTGTCTGTGACACAGACTTCATCTTCCAGGAGCTGCAGCTCTTTCACATTGTGCATAGCCTTTCAAAAGACCTTGTAAGACCAGTAAATTAACATTTACAAAGCTAATTGCATAAAAAGGCCTTTCTGGGATAATGGCAGTTTCTCTGTATTTGCCAAAACACAAGGGAAGAGCAGAAAACATCAAGCTATGAACAGTACAAATATCAGCTGCAGGAAGCGTTCATTCCATGCACTTGGCACTACCTCTAAATCCTCCCTTTTACCTGGTCTGCATATGAGAATGTCCATTTTACTATCTATTCACTTGGCCTAGTGTTTGGATACTCACTGTGATTTAAATATCGCCACACAAAAGAGCATTAAAGCTCAAACATGACTTAGAGCACTGTTTAACAACTATCACATGGGAACTATCTCATTTTAGTTAATGCAATTAAGAGTTCCCAATGATGTAATAAAGACAACTAAAAAAAATCAAGGCAAGTGAGCAAGAAGTAATCACCTTTCTGTCTAGAAACAGTAAAATAATGACAGTCTGATTGTTCTTAGGGTCACCAAGGCCAAAATGTGCAAAATGACCTTCATTAAGTCATACTTTGTACTTTTGCTAGGGGACTTTTGCATCTGCTCCTTTCAATTTGGCTTCTTTGAGTAACAAAGCTCCCAGTGATCATCTAAACTTCATTTGAAGCACCTGTGAACAATTCATTATATTAATATAACAGCAGGGGAGGAGTACAGATACTAATAAATAGGTTGTTGAGCAGCTTTTGTTGCCAAGGTTGCTTTGCCCAGCAAGGAAATGTCCCCCACCACCCAAAAGCTGGGGCACTGCACTGAGACACTGGGATCTGTTGTACCACAACCTATCAGAACACATATCTGGTGATAGAGAAGCATGGAAATTAATTTTTCCTTTGAAAACAGTTGATAAACTTGTGTCTAATAATTCTGAGAGACTCCAGCATGACTTGAAACAGTTTACTCTTGGTTAATGCAGAAAAAAATGTTCTCCAGCTAAAGGTGGCTATGAAATGCACTTGGTAACGATTTGCACCAGCTGGGCTTCTCACTACTTTGAATAGATTTGTGTAAATCAGCACATAAAGATAAGCAAGCGGTCAATGTCTTTAATTGCATTTGGATGTAGTGCAGTAATAGCAAATAGCTGAACTTTTGCATTTTTCCTAGCATTCTGCAGTTTCAGAAAGTATTTTTTTTAATAGAAAGAAGAGCAGCAAAAAGATTTTGCTGTTAACATCTTTTTAGTCTGGTTGCATTTAGTCATGATTTGCAAATGTCAGTGAAAAGCAAAGGTCAGCTGGGAAAAAACAGAATGCTATGGATCAGTACAATTACAAACACAGAGTAGCATAGGGTTATAGAATAAGCTTAGGAGGAAAATATCTGCAGTATTGGATATGCATGTGGTAAAGTACTGCTCATGCATCAGCGCATCCATCACCTTAAAACAGTAGGAAAAAAGATATCACTTATGTTACTGCATTTTAAGATCTTTGTCAAAGAAAAAGAGAATACCACATTTTCAATTCATTGCTTTTTTTTTTATAATTGGGCAGCTTTGAAACTGTCTTGTTTTTGACAACGAGTTTGCAGGCCAGAGCATCCTAGCTGTGCTCTTGATGCAGTGAATTATTCTTCCATTGCAAAAAGGGACCATAGGAAATGATAAACAAAGTCTCCATCATAGATGTTAGGCTGTTTTCCTCACCCTACAAAGGACTGTCAGAAAACAGAATAAGGGCTAACTTTTAAAAGTATTTAACATTATCTAAATCGGTATGTATCAAGCACCTAAAAACCTTTATAGATCTCTAGCTCTGTCTCTATTATTCTGATGGGTAGGGGAGTATTTCCAGCCACCTCAAGACACACAATAAGCTTTGATGAATCAGTGTTGGTAAGACACATCAAGGAACTTGAAAGGATCAAACAGTTAATAATTGTAAAGTATCTCACCCTTACACATGTGGTTGAAAGTTTGTTACTATTATTATTCTGGAAGGCACGCAAAATCCATACAGAAGTGTCTCAATAGATTTGAAAAGGAAGAGACATTGCCCCATTTTCATTCCTTTACATAAAGAACAGAAAATTTAAAAAGTAAAACTATTACATACATCAACATCCAGGAGGGAGAACATTTTTAACACAGAAGTTAATACAGTGACAGAATAAGAAATGTAACTCTCATAACATCATAACCTCACATTTTCTACGTCACCATAGACGAGGATTAAAGCTCATTTCTTTCAATCAATTTTCTCTTTTTAGGACAATCTTTTGGTTTCTCAACATCCAGTTAAACATATACAGAAAACCCATAAGGATATCCAATTTATATTTTTTACTTTTGATGAATTATTTTAAACTTAGAAGCCATAAAGTAACAAAGATCTACTATTACCTCTTTACTTGAATTGTTTTAGCAAACATTAGTAACTGTCACACTGCTTCTCGGGGTATCAAATATAAACAAAGATTTTTAGAGATACTATGCAATCCTTTCCAGCAATACGAAACTGAAGAATAGACAAAATTGCTTTAATAAAAAAATCAAAATCATTTTTACCATTTTTGTGTAAGGGACAATCATTTGAAACCTTTCTTTGACCTGAAAAGAATCACGACACAAGCAGGTTGAGGGATTTTCAGTAATTGTATCTTTCACATCTATCTTCTGCATAGATAGCTATGAAATAAATACTGGGTGTGAGCAAGTATAAAAATGTACTTGAGGTACTTCTGTTAGATAGAATCTCATCCCCTTGAAATTGCCTTTCTCATGAAAGATGCCCATTGACAACCAGCAGTTTAACTAGCTAGGAATATATACAGTCAGCTACCACTCAGCCTTAAACTGTTATCTGATTTGTCCCATAAAGCAAAATATATGAGGTACATGATACAGCACGGGGATAATGTACAATAAATATAACTTACACTGCAGGAAAATGAGTTCCCTTTGGATCATCTCACAACAGAACCAACTGCGTAAGAATCCATCCCATCTGATCAAACTGTTTTCTTATTTATATTACTTTATCCCATAAGCATAATTAAAACCAGTCTTTTGGGTAAGATAGCTCTGTGATAGCTTTTAAATTACTTATTCTAGTAAAGCCTGCCAATTTTTTTTCCGCCTTTGGAAAATACAATGTGCATTACCTGCTGCAGTGGCAAGGGAAGTACAATCATACTATTCTTTTCTCAGCCTTTCCCTCTGAATCTTTACAGAGCATGCAATCACCATTGTCTTTTTTAGGTTTCTTCTCAGAACAAGAGAAGCTGTGAATTTAAAAGACCTTCAAAAATCATGAAGATTAAAAGCTATGCAGACTTCTGAATAACAGCTTGCTAAATATGTTTACATTTTAACGGGGATTATTCTTCATTAAAAGATAAGGGAAAAAGGATTTCTTTACAGGACTTTTTACAACAGTTACTTATTTTCTCCTAACCAGTGCAGACTCTATGTCAATTCTTATCCATAGTGCTGGAATTGTATGATTTTCTACATATTAAGCATCACTTTAGACATTTTGTATCCTTTTAAAGGTATAAGTATTTGGAAAAAAGTCTTCACACAACTTGCATTCTCAAGTAATTGCTATAAAATCTAAGGCAGAGGTTCTGGGTTAACTTTCTTCACCTAAACATGTGCTTTCTAAATGCTTGCACTGAGGAATTCTGAATACGTAACATACATGCTACGGAAAAGTACTGAAGTTGTGGCTTCAAGACACAAAGGCCCACTATGAGATTATCCTATTAGATACTGAATAAAAATAGGTCAGGAGGACCTCTGCCCTGAGGAAGCTATCCTCTAAATAGTTGATGCAGTCTTTGGCTAAAAGGGAGCCTTGAACCTGTGTTTTGATAACAACAAGTTTATTATTCTAATTTATGATTTCTGAATGAAGAAAAAGAACATTATTAGGTAACCTAATAAGATGAGAACAAAAGGAAATGGGGTAGGGAATTCTGGCAGAGGAAATCAAGGTGAGGAAGGCACATGTGCAGGAAAACTGAAATGGGGATACCGTGCCAAAGGGAGGATGGAGTCAGAGCAAGGCTGTGACACAGGTCCTCCCATGGCTTCTGTGTGGGCAAACACCACAGACTCTCCTAACAGCGTTTTTTGCGCAGGCAGGTCTATGCACAACAATTCATTATTGTTTTTAAAAACAAGCACATCAAAACCAGCTTTTGATTCATTCTGGACACATTCCTGATTTACAACATTAATGGGCTCCTAAATTCAGTGGTTTGTTAGCATTATGCAGACTTGATTTTGAAGAGCACAATCCTCCCCTCCTCTCCCCCGCCCCAAGCAGGTTGGTACAAATATGGTCATAAATGGGATTGTAGGAAACGATAATCCCCCTAGGGTTTCCCAAACTTCCCCTTATTGCCACAAGTTCACTGCAAACACAGTATAAAATTTGGTCTATTTTCATTGACCATTTCCCTCTAGCTTTCTTGTGTTGTGTTTTTAATTATTTCTTAATTAGATTACAAACACTTTGTCCAAAATCAGTAAAGCCCTGCCTCTGAGCTTGTTCCTGGTAACAGTATGTTTTAAATCAATATTAACTCAATGTTTTAATTTCAAATGGAATGCAAATTAATCTTTCAACAGAAACAGTAACTGGTCATTTTCTTCAGTCCTTGTCTTAACGCAAAATTTGTTCACTGTTTAAAAAGCCATTTTTTAAACTTAAGTCAACAAAATTGATCAATGACTTCAGAACAACCCCTCTTGTCCTCTGTTATCCCAGCTCTGTACTTGGTGGAAGGATGTCATCAAGACAGTTTTATCATTTTCCAGTCAGTGCTCTTGCTACAAGCTTATATAAAATCTTGCAAGCTGCTGGAAATAATATTATGCCTTTCTGGTGGACCGTTTCCTACTTCACTCCCTGGGAGCCAGCTTCAAGGTATTGACAAACATATTTATTTCCTTGACGTAGTTAAAAAGCTTGTTTTAAACACAAAATTTGTTTTCCTAATAAAGAGTTATAGGGTGATTAGTTTTTGCAATTAATTCATTCTCATGCTACAGCACTTGGCCAGCCTGGTGCAGAAAACAGGGGGGTAAAGAGGGAGAATTAATTGCAAACAAAGCGATACCAATCTCTTGCTGTTCAGCCAGTGACCCCTCATATGCCTGGGAAGGATGACTGGGGAGGCATCTGAGATCCTCGTGGGACTTCCTACTTCACAAGCCACAAAAAGGGCAATCAGTGACAACTGTTCAATAACCTTCCTCACTGTTGGAAATGCAATTGGCATGCCTGGTTATGAAAACATCTTTATGAAGGCAGAGCTGGGGAAACGGGTGTGGTGGGAAGGACCACATATCTTCATCAGCAAGCAACAAAAAGAAATGGAAAGAAGGGTCACATTACAGGATTTTAATTTCCATTAACATCACAATAATACCATATTCAGCATAAAAATAACATATTTTCCACAGGACCTGTTCACCTCTGAGACCATAATCTCTTCGTCCTGACGGTTAAATTATGGAGAAATATCTCCCAGGATTTATCTTAGATTTTAAGCTATTATTAGTTTGTTGTTTAGGACACCTCTGAACAATTTTAGCCAATACTGCCTGAAAAGGTTTCCTGTGACAGCTGGTAGTCAGTATCAGCTCTGTGGGGAGAACACAGAAGTGACCAGTTATACTCAGAGGTTTTCTGTGTCTTGAGTTCTTAAAAATAATGTTAACTGTAGAGTTTAAATCAGCACTGTTCTTCCTAACAGAGCAGCCCAAGGCTGCCAGAGGCACTACCATTGCTCTATTGAAGCTTGCTGTGAGGTTGAAACACTACCTTGGAGTTCCTGACTTTGTAGCTGTAAGAGTGGATATAACCATCAGATCTTATTATACCATCTTATGCACAATTCAGTAGAAAGGGAAAATCCAATACAGGACTCTGAGCACCAAGAAATCCTAGAAAAGTAATTTGTTGAGGAAAATAAAATCCAAAATGTAAAACCCAGACACATGGAAGGAGCAGGCTTAATTTTCCAGCTGCACAGTACAGACAGCCCCACTGAAAACTGGAGAGTTTGCATCCTTATGATCTTTATGTGACTTACACACTAAAGAGCAAATTTCCCTATAGGCTGCCCTTTTTACTAGTTTCTCACTGTGCACACTAAGCAGAACTTGTTTCATTAAAACATGGCATTTGGTGGGAGGTTGGAAAGAAATCAGTTTACCTAAAACATTTTTTGCAAATATTTCATAGATTCAAGATGAATTTTCTGATCAAAATCTATGAAAGAGACTGAGATAAGAGAAACCTATTCGAAGCTCATGCTCTCCCTAATTCACGTCCAAGTATTCAGTCTCTCATTCAGCGTCCTCTCTCTGCTTCAGCTGAATGAATATTTATTCTTACAAAGTGGAAGGGCTTTCAAGAGAAGACATCAAAAGCAAGAGAACAGATCTGCAGCCCTGTGGCTGAGTCCCCCTCCACATGGACCGTACAAGGACAGGTCAAAAAGCCCTGCTCCCATTTTGGTGCCCACCAGCTTTCCCAGGGGGTGCTTCTCCTCATCCGTACTGCCATCTCACAGGCCCTCACAGGGCTGTGAATAGAAAAGAGCTTCTGATTCCTGGTCGTTATGCGTGCTATTCATCTCTTTTTGTGTTGTTACTAAAAAACATTTCCATTTTTAGAGCTGCACGTCTGCACTTGATGTTCACCTCCCCATCCTACCAGCCTTTGTAGGAACACTACTCTCACTATCTTTCCCCTTAATGATGGCTCATTGAAGGGAAAGACCATTAATGTTTCCGTGGTGTTCATTGACCGCAGGATAGCAACGCAAATATTAGCTCAGGTTATTCTTATGTTAGCTTTGCGCACCGAGTGGTAGTGTCACCAGCAAAGTGATCAGGCAGGATTTCATACGTAATTACAGCCTGAGGATGAAGTTTGATGACTTGCAGAAAATATCATGAGATTGATCTACTGCTGAAGAAGTAAGGTCTGATTCTAACAACTATAAGAAATTAAACTAAGCATTCACTTTCCAGGAGGTATGCGTTTTAGTTTTAACACAGACCTATGAGTGACACTATAAACATTGCACTTGTTAAAATATTAATACAAATATCTATGCACAAGGAAAAAATAATTGTGTGGTGGTTTTATCTTCTGTCAGAGGAAAAAGCCAATTTAAAAAAAATATATTACTTCCCTCAGACAGGCCTTGTACGTTAGCTACAAGGAACTCATAGGTCACATAAAAGTGCAATGATAAAAAATGCAGGTGCTGTGAAACATTTATAAAGTGAAAGTATGAGGGAGTATGTAGTTTAGAATCTGAAATGACATTTTGGCATGGAACAGATCTCCCACCGGGCAGTTTTGAGACTTTCAGAAATTCTTAAAATGACATATTTCAAATTGAACAATCATCAAATGCGCTGAAGTTGTTACCTCAAAGTGCTTTTCTGATAAGTCAGGCTGGGAATACACTAAAAATAAGTTGCCCATTTTTACAGCTTGCAGGACTGATCCAGGAGGCGCATCGATCCGGGAGCTGTGACCCCTGTGAGTAATGCCCATGGCATCCACTGTGGGTGAATCTAGTTACAGTTTGTATTAACTCAGGTTCATTTTCACAGACCAGAAGGAGCACAATGGGGAAATGCATCCCTGGAGGCAAGTGAAGGGCACATCTATACCATGCAGAGGGACACAGTGGCTGGATGCCTGGACAGGCACTGACACAAGCCAGCACAAGCCATCCAGAGGTGCAGGCTGGCCCAGAATGGCTCCAAGGAGGTGATAATACTTAGTGGCCTGTCTGCTCTGTGACTGCTGAGACAGGATACACTTGTTTTATCTGGTTAGTGGCACAAAGAGCACTCTCAAAAAGCTGAGCTTATGTTATTGAGTCTGTGTAGTTTAGAGATGACATGAGAGGGCAGGAAATGAATGGTACAATGCAGGCATATAGCCATTTATTAAACAAGTTCTGTGGAATTCAGAAAAAAAGCCCTGCTAAAAGGAAATGCCTTTTCTGTGCAATGCATAATTAACCCATGGGCCTCTTCTCCCCAGTCCTTGCTAAATGTTAAAGCATAGCAGGACAATATGAATTTGCTGCTGTTCTTAGGTTTGCTGTGGTTCTTTTCTTTCCTAAAAATGGAAAACCTGAGGTGCAAACCATAACTTGACAGATGTCTGGCACTTAGAAGTATAATATTTCACAGTAAGTTTCTTCTATCTGAATTAGAGTTACTAGTCATTGACAAAAAAACAGAACAAAACAATAAATGTTCCATTGCTTTCACCGACCACTGATCTTCCTTTAAATGCAAGGATGCTTTCATGTTAATTTCCTTAACTCCTACAGATACAAGCAGAAGTCTGCTTTCTGCTCCCAGATGAAAGGTTTATTGGAAATAACATCTCTCAATGCAAACTGTAGTAACGCTTTGCACAAAATCTACTATTATAAACCTGTAAAAATGCTTTGGTCACCTTTGCCTTGACTACATGTTTCCAAGAGAAGCTGAGTTACATTGCAGCACCCATGCCAGTCCTTCTCCATCACCAGAGGTCCTGTCCATGCCAATCTGCTGGCACAGTTCCGCATTTGATCACTCACTTCTTACATTTGGTTCTACTACAGGAATCTGGGTTAATTTAAACATAAGTAAGCGGTAAGTGTTTTTCTCCTATGTGTGCTTCCCTAAATTCAGCTTAGTAAACAACTCTACGTGCCTTCCCTCAGTCTTTGGTCTTCCAGCAACTGGGAAAAGGAAACAAAAACTCATGCAAAAACCTGAAACAGTCTCTTGTCCACAGAGAAGCCCAAAGACAGAAGGGAAATACAGGTTCAGGCCAGACCTAGAGCTGCAGCCCGCACACTGCATTAAAACTGAGACCTTCGGGAATGTCTTTCCGCCCCCACCCCCCAGTTTCAATTCAGCCCAATTCTATGCTGCCCCTCAATATTGCTTTTCATTTCTTGCTTGCGGGATCGTTACACAAGGAGAGGCCATAAGGGCTGTTCATGCAGCAAGCAGCTGTGCAAGAGTGCTTCATCTGTCTGGCCACTGTGCAATTCCACACCATATTTACTACCTGCCATTCAAGACCATCTCTGAAGACAGAGATTGCTCATTTCTTCGTATACTGTTCTAGGCACTCAGCATTATGGAATACAAGCTTTCCACCAGGGTTTATTAACCTCCATAGAAGAGAACGTGTTATCCCATTTTGTAGACAAGAAGCCAATAAAAGGTTGATTTAAGCATTCAAAAACAGTGACTAGCTCTAAAGCGTGGAGTCCAAAGGGCTAGAATCTACAAAGAAAAGGTCACAAATATTTTAGGATACTTCTTATTACAAAAACAAACAAACAAAACCTTTCCCCTCCTTAATCTCATTTTCCAAAGCCTTACTGTTTTGCATGAAAATTATCCCACTCCCCAAAGTCAGCAGGAGGCAAACACTGTCTACAGAACTATCAATCCAGCAGTAAAAGACAGGATATATATATAAAGATCTTGCTTTCAATTGCTCATACCATTGGAGCTGCAGAGGAAAAATCCACTTCACCAACTGCACAATGGCAACCAGGGTACACGCATCCCAGTGAGTAAATGTTTTCTTTGCAATTGTGTGATCCAGCCTTATGTCAGTAAGGAAACTTTATAGAAAGAGAATTAGCACCCATGCAATAACTTAATTTGGAAGGACTAAATTCAGCAACCAGAACAAATGATGACTTTATTGGGTGCTATCTGTGATATTTGTGTTTTTAGTACACTCTGATGTGTAATCGCACAGCTGGTGAAAGAGTGGTGTAGCTTCACAAAAGTCAATGAAACTGTAACAGTCCAGCTAAGAATGATGTACAGAGCTGTATACACATTTTCCCCTTTCTTTCATAATTTCAGCATTTATTCTGATTACAGAACTTCGACCCTGAACAGGGACTGCAAAAAAGATAGCAACACTAGCTGACCCTTTTCCCATATCAGACTGTCTCTCTACTAATTGCATGATTTTGCCTTAAGCAAAGAGTAAAAATGGGACTTTATTCATTTTCTCTGTGTTCTTAACTACAGATGAAAAATATTTGTAATACACTGCAGATGACAAATTAGCTTCCAGCCCATTTTTGATCTTAGGTATCTCCACAGGATTTACTGTGGTGTAAGGCAGAGCAGAAACTGTCCGAATGCTGTCACAACTGAAATCCTGCTGGCTCAGTAACACAACAAAATGCAGATGAAAGGCTTTGAGCTATTTCTGCTTATATAGTTCTACACACAAATCAGACATAACTAGGTTGACTTAACTTTGCTCTAAAATTCAATGATGGTAATGAATTTTTACATCTTCTCTGCCATTAGTGACTTGCATATAATAATCCCAATAATATTATCTCAAATTCCTATGATACTACAATATTAATGGAAATGTAAAACCAAACTGCTAAAACTTAAAACCGATTAATAAAATATCCCGTCAAACACTTCCTAAAGCAAAGAACTTCACTTATCTCAGAGCATTAGCTATTTGAAATGCTAAAATATTTTTCTTTCAGTTGTAAAAGATTTTTCCACAGGCAAGAAATTGTTTGTCACTACTCACAAGGCAGCCTTCCCACAAAAACAGGAACCCTGCTCTGTATCCTTGCTTAGGCACTGGAGTGTCTAACAAGAATAGTTAGAAATTATTCCAGTGAGTTAATTTGGTTTCGGGAATGGTTTGGAAAGAGACGCTCTCTCAGGTTTTCTCCTCTGTTTGGGGAAATATGATTTGCCAGTCAAAATTAGGATCTCTGGTAGGAAGGACAGCATGAGCAGACCTTCATTCCCATCTGCTAACACAGCCTTGGAGATGAGACTGAAAAAGTCAGCTTGAGGAGAGTTCCACAGTAAAGCCCTAGATGTGAAATTTCTTGGATTTGAATATCTGAGTTAAATCTAAATTTGTGCTGACCTTTTCACAGGTGACTTGCCACAGAGATTAATTTCTGAGTTTAAAAGAGAAGTCAGTTTGAAGCAGTAAAGTAACCCTGCACATCCTCATGACTGCCAGAAAAATACAAACATATTTTTCTTGCTTCTTCTCTGGTTTCCACCAAGTTGAGCACTTGGTACCTGCAGTGGGAACACCAACACAAAGATAATTCCCAAAACACAGGGAAGTGTGATCCCAGTTCAGATATGTTCATGCTGGATGCCAGCTGGGACCAGCACACCCCTCTTCTATGCATCCAGCTGTGTTGCAGACTGCTGAGGAGCATGCAGAGCAGTGCAAATTAGCATGGCAGTGACAGATATCTCATCTTATCTTTCAGCCAGGAGAAGGCAATTCACAAATGAGAGAGCAGAAGAGAGAGCTTGGGGCGTAGATGCTGTGAATGCACCCCACTGAACTTCACTTGTTCGATTAACCCCACTGAAATTGCATATGGAAATACTTGCAAAATAGCAACCCTCATTTGTGCAAGTGGAGCAAATGGATACAGCTTACAACTTTTAACACTGCACTGCCACCCATGGAACAGATGGGTCTTTACATGAGATGCATTCAAGCTACCCAGACTCAAATAAATGGCTGGACCAGAAGCCTCCAGTTTTATACTAGAGTGCAACGAGCAGAGATGAGCTCTGTCCTCAGTCATCTGCCATCATGCAAATATAGATGAGCAGTTTTGACTTTGTCAATGTCACTTCAGGCTCACACCACCACTCATGGGAAGTGGAATCCACCTGGCTACCTTTGGCCAATGAGAGACATTTTGCTTTCCAGGGCTTTAAAACAAGCAAGAGAAAGAACTGTTCACACCTCCATAAAGCACAGCTTTCATTTAAAGATATCTAACATAAAACTGTTCACAGAGGTTTCTCTGCTTTCACCAGAAGTTTCTTTGTTTTATAAGCTCCATTATTACATGCTATTAAAAGGTTTGATGATTTAAACAACACTCGATTTAAGCCAGATGCTTTCACTCTCCACCAAGTAACAGACCTATGGGCTACTAAGAGAAACATGAGAAATCCTCTCTGAAACTAAGGCTGATGGTACCCAATTTAGCATTTTTATGTTAGCCAGAAATTCCTCTGGAAATAGTCAAGACTTTCACAATATTAAAAAATAACCCACTTACTAAGTTCTAATATTTATTTTACCTAAATGGCAGTATTTTAAAAATCCTTTGTTCTGTAAGTCTATTAACTTCTAATACTACCAAGTTCAGCTACAGGAAAAAAAATGCCAGCCTCCTGTTGCTTCTTATTGACACAGGATGTCATCTAAATGGCTAAAATGCAATACTGTTCCTAGGATTATTACTACATGAGAGAAAGGCATTTAAGAAGGGCCTCATAGGAGAAGCCACACTCACAGAACAAGCAGCACAGAGCTAAGCTGTACAGCCAAACACCTCTTCTAATTTCAATGTATTTATAGGTCAGCTAGTTTTATTTTGAAGCACAAGAGGTTTACCAGGAAAATTCATTACTGCCACTTGCTCTGATTTTCTTTCTCAATATAATTAAGCTTTGATAATTGTCTCTCATGATTAAAATCATGCCAATAACAACCTTGTTTCCCCATTTGGCTGTGCTCCAGTCTCTTCAGAGCTCTTGTTTAAGGGCAGTTCTTCCTGTAGCAGTTGTGAAAGGTCTTTTACCAAACATGTGAGGTGAACTGCTGGCTGGTTTGCCAATAAATTCATAGAAGTCAGGAATCTACCTGTGGATTTCTGAGAGAAAGAAAAAGTAAAAAAAGAAAAGATATGACCAACAACTGTATTTTAAGTAAAAACTGAGATTCGCTGAAGATTCAGAATTCATTCTTGCATGTCAGAGAAATGACCTCGAACTATATGCAAAGATATGGAGGTGTTGAAATGATTGATTACTTCAGGGCTGTATTATCCTCCCAGCAATACCAGGGCGATGGAAAGCATGGAAAGGGAGGAAAGGAGGGAGGGAGGGAGGGAGGGAGGGAGGGAGGGAGGGAGGGAGGGAGGAAAGGAGGGAGGGAGGAAGGAAGGGGGGAAGGGAGGAAGGGGGGAAGGAGGGAACGAGGGAGGGAGGAAAAGGCACTTGGCATCTTCCTACATTCACTGACTACCCCTTAGGAACTTCCCTTTGATGAAAAGAGACAGAGCTTGGCTTTTAGCAGTGTTCCTCAGCAAGGTTTTGACAAAACAGATTTTCAGGGGAAAATATTGATTTATTGACACTGGAGGTGTTTTAACCTTCAGTGCTCTTGTTTCCCAATAGCTCATTTGCTAGGCAGTCCTACCTGGCAGGTACTACTTTCTGCACCAGGGACAGCGATGCAAGGCTGTCTAACACCCAACCAGGGGCCTCTGTGCTTCCCGGTAAGGGAGACATTGATATAGGAAACTCTGTGGGTCCCACAATCTGTTTTAATGTTTTTTAAAACACTACTTCCACAGAGGAGCCCAAGCAAGCTTCAAATGAATGCTTATGTCTGCACATCACTCAAGTGTCCCAGAGTCCCAGTTCCAGAAGTAAAATAACCAGATCACTACGTGCCTCGCCTTTTGGCAGTATAATACATGTATATGGACTTTTCTAGCTCATTCACAGTTAACTGTGCACTTCTGCTATGTAACACATTCTGTGCCTCCTTTCCCCTTGGGAAAAGAAAAAAAAGCTACTGCCTTTCTCTCCACTTCTGTCTAATTTACACTGTAACCTCTTTGGGCCAGGACCTATTTCTTGTTATGTGTTCATACAGTGCCTAACACAAAGGCAACCTAATCTCAGACCCTTTTTTAATGCAAATGTAATAGAGAACTGGGCTGTTTGAACAGAAAGGGTAATTTTGGTTCCCCCTCGGTAATGGACTTTTTCTCTGGGAACAGATAATTGGGCTGTTTTGTCATTATTCTTAAGTGAGGTTAAGGTCCTATTGGTGGTAAAGTGAAATATGCATTGTGGGCTAATCAGCAGTCCGCATCAAAATGTGCTGGGGCAGAGCTCACTCTGCATTTACTGAACTCAATAGATGGGTTGTACTAACACAATTAAAGGAAGAATTTGGCTATGTACACATGTAGATCATTATACTAGCATGTCTTCTTTTACTGCACATCATGTAGAGAATGGTTTGAAACTACAATTACCTCCGTAACAATTATAGGTCTAGATAGAGACCTGCCTAAAGGCATGAGCTCCAGTTAGAAGCCTTTAAGAAACTGCCTTCTCCAGAGGAAGCAAAGAGGCAGTGGTACTCATGCTCCTTGTCTAACACAATGCGCAGTAAAACAGACTTCGTCCCACTGGCAGGATAGGTTGAGCTGTTTCACTTGGCTTTGCAGAGGACTACAAGGACACCGACAATCAGTCATTGTATCTCAGCTTGGGGCAGTGTTTTTTAAAGCAATGGAAGTGAACTGCTGGCAAGCTGCTTATGTTTTCTTGCTCCAGTCAATAGGTCAGTGAAGATGCAACCTGGTAAAACCAACACAAGGAGCAGATTTGAGCCTCCATTCTTACATGCTACTAGTTATTGAAAGGCTGTTTCTTCTCACACAGGGAGGCATGTTTTTAATGGTGCCAGAGTACAGAACTGAAAAAAAATGATTCATCAACTTTGTTGTCAAATACATTTCAAATGCAGCAACCTCTATCTTGGTGCTATTTGTTTCAGTCCGAGAGAAAGCAAAGGACTGCCAATCTTCCATCATTTCTTAGCATGAAGGTCAGCTTATCAGAAAATAACATCAGTGGCAGGCATTTAAAATACATTTATTCCAAGGTTTCTCCCACCCTTTCCCATGAATAGTAGATTTAAAACTGCCACTACCTAGTCCAGCGTTTGCAAAGCAATAATGGTTTATTCTGGTCACAAAGCCATCTATGAAATACACTTTGGATCTATTAGAAACTTTCTTCCCCTGCAGCACTCACATAACCAAGATTTAAATCAAAGTGGTCCTCTCCACTAGCATGCAGTAAGAAAAATCCTTGGCTTCAGGATTTACACCATTCTTTAGTAAGATGGATCCTAATTCTGATGACCTCCTACAGACATTGCAAAGAAAACGTGCTCATTCCAGCTCTTACCTGAGTCTCAGAATTCCTTTTAAACTTAGATTTTAATCCTCTAATTACATGATGTGTAAGCTACTGAATTCTCTGTTCATGAGAAATTGCCCAGGCTATCTTGCAGGAAAAAAAAAAAGTGTTATGTTTCTGCAATGCTTAATTCCCTCACAATAAAGAAATATTGGACCAAACCTACGAAAGCTGATCTGAGTAAGAAAATAATTAGCATACAGTCATTCCTTTAAATGTCCAGTGTATTTGAAATTTCAATGCCTTTTTATCCAACACCTTAGGCATTAATGGCTTTTCAACAGCACATAGTATGTAATTTTCTTAAGGCAATATTCAGTGTTTTTCACCTTCAGAAAAAATGCACTGGGTTAATCTTTCCCTGCTGACATCATAAGGATGATTTCTCCAGTTAAAAACATCTTCAAAACAAAAAGAACAAAAAAAGAGTTCATTTACCATTTCTTTGCTGAGCAGACAAACCTTACTTTAGGATCATTCAATGACAGCCTGTGGGACAATTGTACATTCAAGTGATTATCATATTGCAATATATGTCCCAGTAGTCCCTGAATAAATTCTTACATTATAGTCCAGACTCTGCTGTATAAAGAATTTAACTATCTCTCTGGGTTATGCTCCTGGATTTGCCATTGCCCTCTGGTATGTTGCTCTGCAAAAATCTCTTTGCCTGCCTCTCTCTGTTTCTCCACCTCTACAAGGGGGATCAGGATATCTTTATAAAACGCTCTCCTGTAGAGGGTTCAATGTATAATTGCTAAGTTTCACCCTTTCACATGGCTCTCCTGGAAAGCAAAGAATTTCGGTCTTCATTTGGAGTACAAAAGCCAGCATGTCTACGGCATTTTTAAAGGCACTTTCACATCAAGCTCTGAGAATGTGTAAATGAAAATATCTCTGAACAAATTCTGTTTGTTTTTCATCCATTGTCTGTATACACTGACATGCAGTTCATCTTATCTTCAAGGGAAAAAATTTAGCACTTAAGCACTTATTTCTGCTGAAAAAACATTCATATAAATAAAAGACAGAGAGAGACAAAGTGCTCTGTATGGACACTTTAAGCTGACAAGGAAAATGTTCCTACCACAACAAGCTGGAGCACACTCTGGGAGGACACACTCTGGATTTTCATCTTTTAAAGAAAATGAAGAAGAATGAATAGCTACGCTTCACTTACTCTTGAAGCAAATCAAAAGGAATATTCTGGTATCTATTTTTTATCCCCCTGTTCTTGTTAATGAAAACAAAAGACCTAAATATTTGATTACTTCCCCTCTGTGTCAAAAATAATAGTTCATGTCCTTTCCAGTTTGACAGGAAAGAGACTTGTTAGATCTAAGTCCTTTCATCTGAAACACTATCACACAGGTTTGCACCAGTCTAACCTATTAAAATAAAGTTGAGTTCTGAAAAGCTTTTTTTCTTTTCCTCTTTTGGAACTGCACTGCAAGCAATGATTAGATTGCATTTGCCAATAAATCTATAGGGATCAGTGGACCAAAATAGCTACTCCCTCTCAAACCTATCAATTAACAGGCTTCCTCTGTTAATGATGTTACCATTTCATGATTTGCCTTAAACCTTACTCTATTCCATTCTGTGCCCTTCAGAAAAAAAAAGACCCATGCGAAAGGCTGTGCAAAATGCATTTACGACATCCATGTTTGTAAGTTTATACTTTAGCAATTTCAGCAGCTTTCACAGTTTTAACTAGGTGGAATCTCAGACATGCAGGATATTTCAAAAACATGTGGTTCAGATGAAAACACTGTGTTGGTACAGAAAAAAATTAAAGTGACCAGAAACTGATTAGAACTAATAAAGACATACAGTGATATGGGAGGATAATTTTAAGACATTTGCATGTAGGGATAAGGAATTATATTTTAGAAAATCACATGTAGCATACAATTACAAAGAATGAAGTCATGGGAAGAGTGACCTTCTTCCACTGAGGTCATTCCAATTATTCTAATAGCAACATCCTGCTTGTTAGTATTAGCCTTAAATATGAGCGGTTTGACTTGCTAGTGGTATGGTTTTTTCCTGATGTACTGAATAGTACACTTTATTACAACAGAGTCCATTTCATTCCCACCATTTTCCCTCCAGCTGCATTTTCAGTTCAGTTGTTGACCTAAAGAACCCAATCTTTGCACCCAGCTCTGCCACTGTCCCAGTTTGTCCCCTCATTTTTCCATCTACAGTGAATGTTTTATATAGTTCTCGAAAATCAATGCTCAGTATGATGCATATATTTATTTAAATAGAACTTTTATTTCCAGTAATTATGGGTGCAGCAGTATTTTTTTTCTTGCTGATGTTTTAAGTAACCTGAAGAGAGAGAAGGAAATAAAAAAAGCAGTTTAAATGGCTCCAACCTTTTAGCAGAGTTGTGTCCATCTGAAGCTGAATAGATCATTTTGACTGTTCTTCCCAAATGGTTGTGTAACAAAAAAGGGGAAATAAATCAGGGCATGATTAGTCTCTGTAGCAAGAACTAGGTAAGAGAACAAATCGAATTTAACACTAGGAAAGCAGTAATGGAAAATGCCTGTCTCACGGACAGTTCGCTTGAGATAAACAATCTGACAGCACTGAGCCAAGCCAGGACAGTCTTCTCAGAGCTACTGCAAAAGCCACCTGTCCATGCTGAGAACTTTGTAGAAAAAAAAAGTCAGCTGCAGACTGTCCCTTGTTAGCATTATGGATCTCTATTTTTAGCAAAGATAAGCGATTTAACAACCTGTTATACTCCAGAAACTTATTAGACACTCTCTGAGATAATTAAGATTGTCACAACTCCAAGGAGTTAAAAGGAGCCCAAAACTCTCGAGTATCTTTGAAATAGTTAATGCTACATAAAGATGACAATTTTTTTTCTTACTGTTTTTTGTTTCCAACCTCATCATGTAACACTCTCTCTAATATTCCCAGGCTCACTTCCTGATCCATCACTATGTTAAAGAGTTCCTACCACGCACTGTCTTCTCATGAACAAAAAAGTAGTCACAGGGACTGTAGAGTATAAAAACACTGCATGCAGATAGACTGTTGATGTAAGAAAACAAATATGAAAACTACAAAGCTTTTGATCCATATGATGAAAGACAACATCAGTATTGATTACATCACTCAAGGAGAAGCCAGCTAATATAGCACTCAAATCTTAATTCATCCACTTTGCTATTCATTTCACACTAACTTTAAAAGAGTAACACAGCTCTGCCTAAGGCACTACCACGTACTCAAGACAACCCAAAGAGACATTACATCATTCAACAGATTATCAACAGCCTATGTGAAATCAGAACTAACGGTGGAATGTGACCAGAGAACCTTATCTTACAATTAGTAAACCAGATTCACTTGAATAACCATTACATGAGCTCTTCATTGCCCACTCCTGCAGCACAGCTCCCACTCCTCTGGCTTAGGCCCACAAGCCAGGCTCAGCGTCATCGACCTGCACACTCCTGGCCTGTGAGCTCCAAAACTGGCAGGGAAATGGTGAGACACTGCCTCCACCGTGGTAGCTGACACAAGTGACGTAACCCTGACACAGAGTTTAAGGGCAAGATGCAGCCCTGTGCTGTGAGCTACAGCTGCAGCCTTCCACCTCACCTTATCACCCATCAAGGCTGCATTTCATCCCTGACTTCTACCAGCTAGAAAAAGTTAGATGGTGAGAAATTTATTAGGCTTGATAATCATGCATAACAATCTGCTGTACATCATGATTTAAACTGGAAAATATGCCTGACAGTAGAATTTCACCCTCGTTAGATAAAATGAGGAAAGGTGATTGTGTGCGATCCTTGCCCCGTGCTTCCATTGCAAAACACAGAGGAGACAATCTGCAACAGCGTTTCTTATTGATCACACGTTATCTCTGAATAGACAGGGGTGTTGAGATCTGTTTTCTTCTCTTTTCACTCATGCAATGTAACACTTATTAATTGGACAAGAATACTTTGTGCTATAAGGTCCTTAAACTCCTAAACCCTATAGATTAATTTGGAGCTAAGAATGAGGTATTAAATTTTCTGATTCAGATCAAGGGGAACCAACACTGAATTTTAACATAACTGAAATTAGCAGGGTAAAAAGCCAATCAACACATGCAGAGACACGCACTCCTTGTGTCCAATGTCTCTTGCACGAGAGGCTCTCCCCATTCAACATGCCCTGCCTTCAGTCAACTGCCCATGCCATTTCTATTAAAAATGGATAAACAAGGAGAGGTGACTGTATTTGTTCAAGACCAGCTAAAGAAAGTGTCCGTTGTTCTGTGTTCCTTGGTGGCCAAAGTACTTAGAGAGTCAGAAACTCAAATTCTACCTAGAGGACCTTCCCCATTTTGTGCAAGAGATCTTGCCTACTGCAGGCTACCCTACAGTAAATTCCAGATAAACTAAACACAAACATCCTCTGCTCCATTTCTCCACCATTACTCCCGGTAGCACTCACCAGTATCAAAAAATGCCAGGTCCTTGAGAAGTCTCCTTTCCTGCTCACAGTTCACCCCAAGAGCCAGCATCACTGCAAGTGAGTCTGTAAGCTCACAGGTGGGCAGCTCACTCACACCCCACAGCTGCTCTCCTGGCAGGGCTCTCCCTGGCTTGCTTCAACCTTTTCTCAGCACTTCTGAGAATAATCTATGATCATGGAATTATAAATTAATGCATTTGAATGTTTATATTTATACTCATCTCCTGGTTTGCAGAGAGGTTTTTGAGGATTTCAGTTTTTTCTCTGTCAACTTGAAGTGCTAGAAACTCAAAAGTGGAGCAAGGTGAGAGATCAAGACCTAATGCCCTGAGAAAAAGACAGGACACCTGAGAGCTGGCAAAACTTGTTTGAACATTGACATGATGCCACTACACTGAACTGCACTGAACATGTCCAGATGTGACTGAGTTTCTTTAAGTACTTAACCTGCACTATCACTGCACTTCAGACACCCAAAGCAGTAGAGATTAGCGCTTTAAAACCTAACCTGGCCTAAGGCAAAAGGGATGGGTGCCAAGGAATAGCCATTAATCGTTTGTCAGTGATCTTATTCACCTTATTCCAGCAGTACTCTGATTTTTCTTGGTGGATAATGCCAGAGCATGGCCGGTCTCTTCAGACTGCCAGTGTGGGTCAGGCATTGGTACTCTGCATATAAATTGGCTGCACTCATTTGTAATGTTTTCCTTCCTCTGTTGAACTGCTTCTTGATTAATTAGTGCCATTAAAGCACCTAGGCAGAGTACACATGACAACTTGCCTTGCCTAAGAGTGGGAAGAAAGAGCAGGTCCTTTTGAATTCAAGGAAAAATCCCTGAAGTGTAAATAGATAAAGATAATCAAATTCAGATGAAATTAATATTAACAGACTATCAACCAAGTGACACTATTAATAAACGTCCACAACAAGCAGGGACAGAAAGGACTCTGAAAACACCAAACGTAATTTAATTAAACAAATGAGAAGATATGAAAGAAACCATAACTGCATGAAAATACAAATAAAGATTTCATCAATAATGGATGTTATATTGTTCACTGTATAAAATGAACTGTATCAGTGTTCCTCTCCATTTACATAGCAAGATGTAGGTGGAAAACCTTGGGATTTTAACTGTAACATTGGACAATGCATATACTTGCCCTTTGCATTAATAAATGAAGTTTTGTTATCTGTGTAGCACGTAACATTAGGCCATGTGAGTACAGAATACACAGATGTACACACAGCAACCTTGTGATGCAAGGGAATACTATTATTCTGATTTTATGGATAGAGTTTTACAACCTCATTAGTCTTGAGGCAACAAAGCTTTGTTGGTAGGGTTTGGCTTGATAGTACAGAGCGTGAAAAATCACATCCCATAATCTACATGACTAAAATAGGCAAAGTTTCTGATGTAAATGCAATGAGGTTGACAAAACCCTGCCCACGCGGATGCCCATGCTGCAGCAGGGAAGCAGCCTGCACAAGAACAGCCCGTCCTGGCATGCAGTAGGGAAGCAGGCAGAGGAGATGAGAGCAGCTGAGCAGGGGGCTCCTCTGAGCCCAAACATAACAGGGATCTGAACAGGGGTGGGAGCTGGGCAGGCTACAGAAGAAGGAATGTGGTTGCGTTGGCTGGGCATGCAAGGATGGAGGAAGGAATATCTGTGCTTTAAGCCTATTTCTTCAGTTACTCAAAAGATAAAAGGGAAGTCTTGTGTTTCCACATTAACATTTGAAGAAAGAATGCTGTACGTTACCCCAAGCTCAACAACCTTTCACCAGGATGCACTGAACTTCCTCTGCAATGCCTGTCCTACTGCTGTTACAGTAACACTCAGAAACTTCCATTTCTAGCATGGTAATTCAACAGCCTAACCCACTACACTTAGATAACAATGCAATCTAGTACAGAAGAAGATGGTGTATCAGACTGCACCAGCTATTTAGTTAACCTACTGTCAGTATGGCTCTGCCTACACAGGTGAATATGTATTGAATCCTCCAGGCAAAAACAAGGCATAAAAGAAATGAAACTGAAACAAACCACAACCTTTTAAAAATCACAGCTGTGTCAATACTGAAGCTTCCTCCAATATAAAATTTCTGCTTTAAAAACTCCCAGTCCAGTACAATTGTATTATAACAACAGGCTATTTTCTGTATTGAGACAGTAAAAATTCTTTTAAAAGACAATGCCACCAAATGGTTTGCCATCAAATTCTACCATCACAGCACTGTATCATGTGGCACTTTCCTAATTATCACTGTTTCCTATACCACTTCACTAATCAATTCATTTGATTTTGCTGCATTTCAGTCGCACCACACAGGAATGACAGAGTGGTGGGTGTTTCTAATGAGATCCTGTGAGGACTCTGTGTAATTGACCCTCAGCTATACAACATTGTTATCAACAAGCTAGAAGAAAATACGAAAACATTATTTGATAAAAATGTCAAATGACTGACAAAGATCAGGAGAGTGGTAAATAATGAAGTGGAGAAGATATTGATTCAAAGCAACCTGATAAGATCAACATAAGCAAACATTATGTGCTCTGCATTACAGCTATTGAATGAGTCCTAAATCCTAATTAGGAATTAGGATAAACTGAATCCCAGGAACAAAGAACATATGGCACTTTTATAGGTTAGAGAAGTCTATTTTGGGAAGCCAGGGGCTAAAAAACAGAAAAACTTGGAAATCATGACCAAGCATTGCCATGGTAGCAAAGGGGCTAATGCATTCAGTGACCACGTTAGCAGAATAAAGCCACACAGGAATAGAAAGACTATATCACACTTTTAATGTGAATTGGTACAACTACAACAGTAATGTGGCAGTGTTGTCTCTGTGATGGGTCTTGCACGAAGCAGCCACAAGAATGATTAAAGGAATAGTAAATATTTGTTAAGTGCAAACAGTAAGGAACTCGATCTATTCAGTTTATCAGAAGAAAGGAGAGGGCACAAGTTGATCACAGCTTATTAATACCTACATGGGACACCAAAGTTCAATAACTGAAGCCTCTTTATGAAATAAACAGAGCTATAATATGATCCAGTAGCTGGGAATTAAGCTTGGCAAGTTCTGACTTGAAATGAGATTCTTGCTTTTAATAGTGAAAGTAATTAACAACTGGAAATGATTTATCGAGAGTTAAGCCACATTCTTGAACATTGTAAACCTGTATTTCCTAAGTGGATCTTTTCTGACAGATATATCCCAGCTCAGCTGGATTAATTCAGGGTAGCCTTCAGGAGGTCAGAAGAGATTATCACACTGGTACCTTCTGGCTTTACAAACCACAGGTCTCTAGATCAATCCCTATTCCTGCACCTCTGGCCTTGAGTGTTTCCTTCAGGTCATTAAGTTTAACATCCACTCACCTTTAATTTAGAATATGCGATTTAAAGCTTTAACTGCTGCCTTAATTTAATGGTAATTAAAACTGAGCTGGCCACAGTGTTTTCTGCAACCAACTCACTATTGCAAAGGAAGAGTTGAACAGAGTCTTCTGAAGCCACCACTTGACCAGGCTGCCAGGATGGCACAGGGACAACAGCACAGCTAACTCTCCCCCAAAGGACAGTCACAGCCTAAAATTTAAAATTGGAAACTCTTTTTGCCATGCAGGACCACAAGAACAGGGTGTCAGTTAAGGATCAAAGATACAGGGAGCCAGAGTAAAGAGTTCATTGAGTCCTGATGCCAAGACAATTCTGGCATTGACATAAGCTTCCCTCAGCCCCCATCCCACAGTAATGCAGACCTTTCCCTTGCCAACATCCATTTTATTTCATCAGTGACAAGGGATGACTAACATTCCCCCTCCTGAAAAAGTTTTTCCCAGTTCTTCTCCTTCCATCCCTTGGCCCCAAGTCTGAGCCTACTCAAGCCTCATGCAGGCTCAGTTAAGCACCACAGACATTTTGACATGGCAAAATAAACCAATTCCAAGATTCTGCCCACACAGTTTCTGAAAGCAGCTCTCATTAGTATTGTATGGAAAGACACAGGCAATAAAGATGATTTTTAAAGGTTTTCACTGAAAGCTGGTTCAGTTGATCAACAAATTGTGCAATGTTGCAAATATTATTTACAGCCAGAGAGTGCAGGATGCAATATATCCAAGCTGAATAATGCACTCTAAGCAAGTACCCATTAGTGATGATGATTACGCACCAGAGCACCTCATTAAGCCTTTGACTCTCTGGTATCCATCTAATCAAGACAATTGTGACCATAGTCATGTTTTTCAACTATGACATGACGTACCATGCTTGAAAAGGGGCAACTTCTGAAACTGCAAAGGCATTGCTGCCAATAGCAGAGTGAAAAATGGGAAAGGCTCCATACGCCTAAATGGCTCGAAGAGGAAAAGTTTAAAAACAGACATCAGTTACTGCTGTCCTGAAAGGCTGATGTTTCCTCTGCAGGAGACGCACACACACAAAACTCCATCAGATGTGCATAAGCAAAGTCTATTTGTTCCTCTTGGTATACTCACACACTTCTCAATATGTGCAGTAAGAGCTGTAAGCGTGGGCTCAGGTCTTTAAGAGAAACAGAAAGAGAAATGCCTTTAATCGTCATAAATATGCCTTTCCTAAGCTTTACATTTAATTAAACGACATGACTATGCACTATTTGACCTAAGCCAATGGAGATACAAACCATAAAAATTTAAAATGAAGACTGAACTTTTTTCCAGACAACATGCAGACCAGATGTGGACTCCAGACCAGCTGTGTAGTCCCTTCCTCTTGCTGCTTGACATGCATTGTAGAAACAGTTTTTCAAGTGTTATGTTGTGACCACTAACCAGGTATTTTGTACTTTTTCATTTGCAAAGCACTTTTCAATCATTAGCTAAGTTATCCAACACCTACTTAGTAAAAAGCTTCCCTAAAACATAGAAAACAAAAAATGGTATGCATACAGTGACCTGGGGAATCAAATCTCACGGGAACGCTCTAAAATCCCTTCTAGTTGATGCAGAAGGCAGGAAGGAATTTCCTCATTATATATCGTCATTCACAGGACTAATAATTGTAAGCTTATAGAGAAGAGGATATGGGATTTATTTAATCACATTGTTTAGCAGAGATGACACAATCCATAACCTCATCACTGGAATAAGTAAGAAAGTCTTAAAGAAATGTACAAGTTGCTGCCACCACACGCTACTTAAGATGACAATATACATAAGCAAAATACTTTAAGATAGATAACCGCAGATGAAAAACATTACACTGCTGTCTTTGGATTTTGGTTTGATCTTAAAACACAACTTGGGTTTTATAGAAAGGTAAGTGTGCTTAGAAATGAAAACTAATGCTTGTATACCAATCTATTTGCAGTGCTATAGACCTATCAATTGAAGTGATAAGGAAGAACAAGCCCCAAACACACCATGTTATTCGGTTATTAGTGGAGGCAATTTATTCAATATTGTAAACACATGCAGCTCTTGGAAAGTATCCGAGGCCTGAGTGGAGAGGACTTTGCTGAGTTGCTTGGGTGAAAGCAGCTTTCCCTTTACTAAACTATCAGCAGTGAGGTCAGCAATAAAAAATGTAATGTCTTATCTCGAATGGAATACTTCAAATCTTCTAAAATAAAATTAATATCCCTGATGTGCTCATGGGAGTTTACATAGAGATAAAGAAGACAAGTGTCACATTTATTCCTCAAATATCTGATAATGCAGAATGCAGAACCCTTTCTGTCAAACAGGTTTCATTTGCAGAAGTGAGAACCTCCTTTTGGCAAGGCTGGGTGGCTTCTCCAGCAGGTCAGCATCTCTCTTGCTGATCTGCAAGAGAGAAGTGGGGACCATGATAGATTTCTTCCCTGAGATGATGCTGATGGCACCACAGGACAATCTCAGAAGTTTCAGTAACATAAAATAAATTTCTGTGCTCTGAAATACGATCAGGAGACCAGTGTTACTCTGGGCTTCTCAACAGGCCAGAGCCTTGTTGGTTTATTGCACACAATTTAGTGATAGTCATATCTTTCACAGGGTGCAAAAGTGCCTTTTTTTTAATAACAGCTACAGAAAATCAATAGATTTCATGAGTTCAATTAATCCCCACAGCTGCTGTGCCAGAGTCAGAAGGAAACAAAGAAATTTTCCATTTCTAAGCTTTGAGACTAAGCTACCCCACTGTTGCCTGGAGAGGAGGAGAATGGCTCTTGAGTACCTTAGACTGTGGTTCCCATTAAAGCAGGTTTCCCTGTAAATTGGGACCATCTTATGAATTAACAGAGTCAAGCAGTCATTTATATTTAAATGTGTTGGATGGCTGTTAAATATAAAGCCACTAAGTGTTAGATTTGGATGATGGATCAGGGTCGTGGGGGCAGCCCTCAAACTTACTGAGTTACATGGAGGTTCAGGCTAGAAGACTTACCTGCTACTGGTACTTATTCTTAAGTAAGTAGAAGAACATGGACTACCTGAAAATCCATTTTTAGATTTTTTTTCCTAGAATACTGTCTTTTGTGACAGTGGGTACTCAGCAGGAGGTGAGAAGCCACTGAGCACCCACACTCTCGGTACCACAAAAGCATGTCAGACTTCATGTCTTCTTTAGGGACAACTATGTAGGTTGTATGATTCCACTTTAACCCCTTTTATCCATATGATTGAAAACTGCAAGGTACCTCTTATTTATGGTACATTTCCTTGTCCAAACTCTGACCCAGCTTTGATAACCAACTCCTTAACAGGGCCTGGGCACCTATGGAGCTGACCTGTGCACACAGAGGACATTACTGAAATGTGTGACATGCAGCCTACATCTTCTTCAGGAAAAAAGGTTAGTGTTTTATTTCTCCTAAATAGCCAGTTTGGGTCCTGTAAAGGGCCTATAAAGCTGGTCTTGACTAATTACTTTGCGGTAAAGCGGAGACCTCAAGTAGATCACTATCCTTTATTGCTGCCAGATTTTATACCAAGACAGTTATCACAGTGTAAAAATATGCCTTTTCACTTCACAGACAAAGCAAAAGCCTTTGCTTTTTCAACTCTCATGTGGTATTTTTTGCCAGCAGCAAATTTGAGCTACATTTGAAATGTTTATTGAGTGCTTCACCTTTTGCACAGCCCAGAACAGCTACCTCGTGCCAATGCCACTTCCCCCAAAAAAGCAACTTCTACAGGAACATGCAGCCCATGGTGACAGTGTGAGCACAGGGGACATACGGAGGAGCTGTCACAGCCAAAAGGACAGTGATGAGCCTGAGTTCAATGCTACGGTCTTGATGAGGCTGTTCATGGCCCCCATGACAGAAGCAGCATCCTTTGTCAGACTCAGACTCGGGTGTGGAGTTTTTGCAGCAATACAAAATCATTCTACTCTACTCCATCTATCAAAAAGCAAGGAGAGAAAGGCCAGTACTGGGATCTCTGAACTCTGATGCATTGCATGCTGGATTTATGTACTGTATTATCAGTGACCACTTACCACAGTGTTGCAGGCACTCGTGTACTCACTGAAGAAGGACAAGGAGCGTTTTCTCCTGTTGGAGTGTGGATCAGTTTGTATTTTTCAACATGACGATTGTGGCTGCCAAACCCGATAATGAAAAATTGAAAGTCAAATAACCCCTATTAGTCTGTCAAAGGTTGATGGAGCTGGTATTCTATTTTCCCATTGTGAACAACTACCATTGTTAAGAGCTGACAGGCAAATCTCTGCAGAAATATGGACACTTTGTGAGAGCTATTTATAGTAACATATGACAATGCAGTGCTATAATATGCATACTAAAGCATTCCCTGGGATATGCAAGAGCTCCCTGATACAATTTCTGGATTGTAAGGAAAAATTCCATCAAGATAAGAACATCTGAGAGGCCTAAACAGAGGAGATATGGAGAAGTGAGGAGGAATGATTTGGGTTTTGTTATGTCATGGCACCAACAGCATAAGCACATACAACAGCTTTTAGGGATGAGTAGTAAGTGCATTTATCAATAGCACAAGAGCAAAAAATGTCAGGTTTGTGTTTACTTTACTGTGCTTTTATTTTTTGGCACATTTTTATTCTGGTGGTGATTCATTTTGCGACAAGCTAAAAACCAAATCAGGGCTACGCCTGGATCGCAGAAGAAGAGGGAAATGCTGTTCATGATGATTGATAGGGAAACAACAGCAAGATGGATGGCTGTGGGAGGGATTCAGAGGTGCTCTCTAACAAATATCAAATATTAGCTGGGACCAAGTATCTATTATGGTCAATGTATGCAGAAGAAGATCCAGGCTTCACAGCAGTATCAACAAAAACAGGACAAAGCCCAAAGATGAGGACCACATTAATAATTTCAGCAATTTCTGAAGATCTGGATGACACATTAGGAAGAAGTGAACACAGAGTGCCAGCGCAAGATAAAACAGCTGGCATGGCCAAGCATACACTAGTATGATTAAGCCTTGTGCAGATGGCCTTCCCCTCCTCCTTGGATGACAAAATTCATTTTGAAGAGGCAGTGGAGTCCTCACTGCCGCCTGGTCCCCTCCACAGTTCATGTGGAGACTCTGTTGCTGCTTTTGCCAGCTGTTTTCTGACACAGGTGGCCTTGGAAGTAGGGGAACGGGAAAACGAAAAGAAAAGGGAAAAGTAAAGGGAAAGAGAAAGGGGAAGGGAAAGTGGTACCAGGATGTAATTTTTTGTGATAGTGTTCGCTGCGTGCATTCGAAGCTCCTGCAGTACTGATGTCCTCTATGTTGCGTCTGCACTAGCTCACAGCCTAAAAACACAAAGCATCTCAAAAATTCTCACTCCACTCAGGAAACCAAATTTCCAAATTTTCACTTTTCTTTCCCACTTCAAGACACTTCCGTGCTTCACATTCAAAGGAGCTGGTAAACAGAAGCACTTTGATTTGATGGCAGAAGGGATCAACAAGTGCTTTGTAGACTGCACACTGCAAACTGCGGTTCACTGCCACTTTGGTGGCTGTGGGGGATTTTGACCACTGTCTTTGGTGCTGTCATATAGCCTTAATGCTTTTGAACCCTGTGGTGTATCAATTAGACTAGTAAAATCCGGAGTTAACAGCACAAGAACTCTTCAAAGACAGACTCAGTATGTGGTAATAGCACAGGCAGTAGAAATGCAGTCAGGTTCCTCGCTGTCCTAATGCAGGCGTCACTTCTGCAAACCTTCTGCAGTTTGCATTCCCTTACCTGATACAAAACTTCTGAGCACAGAGATAACACATTCACAGGCACCCTACAGTTATCCAGCCTGCTAGATACTATTATTGTACAGAGATAAGATACAAACATAAACACACATAAAGAAAAGAAGCTAAGACTGATAAAACTGCATGAGCACAGAGAGTAGCATAAGACTCACCAACCTTTGGCTCTCATTACCAGCTCTTTTAACTAAAAATCCCCACGAAAGTCAGAGAAAATCTTTAAAATTCTTGAACAGTTACAGCGAGGTCACTGAATTCCACCCAAGCCACCAGTGCCTCATGCACTTCTTGCAGTCATCCACACAACTTTGCTTTTGCTCCGATCTCATCAGTTATATTTTCTTCCCTTTCTTGCCTAATTTTCCTGTTACCGTAAGAATACTGGACATAGGAGGCAATCTGCATTGTCTGTGGGTTTACATTAATGGTATATGGCCCTTCACATCACAGCCAGACAAGAGAATGGAAGGTGAATATTAATGTCTCCTAAACTACATACAAGTATTAATGAAGGTCCTTTTGAGGGAAAGAAAGAAAACTGCATTTAAGTGATGATTATAAGTCACATGGGCTCTGAAAAACAACTTGTCTCCTCTAATAAACTTTTTTTTTTTTAAATAGGGTTTTCAAATGGGGTTTTTGTTTAGTGCTGGCCTCCCTCTAGTCACAGGGGGTCTCATCACTGATTTCAAGGAAAGAAGGTTGGCCAGCAAAAGTTACTTTAAAACACATTTGTGAAAAAGCTTCTATTGTTGCTTTGTTGTTGTTTTTACAAAACATCAGAACTGCTCCAAGCAGGAGCCTCTCACAGAAGATGCTGCAATGCTGAAGACCAAACCCTTCTTCTATTTCAACTTTTCTGGTAAAATAAAAATGGAGAAATAATTTACTTTAAAAAGTCAGAGGATTTGCTGTAATAACGCTAAAATGCTTCAGCTTGACACAATGAAAGAATATTTTTTATCATAAAACACAAGCACGTATGTACATGCTATGAACACATATAATTAGGATTAATGTTTAAGTATGATCTGAAGTATTAAAATATACCTGAACCAAACAGCACCATGAAAATATTTTACAGTATCAAAACACAACAATAAAATCACAATTATTTGTCATAATTTCCTACTTGGAAAGTTTTCAGACTTTCCAGGCTCAACAATTCCTTCACAATTCTTTACCTGAAACGTTTCCAATGACATTCTCAGTCCTGGCTCTCAGTATGGGTTGCTCCTTAATAAGCTGATGCAAACCTCATCATTCTTGTTTTGGTTATTTTTCTGTTTGTTTCCTCATAAGAAATACTAAATAGAATAAAAAATCTGAGTTAGCTACTACTAACTAAGAGTTATCTGTTGCTTTCCAAAGGCTTTTCTATCAGGCCCTTAGGTTTGGTTATCACTGTTGCAGGGGTAGGGGAAATCTCTGTGCTGTAAAATTTTCTTTCCCAACTGTAATTTCCCATAAATGTACCTTGCTTTAGTTATCTTCCTGCATTATCTTCTTTCCTCCTGCACTATCAAACTGGTTGCAGGTTCAGGAATTACCAAACATCTATTTTTTAAAAAATAAAATGAAAAAAAAATAGACTATTTTTTTTTTGCATCAGATCTGCACTGCCCAACCACATTTGACAACTAATTGGCTCCAACACTTAAAGGAAACAACTTATATATGATTTAAAATAATTAAAATCTTAAATAGTATGATTTCAGGGGCAGAGCTAGCCTCAAAGCAAGGATTTCAGTTTCAGTCTCAGATGAATAATTAGCTGATTCAGACCTGTATTTATGGGGACAATAGTGTTCCATTAAGCAGGAAGACACTAAAGTAATGACAAGTGAATTAAAGAACCTGTGTTACCAATGTGAGAAGATGACAGCTGATGCCTGTGTTGTCACTTCGAGGATGGGTTTGCTATTATTTGGCTCCTTTATGAAGCCTTTACACTGCTGACTGATTCAGAAGGTGGAATTATATTTGATTATGGGTACTCAAAATATTTTGTGCAATCACGCAGTGCATTTCTCACAAGAAAGGAAAGAAATTGTGGGAAGGCGGGAGCTAAACTTGCTGTGAGACATCATTCTCCACAGCTATGACAAAGGCAGAAGATAAAAAAATGCAAATTAATAATAAATCCTTATCAAATAATATTGGCTGACTGCATAGCCTTGTCAGCCAAGTGTGGGCCATAACACCGCTGGGGTCATGGCAAAGATGCCCTTCTCCTTAACGTATCTTGCCACTGCAGGGCTGGTGTCCTCCTTGCCGTCCCAAGTGTTGTGTTCTCATCCTACTCTGCGGAACGGCCCCAAGGCAGGTCTCCATAGGCACAGGAGAGCCCGTCAGACCACTAATCTCTCTGGGAAGTGCAGCTGCAACATACAGACATTGGCCATTGCTCCAAAGGAAAAATGTCAACACTTGGTTCTAAAAGTGTTTTTCAAGGCCTCCAGAAAAAAAAGAGTACAGCATAATTTGGGTTAAGATGCTAACCTGCCAAACTTGCAAACCATAAGGAGGAGAGCACACTTACAAGTCTCTGCGTAGAATAAAGATTACTAATTTAGTTCCTTAAGTACGTTAAATAAGAGACTTTTGACTTTAAAAAAATAGAAGTGCTCAGAAAGTTAAATATAGAACACGAGATTATGCAGAAAATGACCCTTGAAAAATTTTGAACTTATGCAATACTGGAAGATTTTATCCTCTCCAAGACTGGAGGTCTTAGCTCATTAAATGCCAATAATTTGGTCTATTACTCCAGTTTGTATTATGGTACCGAGCCCATAAATTTGAGACGGGTGTATGTGAATAACTGCACTGGGGTGTTAGCAACAAAAAAATACACAGCAAGGCACTGGATCTTCAGTATGGAGGAAAGTTGTTTTTCTTTACACAAAGCTCAGGAGATTAAGCGATGGAAAAGTGTGTCAGACAGCAAGATTTCACGGTCCAGAAATTAAAAAATAAGATAAAACTCCAAAATCGAATTACCACTCCTGCCAATAAGCTATTACTGTGTAGTTATTAAATACACACAGACATTCACATGACCATGTTGCACTGTAAATCACACTTGCAGACAGTTCATTTAATGAACAGCGTTTGAGGAGACAATCTGTTTTGCATTATATTAAATATATAACTCCACTTACTCCAAAATGCATTCATACTTGAACTTTGTTGCAATCCTCACTTGAAAAAAAAGGGGGAGGCTGAGAAGAAATCATTGCCAACTAGCAATTTTCAGTTTTAAAAAGCAGCAAGTGGGAACCAAAGCTTAATTTAATAATTTACCTTTAAAGAATTTATGCTGTAAAGCTGGATGATAGCCCAGAAGAAAATACGTAGGATTTCGTCTGAAGTTTTTAGTAATTAAAATATTACACCATTGATTTTACTTGTGTTACAGTAAATGTTTTTGCCTTGGAATGCACTTTGAGGATGTAAACATTACATACAGCCTCCTTCTAGCTGCCTCTGTGTTACAGCAGTTCCCAGTGTCCCGCAGTCAGCAGTTAGCTGGGTCCTACCTTCAATGCTGTACCTCTCTCTGGTCCTAAACAAGGCTCCAGCACCCTCCCTGCTTTTGCAGTCCAAAGCTCTGGGACTGCATCTCACCATGTGCTTAGCAGCAATCGCCAATGATGCCTGACCCAGATATGCTGCAATCCCGATGCCCTGTTTTACAGGGGAGCTTAGCCGCCTTCTCCCAGGGGCATCCTGTAGCTGTGCCCAACCCTCTGCGGCTGCAGATCGGTGCAGCCTCACAGCAACAAGAGGAGAATACAAAAAGGTGACTTTACCCAGTAATTGAACTGTACTACATTTCAACTGCGTTGGAGGTGATACCCGGTGGAAATGGGGATATCATGAATACTGGAGCTGTAATGTGTATTTTATAAAGAGAGAAGATTTAAAACGAATATACAATCTCATGCTGCAGGAGTTTAGCCAGACTCCATTAGGGTTTACATGCAGATTCTGTCAGAGAAAAAGATGGTGTGTTATTAGGGATCTGATCTGCTGCCTGAGAACTTTCTTGTATTTTCCTTGGAAACATCTGGTGGCTGCTCAGCCCTTGTGCCCAACAGCAATTTTTAAATCCCACCATTACACCCCAGGCTCACGCTAACGTGCCATAAGACTGCCCTGATCGAGAAGTGTGACGGCACAGACTCTGTTCCTGCTAGGGACTGAAGGTCACAAGCCCCTGTGACTACGAAGCTGATGCACGGACAGTCCCCACCCAGTCCCAGAAGTTATCAAGGACACCGCTTCTGGGTCTGATAAATCAAGTTAAAGAGCATCTCAGAACGTTCAGCCAGATGGATCACTTGAATGGCTAAACACTCTAATAGATCTTTTCGAGAAAAGATATTGGCTTGTGCAATGAAACAGATAATTGACTATTCCATGGAAACTGTTAGGGTTTTACCTCTGGGATCAGCAGGAACCCATCTCTCTTGCTACAGAGGTAAGCCTGTGAGTCTTTGGGTGTCATTTTATTTTCCCTTCCTTCAGAGGAAGATTCGGAACAAGCCCAAACTGGTCTTCTTACATCAATCCAGCCGCCGAGGTACTGCGATAATCTGCAATTGAGCACGAGCGCAGCAGTCTCATAAATCAATGCAAATGGCATAAGCTTCTAAAATAGCCACAGAAGCAGGATAACCTGTCCTTCGCCCGGGTGGGTCAGAGTGAAAGAAGCTCTTCAAAACCCCCACCATCAATCACAGTAAATTCTCCCTCGCCCCATCGATAACATGAATCCAGTGCTTACTCTCTGATCTGCTGTTCTACTGATGAACACAGTGATAACAAGAAAATAACTGATTTTTTTCCTGGATTGCAGTAGAAATGGATGAGAGGTAAGTGTGCCACCTCTCTTACTCTTTCTTCTTCCATACACGATATCAGCTTCACAATTTCTGAAATTATGGGGGAGGAGGGGTAGGTGTTAAATATGAAAAATGAAAGAGATCCTGGTCACAGAGCTGTAATCCCAGGGTGGAGCTTGACCAAATGCACAGGCCTCTTAGCACTTTATTTCTGTGACTTCTCAGGACGTGAGCTCCTTGATGGAATTACAGTGCTGTCATTCAAGTTGCTTGTTATTTATTCTGTATGTAAATAAAGGGAATCCATTTAAAGGACTGCACTAATATATTCAAATATTTGTAGATAATCCACTGTAAATCTCAAGACTGGAGGATTTTGCATAAATGCTTGAATCTGTAACAGCTAGGAGGGAATTTCAACTCCCTGGCCAAGTAAATTACACAAAAAATAGCAGGATGATTAGACCAAGCACATTAATATTCGCAATAAGTTTTGTCTGTCAGCACATAGACTGAATTCAAGGATTGCATCCTCCTTAATATTTGTATAGCGTGAGGAGAAGCCAACCACAATCAGCAGATAATAATAACAGCAATACACATAATTTAATTTTTATACAGCACCCTAGAACATAAGGGATTGGACTGCTTATTTTATTTACTTATAGTTTTTGTACAAGTTTTGAATGACAGATGAACGGCTGAGAATTTTTACTGTCCAAATATTCCTGCTTTCTACATTATGGCAAGTTAGAGAGAGGTTCTGACAGCTCTGAGTCATTTGGATCTTCCACAAATTGCTTGTACATTTCTCTACCCGTAACAGAATCATCTCCATCAGTAAAGGTGTTAATAATATATACACATATTATTAACTGAACTTATTTTCATTTCTTGCCCTGGAGTCATCATTAGTGAAGATTAAACATGCATAAATCAGTCTCTCTTAAATTAGTGAACATCATCAAATGTCACCTTGTTGAAACTAAAATACATTTATATATTTATTTTTCTTTCCAAAAATTGGATGATACTAAAAGGAAGATACAATTATTCCACCATCCACCACCTTCTTTCATCCAAACCACTGGGCTGCATCCAGTCACTGGTCCCGTAAGTCTCTCATTATCTCTAAACCAGAGGAAATCAATGTCAGGTCTGGAATTACTGACTTTTACCCGCACGTCTTACACAAAGACACCTCAATTTTACAAAAAAAAAACTCCTCGGTGGTTTGGAAATCTTATGGAGGGAGGATCAAATTATGGCTTCAGCTACATATATACTCTGCTATGCCAACGACTGGAAGATGCACGTGTTTAATATAGAGAGGAGATTAACTGTCAATATCGCAAATAAAAACTAATTAAGAGTGAATGGTTTAATGACAGAAGATCATATTTCAATGTTGTCAAGTTTCTACTATTTTATCACAAGTCTCTTGGAGTTTATTTAAAAGCCTTGCTCCTGAAATAAGGTGATTACATGAGAATCTCACTGTCATTAACCAGGAGTAATTTCTCAGCCTTTTAGTTGCAAAGACAAGCTTAAAGCTGTTAGCTAAGTACACCTTCAAGGCTCAGAAATGAAAACATTCGAGAGTTATTAATCTCAGTAATTTTTGAGGGCCTCCTCGCATTATTAAAAGTTTTGGGTGGGCTACATTGAGATAGTAAATATAACAGAGACATGTCCTTTTAAAGAGGGGAAGGCTGATGCTGTTTATTCATAGCTGCTAAGTTTAGTACAGCTCCAGGCATGAAGTATTAACAAATGTACTAATGTTGATTTGCATTTCTGCTAATTATTTGTGCAGAACTCTCACCTCCAACACTGCCAGACAGAATTAGCTCCCCTAAAGGGCACTGGACAGACAGGCATGGTGGGGTCAGATTTGAGACTAGGCAAACAAAATTGTTCTGTGTAACCTACCTCGGGGAAAAAGAAAAGGGGGAATTCAACGTTATTCCAGGTTACAGTTGCCTAAATGAGCTATGAATTTGTTGGGATAATCTAGTGATAAAGATCACACATCCATTCCTTGTATTGCATTTGCAACATCTTGCTTTTTTGAACGAGAAAGCCATTTCCCCTTCTGCAGGGATCCTCTTAACTCTCACTTTTCGCCACTGAAGTCCTCTCACCATCATTAACACACTTTCCCTGGCAGCCACCTGAACCTTTAGGTCTTGCCGACCTTTCCTGCTCTCTTCAGGGAGCTGCCTGGACCCACAAAAAAAATCAGTCACTAACAGAGTTGCCCTGTTCCAGTCTAGCTGTGAGACAGTGGCAGAGCAAGCACAGGAAGGGTTTTGGCTAAGGTAGTCTTGGTTCAACAAGAGTCTGAGTCTGGGCTTGCCACATTATCTCAGCACTGTAATTTGGGACTGTCCATGTAATGGAAACAAGCTTTACAATTTCTGAGTTTCCTCCCTTTGCAATGATGATAAAATTCAGCACGATAAGTGCTGAGCTGACACAGGGCATTAATCTTTACAACCTCACATGCTTTCTAAGTGTTGATGCAGAACAACAGAACTAGTGTAAAATTCACCAATAGGAAAATCAAAATATCATCTTAAAAAGTTTAAAAGTTAATTTTAAATTTTTCTATGAAGTTTGAGAGAAGTACTTCAGGACAGACTACTGAACCACCCCAAAATCAGAGCTAAAAGTGGTTTTAATTTTGATCATATCAATCCTTTTTGCCAGTTAGTATAGCTAAAAACATTTGCTGTAGACCTAGGAAATACTGTTCCCATTAATTGTGTGACAGTCTACTGTGAACACGTACACACAAGCAGACTTTTTGTGTACTATTACCCTTGAACATGAGTTCAGAGAACACGCCTACATATGAAGTCTTGGATAAATAAACACAGGTGTATAATACAGAATATAAATAATGACAGAAGTTTCGTTCCTATTGTTCCGCATTCCACATTGGGATCTAGGGCTGTGGTGAGATAGCCTTGTCTTAGTCTCGCTTCCACAGCTCCTCTATCCATTGAAACCATTAAAAATTAACTAAGCAAGGAAGACAGATTGACTTTACCAGGTGCTGCTGAGATCAGATTAACATTTCCCTGGCACATGGGAGTCTGAAGTTCAGGTTCTTGCACTACTGCAAGTTTAATTTTTAATTATTCGTTAATAGTAAAGATCTAGATGAGTACCCTAAATAGGTCCTGTGCCAACACAAAGGAACCTCAGACCATAAACTTCAAAAGCATTGACAATGGGCATCTGATGTTTGCTTCTTCAAAAGAGGCAAGGTCTTTTGCCTGTTGAACTAGAGGTACTCCTGAAATTAATCACACCTCCATTGCACTTGTTTTGACCTAAGGTATCATCCTGCTCCAAAGGACAAATGCAGTGATAAGAGAAAGGGGGGAAGACCTCAGTAGAGTGCTGCAACTCTTCTCTAAGGATCAGCTCTCAAAGCACCTGTACCTTACCCAAGCCCAAGGTCTTAATGCATCAAATACCACAAATTCAGCAAGTATTTGTGACCTACACACGCTTTTACCAATGCTGTTGTGCCTAACCCTTCACTTCAGAAAGACCTTCCCAGCCATCAGAAGATACACATTCTTAAAAATTTGGGATGTCACACATTTCTGCCACCATTTTATTGTCTGTCTTTACTGTACTTATTAAAGTTGCTAGCAGAATTACTTAACCTAACATCAGTAAATACTTAACAACAAATGTTTTACGCATGACAAATCCTTTGCCACTGGTCTTTACACATGTTCACATTTTATCTCATGCAACAGAACTTTCGTTAGACTCTCACATCAGCTACTAAAAAGGTTACAGAAGAAATGAGGGACCTTGTCTCCCATTCAGCCTAACTATCCTTTCAAAGCCAAAGCAATTGCTCTTGGATGTAGATGGGGGACAATCAGTACCTTAACATATGGAGACCATATTCTATATGTTGAATATGCCTGTGAGGTAATATTTCAGCTGAATCTATTGTCTGTCACATCTGGTATTTTGAATAATCAGTTAAGTGAACAGTAAATTAAATTAAGCCAAGCCAATGTCATAAACCTAAAGTGCATTTCCAAAGGTTCTCCCATATGAAAGGAAGTTAGCTTAGAAGGTTTTAACGTCCTGACTCTGAGATCCTTAATTGCAAATAAATCAACAGCCTGTGTGGTTGCACACATGGAACAGCCCACTACAGTGGACTAAAAAGAAAAAAAAAGACTTGTGAGAAAAGAAAGAGAAAACACAGATGGATTTTCCAGCACAGAAACCTGCCACAAACCAAGAGCTTATGATGATGGCGACCAGAACTAAAAGACAAAACCGGCAATATTTGGGAAGGCACTGTCCTGGTGATGCTTTGCCTGCCCTGGGTCGGAGCGGTTGGCTCTGATGGAACAGGAGACCCCAGCTGCCGTAAGCCCACACTGGCCCTGCCAGCAGCCTTCTCAAGCCATGGTGGCAAAGGAGCTCTAGGAAAGATGCGGTTGTTTTATCCACCTGACACCGAGACGAGCGAGTCTGGTGCCCTAAGCAGCCACTCTCCAAAGGATGTACCCAACATTTTCCCCCATCTCCTGCAGCTACTGGCTGAATCACTCCAGTGTCAACCAAAAGAATGAGCTCACTGACAAGGTAAAGCAGTAGCTAATTTGTAAGTTTGTCCTTGACAATGCTCTACACAGCTTTCTAAATGCAACGATTGTACCAATTTCAGCTGAAGGATTGTCTTTTCATATACCTCTAACATCACTGAGCACCATGCTTTACCAATAAAGGGCTAATGAACCAAAACAGTTGTTCATATGCTTTCCTACTCCTTCTCTGAAATGTAACAATAAATCTATATTGCTGGATAACAGCAAGCAGATGGATATTGTAGCTTGTAATTTGGCAAAGGTTTTCTCAATCAAGTCAAAGATTAATTCTCCCCAATGATAACCAGCTTTCTCTTTTGTTAGAAACACATTATCATTTTCTAAAAGGTTTTTCTCAAGACAAGGATAAAACCAGTTCTCTTCGTCCTATTGCTTTATCCGTTACAGAGAGAATGAGGGATGAATTTCTGGAGACAAGGTAGAGTTAACCACAGAAAATCACATCTTCAAATAACCATATAAACAATAGGAAAAAAATCCTAGAAACACACTTCAATGGAGTATCTGGCTTCATGGAAGGTATCTCCTGTTGCTTTGTAAGTAACCCAGGCAAGACTTTTTGCCAGCTCTCTTAGAATTACTATTTCCTCAATGAGACTGAAAACTAAAAAAGATCAGAACCAAAGGAAAAAACACTTTCCGAGAAAGAGCCTTCTTGCAATAGCAAAAGGAATGCACTCTTTTTTTTCCTAAAGCCATAAAAATACACAATAGAATAGAAAATACATATTTCACTAGCTGGGCAAATTAATCAGGATGCCGTGCCATTTGTAGTGATATGGAAAGGCCTAATATCTGTAAGTGAATGCAAACGCTGGCAAATAAGATGAAATTCAATCCTGACACCAAATCTTGCCTTGTCCCCAGTTCCCCAGGAGGTGTGTAGCATGTCTGGGAATGAAATGTACATTTTCTGTCTCTTCTTCCTCTTCTTTCCTTCCATTTGTGAAATGGTCCTAAAAACATAGGTATTTGTTAAGGTATTTGTTACTCCTGAATTTTGTTTGCTAATGACATAGCAAGTTCATCAACTACTGTACTTCTATGAAACAAAGAGGTACTGCAGCTAATAATTTGTTAAATTCATGATCAGAGCTCTGCTGCTGTAAACTCTTATAACAATTGAATTTTCCAGCTGACATCCTGCCACAAGAATGGAAGGACCTCACTGGGGCAGTTGCAGATGTTAAAGGTGGGTATGAATGTGTCACAATGAAAATGTGGATGCTTCCTCCTTCTTTGTCCTGCTATAGAAATTATAAACATGGCAGAGGAAGAATATACATTACTGGTCCCAACAAGGGTCAGTGGTGTCTGTTCATTATATCCCAATACAGTTTATTTTAGTGTCAATTATTTCCTTTCGTAGTCGAAGAGGCAGTTTTTGCATCAAATTTACCAATAAATACCTTCCAAAGAATAAAGACAGAAGGCATCTTCAAAAAAAGCCTAAGATTTAAACACCCCAATCCTACCAATATTATTTGGGGTTAGGGCTGCTTTGAAAACCTTAAAATAACAAAACAGTAGTGATGGGGGGGGGGCATTTTAGAGTTCCTGCTTTTCTCATAACCCTTAGCATCTCCATTGGGGTATCTCAGAGCATCCCAAGGCACTCATTGAAGTCCTGGGAAATCTTTCCACCAGCCTTCATGGGCAATGGGTAGGATCAGTACAGGTGATTGACAAATTTTCACTCTCTGCACACTAAAGAACAATATATTAGTAGAAAATTAATAGCTCCGTTAGTTATTGATTAACAGAAATGCTACAGTGCTCTTACAATTTCAAATTGTTCCTGATTAATGGAAGAAGCAATGAAATGTAAACAATGATCTTATTGTGTTGGAAGCACCACTGGCAGAGGACAAGCAGAAGAGCATGGGCCAGTAGGTGACTACACTGTCTTACATCTTGCCCTGGAATCATGGATTAGCCAAGCCTGACTAAATAGGGAACCTGATCTGGAAAATACGTTTCTGTATTAATCCTGTCATTAAAACACTTTAAGATTCTGCCGAGGAGATAATTATATTTCTTTAATCGGTTGGGAGAATGTTTCATTCCCTATTCTGCCTCTCTGTTAGTACAGGAGCTCAGCCGTGGTCTGCATCTCCCTAACTGGCGAGGCCTGGCATCCTGAAAACCATCATTACGTTGTAGTGGATAATAGCTGCTACCAGCTATTCCCACCTTTTCTTTCTACTCCCTGCTGTAGTGCATCACGATTAGGGAGCAATGAAAAAACAACAAGCCCACATCTCTTCCAGACAAATGTAACATTCTGGTCTGAACAGAGATGAGCTGAAAAAGATTTAAATACAGTTTTGTGTCATCCGCCCCAGCTTTGCAAATCTGAGCTGTGAGTCAGCTGTCCTCTTCTAAATCACTGCAATTCCAATGTCCTCCACTAACAAGTCCTGTTATTACCACAACCCCTGAGAATGCAGACTTCTGTGAAGAGTCAGAAGCCAGCACTGAAGTGTCAAAACCAAAACTACTGAAACTGTTCGAGTGCTTGCCTGGCAATTGCAGGCAAGCAATTGTGCAGATTGAATCAGCAAGTCCCTTCCAAAGAGTGCCTGCATGCAGAGAAGCCAACTAGAGCAACATCCAACACTAACATTAGATACTATATAAAATCAATAAACCACTGAAATTGTCTATTTGGAAAAAGGCAGAATCGTATTTCTAAAATTGCTAGTGATGTTATAGACTAGAAAGTTTTGGAAAGAGGGACCATATTTCCAGTTCTTCCACTGACTTGCCTTGGATATGAACATGGTCTTTGCTCACTGAGTAACATTTAAAACAAATCTGCCATGGAGTGAGGCAGAGACTGAAAAAAAAATAAAAATTAGAATCCTCAAGATAAAACTATTATATTACAACATCACATTCCTATACAATACTCAGTCTTCTGACTACTTAGGATGAATGTGAATGCAGGCTACTGTAACCTTATATTATTAAAAAAACACCACTAAAAAGCAAAAATGACCGACCAACCTCTACTACAGATATAATCACAACAGGTTTTATTGACTTGAAGGCAGTACTTTGCCATGATAATCAAAAAGAGTTACACACTTAAAAATATAATAACACTACACAATTTGATAGTTGGTGATACTGAATTAATAATTTTAGAAAATCAGAAGGAAGTTAATGTAATTCTCAATTTGCTTTACATCTTCAAAGTCACCTACGGCATTTTATAATGCAGGTAATATTATCACAGCTGGACACCTTAGATAATCTTTTGAGCTCCTTTACAAAATAAATGTTACAGATTTACCATGATACTGCTAAAATAGCTGTTAATTTACTTCTAAAGATGAAAGAAAGCAGGTGAATTAACAGAGCCTTGAACAACATCAAGCTGAACAGAAATGCCAGCAGAGCAAAATACAAATGTGAGATCCAAGGCTGCAGATGGACCAGCAATGAGAACCTCCTGCCACACCTCCTCATTTTGGGGAAGTTTGGATTGACCCTCCTGCATCTTGGGTTCTTATTTGTTCTTTGTTCCAAAGACGTGTGATTTGCAGAAGATGGCAGATGCTCTGCAAGAGCAAACTTGTTATTTGAAAACATCAAGTTGGCTCTTTGAGGCTGAAACTCAAAGAAGGGCTAAGAAGGCCCCCAACATTGAACAATATTCCTCTTCTCAGTCTTACATTCACACTCTGGAAACCACTTCAAAAGCTTAATGGGCTCAAAACACTGAGACTATGGAAGATTTGACTTTAATTGGAATCCAGTCTATATTTGAAATATTTATTTTAACCCTTCTTCCTTGTAGGACAACTCCTCTTGAGTTTAACCAGAATCTCACTTCCTGGAAAAAGCATTGCTGTGCCTATAAATTAAGTTCAGTTTAAAACCTCAAGAGAAATGTACCTGTCCCACAGGAGAACACTGTCAGTTCTCACTGTACCTACGGATCCAAAAGCTTGGTTGAAACCAGTGAGCACAAACTATTTTTCTGCAGAGGACAGATGCTAAGTTTGTCACTACTTGCTGCCAGCTGGGTTTCTTTCTTACTGAAAAATCCTGCAAACATGAAGGCCCTAAGCAATACCCACTGTACCTGCACAAAGCTCCATGGTGCTGCTGCGGGACTACACGCAGTGCTACCTTCACCGCCTGCATCATCCCAAGTTCCCCACGGCCCCAGCAATGTTTTCTTATGGACACCAGGTGAAACAGTAAGTCACTCCATAGAGAAATATTATTAAAATAAATTTCACGGGATGTAGTGATCTTATTTACCCTTATGATACCTACCAGCACCATTCAGGACATCTCAAAGACAGCAGGCTCAAAACCTGCTGTACAGAGACATACTCTCCACTTGTCATCAACAGTGCCAAGGAGCAAGCCCCAGCAATCGTTGTGTAAGGACCTGGTATAGGAAATCACTTGCAAGTTTGTGGTATCAGTCTGATCTTATCGAGTGTTTCACTGGACAACCATTTCATTTTGGATCACGGCTCCAGTCTAACTTCTAGCAGTCACAAAATATTATAGCCAAGGCACGCTGACTGTGTAAGGGCCCAGCATAAATACTTGGTGAATACTAAAGGCTCTCTTCACTAACTTTCTGCATAGACTAGTCAATGTCTACTCTTAAGAGTTCCTTTAAATACATGTTACTCACATGAACATTAATCTCAGGCTCTTCCTTTAAAGAATAATTGCTATGAGATGCTATTGCCTACTTTTTAAATAGGACTTAAACCTCCCCATATATATGTAATTCATTTACATATCAGAAAAGCCTAAATCAAAACCTCCCTGATTTCCATGTCAACTGTCATAGATGTTTTAGCAATCAGCAAGTTTATATAAAAAAAATCAAACCATATTTGTCTTCTTACATAAACTATTACAGCAATATAATGTAAAAAGATACGAGATTTAAGTGACACGAATAGGGGGGAGCTGTAAAAGCTGGAATGATTGATTTCATAATGTTTTCAGGCATTATAAATAACCTTTAAATGTCTTTTCTCCCTGATTTGCATAAACGATTGACAGTTCATTAGATACAGAGAAAAAAACTGAGACAAAAACAAAGCTTAGACAATATGAGGGACTTTGTTCTAAACAGGGATCCAGGGGAGCGACTGTAACTCTGTAAAAGAAAAAGGCCAGTGCAGAGTCCTTCTGCAGAGCACGTAATTTGGAGAGGGTCAATCAGTGCTGCTTCTCAGATCACTACAACATCTATCACAGATTCACCGGGATTAGCACTGGGTTTGCCCTGCGCTGTGGAAAAGCGGTAAAAATTGATGCCGAAATCAGGGCTGGAGACCACGACAGCCTGAGACTGTGTGGAAGCTTCATAGGAACTTTAGAGGACATCCACAGGGAATTAATAGGAAATTCACAGGAATTTCAGAGGAAATTCTCCCCAACTTCCAAAGCATTTCCCACTGCTGCCAAGGCTGGAAGTGTCCTTCTCACCACACCTCAACGAGCACTGACACAACTTCACAAACACGAACCTGAGTCTGCAGCATTTCTTACCCGTGTAAGAAATGAGAGGGTTTTGCTCACGGTCAGACACATCTATTATATTTGCTCTGAGCTGCAGCCCAAGGTAGCAGTTACGGGGCATGAAAAGGGAGGATGGGAGAGCAGGGGAAAGAATGAAGACAAGGGAAGATAATTGAAAGTACCAGTGCATTAGTTATGTTGCATATATCTAATGTAATTAGTATTAATAAGCTGTCAGTCAGAAGATGTAGTTGTTAAAAGGCAGTTTCAGTAGGGGAAAGGATAATTGAACTCCTCCATGTATTTGTCTGTACTTATTTATTCTGCTGGGTTTTTCCACGCATTGCCAAGAATGCACGTTTAGCAAAAGTGAAACTGAATAAGTAAACTGAGTTTTTTGTTTATTAACTAAAAAAAAGAATTATTGCTCTATGTAGTGCCAGCCAGAGGGGGAGGGCTCAGGGAGGTCAACGATTCAGTTCTGCACTTGGTTGTCACTCAAACCACAACATTTTCAAGTTATAACTTTAAATGAATTCTGGTTTGCAACATATATACTTGCTCCTCTGGTACTGCTGCTACTTTACTCTCTACTAGCGGGTAAAGACACTCCAGATGCTCTGCAGGGTCCTGTCTTGTGGTTTAAAGCTGCTGTTCCTAAAGCCAGTCAAATCATGTGCAGTGAATAATGTATTCAATAATTTCCCCTTTTTTTTTAATTTTCCGATTGTCTGCAAGCAGCTTACAGTGTTCCCCAAAGCATCTGTAATGAGAAATTAGTCACTAAATATTTTATACAAATAGTTATTAGTCTGTATCTCGATCACAAGCAGTTTGCTACGCATTCAAGTGGGACAGGAGGATTTGGATTGGATTTGTGTTTCTCACTGTAAATTGAATTACATCTGGCTCCTGGAGACAGCTTGCTTTCTCTGCTTCTCAAAACAGCCCTCATGACAACAGTTGGGGTATTTCAGGCCCCAGCATTCAGATGGCCAAGCTTAAAGTTACATTAGCTGTGATTGCTCTCAAATATCCCCAGCACATCATCTATACTCAGAGTACCTCCGAAGTCTCAGAGCTACACACAAACACCACATCCCTATTTTAGAGTACAGGAAGCAAAACCAGAGTCAAACATGACTTTGACTGCGTGAAGGAGGTCTCAACCTATGGATAAGTCCTGATTATTATACCCAATATCAAGAAACCTTTTCTCTTCACCTAGACAAAAGAGCCTGGTCCACGTGCCAGACTCTGCATTGCCCACCTCATGGCTCCTCAGGTGCCCCTTCATACAGTCATCTGCCTCCCGCTGCTCCTTGCATCCAAACTGGGAGCACTGAGAGTTAATATTAATGCCTGGAATTTCTCTTCTTTGTGTCATGTAAGTAAGAAATGGTGCTTTTTTGGTCATTTAAGTCACTTCCTAAATTTAAGGAGTTTGTAAGTAGTAAAACCATAGCTAGCTTTCCACAAAGGCTAGAAAATTATAAAAGCATCATTCTGACTACCGCAACCAATTTTTAAATTCTCAATTTGTAAAATCCAGGATGAAGTAACTGAAGGTCTTGTCCAGCTGTAATAGTTCCTGTCAGCTCATGTTATCAAAATGAAACAATTCTGAACTGGTACCAAGGGATATATAACATCTTCTGACTCAGACTACTAAAGGGAAAAATAGACCTTCGAGGTGATTCGGAAGAAAAATAAGAACTGGGACACCACCAGAGACCCTGCTCCTGCTTCTGATGCCATGCCCTCCACAGAATAGCCAAGGTGAGGCTGGAGATGTGCCAGTCCTCTGGCCTGGCTGTATCAGGGCTCTCCAGTAGCTTGATGTGACTAATTTGCATTATTATGGTTGGAGCTTTGTTTGGAAAACGTTGATTGTTTTCTAAATGTAATTAATCATCATAATTTGTGACTGAGAACGAGGCCCCGTGTAGCACTCAGCAGAACGTGAGGATGCAGAGAAGCTCACAGTTCATTAGCACCATCCTGGGAACTGTCTTAGACTCAGTCAGGCACAAAGTCACACTGTGAATATGTGCTTCTGGAACTCCCTGGGACCTCCCTTTGGTGTTTTCTGCTTTTCCTCTTCCTCCTGATAAGTTCCAAATTGAAAAATGTGTGATTCTGGTGTTTTTAAGGACAGGAAAGACTGAAGAGTCTGAGAGGATGAAAGATTTGCAAGGAACTTTAGACAGGAGAGAGTTTGTGGTCATTAAATATCTTACCCCATAATTGCAAATAAGGAGTCAGCTGGGGGCCAACACTTCTGTATAGAGAACTTGACTCCTCTGTATAGAGAACTCTCTATAGAGAACTTCATGTCAAGAGGCAGGGCTCATTTTCAAGATGTGTGCCTGCTCCTCAGCCTCCCCAGCTGTTGGGGGACCACTTGTTCACCCCTTGAGAGAGCAAGAGACTCCCCAGAGACACTGACTGCTGGAGGAGCTCTTCTTGAGGCATTGCTTATACAGGAGCTGGACTTCCAGCCCAACCACTGGAGACAGGATTTCAACCCATTTTCTAAGTTGTTTATTGACACAGGGACAAAAATTGTTTTCTTGTGTCAGTTGTTCAACATGTTCCTCTTTTTTTTTCTCCCTTTCTTATTACCTTTTCTGATAGTAAAGATGTTACAGATGGGCATCAAACTGTGCAAAATGTAAATTATGATTGGGTAGAGTCAGAACATAAAAAATAAGTTATTTGGATGTCTTTTTTTTCCTAAGGACCACAGCACATATGGCATGCTAAAAAAATGTCTTGTGTTCATTAAGGCTAAATGAGACAGGTTAGAGAATCATGGGCACCAAATGGAAAACTCTGAGAAAAAAAATGCTGGCTGGCAGCTCATTCTGCTGATAATATTTTTTGGATGTTTCCCTCCTGCCCTCTCTCCCTCATTTTTTTTTTAAACTGCAAGGACATTTTTGCAAATATTTCACAAATATCTGATGGCTGATGCTTAGGAATCTGTCCTCCCCACTGTGCCTTCCTCATTTGAAGGTCATAATAGTCAGTTTGTGAAATCATCATTATCTCCCTAGCCAGTAACTCTGATGTCACAAATGGAGGATTATGATGACTTCAATGAAAAAGGCAGCAGCGGGAGAAAATGAACTCCTCAGCCACCGAGAGCTTGTTTTCCTCCCCCAAAAGATACAGTGGAGAAAAATATCAGCAGAATGATCTCCAAATAGACTATTTTCCGTGTGGTATCAGTGCCTCTCTCAGAATATGAGGGTAATTTCTGCCTTGTGCCAGTTTAATACAGACTTCCACTTTATTTTAACATATAGCAGGTCTTACATTTAATATAATAACAGAATCTCTCTACTTCTTGTGGAGCTCATACAGAGACCTCAGAGTTCTTCTATAAAAATGAAATGAGCTTCCCTTTAACCTTTAGCAAAATGAAAGCCAAGCTTCACTGCAAGGTCACCTATGCATGAGGCTTTGGTACTGTTAGATAATTCGCCACTGTATCAAAAAATACAACAAATAAAAGCTGCCTTTCAGATTAATAAAGTGTATTTAATATGTAACTCTCCTTATTGCTTGTTACTAAGATTCCCTGCCAGCCTAATTCACAAAATACAGTGACTCATAATGGGTGATAACTTCTCTCCATGAAAATATGGGAGAAAAGGGACCACAGCAGAGCCAGGACCATCCTGATGAATTTTGCTTTTCAGTCTTCATAGATTATCCCCTCCCTGCAGTATAGACCAAAAGACACATATGCCTCACTTTGGCATTATTTAATTATTGGAACTATGGCTGGAATGACAGTACTGACTTTCCTCCAGGACAGATGCTCTGGGAACACGATTCAGCAATTCTGAATGCCATTATTTTGAATAAAGCTATCAATGTTTCTGCTGAAGAGTTTGGAATACACGTAGATTTCTATTGTCACTATAAACGCTAGTGTGTGTCTCTTGGGCATCAAATAAAATACTTTTCAATGTTACTGTCTGCTTGAATGAGACATTTAAAGAGCTATATTCTGAATTCCTGCTGTTTTACAAAAATATGGACTAATAGTGCAATGACATCTCTCCTGAGCACTGATTTCAGGCACTACCTTGAAATACACTGATGTAGAAAAGCAGCAAAGCACTGGGACCAATCCCACATCTGGAAAATGCAATGGATCCTGCTGCACCAGTAAGAACAAAAGTATTTAATACTGGAGGCTTAGAAAAAACTGAAACTCCCAAACCACAGTTGTGTTCCCTATCACTTAGCACCAGTACTTGGCTGTGTAACTGTCATGGTTTAGCCTGAGTTCAGTCAATTTCGGGGCACAGAATGTGTTTCCAGCCATCCAGGGTTGATTTGGCTGATCTGGCTGGCTGGGCGGGTGAGCCCTCATGTCCCTGGGGTTTTGCTCAAACAACAACAGTAACTCAGGAGGGAATAGGTGACAGAAATAGCGTCCTCACAGAAGAGCCTTCTTCCAAAAGCGTATCACAGCAACAGCATCCTCAGCTTCCTGGATGCAGAGGGGAGAATGCTGGGGGAAATAAAGGCACAACAGCTGTAGTGCCATGGGCCCCTGCCCTAAGGAATATGTTGGGAGATCAATGCACACACCCACTATTCTCAATCATTAGAAACAACATATGGTGTTCATGCTGTCTTTCTTTGCCTGCCCTGTTACTGCTCAAGGTATAAGTAAATTAAGAGAGAGGCTGCATATGTGAGCAGAGCATTGCAGAGAGCAGATCTGTATGGGGTCAGAAGGATGTGTAAATTCTTTGTCAGGGTTATTTAAAATCTTTGCTACATCTTCTTCAATTTTAACAGCTCCAAGATCACTTAAAAATTATCCCATTTTGTCTTTGTGTGGCCATAACCTTCCTGCAGTTTTCTTCCATTCTCACTGCAGCTGGTATGCCCTATCATTGCCATTGTTGTATACAAACTCACAAAGACAGAGCACAGGGCACAAAAGAATAATGTGGCATTTCCAAAAAGGTGACAATAATTGAGATGGCTCACCCATCCCCAAGAGCATCCCACCACCCCTTTCTATATATTAACTCTGACACAGAGAGGTACACATCAGCTTATGAAATAGGTCAAGACATGCATTGCTTTCATTGGAAGCAGCCCCACAGTGCCAGCCAAACACATAAAGGTGTCCAGATGTGGGAGACAGATCCTGCAAAACACCTTTCATGTGGGCTGGCCTGCAGTAGCCACAGCTGCCACATAACTATGTTGGGCAAAGATCGGTCCTGAAGCAGTAGAAGAAAACACAGGAATAGCATGGGATAGTTCAGATGAAGGCACAGGCTCACAGCACCGCAAAGACATCAGCTGAGACAGATATGTGACTAATGCAAGCGATCTGGAAGACAGCAGGACCAGGACTGCTCTGGGTGGGTTATTGTGAAGCTGGCAGCTACACACATCATGGAGACACTGGGAAAGCTGTGGCTTGCATGAGACATGCATAGGAAAAAAAAGAACTAAAGTGTTTCATTCTACATCTGTCAAATGCACGATTACGCATTTCTCCTAACATTTAGGCTGGTTTTGATGTTGCAAAAGGTGACACGAGAAATGCCATTGCTGCCAGAGGACATGAGGATGGCAACACTAGGCATTGCCACCATACTGACGCATCGCGAGAGCTCAGGAGAAATGACACAAGAGTTGGTGTCAAGGCTGTGGAGTTAACCTTTGTCACTTCTGTATTTAGCTGACTGAGTTTCTCCCTTAATGAAGCAGTCTGATTTATGTCTGAGTCATTTGCCTTCATAATAAATTTATTAAATGATCATCTTTTTTCCCTCCAGATTTGTCACATGAAAGGTGGTAATTGGCGTTTAAACCTGCAATGGCATGTCACCAAATGAGTTCAAACAATGTTACACGTTCCTTGTTCTCCGTATCGTAACAAAGCTTGGCTGTCAGCACTAACCTGGAGAAAGGAAGTCTCCAAATACTAGGAAAAATCCTGGCATGAAGATGCTGCCTCGGGATGCTGATAGTCTGGGAACTGCAGCTTCTTTTCACTCCCTCAATGACACGAGACTTAACAAGGACATGAAGCAGCATGACGTGCACTGGTACCTGAGGTGGCAATCTGGGGGTCAGTGCCCGCTTTAAAACACCATCTCAGTTCAGCAAAGTGCTTCAGCAAACAAGAAATCCAATGAATTCAATGAGGACTAATTACATGGTTAACGTTAGACATGTTTGAGCATGTTACTGAATCAGATCCTAATCTCTCACTCTCTTGGCACCTCAAAACATGAAAACAAGTAAGATTGTGCCAAGAATCTGCTATAAAAATAATTGCTTTTAGTTCAAAAACCTAAGTTATAAAATACCTATAGAGTTGCAGTTGGTCTTATATTCTCTGCAAGCATCATTTTACATTAGATCATTGTTTTGCATTTACAGTTTGAGTCAAAAAAGTACTTCTGTTTTAATTAGTTTTATAAATTCGCTGAGCTAAATGAATACAGTAGTAAAATCAAAACTACAGAAAAATGTGCGTAATCTGAGCAGACTGTATTACTTGTGGAACAAATTGTAAATCTATTGCTTAATTAAAATTATTTGAAATGCCAAGATGTGAAAACTCTGAATTATGCTGCCATATAAAATCTACAGCTCACTTAATAAACTACGATAGCTTCAGCTACAAAATTTTGTCATTTGAAAGGTTTCATCTATACATGTATTTTTTTTTCCCCCACATTATAGATATACTTTTAGGACCTCATTTGCATCCTGATTTGATCAATAACTGCATAAAACAGCACTTGGGCTTCTGCTGAGAGCTGCAATGACTGAGAAAGTAATGCAATTGGAAGACACGAAATTTTAAAACACACCTTGCAAGGCATCAGATCCATGAGTCCATTTAAGTTGTGAATCCTTAAGGCTTCCTCAGTTTAGCTGTGGAACAGCAACCTGCAACACTGCAGTGCAGCATGCCAAAAGTATCTAGAAAGGGTGGCTTTTTCAAAGAGCTGAGCATCCTTGAAATTACGTCACTGCTGCACCCTGTGGGTGATCAAGCCAGCATTCTGCCACATTTTTGCAAGGATCACAGGCCTAATGTAAGCCTCTTTTTCCCAGAATATCATAAGACTGTCAAACAGATGAAACTCTTTGCCCCAGAAGCAGCCTGTAGAAGAAGCAGAACGTGTCATGCTGCAGGCAGCTTCTGATGCCTTGAACCACACTCAACTTTGCTGGAAGGATACTGCACATGATCTACTCTGGAGAAATTCACTGGTGTGCAAAGATGAGCACTCCTACATGGCCAAGGGTTCAGATGGAGAGCAGAAGAGTTTTAAATTCATTTTACAGCACTAATTGGAGACTTCTGTTCTAGATGATAATCTCGGTTTTCTCAAAACCCATTATGCTCAACATATAACTTAATGACACTTCTCTTTCCTTGTGATGACTCAGTGTCAAAGCACTGTGAGAGGCAGAGATTAGCAATATTTCATTTCAGCTTCCAGGGCATTAATAATTATGTGAAATTATTCTTACAAACAGGGTTTCCTTGCCCACTGCTGCTGCTAGGACAAAACCTACCCAGAAACACAGAAACTCTATTTCTGTACAGCTCTGCTAGCTGGCCACACCATTATGCATGTAACTCTTTCTACTTGGGTTTCTCAATAGGAAAAAAAATCAAAACTCAAATTGAATTCATTGTAGGAATTTCAATTTAATTAAGAGGATAGCAAAAGGAGATAAAGGTAGAAGGGTGTTTATTATTGTAATAGATTCCTACCTGCACTGCACCGATACACCTACGCCCACGTATTGATATGTTCTAGTGAAAAAATCTATGCAACCTATACTATGTTGTAGCTGACATGAGTATCAGATGTACCTGTTTGGAACTAAGCAAAGGAGACAAAAATCTCACTCTGTGCTGCAGGAAAGGGAACAGATGGTGCAAAAATTCATAAACACAGAAATTCACACTTTTTTATCGACACAAGGTTACTAGCAAGATCTTTCCATGCTTTTGCTTAAAAGGATTACAGCTAGAGTTATTCTGGATTAGCCATTAAGACTGAGCTCTGAAAGGACTCCAGCAGGTCAGGGTTTGCGTGGTGGAAGAAGGGATCAGCAGAATTCTGCAGCCAAGGGTAGAGCACAAAGCAAGCCACGCACACGTTCCCTTCGCGAGCATGGAAACATTAGCTCTGTTCTTCAAGTGAGTGCTGAGTACTGCGCGGAGCTCCACCCATTCCCACAAACCCCACAGAGCTGGCTGTTGGTGCACAACATGGCCCAACACACACAAACTGCAACCCAGCATCTAGAAACAGAGTCCTATGTGCTTTATTTAAGAACATATATGCAGATGGCTGTCTAGAAAGCACACTCTATAAATAAAACATGTTTAATAACCCAAATAAACCAAACAAAATATATAAACCATGTTACTGAATGGCAACTTTCTCTGCACAAGAATCTGTAAAACAGTTTCTGGGGTTTGCAAAGTGCCTGCCTGCAAAATATTTTGCGTGATACAGTACTACTCCTTAAACAGCTGTGAAGGCCAGCAGGGCGCATGAGCTAACAAATTCCCTGCTGAACATCTCTCCTGCTCTGAACTGCTACAAACCAAAATGATTAAAATGTCAGCTTGAGTCAGTGCTTTATTTTATAACTACAAGTTATAACTTATTGGAAAATAGTAACTAATTTTTTTCTCAAGCACCACTGCTCGAGTTTCTACTGCTGGGAGCCAGTGTGTCCTTTTGAGGTTAGTGATGCTGGGCCAACTTGTATCAGCCCACTGTCCAGCCTGTCAGATTCCCCACAGACCATTAAGGAAAGGAGTGAAGCCCTATGTGCTGAGTGACGTTCCTACAATATTATACCTTACTTCTGAAGACACTTCTTTCATCTATAGAATGGAGTAATGTGAATGGCACTGAGGTCTGAGCTTACTCTGGTTTTATTTCCACCTCTCAGATGAAGAGCTGAAGCCAACCTGACCTGTGCCAATGCTGAAAGGGATCAGTCAGCAGTCCTGTTCCTGCTCCTGCTGTGAGAACAAGGGCGAGAGATGGGGTGTAGGGGAGAAACAACCCATCCCAGCCAACGAGGAGGGAGATGGCCCCTTGGGAGGCAGCATGGGTGCAGTCTGCTAAAACCCACTGTGAAACTGCTCTATTGGCACAATGCAGCTGCCTTTGCAGAGGCGCTTATCCACTTCAACGGCTCCATATATGGGGACACCTCATTTCTAAATGAAGACTTGACAGGATTGAAGCCAGGCTTGTAATGGTGGTTTCCAGAACCAATTTTTTCTTTTCTGTCATTTTTTATTCTCACTATAAAGCTCAGCACGCAGGAGGAGAACCAAATTCAACTCAGCATTAAGTAATTTTCTCAGGACAGAAGCTCCTTTTCACTACAAAAAAAAAAAACAAAACAACCCTCTGTATTTCCATACATGCCACAATCTGGTGAATTACCAGAATGTATTATTTATATAAAGCCTCCTGCTTTGGAGAGATCCATAATTGTTGGCTTCATTGCTATGTGCTACAACACAGCTTGCCTTGTTTCACAGCCAGAAGTGCTGCTGTATCTTTTTGTCTTCCTCTCCCCAGCAACTCTGCTATCCTTTTGAGACATACTGTAAGTATCAACAGGTGGGATGGGGCGTTAGGAGGTGGAGGCTGCTGTGTTACTACAAAGGACCATCTGTGCACGACGTGTGGGCACAGAATGCAGAATCCACAGCCAACAACGCTGAACATCTGTCTGCCTCCAGCCTCTTCACCTATGGTAAAGGTTACACACCATCGCAGTGCCAGCTGTGTCAGGTTCTACTTCTTAAAAAAACCCAACCGACCCCACCACCCCCACTCACCCCCAAAAAGACTAGCAGTAGCCTGTGGGGACATATTTTTGGCATCTTTATACGCTTCAAAATCACAATGTTCTGCCTAATTCAAAGCTAAAGTATCTTCCCACATCTCCCTGCACAGGTGATCTCATCAGTGCTTATCAGATATATGTTTACTTGCTGAGACTCTCCATGCAGATGCAGGACTTCACATGATAGCAGTGGATCCTATGTGCTTTGCCAATATGAAACATGGGAATATACAGGCAGCCATATATTTTTCAGTCTGATTTCCCAATGATTAAAACTATTTACATGCTATCAATCATTCACTTACAAACCCACAGAGCAACTCAGAGACAATGATTTCCCCCATATTTCTAATGGATTTTACTATAAATACATAAAAGCACTCTCACCCTGCATTTTCCCTTTCCAGGACTGCTGCTGACTGACATTTTTTCTATTCCTCCTAGTAAATCAGTGCCAAAAATTTCCTTATCTTTAACAGCAACCAAAGCAGCAGCTACTAAGGACTCCTGTGATCCTCAACCCATCACTGCAACAACCAAGCCAAACCCCAAAACTTTCAAACAATTCCTGTGGCTAAATCCTAGAGTTTAATTTCTCCTGGCTTTTCAAAATTGCACCATGCCTCTACTAAAGTGTGCTCCCCACTGATGAGTGGGCAAGAAACAAGGAGGAAGAAGCTACATTTCTTGGGCAGTTTGAGCTCAGCAGCCCCGTGGATGCTCCCTGGCTGGCAGTGCAGGAGGCCGAGCTGCATGGGGCACAGAGTTATTTCCCAGTTGGTATGTGAAGAGGAGAGAGATGGAAAGCTGGACAGTTACCTATCCAGTCTAATATAACCAGGGGACTTTCAGTCATTTTTCGTTTGAATATAGTGCTTTATATAGAGCTCTCCATGTGACTTTTTTTGACTTCTAAAAGCTGGGCATTCTGTCATCTTTTATGAAGCTTTTTTTGATGCCTCCTGTTTGTACACTCTCTGACTCTCCAGACTTCCTCCCTATTCCTCATACCCAACAAGCTTGCTCACTGAATGACACCGACGTGGCTGGCACCGCAGCACTCACACTCTACAAGGCATCACTTCCCAGGGTTATTTTTTTACACCAGCAACTGGTAAATGAGGCTCGCGTGACAGACCACTGGCTGTATAATGAGTTCATTCTCCAGACCCACCGAGAGCAAGGTACTTTCCTGGCCCATCTGCTCACTGAGCTCCTCACGGCATGGCTCCGGGAATGCTGCTTCTGAAGAGAGCAGCAAACACTCGGCAGACTGCTGATGTGCAATAGACCCCAGTTTGATGGCCTCTGTAACACACAGTGCAAAGCTTTCTCAGCCAAAAACGGAAAGACACAGAGCACTGGGATTACTTCAGAGCCATTGCTGGAAAGTCTTAAACTGGAAAAAAAATTCAGGGGGGAAGAAAGCCTCCAGAAGGCTAAAACAAATCTCCAAGCACAGAAGCTGCACAGGCACAGATTTCTTCCTCAGCCACTTGTATTTCCTCACATTTTCTAGGAGAAAAAAAAGCTCCAGGAAAGTCATAGGTCTGCAAACAGAAGCGGTCAGAAAGTCACAGTGGAGAGCTAGAGAGACTAGAATAAGAAATGACACTTAAAATATCAAGCCAGGAAGTCCATCCAACCTCAACTGAAACACTGGCACACCTGATCTCAAAGAGAAAAAGAAAAAAAAAAGGTTTAAAAGCTTAGATACCAGCTGCAAATATTTTCAGACGCAAGGAAAACTGGTAGCTTCTTCAGTTTAGAGAAGGGATGAATAAAAAGGATGGGGGGCAGTACATCTGAGTGGCAAATAGTTTAACAAAGATAAAGCAGGCTCTCTAGTACATCATTTTCTCAGTACAGTGGGGCAAACAGATGACTCTGATAAACACCACATTTAAAACTGCCTTAAAAAACACCGTGTATGTTTTTAAACACAGCATTGCCCCACAGAACTCGCTGCTATCCAATATAAGCAAGGGGCAGACGCAGGTGATTTATTAATGAGGTGGATGAAGGTCGGGAGAACATTCTTATTCACATCCAAGAGGGCTTTTTAACAATTAACTCTCACGGTTAAGGTTGGGATATGAACCAACTATTAGTACACTTCTACAGCTGCCTATTATCCCATATCACATTGGTTTTCCTGACATACGTAGCACTGTCCATATCGAAACAGGACCAGATACATCAAAGGTGTATGGGAAATCCTACCTGGCTGTGCAAATATATTACTGTCTTCTCCCTGACTGTACTAATGTCTGAATTAAACATGACTGGATCCTTTCTTTAATTCATGCTGAAGAGCTCTCACACAGACTGTGGCACTGAACAAAGCAGTAAATTCACCTCAACATCTTTATGCTTTTCCATAGTCTTTAAATCATTCATATCCAGACTTTTGTAGCTCATAACTTTCCCATTATTTTTTTTGAGGAACAAATTCTTTAAAGAGAAAGCTCTGTTCTTTATTCATCAGGATAAAGAGCAATGCCCGTGCTTCACTACTGCAGGATGAGCCTTAAGAAGCCCCAGGGCTCTGAGCTACCTCGAACCAAGATCTCTCTGAAAACCGGCAGAAATCAGGCCCTAAATACATCCCTAGTGAAGAGCACACACTGCAAACGGATGGCAGGTGAGATGCCATCTCCTTCCCTCTGCTTGCTTGCAAGGAAAGGAAGGGTTAACGGTGCTCAAGATGTCCTCCCCCTGTATGGGCACAGAAGTAGTTAGGCAAACTCTCCCATCTGTCATTCGATGTGCTTCTGTGAATGAAACTCTCCAAATGTGCCTCCCTGTAACATATAATGCAATTATTCTCCAAAACTTTATAAAAATTTGAGAACAAGTTTGAGAACAAAAACTCTTTTTACTCCATAGGTTTAACTCAGACCTATAAAGTCCTCATAATCATTGCTGGAGGCCCATAGAAGAACCCCTTAGGTTTGCTACACTGTGAAATTCCCCAAACTGAACTTCATCAAACACATTTAGCAACAACATAAAGCTTTCCCTGCAGGGGAAAGCCTTCTCTCTCTTCATGGAATCTGCACTGGCAGCTTTGGAGCCACCTTCCACCATTCTGACCATGAACTACACAACATTGACAGCTCTGCTTGATCCCAGGGAGCTTCTGGGAAAGGGACTCTTTGAGGAATCCACTTCCAAAGCATGACACGAAGCTACAAGACATACAACTGGATAACCCAGAAAGTCCCTACCATTCCTCTGTCTGTACAACCACTGCTACTGCAGGATGCTGATGGTAAATTCTCATGCTGTTCACCCATTTTTACAATTGCAAGGAGGAACTGCATCTACCCTCCTCTTGCCCAGTAAATCAAGCAATACATCCAGGCAAGTAGTGCCTTTTCTGGTTCCTGCAGAGACCCAGGACGTCCCTCCTCGGCACAGCCCTAAGATTTACTTTCAGCAGCAGGAGAGAACTGGAGCCTGGATGGTCCTTGCTACAGCACTGCAACACTGGGGAAGTTTAGTTGGACATTTGGAGGGACGCTCTGCTCTCACCGACAGCCGACAGCGGCAGGGCCCGCAAGGCAAACCTTCTCTTTTAGACATTCGTGTAACCCATGTGCCTGGGAGAAGGGACCGTACCACCAACTGAGATGCCAGTAGCCAACTACAAATGTCTTCCAAATTATCGCGGTTTCTTTGAGCCACATATGACTTAAAACTCTTGTAGGGCCAAGGAATATCTTGTTGAAAGCACAAACTTGCTTTTGAAACAGCAGAATATAAGCAAATACAAGCATGGTACAATGGCATATTGCTAGCATAGCGATTCTTTAGATGCTCCAAATTTCTGGCTTGTGGCCAGTTTCTCAAACACACTGAGCTCCCCCCTCCCATGCCATGTGTTTCTCCCTGTTTCTGAAACTGCTCTGAGACGGTTTGTCCTCCTGCAGTGCTCTCCAGCTCTCCTCTTCCCAGCTGCTAAAAGCTTCTGCCTCCAGCCTCCGACCTTTCGATGACTACGTGGGAGATCTCAGATGCAGTAAGAGACTTTTTAAAGCAAACAGTTTACATATGATTAATTCTTCCCGTAGACCTCAAAAAAACCCTCTTCCTGATTAACAAAGGTCACTGAATCTCAAAAGTTTATTACAAACAATTCAAACACATTACAGCATCCCTCTTAAAAATTAAGTAAAAGAAAAACTGTTTTTCTTTGGAGAAACAGAAGTGAATGAAGAAAAGGCAAGAAGCTGGCCAGATACAAACTGAATAACTGATGGAAGAGCAGCTCTGTGTTAACACCAGTAGCAACCTGCTTTTATAGAATGGAGAAAGACAGGGCAGGACCTCCTGCTACAGCAACCCCAAGGTCTCACCACTCACAGAGGAAAAAAAAAAATACATCCTAACAGCAAGTGCCGCCCAGAACTTCTATTAGAATTATTTGATAGTAGGATATTGTCTGCACACTTTGAGGTTACACTTTTCCTTCATAGATGTCAAAACACTTTGCAGAGGTATGACATGACGTTACCTTCATTTTACAGACAGGGGAACTGAGAGGTGGTGACAGGAAGTTATTTTCTCAAGATGAGATAGTGGGTCATCAACAAAGTTAGAGCCACGGTCCTTAACCACTTCAGCATCACTGCCACCTTCCACAGCCTCCTCACGGTAGACAAGGTTTAAAAGCAGCAGCAGTTCCCGTTGCAGGTGCTGTGTCTTGGAGCACGTCAGGACTTTTCAGTGGTGACAAACGGTGACAGTATTCAATAAAGCACAGCACGTAGGGCCATCCAGCTGCGCTGGCACACCAAAAAGGCATGGATACTATCCTCCTGCAGAACAGGTGTTCCTGAGGCAGGGATGCACCAGCCGTCAGAGGGCTTTTGCAGCTCTCAGGGTTACAGAAGGAGCAGGATATGAAAATATTAAGAGGAAATTCTCAATCATCTTCCCTCACGTTCCCATCATACCTTTCTCTATTAGGCAGCTGCAATTTTGCTAACCTGCTCGATCCATAATTCATAACTATTAGCCATGCTCAATAATTACAATGTTAATATTTTGGTAACATAAAAGTACCTTTCTCTGGCAGAGTTCAGTCTGTAATGCTGACTAATGCACAATTTAAGTGTTTACGAACAAAACCGTTCTCTCTACTCTTTCTTTTCCTCCCCAATTCATGCCTTCAAGATGCTTTCAAAATGTTAGGGAAAAGAGGAAATCTCTTTACTTTAAGGACAAATTTTAAAATTATGGAATGCATAATGGCTGATCTATCAATCAAAGCCAATTCTGAAGTACAGAAAGCAAGCCCTTCACTTTCTAATCACTAATAGGTAATGCTATCAAATTCAGCCCTACATTCTGTTACAACTGCAGCAGAAAAGCACTTAGTGTAATACCCAAAGACAGCTTACCAAATACCATTCATTTGGCTCAGAGACAAGACCAAATATGTTAAGAATTTGAAAGCTTCCTTAAACTTTACCAATATGCTCAGAAAAGGAAATAAAAATACCTGAACTGAACTTCCATAGATGGAAAAAAAAGGAAAAAAATCTGAATTGTGTTCAGCCAGAGGATTTTGACTTTTTCACTACAGAGGCAATGATAGGCAGTTTGCGCGGCAGTTCGCGCAGGCAGGGCAAGCAGGCACTCTCTGACAGGTAGTTGACTTCCCACTTCCCTGCAGCAATGGTGATCAGGCGTGGTAAAGCCTCTGCCACCAGGAGTGTAGGCATCCAAACGGAACCACTATTACGGGACGCAGCTGCCCAGACTCGAGACTGCAGGGAGTGTCTCAGCCTACTTGTGGTTCCTGAGGACCATACCAAAAATGCTTGTCTGAGGTGCGAACAGATTCAAGATCTGCTCCTTATGGTTGCAGATCTTAAGGATCAGGTGGAGAGGTTGAGGAGTATTCGTGAAAGTGAAAGGGAGATAGACTGGTGGAGTAGAACCTTCTCTCCTCCCAGTAATCCTCCCCAGGAGGCTGAGGAATGCCATATTCCTCATCAACAGGCTAAGGGGAGTGACCTGGTTGGTGAGGAGGACTGGGAGCAGGTCTGCTCTCGTGGGGGTTATAGACCTCCCTTTCAAATGCCACCTTTCCAACTGCCCCTACAAAACAGGTTTGGGGTGTTGGAATTTGATGCTCAGGTGGAGGATAGTATGACAGAGAACTCACCCGAGGAGGCTGTTAACCTCACAATGCCCATCAGACAGGTCAGGACTTCAAGTAAGAAAAAGAAAAGGAGGGTCACTGTAGTGGGAGACTCCCTTCTGAAAGGGACGGAGGGCCCTATTTGTAGGATGGACCCAACTCATAGGGAAGTCTGCTGCCTTCTCCAAGCCCGGATACATGACATCGCCAAGAGACTCCCAGACCTAGTTAAACCCTCAGATTATTACCCGCTTGTGGTTGTACAAGCTGGTGGTGATGAGCTAGCGAAAAGAGGGTCAAGGGTAGTTAAAAAGGAATTCCAGGAGCTGGGATGGTCAATAGATAGGGCAGGAGCACAGGTGGTGTTCTGCTCGGTTCCTCCGGTGGCAGGGATGTATACAGATAGGAACAAGAGAATATATGCAGTTAATAAATGGCTTAGGGGCTGGTGCTGGCAGAGGAATTTTGGGTTCTTTGATCATGGGGAAATCTTTACGGCACCTGGCCTGCTTGACTCAGATGGGTCTCATCTAACTCCAAAGTGTAAGAGGATTCTAGCTCAGGAGCTGGCAGGACTTGTTGAGAGGGCTTTAAACTAGGCATGAGGGGGGAGGGGGGAGTTACTAGGCTCACCAAAGATGTTCCTGTGGAGGATGAGCCATCTCAAAGGGTGTTGTCAGTAACCCAACTGAAGTGCATGTACACAAACGCACGCAGTATGGGAAACAAACAGGAGGAGCTGGAAGTCCTGGTCCAGCGGGAGAGCTATGATGCAGTTGCTATCACGGAAACGTGGTGGAACGACTCTCATAACCGGAGTGCTGCCATGGAAGGCTACAGGCTCTTCAGGAGAGACAGGCGCGAGAGGAGGGGTGGAGGGGTGGCCCTCTACACTAGGGAAACCCTGGATGCTGTTGAAGTCGAGATCGGTGATGACCAGGTTGAGTGCCTATGGGTAAGGGTTAGAGGGGCGGTCAGGTCTGACCTCCTGGTTGGAGTATGTTACAGACCGCCCAACCAGGAGGAGGAGATGGATCTTCTATTGTTTAAGCAGCTGGAGGCTGCCTCTAGATCAGCTGCCCTTGTTCTTTTAGGAGACTTTAACCTTCCGGATATCTGCTGGGAACTTAACACTGCTGAGAGGAGGCAGTCCAGGAGGTTCTTAGAGTGTATTGAGGACTGCTTTCTGTCACAGCTGGTGAGTGAGCCCACCAGGGGTGAGGCTCTTCTTGACCTGCTGTTTACAAACAAAGAAGGGCTGGTGGGTGATGTTGTCAGAGGCTGTCTGGGGTGTAGTGATCATGAGATAATCGAGTTCTCTCTAAACAATGTTAAAAGAAAAGCCAGGAACAGAACATCGATGCTGGACTTTCGGCGGGCAGATTTTGGATTATTTAAGGAACTGGTCAGGAAAGTACCCTGGGAAATAGCTCTTAGTAGCAAGGGGGTCCAGGAAGGCTGGATGCACTTCAAGAATGAAATCTTGAAGGCGCAGGAGCGGGCTGTCCCCATGTGTTGTAAGAAGAGTCGTAGGGGCAGACATCCGGCCTGGATGAGTAGGGAGCTTCTGAAGGAACTAAGTAAGAAAAAGAGGATGTATCGTCGTTGGAAAGAAGGGGACGTAAGCCACGTCATGTTCAAAGATGTTGTTAAGTCGTGTAGGAGGAAAATCAGGGAAGCAAAAGCCCAGCTGGAGCTCAAATTGGCCACTTCTGTTAAGGATAATAAGAAGAGTTTTTATAAATATATCAATGGTAGAAAGAAGGGCAGCAGCGACCTCCACTCCTTGTTGGATGTGGAGGGAAATATAGTAACCAAAGATGCAGAGAAGGCTGAGGTACTTAATGCCTTCTTTGCCTCAGTTTTCAACAGCAAGGATGTCAGCTCGCTTGACAGCTGGCCCTCTGAAGTGGTTGATGGGGGCAGGGTGAAATATGTCCCTCCTGCAATCCATGAGGAGGAAGTTAGAGACCTGCTGAGCTACTTGGACCCTCATAAGTCTATGGGGCTGGATGGGATCCATCCTAGGGTGTTGAGAGAGCTGGCGGATGAGCTTGCTAAGCCGCTCTCCATCATCTTTCAGCAGTCTTGGCTCACTGGAGAGGTCCCGGAAGACTGGAAGTTGGCCAATGTGACGCCCATCCACAAGAAGGGTCGTAAGGATGATCCAGGTAATTACAGACCTGTCAGCCTGACCTCGGTCACAGGTAAAATCATGGAGCAGATAATCCTGGGTGAAATCATGCGGCACCTGCAGAACGGTCAAGAGATCAGGCCCAGCCAGCATGGGTTTAGGAGGGGTAGGTCCTGCCTGACCAACCTAATCTCCTTTTATGACCATGTGACTCGCCTGGTGGATGAGAGGAAGGCTGTGGATGTGGTATACCTGGACTTTAGCAAGGCCTTTGACACTGTCCCCCACAGTAGACTCCTAGGGAAGCTGTCAGCCCGTGGCTTAGATGGGAGCACTCTGTGCTGGGTTAGGAATTGGCTGGATGGCCGAGCCCAAAGAGTGGTGGTGAATGGTGTCTCATCCAGTTGGCGGCCGGTCACCAGTGGTGTCCCCCAGGGATCGGTGTTGGGTCTGGTCCTGTTTAATATCTTTATTGATGATCTGGATGAGGGGATTGAGTCCATCATCAGCAAGTTTGCAGATGATACCAAGCTGGGAAGAAGGGTTGATCTGTTAGAAGGTAGGATGGCCCTGCAGAGGGACCTGGACAGATTGGAGAGATGGGCTGATTCTAATGGGATGATGTTTAATAAGTCCAAATGTTGGGTACTTCATTTTGGACACAACAATCCCATGCATAGCTATAGACTGGGGACAGAGTGGCTGGAGAGTAGTCAGGCAGAAAAGGACCTGGGAGTGCTGGTTGACAGAAAGCTCAACATGAGCCAGCAGTGTGCCCAGGTGGCCAAGAAGGCCAATGGCATTCTGGCCTGCATCAGGAATAGTGTAGTCAGCAGGACCAGAGAAGTTATTGTCCCCCTGTACTCGGCACTAGTCAGGCCTCATCTGGAATATTGTGTACAGTTCTGGGCCCCCCAGTCTGGGAAAGATGTTAGGATACTGGAATGTGTTCAGAGGAGGGCAACGAAGATGGTGAAGGGGCTGGAGCACAAGCCCTACGAGGAGCGACTGACGGAGTTGGGGCTGTTTAGTCTAAAGAAGAGGAGGCTCAGGGGAGACCTCATTGCTCTCTACAACTACCTAAAAGGAGGTTGTAGTCGGGCAGGGGTTGGTCTCTTCTCTCGGGTGACCAGTGACAGAACCAGAGGGCATGGACTCAAGCTTCATCAGGGAAAGTTTAGGCTTGATGTGAGGAAGAAGTTCTTTACTGAAAGGGTGATCGGCCATTGGAATGCGTTGCCCAGGGAGGTGGTGGAGTCGCCGACCCTGGAGGTGTTTAAGGGGAGATTGGATGAGGCACTGAGTGCCATGGTTTAGATGATGGTTGGTGTTAGTGTTGGGTTATAGGTTGGACTTGATGATCTCAGAGGTCCTTTCCAACCTTGTGATACTGTGATACTGTGATATGTGAATTACCCATGGCTGCATTTCCACCCTGGCTGCAAAGCCCATCATCTCCCAGCTGCAAACCGCAGGAGCCATTTCCATTCCCTGCTGTTCACCACCTTATATACCCTTCTTTCTGACCACATTTACTTTGAACTCATTTGTTGCAGGACTTTTTAATGTCCTCACCTCCCACTTCCCTGTTTTGCCATTGGTCTCCTAAGCACCATACATGCAGTGTTGGCAGTGCTGTGATGAACTTTATTTAGCTCCTTTCTCTCAGTTGTGCTTTGCTTCCTTGACCTCCTCCAAGGCATGGACATGCAGACACACTGAGCATCTGTGACCAGGTCCAGTGCTCATGTCCTCTCTTTTCATATTATTGTCAACTTCAAACTCAAGATTTTCTAAGATTTTCTTGCTCTCCAGAGCAAATGTCAGTGACAGGGTACTGCTGTAAAAAATCCAGAGATTTAGCAGAACCACCCAACTGCAGGCAGCAGAAGAGTTTCGATGAGGGGATATACAGCAAACATTGAGTTTGAACATATACAGAGACACTGTGTGCTGGTGACAAGCAGTACAAAGGCTTATTTGATGTGAAGACAGAATGACTGCATTGCTCATGTCAAAAAGGGATCAGTGGAAGTGTAACAACAGACCATTTTGCATGCTACACACACCACATAAAACACAAAAATACTCTTTATGTTTCCTGCACTTTTTTAGCCTGGTTTCCAGGAAAAAAAAAACAAGAGACAGGCAATTGTTCTGTCAGTCATCGTTTCTCCAAATAACTTCTGAATCTGTTGGCTGATGTCAGGTTTGACAGATAGGCAGAGGTCTCAAAGGGATTACATTCCTACCAGATGCGTGACAATAACAGAGACTCAAACCACTGCCTTTACTGAACTCACCTCCATGCCGTGCCTTACTCTGGTCTGTACCTCAGGGATACCAATTAGACCACAAGCCAGAGCAGCTCTGAGAATAAGGGAACAGCTGGGGAAATGCTTGCTTGTGTCATCAGACAATGCACACAAGGAAAATAATGTTGTGAACACTCCAGCCACAGGAGATGCTGAGGTGAGGGCTCCTGCCTTCTCAGATCCATCATCCTCCAAGCACAGAAACCCACAGCAGAATCCAGAAAAGCCCACAACCTGAGCAGCTGGCCTCCGCTTCTTGGCCCCTTAGTTTGTTCTCCAAATCAAAGTCACTTATGATACTTGCAGACTCCTATGAGATGTTGGTGCTAACGCCCCAAGGATTGCCCTATTTTCCCAAGTCACAGCAACAAATAGCATTACCTTTCTCGACCTCCCTTGTTTGCCCTCTTAGAGGTGCAAAGAGATGAAGGCATCCTCTGAGCTGCTAAACCACAGTTACATTTTCTTGCTGGCATTACAAAAAACAAGAGAGAAGTATTGCCTGGCAAAGAGTAAGATTTCAATTCAGTTTTAAGGTGAAGTTTATGGCACAGAAGCTACAGAAGGACTCTTATTCTAATAGCCTAGGCTGCTAATTAAAACTGTTTTGGAAGATCTGCAGCTAGCATATAAATCACCCCACTATGTGCTATAAATAAGAGGCAGATACTGAAATGAATAACTCCCATTTGTCAACTGAATGAAGAGATCTGATTGTGCCTTTTTGAATAATAAATCCAGACGTACCTAGCAGGGCACTGCAAGTTGCTTAGAAGTGTTTCTTCCATCAAACAACAATGATTATACTATAGTGTATGCATTATAGGGGATCATCCATTTCTCGTTTTCTCATTTATTGCTGACATTCTCCCTCCCAGACGAAACATTTTGCTCTGTACAGCCTGTGTTCATGGAAGATCTCGGAAGTGAGTGAACACTACTGACTCTTCTGACACAATGTGCACCGACGAGGATGTGTCACAGAGCAGGAGGAAGATTTGTAGGGAAACAGCTTTAGAAGCCTAAATACAGAGGGGTTTCCTTCCATCCTTTTTCCTATTACATTTCCAAACAACCCTCAAAATGCACCACGTCTCAGAGAGATAAGAGCCACAGAGTTCTTACCGGCAATGAACGCCCATTTATACAAAACAATGCAGAGAAACAAAGCCAAATTCCTTAAGATCATCTTATAAGAGCACTGAACAATGGAAACCCCAAAAGGCACCCACACACAAACGACAGATTTGCAATAATAAGTTACCTCGCTCCTGTGTGGAAAGCTCTTTTCAACCATGAACACTAGATCCCACTCACAGCCACCATGTCATTCTCACTGTAAAAAAAAAAAAACAACAAACCAACAAACAAATGGGCACCAATTAGGAAATGGCAAGTATTAATCTTATGTTCAGAGTAGCTTCAAATCTTGCACATACACTCATAAAAAAGAAGATTTAGGATTCTCTGTCACATGGAAGGCTGCAGAAGGTTAATTGAGTTCACTCTAGAGGTATCATTACCTCTATAACATATCTAAGGAAAAAAGCACTGCAGTCAGGTTATGAAGATGGATTTATTTTAAGCCTTTTGAACTATTTGTTAATTTTTTGCCCTCTAACAGGATGACAATTCCTCTCATTTCGACCCCAAAACCCTCTGCAACTGACAGTAACTTTCACAGCATCCCATCCATTAGGGGGGTTTCACAACTTCTCATGCACAGATGCTGTCATCCCACCCATCGGTAGATGTGAGATGCAGGTGAGCCATGACCTCTGGCTTCTGTTTCCATTTTCCCAAAGGAAAAACATTCTCTGGTCTCACCATGGGACTTCTTGCAGGCTTTTCTCTCCCTGGCCAAAGGAACGACTGCTGGCTAGAAGCCAGCAAAAAAAGCCCAAGGGGCTGCAGAGAGCTTCCGAGGAGCTGTGTCTGTACCTTCTCCTGTTGGGGTGTAAAGTGAGGAGGAAAAAAGGGGGAAAATCTCCCCATCTCCGCCCTTCCAAAATGGCAGCAGCTGCCTATGTCACCTTCAATATCAACAAGATAAACAGCACCCTTCTCATGGCCTGCTCCGAATCTGCTCAAGCTGGTAAAGCTGCAACCTATGTGTACTTATTTTATCAACAATAATTGTAAGTCAGGATGAGTTTACTGTTTTGAGGTTATGTTTGCCAATAAAAAGGAAAAGACAGTGCTAGGCTGAAAGAATTTGATGATTACACATCGATTTTGAAATCCTGGTCATGCTGCCTGTGTCCTGAAGTGCTTACCTTGTTGTCTGCCCTTCCCTTGCTTCCTTGAGCTCCTGAGTTTAAATAATGTTCTAGGCACTACAAGTCAAGCCATGGCTTGCATATCACCAGCTCTGCAAAGACTTTGTAGTCACTGTTTAGTGCCTCCTGATGATACAAATGCCACTGCAGAGACACTTGCAACACAGGCACACACACAGAAAGTACAAATGCTGCATTCCTCACTAAAGCACACTGGACTCAGACCACAAAGAAAAAACACCATTTTAACAAAATCAGTTTGCTCAAGTGACCTGAACTTGGAATTAAGGTGTTAAAATTCAAGACAAAGAGCATTCCTGATTGGCAGTCAGTGATGTCATACCTGTGCCAATTACAAAGATAATTCATGTGGCTGCCTTTAAAAAGAAATAATTCCCTCTCTGATACAGCAATAAGACATTGTAGACAGCCCATTTGCAGAGGATTACATGGCACTTTCAGGTAGTTAAAGTCACTGAGCCTTTTGACCTTGTGCCTCCCAACACTACTGGAGGCATAATCGCATAGGAATGCACTGCTTATCATGTGTGTCTTATTGCTTAAATAAAATCCATCCATCCAGCAACGTGAGCTGTGGACCTCAGTCTCATTTTCTAGGAGTTATTATGAGAAAACAATATGAATGTAACAAACACTGCTATTAATTAGTTTATTGCATATTTCAGGAATAGACTACACATTAAGGAACACTAGAGGAAGTACATGCCAGGCCAAAATGAAAGCATTTCTCAGGTCATTGCCTTAAACACAGATATTGCATGCTACCATGATGCTCAGACAAGAAAAGTAAATCTTTGCACATTGCAATCTTGAAGTCACTAGAACTAATCGCCTCGGCAGATGAGATCCTAGCATGCTCACTGTCATAATACTCAGCATATAACGAGTATCAGGCAAGGTGAAAATTGATATCAAGAGCATTTCTAAGAGCTAAAAAGTTAACACCTAAATTGGAAATCAATATATGCTTTAAGTATTGATCAATGGAACAGAAATCTTAATGGTTTTGCCTCTGCTGAGTGAATACTGTTTTACAGGTTGAGCTACAGTTCACTGAAACACCATACTTTCAACAGCAATTTAAAAAATAAATAACACACAAAGCAACTCAATCCTAAGCTTTATGGAATGGCTGCCTAACTCTATCACAAGCATGTGCATCTGCACAGAACAATGAGGAACATGCTAAGCCAGATTATCAGCAGTGACTTTTTTTACTGATAGTTCTTGAAGTCATGCTTGCCTCTTCAAGACAAACAGCAAAGACCAGCAGAAAACTCAGCCAAGGAGCATCATCTCTGAAGAGCATCAGCTTTGAGGAGGATGGCCTTTGGAATGTGCATGGGAAGGGCAGGGCCTGGGGTGATGGAGCACAGGGCAAAGATTTTGAGCTTGCTCGATACATAAAAGCCCAGATCTCATCTCTGCAATGTAATGCACACGCTTTCTTACTATGCTGCACGTAGCACTGCACAAAGGCAACTCATTGCTTTTGAGAACAAAGTTAGGATCTCTGCACAGTGCTCTGCTGTATGGTGAGGCCCTGTCTCCTGGGGTCAATACTAGGTGAAGAGCAGCTGCAGAATATGTCATCGCACGCTGTATATCTACTCAAAGCAAGCTTCTCAGACTCACTGATGAATGAAATAGCTGTGAAACACAAACGTCTTATTGTTTGAGTCCTCCAGCCTGCAAGGAAATGGTGATTTCTGTGCACTACATCAAAGAAACACTTGACCCTATGTGATCAATTCCACCTCCTAATTATTACACACCGAAAGACCTGAATTTCTGCTAACTTTCTCAGGTGAAAAAGGGCAAGAATATCTCAGAAAAGGTTAGAAAAACTGTATATCTCAATAAATATTTGTTGGTCTGCATTCCTTTAACTTTGCATGATAAAATACAGCCTGCTTCTGTTCTACCACTTTATCCTCCGGGGAAATTTATCATCAAAATTATTGTACAGCATTCATTACCCTAGCCTCATTTAAAACCTTGCCCTACTTATTATTTAGGCTGCAAAAAAAAAATGTTGCTTTGTATAGTATTTCTTATAATAGTCTCAATCATTAAATTTAAAAGATTGCTGTAAGGCAGCTTAGCCGGCATTAGAGAAAAATAAAGTGGAATTCCATAGTTAAGTGTTACAGTTCTTATTCAGCTTTTGTTTCCCAAATCATAACAATGCAATGTTTCAGCTCCTTAAAAGGCTCTCACTGCTAATTAATCAAGACTTCAGTCCCTGGCTTTGAAAGGGACATCTAGTGGCTTTTCTCTGGCTTAAGAGGTAGTGAGGAAAGGCAGAGATGGGAAGGGAAGGAAGGCAGGAGGCTCCATCAACTCACAGGTGCAACAGTCTTTTAATCAATGGTGCAGGGAACATGCTCAGCTGTCAAAGCAGTACACAAAGTAAACAAATGGTATTGTTTTAACTCTTAATCAAAATTTCTCTTTTGGATAAAAAGACAGCCATAGCTATTTAAAAGAAACAAATTGCGGTGTCTAAAGGGAGGGAGAAAAATCTAACTTAAATCCCAGCAGTAATTTGGAAAACTTTTCATACCAATATGTGTTCCTTCACTAACAGGATACTGAGTAGTTGTTTTTTCAGATAATGCTATGTATGTGTTTGTCTAATCCTTCTATACTTCTGAAAAAGGATCATCAATTGGAGTCTGAAGTCACGGACACAGTTTTTCCTGAAACCCAGATCCTCTTGGAGAGGTTACCAGAGAAAGAAACAAGTCATTTCTTCTCCCATTAGCAGTCCCAATAAGATCTTTTCCTACATGGACCGCACCACTGACAACTGCTCTATTTCTGATTTTAATATAACAAACTCAAAAGGAAAACACAGGGTGGGCAAACATGAACCATTAACACTGAACATTTTTTGGATGTTACGTCATGTATTTATTGGCTTGTTTAGGTTGTCTGAGCTTACTCACTGTCTTCCCTGGATTTGACCAACCTCAATGGCTTTTGGCTACCCACAACTCTGGCTACTCTACTACCTCTTCTTCATCCCAGAACTAAGACAGAGCTTAGGAACACACAAGGAATCCCTGGTTTAACCCTCTGCAATGCCTGGTTACACTTAATCTTGACTTCAGGTTTTGATTCACAACTATACTTTTCCCTTTCACACACTTACCTTGTCTTTTTGACCACCTTCTATGAGAGGCCTTGCTAAAGACTTTTCAATATCATAAATAAATGAGATAAACCAGTTCCTCTCTCTTCATTTCTTATTGACAAGTTCAAAGACTTCTAAGAGATTAAGAGTGAAAGACTGTAAGTGACCTCCTGGGTCATCAAGCCTAGGCTTTTCCTATCACTTCCAGCCATATCCTTCAGTACCTTTTCTACTGGATAAGCCTAATCTTATCTGCATCTCTCAAATGCTTTCTTTTTTTCTTATCATTTGAACCAGTTTACCAGGTACAAATGAAAGGCTTAGTTGTCTCTAACTCTCCGGATCATTTTCTTTCTGCCATCACAAGAACGCATTTTGTCTTTTCTATCCATCCAGCACACACACTCCTTGCCACTCATGGGAAGAGAAAGAAATAGAAGTCTTGGGGGCAGGAAGGAAAGAGAACAGGACAATGAAGCTGATGTTCATACAAGAGGTACTGCCAACTCCAGCACATGCGATGCACTGACTAACTGGCAAAACAATGAAAATTTCTATTTTATAAGAGAGAGAGATCAAGGAGAGGATCAGTATTTTCCTTGGGTATTATTTTATCATTAGACTTAATGGATAAAAATATATTATTTTCTTTTTTTATCCCTAATTGTACAGATTCAGTGTTAAGAATGCAAAATATGCAACATCTTGCTATTTGCTGTGCACAAAATACAGTTTTCTTCTCATGACTCCGGTCAGCAGAGGCTGTTTCCAATCCGTTCTGATGAGCGTCTGCGTGCTTCCTGTGACTGGAGGGACTGTGCTCATTAGCTATGCTGTGCTCTAGCAGGGACAAATTACCATACACAAACCTCGCAGCCCCCCAACACCCAGCCCTCTATGCCAGCAGCTGCTCAGCACATCCAGATGCACACTGGCAATCTCGCTGCCTTTCAACAAAATATGTTAGGGAAATCCATAACACTAAAATATACCTATTGTCCTAAAAGCAGTTTTCACAAGAGGAAAGTATTTTGTGTGTCCTCTCCCCAGCAGCCATTTTAAGCACATAAAAAGCTTTAGACTTGTAGCTTGCTGCAAAGAGCAGCAGAGATCTCAGCCAAAGTGGACACCGCTCTGGTTCAGGGCCAGGAGAGATCAAATGTCACCGCAGTGTTACGGTCACAGGCAGTTTCCAGCAAGCCTGAGCTGCAGCCCATTAACCCATGTGCTACACAAACACACCAGGTTCTAACGCTTACAAGAGAGGGAGCAGCTTGCAACCCTCTCTGGGTCTGTAACAGCTCCAAACCTCTTCTTACATGCAGCAGACGTTTTAATATGGTATGAGTTCACCTCCAGGGACTGGCCCGCCAAACACATTGGTGCAACCAAAATATCTCCCCAAACCAGGTTTCTGGAGCAACCTTGAGAGCATGCTGAGGTGCACAGGGCTCTAAGTGGGGAGTGTCCACTAATACAGCACAAATGAGGGTGACCCTGAGTAGATCCTCAACACTTGGAGAGGAAGGGGAGGAAGAAACTTACCAGCTTTTTTTTTTGTGGAGTGATGTGTTAGTTCTGTAACTTGCAATGAAATTTTGTTTTTCAAAAAAGAAAAAAAGTATTTCATTGGTTTTCTGCAATAAGTTAGACTTGTCCTCTATTTTATAGACCAAAGCTGTTTATACTTAAATATTCTGAAATACAGCTAATATTACATAAGCATTTAAACAAAAACGTTCACCTTATGAAACATTTGTGGCTTAACATGATCCCCAGAGGGAGAGACCACAGTTAACATGCACCAGACACAAAGTACAGCTAGTGTTTTAGAATTGCCAGGAACCACCTCTTTGCCTTATGGATCCACAAACCCAGCACTGGACCCCACCGCTGCCAGCCACAAACCACCTCAAAAAGCACAATCAACTCTCTTGGACAGGGAAGCTCTGAGCTTCCTGACATCATGAGGGCAAGTGTCCTACAACATGATGGAGCATGTATTTCCCTGCAGCCCATGGAGAGGACCACACCAGAACTATTATTCACACTGTGGCTCCTGAAGGCCCTTATGCTGGAACAGCAGAACATTTCCTGAAAGAACCATGTCCTGTGGAGAGCCCACGCTGGAGCAGGTTTACCCTGAAGGACTGCAACCCATGGAAGGGCCCATGCTGCAGCAGGAGAAAAGCGTGAGGAAGAATCAGTATCAGAGAGAGGCTGTTCCTGGTCTGACTGCAACTCCCCATTCTCCCTCACCATATGCTACTGGGGTAGGAGAAGGTAGAAAGTTGAGAATGAAGAAGCAGAGTTGAGCCAGGGAAGAAGTGTGGAGGAGATGTGTTGTTTTTCAGCTTTGCTTCTCACCCTCCTACTCTATTTTAATTGGTAATAAATTAACATCATTTTCTCCAAGTAGAGTCTATTTTGCCCATGACAGTAACTCTTTTATCTCGACCCACAAGCTTTTCCTTTCCATTTTCTCCCACCATTCTGTTGAGAGGGGGTGTGAGAGTGGCAGGGTGTGCATCTGGCAGATGTCCAAGGTCAACCCACCACATTTGTTCAGTCCCTGGCAAGGATATCTTTATTTCCAAGAGTTTATTTGGAAGAGCTTGTGTCAAACCAGCACCCCACGGAGCGTTAAGTGCATTGTACAGGACCTGCAGATGGTGTCCGAATGGCATGACAGGGACCGCTGGATACTGGCCATAGGCAAGTAACCACTGATAACCACTACTACAACAGTGCTTCTGCATTTGTGGAAGCTCTATAGGGGCTGGGAGCTGGCTAGCCCAGAAGAGAAAAAAGTTGATCCCAGAATGACAGCCTTTCCGCCAATCCAGCCTCTATCATTTATTTAAATGTTCTTCTAATCTTTCAGGCTGCAGCTCATACATTTATAGTCTTGCATTCTTTATGAGCAGCAGGATTAACACCTCTTTCATCAGGCTGGAAGTAAGGCTGATCCTGACTAGTTTTGACCTGTTCCAGGAACCACAAAGCTTTCAGAAGTTGTTGTATTCTGAGCTGTGGTTTTCCCCAAAGAGACAGCTGCAGATTTTCCTGTGGTACAGCCTACAACAACTTCAACATGTTTGTACCCCACCGTTTCCATGTGAGAGCCTTAATAACTTCATGCGCTTCCTGACCCCCAGATGACTTCCCATCAGCAAAAAGAGAAACCACTGGAACTAAGGGGATGGTTGTGGCATTATCAGTTAGCTGTCAGAACACAAGTCACAGAAATCACACCCCCCCTCCTACAACTCCAACCAGAAGAAATGAGCAGTCAGGTTGGAAAAAAGTCTTTTCTGTTCCAGAGTGTCCAAAAGAACTGAATTTAAACATTTCATAGAATCATAGAATGACCTGAGTCAGAAGGGACCCACAAGGATCATCGAGTCCAACTTCTATCCCTACATAGGACAACCCCAACATTCACACCATGTGTCTGAGGGCACTGTCCAAATGCTTCTTGAATATTGTCAAGCTTGGCACCGTCATTAATTCCCTGGGGAATATTTTCCTAATATCTAAACTAAACCTCCTCTGGCGCATCTTCCTGCCATTCCCTCAAGTCCTGTTGTTGGTCACTAGCAAGAAGAGATCAGCGCCTGCTTCCCTTGTAAGAAAACAGTAGATGGCTATGAGGTCCCCTCTCAGTCTCCTCCAGGCTGAACAGCCCAAGTGACTTCGGCCTCTCCTCACATGATTTATCCTCTAGACCCTTCACCAGCTTTGTGGCCTCCTCTGGACACTCTCCAGTAGTCTGATGTCCTTTTCATACTGTGGCACCCAAAACTGAATACAATATTCAATCGCCTCCCTCGACCGGCTGGCAATGCCGCGCTTGATGCATCCCAGGGCATAGTTGGCCCTCTTGGCTGCCAAGGCACACTGTTGGCTCACATTCAACTTGCCATCGACCAGAATCCCCAGGTCCTTTATTTTAAGCAGAAATGTCCAGGTCCCTAGGCTGAAGGGACACCTCTTTTTCTGTGGTCTTTTTGCAGGTTTTACAAGAGGTCACCCAGCAAAACAAGGTGGTCAGATCATCAAACGCTTGTGGTGTTTCAGGTCTCCTGCAGGTACATGTCAATGCAGATGCTTCTTTTGCTGTCCCACATGTAGCACAAAACACATACACAAACAGGCTGACTTTTTAGGGTATATCTGTCCCCATGGTCTCAGCCCAACTTCTTCCAGCTCTGTATTCATTATCATTCAGACACAAATGGGATGCCAGTCAGGTCTTCTACCTCTGGACTTGCCCCCAAGCTTTATTCCACATCTGGACAATGTTTCTGAATTTGTTCCCCTAGATGCTTCTGGCAGTATCCTTTCTTGTCATTTTCTGCCAACAGTATCTTTGTAGTGAGCATAACAGGGTCTGAGGAGGTTATTCCAAGGGGTGCTGAGCAGGAGTTGAACCTTGCTTCCTTTGGTTCTTCTGCAAGGTCAAGCTCCCTTGTCCTGATGTCAGTCCCCCTGCACCTAAAGGTGGAGTTACTGCAAGGTAAGAAAATCATATGGACCTCCCTGCCACCTACAGTGACACCCTAAAGCCATGGTTTAGGCCTGAGACTGCAAAATGAGCATTTTCCCCACAATAGCACTCCTGCAACTGACAAAGAAAAACAGTTCTCCAAATCCCACTTAGGGTAACAAACACAAATGGGTCAAGGCTGTGAATCTTACTTTCCATGCCAGCCTTCTCTCTCTAGAGAACATTTACTGAATTTAACCACCTTCCCCCTCTGCCTTGCCTGTTATTTAGGAAGACTCCATTCCCCTTGGCCATTAAGTCCCTTTCTTGCACAGATGTATGAGCTTCACACAGCTAAAACTTGTCTGATAACATCTATCACCAGCTTGTGCACTGTGGGTTTCAACTTGTGTGCAAGTGCTTGTACTCTGATGAAAATAATGAAAACTGATCATCTCATCATGCCATTTGCAGTGGAAAGAAAGGCTCATTTTAACTTCTGAGTAGTTTGGTCTAATTCTCAGTTATGAGTTCACTTTTGCTTTCCCCTCCTCAGTCATTGTGTCCCTTGTCTGTTAAAAATGAAAGGTTTTGAACAGGAACGGGCAAGGGTCATCTCTGCCTACGCTTCTGTTCCATAGCCAGTGTTGTAGAACAAATACTGATGAGGATCATGATGATAATGAGGAAAATAATAATGAGCATTGATCTCAATGGAGATGCTCCTCCGTTCTACCAGGCCACTGAGATGAGAATCAGGAATCCCCTGACATAAAGGATGTGTCACACTAAAGTTTAATTAACAGCAAATCACAACCCAAATGACATTCCCCCCTTCACACGCTCAGTATTCATAACTGACTTTTCACAACAAAACTCCAGGGGACATTCAGAAATAGAGGAGAAAGTAAAAACTTCTGTCCCCATGCGCAGCTTGTTACACTGAGGGAGTCAGTCACCCATTATTCCTCTCCAATTTTCTACAGTGTAAATCATGAGCAACTTCATTGTAGTCCATGGAGAGATATCAGTACATATGAGAGAGGAATTAGGTCCAATGTGTTTCAGGAATACACACTTGGCATGTTATTTCACAGCTTCGCGTGCTAATGGCAACACGTTACCTTCTGATAATGGTGCCATCCGTGCGTGTCAGTTGAACACAAGCCACTGCTCTTTTCAGCTCTTTTACTCCTAAAAAAACCCAGGTTACTTATGTCCATTCAGAACACTTTGCACTTCTCCAGCACTGTTTTCTAGCACTTTCCCAACATAAACAAATTAACCAAAGTGAAACACTCAGGAGAGCACCATAAGAGAGAAGCACAAGGCCTTGCTTGCGGGGTCAAATCGATTACATATCAAACTGTGCTGCTGTGATGCAGGTGGGCTTGCTCCGAGACCCCATCCCCAAGTCCTCACTGCCTGGTACCACATTGGCTTTCACATAACCATGCAGAAACTCCACATAAAAGATCCAGCCACTGCTGAAAACTTTTTATTATAACTTTTTAAATTATTTTTCAGCCAGATTTTCAACTTGATCTACGAACACTACCAGTGGAGCAAAAGAGCCAAACCAAGAGGGGTGAGGAGGGCAGCACCTCCCCTATTTTTGCAGCAAGGAGGATCTGCACTGGAATCAGTCATGTCACTATGTACTGAGGAGGCCTACAGATTTATAAAGTTGCTCATATCAAGACCAGAAGAGAAATCAATGCTAAAGGCAAATTCATGTAGCTGTAAATAATCAAGAAATATTGTTCAGGACTGAAATATTTACTTTTCAGATATTGGTATTTCTGTAATATAAATATTTTTATCTTGCTTTCAAGGGCCAGATATTTAAAAGTTTTTTTCCCCAATAAATGTAAAACATTTTTTGATTTACATACTCCTTTTTAACTGCTCATGCAAGCTACCATGCTCGCAAACCTGGATTCTCTTTCTGTCAAGACCTAAGGGAGATCTTGTTTCTGAAAAACTGCAACATGCAGAATTCTCTAAAAGCCCTTTTTTAATAACTATTATGAAGTAGCTGACTCATTTTACCAAGTGAGCAGGAGGAAGTAAGGAATATCTCAGGCAATTCCATGCATTTATATCCATTACATATTAACTCATTACAGATTGTTCATAAAAGGAATCAATTGTTCAGATTAAATCAATCTCCAACAGGATAAGGTCATAGACTTCTGCTATTAACTGCAATCATCCACTTAAGCAGAGGCTACCAGCAGAACAGTTCAAAAAAAAAGGTACATATTCCATTGATAACCTATCCCATCCCATAGTCATTCTCCCTGGAAAAGTTCACATGGAAGAAACACAACTGAATTCAGAATAAAACTGCAGCACTGCACAGGAGATATACAACACATGAGTTTCAGGGTACTGCCTCACGCTATAATCCAGCCATTATCTTCTTCCTGTGAGCAGCTTTTCCTCAATAAAGAACAGCCCTTCCTGACACAAGCAGATTCGGCTGATGAAGGAAAGACCACCAAAAAAAAAGAAAGACAAAAGGCTGCACAACTCCAGCCCTCCTGGATGGCTCTGCCCTGCGTGTGCAGAATCAACATTTATGGGCAGGAGCTAGCGCAAGGCAGGCCAGTAGTAAGGGAATCTTGATCCCATCTTTGGGACAAAGAAATAATTATACATTGAAAAAAAGAGTGAGAAATAAACCGCCAAAACTGTATAAAAACCAAGCAAGTCAGTCTTGCAAATTGTAACTTCACCACCTCACACTGCTGTAAGACAGAGATCTGTAATCTAATTGAAATGAACAGCTTGAAGTGCACTGCTATTAGAGAATCAAAGCTCCTGCGTCTCAGCCTCAGTATCTGTGGAACAGAAGTAACAGTGTTTACCCACCTTACAGAGATAATAGGAGCAGTTACATTTATACAGAAATACGATCATGTAAAAAGCACTGTGGTATAATAGTGCTAAGTGTTATCATTAGGTGTATGTTTTGGTACTCCAAAAATACTATTCATTCTAGCTCTTCTATTTCTTTGACACTTGTAACAGGCTTCCAATGTGGCTTAAAAGCCCTGCTCAAAAATAAACATCAGAATAATGAGCTTTCCTTATTTAATTCACCAAATCGGCACAATAAGCTCATGTTTAAACAAAAAATGAAAAGGAAACTTGCTGCTGTTCCAGAACAGCAGCACAATCAATTTTAATTAGCATTGCTCATTGTGGGAAATGATAAGGTATCAGTCATAGTAATTGGCGGTGTTGACAATTAGTCAAAGTCATTAACATCTCAAGACCCAGGACAAAAAAAAAAGCTCACTGAATTTTAATTTCTGGAGAAGGTTTGCTTCAAAATTCTTAAATTCTGCACAGTCTGAAAACACTGCTTAGATTTATTATTTGTTAGTTTTCCATTAGAGCACAAGCACTGCAATAACTCAACCAACCCGAATGTCACTGGCGCCTGATCAATACGAGTTTTCCACAAAGAGCTGCAACGTGCGGGGCTCCCCTCCTCTCCTCCCAGAGCTTTGCCAGCAAGCACTGCCGCGGCCTCACTTCCCACCTGTCTCTCTTTGTTTCCCTTCACTTGCTATGCATGCTTATCCCAGATCTTATCCCAGCAGACACACAGAGGACCAAATGGACCTGGAAACGCTCTCAGTCAAGAGAAATGCCTTTAGCTCTTGAGCTGGAGCATCTCGAAATTCCCCGAGGTCCTATTCAGGAAAATAAGCCCTTCCATACATCAAGCTAGGATGGATGCTGGCCATATAAGCAGAAGTGACTCCTACCTGCAGATATTGCCTGGACCACATCTTTACTGACTAATACCAACAATTCCTCAGGCTTCTTAGAAGCTCAGGTGTAAGTCCAACTCTAGCAGAGGTCACTAAACAAAATATAGGGCACTTAAGGGCTCCGATCTAGTCTCGCTTACACCTAGGCAGCCCCAGTGACCTTCCTGCCTGTGTTCACAATCTGATTTATGCACAACAAGAATCTGTGCTGGCAAACGAGGTCAGTGATTGCATTAACCAACTGAGGAAACCAGATAGCCCTCTTCCATGGTTCAGATTAGAATTGACACAAAGATTTTCAATGTTTCACTAAAGTTAATTTGTTAACATCAGGTTACTCTGCTGACCATCAAAACCATGAAGACTCCACAGCATGGCAGATGGCTGCTTGCATCTCCATGTTTCAGCTCGCACTCAGTAAGCAGTTGCCTGAGAGCAGGAGATGACCCATCACAACGAGTTTCTTATAGCTCACCTATGGACACAGGTGATGCTAAAAAAGGCAGAACAAGATCGTCACCAATAGGACTTCTGACCATCTGCTCTAGGAAGACACAAATCATGGAAATACACTGTCAATTGTTATTTGATAGAGGGGTTTCAGTGAAAATTCAATATATTCCACCTCCCACAGCCTTCTGCACCTTTACTGTAAATAAAGATGTATATAATTCTGCAATAGCTATCCTTCTGGTGTAAGTAGGTGTTACAGTTTAAAATAGCAGAGGTGACATGTATTACTCATTTGTCCTTTTACTCACTTTAATGTGTTTATTTGTATGGAAATTAAAGTCAGGTAAAAATATCATCTCTCTTCCTAGCATATGTATCCATTACATAATCACGGCTATTCTGACCCTGGGCAATTATCACTCCCAAACAGACGCAGCCTTTCAAGCAACACAGTAAAATATGAGTCTGCCACAAAGGAATAAATCCTGCGTGCCAGATGCTGCTGAGCAGCACCACTGGCATAACTGTCAGAGGACACAGTTTGAAAGGAACTCCCCCAAAACCCAGTGAGATTCAAAGCAAAGAAACTCTCATTTAAATTTCCCCCTCAGCCACTGGCCTGCAGCAGCAGCAGGATCTGCAAGATAAACACCATTTTCAAGGTCAATTTCCTATGACCAGTTGCTTCATTTCTCATCATTTTCTGTCCAACTTCATAGATTACCACTTAAAATTGATTTATTCTTTCCCTTTCTAGCATTACTTTGCACTTCATTTAAAAGGGGTGGGGGGGGTTTCTCTGTTCTGTACAACAGCACTGTCATAAGATGATGAGGCTCAGCTGGGTTTCAATTGACTAAAATGACTGCTTGGTAAAGCAGCGTGTTATAAAAGCTAAACCAAATCAAGAGGCACCTTCCAACCATTTCCCCCTCTCTTCCCTACTGCTAGAAATATTGTTTTTTAGCGTCTTGCACTTTTACGTTATGAAGCTTTGATTGTAAAGAAAGTGTTTTAATAGCCTCTAATAGAAAACAAAAGTTGTATTTAGGTCTTCCCAGGGTTTGAGATTCCTTTTGCAGGTTGGTAGCACTCGCACTTAAGATCAGATTAAAGCTGACAGAGATGAAACTGTGCTGGCCCACATCCTTGGGCTTGCTCCAGGGCCTCTCATCTGCATTTCATCGTGATGTGAGCACATGTTCCCATCATTGGTACACTCATCTGCATCACTCTGAATGTTAATCACAGGCTAACCCAATTTCTTCAGTGAATTTATTACTTACTGTTCATTAAAGTTCATAAAACCTAACATGAGCCTGAAATAAGCAGAACAACCTTAACAAGTAGTCCTCAGCTACACAGCAATTCAGAGGCAGGAAGGTAAGCCTGAGGAACAGCTTCTTTGAAGGTGGAAGCCAAAAATATTTCATACGCTCTCCAGAGGATGCAAGGGGGAAAAGGAAGCAACACGGTACTGAGGGCTGATCATAGCTCTCTAGAAAGCACTAAAATTCCCATCCTTGTAGAAACTCATTTATCAAAACAAACATGGAATATTTTCAGAACTATCTAAAGATAGTTTTTCAGTGAACAAGGAAGAACCGTAAAGGATGAAGGCAGAAAACCTTCTTTCCTTTTCTGCTGCTCTTCACAGAGGCCCTGATCTCATGAACACTTGCAAAATGTCGACCACAGAAGACAACCACAGCCCCCCTCAATGTTGCAAAGCTGTTGCTGTGCCTGGAAAAGAAGTGTCCCCAAGAGCCTGCAGCATCAGTGCCCATGGCTTCTGAATAATGTGGCAATGCAAAGAGGAACAATAACAAAATAAGGAGAGGAGTCTGGCAGAGAGCACTTGCAGGGGGGAGTCTCAGGTAGCATGTACTGCAAATATTTAATGTTTTCCTGGCATTGGGAAGTGCACACTTTGCTGCTGATGTCCCTGGCAGTTGGATCTGACAAGTGATACTTTATTGCATTAACCTTTGCGATTTACTAATAATGTGTGGCAGGAATACGCTCGGACAACACACACATGCTTAAAACTAAGCACATGCCTAAATGCTTTGCTGAGCAGGCCCAAAGAAGCTGCATTTGTGGTTTTCATGTTGGAAGGAGGTGATCCAATGTATCCTAATCAATGGCTAGAGCACATCTCCCCAATGAAATCTGTGCATCCAAAATTATGTGCATTTCCAACATCAGTTCCTCAAAACTCCGGAATACACATGCATCCTAGCCTCCAAAATCCCAAGTGGAAACCTCTAAAACTCTCCAAAGGACATTATGATTGAAATATTCAATCAGATGATGCTACTATCAGAATAATGAAGCCTTTGGAGGATTTGCTTCATCGAGTATAAAATAATTTTGAGAGACACTTTAAAGGAAGAAACCATGTCTGCGGGAAGAAACATGACCGACTTTTTGCCAGAAAAAGGATTATTCTGCATGCCAGAAAATGACACCTCTTGGTAGTCCTACATAAGATCTGTTTCTATGCTAAAATTATACATCACAAAATATATAAGTATAATTTTTGCACAGCTGTGTAAATGAAAACACATCTGTTGAGAAAAATTACAGATGTTTATTCTCCACTCTTCAAAATTTCCATAACCATAGAATGAATCTAGGCTGAAATTAGAAATTTGCTCTCTCCTTTAATTAAATTGATTTGCATTTTTTTTTCCCAGCTGATTAAATAATAGAAAAGCACAGAGGCAAGGGCGGGCTTTGTGATTAAGGCACTGGACGAAGACCCGGGAGAGCTGAATTAAATTCCTGGTTCTGCCACAGACTTCCTCAGCGACCTTGAGCTTTATCTCTTTGTGCCCCTTTTCCTCCTCTGTGGAAGACGGATAATATTACTCTCACAGTCCCTGTGTCATCTATTAGATTGTGAGCTCTGCAGGGAAAGGACTATCTATTACAGCTTGTACGGACAATACCCACTAAAATAGAGACTGGATCAGAGTGGACCCGGCTGTTGCTCTGCCCCTTCAAACTCACAGCAGAGGCAACAAGCCATTACCTTTCAGGGGATGGCATCACCACCATCTTCTTTGAGTCGCAGACGTATACAAGGAACGTAAAAGAGGTTTCAGAGAAAGAGATGCAGGGCTTCTCAGGACCATTACGGCCATTTTGCCATAAGGAATGCTTTTTGCTTGCTAAGCTCACCCCAAAGCACAGACCTGTGAGCTGCACACAGTGGTGCAGGGTACAGCAGTGCTGTAGGATGCAGTGCTGAGCATGGCAGGGCAATGTTTGCACTGAGACACAAAGCAAGATGAGGCCAAGCTTTTTATCACATTCTCTTTTCCCAGTTCTAATCCCATTGCACAGAGGGATTATTCAGCATTGTATTTTTCAGCATTGCATTTTTTGCAAGCAAGGCTACGGTGCAACCTCCTGAGAGTGTATCAGCCCGACGTTAATAAGGCCAAAATAGCTGGCAGCTCTTCATCAGGACAGGGCTGGGGATGAAGCTTGCAGCTGAGTGATCGCAAACACAGCGAAGAGAAAACAGGAATTCATCTCAGGAAAGAGACTAGATCTTAATGGAATTATTTTAGAGCACAATAAAACACCAAGTTGTCTTCGTCACCACTATTACTCTTGCCCAGCTAGACTGCAGGAATATTGGATCAAATTGATGGAAGGAAAATGAATATCTTCAAAAGGAAACAGTTCACCACATAGCACACAGCCCAGGTACCATAATGATAAGTTTCCTGATAGCGATCATCTTAAAACCTCAGTGGTTATGAGAGACTCTGTGGAATTCATCATTTTTTATGGCTTTTTTTTCAATAGAACCAAAATAGTATAATTTTAAGACAATATTTCTAGCTGTGCTGTTTTAAAGGATTAACAAACCATTAAGTACTGGAGCATACATAATGGAATCAGCAAACAGGAATCAGCAAGTAATCTTCTGTCTCTGAGTAGACTAATGTGTAATTGCCAGAAGCATCGGGGGAATTTCTGCCTTTTGTTAAAGCTTCAGGAGGTGACTGTCATCAAATTTGACAGAAACACAGAATGCAACGATCAGTTAGAGGCATGAAAGATAATGGTTACTGTTTAACACAATAACACAAACTTTCACTACGGTTAGGAGCTTAAGCCTGTGTATTGATTTACAGATGCAAGTGCTAACAGTTATTATTCAGTAGATTATGGGAAAGGAACAGTGAGCTTCTGAATGGTATGAACAAAGAGAGTCATGATATGCAAGATGAATTTTATGAAAAAATATTTTTCGTGGAACTTTTACACTCATACAGTCTCCGTTTAATTCCATAAACTGATAGCTGTGATCAGACAGCTGATAGGCATCGTATTTCCCTAAGCAATTGCTTTTCCATTAAGAAACTTGCATCAAACTAAAACATGACGAGAGAGAGCAGAACATAGAGAATAAATATGTGAAACCCAGAAATATGTCAATATAACGAAACTAAACCAAAGCCCCTGTCTTTATAGAACAAATGCGCTCCTGGCATTACGTGAGCGAGCATCAGAAATGAAGTACCACAAAACCATTCCTATATGAGCATCACTAGGGTGCCAGTAATGTTTCAAAATGCCTGGAGGATCAGTGGGCAACTCTCATAATGTAGATATAAAGAGTAATCTTGTTTTGTGTCCCTAGAGAGAATTTCTCTTCTAATGGAGTGTGGTCAGAGAGACTCCGCTTAATTCATGCATTTACTCTTGATCTCCACCACTTCACAGTGTTTTTGTTCTAACTACAACATATAGAGGCCATTAGGCAGTAAGATTAAGATTAACTTTTCTTCCTTCATGGATTATACAGAAAGAATGGGAACAGTCAGGCTCATTAGCATATGTTTAAAGAGTTCATGGGGTTGGCAGTAGCAGAAAGTACCCAGCAACCAGCAGAGACATTTAATTCTAAACCTTGCACACCAACATTAAAGGAATATCTCTACTTCTCACTGTTGTATCATTAAATGAACCAGAAGAAGTTAAACTAGGACCTCTGGAGGTGCTGACAACAGAGAGCCGTCTGAGCTTCAAGAAGGATAACATGAATTTTAATTATTGCAGTGAACTAACTGTTAGAGTACTTATTCCCCTTCAGTGGAAGAAATTAGCGCTAAAATGTGTGCCTAAAGTCTTGCAGTGCAGCCAGGCATTTGAGGAACGGGGCTGTGCATTTCTGGAGCCAGGGGAGCGCAGCTCCCTCCCGGCAGCACAATGACCACCACACACTCTTGCCAGATGCACCACAGAGATTCCTGGTCGTGTAACCTGGCCTACCACATGCAAACCTCACACCTGTGAACCCAACAAGCCGTGCAGTATTGCTCTGGCAACCTCAGCTTCCTTATCCAGAGAAATCAAGCAGTGCTGGATGGAAATACAGATGAGTTCGATCTAGATGGCTGAAGGCTGTCTTTCCATGGGGGTCTGTCCCTGCATGGAGGTGGCCAAACGGCACATCAGCCCGCTCCCCATCTTTCCCAGTTTGCAGCTGGGCACATAAGGACTGGTTTGAAGACGCAACATCATCATCAGCCTAACAGTTACTTCAGGGATGCCTCATCTGAGAGTAGAAACTTCTCACAGACCAGCAGGATGACCAGGTGAGAGCAGCAGGAGTTTTAGCCACTTCACTTCCACCCATCCATGCTTACGACTTTCAGCTGCCACCCCCTAGGTGACACTGCCCAAGCAGAAACGAGGGGCTGGGAAGTCTCACCATGAGCAGCAAGTAACATGGACATCGTGAAAATGTGGGGTTTGGTGTGGAAAGGGGCAGCAGAAGGCTCTCCTGTGCTTTCCCCACTCCCTGGCCCCGTTACCCAGGGCTGGTGGCCTCAGCCTGGGGCTGACAGCAGCAGCCAGGCTCTCGCCTTCCAGATCACCAGCCTGCAGGGAGCAGGTCTCTGCAGAGACAAGTTAAGGCAGGAAGACATAAGTAATGCCATTTTCACGCAAACCCCCAGAATAATAGACTTAACTGTAACTGAAACTATGGGAATGGGATAGGGCTTTTCTGCCTAATTCACAGAGAATTTGCATTCCGCTGCTTTACTCTCCCCATATACAAACATCCAAAAATAAACCCCCCCTTCACTTAAGCATCTGAACCCACTCTCACACGAGACAGGCTCTGGGTGCGTGCTGTAGGGCAGGAGGAGAGGCAGGGCAGCACAACAGGCCCACACGTGCCTATGCTGTAAATATCCTTCTTGCTTGAAATTTTGAAAAATATCAGATATCAAGGAGCATATGTTCAAAGTGCCCCTGGAGCAGTCACAGAACACTACGTTTACAAACAGAGAAAACCAATTTGAATCACTTGGTACATTTGCATGCGGTGTCTGTAGGATGTTTTAGAATCAAGATTAATATGCACACTGAAACAGGGGGCTGCGATGACAGGCAGGGAGAGCCAGTTCCACAGCTGGGGAGCTCTTCACAAAACCTCCCCAGGGACAGAAGCAGCTTTCAGGTGCCCTGCCAGCTGGTGAACATCAACCCAAAAGGTATTTATTGCTTCTGCAGGTTACTGCAGTTTACAGTGAGGTTGGTAAAAGCCATCTGAAATCAGATCTTAGCCTCATGCCCCACTGGCTGGCAGAGATCACACTTGGGCTCAGCAGCTCACAGGGATGAGTGGTGCACCCTCTCAAGCAGCCCCAAAACTGTGGGGCTTTACCCTTCAGCTTCTTCATCACCTTTACTCATGAAGAAGTTACAGAATCACAGAGCTGTTTAGGCTGGAAAAGACCTTTAAGATCATCAAGTCAAAGCCTTAACCTAACACAGCTAAGTTCACCATTAAACCATGGCCCTAAGCACCACATACTCACATCTTTTAAATACCTCCAGGGATGGTGACTCAACCACTTCCTTGGGCAGCCTGTTTCAATGCTTGATAACCATTTCAGTGAAGTAATATTTCCTGATATCTAGTCTAAACCTCCCCTGACGCAACCTGAGGCCATTTCTCCTTGCCCTATCACTTGTTACTTGGGTGAAAAGATCAACTCCCACCTCGCTACAACCTCCTTTCAGTCAGTTGTAGAGAATGCTATGGTCTCCCCTCAGCCTCCTCTTCTCCAGGCTAATCAATCCCAGTTCCCTCAGTCACTCCTCACAAACCCTGTGCGCCAGATCCTTCACCAGCTTTGTTGCCCTTCTTCGGGCATGCTCCAGCCCCTCAATGTCTTTCTTGCAGTGAGGGGCCCAAAACTGAACACAGTATTCCAGGTGCAGCCTCACTAGTGCCAAGTATAGGAGGCACGATCACTTCCCTATTCCTGTCATATCATTTTTGACACAGGCCAGGATGCTGTTGGCCCTCTTGGCCACCTGAGCTCACTGCTGGCTCATGCTCAGCCACTGCTGACCAGCACCCTCAGGTCCTTTTCCACCAGGAAGCTTTCCAGCCACACTTCCTCAAGTCTGTAACATTGTATGGGGTTGTTGTGACTGAATTGCAAAAGTCAGCACTTGGCCTTGTTGAATCTCATACATTTGCCCATTGGTCCAGCCCATCCAGATCCCCCTGTAAAGCCTCCGTACCCTCAAACAGATTGACACCCCCACAACTTGGTGTTGTCTGCGAACTTACTGGAAGAGCACTCAATCCCCTCATCCAGATCATTGATAAAGACATTAAATGAGACTGGCTTCCACACTGAGCCCTGAGGAACATCACTTGTGGCTGGCCACCAACTGGATACAACTCCATTCACCACAACCCTTTGGGCCTGGCCATCCAGCCAGTTTTTCACTCAGCAAGTATGCCTGTCCACACCACGAGCACCCAGTTTCTCCAGCAGAATTCTTTGGGAAACTGTCAAATTGCAATATGAAGGAGGTGAAGCACCCCCCGACATCTTTTCAAACTCGTTTTATGCAGTTATTGCTTTTAATGAAATGTTTAAGGGTATTTTTTGAAGTGTAAATTGCAGCAAAAGGCCTTGGTGACATCCTGCTTGCTGACACTATCGTACCTTATTCATCCTCACTAAGATCTGGCTTTCACACTATGGCTGAGGAGCTGGGGCTTTTGAAACATAAGACTTTGGTTTTATCAGGTAAAAAAGCCTGGGAGGTGATAAGCCACTCTCTGAAAACCTTTCAATAATTGCAGTGATATATGCCTTGAAATAACACTCCCTTCAGATTTCCCTGGCTTCTTAAGGACAGAAAAGAAGATCTCGGTTTCAGAAATGTTCAGTGTCCTCTATTGTTGTCTCCAGCTTAAAAAATAATTAAGTTTACTCTCCTGCTAGCCTGTTATCAGGTCAGTGCAAGATGCTAAGAGATCAGTATGCCATGGTAAGAAATATTTCTGTCTGTTTAACCCACTAATTCAATCTCAGTAAAGAATGAAACCCATGAAGTATCTATTTATAAAGTAAATACAGCAAGTAGAAATCAAATATTGGTCCTGTGTCAAGCCATTAGCTGAGAGGTTCCCAGGAAGGTAATACCCATGATTTTTATAGTGTTAAAAAGCAGTGGTTTGTTCCAAATGTTCTTTGTCATTTTTTTCCATGCCCATAAAGACCATCCTGAAAATGTTATGGGGAGCACTGGAGGAGAAGTACCTCAACTGGGATCTGAGAAAAATACTCCTGAAGCATATGCAAGTCCAGGCAGTGTGCACAGCAGGCCCTGCTGCCCTTCTCTTTACACTATGGAGGTAAACACATCAGACATCAAATGGTGGGTGCACACAGCATTCAGGCAATTATTGCCAACTGTCAACAGCTCATTTAAACATTTCCTTCAGTAAATGCAGTTTTGTGGACTGCCATTTTCTATAGAGGTATTCATTCTCCTTGGAATCTTTCAGGTATTTGCAACAAAAGCCAGTCCTTCCTAAATAAAAATGTTTGCATTCAGCCATCCTCCCTTAGTGCCTCTGGGGAGGGTTAATTGGATTACTTCAAGGAGATTATTTTCCAGTACAGTCTAGCCCTAAATATATTGGGATGTAACTTCTCTCATCTACACTGATGGGAGACTCCAGCATCACGTGGGAGTCCAGTCTTGGCATGCAGAATGAAAAGGAGGTTGCATGAACATCCTGGTGGTGCTCAGGAAGGACTATCAAGGCACCTACCAAAATTCTGAGGGAGGAGTATTTTAAAATCTCTGGGTTTTAACATTAAGCATTCCCTCCACCCCACATTTTTTGAGCTAAAGAAGTCCATTACGAGCCCTCTCTTCTTTCACCTACTAAGTTGAGCCAACTCTGGTCTACCTTTCTCATTCTGTAAATCCAGCAAAAATTGTCTATCCTGTATTCAGCATCCATTCATCATACAAATTAATGCAGAATTTTCAAGTGCCAAACTAATACAGCTTTAGAGTATAATTAAAAATGCATTTAATTCCACTAATATTTTACAAAGAACATTTTCACAAATAGCAACTCCTTTCCTAAATAAACAGGTAGGTAGGTAGGTAGGTAGGTAGGTAGGTAGGTAGGTAGATAGATAACGCAGTGAACGTCACAAATGCCTTAAATAAAAGGAATTTCTATGGATCTCTGGGTATCTTAAATTCAGTTAAATACTGTGGCAAAATTGTTTTCTAATGAAACAGTAATTTAAATGTCATTAATTTCATATTTGCCATTTTTTTTTACTACATTGATCCCTAAATTAAGGACCTTAATGTCTCCTACATCATTTAGAGATTCAATGGTTTTGATCCAGATTTAAAGGCTTAGAAGTGTTTTGTTTGGTGTTTCTCACATACTCTCCTAGGAGTCATTAAATCTCTGCCAGAACCAGGGTGCAAGCTAATGGTATTTTCCAAATTAATCTGTATTTTTAAACTAGGGAAGATAACATTTTGCATATCTAACCAACCAACTGCCATTTCTTTCTTTTCATGGCAGAGCAGCGCAGTCGAGGAGGCTTCTGATGGGATGATGTCTGACCCCAGACACATTTCAATATGAGATTTTTGTTATTTTCTAAAACAAGACATGAAAAATAGAGTATGTTAAATCGCAAAAGTGCAGCTGCCACAAACCAGATGTTAATGCTGGCTTGTTATGACCACCGTGATCCTTATTAATTTTTGTACTCCATCCCTTTTTCAGACACGGGCTGCTTCTCTTGCAACACTATTGGGCAACAAAGGGTGAACACCTGGAAGGCAGGTTGGTGATACCAGCCCTTCCTACTTTGCCAGTTCAAACCACAACACAGAAAATACTGCAGTATTTCTTACAGACAACACACAGAAAACATACAATGCCCTTGGGCAAACCCTCATGTACTTCAGCTGCACTGGACAAACACAAACCCAACGGGTGCTCATGACTATCCTGTAAGAATTATGTTAGTTTCAGTTAGTGGCATGTGAGGAGACGCAGCTTGCAAACCATGGGAGACAGGATATCCAAAGGAAGGCAGGAGTGAACCCTAAATGCATTTTATAAGTATAACTGGATGGCTTTCGAACAGAGTGGTGCTCTCTTCTGTGACTTTTAGCATTTGTGCCATAACTTTAATGTACTAAAATTATTGTTGTTTCCCCACATACAGGGATCTTCCCTTAATTGTCCATGTAGATAATTTAAATAGTTCAACATGGAGTTGGATTCCTCATTTAAGTGGTTTGTGTCTTTATTGGACAATCTCTTACATGCGCTTCATTGTATCAATAACAGTAGGAAACTATTGATTTTTCTAAAGCCATTAAGTTCAATTAGCTTCACAATTCAAATGGAAAAATAGTAAATTACCTTCATTTGATGATAAAAAAGTAAGAGAAAAAAAGATAATACTCTAATTTGTGAAGTATGCGGTAAAGGTAAAGCAAACAAATGAATATTAGCATAACAGCTCTAATCAGCACCGTTCGGCATTGAAAACTGGCATCGTTATGCCTACTGGACTGTGTAGCAATAAGTAGTTGCGGTGTTGTTTACCCACTTAATCTTGTGAATATATTAAAGCAAAATAAATAATAAACAATAGGAAAAAGGGTGGAAAATCATTTGGAACAAATTAGGCTTCTGCTTATCCTCAGCCTAAGGCATACACAGCATTCCCTGAAAGTTGTTGACTATCAAAATGCAGTGTAGTTGGAAGGAAAACATAGACCAAAACTTTCCCAAGGTCTTAGGAGGGAAACCTGAGCAGGTCCCACCACACACTTCCCTCCCAGCACAACCCTACCTGAAGAGGGCAGAGGAAGACTCCTGTACTGCAGATTATGCATGGTGCATACCACTCGCCAACGCGCAGTTCACGTGGTATTAGGGGGAGGTTTGACCTCCCCATAAGAGTGTTTTAAATATTTCTTCCTTTTTATTATAATTTACCTCATGTGAAAACCACTGTTTGTTATTTTTTAAATCAGTTTCCTATATTCCTATTTACTCAAACCATTTGCTACAATTGTCTGGATCAGTAGGAGTTTTCAGTGTTACATGCACGTACCATGCAGGATTCTGTAGAAATCAAACTAAATAACTCAGTCTACCTTCTGTGTGAACCCTGCCTATAAAACTCAGGGAGATGCAGATTCATGAATTACGAACTAAAAGCCTGACTTAAAAATCCATTAAAACATATGCCAGTGATTAACTAATATATGATAAGCCAGCTGATCTAGAGTGGATTTTTCTTATTAATTTTACAGGAATGTAACATTTTTGCTGCTGTACACAAACACCACATAAAAATCCTGGTACAGACAAAATAGCAATATAAAACCTAGCATGTAGTGAGTGAAATAATCCTTTCTTAAAATTTATATATAAATTTACATTTTAAAATTTTACTGAAAAAACATTGCAAAGATTTATAATTTAATTTATTACTCTCAGAAAAACAGATTCAAAGCTTCTAGCTTTTTTCTCCCCATTAGAAATCATAATTGGTTCTTTCTGTTTACCGCAGCAAAAAGGCTTTTCAGCAAGTCTTGGATTGCCTCCTTGCTGCAGACTCTCCAAAGACTGCTTCTCTCCACTCAGATGGACTTACACATTCTTTGTGAGAAGTCCAAGGAGAAATTCTGGTGCCATGATGAAGCTATCCAATACGAGAATACTCAAAGAAATAATTTGCCTGACTGGTTGACCAAGACAAGACCAAGCACTTTAAGTCTTCTATATTCAGTTCCCACCAGAAGATACTGGGCACCTGGGAGGATCAGTATCAGGATTTGTAAAGCCTCCCAGAAAGCTCTTGCATGATGCTGCCTTTGTGCCTAACAGTTCTCAGCCGTGCTCAGTCTATTGATTTCTGCAGTGGTTGCAATCAGCCATAATGAGGAAACAAGAAAGAAACAATCCATCCAGGCATAAACCCACAATCAGTTATTATCTGGAGCTCAGCGTGAATTTACTTTTTACTGACCCAGTCGTTTGGGTTAGCTTGAGGTTTTTTGCAGGACTAAGAGTTCACTTAGTGCCTAAGAGTAACCTCAGCATTATTACTGTGTTCATCATCTACAAACAGCAAGAAAACATTTTTCTTCACTTATTTCTCTTGCTCTCACATGTTGAAGCTTGTTCTTATTTTACCTTTACAGGTTAGTTTTATTAATAATCCGTCTAGCCATTTCCTTATCAAATATTATGCTAACCAAACATTTCTTTCCTGAATAATTCACCTTTAATGCTCTCCCCACACCCCCATGAATTTCTCCTCTCCACTTCATAACCATCTGTAATGAACATTACTGCCTAATACTATAAAGCCCAGATACATTCATTTTCTGGATGAGGAGTATAAATTTAGAAACTATGTATTCCTAAGATCTCCCCTACTAGCGGCCTTCTGAAAAACTAATTGGATGTGTTTATTTCCTATTTCCCTTCTTCTTTTCTGTCCTATGCCCTTCCTTCATTTTTTTTGCTTGGATACCTCTCCAGTTGTTTCATTTTAGCCCCACGACACTTTAAATGATTTGTGAAGCTACTGCCTTTGACCTAGCTTCGTAGCATAGAAAGGTCTACACTTCAACAGTGGTATATATATATATTCTACATATATCAATTTTACAGACCAAGAAACAGAGATATGGAGACTGCATAGCTGGATCCAGGCCTAGCTCAGGAGAGCAAACCACCATGGAGAAATAAATTTCATTCAAGTATTCTGACCTGCAATGGTCAATGCATTCAATGGCTGCTTCTGACACAAAATGTAGTTCTTGGTCTTTTGTGGCCATGGGCTCTCCTGTTAACATCTGTAGGAAAGGTTTTCCTTCAGCTCTGCTTTTTTTGAGATCTTAATGCGAAAGGATGACCAGGCCAAAGATAGTAATGTTTTTTTCATCTTTGTCACTCTGTCACAGTAAGTCCATGATCTTGGCCTTAAAGTCTGGGATGTAGACAGAATGCTGGCTGGTGTCTGCCTACCAAAATTCACCTGCAACTCAGTATCTTATTTAAAAGGTCTTTCCGTCAGCTATGCAGAATGACTCTGCAGACTGTACGTGCCCGTGGGCCATCCTTTGGGAACTCTTTCTGCATGATGAGTTAAAGCTTACCCAGGCAAAAGGCAGATGTTGTTGAAGGCAAGCATAAGGCTGTGGAATCAACTGCAAAGCTTAGAATATTCACACCTATCCACCCAAAACGCGGGATATAAGTCTTGATTCTCCCTGCTTTAACTTCAGTATACAGCAACTAATGCATTAAAAACCAAAAAGAATCTCCTTCTGCCTTGGAAAAGACTTCCACAATAACAAAACCAACCAAAACAAAAATGCTATTAAAATAAAACACTCCATTGCTCACACTTCTGTTCCTGGGGAGAGATGACAGAATAAACACTACATGATGGATGCTAGTCCTGCTGCTTAATGCACTACAGGACAACACTCTCATGTGATAGGGATGAAAACAGTTTCAGACCAACAGAAAATAAACTAGGGCAGAAAGCAAGAAGCATCCCAGGCTGAAGTTTCTGGCTCAAGGCTGCTTCTCATTAAAACTATGCAAAAATTGTCACTTCAACATAAACTAAATGCAATTCAGCACTATCAACTCAATCTGTGGGGTTTTTTTCCTCAGTCTGACACTGGAGGGGAACCTTCTAGTGCTTCCATAGATACGCTGAGCTAGATCTGCAGAAAGCCCCTAGCTGGGAATTTTGCAGAGTTGTCATGTAAAAGCTTTATTTGCTCTTTACTATAAACTATTTATCTTATACAAAGGATTGTGCAGGTCTCATACTATTATATACGGTCTCTTTGCCAGTTATTCAGTCACTAAATTCCACTTCCCCAGTATGGTCACACTATCGATTTCTTTCTTTACTAATGCAATGATTAGTAATGGGAGAATAAGAAAGCATCTATCCCAGATCTCAAACCTGCAATCAGATCTCTCCTAGACTTCACCATTGATTTAATTTCTAGTAAAAATTTCCAGTCTTAATCACTGAAAGTGTAGCTCTTGTAGATGACAGGAAAATATTTTCCATTTAACATTATGAAAGAGGCTATGTATAAGGATTGATTTCCAAGTGTTAAGTTGTAAACTAAATGTATTTCTCTACTAAGCCCAATGTGAAAGTCAAATAACCCAGTGGCAAAAATAGCCCAACACCAAATGCATTTGCACTATCATTATACTTATTTCTCATTCAACTGATAAATGCATTTCTGATTAGTTCCTGACTCTGCTCTGCTCATCTTTGATACTTTCAACCACATTTTCAGGAATATAGCATTCATTAGGAACCAGCACTCACAGGCAACCGGTTATCTGTGATGCAGTGATTATAGTTGTACGTACAGTAGGAAGGAAGGAAGATATTTTATTTACAAACATTAAACGAGGACTTATCCATACAAACTACTATATCCTCTTTGAACATCACCCTCATGGTAATGGGATTCTATTGCTACGTACTCCATACTTCCACATTTCCCTCATTATACATATATACATTCATATACACACATTGAGGAAAAAGAAGGCGATTCACAGAAGTCTGCCTTCCAGATAACAGCATTCCACCTTTGTACTGTGTATGGCTATTGCAAGCACTGGGGCTTAGCCCTTCTCCTACAGAAATTGCTGTGCCATTTCCTACCAAATTTCTAAATCAGTGGTTTCCTCACCTTGTAATGTTGATGCTATCACTGTTACATTGCTTAGAATCAATAGCACTCACTTTTTCTTGGGATTTTTGTATAATTTTTCACTAGAAAACAAAAAAGTTGAAAAGAAGAAGTCAATTTTCTGCTGAAGAACTGAAATAGCCTAGAGAAAAAATACCTATTCTTTAGCCATCATCAATTAACTCTCTAAAATATGGTACAAGTGTTGATACACTTTGTATGTATGCACAAGGGGCACTGAAGAACTTTGAAGAATATGGAGGGTGACTGGAATAGAAATATCAAGAGCAGAGAAGTACTGCACAAATAGGAGTTCTCCACTCAGTTCCTGAGGCAGCTGGAAAGGAAAAAGAAATAAGCAGATGCATTAAAATCTGAGCAAATTCTCAAGCAGCTGTGATGAAATATTTCATAAAATACTTCAACAGTTAAAAGGAAGCCACGACTGGTCTCTGTAGAGGAAACAGTGTTGATACGGTCTGAGTGACACTGATACAGGTCCCTTCCAGTATAGAATGTTCTAATTGGATGTCACACTAAGGTTCCCATTTGGGAGAAAAAGCAGGGTTTCTCCCTTGTTTTTATTTTTGATAAGCAGGGCAGGCTGGATTCGCTGTCATTTCACAGAATTCTGAGTGTATTTCTGAAAGAAGTGCTCTGGTTTAAGCACAAAGCATTGAGCCTGATGAAAGGATTGCTGAGCGACGTCCTTTGACATGGGTTATGCAGGAGGCAGGACTTGATGATCATGATATAACCTCATCTAGCTTTTACCATCTGTGAAGCCTAGCCTGAAAGAACCAGAGTTTCTGAACATTCGTAAGGTCTAATTGTATCTGTATCCAACCTAGCATGACAGCTGCACATGCTAGAAGAACAGCCAAATCTAAAATAAAATAAAATGTTTCTCATGACACTCTCCCAAAGGCCATTATTTGAAGGGCAGTCCCACTGCAGATACATCAGAGCCAGCGGCTTGGTTTCAGCATCAGCATATACCAGTCTCTTTTATGCCCATTTTTTATAAACAGAGAAAGGTCAGTAGAACTTAAGGTGTTTTTTCCATTGAATCAACCACAATCACAGTCGGCCAAATAGCATTTAACATTATAGATGATGTAATTCCACTGGGATGCGGTTAAAATGAATCCCAACTCACTTTCCCTAGAGGAATGCAATTTATCTGGGCTTACAGCTGTTGCATTCACAGGATAAGATTATAAAATAATCCTTTCAGGAGCATTAGGAGATACGGTGGTTCCAGGGTGGCCAGAGCAATAGAGTCGCACTGATGTCCCAGGAAGCGCTCTAACTGTGAATGTGATTTGTGGAAATGAGTGTGTGTCCTGCAGGACCTCTACACATTTCAATGTGCTGCTTGAAAGACTTGTTCTCCAAACACTAGGAATTGGGAAGGGAGCCCACGGCATGACCAAGCATTTTCATGAGAATCAATAGTAAAATGAGTAGAGGAGATATTTAATGGAAACATAACATGCACTCTGTAGGACAGAATTATATCCCCATGATGCTCCTCTGCAAATATATGCAGTTTCATAGAGTTGGTGCAAACCCTTACACCTAACACAGTCCATGAACACATTGATGATTCCCAGCAGGTATGGATTTACTGCCTATTATTCATTCCTCCTTAGTAATAATATCAATTTAGCTGTTAGTTTTTGTTTTGACTCAGTGCTTAGGAATCAGCGGGGCGATAAAGCTATTTAAATGGAAATACTATTCAAATGCAGAGTCACCTGATTGGAACATGAACAGCTCCTGCTCCTGAACATTTCTCATATAATAGCTGCTTTTTCCCTCATTAAATGCAGAAATCTGATTAACATTTAGATCACATGTGCTTTACTTACAGCAATTAGGACCAGATACTAGAGTTTTGTTAAACTATGTAGGATTTTTATGCTTTATCATGAAGGGAAGAACAAAGGAGCTCCATAACACTACATCTGGTCCTTTCTACTAGTTTTGTTACACGCGCGCTGTCAAGGACAAACGTTCACTTTAAAGACAATTCTGCAGGGACAAACTTACTGAGAAAAAAAAATTGGACATTTGGATGAACTCAGCTTTGTAATGTAGTACAATGATTGGTAACACTGTAATTCTGTATATTCGCTGGCAATACCCAATTAAACAGTCTGAAGGGTTACAAAAGCTACAGATTAGGAAATAGCTGCTAGAAAAACACATATGTGGCCTGAAAATGAAAACCTTTTTTGTTCTGATCAAAAAATAATAGTAATCTGCAATTCATAAGGTTCAATCCAAGTTAGAAAGGATCAAGTCTCAGTTGCTCTAAAAGCTTCAGAAATATAACTGAAGAGGTAATTTATGATGTCCACCGTGTTATTTTTCTCAAGCCATGTTGTCACATTCTTCACAAGTTGTCATGCTGTTAAAGGAATGCTAAACATACAGCTCAGTCCTCTAAATAAGAAGCACAACCAGAATTAAAAGGCAAAACAAAACAAATGAAACTGTATCGTTAGAATCCCCAAGTACATTATCATCTCCTGCAACAGTCTGCTCTAACTAGTCCCAAAAGAGATTCAAATAATTTTAATGAAGCATTATCCACAATTAAACTCTACCCTATTGAGTAGGATGGAAATGTATTTCCCAGACAGATGGCAGGTCCTGGCACGGCAGGTTTCCCAAGATCCAGGCATTGCCTGTGACTTCAGTGCCTTGCCCCATCAGGGGATCAGCAGGGAAGATGCTTTTCCATAGAGGATACCATCCTCAACAGCATCGCAAAACTGACAGCTTTCTGAGAGGCAGATAACCAGTTCCATGGGTGAAGAATGCACAGGCCCACTGATTCAGAGAGCAGACTACTCCTTTTAGCAGTGATAGACTTCTCCAGGCAGTGACCTCTCAGGTTTCTTGGGGTCACACAGCCTGGAAAACCCTGTCAGGCAGCTACAAGCACGTGTGGAGCAGCAGCATGGCAAAGGTGCAGCAGTCCCGCCGCATCCCAAGTCAGTCTTCAGCTACTCAGCGTAAAGCTGACCTGCATCATGCAGCAGATCTGGCCCCGGTCCTACGCACCAGATGTGCTGCTTACATCATGACCAGGTGCACATGTGCAGCAGATGCAATGAGACATGCAGGAACTCTAACACAGACAGCCTAGGGCTGGATGGGCTTTCATGCGTGTGCCAAAAGCAAAAGCAGAAAGTCTGTAATTGCATTGCCAGAGACCTCAAACTGTTTAGTTCTTTCAGAGCAGAACACCAGAAACAGCCATGTTTGCTGCACAGACCAGGCAGAAAGTTCCTCCCATCTGCCTTCTTTTGATGTGCCACCTTAACCTACATCACCCAGAAACAAAAAATGCTGTTTCCATATATTTATTACAGAGTGAGCAGGCACGTATGTGAGGTGGAAAAGTTCTTCTCAACATAAAAAAACAGGTTTAAAACCAATGCAAATCCATTTTCTCACTTTACGGGTCACCTTTAATCTTTTACAGAAGCACTTACTCAGGTCAAGTTTGAACCAACTTAAGAGAAGGACTCAGTGTCCTTCGAAAGGGACTGCGAGTACAGTCTTGTGTTTGCATTTAATTAATCAGCTGAGGCTTTCAAATCTCTACTATTATCTCTTTAATAGACTAGCATGCTGAAGGATTTTGCAGAGAGCATCATGGCCCATGGGATATGCTGATGCAAACCGCCCCCAGCCGCAATTCCCAGATTTGTGGTAACTCTACACAAGATACTTGAACAAAAGAGCTCCAAGTTTGGGAGACTAAATATTAATTGATTGTAAACAGCATAAGATTTAGTGGCAGTGATTAGCTTCCCCAGTTGCTTTACGGGTAGCGTTGTTGTTGGTTAATGAACTGTGTCTTTTTCTCTCTTTTCTATTTTTTTCTCCTTAATCCCACAGATGTCCGGCGTGGAAGAGCTGTTCCTCAGACAGCTCCCAGATGAACAGCCTGGTGAATGTCTAACTTCCCACGCAGTCTGTATTCCTCAGACACTAATTAGTGATATTTCGGGAGCTGTGAATGATGGAAGAGCGTCCCTTTTTGTTGTTGCTTAAGAGAAGTTAATAATCTAACTCAGGTCTGCTCTTGCAAGCGCTTTCCACCCCACTAACTTGATGCCCACTGAAATGCCTCAATGGCCTGAAGGGCAGAGAGGAGGTGTCTCTTGGTGGCCTCCTACACAGGGCTAAGCTTCAGTTTCAATTTCTTACAAGAACGTGAAGAAAAACAGGGAATGTTCAGAAACACATTTAGTGCATGGATCAACAAGGCCGCATGTTACTTATTACCTGCAGCTCAAATGTAGCAACAGCTTCTGCCTCCAGTGAAAAGTTCCAGTGAGCCTTCATGCTTTCCTCCATCACTGATAAAGATTTATAAGCAGACCAGCAGCATTCCCGTTAGCACCTCTCATGTCATATGGATACGTGTATGACCCAGATGAGACTGCTTAACAAGAGGAGAGATTATTTTAACTTTTCTTTTTTTTTTTTTTAAATAGCCAATCCCACTAGCTCTATGAGATTCTGTGGAGTGGGAAGACAGCAAATATTTCTGCTGTCACATCTCCAGTTCTCTACGCAATAAAACCTTAGGGAACTGGCACATCTTCTCTGATCTGCACTGGACAGGACACAGCACTTGAAAACAGTCACTGACAGAGAATGCCATGGTATGCTGCAGCAGTGATTTCAGTTATCCTTTGATTTAAAATAAGTGTTCTGTTTCTAGTTTGCAGGAGGCTCACTTTTCTTGGGAGCACTGTTAGGATCTATCTTTATTGCCCATAGATAAGATGACACCCTTCAGAAGGGATCAGCCCTGACAAAAGGACAAAGAGTTTCTGCTCCTCCTGCCTTTTACACCATTCGTTTTGGCTCCTCAAGCTCCAGCAAGGCAGTGGTAATGATGATTTTGCTGTTCCTGGCAATCCTTTGCCCAAAGCAATTGTTGGCCTTGTTTATGCTTACAGCCAGCTCTGACTCCTCACCTGTCCCACCTGCAGACACCTTGCAACTCCCAATGGGCTAACGTAGGATAAAGCATTAGCAATTTATGTAGTAGACAGAGAGGAGCAAGTTGAGTTAAATCAGTTCACTATTAGGCACTTTACTAGCATGTATAGTCTTTTGACGTACTTGCTTCAGAAAACACCACTTGTAGCATGCTGGTGCCACATGAAACATCCTCTTGCTTTGACAGACTCTATCGGTTCAGAGGAAGGGATGACTTTTACTATATTGCTATATACAATTTATCATTTAGTCTTTCTGTGGAATGGATTCAAAACAAAAATATGCACTTATAAGAAAGCTTCCAATAGAAACAGCATTAGGTAAAAGATGGAAAAATTCTTGTTGGGGTTTTCTCACCCTGCAGCCCCCTCTTCCATTTTGCCTGCCAGAAACCAAATTGTTCAACTATGCCCTTATTATCCTTAAAAAAAAACCAAACATCTTCCTTGCCTCAGTGAAATCCAAATTTGAGGTCAATTATTAGCAAAGACAAATCCTTCTGTCATTTTCATGAGTTAGAAAAATCAAAGCAACTTTGATACCTGACTTATCTCCATGGCCTTCTAAATCCTGGGAAAGCGATCATCCAACCTGTCTGTGCTCTGTAGTTTTTCACACTCATTAGCACTGCAGGTTAAAGGCATAACCAGCACTCCTTCAGCAGAAAAGCCTGGAGCTTTCACTACTTGCCCACATGAAAAAAAAAAAGGTGACTTCAGTTCCTTGCTTTTCCCAAGAGGAGTCACACCATCATTCCTGCCTCAAGCATGGTAACCTGCTGCAGCTCTTTCCTGCTCCAGCTCTACCTCTTCCAGCTATGAATTAGCAGGAAAAAAGTTAAACTGGTTCCAGCTTTCAAGAAATAAATGCAAATGTGGAGTTCAGAGGAAGGGTCAGGGTGTAAATGCTGCAGGACGGGACAACAGAGACCCTGGCTTGAGAGGTGTTTCTGGATAAAACTCATCTCAACATTTGTAAGGCGTCAACTCTCCTTACTGCAACACCTGAACACCTAACTGTGGGTCCCAAAATCCTCTCCAACTTGTAAGAGGAAGCATTACTGAAGAGGAATTCTTTTTAGCTTTGACTCCACGAAGCATCTTTGTTTGCTCTTTTTCTCCTTTAAAAGTAAAACCTTTCAGCAAAATATAGCTCTAGGAATCACCACATTACAGAGTGAGGTCAGAGGTTTCATTTTCAAAGGGTGCCTTTTACATTGAAAAGGTTTGGAAATGTGCTGTGTTCCAACAGGGAAGGAAAATAAGGTTGGTTGGAGGACCACTCATGCTAGATTTGTTTTTCCCTACAAATGCTCTCACAAGGCTGAAACACTATATTCACAGCCCCAAAAATCCATAAATGTTGATAAAGATATTATTTAGGATCACTAGACTTTGTTCTTTCACCTGATATCAGAGCCCTTCTGCTTCTGAACAAAACAGCCCCTTCAGCTACCATCAGGTTACAAATCTGCCTGGTATTTCGTGCATCAAACTGCATTGTCCACATCAGAGCTGCTACAGAAATTATTCCACGCAGAAGAGAGAAGGAGCAATCAGCCACCATGCAGAACTCGGGATCCCAGGCACACACTCCCTCTCTTTGGCAGAGTTTCACATGCTAATGAGGAAGCAGCATATGTGCAACCTGCCTTAAGGACATACAGACACAGACTACAGGCTCATTACAGGATGCTGTAACTGAAGTTCCCATTTCTGCAGGAAGAAAAGATGCGGTCTGGGTGTTGCACTGCAGAGAGCCTGAACACAAGGATGAGTGGAAAACCCTAAACTGGCTCATGGACATGATAATCTCAACTCTAACATTCAGAAGTTGCATGCTATATTGATCCACATTTGAATAACAGCTCATTGTTTATTCAATAGATCTTTATAAAACTTTACTGAAACTCCAAAAATCAGTCACCTCCTCTCACACTAATTATGAACATACATATAGTCACTTTCCAGGGGGAAAAAATAAAAAATACTAATTAAAAAAAATAAATCAAACCTAAAATAATTCTCTCAACACATCAGTCCTTCAGCAAGAAAGAGACCCTGCTGGGCTACGCTCTCCTCTAAGCAAGCATTGCCAACCATGATGATATCGTCCAGATTGACAGCCAAGTGAAAGATGAGACGGGGAATGGCTCCTCCCATGGATGGGAAGTTCTGTGCTTTCCCTTGGGAAAGGTTTAGTCATTTGATTGCCAAAAAATATTTAAGGATTGCTACCCAAAATAATTTCTTCTGCTACTGTACCGTATGTTTGTGGCTCTAACCAGGCTAAAAAAAAATTACATCCTCATTACTGTAAGTATGGCCAGTTGAAACTGAAATATTAAGCTGTCAGACACAATTCCCACTGCAGCCACTGCCTCAAAAGGCTCTATCAGAGATGGTGCATCTCATCACAGCTTATGCATCATGTGAGGCAGCTCCAGGACTGCATTGTGCCCAACTGAACTATGGTGCACTGAAACGGGTCATATTTGAGTGCCAGATTCACATTTTCACAGGAAATTTGATTTAGGTTTAGTGGTACATATATTCCTGTTGCTTTAATACCCCACCGGGAGAGCTGATTAAGTGTGCAGAAAAGTTTGGACTGCTCCTAAGAGTCCGTTCTTTGATGCACGGAAATTCCCCACGGCAGCTGCTCTTCACTGCACAGGCAGCAGATGCAAACACATCCTGCATACCCCAAACCCAACTGTTGAACACGCAAGCACAAGAAGTGACTGTACAACTGTACTCAATTACTGGAAAAGAAAACAAAGCTCCCTGCCTTTATTCTGTACTAAAAACCTGCAGTTGTGACTGCACCAAAAGGAGAGTACACTTATTTCTATTCTATTCTATTCTATTCTATTCTATTCTATTCTATTCTATTCTATTCTATTCTATTCTATTCACATTTACTATTTTGCTTTTTAAACTTCAGCAAACCTTAAAAACTTATGAAAACTGCAGTTGGTAGCTCCACACTCTGAATCTCAGCTGACTTGCAGAACGGCTGAAGAGTTAACCCTGATAAACCTAGATACTATGGGGTTTTTTTTCTTCACTTTTCATGGACTAATTACAGAGAAAACACTTTGTTTTCATGGCTATTTGTGCCAGTTGCTGCAGTAACACAGAATAAAGTCCTTAATCCTGACAGTGCAGCTTCAGGAGAGACATAAGAGCAAGCATGTAGAAACAGTGGGTAAGATTCCAAAATAGGCACCAGCACAAACGAAAACCGATATCTATTGAGGTTTTGTAGGATCAAAGGTTAGTTTTCAGAAGAAAAATAAAAGGTTCTTTTGCAGATGCATATGGCAATCTCCTCCCCATGAGCAAGACATGTTCACATGAGGTGGCATAAAACATTTACTGGAAAACAGGCACTGGCATTATGTTGATGTCCAAAGAGCATTCATCGCAGAAGGTTGTGAATCCATGACTAGGTCTCCTAGACCCTAAAGTAAAGGGTGAGGCTACAAGATGATTTCCTTCATTCAGGTGTCTCTATTTTTCCCCAAAGAGCACCACATACTGGTAGATACATGCCATCCCCCCTGCCCCCGACAGGTTTGTTTGTTTTTGTTCTTTTTCCTTAAAAGCAGCCAGAAATAGTGATGTTATCTTTGGATAGAGAAATACAAAGAACTTGCATTCTATTTCCAGCTGGATAATGTTCCAGGACATCAATACCCACTAAAACATTTAGAACAATTTATATACTCTTTATACCCTCTAAAAAGGAAACAGCCTTTAAAAGCTGAGTTACACACTATAATTACTCTAATTCTCTGCATCTGGCATTCAAAAGAACCCAAATTAAACACCACAGAGCACCTCAAGTGCATCCATGGAGCAATGATGGTGGAATTAACTCCAAATTAAATGGGATGTCTTCAGAGACTATCAAACCACTATTCAAAGTGCATAGATTAAAGCCTTTTTACATTATTGCACAGATTATTCCTCTTAGGGCAAGGTATGTATTTTGAGAGTTTGCTTCAACATTTTACAACCCTTATTGGACTAAAGAAATGCTTAAATTGGAAAATCCTGGAGCTAAACACCATAAATATTAGAGAAGTTCTAGGCTGGACCAGCTCCAAACTCTGCAGCTTAGAATTAATCATTGATCTTCTGGTGAATAAAGACCTTTCTCCCTTCCTGTTACATCAAAGGCAAACAAAATCAGTACAGCACACACAGCCACTACTGCTCTAACCCACTGAACATCTACAGTGCAGCAAGATTAGGAGCTGTCATTAAATTCAAAGTACATGACCAAGGGAACCGACACAGCAAATTCTACTGGGGTTATTCTGGATCTGCTATATCACATGTATAAAGGATTTAGGAAGGAGCTGCTGTGTTCTTCATCCTCAATGCAATACAGCAAATGACCCAAACATCCTACAGCTACCAGATTTAGATTTGAAAGCAACATGTCCAAGATGGGTCATGTCTGACCCACACAGTCCCTGCTCAATTGATCTGCGAAACTGCAACAGTCCTTTCCCACTAATCCAGTACCAGGCATCCCAAAACGTGGAGGATTGCTGCCTACAGACATAAGATTTAAAGGTCTAATAATTCAGCCCATGTACTTAATATTGAACAGGACTGATTTTCATTCAAAGACGTGAACGCTGCTCACTGTGCAACTGTACTAGAATGCCTAGAAAAGCATAACTACACATAAGGAAGCAGAAGGACAGTCTCTTTGAAGGACGCACCCAAGAGCAACCAATGTCTTTGGGCTGGCAAAAAAAGGAGAATCAGGATGCACAGAATATTGCAGCTGCTTCCCATCACCAATCTATAAAAGGAATTGGGTGCTCAGGATCTGAGACACATGGTAATGAAGCCTCAAGTCACGCAAATGTCTAGCAAAGGGCAATCCACCTACCACCTTCACAGTATGCCCAGAAGTCTGTCTCCTTGTCATCTGTGAGAAGAGGACAAAGGTGAGAAGACTGAAGAAGGGAATTCACCCTGTTTTAGCTTAGAGTTGTGCCATAATTTGAAGCTGCTTCACCAGAAAAAAAAGGAAAGACTATATAACTAAGAATACTGGCAAAAAAAGGTCACAATTTTGCACCTGGGAATAGACTGTGCATCAAGTGAATTGTACTTGTGCCACAGAGCAGCCCGATCACAGCAACCTGCAGCACATCCTAGTTCATCAGATTTGCAAATGCTATTGATTTATCTACATCGCTCTTTATAAACAGTCATCCTACTATCCACACAGAAATAGCAACAGCTAATAGATTCTCAGAGGATAAACAGCTGAAAGAGACTATCTGGGGAATGAGTTTACATCTAGCAAGTACAGAAATCTCATTCTAGAAGTCTTGAGTGTAATTATAGAATTTCTTCTCGATGCTCTCTCCCTTTGCAAGTCTATGGCAATTGTGTGTCTGTAACCAGAAGCCATTACAACAAATTGGTTTTAATGAACGTGCTCAATAAAGTGTCTAACAATACAGTACATGTGAGGACAGTGCATATAGATGGTTCAAGAGTTCAGAAGAAAAATGTGTCTGCTCTCTGCCATATGTTGTCTGGGCCTGTAGCCAGAAAGACACAAGGTAAAGCTACGTACATGTGATTGCAGAGGTAATCCCTGGCCCTTTGTTTGGTGTCAGATTATTTCACCTGATTTAAATGTCATTCTGCTACATGTTCTTTAATATATTGTTCGCTGTAATGCACTGATGATAACATTTGTGATGAAGGCAACATCACCCAAACACCCTTCTCATCTCTCCTTTTTTCGTCTTGTCAGTGTCAGCCATGGAGGTTATTTTGCTGCATATTTTACATTTCTTGCTTTCTCTGTCCATAGGCTTATCTTGCTTTGCCACAAATTGTGCAGCATGCTTATCTGTCTATGCTCTTAATCTATGTGATGTATTCAGAAGTATTATAGGTTACTTACCTCCATTGCTCTAACTCTTTGTTTCCTAGTTCTGTATCACTGTATATTATTTCTTAACATGCTGCAAATTCCCTTCTCCAGGTTATTAACATATGAAGCATTTACAATTCCTTCTGTTGTTTCTATACCGATAACTCAAAATTGCTTCAAGTGTTCCAAGTGAAATCCTAGTTTCTGAAGTAGAGACTAAAGACATCTGCCCTTCTCAGCTACCAGGGGAAGATGAGCCTTTGAACACTATGTGGTCTACAGACAGCTTTACCAAACTCCTAATAGATTTGGACTCTCTCTTTCAGCTACAGACATTGGTTTTGAAAAAGAATTAATTAGATACTGCATGTGTTTATGTAATTTTGCATGAATACTAATTATCCTGATGTAAGAGTTTGACATTATACCTTATTTCAGCTCCTACAGAGTTCCTTCGACTCTCCCATTCCAGAATCAGATTTAAAAGCAGATTTTTCTAGATCCTGTTTATGAATGTATTCCCTAAAGGTCTTTGAAAATTTATCAATGTCTTCCCAGTCCTATTCAGTAGAGCATACATGCAGACCTCTGTGTTGCAGCAATGTAGTTAAACAGTGTTTCACTCTGGTCTTAGTTAGTAAATAATTCTTACAAGTTTTTGAAGCCCTGACATTTTACATCGAAGGATTTGACAAATACCTTATTATTTACATCTACCTTTTATGCACCTTTCCCATCAGCCTCCACATCTGCTTTCCACACCATATTTATTCCTTTGCTTTTCTTCATAGTCTTCCTTATCACTGTATTTTATTCTCAATACACGCTTTAGCTATACTTTGATTATTCTTATTCTCCCCTCTTCATTTACATAGACGGCATTTTAAATGGCTTTAAACTACCTGATTGAATAAACTTAAAGCATCGTACAACTTTTCTATGTCCAGTAGCTTTTAATTTCTCATATTCATCACATTTGATTCCTGTTCAACTAGCCATTATTACATTCTTCCAAAGTGTGGTCCATAGAATTTACACATCCTTATTTCTCTTCCTTTTGGCTGTATCTTATATTCATCCATCCAAAGCATTTACAGACACTCATCACTGCACATCTAAATGCCAGTTGATTAAATTACAGCCGCTATTCTTTGGATACCCTCTCACCTCTTCATCCAATTGTGTCTAGGCACTACTGAAAATGAAAGGTCAAATGCTGCCCCAATCTGTTTGCACAACTCCCCATGGAGCCCAGGGTGACTCCTTCCTACATAAGGTCTTCCAGCTTGTCACTCTGTTACAAGAATGTTCTACAGGAGATGAAGAGAGTCAAACAAAGAACCGAATCAGTCCCTGTGCTCCCCACTGCACAAGGCAGAGTAGGTGTGTGCACTGAATGGACACTCATTGCCCATCGCACACACTGACAGCCCCCAGTCCTGCAACCAGCTCTGCGTGGGAGGCCCTGGACCCAGGCAGGATCTGCTGATCCCAAGCACGAGTTGCAAGGTGACAACCTTGCAAGGTAACACACTTCTGTCACACAGAGGACAGGGAGCTTGCCAGCACAGAGACGTCACATCTGCACACACTAAACTAGCTACACTGGGAGGATGGAAATTGCAGGTGGTGAAAACTGGACAAACATGCAATGGAATGGATGGTAAAGAAAGATAAAGGGTCCAAATGTGCATCTCAGTATGATGAATGATAGTTACAGCTCATCAGCTGGAAAGAAAGATGGCACAATGGCACTGGTCCATGCACATTTGAGAACTGACAATATTCCCTCCACAAAGGGCTTGAGGCTGGTTTTTCTGACTGAGCTCCATCCGCTAAAGACACCCGTGTGAACTCCAGTCAGAGTACAGTTCAACTTGCTCTGTGAGAGCAGCAAGATGCTGCAAGCTCAGGGCATCACCATGTCAGCGTTTACTGTAGCTGGCAAATTGCTAACCACTCTCCCATTGGCAGCTTCATTTTAAAGGGGCGTTTTAACCAAAGCTGGGGGCTACTGGCTGTGAATGCCAAAAGCTGATGAGCAGCCACTTGCAGCACCTTTGGCACACAAATATGAACTTATTTAAAAAACAGAGCTACTGTAGAGGAACGGAAAACCATCAGCATCATTTTCCAGTTAACAGTAGCAGTGCCATCTAGGCCACAACCCCATAACAGAAAAACAGTGTTAATGTGCCACTTGTCTCAAACAATGCTGCCACAAGTAGTCCGTGCAATCTTGGACAGATAAATTACCTAATCAGGCTTTAGAGGAGTTTTTTTATCACCATCTACCCACACAAAACATTTACTAGAAGGCAGCCCCCCAAGGAAGCAGCCAGGAGAGCATCTCTGCAGCTGGTTTCAGCCCAGCTAATATGGGCTGTTGAGTATAATCCAAGCTATGGATGCTTGTACATCTAAGGATCTTGAAAACAGGGTACTAAATGGACTACAATGTTTTATTGAAGCCGTGACTGATTTTTCAACTTGTAGAGCCCAGTGGGTCTTACTAGCCCATGCAGGCAGGCCTGTCAAAATGTTTTCATACTGCCTGAAAAATGTAATTGCCAATTGCCTTTTCTGGGGTTGAAATTCAGTATTAAAACCACGTATTACCCAAATACAGTTTCCAAAGGAACTGGGGATTCTAATAGTTTAATGACTGTCTCCTAGAGTTCATTTTTCACTTTTCAATAATTGGTTTTTCAGTTGCATTTGCATAGAGTACATGTAAAATTCCATAGTCCATTAAGTTAATCACAACATGAAGCTAATAAGCATGGACACAGAAAGACATACCTAAGCCCAGATCAATTTTTGAAGCGGTGATTTGAAGTTGCAGTATAATAACTGCTCCTCAAGCCTGCCAATTTGATAGGTAAGAATGTGTTTTAAAGAATTGAAATTTTACACTGCTGAGAATAGCCCGTAGTTATTCAACATACTCATCTTTTTTTCAGAAGAACTAAGAAAAAATACAACAAAAAGAAAACCCAGGACATTTTGAGAAGAGGATTTTAGTAATAGTTCAAGCAATTTAAGCAGTAGTTTCCCTGCTGTGTCTGCTTTCCCCTGTCCATCCTCCACCCAATGGCATTTCTCCTGCAAAAGGCATTAAGGAATGATGCTTCATGGTCTCCAGCTCTGTATGGCCTTATATAAGTACCACACTTCAAGTGCTCTTAACCACCACATTTCCAATCACACCTCCACCCATCATAACTCTGAGGAACACCTATATATCACTAGGCTCCTTCAGTTCTCAGAAACTGGCTTGGATTTCTGTTTTTTTTCCAGCCACACACAAGCATTGCTACTCTATGCTTCACTCCACCTGGTCCAAAAGCCACCTACCAGTCACAGACAGGTTCCCCAGCCCTGCCCAGGAGGCTGGAGCCATCTCCTAAACCAGCAGAGAAGATATGCACCTCTCTTGCCCTCAGAAAACACGAGATTTCCATGGGAAAGTTTCCACTTTGCAGAACAGTTCTGTGCCACCGGCTTCCCATCTGCCTGCCTGGAAGGCTTTGCTTGAGCCAGTTCTCCAAAAACAAGGGGTTTGTTCTGGAAAGCCACGCCTGGGAGAAAAATAGCTTTTTCCTTCTCTCTCTTTTTTTTTTTTTTTTTGCGCCTTTGTGTTTTAGGGGTTTGGGGGGGTGGGTGATGGTGTTTTTAAAATAAAATTTCATCCTGATGCAGAATGGGATTTTTTTTTTAAACACACCCTTTCTCCCATGTGAAAAAGGGATTTCCATTTTCTGGCAAGGTCTATATGCAAGGACTCAAACAGAATAGATGATGTCAGAGCTTAAGAGCTTTCAGGATGATAGTTTTGTGGTGGCAGCCCTGCTCTCTTTTGAAGCTTAAGGATTTGAACGAAATTATGGGAATGTAGCCAGAGGCAGTTTGTTCAGCATTGGCTTTAGAGAGGTGGGGGCTTGGCAAAAGCAGAGAAATCATTGCTTTTCTTAGCAATAGTATTAAATATATTTGAAGGCATTTTCTCTATACAGACTTTCTGTTGTCTTTCTATTGATATGCAGAATTATATGTTATTTATTATATATGACATAAATGAAGAAGTGAAGTGTTGTTTGGTAGAGGAAATGTGCCTTCTAACAGGAAGAGCACCAAACAATTGATTCAAGTGTCCTGGCTTTTTCTAGGAGATTCAACAGGATTTGGCACCAGTTCCCTTTTAATGCCATGGCTATTCTTTGTTTCTCCACAATTATTCAGATATGAAGCTTTAATTTTGTTGTTGTTGTTTTTGTTAATCATGACATCACGGGTGGAAATAGGGCAAAGCAAGCAGCCCCAGAGGGAAATAAAAATCAATCCAAGCTGCTCATTAAAAGGTAAACCGTCAATAATCTTTGTCAGGCCTTTTTATCTTGGGTTTTAGCACAGTGTGATCCCTAAGGCAGCATGCGGTATTGAGATTTAAAATGGCTCCTACTTTTCACATCTCCATCAGGAAGATTAACTCCTTCAACACAGGCTGAAATTACCCTGATTCTAATCAGCACATAAAAATGGTACAGGATTAAAGGGATCATTTTGTAACAGCTTTTCTGTATCTGTGCTGACAGACAAGAAAAAAACAGCTTCTGAAGTTGATTGAAATGCTGCAAGTCAAAAATATCTCCACAGATACAGCATCCTCAATGAAAATTCAGATTAAAATCTGATCATTTCATACTTCAAGCTTTTGTACAAAAAATATGTAATTGAACATGTGTAGGTTTTCCTTAATATGTCAATTTTTATATTAGCAACTGGCTATCTAATGTAAGTAAGCACCATAAAAGTTTATTTGGAAAATTAGTCTTGGTATCAAGTATTTACATAAATTAAAGATTTGTACAGCATCAATTGTACAGGAACAGACCCTCTGCAATACAACTTTATGTCTTTGAAATTAGAGGGAACACCTATAACACATTGGGCTAATCACAGAAGGGATGACAGCTTGTTTCATCAGGAATAGTGGTGTTCCATCCATGTACCATGTATTATGAATAATTAGCTTCCCAGAGAAATACTTATTTTGCTCTTCACCACAATGCTGTAAGCAGACTGTCAGCTATCTTTGCCTATATGTCCTGCTCCATGGATTTACCACACTGTAAAGTACCCCTCAAAATCACCTATTTTTTCTTTTCTCTTATACTTAAGCTTTAGTTTGAGAAATTAAGGGGTAGGTTATGGAAAGGTGTGGATAAGTGCACAGGCAGATCTTGTCTAATTATTACCTCATGCTACATGCAGGGATTTCCATATTAAAAAAAAAAATGAAGCTACAACTAAATCTGGATTCCACCCTCTCAGGCCTTCTTGGAATAAGGATCTTGGTGCAGAGGAAGCAAACATCTATATTACACAGAATAACTTGTCTAAATGGGCAAATATTAGGTCAATAATTTGCTAGTGCGTATTTACGATGAAGCTATTCAAGATCAGTGGAAAGAGTTCCCTTTTTCTGCCAAGACCCCACTAGGGTGGTATGGCAGCACACCACGAAGGCAGCACAGCCACCTTCACAGCTCCTGAAGGTGCTATATGCCAGGAGAGCGCACTCATATTTTTCATGCAAGTGCAGAAGTTACCGAAGACCTCATTATGAAGCTCCCTCCCCTTTCACAAGGTGGAGAGTAAGCCTGTTAAACACATTATTGAGGTTTGATGCTAATGCTGAATTTTCTAGAAACCATGGTATCTGTAACAGGGGAACAGCAGAAGAAAAGTAAAACAAAAACATTTAATTCTCAATTATTAAATACTTTCAAGAAAATACAAGAAGCTGACATTTATGCTTTATCATCATCCTACAGCCAAGTTTTCTTTACATAATGCTTGAACTCCAGCAGTGAGTTAGGATTAAAAGTAAAGTCCACCATGAGCACGCAAGCTTGCAACAGAAAAAAGCTAGTTTTGCAATGTAGGTTTTAAAGTGATCACTTTAAAGAGACAGTAAAACAGCAACAGAATACAGCTTATGAGAAACCCTACAAGAATAGCTGCCCATTATCAGAGATCTCCTCTACTGGGGAAAAGCTGAACCAAATAAAACCATACTACTCATCTACACTGAGGTGTGCACTTAGCTTAATCAACACTTTTTATTTTTGCTCATCAGTTTGAATAGAGATCTAGAAGTCTGAATTATTTAGCTTGTAACTACTGGATAATGTATTAGGATAATAATCTACTGTATTTACAATACAGAATAGGTTCTGATGTTGCTCCCTACTTATCTTCAGAAGTGAATGTTTAAAAGAAACACAAAGTTTGATAATGTTTTGTTTGGGACTGGAAGGACCTGAATCAGAAATATCAGTAGTCTAGCTGATCTAGGGCTAGGTCAACTAAGGGATACAGGAAAAGATCCCCAGCAGGCAATGTCCAGGTGAGTGTCCCATTCTGGGGCTGGGCACCATCGATTCCCTTGTGGTACGAGAAAACAATGAGTGGCTTAGAAACAAGAGTCCTCACAACAGCATGCTGCCAAGATAGGAAAGGGAAAAGGCTCAAAATCTCACCTCCCTTTTAAGTCATGAAAACCTATGTTAAAATAAAATAGTGGGACAAAACTTGTTTTCACTGCGGTACCTAAACACAGGCACTGAAAATGTCTTTTGATGCAAGCAAGTAACTCAACACTTTCTTCTCAAAGTGGTAGGAAGGGATGAGCAGGGAAAAGGAAGATGACAGCCTTTTTGCAAGAGAGACTGCTTTTCTTTCACAGCACATCCTTTTGTAAAGGCAAGTGCTCTTGGTCACTTCACACAAGCTACACTGTCACAAGTTACTCGGCAAAAAAGACAAACATGATTCTCAAGATTCACCCAAGAAATAACCTTTAAGCCATAAAACCACTTGAAGTTAAAGTTAAGTTTTGCTTCATGCTGTGTACTTATCTGAAAATATTTGGTAGGAATCAACCACGGGCTGATCAAACACACAAACACAATCAGCCAAAAAAGGCGACCAGAGGCACGATCCTGGGCCAGGTCCAGAAGCATTACAAGTAATTACATGTAAAAATCATGTGAATAAGCCAGCCATCAGAAAATACACGTGTAGTTGCTCAGTTTGGCATTTGGTCACTACAGCTGTCAAGAGAGCAAGAGTGCCTGAGACCTCTGGAGCAATATACACAGGAGTTTCCAGACTATAAGCACATTTACCCTTCTGATTTGCAGTAGCAAAGCCTGAGCCCCACCATTCAGCCACCTCTCTGCACCCACAGGGCTGGACAGCTGGAGTGGGAAGCTGGTTTGTTTACAACCTGAAAGGCACGACACTGACTTACTGTGACTAACCCCAAATTGAACTTGGTACTTGTTCCTCACTGACGTTCACTACGTGATCCTCCTACCAAAAGTGAATATATAGCTCCAAAGAAAAACAGAAAGGAGAAGGAAGAGAAGCCTCATGTTCTGTTTGCATTGATGTACATGCACCCAGAAAGAAAGACTGTGGAAGAGACAAGAGCGCCTGGACAAGTTAAGTTATATGGTTTCAACCCATTGGCATGGAAATTAACCAGTAGGAAAGAAATATCCCTATTAAAATCACATGGAACTTGCACTGCCTTTCCAAACTCCCCTTCTACCAGCACATTTTGAGCCTCTCCATCCTTATGGTACAGTTACCTTGCAGCCTGTGATAGTTCTCCTGGCAGGCACAACCTCACTGCAGGGTAACCAACACACTCTGCATTATCAATCACCCTAAGCTATCACAGTCTCATCACCACAACTTCATGTGCAGCAGTGAGATGAGTTTAAAGGACCCATGGACAGAAGAGCCATGTGAAAGAGGAAATAGTGAATCATTCCAGCACACGGTGAGCTATGTCACATTTTGGGATATTAAATGGCGTATTCAGGCAAAGCCTGAATCTAGATCCTCATCTAAGATTAGCTGACATAAATAAATACATCCTGCCAAGCAACTGAAATTAAACTCTTTTTGCTACAGTGATTTGCATCAACTACACCCTGGCCCCACGTACCAGGTTGTTTATGAAAAAGATCTTGGAGGAAATATAAAAATACAAAACTGGTGTGCTACACTCATTTGCTCTAGGCTATGAAATATTAAAATCATATGAAAAATGATTCCCAGAGTACCTGACACAGTTCAGAAGTACAAGCAGGAATTACACAGTTCTCTTAGTGATTCCAGGCACTGAATATATTTGATAAAACAGAAGTTCTGGACAACGTGGAGTGAGAAACTGTAATCTCAGACAGACAGACAACTCCACTGTTGCTAGCTGCTGACACTGCGGAATTCACTTGTCAATAAGACATAGCAATTTTTCTTGTAATGTAGACGCCTGAAAGTGTTTGCATTTCAAACAAACAGCTAATAAAGGCAGAGATTTATATCTGTTAGTTTAACTCGCCATCGATCTCTGTCTGTGCTATCATTATGAAATGCAACAATACGAGTGAGCAAATGAATAGCTTAACATTCATGTGAAATGCCAAAGTTATGTTGAAAATTGCGCATTTCTGTCTGGAGGTTTCTGGAACACTTGAAGTACTCCCAGCAAGATATTCCATAAACTATCTACCAGACCATATGTTTGCTGCCTACAAGTCTGGGCAGGAAATGTCCAGTAGGAGCCACATCCGAAAGAAAAAAGAAGCAGCAGCCAACAGCATTCCCATAACTAATCTGCATTTGCAAATGCCACATTGGAGTTGGCAAATGAAGCATTTCAAGTGCAAATAGCTGTGAAGACATTTGTATGTAGCACTAAAATGATGGCTAGATGCTGGGTTTGTTTCTGTTTAATTTTAGTGAAGTTACCCAGGTGCAGGTAGAACAAAGCCACTTTCCTAGAATTTTTTTCTTTTTTTAATAAAGATTATTCTTACATGGAAAAAGCCTGTTTCTCTTCTAAATGCTCATTTTAATGCATAGCTACTTACAATAATTGTGCTCAAAAAACACAGCAATTACAAACACTTATCCTGTGAACAACTATGAGCATACTTCTCTAGGCAATATGGTCCTAGAAGTTTAAAGCACACACATTAAATATGGTTTTAAAGTTTATAAAGACATATGTACATGTTGTACATATAAGCACATATACAATATGCTTCCTTTATGAAGCAATTTTATCTCAAAACCGAATTTAAAATACACTTTTATACATTTCAGTAAGTATTTTTCTTTTCTATATTTATGCATTATACTACGTGTAATGTCTGTATTGTACGTGTGCAACTAGTTGATCACACACAAGATGATATGTTTTCCAGTAGCAAACCAATATAAATAGTCTAATGCTGGGATAAATCAACACAAAGATGAAATATTATGATCTAGGCTTGCATTTACAGGATATAATTCACATTTGATGAAACAGTTTCTGAAATGCTTCTCTGTCACTTATCATTAACACTGACCAGACACAACCCCATGATTATGCTAATATCAGACAACATTCAATTAGCATACAGAGCACTCACTAATCAAAAGCTCACACAGTATTAGCAGAGTTTGAGGATTACTTTTTCCTCCCCATTCTGTGCTTCTACTCTGTGAAGAAAATGTTCCACTTTCATAACATATCCTTTTAAAAAACAACCAGTATCCTTTAGCTGATCAGCAGTCAATAACGTATTTCCAGAGGAAACCGCCAGACCGTATTGATGCAGTAAGCTTCTCTCTTCACCTACATGTTCACCTTCATCCTAACCAAAAGAATCATCAATCTAATTAATCTCCACAACTATTTTAAAACTGAAAGGCACATGGGCTACATGAGGTTTTCTTTGCTGAGCCAAAACATTTTCTTAGTAACACTTGACTCCAAAGGCCCCAGTGACAGGTGCAGAAAGGTCTCTTTTCCCCCATCCCCTTCTGACATGAGAACCCCAGGATGGAGCAGACGGCAGAGGTTCACAGGGCTTCTGCTCTGGGAGGGAGGCAGGAGCCAACAGCGCAGGTGCGAGGCTCAGCAAAGGCAAAAAATCAGCACAACTCTCCCGATCCCAAATGAGGATTTATCTCTGGAGGGATATTTTTACAAATTGTCACTTCCAAACACACTTCAGTAACCAAAATAACCCATCTCCTTTCCCAGAGGACTCTGCTTCCTGCAGCTGTGCCTCGCCCCAGGAAGGAGCCCGAGTTTTTCAGCTCTTTGGGAAAAAAATTAAACCATTCAGCCAAGCGCTTGCCAGGGGGTATTGCACCAGTCTGAAAACAACCCCAAAACCTCTGAAGCCATCTTGAAACTACAGCCAGGCAGATTTACAAACCTTCGTAAGCAACACTTTCCCCATTTTAACAACATACAGCTCACATCGGTGTTGAAAATAGCATCAAGTGCGTACATGGATTAGGTGGTTGTGGTTTCACTCAGGCATTGGTTTGTGCTGTTCCACAGCACAGATTCAAAGAGAGCAATCAGGAGGACTAACACCCAGTGGGTTTAAGTGCTTGGGATTTTAAAGTTCACTAAACACAAAAGTAATTAAAAACTACTGTTTCCAGTACCTGATCCAACGTGTAGCCAAGCTACAGCACAAAACTTGCCTTTTTATCTCTGTTTCAAAGTAAATACTTGTGACTGATCCTTGTTTTATCCTTGCCTCCCACATAGCCATATGGCTACGGATGTTTAAGACAGACATTATTCCAATAGCTCATTACTTACCATCTTGTGCTGAAGAAGAAAAGCTGCAGACAGTTTTGACAAAAACAGCAATTGCCTAAAAACGTTAAGTATCACAGTCTCGTGTCATCGTAGACATTTTTAGCCTGGTAGCAAGGATCGGCATTAATGTCACGTGTAGAGAGTAGTGAATCAGCACGTCTGCATCGACTTCAACATGTCCCCAACAGTTTTCAGTGGCAGAGGCTCTAATCCTGCTTGATTCAGTAGGGAACAGACACACACCCAGCCTAATCAAAGCAATATCCTCTCACTTCACTATGTTTCAGTATTTCCTTTCTTAAGTATCATACAAAGGTGAAAGACTTCAGTTCACACACTGAGGCAAATCTCCTACTATGCCATGACGTGGTCTGGAGGGAAGAAAATCCTCCAATCATTCACCTATGGTGGAGTCCTCCAGGAAGCTGCCGACTGCTGAGCAGCTGAGGTAGGTTTATGCGATTGTTAAATGAGTCCCCTTGTGCACCAATTGACTCATTTTTCTTTGGCAGAAGGAAATTCAATGGGGAGCATATTTTGGAGTAAAGTTGTAGCAGCTCTGAATTTAATAGGTTTCCCTGCATTACACCCCAAGGTTGATTAGACCTTTCTTTCAATGAGAAGAAAACAGATTTTCTTCCTCTTAGGAAGCAGCAGACTGCTGCAAACCATCATGTTACTGTGATTCCGCTCCTTGTTGGCCAAGCTACATAAAGCAACTCTGCACATACCCCCTATATGTGCCTCCTTGGATAAGCTAAACACTTTTATGAACGCCTTGACCAAATATATTTCACCCAGTAGAACAGAGCTGATCTGAGAGCCTACATGAGGGCAACTGCAACCTATTATCATGCATTGGCTTCTACATTGCATCCTTGCAGTCAATGTCACTGCAAGCTCAGGACAACAGCAATCTGAAGAGAGACCTTGGGCACAGGACTCCAGCCTCACATAGGAAAGACCACCTTCCTGTCGACTTTTTTTTTTTTAAGTTGAGTAGATTTAGGAAAAGGAAGAAAAAGCTGCAAGGAAGAAGGACGGGAGAACACAAAGTTCACCCTCTCATCTTCCTATGATATTTTACTACTTTACCACCTGGCCACTTGTTTCATAAGCAGATGGAGAACCAATATTAGTTGTTAGCGGGAGGTGGCCCTTCAGCTTACAATTAAGCAGCTCTGATTGCATCCTTTAGAGGTGAAAGTACATACTAAGTCATGTGTCCATCCATCAATTTTAAAAGTATCAAATAAGGCACTTAATTAGCTATCAACATCAGGGCAGCTCTCCGGTGCTCCACCATATCAGACCACCTTCCACTTCTGGCGTATTCTGCTCTGATGTGACCCTGAAAACACCAGCCCTTTTGCTATGAGGAGGCACACACACACTGGAGACTCCCACTGCACATCAAAATCTGCCAAGAGTCAGCAACATGACTTCTAGTTCTTTGGCAGGCATTATTGAAGAGCTCCTCTAGCAACATCTGGCTGACAAGACAGGCATCTGGCAGGCCACTGCCACATTATTAATGAGGAGTGTCTGGATTTTAAACACAATGTCTGATACTTGAAATATGTCATTATAACATAGTAATATATATTTTAATATAATTTTATATAAACATTTTTAATATACTTGTGTATGTATATAAATATGCAAATAATAATAATAATAGATTGTATATTTGAAGGGCAGAAGGCAAGGCAGACAAGGGAATCCAAGTGCACTAACACAGAGCCAGTCCAACCCTGGTGTACAGGGATGACACCTCAGGCAATTGGAGTAGATTCGCTATTTTCTGCCAGATCAGAAGTTGGGTTATTGAACAAAAGATGACAAAAGAATAAACGAGAGTCCTTATTTATAAGGCACTATAGGAGATAAACCAAATAACACCTTCAAAATCATACAAGGACTTAAATCAAGATATATTTGCTTTTGCACCAGAGGTATTTCCCTTGCTAATACTTACAACTCAAAACGTGTTTTGATGATGATACGACCAGCCAGGCATTTGACTTCAAAGTACACTAAGCTAGAGCCTGCCCTCGGGTTAGATGCTGAGTGAAATTAAATCCAGTACTTAATCAGAAGTTAATGCCTGTGACTCCTCAGAAGGTCAGCCTTTTTGTGTGTGCAAGTTTTCCAAGCCAACGGCTTCAGAAGGAAAGATTGCATTCTTCTCACAATGTCTCTGGCATGACTTTCCATCTGAATGAAGAGTTGTTAATGTTTGCTGCCTATGGTATGTCAGTCCTGCTTAAGAGTACAAACAATCAAACGAATTCCACACCGACACTTTCTCTCCTCAGAGGAGATTCCACCTTCTTCAGAGAAGAAAGTCTGGTTTCACTGTAACAATTAATCCAGGATAAAAAAGAGGCTTCCTTTATTTTCATAATTTAAGAGATTTAAACTACTGTTGTTCTCTGTTTTTCAGGGTTAAAGTGATGTTTTTCCTTTTATCTAGACTAGTGAGGTTTCTAGAAGCGGAACACTGTCCAGTCTGAGGGAGCCCTAAGTTCAGGTGGGTCTTCAGTGAGGACGTAAAGGAAGCATCTCCAGCAGAAGAGCAGATTTGAAAGTATGCCAAAAGAGGAAGAAACCCAAGGCGCTCTCTTTCGCTGCTACCAGTACTAGAGAAGCCTTCCCAACTATATTTTGTTAAAATTTCCTGTATAAAGAAAAGTAAAATAATCAAGATCATCTTCAGAAAAAGCTTCTCATAACTGCATTGGGATTTAGGAGGAAGCATAGTTTTCCAGTAAGCAGCTCCACCCTCACTTTCCCTAAACCGCAGCAGAGCAATGCTATTCCAAGCTCTCAGGTTCAGTCTTGGACTATCTGCTTCTTTTCTGTAATATGAAGTAACATGATCTATGTTTCTCTGCTACTGCATTACAGAGTTGGAAAGAAAACCTGCTGTTTCAACTGGCAAACTCCAATGGCAGTTAGAGGAAGAACTTCATAAATTGATGATATTAATTACTTAGATTGATAAAAAGGTGTCTTTAAACACAACTGTTGCTCTTGGACTAGAAACCAGGAGAAAACAACTTTGCTACATCCCAGATATACTATCACTACTTATCTTTTTAACTTTGTAAAAGTTCAAAACATAATGCATTTGTGCAATTTTGCAACAACACCTGCTTAACAAAGCCAGCTGTCACAGGGATGCAGGAGGCATATCTACAGGCTGTAGGAACTTGATTTTGTTTCATGGAAGCACAGAATAAATTTTAGAATTCCCGTCCCTATCAGAAACCTTTCTAAATTTGAAAAAGTTCAAAAGTTCACAGGAACTCTATTTCCATGAGTTATATTGTGGTAACAATGCTGACATTTTTTCTATTTGGTTATTTGTCTTTTTTTTTTAACATCAGAAATACATAAATACATCTTGTATTAAATTCTTTTCAGTACATTACAAGCCTAAAAAGAAATGGACAAAGATACTGAGGGCTTACTCCTTTTTTTTAAATAACTAAAAAAAATCCAGACAGCAGCCAGCTAATAATCTTATAATAACTTCAGCTATGCATTTTCCAGCTCTTCTTTTTTTCTCAGTCACACACCAAGTACTTTTATATGGCACTTTTTGTATTATGAATTTTAATAAAATCAGCAAAAGAATTGGGAAAGAAGCTAATTTTTCTACATGCCTCTGGCAAACAGGAAGAATTCAAGAATAAGTTAAAAGATATCTTTCTACTACCGAAAATTCATTTTCCATAACAAGACACTGTCAGCTTCCTGAGGAGCCTGTAATTCCAAGATAAAGATGAAAAGATGCTGTTTTATCATAATGACAAGTATCTGCATCCATATTTATTTTGTGCTCCAACATCACCGTACAGTTTGTATTGTCATGGTACATTGAAAAGTAGGAAAACATTCAGCTATTTCAATAACAAGAGAATAAAGGATAAAGTACCAAGGGGAAATAGCATAGCACAATCATTTCTGAGTATCCCTAGGAAAATATTTGACCCACATAGAGGGAACTGAGAATGCAGTTTTGTTTCCTTGCAACTGCTTTTCCCATTTTTCAGTGGCCAGACCATGCATTTTAATCACTGACTACAACCGCTTTCTCTGTCAGGCAGCCACTTTGCTCCAGCTACATGAATAAAAACAGGAGAGATGCCAGCAAGCATGGGAGGTGTGACCCCAAAACCCAGGAAACTAGCTTAGCATGTCCCAGGTGCCTAGATTTCACCCTGCTCATTGAGCTTAGTGTTATTGGTTCCACAGGAGGTGGGCGAACACATGGCAGCATTTCTGGGTACGGCAATGCCGGAGGTAAACCTGGAATTTTGTCAAAAACCCAAACAATAGTGGGTAGCTCCTCCTGGTAAATGGCTTAATCACTTTTCTGATAAAATTCAGAGTCGCTGCCTTGGAAATGTCTTACTTGCCTGTTAGATGTTATATACATGTCAGATAGCATTATATTAGTGGCTTAACTTCCCCCTTGTTTATAAGCTGCACTGAGGTTATCTTTTCACCTTCTTGTTTAAATAAATTCCAAATGTGTCAGTATCAGTGCCTCTACCACAGATTAATAGAATCAGCCAAAAGGATAGCTGACATTTTTGTTGCCATAGAAACTGGTCACGATGTTACACAGCTTGTCTAGTTCCCATTTGCCATATATCTAGCCAGTTTCTGAACATGGTCCCCTTTTGTTTCACGAGGAATTACATTAAAATATTAAAATATAATTCCATCTTAGTTCAGTCCCCATTCTGTAGCAAAGAGGATTATGCAATATTAAGATACTTCCTAAGGAAAGTGCAAAGTGATGATAATATTGCTACGTGGCTTATGTGCATTTCAGATTAAAAGAAAAAGAAACTACAAGCGGAGTAATTTATCCCAGAGCCCTATATCCCAGTTATCCACCGTTCAAGTATCTCCATCAGCTTCAAATAAACAGGCTTTTCCTCACTGAATCTCAAAATGGATTGTACTTCAAATATGATCGTACAAGGCAAAAACAAAAATAAAAAGATATTAGTGAAGATATTTTTCAATACACCATCAACATTTTTCTGCATAATGCGTAACCTTCTCAGTGTTGCTATCAGGCTCCTTCTCCACAGAGGCATCACAGCCTCGAGAGAAAACCACTCACATAGAATTAAGATGTGAAGTTTCAGCACTTAGCAGTGCAGTGTGGATGTATATTGTGCCAGAGGGCACTGTACAGTTTGAGAAAATGCAAAGTAACTCAAGCAAGAGCAATATCTAAGGACTCCAAACTGTCATGGACCTCTTCTACCTCTCTGAGACATACTAATACTCATTATTTTAGAGACTATTTGCTGATATGGGGATTAAGGTGAGAAAGCAATTTCAGGCACTTAATTTCCTCCTCTGTTAATATACATGAAAATCAGAGGGACAGCTGAAGGAGATGAACTCCATTGCACCAGGTCCTGTGCAAAGAGGTGGCAGCTCCTGTTCCAAAGGGACTTCTAGCCAGAACAGCAACAACTGGACATCACTCACATCGCCCCAAGACACCCAAACCCACATTCTGGTTACTTTAATTTGCAGGTAAACAACTTTTTCACTGTCACCATCAACATAATTGATCCCAGTCACTGCAAGAATCCCAGCACTGAGTTTGATCTTTATTTAGGGCTCTGAGCACCATTTTGGTTTCATTTTCACTGTTCAGGTAAGCACATGCCACTCATCGATGTGGCCAGGGACTTCCCTGAACTGCTGTCAGGTACAGCTCATCATAATGAACACAAGTACACAGGTAAGATTGCACAGAAAATCCTCCCCATTTTCCATATTTCCAAGTGTGGTCATCAAGAGCAGTTTCTCAGGGCTTCCCACTGCTGTAGCCATGAGAGAAACTCCTACAGAATTTCTATTTTACTTCACCCAGGAACATGCAAGCAATCGCTGACAGATGTCAGATATTAAGCAAAGATTTTGCCCCAGGCAAAGCACTGGATGCTGAAGCTTAGTGTGGCATGCCACAGCCTTTGACTCTGACAATACTCATGCCCAGCATCAGTCTTTTATTCTCCCTGCAGTTCATAATTATGGTCCACTTCAGGCACAGCAAGACTGAGCAGCAGCTTTCATGGGTGGCTGCAGAGGGTACCACAAAGCAGCCCTGCATCTGCTCAGCAATATTCCTGTTCCCTTGGGAAACAAGCAGATGAGTTGACCCAAGTGCTCTGCAGGATTGCAGAGGAGCAGAAGAACTGCAGCAACATCCCTCTCCATGTCAATCCCAAAAGAAGTTAGCCACAAGGGCCAGGTGGCAGCTGGTGCTTACACGGCTGTGTGGTGTGCAAATGGAGAAAGGCAAATTTCCATGAGGTTTGTTGGAACTTGCAGCCTCTCTGCAGCACTGGAACAGTCCCAAGAGCTGGTAAATGGGATGCAAGGAGATGTGGGAGCTATGGGCTCATACCACAATTAAAAGAATAAAAAAAGCTAGGCACAGCCCCTTCAAGAAGCAGAGCAAACCACCCTCCTTTCCCAGCTAACCCAAAAGCCAAAAGGACGCCATCCTTTTGAACAGCCCCTGACAGAGAAATGGTGTCAGTTCAACTCCAATCCATTCTGGAGTTCTTCGCATACTTTTTAACCAATCATATCTTTCAAAATATTCCATTCTTGTCATTTGTAGAGAAAAGGACTAAGAGGGAAGATGGGGAATAATGAGGTTTGTTGAACAATGCAAGCTGCAGAAGAAGCCGCTTGGTTTTCTTGAATTCCCTGGGTTTGACGATCAGGTTAATTTTGCATGCCTGGTTGCATCAGCATGTTGAGTTATGCAATATAGCAAGCTGTCGCACTGTACAAAGCATGACGTATCATTTCATTGATGCATGAAATTAAAAAGATGTGGTTTGCTGGGTCACCCACAGATAAACCAAACTTGATTTTCAGTCAATCTCCTTTTAATTATATTTAAATTGCAAGATGGGGAAAAAATAAAAAAGAAAAGATATTTCAAATACCTGCTTATCGACTAACGGTAAATAATTCCAGCCAGTCAACAGTAAAAGTAGGTGCAACAGTATGGGTATTTTCTCGCCAGTTTGGACACACTGATGACAAAGTAGTCACGATGCTTGTTTGTCCCACCCCAGCAAAGCAGACAGCATTCATAGGGCACCCCAGGATGGCAGGAGACCGCTCAAACTGCCTAAGCTGTTAGCATTTACCTGAAACCAATCTGCAAATGAAGCTGGAGCGCTTACAACTGTTCTAAAGCATGGTTTGGGACTATTTCCTTACATTGCTGAGGCTGGCAGTGGCACCTGCAGAGCCTAGTTGTTCAGGGCTGGGTTGCCCAGAGCAGGTGGCTCAGGACTAGGTTCAGCTGGGTTTTGAGTATCTCCAAGGACAGAGACTCCACAAACCACATGGGTACCACCAGCTGGTAAAAACACCACAAAAAATAGTTGCCAGGAATGTAAAGCTACTCTTTTAGGCAGAATGCATCTCTATTGGCAAACCCTAGTTGTGAGGATCATGCACAGGTCAGAAGACTTCACATTAGCAAATACGCAGTTGCTACTACAGGGGCATGTTCTTCAGGTATGGCATTTATCCCTCCCTTGCCCAAGAAAGCAAATATTTTAGCATAGAGAGGAGACTATAAGCATGATCTTGTAAGAACATTCCTGTAGCACTCAGCAGAACAAGTATCACAGCCGGAGTCTGCTGCTCTGCAGCAGCAGTCAATATATTCAGAACAGGCAACCTGGTCTCAGTCATAAGCCACGGTTGCTGTAAGACAGAGTATGGCCTGGAAATTCACTGGTAAAGACAGGAGCAACTGCAAGAGGTTAAGAAAATCATTGGAGCCTTAGATACAAGTCTACTCACCTCATCTCTGGCTTTGGGGAGATTCCCCATGAAACAAGGACAATCATCTAGCACAGCTGTAAACTACCAAAGCCGCATTCAGCGAACAGAAAAGATGTTACACATGCCCTATCCAGGCACCCTGCAAAGACAAGAGCTTCACATTGAAAACTCTACTATTGGTTTCACATGTAGTAGAAACAGGTTGCAGATCTAAAAATAATGCAGGAAGTGTGCAACTGAAGGATGCGTTGAGGATGGGTTTGGTTTTGGTGAGGATCTGCCCCCTCCTTAAAGAAAGCAGGAAGGAAGCAAAAAAAAAAAAGAGCTTTTCCAGCCCTTTTTTTGTAGGCAATGTTGGACTTTGCCCACTATAGACAGTGGCTGGCAGAAGATGCAGTAGATTTATGTATTACCTTTCTGGAATGTAAATTATTCCCCCCAAGAATGGAGACAAGTAGCAAAACTTAACTTAAACAATTTATTACTGTAATCATTTTTAAAGAGTTTCAGAATCTACTGGGTTTCACTTCAGGAAGAGAGTGGGATGTGAATGGTGCCCAATGCTGATGTTGCCATGGCAACAACCTGTTGCTGGACGTAAAATAAAAATGCTTTCTGTCACTCTGGGAATACAAATCAATAATTGCCAGGGTAAAATGAGAGTTTGTTCTGCCATACTGTATTCACGTGATTTGTTAATTAAACCCATACCATTAAGGCCCATGCTCACAGTGAAAGTGTGGTTGTTCCCCGTGGGTGATACAAACCCTTTGGAGCTGGGACGAAGCAAGATTCATTCATCACTTAAATCTCATTTTAACTTGCTCTGTGAAACTAAGTGGACTGTGCCCCACACATCTGCTTCTGCACAGTAGTCATTAGGTCTTTGCTATCCATTTTTATGTGCAAGAATGAAGGGTCTTTTTACTTAATCATTTATATCCTATTTCGATAATAACTAAAGCCACTGAGGAGGAAAAGAAAACATCTATAAATAACATCGCTAGGGCGCCTTGTCAAAAATACAGTACACAAAATATAGTGTATACAATAGATATTTTCCCAATCTTATGCATACCACAGCACAGGCAGTGATCTTTAGCAAAACCAGTTCTTGGGACTAACAGTAGGATGCACTATGTGCCCAAAACTACCTACTACGTGCCTATAAACCATATGGATCCTTTTGAGACTTGACGTTTGTACAGAAATTAATTAGAAACAAGGTAACTTAAACATCTAGCTTATATGACTTACAGTAAACAGAAAAAATAGTTGAATCATATATTTGTTTTTCCCTCAGCAAATAAATCAATTCAATCCAAGGAGAATATGAGAAAACATAAAGCATGAAGCACTATGTAGACTCAAAACTGCACCAGATGAGATGGCCCTGGGAGGTGCCCCCAGTTATGAAAGCCTCAAATTACAGCGGGGTCTGCCCCACCTCAAACTGCTCTATGTTAGAAAGTACACGAGAATAGCTTGAAGCCACTGCTGCTTGCTCTCCCAGTGCATTGGTAGGGTTTTACGCCCCCAATGGAGGTGGCAGATACCCTTCCTCCCTGTGTCCTCGTAGCAGACCCTCTGCCAATCACCAAGCATTTCCATATCTCAAGTGGAGAAATGAGAGGTTAATGAATATGCAGAAGTCACATCTGCAGCCTAAACATACAGGAATCATTTCAATGAGTCATGTATTTATAGTAAGAAATTTCTATTATTAGAAACATAATTAGGGCCTGAGATTCATACGCACAACTCTAATCTACTCGAATGAAAGAACATGCAAGTACCCCAAAGCAGAGTTTATCCTCCTGTAATCAGATAAAAATACACTGGGTCTTTGACTGAATACAATTTTCAACAGGGAAAAGAAAGAATTTCTAAAAGAGAGAGTCCAACAGGTAGTGAAAGAAAAGTCCTAAACTTGTTTGGCAGCAATGAAATTCAGGGAAAAATTACGATGTTTTATCCATAACTGATAATAAAGAAAAACAGATTAAAGGGTTTTAGAATAATGCAAAGCAATCAAATATGCAGACACTCAATATATCTATTATGTAAAAAGTTGTGAATCGTAAGCTTTTGTATTGTAGGAAAAGAAACGCTAAGCAAGAGGTCTGGATTTCAATAAAACAACGTAGGTAGCATTAATATGATGCAAGAGTTATAATAAAGCGTATGCCTGCCTTTCAATAAATTCCCTTATAATGGAACATTACTCATTTCAATAACTTTATCTGAGACAAAAGAAATAATCTATCAAAATGAGTATCCACTTTAAGGAAACCTAATAAAAGGTTACTTCAAACAATGCTCATTTAGCCACCTGCTAATGCAAAAGATATCACTTGCTGCATGTTACGCTGCTCATTTTCCCTCCTTGCTAACTGAGAAGGACATTACATCGCGCTAATTTTGAATACGGACCTCAAATGTGGTCACTTCACTTCTGCAGTTTCCACACTAATAAATGCATTATGAGAATTTAGAATGAATTACTAGGAAGGGTTTGACTTCTGACTAGGAATCCTATTAAAGCACAGCTTCGGGGAAAGGTTTTCAATGTAGCATAAATTGTCGTGGCAGTTTTTACAGATGGTGTGGCAATTTCCCCCCTTTTATTTTTTCCTGTCCAGTTTCAGATTAAACACATGGTACTGAGCAGTTTATGCAAAGTGAAGGAACCAGAATCCTTCCCCTGCTACCCTCCATTCCCCAAAGACGCATCTAAGTGTTTCCATCTTCATGTTTAATGACGTTGAAAATGCAATCCCATTATTTCACACCCTATATAGGTAAATGTATTTGTTCTCACCAGAGCACTGTGCTACCTCATTCCCAGGCACTGAAAGCAAGACATCCATGTAGGAAACGGCTCCAATAGACCACAATAGCCTACCAAGGAGTTCACTTGAGCTGTCTAACAAATCTCCACATGTGTTTGGACAGGAAAGCTCTTGGGAGAAGGAGTCACAGGTTCATCTCAAAACCTTGTACTTTCCATGGCCAAATCTTGTCTAAGTTGATAACTACAGCAGCTCTCATACTAATTGGTGACATCTCCTTCGGGACATCACCATTGGTTGTATATTAGTGTCAGTACATGTAAACCAGCTTGGTTTTATTCTTGTGCCGTCTGTCAGCAATAATGAAGGTGGGAATTGCCAGGGCTGTCACTGGATTCGCTTTTGTTTTCTCTACAAGTGGTTATTAAACCCTCTTTTCTGTGACACTCCCAACACCTTTGTCTGTAAATTTATTAAAGCAGCACTAATATAACCATGGCAAAATTAAACAGCACAGCTGAGGAGAAGAGGAACGGTTTGGCAACATCCCTAAGCACTTTCTTAGTAACATCAAACCACCACAGGGAACTAATGCAAAGCAAAAGTAGATGTAAAAAGCCAGTAACATGGAGATAAACTCCCCACACCAGTCCCCAAGGCCAATGACATAACAAACACGTTCTCAGACGTAGAAAACGCATGATGTGAGAAAACATACAAAATGTAGAGAATAATCTGGAACTCGGGGAAAAAAAGCTGCATATGTGAATACCTTTGTCAAAGAGCTGATTCTTAAAAGTCTGCATGCAAATACTTTCCAGATTCAGAATTATACACCCTGACCTTGTTTTACAGGACATATGCATTTCTATACGATCATACTCCAAGTAAGCAACTGTTAACTGTTAACTAATTCAGTCAGAGAGAAAAAAAAACGAGTAGTGCCACTCCAAAGATTTCATAGCAGCAGCCGGGAGCTGCCCAGGGATGGCTGAGAGCTTGCAGCAGCCATAAACCCTACAGAATAAAGCTGATTTTCAATCCCCACAATGAGTCAGCAGAGCACCACATCGCTCCAGCTGAATTTACATTGTTTTTACACACGTGTGGGCTGCAGGGTGCTTCTGTACCAGGAGGTGAGCTGAAGGACTGACACCTACAATCGATACTGATGAGAAGGAAGAATGATAATCACTGTATCCCTTCAGGAAAATCCTCAGCCCCAAACTAGCACCCAGGAAAGCTCACTTGCTGCTCAGAGTAGCTTTCCTGTACCCAGAGCCCTGGTCCTCCAATTGGTCTGAAGAGCCCAGCTGAGCCAGTGCCACTAAAACCTGTGACAATACCTCTACACTGTGTCACTTAGTGACTGTCCTTCTCAAAAGCAGCAAAAAAAAGCCGTGTGGAAAGACTGAAAATGTTAGTAGTTTAACTCGATGTAAGAGACCTCAGAAGGGCTCAGAAGACTACTGCACAAAAAGTATGCAAGACAACTTGAGACAACAACCTGGTAACATCTTCATAACTCAAACAGGATTGAATAATTTTAGTGATTATAATTTATTCAACAACTTCAGCCCCTGCACTGTCCATAAACTGTCATTTAGTGAGTTACAATATTCATAGATTTATTGTGCCTTTTTACTAATTTTCTTTGGTTTTAGTCTGAAAATTCTTTTCAAATACTTCAGTGTAATCAGCTATGCTAATGAGCTATGTAACCAAACAAGTCCCATGTTCCTGTTTTGGTCCTCTGAAGGTTTAATTGTGACGGTAAAAAAATGAAAAGAAATTGGGTTTCTCCTGTGGTCACTGAAAAATTAACTTTCTGTAACTCTGAATCTGTGTTGTTGGCTGCCAGCTTCAGCTGCTCCAATGGCTCCCCTCCTCACTTCGACAAGGACTGGGATGTGTGACGCCTCTGCACCACGCAGTCCTGCTGTCACTCATGTGATATAGACACATGGAGGCCACACTGGAAAGATCTTCAAGACTGATTTCCACCACCATCTCATTATATCCTGCTTTAAATTGTGTCAAACGCTCATCCAGTGGCTCCTACATCAAAACTGACTTCAGATTGCACATTTTCTAGCAGGCTGTCCAACCTCAGTATTTAAATTTAATAGATGAGGACTTCAACAAACCTGTATGGTCCTGTTCAACTGGCAACTGCCTTTTTAGCTACAAAGCCATATTGTAAGCCAGCTTGGTGATGCCAGGTTAATAAGAAAATAAAAACAACATAGAATCTATAGGAAGTAGAATAAAAATTACTATTTCCAACTCTGTCTTATCTGGAAATTTTTTTTTTCCTCTGAAGGATTTCTAGCATGGATATTTAAAATTACCTAAAAAATATATGGAAGTGTCTTAAGTACCTAATCCATTTTTCAAGGGAGGTCAACACTCACATATCATAATACCAAAAGCCAGTCAGCGCTATCATTACAGGTAGATCTGTCTCCTTTGGCTGTTAAAGTGGGAGAAGCTGCACTTGGGTCTGCACAGGAGGAACCCCTGCTGACCCAGTGACCTGTCATGACTTTTGGACTGTTACTACCCCTCCACATGATTTCCTGGATGTGAACCATGTGATGTGCTGCCTGTCCCTTAGGCTATTAGTCTGGCATCTCCATAGAAACTTGGTATGGAAAGTCCTGGAGGGACATAAGTCATTAGTGGAAACCTGAAGGCTCCTAAGAGCAAATTAACAGACATATATATGTTATATATTCATCAGAAAAGGGAAATACGCCTGTGCAGCCACATATACAGCTTCTGCTGGAAGCCAGAGACAAGTATTACTAGTGGAGATAACAGATCCAGACATGCCTCCACTTTTTTCATCCTGTCAGACACATAGCCCTGTAACACCTTCAACTGTGCAAGTCCCACAGAGAATCCGTCAGGGATTTCAGGTGCGACTGAGTTAGCACAGCCTTCAATGAGAAACAGCAGCTGAAATGTTTGCTCTGTCTCCTTTTAACATCATCTAGAATTATGGTGACACTCCCTACACCAAAGCCATCCAACCAGCAGCAGCTGCTGTGACTACATAGAAATTACCATACACAGCTTTAGCAAGCAGCAGGATTTTTCCCAAACAGCTTACTTTGGGCCAGCAAACTTACTTCACGCAGAACTGAATTGTGATCAATAGTATCAGTTGCTATCTGTTATCAAGCTGGGGAGGGGTAGGTGGCACAGAAACAGAGATGATGACTTTTATCTTACAAGTGGCCTGAGAAAGGCTTCTGGCCTTGAACACAAGGATGCTGACAACAGTTTATCCTCAGCATCTTCATTACTTCTTGATTTATAGAACTTAAGTCACTTCCTGACCTGCAAAATTCAAATTACACTTCGGTACTGAGAGGTAGGTTGAGACTAAGTTTATTTGATTAATAAGCTGTGTGAAATGTTTCTTACATCATCAGTATTGCAGGTAGTCCGTGAGTTGGCTGTTTCAGTTCCAGGAATACTCTGTACCCTTCGGCATGCTCTCTGCTGGGACAGCCTCTCTTACAGCTTTGGTGCAGGTACTTCTGCAGCATGGAGTTATGCTTGATTCAGTAACCATAAAATATATTCACACCTAGAAATCGTCTGTCTATAAAGTGATTTCCTACCATGCCTTCTACTTTGCAATCTTGCCCCATACTGAAGTAGGAAGGAGGAAGTGAATCTATGTGGTCTAGACCCTAATAAGCTCCAATCAGAGACATTTTTGGTATGAAAAGCACAAAATAATTACTGAGGCTTTCAGGAACCTCCTCCTATTATTATCTGTTCCAACCATCTCTACCAGACCTGCTCTATTAAAAAGTCCATTCAAGAAGACAGGAAACCTTGATCACAATGCTGTGCTTTGAGGGATGAGAACCACAAGAATTGTAGTTCCTAGAGAAGGGAAGAGAATAAAGTTACTGGGATGGAAGAATATTATTCCTCAAAAATGGGAATAGGAGAACTCCAGTGTTCCAGTACTTATTGTGGGTTTGAGATTATTTCATTCGGACTGAGACATAAAATGTCCCAAGATGGGACATCACACTTTGTTACTGAGGAGAATAGACACTTGACACTTCTACCCTCACGCAACAGCTTTATTGCCAACAACGTAATACTGAGAAACCACGATAGTTTGTTCCTATTTTGGTTTCCCTTGTGGGTTTTTCATGGGCTTTGCATTTTTTTAAAGGATCTTACCATCCTGCTCCGTGACTTGTTGCCTCTGGTACATATAGAGACTTTATGCCATAGTTTTAATTTGCATTCCCCAATGAATATATTATTAGCAATTGCATTTATAATTAGTAGTTTTGTTATTTAAAGTTCACCAGTTTTGCAGCCAATTATTGAATAAAAAGCTGTTTATTATTTTCAATATATTATTACTTTATTATGGCTCATTGCTTTAAAATACTTAGTGTAATCCTTCGCAGGTCCTTAAACACAAATATGGCAGCTATTAGCAACCTCTTCAGTCAGGCATAAAATTGTACCCACAGGCCTCATAAACAACAGAGTGCTTTGGAGCGATTAAATCAGTGTATACAGCTGCGAGGGAGGCCATTAGGAAATACATTCTCATTCTGCCTTAGTGTTATTTTGTTTTGCCACTGTGCTCTTGTCAAATCTATCAACTACCTGTGTTCTCCTCTCCATAAATAAGAGATGTCATTTCACCAGGTCCATCCATCAGAAACATTTCAGTCAACATACAATTACATCCTGCAGTCTCCTGCTAATATACTAATTTCTATCATTTGTATTTCAAACAGGACAAGCTGAACGGCAAAGAGCGGAGCTGTGCAAAGGCCAGAATGATCAATCTCGTCTGCAAACAGGACAAGCACTGATAGCTCTTAGCAAAGTTAGGGTTTATGTAGTATAAACATGGAACAGTTGTCATTCCTGCAGCACATTCTCAGGCCTGAACTTGAAAAAAATGTCATTCAGAACAATTCTGTAATGCTCCCCTTAGCCTGGCAATCCCCCTCAAACACGGAGCAAGATGGACTTATAATGTCAGAACTGCTTGCAGCCTGTTGAGCACAGAGAAGACATCTCGTTTTGCACATGCATTCTCACTGCAGGTGTACCAGGTGCATCCTCAATGTCCCTACAGCCTCTCTCCCTCTCACCCTCTGCAGCACTACAAAAAAAACATCGCGCTGAAAAATGGGACACCAACGACAACAGAGTTCAGTATTTCTTATGCTCCAGTAGTGCCTTGTGGAATTTTCCTCCCTATCCTATCCTTTAGATTATTTTCCCTAAGTCTGTAATCCCCTTGAAATCATCAGGTGAGCCATTTTTCCATTATATTCCTTACTCAAGATTGTCAAGAGCTCCCTGCAGAGCCAAAGGTAAGCGTGCTATTTGCTAAAGGACAGAACAATCTCAAATGAGGACGAACTTGTATGGCAAGTAAAAAATATGACACAATTATCATGTAAATTATAGTGGTTGTTTTAAATCCCCTGCCAGGGAGACATGAGGTTATGCCACATGTTTCTGAGGCAGAGGGAGAATTGCTTTCTTGCCTGGAGACAAGAGAGTAATATTAGAAGAACAACCGAAAAAAAAAAACCAAACCAAAAAGCAAATCCAGAACTTTGGTGTAATAAATATTGGCAGTACTTTTCATTTCCCATGTAGTCTTTTCTGTATCGATATGCAGAGTTGCAGATCCTGTGGTGCAACATTTTTTGTGAAAAATTAAGGTAGCAAAAGCAGCAAAAAAACCCCAACTGTGAAATACCAGAAAAAAAAGTACATTGTGCTTTCAAGCCTGATCAGGCCATCTTAACTAGTGTCTCTTCTCCTGTCTGCTCTGAAACACTGCTGTAAACAAGGAAATAAGTATTTAAATACATAATAATATCAAAAGTCCTTTGAAATTAAAATTAGAATTATTGTTGTTATCTTTCCCATATGTGATGCATGGAAAGTGACACTTGCAAGCATTTTCCCTCCAGGTTTCCATGCCTGGTCCCTGGTGGGACTTGCAGCTCAGTACCATGCATCACATTCAACTTGATGGACTTGCTGCGATTATCTTCTAGGATGTAAGTGAGGAACACAATGGCTTTCAAACTTCTCATCTCTTCTCTTGCTCTGTTTTCATTCCTTAACCTTTTCCTGCTTTACTCTGGTAAATAGTGCATGTAGCCACCCTTGCTCTAATCTGTTGATACTAGATCTAACATCCATATCTCCTTAAAGTAATGTTCTCTTCATAAGCCAACCACATGGCATCAGCCACGTCTAGTTGGCCATAACCAACTTCTCTTTTTAATTACACACCTTGTCAGATGCCAAGGGTATAATCCATACTTACAGCTAGAAATAAATTCCACATATTAAAATATCATCATCTACTTCATCAGCTGTACATTGCATCTCCTCCCACTCAGAAGAGCCTGAAGAAAATTAGACTTATGGCTCAGAATCAATGCCAACTGATTGCCAAAGCTCAACATCTATCCTTAGGTAGTTAAGGAGCTACAGGGAAAATCCTGATTCAAATTTATTAAATTTAAAGTCACTCTTAAAGTTTGGAGTCCGTCTGTGCGGGATATGGAGACCACAAAATACTATTTTCTAGATCCTTTGATCTGGAACTTCTGGAGCTACCAACCAATTTGGGTTCATAATATATTTTTAAGCTTTTTATTTTTTTTTTTTTGTAACATACAAAACTGGAATATCCAACAAAACAGACTGCTGTAACTTTAATGTGCCCCAGTCTAATTTTGCTCACTTCAGGCCAACTTAAATCATTCCTAGTTTTTCTGTTGTTGTTCTCTCACCTTCAACTTACACACTTGCTTAAATCAAACTGCGCTATGCTCCATCTCACCAGTCTAACAATTTCTAATGATAAATCTGAACCCAGGTTACCGTTATCCAGACAGACCTTCCATGGGATGTCATCAGGAGGTGGAAACAAGTCAACAAGTATTCAGCAGTACTCAAGAAGTATTCAAGTCGACAATATTTTACAGTATGCCCATATTCTTGTTCCTGCATTTGCAGATGGTATTACTATGAGTTGTCTCTAAACGACTAAATGGTAAGAAGGCAGGGATAAAACACTCACAAAACTGAGTCTTCTAGGTGAAAGATAATAAGGAATAAGTGGTAAGATCTTACGCAGATATACTAATGTTAAGTCTCCAGCAAAAAGCTGAGTCAGAAGCTACTGCCTGTGCTTATGGAGCTTATGGATAAAACATAGGAAAAACGCAATTGCTTCAGATCAGTCTTCCACCTCTCCCAAAATAACCTCTTCCAGTTCTTAAGATGCCACCACTCTGTGTAAAAATTTTATCTGCAGGAATTGAAAATCTATTAATCAGTGTCATCAAATGAGGACACTACATTGTGATAAGGGAAGAACGAAATCCCATTTCACAGCAATGAGTCAATTAACTTTATGCAATTTAAATGAACTTGGCACCAATAATGTTTGGGTAGAGCAAGCCATACTCCCCACTACAAACAACTAGGACTCTTTGCTAAGAAACACACCACCAAAGCAAGGCACTCCCCAGAAAATAGTACCATCTGGAAGTGAAAGACTTTGGGCTATGTCTGTTTGAAATGCCAGTAGCTCAACTTCTCCAGAAAAAATGCAGAACTTCAAATAATTGGGAATTTAGATGCATGTTGCTACTGATTCTGCTCATATGAGCTCAGAATAGGTAGAAACACATACCTTCTGTAATACTGCTCTTACTGCTGATGCACTGGCAGGTCACTTTCTCTTTATTTCCCCTTTATTATTTTTTACAGAAGCTATTAATGATTTGTGTATTTATTTTAGAAAGCTTGGGCAACAGGTATTCCCTTGTACCTAGGATACAAAATCAGTAGCTCTAAATCTACGTGCTGGGCAGGTCTCATGTGGCCTTGATATACACACTGGGCTGCAGGACAGAGGGGAGAATGAAGGAAAAACACCTACTCAGAACAGACACACACAAAAAAAGTACTGATTTATGAATGCAACACTTGGAAAATGTTGAGCATGCAAATCAAAGCTGCCTTGAGCAAGCTCATTTTACAGCACCCACATTTATACAGCAGGCTAATCACGCTGACGCTGACACAGCAACATCAGGATAACTTTAATAAAGGTTCTGGGTATTTTTTTTTAATTTTTTTTTCTTTAAAGGTATACTTCCAATTCATTTGGGTCCAAAATTTAGGTTTGTGAGTGTGAGTGTTAAAATTAAAGAAATGGTCAGAAATAATTGATGAAAATGAAAAAAAAAAACCTAGATTGATATATTTGTCTACATTGTTGGATAGCCAAATCACTGCAGCAGGGCATTCAGAGATGAGAAATGGGATATGAAATCAGTGAATGAAGTCAGACTTACAGACAAACAGGAAACAGCATAAGTTGTAAAGAATAAAACCACCTTGTAATATCCTTCTGGCATTAGCAATGCAAGATGTTACATAAAAAGGTAAGGATGTTTTCTGCATTGGTGCTTCATATCTTTTTCTGTAAGATGACAGGTTTTGGTTAGGGTCTGCTCAGTGTCTCCTTGGTAGAATATAACGATAAGGCTACACCAGTTAAACACATTTTCTCTGCTTTACTCTTCATCTTCCACACAAATGGCTCCAAGCTATACTGTGGCAAAAAAGCCCATCTACTGACTACAGCCAACACATTAAACGGGTTCCTAGGACATAGACGAGCAAGAAGTTGTTCAGCAAAAAAGTGCCAATCACATTAACAAACTGCTTGTATCAAATCCTTATCACTCACCCATAAGACACTATAACTGCACAAAACTATTAACAGGAAACAAGGTTAATAATGTATGTGAGCATGCGCATGCACACACACAGCAGTCAGGAATAAAATCCTGGCCCTGAGTATCTGTCATAAAGCAGAAATGTCACACAGCTGAGCTAAAGGAACTGCTACAAGAACTACAACAACCAGTTGGTCTTCCAACCATTACTGGAAGATATTATGACTTAAACATATACGGACAAGTTAATACGATCCCCTAGGGCTGAAAATTAGTTTCTGGCATATTTTGGAAAGATGTAATAAACACAAGAAAATGTGTCTGATCTGAGAGGTTAAGACAGATCTCTTTTAAGGCAGTGAACGTTGTCTGATATGGCATCAAAACAGTGAGGAAAGTAAAGAGTTGGAGTTCGTGGGAAACTTCAGACTCAGATTCTCCAATCACTGAAATCTCATCAAACATATGCCTACACCAGTTAGGTCAGGTAAAGATTCCCAGCTCCTGCATTTTCTTAGACTCTGCTAATTTAGGTCCTCAATATGTCTACAACTTCATTTTCTTTAAAATATTGGTGAAAACAAACCTTTACTGAGGACAGTTCCCATTGTCATTCTACAGGTAAGAGAAACACTGGAGGAGGTGAAGGCAGTAGCTGTTGGTGCTGAGGCAGTGGTGAAGCAAAGCCTCATCCTTTACACTTCCCACCACGCTGGTCTTCACTACTACAGTAACATACACTGTATGCATGATTTTGTCCAGTTTTGGTCCTATGGTATCTTTGGTAAGACTTCAAGAAAGGAAATGAGATACACAGGCACAGCATGTGATGAGCACACAATTCTCCAGTTCAGTCCAAAATACAACATAGACGTGCTGGGAAACTTCAGGTGACAATAGTTCAGCTACTGCATCCAGAGCCACCAATTGCAAACAGTTTCCTGACCCTATATCCCCATTAGCAAGTAATTTCACACAGCAAAAGTAAATCATTAGATTCAATCTGGTACTGGGGCTTCTATGTCTACATTACATGTAATTCGGGCATTCACTGGGGACTAGATTTAATCTGCTCCCCTCAACTAAACATAACCACCATGCATGTGGCTCAAAAGTTATCACTGTTTCAGACCTTGTATCTCCATCAGAGGTTGGGACGCATTGCCTGGGGCAGAACAGAGCTGTGAACCGAATCAGCACACAATCAGTGAGGACAATGAGAGGACTGGCTTCACAGCCATAGTACTATTTTGAATCAAAATGGAAACGTAGATGTAGTTGCATTACCTACACTTCGACTAGCAAATCTATTGTGAATAAATTTACCGGCTTGCACTGACTCACTGAGATAGATGTTGTGTTTCATTAATGCAGCTACTGCAACCATCCATTCACGTTGAAGATGCACAAACGATATAAATTAAAAGTGAAGATCCTGAAAACTGCTAGAAACATGCCCTGTGCATGGTATTGCATAACTTTGTATTGTACACAGAACTTATGCTTTAAATGAGGGGAAAATTAAACTATTCAAGACATTCCTTGCTATTTGCTGTAAAGCCACAGGTTAGCCAAAACCAGCAAGATCTCAGTTGTAACAGCTATTTTTGGTCTAGCTACTTTCTACCACATACAACAGCTTTTTCTTTTGCACCAGATGTAGAGATTTTATAGAAACAATCTTATTATATAGGCTACAGGCCTTCCCAGGATTTCTTTTTAATAAAACCTATCTCTTTCAATTAACTTGATTGGATATGTTAATGTTTTGGGACTTGATTAATAATCCTGGGAGATAATTGTGCAAAGGTCCACAGGCACTAAAATGTCCATGCAAACAGGGAATGATGGAGGAATTGTAAATGCAACCTATAACACAGCACAGTGGCAAGCCCAGAGTTGTCGCTCTGCTCAGCTGCAAAAAACAAACAGCCCATATGCCATAAGTATAAACTATCTGGTAGCTCAATCTATCATTTCTCTCATGCAACTGAACAAGTAACAGAATTAACAGGTTAATATCTCACTGAAGGAGAGCTTTCATCCTTCGGTTGTAATTAGAGATTTATCCAAATGAAGGCTCCAACTATAAGTATACTGAAATCCAGCTTCATAATCCTTTGCTTTTATCCTGCTCCCCAAATAACACTGGAGTTACTCACCAGAGAATTTGCACCCCAAGTACAGCACAGCCTTTGATAAGCAATGATTCCTCTCCTGTGCCCTAAGATAGATCAGGTAATTGATAGAACAACCTACAGCATTGATGCCTTGTGAGAACTCAGGTCTGGAAGACAATTTCTGCATCTGCTCTTTGTTTCATTTTCAGAGCAGGAAAATATTCAGAAAAGTGACTTTCAGAGAGTTATTTTTTAATCACTGCTCACTTGGATCTGCTCCTGACAACACACATAAAGAGCTGCCAGACCAGGTGAGGGATGTAGGGTTGGCTGTCATCTACTTATATTCAGGCATAATGCCAAAGCCATTGCAACCCCAGCAACCGCCCTTCCTGCACTTCACAAACCAAGGCAGCTTTTCGCACTCAAAGACCTAAGACTTAGAAAATGGAGAGACAAGGAAGAAGCTACAGTAGGACCAATGCTGAGTGTTTCCAGAGAGAATCTTCTTACTTTAACTAGCGAACTATTACAACTTTCCCTTCATTTCCAAGATGTAGAGGGGTTTGGTGAATATAAATGAACCCAGTGGCCAAACAGGCTCTATAGAGCTACCTCTGCATTTCAGCACACCAGCACCCATAGTGGACAGCTGCATTTTCATCTTCAGTGACATCTCCAGCTGCCATTGTGTATACCAGTCATAATCTCACAGATAAAGTGATAAAATATTTACAACTAAAAGGCTGCTAAATTTACTCCCCAGTGCCCACATACATCTTTTGCACAGCAATCCTTTCTGTCTTAAATTCTGCATGTTAACTCTTAATTACTGCTGCCTGACAAAGTGAGAAATTGGACAGGAAACACAATTTTGAAAAGCATCAAAGTGACAGAGGTGACTAACAATCATTTTCACAAGCAATTTTAGGCAATATCTCAAATAAAACAGTTCATAAATTGTTCTTCTTGAGCTGGAGCTCATACTGCTGGTTGAACTACAAGGTGCAGACACCTAAAAGTGGCCAGGACTGGGATGTACTGTGACAGGAGGATGTCACTCATGTCTATCATGTGATAACAAGCACAGACTGTGCCAGACAATGACACCAGGAATCCATGCAACCCATTAGTCATCTTGATTAATGCATTTCAGATTATCTGGCAATTTGATGCACAAACTCCTCACCAAGTTGGTAACTTCCTTGAACAGCCCAGTGATGCTGTAAGCTTTATCAAAAGAGGAGCAGCAAAAGAATTCTTGTTACATCTGGTTACATGGCTCAGGAAGTTGTTAATTCTGCACTTGGACTGCAGCAAAACCATCCTGCTGCTGGAAGTGTTACCTTGGAAGATCAACCTGTCTTCTGCCTAAACCAGGATGTGCACATGAGCTTCTCCCCATTCCCCCAGCGAACAGAATGCAGCAATGCATGGGCACAGGGCCAACCCCACGCTACTCACTGTGCCATGTGTCAACCAGCAGCAAACTCACATTTGCCATTTCCTTCCTCACCTGTATTCCCACCTTGTGGGTCCCAGGACCAGTCAGTAACACAGAAGTCGTCCAATCATGAGACATAAATAGCCTACAAATTTCCTCTTCTATCTGCTTCTTATTTTACACTCTCTAGTTGAATAAGGGGCCTAGTGAAGCCCATGAAGCCAGACACTAAAGCTGGTGGCAGCTGGACCTCACTCACAGAATGGATCTGCCCTTCCATCAGCAGACATAGCAGATTTCACACTAGAGTTTATTTTCTTTCCCCAGTCCAGTTTACATTAAAAAAACTGCTTGAGGAATAATTTTTAGTAGTTAGGGAAGTCCATTTTACTCCTACAAAAAAAAGCAGCTGTAATGCCACTGTTCTTTTTATTTATTTCAATTCACAGTAGGTAGACAGCACACATGGATAACCATAACCTAATAAAGATGTCGAGGGACAGGATGGAAACTGAGATATAAAGGCTGGGTTACTACTTTTCTTTATTTCTCCCTCAGTCTTCCACAGCAACTGCCTAAACCTCCACCTTGTACCTCAAAATCCTAAACACAAAGTAATGCTATCCTTGCTTCCCATCAAAAGCCACGTCTCCAAGCAGAACAAAATCCTGAGGGGTTATTTCTTCAACAAGACAGCTGAGGCTATTTCATAACCTAAAGAGAGAAAGCTGAAGTGGGACTCATCACCTGTATGCTGAGAGACAGAATTTACCTACTGTAATCACAAAAGACCGTATCTTCACCAATGACAATACATGGTCTATAATGCTCCAGTGAAGTGAGATGAATTGAACTCTCCCTTGGTAACAGACCCTTAACTAGGATCATTAATCATATAAGTATCCCAAGCACATCCACTGCCAAGAGGGGACTTTCTGACAGAAAGAAATCCAACTCCTACTGCCAATGGGTTAAAGGGAGGGAAGAAAAACCCCTATTTATAAATAAGAAGACCTTCCCCTTAGAAAGTCAGCAGGAACTACAGCCTCAGAAACAGATCTTATAATTGAATGTTTTCACTCTGATTTAGAAGAGTGCTTCTCCTCCCCATATTTACAAGCTTGGTTTAAATTGCAGGAATTGCCTACAACTATTGGCCAGCATGTCTTTCCCTACTAAAAGAAGGTGAGGCTATGCTGATCTAGAAAAAGTCATGGCAAAAATGCAAAATCCCCGAGGAACAAAGGAACCTTGTGAAATTCAGAACACGATTTCCTGAAATTAGAAAACAGTAGATTTGTTAAAACATCACTTTTGATGATCAATTACTTTATTAACCGGTTTTGGAAATAAAAATCACTGAATACTGGCTTTTAAAAAAATCACGGTCTCCAATTTCAATTTCCTTACCATTTAGCCATACATACAAATTTTTATTAAAACAGTTTGAAGGGAAATCTTTCACTCAGATGACTTCTTTCTTTCTAAAATTTTATCTTCCTTTTCAGTTAATAAAAATACTCCTACCTTCAACTTTTAGTCCATCTGACAACATTTTCAAACTCCTACTTTTTCCTGCAGTTGGACAAATTATTTTTGATCTCACTAAGATCTTAAAGTTTTCTAATTTTAAAACTTTAAAATGCAGATTTCACTGCAGTAAAAAGCAATGCAGTGTGCTTCACTTCAGGCAGGTCTAGGTACTCTCACTGTGTATAAGCACACCACTACTCTAAAACATTCCATTGTCTTAGCAAAAAAAGGTCTCCAGTGTGGAAACCCAGGAAAGAGCAAGAATAACAGGTGATTACAGCAAGGCAGAGGTCACAGTCACACCAATGTCAACTTTTTTTGTAATGCCAGACCTGACTTTAGACAACTCAAAGTAATTTGGGAGTTGCTCCGGAGTAGATACTTCTAGAGTCTAAGAAAACAGTAACAACATCTTAGATGGTGACTTGACTTCAGTCAGATGCAATTTCAACACTCCTGTTAGGATTGTGGCAATACAACTTACCCACAAACAAATCCATCAGTCCAAAGTGTGGTGGAGGAGAGCACAGCAGCAGATCTGCTGGGCACTAAATGCGCAGGAAGTCCTCTGCCCACCTGCTCTGCTGCACATCCCAGAACACACCATATTCCATCCGAGGTCAACTCAACAGCCAAAGCTCAATTCAACACCTTCTAGATTCAAACTCAACAGTCTGATGGACAATTGTCTGTCAGAAAGATGTCACCAAAGCACATAGGCTTTCAGAAAGTCAGTCAAGGAGGGAAAGGTGTCACTGTGTACAAATGGCATAACTTCTTGTTCTGCTGGAAACCCTCAATATCACAGCACAAAGTATGACTCTGTGAGGAACAGCACAGAACAAAGCGTGTTCTCCGTGGATTGGGTCATCAGAAAATGATGACACATGCTCACTGAAAGGACTAATAGAAACGCATGCCTGTTTTTGAAAGTAAGAGGTAGGTTGTTACAGAAATATTTAAATTTCAGCCCAGACCCACCTAAAAGGCTTCAGATAATACATCATATTTTAATATAAAAAAAGGCTTCATTGACTATCCTGAAATCCAGAATTAGCTAGATGCATTTCATCTGACTCACTTGTCCGGTATTGTAAAATAGCGATGTAATTTGTAATAAATTACTACAGAGTTTCAACAATGACAAATTGTTTACTTAACTCAATAAAATAGTGTCACTTTTGTAAAGTGCATAATCTTAGAGAACTCAGCTGGTTGTGAACTGCAGGTTATGAAGAAAAACATTCATGTCAGTCCAACGAACAGAAGGAATAAGATCTGAAGCAAACTAACTGCATTCCCTCAGATTACTCTTTTGCGCTTTAGTGTCACTCTCAATTTAAGTTTTTTCATGAAATCAGCCAGCCTGGAATAGGCAGGATCATTCTCGCTCACTGAGTCTAATATGACATGACTAACAAAAGCAGACAGAATATGTCATAGCAATGAATGACTCATCAGACTGGGAAATTCAAAAAAAAATGCCATTTTCTAAGATACAATTTTTTGACCTTTACACTCTCCCTCAACTTATTGTACATAGACCTTTTAGAAACATCTGTGAGAGCAAGAAGCAATAAAACTTGTCAAATGGAAGAAAAGGACGGGGGAAAGGGATGGTATTTACCCTCCTTTGGCAACTTTTGGTACTAAAAACAGTCATCAAGGAAAGCAAAATCTCAGCTTTCCCACTTTTTTGGCCAGAATTCCTCCATTGAAAATCCTTCCTCTGCTGCCAGCTGCTCTGGGGCCCCAGACAAGTGATTTATTCTTATTATCTTACTTTCTTTATCTATATAATGAGACACTGGTCCACGTTATGCAGTTTCTGTGACAATTCATTACTTAATATCTGTAAAGTGCTTTGAAGATGTGAAGCATTATTACTGATACATTTTGCACTAGTTTTTATGTACCCAGTCAACCTACTGTTTGCATATCGCTGCAGTCTGCAGAAGAACCCTAATTGTGCTAAAAGGAAAGCATTATCGCAGCTTGTCTTGGTGTAGCCAACTTAGGCAAAGATTAAGAAAAAGGGAGATGATTAATTGATTCTTACTTTTTCAGATTGATTTGGATTCAAGTGGCAATTAAAGCTAAAATCTTGCTACATATGTATTTCCACAAAAATCCGTTCTGAAATCAATGAGGTTCTCGACTTCTTCACCTGAATATCATAGAATGTAAAATTAGGACTTAAGCCATTTTCCAGATTCCTTGTCACAATAATTAATACCTCATTTTTTTCTTTTACAACCTATATCTACGGAAATCACTTTAAAAATAACATTAAGAAAAATTCAGTAGGAAAAAGAGACAGCAAATTGAGGTAGAATAATATTATGATAACAGGTAATAAATAGCCTACATATAATGTATTTTAATACATATTCATGGAATAGTATTTTATTTTTGAGCTGATCAAAGTATTCATTTCATTATTTTCAAGCAATGAAGCCAATTTTCTTTAAACCAGGTACTTGAAAATCTGGTCTGCTCTCTTCCACTGGACCTGCTGCACAACACACATTGATCTTTCTTGTACTATGGGGTAGTTAGAAGAAGAAGCCATCAGACAGCTTGGAAGTCATATCTGAAGAGATAAAAGAAGACTGTTAAAAGACAGAAAGGAAATGAGGAAAGATCTGAATGCCAGAACGAATACAGGATCTGTGCATGTCAGTGAAAACAAAGATGAACAGAAGATCAGGGGAAGCACTGTTGAGCCCATCAAGAAATGCAAGGCAGGAAACAAAGCCTGAAAATAATAAGATGAAAACGGAGCAATGACAGATCTGTGCTGTGTTAAGTGAAAAATACGAAGGAAAGAGGTAATAGTGCAAAGATTATTAGGAAACCTGAAGAAATCGATGATGAATTTTCTTCCACCCTTCAGCTCACAAACCTGCCTGAAACATCCAAGAAATGAGATTTGCCAGTCACAGGAAAAGGAAACACTGGAGAGAAGGAACGTAAGTAGGAGGAGTACGTATGGCAGTTACTACTGGAACAGGGATGTGCTCGGACACTGTCTTCAGAGCAGGGAAGCACCTCTGAGATGGGAAGAACACAGCAGTACTGTTGTTTTTGGAAGAAGAGGCACAGCTTACCTCACCTGAAGCTTTTCTTTTGGATAGTGAAATAGTTTACCATCCATGAAGTTCACTTTAGGGTCCTCTCCTGGTTTTGAGCTACTGTGAAGTTCTCCATTAGAAGCAAGTCTAATGGACAGCTTGGGTTCACGTCAAGGGCCCCAGCTGACCAGGGCAAAACACATCACAGTTCCTTCTTGTCTCTTGCCTTCCAAAACCCATTCTTCTAGAAACAGCTTAAAACACCACGGGAGGCTGAGAAGGCTTCTCAGAGCTTCTGAACCCCTCTCACATGGCTACAACTATGATGCAGTGAAGCTTCCAGACTTGAGGAAGACACAACTGAAAGGCAGCAACAGCCTTGACAGCAGCCTCCGTACAGTACTGCCACACTTTCTTCCCCGTCCCAACAAAACAGCAGCTCCATAAGAAGCAAAGTTGCTACTGCACAAGGGACTCCCAAAGAAATGCAAACTCAGTAGCAGAGTTAATGGTGCCATAACCCAACATTAATATAGGTACTTAGAAAGCAAATACTGCTCAGCCTACCTTTTACTCAAATGCACAGTACCATTCCAGGTAGGGAGCTTTAGGGAAAAAGAGAAAGCATGAAAGTTGACAGTGTTCACTGTTCATATGCTACCTGCAAAAAAATCTGCTTTTTCTTCCCTTTCCTGTGTAAATTGAGAAAAATATTTGAACCATGAATATTACTGGATCTGACTGACTTGAGCATATTTGGCCCATTTCCACATATGGATTTACAAACAGATAATTTCTAGGCTTATCTGTTTTAAGCTAGTAAAAAATGCAAGAGGAAATTCTAATCTATCCACACATATATATTCAAATCTAATCTTTCCCTCAGCGATTTTATTTTTAGGAAATGATAAGGAAAGGTTTTCCAGTAGGAGTGCTTTTCAATAAATCATCATTAATTATACATGCACACTAAGTGCATCAAGCAAGTTTGGGCACACAATTACGTAACTAATTAGATTGACCCTGCAATTCTGTACTTAAATAGACTCACCTGCCCTTAGATCCACCCGATCATTTCTGAGCACTTATTTAGTTGTACAATGGTTTCTTTTCTATTAAGCACCAACTGTTGAAAATTTTTAAGCAACTGCACTTCCGTGCCTAATTAATCATGTAATTACCATCATTATTTGGACACCTTTTTGATAATTTAGCCTTTGCAATGCTTCAATTATAAGAAAGGCATATGGGAGAACTGAGAAGTAAGTGTAGCAGCCACACATAAGTGGGTAGGTGCTCAGTTTACATGGTGCGTAACATCCTCAGCCCTGACAGCAGTCACAAGGAATTAAACTGTTCAGCAGCTCTCAGGGGGTGCTAAAAGCTGAACATCTCTCAGGATCTGCCTCCTTACCGCTCACCAAACATTGAAAATCACTACAGTTTCATAAAAGGGACATCAAAGTACAATCTAGTGCTCAATACTAGTGCCATTTACACCAGTATGACTATAATTCCTCCTGGAAATTTGGAACAACTTAGTACGGCCTTGACACCAGTTTTCCTTAGATTCTGCCCATGTCTCACCAAGCATCTTAAGCTGAACAGAACAAAGCCCATTTAGTCTTGGCATGAATGTGTCTGGGCAGGGATCAGTGTATACGATAATGGCCATTCAGATCCATACCTGATTTCAGCATGGTTATCCTCTGGACAGGTAATCAATAGTTGTGAATAACCAGCATTTTACTTGCGCTGTATCTTACCACGCGTTACACATTTCTAAGCACAAACATAACACAATATGTGTACAGAGGGAATATATACAAGGAAAAGTGAACTCATCCAAACTTTACCCATACTCAAACCGGTTTCAAAGATGAAAAAGAACCACTAACTCTTATTTCCTTCCCACTGTTTCTCTTTTGTTTAAATCCCCAGCAAAGCTAAAAGCTGTAGAGCAGAAATACAGGAAAAGCAACACCTATCTTGGTAGCACTTTGAACTTAGCTTTGCAGACCCAACAGTTTCAAACCAGGCTTGAGAAACCATCAGCACTGTTTGTTGGTTTGTAATTAGTCAAATGCATTGCGAAAATTCTGACATTGAAATCTCATAGAAACTTTACAACATCACGCTGAAAAGGTGGCTACTCCAGAAAAGTATTACAATAAAACTACAAACTTTTGCATTATGCTCGCGTGGGCACAGGCTGCTACAAACACCCGAAATGACTTCTGATTTACGTGCACAATATCGTGAGCTGCATGTCAAAATTAATACCTTGTAGTGACAAAGTCAACAATGGGATTTCTTCAGAAATGAGGTATTTACCAGCAGAGTAAAGGGCACACTACCCTTTTTATTGCCTATTTAGAGGAACCAATGAATGTTTTCGCCAGCCTCCATGTGCAAATTCCACCGAATACAGTATGATTTGCATATGTGTGTATGTGAGAGGAAGTATTTGCGAAAGATTCAAAGAGCAGCATCTCAGTTGAATAACTAGAGGGGTTGTTTTCTAGCTGGCTAGTGTGTGGGGCTCATCTCTGCCTTACTTTGGAACAACTAAACCTATTTCTTACTGATACAGCAGTTTAACAGTTTGTTCTCCCTGTCATAAATATAACAGCTTCAAACCTTATAAAAATATTAAAGGTTTTACAGCTAGATGTGTGACAGCCTTGATTAATCGTGTGCAGACAGCAAGAGTCAACGTGTGCAGATATCTGCATTCAGGACTTTCAAAGTTCTAAGAGTTTTCTTTGATAAAGGTAAAGAAGCTTTGTAAAATATGGTTTGTGACATGCAGCACTGGGAGAGAATTTTAATACTGCAGTATATGCTATAGTTTGCTAGAAATTAAAAAAAAAAGGCTTGAATGACTAAAAACCACTTTTCTGGTCAGGAAAAAGAAATTAGAAGATGAAGAAGGATGAGCTGAAATGCAGTAGGTGAGGCTATCCAAGCATAGTTTAATGACTACCTATGTAATTTTTCACCTACAATTTAATGATTCTTCAATAAAAAAAAAAATTCTAAAATAAAATCAGTCTCTAGGGCTCTCAGGAGTCTATTAGATATTATAAGATAAACAACACATTAAGTGAAAGGGATAAAATGTAAAAACTTGCTCTCTGGATCACAAAAATAACTCCTCACTATACACACTCAACACAAATGGGTGATGATGTATTACTGTGGTGTGCTTGAGTCATGGACCCAAAGCAGCACAGCCAGCTGGAAAATGTGTAAAGGAAGTCAAACATCCCCACAGATGATGTCGAGGCAATGACTCTTCAAAAGCACAGGAAGGTTGATGCTTTCACAGCAGGGAACTCCATGCTGCAAAAAGAAGTGCTGGAATGGCACTAAGGCAGGCGGGATGGTTTTAAATAAGGTAACAAATGAGGCCAGCTTCCTGCACCAAAGTTTGCTGCTAGCAGTTGTCTTCATAGCGATTTTCAGAAAATGTACTTAGTTAACCAAGTTAAACAGACAGCTGCCCCATCCCATTACTGACAGAGGAAGGCAGGAATGTTTGCTTTTGAAGCACAGCAGGGACTAACTTCCTCGATCTGATAAAAACCCTGAAGGATGGTCAGGATTTATTTCACACCTAGTTACCTGAAAGGCATCTCACTCTTATTTTGGTACCTGTGCTACATCTTTATGCTGGATAGCTAAAATAATGACTAACTATTCCACAGTTTTAAATTCAGGAATTAAAAAAATAAAAAAATATAATGGGAGATAGCTGCCTCAGAGGGACCACGGGGCTGGTTGTTATACTCCGGGTCCAGTTTGATTATGATAACAAATGGCAGAGAAAACCTTCTTGTTCACCCAAACAAAGATCAGCTACTATCATTTTCAAGTTTCCATAGCAATGTGATAGTCCAGCATAAGCAGAGCTCGGGGGAGTATGGAGAAACAATAAAATTCAATTACCTCCATCATTTCAAATGGCTGATTGGGATGGGGGGGAGCCTTAGGAAGCCTTCCCACTTTCAAGAAAATAGAAATAATCTCCTTATCTTTGTTTTTTAAACTCTGTCAAAGATGGCCTAAATTAGGGAGTGACAATTTGCAGAGCAGGAACATATTCTCTTCTTAAATCAGGTCTAGAAATGCCGTGAGATGAACTCTGATAATGCAGCCTGCAAGCCCTGGGAGCCAAAGCTGTGCAAAATTGTTTAATATGGTCAAATCCTTTAATCCTCATATCTGCTGATGCAGAAAACAGAATATCTTTGCCATTTATTACCAGAAACATTATTTTCAAACTCCATATATGTTGCCTGAAGATCTTATGCAGCAGAGACAGCAGAGGCCTGCATTTCCTTCACTGGACAATTTTGACTCTAATTTATTTAGGCACAAAGCAATACACATAAATGAACAACAGTTGATTTTTCTTCATTTTCTTCAACGATTTATTTCAAGAACAACTCCACGCTTTTTCATCTTATTCCTTACCATCTGTAAAGTTCAGGAACCTGAATGCCCTGAAAAACTTAGGAATTGATCAGACTTGTAATGAAAAAGGATCTCTTTCTCTCTCTCCTGTAACACAGGAAAAATAAATATCGTTAACTCTGCAGGGCAATATACTGAAGATTGATCAATCCCTCTCTTTTCATACCATCCTATAACACAAGAGCAAAGGGTTCAGTTGATAATTGCTAGTAAATTTGGAATGAATAAAAGGAAATACTTGTTCACACAGCCAGCCTGAAGAATTTCCTATCACAGAAGGCCACCAAGTCAAAAGCTCCAGCTAGAATTTAAAGAAGCAAAAGGATATTTGCAAGCACTGATTTCTGAACCAAGCAGACGGGATAGAGGGCACAGCACCCAAGGGAGATAAGAGAGCAATAAGGTAATGATGATTACATTTCATGCTTCAAAGCATGAAACAACAGGAGTCAGGGAGGATGCCCACACCCCGTGCTGCTCTGACAGGCGAGATGAGTTAGCTATAGCTGTAGGTATGTCCTGCTCAGACACAACCACCAGGCTTCACAAGGAGAATTTCATTAGTGCCCAGAAATCAACATCTTTAAGAACATGCCACAATCAGTGGAGAAAAATGTTTGGATGTTTTGGGTCTCACGGCACTGTAAGGGGTTTGGGGAGGGAGTCATGCAGAAATCTAGCCTCAAACTCCCACCCCATGCCAACCAGTCTGTGTCACCCTCACAGTCTGCTCCACAGGGCACATCCTGTACATCCACCATACACTATTACTTTTGAACCTTCTTCCAGCACAGTGCACAGATCGTAAGATACCCATGGGCACAGGTAACAAGCAATTCTCTACAGGCAGCTTGTCATTCAAATTCATCAGTCATGCTTCAAATTCTTTTGAGAAAGCAGTATCCGAGAGGCAGGAGGGTCTGCACTGCACCTTGCATGGATGTGGCTCCTGGACTTGTCCACAGGCCAACCTGCTACACCAACAGGCACATCTCTGTGCTGTCCACTAGGATAAAGTTGCTGGTGATAACACAGCATTTAATCCATCCTTAAATAGCAATGGCGCCTTCATGCCTTTGAAAACTCCTCTGTCTGCCATTGCTACTGGAAGGCAAGGAGTCCCTTCATCACAGATATTTGGGGCGATTCTTGCACGTGATCAAAGAAAATCCTACAAAATAACAGTTTATTTGCAGTCAGCCAGCTCCATTAATGAGCCAGTCAGCAGCATTTGCTTCAGAGACCAGAGCCCAGATATCGGCGCGCAGGAAGAAGTACATAATTTGTCCAGATGCAGCAAGGAACCAAATGACTAATTCATGAAAGTAAGATTGATTTTGATGAATCAATGCATTACAGGATCCAGGGGAGAAGGGGGAGGCACCGGGCATTTTACAGGCTCAACTACAGGATCACACTTTGATCGAAGAAACAAAGACAACCTTCTTCTGTATCAGAAGGCAAGTCTGATTTTTTTCAGCAAAAAAAGTGGCTTCACTCTTAACAGACAAACATCCCCTGTTTGTACATTTTGCAAGGTCCAGGTGCTGCAAATTTAGCTCTTCTGGGTAATCTCATTCATATCAGTTAAAACACTCAATTTTTAAGAATTTTGTCAGTGACTGGTTTAGTATCTGCCCCGAACTGGCACCAAAACCACTTTTGATGGGAAAAAAGTACCTATGGATCAGAAAAAATAATGTTAGCTCTTAACACATTAAGTTTTAAAACAACCTGTTTCAGAAGGAAGCACATGAAAAGGAGAAATACACATTTATATTTTAATGGAAAGAAAACAATTTTCTACAGCAAGAAAAGATAAATGAGAAATGCCCCATTTAAGTAAAAGGGAATGAGAAAATCTTTGCTTTCCTCATACTTCTATTACAGATAAGTGGGAAAGCAAATACATTACTAGCTTCACATTTCAATCACTCATTGTCTATCAAATTTCATAATATGCACCTTCCAGTCATTCTCTCCCTTTTTGCAGATCATGAGCAAAACTGAGACACGGCCTAGTAAAAGCTGATTCAAAATCCATTCTCTGCTGGGATACAAATACATCTCTGTGTATATTAGGATGGGGAAAGTTTATGGCGGGTGACTGACTTCAAGGCTGATTTAACATTTGCCATCAGGCAGACAGGCAGAAATGCACTTTCACAAAAACTAAAACTAGCAAATTGCTCCCTGATTTCTGTTCCCAGGCACCAGCCTGCAAGGAAAACTATACAAGTTTTTTTTCATATTGATATACAAAGTAGTAGCAAACAAATTCTGATTCTCTCCACCATATTTTCCGTTTTGTCAACCATATGGCAAATCACTAGTTCTGCCCTTTTGGAGGAAAGGACAGAAGAAGAGGCAGATTTACCAAAAAAGATATTTTTACACCAAGTCTTAGCTCTTCAGGCCTCTGAATAGATTTTCATGACTCAACAAGGCTTTCAAGTACCTGTGGCACTTAAAAAATGCCCAACTGTACTGAAGGTGAGAGCAAGAGTACACGCAGGCTTGGTGAGCATCTTGTCCTCTTGCTAAAGACAATGCGGTCAAGAAAGAAAATCAATCTCTGCTCTAAAGCATAATCATGATTTCAACTAAGACAGACAGCTGAGCAATTGAGTCCATATATTTCAAAATCTGCCTTTTGATATCGCCTGATTATTTAACCTGGAGATCTGAAAGAAAGAAGTCAGAGAAACCCTGCATGCAATAAAAAGAAATAATTATTTTGTTATTCCTAGGCACACTAAGCCCTCATCGAAAGCTAAGGGACATGCGTGGGTCAGAAACTAAATCATCAGATTCTTGTTTCTGAAGAAGAGTGCTTCGGGAGAGGCTCAGAAATGAACACCACATGTACAACTCCAGCCCTTTCAGGGTCATCTCTTATTTCTTTTTTAATAAAATAAACATTACCAAGGTTAAATATGTTCCTCAGGCTCCAAAATATGTTGGTCACCCCAAGGAAGTGGTCTGAACCGCTCTGAAAATGAAACTTAAAATTAAATGCCTAGATCACTCCTCTGCCAGCAGTGCTCGTCAGGCTGACAGTTTCAGCAGTGGCTCTTTTCCTCCCCATCTCTAGCAGCGAAGACCACTGGGTCTTTCCCCATCAACCACCAGAGGCACAGCCTTGCTGGGTGAGCGGCAGGGGTGCCTGGTGGCAGTGACACTCTCTAACAGGTACTGCTCAGGCCCTGGGTTACCCCACCCAGCTGTCGTGTGTCTTTCCCATTGGCGTGCCAGCAGCACCGTAGTCTTTGAGGACACGCTGAATGCTGGTAGCTCTCTAACGATGCAGGTTGCTACTTGACCTTTACAATTATCACACATCCTGCAAGCTGACAGGAAACTGTTGGCTGCAGTCACTGATTTGTAAAGCAAGATGTCCAAAGGATGGAAGCATATTTTTCTCTGATTAAAAAAAGGCTAAAATTCATGCACAAACCACCTGAAAAAAATGAATCTGACAGAGAAAGCAGTGTGCTACTGAACCCCAATGTGACAGGCAGAAGTAACCATAATAAAGTATTGAAGATTAGATTGAAATTCAGACCATCTACCTGCACTGGGGACAGGGATGGCTCTTCCATCTCCATACAAGCTTCCCAGGTCTGGGATAAGTGAGAGCCATGTGCTCTCAGCCCAACCGCATCTTAGAGAGTAGATGGAGCAAAGATCTACCCTGCCTGGCAACCAACACACCTGAATCTTCAGGGGAAACAGACAGAGAACAGGGTGTTGGAAAGGGAAATTTTAGTTCTTCTACATGACAGCATCAAAGGTCTGAGTGAAGAACCACATCAACATGAACACTCAGCGCCACAGCAGGAATAGTGGTGGGAAAAGCCAGAAGGATGTTGAAAAGAGAAAAGGTGTTGAGGAAGGACCAGTGGGAAGACTTAAGAGAACTGAACAATCTTTCCAGAAAATGAAGAACCCAACCACCAGAATGAGTATCATAGACAGCCTCAGCAGGAATTGTGCAGAGGAGATGGTGTGACCCACCAAAGCTACCAGGTGGAAGCCACTCACTACTGTTGCTGTTGTGTGACTTCCCAGGGGTGGTCAATTTATATGAACAATCTTCCCTCTCCAGATGCATTTAATAATCCAGACAAATCCAGCTCCCACCTCTGCTCAAGACCACCTTTCTTTGCTTTCCCTCCTGCAGCTCTCTCCTGCACTCCCTACCTTGGATTCTCTGTATGATTGTCCCAAGCAATTAAAAGAGAAGTCAGAACCCCTCCACGCGGGAAGAGCAGGAACAGGCACCAAGTGACAGACAAGATGCACAAACATAACTCACTGCTGTGAAAGCAATTAATGGCATTCCTGAAACATTTTTCTCAGTAAGAGACATCCAAATTCAGCCAATCTGTCACAATCCTCCATTTGTCATTGTCATTTTTACCATTATCACATTATTTGATGCTATTAAGCAGACAAGAGCGAGTTGTATGAACAACTGAAATAAGCATAAGTTGATAAAATAAATTAGCTCAGAAATTTGTACACAGAGATATTAAGCAAAAAGCAAAATGATGTCAAGGTTGAAAGAATTAGGAATTGAATTTTAACCAGCCCACATGTTTATGGTTGATTTCCTGATGAATATTTTATTTTTAATAACCTTCCTATCACATTCACTAAAAGGTCTTACCAAGGATGGATCAGTAAACAAATCTGAGGGGGGAAAAAGGCTGCTCTGAAACATGAAACACTTTCAAAGCTTAAACTTCCTGGGGAGTAAGAGTCAAAAGGAACAAAGAAACTCTTAGCATAAAAAGGGAAGACGCGGTATGACTAAATAAAAGGGCGATATTTGATAGGTACAAATTTAATATGTTCCTGCTTCATTCCTGCTGCTTAAAAATGCCAAGTCCATATGCAGACTTTCTACAATAAACATCCCTTACTGAACGGGTAGGGGCTTAGACTTGGTCCTAACCCTGAAATTGAAACCTTTGCCTTCCGACCTGTTCTTTAGAGCTGACACGTACAGGAGGGCTGGAGACACACTGCAGAGTACATCACATCTGACGATGAACTCCATTCACCCTGCCATAGGGTGCAATGCTCTGGTAGTTGCGAAGTCTCCCCACATATAGTTATTTGATCAAAAGATAATCTCCATTTTCACCTTCAAAAAGGGTAGGTAATTATAAATGCATTCTTTTTACTCAAATATTTTAAGCAAGTAATTGTTGCCCATGGGAGCGAGTTTAATTATTTCTGATCAACAGCCAAGACACAGAATCAGGAGAACATGACAGGAAGAGCATGGAAAATGTGTTCCAGTGCTTAATTGTGTGGCTATCTTGCCTTTTCATCCTGAAAAAACAGGCATTGATTCCCCCCCTCCCCAATTGATTTCACACAATCTTCAGTTTAGTAATACAAAGCGTATCCAGCTGCAAAAGGACTACAGTTCCCTAGGCCAGGGCATCTATGATTTGCTATCATGAATAGGTAAATTGCATGTAGGTCACTGGGTAGCTCAGCAGTGGGACAGCTTGGGCTTGTCCTTGTGACACTGGTTTGAACAGTGGAGCCACTTCTTGTGTTCCCCCTCACAATGGGCTCAGCTGAGCAGCAGATGCAATAGACTGTGCAAAACAAAACACCGACTCTTCATGAGCTTTACTAAATAGAAATAAAAGTGCAAGAGTTGTCTTGGCACAGTGGGACAGCAACACTTCCATAAATGGACAGGATGGGACATTCTGGAGGATGCACAAACCCCTGACTTTTATGAAATTTCTAGTCCATAAAAGACTGATTCTCCTGATTTTATGTCAACTGAGGCTTGCCATGTGACCTGAGCCATATGGATTTATAGTGCTTTTAAAATAATTAACTATTACTATCACTCATAAATATTTCTTTTGGTTTGCTGCTTGTTAGCATACATGCACACAAAAAAAGTATTATTTATCAAAAAAGGCACTGTTTCATTCCTGTTTAACATAAAAAATACTTAGTATCAGTTGATCAGATAGGTGATTCATGTGCAACAAAGAATTCTCTAATGCATCTCCTGGATACAGCAGGTTTATCACACACTGCACACTTGAACCTAATCATGATGCATCGTATAAGGGCTGATTCTGCATTCATACATTAACGATGCCTATACAGAAGCTTGCAGGTATATAAATGGCAGGACAAAACCAGCATATGTGAATGGGAACATGATACTCGATTACGATAAGTGAATGCAGTAGTAATTTGAACTTGAAAAGAAAAAAGATCAAACACGAGACAGGAAAATGCATCTCAGCACTCTCCTTTACACAGTCACACACTGGGAAACTGCACGTTTTGCAGATTTCCCCATAGCAGCCATAAAAATAATGCTGAGAAAGCAAATATACATACTCCCCTGACTTCCCACTGTCCTGTTCAAAAGAGGTATTTCAAAATGTCTTCTGTGATGTACCATCACAGTTTCCTTCTATCACATTTTGAAAAGGACTTTTCCTGCTCTATAAGAAAACAAGGAAAACAGGAGAACCATGATGCTAGATGGCTGACAAAGAAGGCCCTACCAGAATTCACCTTATTATTGATAACATTTCCTTAGGGACAGCCCATGGTGCAGGTCACGGTGGAGCAGGGCAGAGGTGTGAGTCTGAAGACATAGCAGTGTTGCAGCTACTGTCCCCCAGGAAAAATTGGCAGCAGCAGAAAGGAGAGAGGAGTTAATGCAAAGGGCCAGGCCTAACCATCCTCAGAATGCAAGATGAGCCCCAACCAACCTGAGCTCTACCTTCCGCCAACATAAACTTTTGTTACAACTACAACATGAGTTCAATGCTTTCCTCGTTATAGGAAAATACCAAGGACATGGTGGAAACTAGCACAGACAAACAGCAAATAAAACCTGCATAAGTACACTTAGGACAAGTCTGGGTCAGTAAGAAATGCCTCAGATTGCTTGGAAATCCCCGTATGCTACACATCCTGCTTCCAAAAAGCCACTCAAACTCAGGAAAACTTCAGGAGGGAACAGAAGCAATGCCAGGAGTCTTAAGGAGCCATTTGCACATCATAAATTAAGAAGAGGGAACAATTCACCAGCATTGACAAACCAAAACAGATCTGTGTTCTTTGCCAAATTCAGAGAAATTATTCTCCAAGTCAGGTCTAAGCTGTATGCATTGGATCAAAACCAGTAAGGATAGTTTATATATGAATTTGAGTAACTTATCCTTAAGGAAAACAGGGGTAACATTAACTCTCTAAGAACTATCTACCTTCCCAGAGAAAACCCAGGCTGAATGTGTTAGTCTTCCCCCCCTACAGTTAAAAAGCCTACAATGGGATTCAGTTTTGTTGGTTTGTTCATATCCTTATCAGAGATTATACCTGAATTGCAAGCTCTCTCACTGCTCAACAGATTATTCCACTTAAGGAAGTAGTTGGATAAATACTTGCAACCTGCTGATGAAAAGAGCTGTGGAAGCACAAATCCTGGTGACTGTGAGCTCTTGTTTCTCCATCCTGCAAAACCAGCGTGTTAATTAGCACCCGGCCTCTCAGCAGAGAACAAGAGGAGCTCACTCAGTTCTCTCTCTCCAGCCATCTGCGACTAAAAATAACATTTCTGGGGCTTTGATGGTTGCGTTGAACTAATAATTTCCTAGAACTGTTACTTCCATTTATCCCTGCCCCTTCCAAAAAAACCCATTCTCAAGCCTTCCATAAGTCTAATTTAACAAGGCATCTCATAGAAAATCCTGCATCCTCTGCAATCATAGAAAGAGGTTGTGCAACCTGATTGAAATAGCCCCAAAAATATTACTGTTAACCTGCATTTGATGTCTATTTTTTCTTAAATTTAAGTGGGCTTTCCCCTGTTGTTTTTCTTTTTTTCCTTCCATATTCCAAAATCCTTCAGATGTCACATCGCAGTGCTCATCAACTGGGAAGCTGTAGATCACGTATGAATAAACTCTCTGTGAGGAGAAAAATTCAGTCACAAGAGCTGGAAACTGCATGTACTAAGCATCAGGCTTTGCATTTCTTTCTCTTTCTTTTCATCCCTTTTGGCACCTCTGTGATTTATCTCCCTGTCTGAATTCTGTGTAGCTTTACAGCATAACAAATCCAGGCTAAAACTATTTGTTTCTTGACTTTAGAGAAATTTAGAGTATAGGCAGAAGATCAGTACATCATTTTGACCATCCATCTGCCAATATAAGATTATTTTTTCACAGAGTATTTATTAATACTTCCTCCCATCTGACTACCCAGTGTCCTAAGAGATGTGATTCATACTACCCTAAGTGTCTGCACTATGATGAAATGCTGCCAAACACATCCCAAATTTAAATTTACTTTTCATATTGGCACACTTCATTGCAAACTTACATCTAATTTGTTTCCTTCTATTGCCCTCTTGGTCTATTATTTTAGTACCAGCTGTGTGTTTCCAAACAGCTCTCCTAAGCTACATATATGCCTCCATTCCTGTTTTCAAGGTGATGGCATTTTGTTATCTTTCTGTCCATGTTCCTTATATCTCTGTTCTTTATATCTGCACATCTTCTCAAACTGAGATCATTAATTTGCACACTTACTCCTTCTCCCGGCTTATTAATGAAAAGGTTAAATAAAACCAGACCTAACACCTTTCCCAGAAAACCCCATTAGGTACCTCTCCTGACTGTAATACTTGGCTATCCATCATTCAGCTTCTGTCGTGCAGTCTCTTGGCCATGCTTCACGTCGCAAGCCTTACTAAACTAATTTCTCAAATAGATTTCTTGAGATGTGATATCAAACGCTTTGGAAAAATACAAATTTATAACATTAATTGTATAATCTGCTGACAAAAGAGGTGGTGAAACTGTTTTAAAACACAGTACACTTTCTTAGCGGGATTTACTCTTTAGAAACTTGTATTCTTTATTGCACTTAGTTCCATTAGCCTTCTTACACCAGTGATTTTAACTTCATTTACTTTATTGATGATAGAAGATATTTTTAAAATGGAACTGCCAGAATCACTTTACATACTGTTTTCCAACTGATAGCCTATTAGCTTTTCACCAGGTAACCCATGATTCCTCCAATTTTATCAGCTCCACCTCTCTATAATTTACCCATTTTGTTTACACAGAGACTGCTAAGTAAATCCCCACAGGTGAAGTTCATTCCTCTGTAAAAGACCAACATAAGTGTGTCTACCTCTGAAGCCCTGTTTCACATGGTAGAAAAAGATTTATTTTTAGATTAAAGAGAAGTAAAAAGGGGGGGGGGGAAGACCAAGAGCAGTCAGTGGAGGCTGTAGGACTGCTGTAGGCACATGTCCTGCCTGCCCGAGTACCAAACCCAAGGGTGTTGTCTTACACCCTTTGGTTGAAAATCTGACTTATGCCAACTTAGCCATATTGTCACACTTTTAGCACCCTCCTGAACTCTCTTGCTTATTTTAGACACACAGACGCCCTGTTGGCTTGCCCTGGCTACTGCCTTAGAAGGTGCTAATTAGATCAAGGCTTGTAACATTGCACCTCTAAATGTTAGACAAGTCCTTTAGCTCTTCCACCGCTGCTCACTGCGGAATTACCAGTTTAACTCCTTGGGCCCAGTAACTCCACAGCATCTGGCCTTCCTGAGCTGCAAAGGTTCAGACTCTCATCATGTTACTCCCCACCCTTCATCACTACATTTATATTTATTTCCTCTAGTCTTTCCAGTTTATTCTTGGATGTCAGAGGTAACATATATATAACACTTCACAACTACTGGGCAAAACATTGCCCCACCAAAAAAAATAACTACCAACATTAATTTCCTGGAACCAGAAACTAATCTTTCTCTTCCCTACAGAAATGTTTAAAAAATAATTTAGCACCTTAGCCATTTGAATTACTATGTAAATAGAAACTTCTCTTAATTTAGTGTAGGCCTGCTCTCTTCCTTGAGCTTTCTTCTTCTTTATAGATCATTTCTAAGGGAGCTTCTTTTTCTTCTTTTGCTGACTCTGACTCCAGCTTATCTTTGTCCTTTTGCATTTAACTCAGTTCTGTATTCCTCCTTCACTACTTTGGCTGTTTGAACATACACTATTAGCCTCAGTCTCTGAGAAGTCCTTCTTTAAGGCACAGCAATCGCTGATTGTTCCATATATCCCTTCCAGCCATGCCACTTTTCCTCCTAAAATTTTCCGAATTCTTCAAATGTGGTTTCCTGAAACCTTTGTATTGCAGCTTTCTGTGAAGCTAATATACTGCTTCTTTTAACTCTGGTTTTCATTTTCTTCTCTATTGTGCAGGTGTGCTTGTGGTTGAGCAAACCCATCTTGTACAATTTCCCAGCTGTATCTACAAAGGCAATGAACTTGATAGAGACATAGCACAGTCTGCAGTCATTATTAACCCATTAGCTTGTAAACGATTCACCTTCTCCTTCCCCTGAGTCTTGCCTGCCTGGTCCACCCATTTTTAGATGGATAAATGGGATGTAGCATATGGCAAACCTAGCCCTTTTTCATGCAGTGTAGAAAGCCCCAGCAAACTAGTTAAGAGCCTTTAAAGTGATTAAAAGCAAACATATTTAATACAGATTAAAAAGAACTGAGTGAGAATGTGAAGATATGGGTAAAGCAGCAGCACAAAGGCTAAAATTACCGAAGTACATGGCCAAGTCATCAAGAATTTGTACTAACAGTTTTCCTAAGCAGTATATAAAATTATAGATTTTCTTTATTTTTAGTAGCAATTCTTGTTTGGACTAAAACAGCATGTAGTTTTACATCTTCTCTAATGTACAAAGAAAATGAATGACAAAGAGACCTCAAAATGAAAGGATGGTTATGTTCATCATAACACCTGATGACTAGCATGTACTTCAGGGATCTGGAAGCTATGAAGAGGTAACATAATTTTCTGAGGATAATACATGAAGGTCACTTAAATGCAAGTATATTCTCTGGATGGTTACAGTCTTGTTAGCTGTCTTTCTGACAGTAGAGAAATAATTCCCATATTCTTTTCGTGAGCAGCTTAGATCTCCATTTGTGGATCCTCACGCAAATATTGGCATTGGTTTGAATAAACTCGCAACCTTTCTTCTGCCGGTTCCTGCAGTGTTTTGTATCCATCGGTAAGGTCTGTTTTCATCTCTTCCTCTTCTTGCTTAAAGGACACAATCCCAGCTTCACGACATTCTTTGAATATCTAGAATATCTGCTTGAGCCAGGGTCACCCATCTCTGTGATGATGTCCTACCAGATACGATTAACTTCACACAAGTTTGCAAACACAGTTTTTAGTTCCACAAATACTCTGACACAGTCGGTTTAACCAATATAGATTTATTGCGTAGAAAGGGCAAGCTACACCCCTCCGAATCCAATGGGCACCATCCTACCCTCCAGCAATCACTGATGCTAATTAGCATTTACACCCCCTGAGATACTAAGAATGCAATCAATGCAGCATTCCTCCAGCCAGTGCCTCTGCTAAGCACACTTGTGTTTTATTGCAGGAGTTACTCTCAACTACAGCCAGGAACAAATCAGCCCAGCTCCGTAGGTGAGAACCAAGGTCCTACATGGACCTTTCCTCAAGCCATAACCTGGTCCAGGACCCACAGGCATTTCAGCAGAAGCTAACAATCTGCCAGGGCTGCTCTGATGGGTACTGCTGATCTGACCATATTTACCTATCTCACAGCTAAATGTAAGTGCTAAGCTCTGAAAAAAAGTAAGATCTACTAAATTTTGGATGCAGATGAATTCCTTCCACAGACCAGGAGCTTGAGCTATTTCACAGCCCATGGGAAGCAGCAGCTACCTGGCATTTTGGATTTAAGCTATTGCTTTCATAGCGCGTGCAGGGAGGCTGACATGATTTCAACTCTCCTCACAGTTACGCTTTGGACAACAAAGAAAGAACTTGAGCGGTTCAGGCAAAACTGTATTCTTAAGAGCGAGTTGTTCTTCTCCCAGCCTATAAACCCTTACGTGAACAAACACACACCAGGCACATGGGGAGGAGGTGTGACCCCCTAAACCTCATGCAATGGATTCCATGAGCTTCTCAGAGTGTAGCTAAGAACTGAGTTACTGACAATATCCAAAAGAAAGAGGATTTAGCAAGAACACAAATAAACTTTTACCCTTAATTTGTTCTTCAATTTAACACTCCTCTTGTGCTCATCTGGAAGTCCCTCAATAAATAACAAAGTCAGAGTGCCACAACAGAACTGTGTTTCTTTCCCTACCAATGACATCGAGTGCTCTGAAGAATCCCATTTTTTTCCAGCAAATGCTCTGAATAGTGATTTTATCCTTCTCCTCTCTTCTCATCCCTCCCAACACAACCGGAATGGAAGCCATTTTGTCCCTTTTAATCTGATACTGTTTAAAAATGTTGCATCTTATGAAAATCTGTTGACATTATACACAGCTAAGCTATGGGGTCTCATTGTTCATCAACCATTTCTGCTTGGTTATAGAGCTTTCTAGCCTCGTCTTAAGAATCTATGACAGAAAAATATAAAGCACAATTCAGTTTTTTCGGCAAATTCTTTTTAGGCACCGTTAAAAAGAAGAGGAGGATACAATAATAATGAATTCTCTCAGTTCACCTTCTACGACAAGGAAAGTTTCTCACATCTATTCTCTTACTCCTCTTGTAACGGGAAGCTGATAGTATCTCTGAAAGGAGCATTTAATACTTCTAAACACGTAAAACATTGTTTTAAGACTCTGACTCCTTCTGAAGGGCAAAAGAGAAATATATCTGTGACTCACTGATTTGCATAGTTTTGTGGGGTGTTCAGATGATATAGTGATGAGTTCATTCAGAGGTACATATTAAAACACATTAACAGAAGATTTGTATTTAATTATCTTAGGAATAGGTATATTTATACCCTCTCTCCTTTATTTTTATTCTGTGAGTGCTCAAACTTATTTGTGAAAAGAAGATGATGCCTAACAAGGCACCAAAAGTAAGAGGTTAAAAGCAGATTAAACAAAGCAGGGGGAGAAATTGCTCTTTCTTGTAGTAGTTGTCTACTGGGTAATAAATGCTGGAGAATTTATGCCATTTTGGAAAAAAATACTGTAGAAAGAAAAATATTGCAGGTTTAAGTATCTTAATTATGGAAATTTCATATTCAATGAACTCTTGCCAAAATAAACTGTGCACATTATCTAAAAAGCAAACGTTAATTAAAACTGCATCTTGATAGCCTTCCTGGCTCACAAGGTATCCTGAATGTGTGAGATTAAACAAGGTACTTTAGCTACAATCAGTCCGCCAGCAATGAGTTTCACTTCATGTTTTTGATGTATGTAGGACCAAAAGAAGTCAACATGCACTGATGGCCCTTAGCAGCACCTCATCTTTTTGTCTCTAACTTTCAATCTACAGTACATTTTTCATAAACTCCATTACAGCTGAAAATAGTTTCATGCAAAACTCTACAATAAACAAAAGACTAAGTTCCAAACGTTAATTAGCTGCTTAATACAAATATGTCCATTTATCATAGCACCCAGTGCACACAATAATTAAAGCCATAAAGAAAAGAGCATGCATTAATATTTCTGTACTCTACAGGCTTTGAGGAAGGATGGCTATGGGTTATTGAACAGGCCAGCAAGTTTTTATCAAGCTTCAAATGGGAACCAGATAAGTCACTTATCTTCTCTGCATCCAGTTTTACAAATTAACAAAGAACAATAATGTAAAACATACACGAGTAAAGAGAGGGACAGTCCACTGTCTAGGTTCTCAAGAACTTCGTGAAGAAATTCAATACTGTTTTCTGCACAAATCTTTATAGGTTTGTCTCTTCATAGAGATACTTCAAAAGCAGATGTAACGAGTGATGCACAAAAGCACAAGTAAAGCATTGTTCTAACAGCAGAATAGCACAGCAAATAAAAATGCAGGCACATCGGCTTATTAAGGTACATCAAAATGCACCCAGGGATGCTGGAAATGCCTTTACAGCCTGATGTACCATGCCCTTACTGCTACACCCATGCTAGCTAGGTCAATTAAGGAAGCACAGGTGGGCCTTTGGATATAAAGTCAAGAAACAATTGTCTCCTCCACATCTGGGGCCTGAGTTCATGCCTCCTGACCTAATGCACATGAATAAGGCCTGAAAGGTGGGAGCTCAGTTGCCGTCACTCAATGTAGAAAGAGCAGTGATCCATCCACCAAATCCCTGGGGGGGGCCCTCTTTCTCTTCAGAAACTATAGGTGAAATTTGGCCAGCCATACTCCTGTCTTAAGTTTCTTGGGTAGTTATGAGCAGAATCCACCTCCTTTCTCCCCACGAAGAGAGCTATAATGTCTTCCTGCAAATACTTTTGGAGAAAGAGGGCAGGCAAGACTTTTAAGGAACATAGGTACAAATGAAGGCAGGATCATTGCCTATAGTCAATAACCAGCAAGGGATCAAGACTATCAAAACTCAGTTACCAAAATGAGGTTCCTTTACACTCTCCTAAAAAAGCTGAGGCAAACATAATGCACCATGAATGTTGACGTATTCACGACGGTAAAAAAGAATACACTTCTCAGCATAAAGTAGTACACATATTAGTCATAGTATCCTCATAAAGCTGCGGTCAAATCATCCACATCCACAAGGCTTAGAGCATCCTTGAAACCATCTCAGTTCTGTCTCATTTGTATAAAGCTCCCTGCTAAATACACACAAACATACATAATCTCAAAAGCTTCCTAGCCAATTTCTTGATTAGTTGCAGCTGATCTCAGAAAGAAGATGCTGAAGTTCACGTGCAATTACAGACTTTTGGAGCTCAGCTATGGAGGTGATGACACACCTCAGCTGCAGCCCTTCACACCCGGCCAGGTTCTTTGCTCTGGGGTGTACACCATTTTTCATCTAACATGAATTAAAGCAGACTGTGCACAACAAACTGAATATTTCAGTATTAGGGTTATTCAAAGGTCAGGCCAGAGATTTCCTATGTCCAGTTTCCTGCAATCTATGGCAAGCTTGTCAGTATTCAGACTCCTAAGCAGGTATCTTTAGAGCTCTTTTTCCAAATTGATTTGCATCCCACTGTAGAAGATTGGGTTTGAGACCATCTCAGAAACATAAATACAAGGGACCTGATGAGATGCATCCAGGGGTCCTGAGGGAACCAGCAGATAAAGCTCCTAAGCCACTATCCATCATATTTGAGATGTCATGGCAGTTCAGCGAAGTTCCCACTGACTGGAAAAGGACAAACATAACTCCCATTTTTAAAAAAGGAAGACCTAGGGAACTACAGGCTGGCCAATCTTACCTCTGTGCCCACAAGATCAAGGAGCAGATCCTCCTGGAAACTATGCTAAAGCACATGGAACACAAGAAGGTGACTGGTGACAGTCAACATGGCTTCACTAAGGGCAAATTGATGAATTTGGTGGCCTTCTAGGACCAGGTTACAGCATTGGTGGATATGGGAAGAGCAACTGACCTGGAACTGCGCAAAGCATTCAACACTGTCCCACATGATCTCCTTGTCTCTAAATTGGAGACACTGGATCAGACAGACGGATCACTCAGCAGATAAGGAATGCACTGTATGGTCACACTCAAAAGAGCTGTGATCAGGAGTTCAATGTCCAAGCAAAGACCACTGATGAGCAGTGTTCCGCAGGGGTCAGTATTGGGACCAGTGTTGTTTAACATTTTTGTCAGTGACATTGACAGTGGGACTGAGGGAACCGTCAGCAAGTTTGCCAATGACACCGAGCTGTGTGCGGTCAACACACCGGAGGGAAGGGATGACATCCAGAGGGACTCTGACAGGCTTTAGAGGTGGGCCTGTGCAAACCTCCTGAAGTTCAATAAGGCAAATTGCAAAATCCTGCAGCTGGGTCAAAGTAATCCCAAACACAAACAAAGGCTGGGCAGAGAATGGATTGAGAGCAGCCCTGAGAAGGACTTGGGAGAGTTGGTAGATGAAAGCTCAGTACGAGTCAGCAATGTGCACTCAAAGCCCAGTAAGCAAATCATATCCTGGGCTGCATAAAAAGAAATCCGACCGGCAAGTCAAGGAAGAGGATTTTCCCCTCTGCTCCACTCTCATGAGACCCCACCTGGAGTACTGCATTCAGTTCTGGAGACCTAAGCACAGGAAACACACTGGAACAAGTCCAGAGGAGGGCCAAAGATGATCAGAGGCCGAGAGCCCATGAAGATAGGCTGAGAGAGTTGGGATTCAGCCTAGAGAAGAGAAGGCTCAGTGGAGACCATAAAGCAGCCTTACAGTACCTAAAGGGGGCCTACAAGAAACCTGGAGAGGGACTTTTTACAAGAGTATGTAGTGATAGGACAACAAGTCAGACACATAGGAAACCTAAAGGATTTTCCAAATTGCTTAACTGAATCTTCAAGCACCTAAATACCTTTTAAACCCTCATCTGGAATGTCTTTAATGTTCAAAACACCTTACTGAAACACAAAAGTGCTTTTATTTCTGTTTTACAGAACTACTTCAGTAAAAACATCTCTTTACAGACAAAGCTGTAGTTTAACAGGTTCAGACTGAGGTGTCCCATGTCCTAGGGAAGTTTTATAACCACGATGCAGCTCATCTGGAGCCTTTCTCAAGGACTGTGTTTAAAATATTAGCCCCGCAGCTCTCAATGGGAATGTCAGCTTGTAAGAGAAATACAGAGCTCAGAGCCTGAACTCATGACTCCCATATACCAATGAATTGCACAGCCACTACATCACAAAGCTGACCCTATTTCATTTGATCTTAAGATGTTCCTAAGTCTTGCCTCTTTCCATGGTCAAGGGAGAGAATTTAGTTGCTAGTAAGCTATTCAGATTTCATACTTTAGGACATCAAAGTATGAATGATGTTTTTCAATTTTCTCCACTTAAGCTTATTAAAAGAAATACTTTAAAGAGCATTATTCCCTGAAGTTACTGGACACAAAAACCTGCAAAAATCTTTCTCTCTTTTGGCTTTGGGTCAACACTAAACACAGACAATATATTTTTTAAAGGACATGTCACAGAATTATACATCCATCACTTAAACTCAGAATGGATAAAATACTGCATTAGACAAAGGGAACTTCACAGCCCATTTTGTTAAGGGACACTTTAAGGAAAATGCATCCTAATGCAGAAAGATTTACATTCCAATAATTTTTTTTGTCCCCATGTGCTATCCTTTCTCACTCCAGTAAATGGCTGTAAACTGCAAAGCATGACAATATGCTGCCTCTGCAATGAGTTTTAGGTTACTTACATTGATGGTCCTCCATCAGGTCCTCTGATCTGTTGGACTACTCCCACTGAAGGACCCAATCTAAGTCCCTAGGTCAGCACCATCTTTATGACGCCGAGTCTATTTTCAAATCCCACAGGAGTGATATTTGTTCTTGAAGGCAGATGAAAACAAGCCTTTCTGTCTTTTTTTTCCTTCTTATCTCATCCTTGGTCATCTAAAGTGCTCAGACTGAAACCTATGGGGACAGGCTGGTATCTTAATGACCTTCTGCAGGGGTTATAAAGTAGCCAGCACAGTGAGGGTCCCATCTTCAGATGGACCTCACAGGCACTTCCATAACCAGCATCGACATTTGCAATTAAATAACTAATTCACATAAACCACTGGCTGTGTAGCCACTGGGACTCCCAACTGGCTACCTCAGCATACGAAGGACTATTGAGATCTATGTGGTTTACACACATTCCCTTCACACAAAGGGCTCAGCGAGATGAGTACTTGTTACTACAGGATTTAACAGAGTGCCGCTGGTGCTTAAGGCTCCACAGTAAAGAAAGGAAAGGAAAAGAGAAGCAAGAAGATCAAGGTCCACCTTGGTCTCGCTGTCAAACTACAGTAGACGTATCAGGCCCTGCCGGGACCCTCTCCCCACGCTCTCTGAGGGCTGGCTGCAAGCACAGCCTCTCTCATTTTGCACACACAATCAGCACTGGTCTGACAGCACCAGGCTGGCTGTCAGGCGGTAAGCAGAGAGGTGGGGTTTATCTGATCTTTGCTCCTTTACAACCGAGCTACTTTTCCTTCTGTAAGATGTGGACTGGCTATGCAGTACATAACAGCAATGCATGGAAAGCTAACACAACAATCCATGTCTCCAAAGGCATCCCAGAAGGTTTAGCTCATCCAGAATCCCCTCTGGATGGTACTTTTACTGCTCTCAGGACCATGCTCCATCACATCCTAACGAATGTTCTGCTTGAAGACACTAGAGGGGACTAGCAATTACTGGTTGGAAAAACAACTCCTCTTCCCAAATGACATATAGACACAATCTCCCCTTTTGAAATTTCCTTCTTTCCAGCACGTCCCACATCCCACACAAATGGCTACACACCCAAAGCTGGTGGCTGAAGGAACAGCCTGGATGGCTTCAGGAGGCAACCAAGGTTTTGAAATGTGCATTTCTACATTCCTTCCACAGTGTCTATCCAAGGCAGCATTTGCAAGGCTCAGGTTATCCACACTGCACTGAGCAAACAGCACACAGCTCATTTATCTGGAGGGGCTTTGTTCAGCCAGGTTTCATGCTCCCAGCTCGAACACAATGTTTAACTCCTCGAAGGTACACTACTACACATTTTGATACCAAGCACACAAGCCATCATTTTAGATGCCTAAGAAAGTAAAATTAAATACCATGGGATTATATCAGAAGCCAAGTTTAGCTAGTATTTCAGCTCTGGGTCATTATTTCGTATGTATATATCAAAGGAATGTGAATACGGAATAGGCTGAGAAACAGACTGCAGATGCAAATGCCAGAATACTAGAAGACTAATAGATTATTTTTAAGGGGAGGGAATAGACTGAAAATATAGGAGAAAGTTGCTGAAATAAATCAAAGGTGAGCAGATGCACTTGGCCAAATGGCTTTTTCCTTCGTAGAACAGCGATTTGTTTTATCCTTATGTTTCCCAAATCCAGTCAATAAGACTACATTAAAAATGCATGGGCCAATTTGATGTATACAACATTGGGTTTTTCAGCAAAGCCAGGGCATTTGGAAGGGCGCAAGCACTATATTTATGTACAGAAAAGGAGAACAGAGGTTGGGAGAGGGAAATACTTGTCAGATGACAAGTTCCCCATGTACCAAAAATAATAAATTCCTCTTCTTTAGGGAGAAACAGCATCCTTCATCAATATGAGCTGCCACACTCACATAAGGCACCCACAGAGGGGTAGGAAGAGTAATAGCACCTACAAGAAGAGAGCAGCCTATATTTTTACCACTTCTCTTGCCACCAGCCATATTTCAGGGCTGCTGTTGATGCAGGCTGGGGCTAGGCATCACCAATGGCTTTCAGGAAAGCTGGCAGACAATGAATTTTCATCAGAAAACAAAGCTGACATTTTCCAATTTTCTGTCTGGACAAAGAGAAGAAAACACTTCATTTGCAGGGAGCGCCAGCTGAGCTGGGGTATTTCATCCGTCGATCTCAGCTGACACAGTTCAGCAGTCAGTTAGCTTCATTTGATGGCAGCACTTTGTACCGAGAGTTACTTGGGAGCATCTTTCCCCCACGTCCCTCTGCAAGACGTGCTCTTTCACTTGTGGCTATTCACCAGTTCTGCTTCTTGCGGCCTCTCCAAATCTATGAAACTACATGACTCATTCCACAGAAAGCAGCAGCTCCGAGCTTTTTTGGGGCAAGCCAAAGCCAACAAACCCTTCCCAGGGCTGCTAACCTCCTTCCAGCTAAGTCTTGGTATTACAGGGCCTCAGCGGGTTGCCAGCAGATTACGGAGGGACCTCCAGTTCTGCAGGGCCCTCCAGCACACCTGAGTTCTCCTGAATTAGTTTCCAAGGGGCTGGCTGTGTTGGAGGTGGAATGATCAATGCATTAAACAAAGCTTGTCTGCAATGCTGGATCACCCTGGAGCTGTGTTCTCCAGCGCTCAGCTCCCCGTAGTGAGCAGAGGCAGGTACCAGCCTGCTGCCAGCCTCCTGACGCACCAATCCTGCTGGCAGGAGCAGGGTACTCGCAGGCAGTTTGCAAAGTCCTTTGGTCAGATATTTCAGATTTCTTAAGAATTTGACCATTCAGGCATTCAGGTTGAGGCACAAATAAAGGGAAAGGACCTCCTTTTGCAAAGAAAGTGCATTGTCCACAGAGAGGAGAAGGAGAGAGAAGGGGATGGAGGGACCTAGACTTGCACTTTCTTCATAAAATCCATCAGAAAATACACGGCTGATTTGCAGCTCTGCTTGCACCCTGGGATGCCTGCAGCCAGCCAGCGCTGCATAGAAAGGTCTTCCCCAGCACGAAGGCAGAGAACACAGTCTGTGACACAGTAAAACATTGAAATTAAATTTAACAACAGAGGAAAACAACTTCTGAGAGCTTCTCCAACAGCAGCAAGAGGTTTGTGCCGCTATAGAAACATCTGAATTTGCATGAAGTGTAAACACACAGACACACACACATACACACCCTGCTCCTGTTTGCACCGAGTGTGTTCAGAAAATAGCACATGTTCTCTCCTTCGCCTCCACCTCACTGCAGTCACGGCAGCGCCAAAGCCCTGCAAATGGCTGGAAGGAAGCAGGGCTGTCATCCAGCCCCTCCGCAATCACAATCCGCTGGGACAAGATTGTTCCAAACTGTTGTTGGGGACCATTCAAGCGGCAAAACATTAAATGTTTCTATTATTTAGTGCATGCAGCTGGTTAAACTGAACAGCCTAACAGGCTAATGGGAACACAGGAATAACCAGGTCAGCCAAAGAACGTGTGAGCGAGTATGCGTGGGTATATATATTGCTTGCTGCTTCTTATATGAAGTGTAGATTTAGGAACAAATAGGCTGTGTTGTCACACTTTCTACCTCTGACAGCTGTACAAGGCACTGATTAACTTTTTTAAACCTACTGGGGAATAGCAGGGTCTCTAGGAAGGTCGTATGGGGAAAAACCTGCCCTTAAAGGAAAACAAAATATAAGAACCTTCATCTAGCTTTAAGTAGAGCGTGCCAGCCATGCAAAGGCCTCCTGGCTCAAATGTCTCACAAAAGGAATGTATGAAGAACAGTTGAGGATAGAAAACTATTACTCATGCGTTGTGGAGTTACTACTGGAGCATTGGTCTGGATCAGAAATCATTCCCTATAAAAATGCACCTTTCCATATTATTTTTTGACTCTTTGGAAGCTATTTCCACCATGTGGAATTCACCATTCACTGCAGATCCCCTCCTAAGCATCTTCTCTCTAGGCAGAACCTAGGTGTTTCATACCAAATAAAATATCATCATCTTAGAGTCTCCCATACTGTTTTGCAAACCAGCCTGTAAATTATCCTAATATTTAGGGTGACAAGTAGGAAAAACAAAAGCAAGCAAGTAAGCACAGACATTTCAGTAAGGCCAGGACTAATTGCTCAGTTACATAGCCATTTGGTTTAAGAAACAGTCAGAAAAAAAATCAAGTGGAAGTCTTCAAGCTTCAGGCATTTAAAGAGAGGGTGGACAAAGGTCAGGGTGTGACGTCAGACAGAACAAGTAAGCAGCACAGCTGCTTACTTCTATATCTAATTTCTTTGAGTTTATGGCACCTTCAGTACAAGCACACAGGCACAGCTCTGCAGGGTACACAGCCTTAGCTGTTCCTTGATCCATCCAGTACAATCTGGCAGAGTAGAAGTACTGTCTGTCACCCACTCATTATGCTGACCTACGGTGAAATAAAACCTACCTGTTAATGGTTTTATTTTATTAAAATTCTACCTGACGTTGACTAACAACACAGTGAGGTATATTTACCATATCCTTTTTTTTTTAACATTACAAAATGAGCTCTGCAAAAGATCCATGTTCTGATACTTGATAAATTTTAACATTTTAGCATTCAGCTTCTTCTCACTTAACAGAAAATCTTCTGTTTCAAAATTTTCAATGCAGAAAAATTCTGAAGAAATGAGTGTTTCATACAATCAGTAAAATGCTCCATTTTTCAGTAATTCACCTTCATAAAAATAGAAAACTATTCTAAACCATAATCATAGATCATAATCACAGAACAGTTTGGGGTGGAAGGGACCTTAAAGATCATTCTGTTCCAACCCCCTTGCCACAGGTAGGGAGGGACACCTTCCACTGGATCAGGTTGCTCAAAGCCTCATCCAACCTGGCCTTGAACACTTCCAGGGATGAGGCATCCATAACTTCTCTGGGCAGCTTGTTCCAGAATCTCACCACCCTCATTGTGAAGAATTTCTTCCTCATATCTAATCTAAATCTGCCCTCTTTCAGTTTAAAGGCATTACCCTTTGTTCAACTACTACATGCCCCGGCAAAAAGTCCCTCCCCAATTTTCTGGTAAGCTCCCTTTAGGTAACTGAAGGCTGCTATAAGGTCTCCCTGGAGAAAGTATGATTGGAAATTAACACCCAAGACATTCTGTTCCAAAAACTTTGAAATAAGACATTTAGAAGTCTTTCCCTAGATTTCTCTTAAATTAAGTAATGGCAAATTCAACCAATTTCTCAAAGTAGTTCTCTTCTAGCCCAGTTGTAAGTATCAATATGGTATGGTTTGTCAAGTCTCAGCAATTAAATTTACCTGAAAACGATCTAATATGGCTTACAAGGTTTGGACTAGTATACCCACACAAGTTTCATACTTTTCCAGTTCCAACGATGTTCAGCTTACATAGCATACCAGCTATGGGAGACTTTTCCATTCCTGTCCTAACTGTTCACTCCCCTCAATGACATTTTGTTTTCCAGCTCATTATTTTTGCAGTCCGCTGTGTATTTTTCACTAGTGTCTCTGCTAAAGTAAGCAAACAAAACTTGAAAGACCTATTTCTGCTAAATCAAACTTATGCTACAGATTCTTTTCATCTTCCCCCCACCTCCCTTTACACTTTAGCTACTTACTATGGTGGCTCTCATGGCCTTGAAATCTTCTTTAGAAAGAAATGCAACACGGACCCCTGTTGATAATTAGCCTCAAGTTTGAAAGCGCTGGAGAAGGAGGAGATAACATTCCCCATCAGCAAACTACAAAGAAAGGCAGGTAGTCTCATGCTGCCTCGCCCCCTGTCTGTTGGCACAAAACCTGTAGCTCTACATGCAAGAAATATAATTAGAGATTGGTTCCTGCATTTTTTAAACAGAGTAAGAGTTTCAAACTAATCTCGATATGACTCTGATTTTTGCATGTTATCCTAACAGGCTATCTAGATCCCTCTCCTGGGTGTTCAGATAAGTACTAACATGCACTGAAATCCCTTTCAAATTTCCTCAGGAGAAATTCCCTAGATTGGGGGTAGTAGTGACCGATGGAGAAGGTGCATCTGTAGGCAAATGATTCCCACCCAAAGGTGGGAGTTAACTCCTGACCTCCCTGATTTATAGCAAGGGGAAAACAGCAGGAGAGAAACATTTCTCGAAGGCCTAATCCATAAATGTAATCCATAGGTAACACAATGGGAACAAAACACAGTAACTAATTACATTTGGAATGTGTGTGCTGTGCACTTTATTGACTAGACCTCTTAAATTGGTATTTATGCTATTGCTGTCTGGAAGCCTGAAGCCACCTTTGAGTGATCCTACTAGATGAGATAAGTAGAAATTATTTTACAGTTACTGATCTGGTTACTGACATATATGATTCTTGTTTGCAAATGTCAATTTATTAGCATATGAAGGATAAAATCCTATAATTACTTAAATAACTACATTTTCTGATAAAATCATTAAAAAGAACAAAGTAAAAAATTAACACAAGAACACATTTTCGCAACCTCTGAATCTGTCGTGAGGCTGCTCTGGAAGATACATAAACCAAAGCTGACACTATATTTGATCTCATCCAAAAAGCCTTATAGCAATATTGTAGCCCATAATGCTTTAAATCTGACAGCATAAAGATCCTGGTTGTGCATCTAATAATTATACTTTAGTAAAAATTACTACCCCTTCAACCACACCCCATGCCAACCATTCACGCTGCGGGGAAAAATTGCCACCTGGGATGGCAAAACCCGAAACTACTCAATGGAATAATTTTAAAGCCAGAGGAGGTTTTCTTTCCCTAGGCTTTGATAGAAGAGAGTCAGTGAGTCAACCAAAGAAACCATCTATTGTCCCCTGTCTTGGGAGCTTTAGTAGCACTCAAGGTTACCTGATCTTCCCTATACTCCACATTTTATAAACCATACTTTTATCTGAGACGGTGGATAATCCCTTACATAAGAGCTATTGGCAAGCATAAGAGTTATTCAAATCTCTAAATCACAGGTATCTGCAGCCACTCCTGCATACTTTAGCATTCATAGGTGGCTTTTTCCATGCAGGACAGACAGCCCAATGTTGTCCCCTGCAGTGAACAGGTCTTTCTAGTGTAAAACATTCTTATTCTTTCCCGCCTGTATTGAAATACCTGAAAGCTGCCGCCTTCTGTACAATTCTCTGTGTCCTGACCTAGTAAGTATATAGTATCATGTAATCTAGGAAGATGAAACACAGGCAGAATTAAGTTATGTGTGGGATTTCACCTTCAAGTGTGCAGGAAGCACTATCTTGTCTCAAGACCCCTGAAACACTATAAAAATGGGCAAGCACTGGAATGCACATTAGGAAAACACGAGGAGTGGCACATCTTGTTCAGCAGATGATGCAAAATACAGAGGACAGCACAACAGAGGCATTTTACAAGGGTAGCAGCATAAACAGGTGCCACATCAGCACGTGAAATCAGTGGGTCCAAAGAGCAACACCAGTGACAAAAACATACACGGCTTCCCCAAAGGTTACATAGATGAAAAATAAGAATCATCCTGCTTTCATATTTTTTTTTCCCCTGGATATTGCAGAAATTATGATACTTTCTCACAATCCCTGGGTGCTATTGACAGAGAAGTGGCACACAGCAAGGATGTCTGCATCTCAAATCCTCTCCATGATGTCTTGTCTTCATAAGCACAAAAACAAAACAGCAGCTGTGGAATAAAGCTGTACCCCACGCAGGAATATATTTTAAAATAAGTATCTTTTGCCTTTTTCATGAGAATAGATCTGAAAATATTTTATGAAGGTTAAATAATGAATTATCAATAGGTAATGTGGGTGTAATAACTTGCATTCCATCTGCCTTCTAGCTGCCTACATCCAGCAACCACTGCAGTCCTGTAAATGCTCTATAGCTACAGTATGTGAACAGAGAGACCCTGAACATCTCCTACTGGATTTACAGATTAAAACCCTGCTTGGAAGAAACTATCTGCCAAGACGTGTTCAAGATTTTACAATTCTGATTCAACTGCTGCTGAAATCAGTGGGAGTCCTGCCACTGATCCTAACAGCACTTGGATTGCTTTTCCCACAGAGAGTTATTCAGGAAATTTAACACAGACATTTTGTCAGGAAAAAGAATACAACTGTAGAAAACGTACTGAAAAAAGGAAATTTTATATTGGCAGGAAGGGAGATAAAATACCCTAATAGGTTTTTTTTCTTCTTTGATTTCCATTATTAATGGAACTCTAATGATCCCTTTCTGCATGCAAGACAAAAGTAAACCATAGTCTCCTGATAGCAAGTGTGGCACTCCGTCATTAATATAACATGGATATGTTAATGCAATAGTAATTGCCTGCCCTACTGTAGTCAAATCACCTTGCACTAGAAGTGTATCACTATTGTAGTTTAATTTTCATTAAGATGACAAAAAGGGCCCTGAGATGATTCTCTGTTTTTGTATCATATTAATGAAAGTGAATATTAACAGAAATGCCAGGGAAATTAGGAGCAAATCCAGAAAGGAAGTAAAAGTATGCCCTAGCACTGTAAATGAATTGACATGGTGACCTAGTACTTTTCTCACAGGACAGACCAGAAAGGATAGCAGATAACTCCATAGGCATTCTGCACATCCAGACACTGCCGGCTCATAATAAAACTTTCAAAACATGCAAGCTGCAGTCAAATTTAATCAAGTGAATTTCACATCAACGACAGCCTCCAAAAACAATTAAAAATTAGGAAGAATCATAATTTCAAGGCAATACCAATAGCCAAAGAAAGCATAATCCATATTTGCATTAGGTCCTCATGCATCTTGTCACGTATCTGAACTGAAATCTTCTCCCCATTTGGCACAAAACTTTCTTACTTTCCAAAGCACTACTGAATAAAGTCCGTAACTAATTTATCAAAACAGTTCTCTGCCAAAATGTTGAACTCTGTGGGCCACGGTAATAAATTACCGACTTTGGAAAGAAAAGTTTGAGACAGATACGATTAACTTTCCATGCTGGAAATGTGGCTGCCCTGAAAGGGCAAGGAGTGTTGGGAACTGCAGATGGCATACTGGAGCTCAGTGATGAATCAGGAGCATCTTTTGTTCCCTGGGGGAATGTTCACACCGTGTCTGCATCTAGACCTGGAAGATGCCATTGGAATGGCAGGACCCATCGTCTGTTTGTGATTCGTACGTGATATAACTCAGTAACTGGATGGGCTGCAAGGAGAGGATACAGAAGCATTAAATAACATGTGAAAATTAACAATTAAAGAACAAATGTGGAGGCTTTATATCTCCAAAGAACCTGTTCGGTTTTGCCAAGGTTATCTGAAAGGATACTCCTCGCCAGAGCGGATCCAGCCAGCCAGAGTCGAAACATGATTTTTTTCACTTTTAGGTTACAAGGGAACAGTGCAGATGAGGAGTGATGTTGCTGAAATCCAACTCCGTAATGGAAACCTGGATGAAACAGTTGCTGCATCCTTATCACCTCTCTGCAATTCAACACAAATGCTAGCAGACTAACCACGTGCACAAGACAGTCGAAGCAGTTTATGTTAGTTTAGCCATGTGTTGCCATTCTGATAAAGGACAAACTGTCTCACCATTAGAAGCCAACAACAGCCGTAGAAAATGTACTGTTAAGCACATTTGATGCATTTTGAAATTATGAATAAAAAATAGCCTAAAAATTCAACTGTGTCTTGAATTGCAGAGTGCACACTCAACTTGAAAAATAGACTATGCTCTGCTAAAGTTATTCACACCCAGACTTAAAAGATTTTTATTCTTTGTCAGTATTAAAATGATGCTTAATTGTTTATCTCTTTTGTTCACAGCAAGATTTTTTTTCTTGTTCTGGGAAACAAACATCTTTCCCTTGGGAGTATGGCATCAAACAGTTCCTGAAGCAAAGACTATTTTTTGCAGCTGTTCTAAACAGAGTTCATCTGTAGTTTGACTCAGAAGTGACTTGTGCATCACTAGGGTCAGAGATCATACAAACAGAGAGAATGTCACAAAAGAAAGTACCAACAAGGACAAAAGAAGAAATAAGGGAACACTTCTCCATGTGCTGAAAATGAACTAATGCTAAAGAAAGGGTAATTACACTCCTGAAGTAAAGCTGCTTCTAAATCAAAGTGGCACAATACAGTATATTGTTACCAGACTCGTGGAAAAAGCACAAAGAGCAATACAAAAAATAAAAACAAAATTCCGTATCCCGTCTGCTCTGTTCTCCACACTGAAGAATCTCAAATATTACAGCAACATTTTCTGTATTTCACTACAGAGTCTGCACTTACCCATTTAAGCATGGAAAACTTAAATGACTGTAATAAGTCATTGCGAGAGAACACTTCAGTAACGGGGTGTATCCAAAACCTCAACATAGATACACAAAACCGTTGATAATCAAAAGGGGAAAGAAACACTGGAAGAGAAATCTGAACCTCATAAACCTGGACGATTCTTACATACTTACGTCACTCGCAAAAGCTGGATGCTGGGGGAAATAAAAATATTGAAATATCACCTTTTAGAGCTCCTTAAGAAAGCAAACAGCTAGATCAAAGCACAGCTGATTTATGAGCAAATCTCACCTATTCTTTTAAGAGCTTTCCAAAATTACTAGTTTATATGGAGGCTTTAAAAACAATGGATGAAAAAGTAGAGGTGCAAGGGATTTCATTCTGCCATAAGATAATCTCCGTGCAGAGCATATTAATGTTCCTTTGAGGGGCTCTATAAAAGCCCCTATGTTAGAGAGATAAGGAAATACATTGAAATTGGCCAAACTAATCCACAGAGCTAAAAGAGCTAAAAGGTACAACAAAATGTTCGAATACTTGATCTGCAAGTTCTTCTGGGCTCCATCCTAAAACATGGGTTATTTATAATCAGACCTTAGGAATAATGAGGAGGGGGCACATTAGTCCTTTTGCAATGTCCTTTTGTGCCCCTATAATTCACTTGTTTGGAAGCAGAAAATCCTGCTTCACTCAGAAAAACAAAATGCAAGACCCCACGTCTCAGGAGATGGAAAGAGGGTAAAAATCCACAGGAACAACAAACACATCCACTCTCACATCCAGTGCTGTCATAACTAATGACAGCAAAAAACCTGAAGGGATGTAAAACCCTGTGCCTCAGAGGTTAGGTCAGTCTCTAAGTATTATAGATCCAAAGGAGACCATGCAGGGAATCACATTATTCCCTATCTCCCTCCTGCACGGCTCTTACACTTTTCCCCCAAAAGACTGTAATGAATATTGTCAGAGACAAGATACTGGAATAGATGGACCTTGGGTCTCACTCAATTCCTGTGCCTATATTATTATTAGAAGATGAGCTGTCACAGGCATCTAAATGATTATGGAGCCCCTAAAAATGAAAGGGAACAAAAAAAGGAAGGATGCAGCAGGCAGTTCAGCCAACATCTCCTCTTGTTCCCCTCCTTTTTCAAGCACAGCTCTAATGCTTTGTATGGCTTCACAGCTCTTAAGACTAGGACTCTAGTCCCATTCCCAGGAAAAAGAAACAGTTTTTTGTAAAGTGTATTTCATTTTTGATAACTTTTTCCCCTAGAAGTTGAAGAGTAACTCTGAAAAACTAACTCATGCTGCCTCCCAAATGCCTCATTCATCTTGGCTACCTTCAAGGAGAGGCCACCTGGCCCACGACATGGAAACAAGAAAAGAAACTGCAGTCAACCCCCCAGGCTGGTAACAGAAGATATTTATTACACTTGTCCGTAGTTTTCGACAAATTCTTGTGTTTGTGCATAATTTAGCAGGTAGTTGCAGGAGTTCATTGTTTTAGGATGAACATCTACTTTAATGATTATAGATACAGTCTGAGTTTTCAATCTGCTTCTCTATTTCTGAAAGGGAAAATAGTCTAAATAGCTATAGGAACATGAGGATATAAATAATGGGGTGCAGGGCAGGATTTGGTGTTTGTCCCCACCAAAAGCTCTAAAGGCCTCTTTGAAGTGTCCTTCCAGCCCTGTTCACTGTCCCACTCCTGCCTCAAGCAGATGAAGTGGCTGTGCTGCCTGTGGTTACCATGCTGTGGCTCCAGCCACAGTCTCAGGCTGCCCAGAGCCCCAGTTGCAGACAGAGCCCCATACAAAGCCCACAAAATCCCCCTTCTGTCTCTTCACCATTGGCAAAAAAAACACCCTTCAAAATCACAAAATGAACATGCCACTGCAATCATGTTGAAGTATGATCTTCTCCGATCTCACCTTCACCACCCCTCCCAAATTCCAAGCCTGAAAAGGGATCGCTTCATCTTACAGTGGGGAAGGATGCAACTGGGAAGTGCCAAAAGTTGAAGGATACGAGCAAGAGGAATTAAACCACTGAGGGATGCTAAAGTGAGGAAAATGCTTCTGGCAGTTCAGTTAATCTGTGCCATGTTTCTAGTAACAGTTTTGTAAAAGAGTAAGTTTAATAACACCTAAGCCCCTTCGAGAAAGTGCTCATTAACTCACTGTTGCTATTTGGTATATCTGCAATTGCTACCTTTAAAAACCTGAAGAAAACTTCAAAGACTGCAAGGCTGAAGAGCAAATATTCACTGGTGTCTTAAAATGAAATCTAAGGTAGGGCAATGAGCAGAGGAACAGTTGGTGAACAGTTGGTGAATGGATATTTTTATGCAAGGAATGCCTGAAGGAAAGAGAATGAAAAAAAACTGTGTAGGAAGAAGGAGCAATTAATATGCTCCTTTTTTTTCCCTTACGCTTATTTTGATTTAAAAGTCTATTCTTTCAGTATCACAGATTAAGGTTGTTACACAATTTACCATGGGGAAAAAAAAAGTGGTCATAGTGGTTGAACAAAGAAATGAAAGGGCCTATGACAGAGTTTTTAATTATTCAAAAATGATTGCAAAGATATTCTGAATTAATTTTCACATTTTTGCATTTGTACATTTCAAATGAGTATGTGTATAGATATCATTCAATTCACTGGGAAACTGCACTCATCCTTAAGACCAGTTCCCTTGTTAACATCATTCTTGACTGGGAAGGCCACCAACTCTTGCTGAAAACATTAAACACTTGAACATTTCATGAGATCTACTCTCACCGAGAAGCCCTGATTTCCCCAGAAATCTATGCAACAGCAAGCCTTAGATGACAGAACCCTATTAAATAAACAAAAATAAAAATATTTTTAAAAAATACGCTGGATCCAAATTCCCTCTTGCATCTTACCAGCTGAGGGGTATGGATCATTACGAGTGCATCTCTTGTTAGCTTAATGGGAGCTGTGTGGGCAATACTTGCTATAGAACAGTTGAAACTACATCCCAGTGGTTCCCCCCTCACTGATGTTTTACAGCTGCAAAAAAATATTTCCTACTTTTTTGCTGTTCAACATAATACTGCACATGAAATCTCAACAGACATAACCAAGCAAAGTATCAGTGCACAGAAGCTAAAGCGAGTAAGGTCGTTCCTCACTGATGGTCGCCACCTTTGTGCTCACTGCTTCAGCATGTTTACATGGTTTATTCTAGCAGCGAAGAGTGGCCAAGCAGCATCCCAGTGCCCTCAGCTTCCAGGCAGTCTGGCGCACACTGTAAGCGTGTAAATGAAGGCTGCCATGATTGAAGTTAATGGATTACAGCAGTGTAAAACAGCAGCAACAGCAGCCAGACTCTGTGGCTTTCCTAGGCTGAACGTTAATGTCTGAAAATCAGATTTACAAAATTTATTTTCAAATAAAGTCTTCTGTAATATTTAATTGTATACTGCAGATACCCCTATTTCAGGGCTGGTTTACCACTGTTCAGAGTGCCTGGGGAATCCTTCAAGGGCTGCATGGCCTTCCTTTACATAGGCATGATCAGAAATAGAGGTTACAAACAAAGCCTCAAAAAGCAGGTACCAAGTGCACATGAAGATGAGCTGGACTGGATCCTCCCAGCTGATTTTATCACGGAGGTGATATGTTGGCTTCTAGCAGGGATGAGGAAAAAATCTTCAGATTGTCACATTTTTATAAACGTGGAATTGAATCCAGCCCCCAAGGACTTGTAGGTGTGTGTGAAACACGTGCACCGTCTTAGGGGTAATTATCTGAAACTTGGCTACACTGAGAAGCATTAGTACCAAATAAGGTTGTGGAGGCCAGATACAGAGAGTTTAAAAGCTTCTTATTAAAACATGCTCCTATGAACAGCTGACAGATTTTTTTTTTTAACTATCATAATTATTAATGGAAGTTCCATTTTAAGATTTACATTTTCACAACTGGAAAAGAAATGAGCAGTCCAACAGAAGGAGAGAAGAAAGAACGGAACAGTCAAGTATAGGTCACAGAGGAAAAGCTCTTTAAGAGTCTCTGCAAGAGCAGGACAAATATTGGCATCAAATATTTATGGATAGTCATTCAATCAAGGACCACGAGCTTCCTTTCAAGCATTTGTTCTCCTTTTTATTCACCTCTTGCAAAAATTCACTGCATGAGTAAGGTTTCGCATGACTGGATCTTCATGTAAAATACGTATCCTGGTTGCAAGTAAGTTTTCATATTTAGGGAGAATCTGACAGTTGTGAAGTCCATGGGAATTTTGCTGTGTGCTTCAAAAACACTGAAATTTTACCCCAATATCTCCTAGCTGATTTCAAAGCAAGAGTAATCATTCTACTGGACACAGGAGTAGCAAATCATTCATAATCTTTCTTAAAATGAGAAGAGTTCTTGAAAAAAATCCATTTCCCAAGTTACACTGAATAACACAGACATCCAAAGTCAACTCCAGTTTGAGGGTAAATTCTATATAGAGACTACTTGCTTGGACAAAAGTTAATGCAACACTGCATAAAAACAAGGTAGCCTCTTCCCAGAGCTATCTGACACACATACACACAAATATGATTTTTTTTTTTTGTTTGGCTTTTTCCTTATTCAGACTTGTTATTTAGGACATTGCTCTCCATATCTGAACTTAAAATTACAGCAGATTGCAGAGCAGTAATTTCAGGGAGCTGTCTATGTCTTCTCTCTGAGGAGACCAGCCAGGGTTTTTCAATCTACTCATCTTTTACAGAGCCAAGTCTTTATTCACAAAGTCCACTATCACTCTCAACTCCCTGAAATGCTGCAAACATGCATCTAATATTCAAAACTTAATTACTCTTGTTACTGGTTTTAATACTATTCCAATCCTACACATATTTTAATAATATTCCAATCCTACACATATCACTGAACGCATGCAGTGAACACTGGGTACGTTTTCCTTGTACTGTCATTAAGAGTTGTATTGACAGCAAACAAGTTACATATCTTTTTTTTAACAACATAAAATTTTTCTGTTGTTTGCACGTTTTCTCCAAGACATATTGGATACCATTTGCTTTTCATTACAAAAAACGTGCTGACAACAAAATCACATATTCCTGACACACAAAAGAAAGAAGAAATAGCTACCATTTTTGGGGCAGGGGTGTTGCTACATGAGAAACTTGATATGTGATTACCCGGGTATGCAGAGCTCCCTCTGCACACACAGGAAAGCATGCAGCACATGCATCTATCAAGACACAACAGAGGTGCTTGAGGCTTCCTAATCCCCTGTCCTTTCTATTCATATCGGAGTGTATTGATATATTATTTTTAATTATCTGAAGATAATTAGATCTGGACAGCCAAGGGTAACCACATGCAAACACGTCTGAAGATTTATGCAGTCAGGCTGTTACATTTCTAAGTGTGTTTATACCTGCAAAGCCTGTAAGACAGCATTGCTGAGGGGCCCTCGCCCGATGCTACATTAGCCAAGTTAATTTATCACACACATGCCCAGTAGCAGTGGCAATGTAACATCCAACCTAATGAAAGAGCTAATTTCTGACTCTTCATATTCAAGACACACCTAAATCAAAGATCTGCAGATAGGCCTAAATCCAAGATGTGTGTAAGAGCCTTTGGAGAAGTCAAAGCCACTATTAATGGTATAGATCTTCAGTAGAGGTGAGATATATTGCTCCCCTGGAGTTAAGGGGCAATTTTACACCAGCTGTTCTCCTTCTCACTTAAGCTCAGACTGCACACATGCAATCAATACCAATGCACCACTCTGCCAGACTACACTAGTGGCCCCCCAGCGGAATCGAGACCTGGTCGCGGTTGCCTACCAGGGAAGTCAAGAAAAGTCAGTGTCTGCTTATGCAGAAAGTGGCACCTGAGAGGCAAAACGGTACCCAGGTATCTCCTTATAAACTTCCCAGCACATACTGGAAGGTAGACACAGAATACCAGCTCCATGAGTCTACGACCCTTCACATGCATTTTTTGGTGCATCACAAACTTCACACACCATGTATCTGCTTCCAATACACGCTTTGTGCTTACAACGGTTCATGCAAAATGAGCAAATCCAAATAGCCCAAGACATGCTTCTCAGTCCAAACTCTTATGTGGATATCCAACACTGGAAACATCAGGACTATTTTGTCCACGTCCTTCCTTCCATAGTTTTCCTGGGAGGAAGATTTTTAAAAATCATCTGGGACTACAGAAAGAAAATGTGTTGACATTGGTCAAAAAGCTGGGACAGCAGAAGAAATTCCAAAAAGAGAAGCAGGCCCTGGGCTGTGGTGTTCCTGGTCTCCAACAGCTCAGGGTACCACAGAGCTGTATTAGGCACTTTACACTCATGGGCACACAGCAGCTCTTCCCACTACATGGCAGATCGAGAGACAGTGAGAGTGGAAGAAAAGTAGTAAGGGGACAATTTTCTTCCTCTGCCATTTTTAATTGTCTTCTCTACGGAAAGTCCTCAAAAAGAGTAAGATTGTTAAAGCCAAATGAAGCCACAGGAATTTACTGATGAATGGGAAGTCACACCCGGTTTTTGGTTTGTCCACGAGCTTTATTTATTACTACTAAAAAAGCCACACTGATCTCTCTGAAGCTGTACTGTCAAAAAGAACGTGCTTGCATCTAAAATATTTTTTTTCTAGTGTGTTCTCGCTCCATTCCATTCCCCTGCCCTTTGCCAGCTGGTTAGTAGTTAGAGCAGCTGGCAGTGATGCCAAGTGCTTTGCTACAGTGGAGCCCTGGGCATCAGCAAGGATAATAATCAGTGGTCAGGGAAGCATGTACTGAATATGCTGGTGACACTGAGCAATAGCTCCACTGCTCTTTGTATCGTGCACTCCGACCTGCAGGACGCAAAAGGAACTGTGCATCAGAAAGAAGAACGAGTGGTTAAGCACTAGAAAAATGTCAATAGCAGCAGTGACCTATCATCTGCAGCAACCCTTTCAGCATAAATCAGTGTACCACCACCGAAAAAGGCAACTGTGTGTGACTGCCGGGAATCAGACACTGTGCACAGCCACAAAGGTCACTGAGGCGGTCCTGCTACAGCCTCCTGGAGACCAACACTGAGGAGGCAGCACATAATGACTCAGGTTCCCCGTGTCCACTGGGATTCAGAAGTTACCCACATACTGGCACAAGCAGAGTGTCAGAAGCAGAAGCTCCCAACTCCTCCCCCTCCACTGTGCAGCACGGAACAACACAACTGCACAGACAATGCTGCACACTCCAGAGATTCAAGCTGTTTATATACTTACTTGTGCAAAACCTGATGCGTTTGATGGCACAGAGGGAAAAACTGGGAAAAGTCAATTTAAGCCGGTAACCCACATGTCCCCATTTCTAAGCACTGTGCAGCAAATGTACTCAGCAACACAACGCTGCTGATCTGTCACAGCTCAATCTGCAGCTAAAACAATGCCCCAGGCTCCGGTGATCAATAAGCAAAGGAGCATCTTGCCTAACCTGGTTGTGTGACGGGGGGAACCACACATGGTCCTTCCTTTGCACAGCTCACATTTGATCCATTAATCACACTGATTTTACTCTCCAGTCTGGCCCACAGAACGTGGTGGAGCATCAGATTTGGGCATTACATTCTTCTCCTTTATACTTCTATTTAGGAGAACTACAGCTGGTATTACAGTATAGTTGAGTTTGCCACATTTCTAGTGACTTCTACTCTCCCAGATAGAGGTATAGTTTATACCAACAGTGGATTCCAGGTGAATGCTTATCGCAGCACAAACCACTTATCCTGATCAAACGGATGAGCGGCAGACCAGCATCCCCAAAGAAGGAGCAAGGGACAGCCTGACTCATTTATTAAAAAGCCTGGTTGAGAATTCAGCAGTCTTTTGAGAATCCTGATATTATTTTTTTCTTTCTGCAAAATTTTTAATTAATTAAAAGATTTTATTTTAATGTCTCATTGCTCTTGTGCTTTTGCTAAAATGAATATTTCCTTTCTGTGCATGTATGTATCCCCTCAAAACCAGCTGCACATCCATCACCTCAGAGCAGACCTGAGAATCTAGGGGCTAATAAAATCTCTGGGACTGTTGATCAGGGTACGAACCACACAAACTATCAGTAGCAGGTTTGTAGAGCTCAAGGCAACAGATAAATCCAGCTGCAATTTGATGGGATGATTTCCAAAAAAGGAGAGGCCAAAAAACAAACCAGCAGAAACAAAATCGTTTTTCACCACTGAACTAATGTAGTAATAGGTGGCCAGAAGCCTGAGACCTGCTCCAAAGATCCACACGCAAAGCTGGTTAACTACAAAGAAGGTGCAGTTATCAAAAAGCTAGGAGATAGAAAAAAAAGGCTTATGATTCTGAAAAAAAACCAGCAGTCTTACTGGTCTGGGATAAAACATAGTTGTTATGCAGGTAAAGCTCTCATTAAATCTTGCAGAGTATTGAGTAAGTAAAAATAAGAACCTCAGGGTCCAGCCTATCCCATCTTACTAATGAACTCTTAGATACAGAGAACAAAATTTTGCCCAGGGAGCAGCTTCCCTGCTTTACTCTATGAGCTCCTGTGAGTTTACAGGAAAGTCAAGACAGTTCCTGATGTTTAAATCAAGGCGCAAGGTGATTTATTGTAACAGAACAAGACATGTATGTCTGCTTCAGGATTCTTTCTTTCTTCACTTATTTTTTTACATCTCTTTAGAGCATAGGAAACATATGACATAATCTGAATATTTATGGCACACTGTGTAAAAGCAGAAGCCCCTCTTCTGTAACCCATCTCATTACAGGAGTTTGCATTTTTGGAAAGGCTTCTTGTTCAGGATCAACCTAAATTTTATATTTCCACTCCACTGTTAGCCCAGACTAATAAAATGGTATAGATCAGATTGTAGAGAATTTAAAATCTTTCAGCAGCCTTTTCAAAACCAGAGCCCATGTAAAAGAGTTCAGCTAGCCACTCTCCTTCATCTGAGGGGAAATCTCGCCTTAGGCACAAACAAAGCTTCAAATTGATTTAATTTAAAATTTCAAACTTCTGTACGCTGCTCAGCTTCCGACTGCCATCTGCTTTTTCAGCTTGCCGTGACAGAAAGCACATTTTTTATTATATTTGTTCAAGCAGGTCCATCAGTACAATATTAATTTTCAGAGTTTGGGAGATCTGTATGCTTTTAAAAATCAATAGTTCTAAACCTGATTGGAAATTATCAACAAAAATATTGCATCTTGTCAGCCTGAAGCCCCTACGCTCTGTTATCTCCTCAAACTGTCCCTCGTAGTTGTTTGTGCTGCACTAAACACAAAGTTCCTTCATGATCTTAAATTGGGACAATTTATATCAGCCACAATGAGTCTTCAAAAAGCAGTAATCAAATGTTTTTTGATCACATCAGAAGACACCTCTGTTTAGATCATCCCATGAGAATTGGGGTAACACAGGGGCAGAGCCCCCTTTCTTTTCAAAGAAAAAGTAAAAAGGGTATCATTTGGGACACCTCCACCAAGTTAATCTGATTTTACAAACTCCTTAACTGATGCGTTGCATTGCACCAAGGCAAGAACAAGTAGAGCTCTACTTCCACTTGCAAATGCACTAAAATTAAGTTCTTCACTAGGCTTTATGTTTAAAATATGGATGTTTTGCATCCTCCTAGAACACCCTTCTTCCAACAAACACCTTCCTAGAGACAGGCATATGTTACAAATATCCCAACAAAATGAACTTTGGAGGAAACTGCAGCTTGTGCCTGTCCCTGCTGAGAGGCCAGAAACATGCCAAGTCATGACTAAAACTAGAAAATTACATTAATAGACATGTCATGAAACAGCCAAGGTGTGAGTGGCTGTGATTCACTCGCAGGTGTACCCCCAAATTTGCCCCACGTCACATCAAGCCCTCCTTTTTGTCTAAACTAGATGACTGCTCATCCCTGCCTTTCAGATTGGACTTAAAGTCCCAGTTTGCTTGGCACAAGGAACTACAGAGCCATTAATAACTATTTTAGATGAAAATCAGAACCAGGACTCTGCCCCCACTGGTCACGTATGTGACCAGCGCTCTTTCTACAGATCACTTCAGGCCTGCTGTCTCACTTCAGTTCCAATTTAGATAGCTGTATCTACCACCTAAACTCTCCTCAAAACCTCTGGCAGCCAGCCACTGATGGGGTATTTGCTCCCCTATTCCCCTCTGACTGATTTGTTTCTCTTCAGCAGCAAACTAACAATCCTAGATTCATATTGACACTCAACATAGCGCTTCAAGGTCTCCCGGAGAGGCACTACATAAATGTAAATCCTATAATTATTTGAAAGCAGAGTCTCTTCCAACCTGAGTGAGATCTGATAGCATCTCTGCCTTATAAATAATGTAATGTGCTGGCAGGGTTTGCTTCTCTGAACAAGGCACAGAAGGCCCAGCTGGAGCACAAACAAGCATACAAGAAAAAACACAGTTGACAAAAAATGTACCAGGAGACCCAAAAAGATGTTCTTTATAGATCTCAGCACAGACGGACAACAGAGCTTGCTTCTGATTTAGGGCAACATCTGTAATCGGGGAAAACAGTGACTATTTGGGAAACATTAGACAGCAGAGCAGAGCCACATTAGAGATGTGAGAGTTGCAAATACCCCAAATATTTCAGTCAAATCTCTTTTTAGTCCCACCTTCAAAGACACAAATTGTAAAATAATAAAATGCTGTTGTTGAGATCTTCAAAACAAACAGTCAAGGGCAAAAAAAAAAAAAAGGATACTACCAAATTCAGAGGTGTCTCACCAACAGCCTCCCCAGCAGCTCTCCCCGTGGCTTGGGGCATGTGTCTGTGCAGGACAGTAATGCCACTCAGGGTACCTGTGTACATCAGACCTTCCCTTCTGATTTATGGCACCAGAATACTGGGTAAAAGGACCCAGATACTTTACGAAGCTCAGAGAAAGCCCCTCACCTTTTGCTAACTGTCTGTGTTTTATGAGATAAAAGGCTGAGAGGAAGGATCTGGTTTACTGCAAATAAACAGCAAACTACTGGACCATCTGGAGCTTTTCTGTAATTTATGCTTGCTCTGCAATTTTAAGGAGACTTGCTTCCAAATGATGACACAGTTTGGGGATTTAAACCGTAATCTTTAAAACACATATTTAGAAGGTATTAGCTAATTATTCAGGCTGTAACTACTGCAAAAACAGCAAATGAACCAGAGTTCTTTGAACTAGTGTTTTTGAAGTTATCAAATGTTTGAAGTGAGTTATAGGTAACAGCATTTGATTGACTTCCGTGGAGATGGACTATAAATGAGAAGGGGTGCCTGGCCTTTGTGCAGAGAAAAAACTCAATACTGAATCAGCCCAGAAGAGCTCACCCAGGAGGTGACAGCCCCAACAGAGCTGGAGATGGCAATTTTCCCCACCACGTCAGGAGCTGCTGTGTGGCTTATAAACCACTTACAACACATTTGAACTTTTCCATAGGCTGTCTGAACAGGAATACATTTTTACCAGAGAAAATATGACTTATCACAAATTTAAAGCTTAACTAATGTATTACAAAAATTTTCACTTTCTTCTATTCCAGCAGTTTTACTTTCTTTATTTACCTGCTGTGGGATTGTCAGTGTGCCTTGTAATTTTCATTTTATTAGCAGATCAAATCTTCCCCTGATACCTTTTGCCCAAACATCCATTTTTAAGACAATTTTAAAAAGGCTCTAAAGCCGAGTATTATTAATTTGGGGTCACTGTAACATGGAAGACCCAAATCAGTATCAAACTAGTTATACTTAGCATATCCCTGAGCACACCCTCTGCAGCATTAAGTCCCACACAAGGCATCACAAGGCAGTGGGCTCATCCCTATTTTGCTTCATTCCTGTAATTAATCTGGGTGACGCATTTTTGAGTGTCCAGCACCCATGTCTGAAACAGACAGCCTTGAGCTTGCCTTTAAGGGTGATGTTTTTGTAAATTCTAGGTTCAGGGCATCATATGTGAGGCAGGGTAAGAAATCTGCCTTCCAGAAGATGTTCTGATACTTCACAGATTGACAGTGGATAAAAACCTGATAGGCAGCCATTTGTTACCATTAATGTTTAATTAAGAGCAGACGTTATTAGCTTTGCGTCAGAAAACCAACAAGTCGTCTACGCATGGATGGTAATTCTGAATTTGTTGATGAATAAACAATTCATAAACGAACGCAGAGAGTTTCTAAAATGCTGTCTGGGAATTGCACTGTTCACGAGGTCTGAAGAGAACAACAAAGGTCTCATTTCTGTTCCTTCTTTGTCATCCTCTAATGTTTATGCTGAGATAGAAAAATTGTCAGATCTGGTTTGGGTTTTTTACACAAGTCTCTAACGGATAATACACCAAAAAATACAATCCCACTCTTTTTTCCACAGAAAATCATCAGACCTGGCAGCATTTACATGGGCCTCCTGACTGCTCATAACTATAAAAAACTTGAGTTCAAATCTTCACTTTTTTTTATTATTTCATTATTTATTTTTTTTATAATAACATTAACCTATTTCACCTAAGTCTTTGCTCTCAGTATTCAATTTATTTTGGCCAAATAGGCATGCAGATGAACATTATACCTAACTCATGTACTTCAGAAAGAAGACATCATGCAGCCAGCAAACCCATCATGTGTCTATTATATTTTGGAACAGGGTTAGAATTGGGTAAAGCTCTTGTGAAATGGATGAAAATATTCCTGAATGCATATAAAGGACTTTCAAAAAGCCAATAAATACAGCAATATTGCACCCCCCTACAACAAAATGACACGGCTGGAAAATGATCTCAAGAAACAATTTTCATGCCAGTGTAAGACTTATTAATGAAGAAGAGTGCACCGTTAAAGAAAACGAAGGGAATGCATCGGCAGTACATTTCAGTAACCAGGGACCCTCTGCAACTGGAACTTCAAAATAGGATTTCTTAAAAGCTTTTTCTTTCCTAAATTCCCTTTGCCGAAGCCTGCTCATTCTTTCATAATCACTTCAAAGCAATCCCCAGCCTTGCAATAAAGTAAATTCAAAGCAATTAGAGAGTAGATCTACACACCAAGACCAAACAATGCTTATAGAGGTTTTCCATAAAGTGGTTCTGCATACATTTTCCTTGGAATGACATTATTTGTACAAAGAAGTAGGGGTATATTTTATGAAGAAAAGAAAATACAAAATAAATTTATGATAGCAAATAGAAACACTGCATCTCTGGAGTGTGATATTATACTGCAGTTTGCAAGCACATCCAATATAGTATTGCCTTGCTACATTCATACATTTTAGTGAACAATAACGGGGGGGGGGGGGGGGGGGGGGGGGGGAGAAAAGGAGTCTTCTGCAGCATGCTACAATAAAAGCCACCACGTACCACATAACAAGGTACACATGTTCAAGAACAAACCGAACCAACTTTGCGTTTTCCTGCCCCGTCTCCCCAGCGGCCTTGCTTTGCTACCTTGCCAACTGACGTTCTCACGAAAGTAACCCTGTGAAATGTAAAACTGCTTCTTATCCTGCGCTGGTGAAGCTGTTGCTCTAAGAGGAGCTGAGCTGTGCTGAACTGAGATGTGGTTATTTCATTGTGATGTAAATAAATGTAACAATTAAGTATATAATTTTGGAAAATGTCAGTGGTGTAATTACTTATATGGCTTCCAGCCAATTAAGCAGTAGGTGAATTAGCCCATTTAATTGGGTTTGGAATTTCAGCACAAGGTGTTTTATGCTTTCTATTCTGTCAACATTTTGCTGAACTATATGTTAATAATCCTGATTGTGCTCGAAATAACATCTGGGTGAATCTGGTCTGGAGTACAAGAACCACTGTTTGAAAGGTTGCACACACCTGTGATCCCAGTTGTGCAAGCAGATTGACTCCAACAAAAGCTCCATTCGAGGAAGATGGAAGTCTTGATTTGCTTGTAAGCCCATTAAACACACTGAATGGCCATGAAGATGAAATAAGGAAGCGCTTTAGGATTCTGCAGCTAGAAGTCTTAGAGCAGAAATGGCAATAATAAAAGAATAACACAAAGTGATTATTCCCAGTATAAAAAGACAAGCTTGTAACATCAACTGAACAGGAAAAAGAAAAAAAAAGTGCCATATCTTTTGCTTGGGAGACTGTAGTGATTCAGCTAATCTCCTCTATTAGCAGAGGATCACAATACACAATAGCCCTCAGTGAGATGGGAAAACAGAGGCACTCATGGGTTAGTGGAGAAGCACTTCACAGCTACCCTAAGGAAGCACAAAATAGACACGCTAACATTAAGACTGAAGATTATGCTGTTAATGACAATAACAGCTTACAAATAAACCCCCTTCACAGGAAAAGATGAGTTTGAGAACTAAAAATCCTCATTTAGAAAGGGTCTGATGGAACTGAGAGCCAAACTACAAACCTAGACGAGATGCTCTTCTTATGGCAGAAGCTGGTTCTTTCATTTTACTTTCACATTGTCCTTCACTAGAACCACTCCACGCTGAAAACAAAGCAGTGGTAAGGAGAAGCTATACTGAATGTTTTCAGTTTTACACGCACAGTAAGACTGGAATCCCAGAGATGCTTTCAGAGGAATTATTGCATCGGAGCTGGATTGTTTAGTCAATTTTATACAGCTTTAGTCTACTCGCAAGGATTCCTTGCACTTTCTAACATTATAGAAGAGAAATCAGAGGCACAGAAATCAATCACACACATCTTCTCAGTTCATCAGTAATATTCTGCACAATTAGACACTCCGTGTAACCCAAGAGAAGTCAGAGGTTGGACTCTGCTGCACAGTGTCTGCGCAGCTGGGGAATGGTCTGCAGGAGTTAAACCTGTAAAATGCAGGTCTGAGTTCTGGACTGCAGCCCTGCACTCCACCACTTCTATATTTAAAGCCTTACTCAACAAGTCGTTACATGCCTCCACGCCTCATTCTTCTCATTTAGAATATCAGAATAAATCAGTGATGCATATTTCAAAAGGATTTTGAGATCTTTGCATGTAGCGTGCTCCACAGCATTATTGTTATTTATAATTAACAGAAGGGTTACTCCACTATTAATAACACTTAGCAGCAGTGCTTTTCATCTTCAAACTACTTTCTGAGCATTAATTAATTTCAGGCTTCTGTTACTCAGAACATCTTTCTTTTTCTCATTCTGCTTCCCTCAGTTCCCTGCGTTACATGAGTAATGGGGAAAATCATGTGAGCTTCAAGCATCTCAATTTTTAACATTTAAGTTCAGGGGCACTTCATATTTTTCACAGTGAGAACTGGTTCCACTTGGACAAATTTTCTCCAAAATATCTGTGTAAGAGTGGATCCGCACTGCCCCTTTCAATCCTGACTGTGCAGACTGAGCAGGGTACAAGAACTATTCTATGAGTTTTTCACCTGCATGACCACTGCCCCTCTCTCCTTACTAAAATGTTGAATTATCAGAGACTGATGAACAGTGCTTGGGAGCTCTCAAAACATCTCAGCTGTTAGTGCAATGGAACAGAGACGGAACACACTTGTCCTTGAGCCTTCACTTTATCTCATGCAGAATTTTATTCCAGCAGCAACATCTCACGGCAGCAGGTCCCATGTTTTCTCGATTAGTCGTTTCTCAGGTTGTAAATACAGCACATAGCCCATTTTTAGCGAAGGACTTCTTACTCAGTAATGTATTTTGCCATCTGCAAAGATAAGGCACCATGCAATACCTCTCTCTTCTTCACAATGAGTTGGTCTGCAGTGAGCAACAGGACTCTGCTTTAGTTCCTCTCCTACCAATTGGATCAGACCATCCTACCCATTTTATCTGCTTTAGATGTAATCAGCACTGCATCTGGGACACTCATTGGTTTAAACAATTCATCATTCGAGGTGGGCTCTTCTTACTTGTCTGTAATTGTCTTGTGACTGTGCATGAATATAAACGTGTTCATATCGATGTATTATTTTGATGACTATATTGTGCTGGGGTTCACAGTCTGCAGATAAATATTTTTTAATTGTATTGAAGGTACTTAGCATCCTGTGTGTTTTACTGGCAGTCTTTTCTTCTAACGCTAAGCATGCCATTAATGGAAAACTGTTCAGCTATTCCAGGGGACTCCCAGATCCCTGGGGTTTCAACTGGTTGAGTCTTCCTCACTTCCAACCATCAATAACATGCATTTACAGCAAAAGAAATCATTCACAGTGGTGTCCCTTTTGGTAGCTGCTCTGCCTTGGACGATTATATTGGTTCCTAGTGTCCTCAGAGCAAAGGTCACTCTCATCTTTAGAAGAGAACCTGAGAAGAAAGGAGCCATGGGGGAAAATGAATCTATATAAATGCAATGGGAGAAAAAAAAATAACTAGCTGTTCTCTGCTGCCCTGCATCTCCTTATGAAAAAGAGTCTGTTTGAATACTGGCTCAACAGGCTATCCCAGGCAACCTTGCTGCTGTAAAGAAAGAATGAAAGATATCAAAGAAATGTAGATCCCTTACTGAATTGTTTTGGCTTGCTATCCTCTGGCTCGTATACTGTGGGGTTTGAACCAGTTATTTATTGAAGGGACACATATTAATTTTAATTTACTTGCCAAATTGGTCAGCATCAACTGTAAATCAATACAAATCCTATTTACTAGGTCCAGCTTTGCAAATTGCCAACTCCTTACAAGTTTCTTTGCAATCCTGTACTCTATCAAGAGACACAGAAGCAATTAAAAATTCAACTACACACCTACCTGTGTACACTGGAGTATGACTTTCCTGTATAGATTCATCATGAAATGGAATTTTGCATCATCAAGATTGTATGTATGTGGAAAGGGAATGCATTAGCTTGCAATGAAGTATGGTTGCAGTTCATGCAATTTTATCGCATTCATCATACTAAAAGCACGGGTATTTATTCTAGGACTTCCATTTCTTTAAATGTAAAATCTATAACAGAATAAAAAATCCCCAATCAGTGAAACTATCCACACTTTTGCATGATCATAAGAAAAGAAGGCATTACAAGTGGTAGACTGATTATGCCTTCTCAGCATATATTTGGCCCTGGAGATAAAGATAATATCAATTCTTCATTAAATTCTATTATATCTTAACATTAAAAGATTAGCATATTCCACCTCTTTTATAAATTACAGAATTTCCAGCACACTCCACATTTAAAATCCAGAAGTGGAATATATATATTGTTTATTTTAAACAAGAAAAAGCTGTTTGCAAACTGACAGAAGTATCTCTCTCGGTACATTGTATTAATGCCCAGTGAAACAAATCATGTAACCAGCTGCTGGAATAACAGCCAAACGTCCTAGACTACTGCACCATATAATTCAATTGATTGCCCTGAGAAACAATAATATAGTTATAATACTTCTACTAGCTTGATCCCCAGGGGAGCAAATTTACTCTGGTCTCCCTAACTGGTTGATAACATATTTAAATGCCAGTCAGTCACTAATCCATTGCTGCTCCATCCTCTGAGAGCTGCTTTATTGAACACTGTAATTGCCTGGATGTTGTTTTTCATTTCTGTAGCTGTTGCTGTTAATTAAATATTTCGTAGAAAGCTCTCTCTGACATTTCTTGCTGCATTCTTGAATATCTGATAAGATATACAGGCTGAATATTTGTACCTGCTGCTCTCTGCTGATACTCTTGTCCTAGATTCAAACCCCCAAAACACTAAAGAAATGACATACTTTTAGTGAAATTAGGACTCTAACGGTTAAAGGGCTGAGGGGATCTGAATGAAATACAGGCATATACTGTGTCTGTCAGATTGCAGATGCCAGCTAAAGCAGGATGTACATCTGGACTACAAGATTTACCTTCCTTCTCCCCATATACACGCAGTGGACATAGGCACTCCAGTAGTGGCAGAGTTTATTTTCTGGAGTTTAACCTTAGCAGCAAATCTCAGTCTTGACATTCTTAATGCAAAACATCTTGAAGGCAGATAAGGTTGAGAATTAGTTGGGTTTATGTATGCCAAGATATAAAAGAAAAGTAGCACAAAGAGGCACTGCAGCAGCTCACGGGGATAGCAGGTGTGGTTCCCTCTTCACACTGTCTTAAAGGAAGAACAATGGAATAGATCCAGCTGCGGACACACAATGCCCAATGGCACTAGAATATTGACAGGTTAAGACTGCGTTGGGGCTCTGAAAACATCAAGAACTTCTCTAAAACTTCAGATACAATACTGTTGTTTTCACACTGTACTGTAATGACTACTGCATTCCAAATTAACAAGACTGTTAATGAAAAGAAACTACAGTTAAATTAAGTTGTCCGGTGGTGTCTGACAAATAAGTCTGGAGTGGTAACAAAGGATCTGTTGTAGGCAGATGTAGAGACACACATAGAGAACACGCCATGTAACTATACGCATTTATATACACAGTGTCCATCCACAGGAACACAGTGCGTGTACGCACACTTTTACACCTGCCAATCGCAAATATCTGCATTAGTTAAGCATTTAACTAACACTATTTGGAACTACAATTCAGACGTTTTAAATGTTTAAATAACAAGGAAGAAATCCTAGCGCTATTTAAGTATTTGACAAAGCTTCTATTAAGTTCAGGGGATCACAACATTCTATTGGTTTTTCTATTATTAATTGGTTTAATGCCATGAGTATAAGTAGTGATCTATCACACTTAAAAACTAAGATGCTGCATGGACAATCTACAGAATGGTTTATTACCGGGTTCGGTATGACCTTTCAGCAAAAAGAAAACATTGGTGTATTCCAAGAGTCCCAGAGTCAAGGATGCTATGATGTCACAGCTCAGTGTAGCCAATATAGAAGAAAGCAACCCGTAGAAAACTCATGTAAGGAATAAAGAAAAGTTATTTCTGAGACATTATTTTAGAAAGCCCTGTACGTAATAACTTCAACAGTACATCTGCTGAATCCTTACTCTGTACATTGACTTTGGTTTGGGTCTGGTTTTTATTCTTCTAGGGCCTTCCCATGGTCTGGTTACACTGATATTCTTGTAGATGATCAATTCACCAAGAAACCCAGCCTCACCATAGTCAGTAGGCTGTGCCACAGCATCCCTCTTTTTTTTAACACGGTCTCGTTCAAAACTATCTCCCTTTCAAAATGAAAGCCTTCAGCCCTCTTCATCCTATTATCCTGGAATATGGGATTTTAAAAGCTGGTAGTGCACTCCTCATCGAAAATGAGCAAGAACCGCGTCACCTGTGCACACGGAAACCAGTAACTGCTCATGCACTGCGATACTGAGAAGCACACTGAATTTTTTTCACTGCAAATTGAAGCTAAGCTGACTTATTTTGGTTTTGCTGCAGGCTAAAAGCCGGCACAAAGACACTTCTGCTCAGCTGACAAGAGGTAAATTGATCATTGGTGCGAGCCCAAGCCACAGGATTGAACATCTTTTAGCATTTGGAAAACTTTTAGCTGCCTCTTTTTCTACCTTGTCAACTCTGCTTCAACAAGGAGACAATAGAAACAGATGACACTTCCCATCACTCTTCTACCCATAGGACAATGTTCTAGGTTCTGCCATAGAGTCAAGGAATTTCTATCTTTCTGGCTTAGCAATACCACCTCTTACAAAACCTAATATGAAAACATGGGGTTTCTCTTTGTCCCAACCTTGCAAGCTCTTCTTTTTTCAGGTATTTATGATTTTAATTTATAAAGATGCAAATTTTGTTTCACCTGCTCTAAGCAGTCAAGTACTCACTCCCCTGGGTAGACCACAGTATCAAAATTCAGGTGTGTACCTTAAAGTCTACCTGCACTTGGAAGTAAAAACCCACTCCTGCTGAAAATACGCAGGAAAATTCACCCACGGGATACAGCTTGCTTCCCTAAGAGGACAGGGACAAACATTAGAGCAACAATTCCTTCCTCTACATAAGGGAAATATGCAGAGGAAGGCAATATGGTTGGGAAACATTTCTGTGCTTCATCTGAGCTTTCTCTTGAATCAAGAGTGTGCTTAAGTGGGAGCGTTCCTTCAGACCAAGAGAGGGTGACAGAAAAGGGAAGACCATGCGCAGGCTGCTATTTCCACCTGTGCACACAGCATCTCAACAGTTCTTCAGGGAGATGGGCAGCGAATGACCACATATACTCCATTGCTTCTGTTTGGTTTATTTGTCACTCTTTGTAAGTTTATAGTTATCTCCTGCTGGTAGCCCCTTATTTCTGCCTAGTTAAGGAAGAATATGCTGGTGTATTCTTTCAAAAAAAGAAATGTTTTCCTTTACTGCGCTGCAGGTGACAGTCCCATGGTGTGAGGCAATGCTGGCAGTAGATGACTTGGAGATTTTTTCAATAGTCAGAAATCCTTCTGGTGAGACGCTTTTTAGCTTTCCTTTCTGAGTTTAACCTGTCATGTTTCTAATATGATTATGACTCTCAGTTCCCTGCCAGAATGACAGCATGAGACGAGTGGGATTTGTCAATGATGTAGAAGGATGAATGGTGGCGAAATCAGGGAGTGTATGACCAAAGTATCAGGGTCCTTTGCATTCAAAGGAGCAACATTTACATTTCCCAGTGACCACTGCACAAGCGTACTGACAGTTACGAACTGCCAGATAACAACAGATTTGTTACAGACCTCTGGGCCAAGAATTAAAGGGAGATGATATTCTTTTCCTTCCGTTTAAAGAGTAACTGAACACAAAAGCAAGCAAGCAGAAAATCCAGTGGAAAGAACAGATACACTCGCATATCAAGAAAGAAGGTATTTACAAGCTGACAAGAGCAATATATAAAGATTTTTAAACTACAGATTTGTTTCTGTAAAATAAAAATAACTGAAGTCAAAGATTTTATCCTTATTTTGAGTCTGGCAAGTATTCTTAAGCATTAAGCTGAAAGCTTCCTAGGCTGGATCTACAAGCCTAAATTACATGGTAATTTAAAGCCAGATTAATTATTTCAAGCAATCTTCTCCCTCATCTCCCAAATCAGTAATGCATATAGAGACGGATTCCCAAATTTGTATTAAACATATGAAACTGTATCAACCACCAAACAGTTCACACTGTAAAAAAGTAAAAATTCTTATATTAATATTTCAAATTTTTAAACATGAAATGGATTTTCAAGGTTCCTTTAAGTAAATATTAAAAATCCTTACTCCGGCCTTTTAATTTTAGTAAGAAATGAGAAAATGTTTCCTTTAGGATTAACCAAAAATTTTTCTAAAGTAACAGAACAAAAAAACTGAAGCTCTGGACTCGGGTCTTGATCCTGGATGAGCAAATTCATTACTCCCTAGGTTAAAAGTATCAACTCTTCCAACTGCTCCACCACTTCAGGAAGGTGACAGCAAGAAGGTGCCCTCCACAGTCTCCCTACCCTGTCCCAACCAGGCACCTGAATGCAGGTCTCCAGGAGAGACCAAATGGCACGCGTTTGTACATTAACCTCAGGGGCTCAAGTGGCTGGTTTTCTACAAATATTCAAACCCAGTAATTATCATCATAACAACTCTGTATTGTCCTTGATTTGTGTTTTAATCTCTGTAATTAAAGTGTCTAGCTGCCACAGCAACAGACGCTCTAGAAGCATGTCTGCTGTATAATCATAATATTAATTAAAACCTCAAAGTAGCTACACAATAAAGAAAGTATTAGATGGCATAGGAGACCAGAGGCTTTAAAAATAATTTAAAGACCCTTTCACATCAGTATGTCTCATTCAATGTAGCTCAGACAAGGCGCGGATGCTTTTCCTCCTCGCATCTGCAAGGTGTACTGCAGGTATGACCAGAGTTTGGAGGGTCTCTCCCTGCAGATAAGTATTTGCATCCTCAAGTAATCAGTAGACTGGCACCTTGTGGACACTTTCAGCAAAGTTTCTAAAATCCAAACAATAACGAAAATTAATAAATTCTCTCATGCTGAGAGAGGGAGCCTTTTGAGACATCAAGGCATTTGTTGCCCATGCTAAATGTTAACTACCAAGCAGAGGAAGGTGCAAGCAGGCACCTCTACTACGACAAAGCCCCTTCCTCAAAGATCCTACAGTGCTGTAATTAGTCTGATTTTTCCCAAAGCAAATATAAGGAGTATATTCACCTGTCTAACTTCAGGGCGCCTTGCTCACTCTGGCTTTCTACTACACAGCAACATCACCTACTTCTTTCATGACCTCTAGGTCTACAGTTAACAGCATGAAGAATGGAGATCGGGGATCTGTCTTACAGGAACTGCCAAATAAAGGGGCAATTTTCTTGCCCAATCCAATTGATGGGGTGCACAGGTGAGCATGCTAGGGTATGTGCACACAAAATCAGGTTGCTGGGGCTGTCATCCAAGAGAGCACTGAAAGGATGCCTCTTCCCCCAGTTGTTTTGTGGGGTGAAGTAACCAAAACCACGGAAGAGACCACCTTCAAAAGAAACAATGAAAATATAGGCCGTAGGAGCAGGTAAGCAAGTAAATATAGGAGGAAGGTTAAATAAGGCCCCTTTCGGTTTCTAGTCAGCAGCAACTACAGTGGAGAAACCAGCTGTGAACTTGTCAGACCTGATGATGACACACAACGATGGGGGACAGTCAATACAGAGCCAAGCAGCAAGGAAACTTCAAAGGGAAGCCACACTCTCTGTGTAATTGGAGTGAAACAGGGCAAAGAAAAGGGAATAGAGAAGGATACCTGCTAGCAAAACCTGGGGCTTTGGGGAGGGGAAGTTTTTTTGGTTTGTTTCAAGTAGTAAAAGGAAAGGTAATAGCAGGAAGCAACATTGATAAAAAATCAGAGCAAAGCCTGGATAATGGTGACAGAGCACGAAACAAGGGGGCAAAGGTTAGCCCTAGCTTTGGACAAAATTGAGATCTTTGAACAACACCTGCAGGCAAACTACTCTGAATCATACGTGGATGATGGGATGAGAATCAGACGTAGAGGAGGGAAAGGCAAAGAAGATTAAAATGTTGCTGTTATATTCTGCATTAGGTGGGTTGAGGCAGTACTTGTAAAAACTGTATAAGAAAAAGATATTTACCTCTTAAACTGATTTTTCAGCTTTGAGATCTTGGTAATAGCATAGCTACCAGGAAACCACATGGCAGCTGGCCATTCTCTTTTAAGCTGTGTTTTGTTAGTGACACTGAAAAACTTAGGGTTTTCTTTTATCAATAAAAAGAACTGACAAGCTGTTTCAAATTCTTACATGAGTATATGTCAGCTGGAACAACTAGGATAAGTCATTAAATTATTATGTAATAATTAGCCCTTGGAGTCAGTAAAGACTTCAAAGCTCTTGACAGAGGTTCCTCCTCATAGCTAGGAAAGTAGGGACAGCAAGAAGCCAAGTTGCACCCAACAACACTGCCAATCAGTGGCACCACCAGGGCCAGATCGCCCTCAGATCTTGCCAGCTTGGATTTCCTGACTGCCTAGAGCAGCCCCCGCACACACCAGACTGTGTCACCTCTGTGGCCCAGACACTCGGCTCTCCCATCTTGCTGCAGCCACAAGATCATCACTGGCTATGAAGTTTGTTCAGTGCACGCTGCTGCTTGCAGTAAGGAGGGGCCTGTAACTAACCCACTTTTTGCTTTCAGCGCATGATATTTGGGAGCTTGGAGCTGACTTTAACCTATTTGAATACATTCAGTAAAGCGGCCAATGCTTTAATTATCAAGTTAATATCAAGTCTTGGCATATTAATTCCAGTTTTAAGTTGATCTGGTGTGCAATGCCATCATTAATGTAATTGATTTACTCACTATAGCAAAATTTACTGCAAAGATTTACTAACGTATATGATGGTCATCTCTTTGACATGATCTGTAGTTTGTAACATAGCTGAATGCTTGTGTTGACTTTGCTTTTCCACAAACTTCAGAAATAATACTAAAATTTTGTACCTCCTCCTTAAAACAAACATAGCACTGGGCAAACACAAAGTGTGGAAGTAATAACAGTTCTTATCAACCTTACAGTCAGGCAGCATGAGATGGAGTTTAGTATTAAGTTCAACATAAATATAAAGTTAATCCTATCCAAAGATAGACACCTGTATTTCCCTTAGATATCTACACTACTGGAAAAAAGGGAGCTGGCAGTGTAACTGGGAGAGGGGAAGAGGCGGGGCAGATGTTCCCTAAGGCTGGAAAAGAACAGGCAGAAGACTTAAACCAGGGACCAGGAACTCGAAATGGATCCATGGTGCTTCAGTAAAGCACATTCATGGAAATATCTTATTCCTTGTGGAATGAGAAATGAGATGCTGCTAGGACAAATCAGGTAATATGAGGAGCTTGCATTTGTCATTTACTAGTGCCACAGAGTAGTCATCCCTTGGTCCTGAGATGTAAGTCTTTGGGGAAAGAGAGGAAATCATCATTTTGTTTGCTGTCACCTCCTAGAAGCCAGAAAAAATGGGAAGGCACTGCCCATCACAGACTCACCTGTCAAACTGGATCATCTCCAGTCCCATTTTCCAGCTGAATTCAGGTTGGTGACTATTCAGAAAAGCTATTTGGAAAACACAGGCTCTATCCAAAGATTTCAGCAAGAGCCTGCATTATACAGCAGCACATCCTCCTTTCAGCTCAGGGAAAGGCTTTGTCCTTTCTCCTAGGAGGGATGACAGTTTTGAGAAGTTTCTATCAGTAGGTCTCTCAAAGCTTGAGTACAGATTCAAGAAGAGCAAGCTATTTACTGCATGAAAGTAATTGCATTACAGTAGTGGGAACATGCAATTAATGGCATGAAGCAGACCCGACCTATCTGGAGTAGAAATTAAACTCACTACTTTGACTGAGCATAGGCTGCTAATGCTGCGGCCTTTGTCATTTAAATTTCACATCTAGTTTTTTCAGCAAACCATCTTCTCATCCCTGGTGTTCAGTTTACTACCCTTTCCACACGTTTGTTTCCAGAAATACATGCCTAAGTCTACAGAACAGATTTAAGTATTCCTGCCTTTAGGCCACTTCCTTCCACCTACAGCTGCAATCACGGATATTTGCACTGACAATTTAATCACACTGCACTGATTTGTCATAAGCGACCACTTACTGTTACTAATAATGTTCTCATTGATTGGCTTGAATGGAACAATTGACAGTGACTGAAGGTCAGGCTGACACGGGCAACCTGAAACATCAGTAAAATTACACAGGTTTTCTTTTACGGGTTTTCTTTCCGTACACGTACTATAAATTATTTTGAAGGTGATTCATATGAGCTTACAATGAGTCTAAGAATATAATTGTCTTTTATTACTATGCAAATTATGGAAAAAAATCATCTAAGATCTAGTCCTATTGATGATATACTGCTTTATCTTCTTTTTCCTCTGACAGTTCACATCTGCAGCATACAGAAGTTAGATTATGATCTATACCATTATTAACTCAATTTACTTTTCAAGGTGGTAGTTGTACATTTTCTTACAGCAGATATTTTGACATACTGTATTTAAAAGCTGTGGAATTCAAAGCCAAAAGACAACAATAACTTCAAATTTCATCATACACTTTCAAGGCAGTGTTTAAAAGTTTCAAAGTCTGATGGGTAACTAATATAATTATACTAAACTTGGAAAGAAAACAGATGGTATAAACCAGGAAAATGAAACATACACCAGAAATAGTTCTCAACTGAAAGAATAACCCAGCAATGGTCGTTTTTTTTAAGATGCTTTCTGAAATATATTCACCATCATATATTATTTTCCATTTATGGGTTCAAGCATGAGCATGTTCCACTTCTACAGAATTACCCAAAAAAAATCTTGTGCTTTATAGCTGTCGTCTCAACTACAGTCATGATTATTTTCTATAAGAAACATCCAGACATTTTAAGAATCAATATTGCAGATTACTTACCAAGCAGCAAATCACAGCTTGCCCTCTGTATAAGTCACTTCTGAAAATAAAGTTGTCACTACTATCCATTAGAAGAGATAATGCTTGATGTTAATCTTTCATAGGGTAACACACTTTGACCACATCTAGTGCAACTGCAGAACACAAACAACGTGATTTACTAAAGATCATACTCAAGGCTCTCAGGAGTAGACCGAAAATCAACAGGAGGAGCAAAATCAAAATCCCCTTTACCCAAAATGCTTCTGCCTCTCTTCAAACAAATAAAGACAGGCTCTAAATTTGTGAATTTAAGTAAAATGGAATTTAAGTCTCATATGGATATATGAATGAATGTTCAGAAGAAATGTTATTGGCCTGAGTATAGTTCTCCTCTGCAGGGACAGATTCCCCCAGCATACACCACATTAAAGCAACAAGGATTTTAAAGTGTGGCTTCTATTAACTAAGATCAATTGTGAGAAACATTGTTGTGATAATGAACGTCTATTTAGTTCATCCCCATTACGATCCTATCCGCATCTGCGTTTTGAGAGTGCAGCTGAGATTTTGTCAAAAGGGAATTCTTCACATAAATCCTTACTTTGACATGTTAAAATACATAACTCGTAGAGTTTCCAAAGACTCACCCCCATTTTGTAACTCCCTGCTTTCATCCCTTAAGCACTAGGGTGGGACTAGAGAATTTCTGACTTCCTACAAACATCAAGTGCATAGTAGAATGCTAAAAGAGAAAATCCTGTGCACAAAATCAGTGGACAACAGCCCAGAGACAGGAGGATGATGGGCCCGAGTGGTAAGGGACCCTAACTGCACCCCAGAGCAGAACAAGGGCACAGCCCTTGATGTTGAATACAGGAGTTTGATCAGTTCTGGCCAACACATTTCATGTAATAATTACAACCAAAACAAAATCAGCCTGGTGACAAACACTACCCAAGTAGGAAAGAGGCTCCATTCAGATAATTTGTTTATCATGAACAATTATGGGAGAACGTCGGTACTGTTGGTTGTATTCTGCCAACCTACCACCCCAGAGAATGAGAAAAACTAAATTGCACGAGGAACCTACTTTCTGCAAGCAAGCACAATCTATGAAAACCAGCACAACCATGTTTTCAGCTTATCTTCCACACTAAACATTTGAAGGAAGAGACACATCCAAGTGCTACATAAGCTTTTGTGCCCTTGTTGGAAGGACATTTGTTTGTTTACTAGAAGTATAGCTTCTAGTATTTTAACTGGTTTTTTTAAAATAAAGTTTGCTTCATATAAAGAGTCCTAGGTTTTATTTCACAGTCAAGTCCGACCCACTCAAGCAAAAAACCTGACTTCAATTAAAAGTTTCGCCTTAGTAAGGACCACTGCTTTCAATCCTGAATTATTTAAAGCTGACAAACTGCAACTCAGGAGCATTTTGCAAAGTTTTTGAAATTATAAAAGAGGTAGAAGAAACACCTTGCCAAAAACACTGCTCTTAAAAGATTCTTAGTAACCCAAAATGCCACCAGTTCAAGGGAATTATTGTCCTATCAGCATAGGAAGGCGACCTTTTCCTCTAAAATACCACCCAGCACCCACAAATTTTCATTTAGTTAACAGGTTTTCCATGGTATTTTAATGTGTTCATGCATGGCCGTCGATTGTATCAGCCTTGCTGAGATTGCTTCAGGGAGAGCTACTGACATCTGATACCAAGGACAATTTCTGGAGCAAGGAAGATTGTTTTTATTCCCTGAGGACGTACATTACTTCCAGGAACGAGGCGGGTTTGTAGGCTTAAAAAGCAGCATGCCAATTCTGCTGAACGGGACAGCACATGAAGGTAACTTGTACGTACTCTCAGTTCCCCCGGGGTTAGTTCCCCACCTGGGAACTAACATACATGTGATTTGTCCTTGTTCCGTGACTCCTCTGACTCCAGGATACTGTAGCAATATTATTTATGCCTTAAAAGCTTTTTTAAATCCAGCTTAGGTGTGACATCTTGGAGCCAGGTGAATACTGGGGTGGGAAATAAACCATGTATGCACGCTGCAGCAGGTCTTATCTTCTGCAATTCAGGCTTGATTTGAGTGTGCAGTCAGATGGAATGAGCTCATTCAGTATCTCAAAGATCAAGGACCTGGTAAATCCCAAATGCGAACATGTGACCACTTTGAATAAGGCTGGCTGCCTCCCTGTGCACAAAGTACAGCTACATCTTCATTTGGACTCTGCTCACATACTAAACTCTATCCAGATTTAGCTTCAATTTTCCTTCTTGCCACAGGTAGAAAGTTGGCTCTTGCATACATTGCTGAGGAAGTCACAAACATTTAAAAAGGGACCTGATTTCAACTATGGCCATTATGCAAATGCAATTAAGGTACATTATCTTCATTTGGTTTAAAACCTTTAAAACACCTTGAGCAACAAGCCTAATTATACTTTCTTCATCATGTATTGAGTTTCAAATGCTCCTTGCTTAAGTGTAAAATAAAGACTAACAAACAAGCAGAAAACCTTGCCATCAATATGTCACCGATAAACAGTAATAAATTTGTATGCTTATTTTTGCCCATTCACCCCAAGAAAATGCTTTACAAAATGTGAAGCCAAGATCATTTTACCTACCTCTGGGATGGAATGTTGGAACAGTTTAATCACACAGCACCACCATGCAACAGTTTAGGTTCAGGCACAAAGAACAATACTAACTCTAATTGAAATTACTGGGGGAATTAAGGCATGCAGAACAGAATTAATCGCACTGGACTTTGGCCAGTGCTAACTGAAGTACAAGCCAGGACATGAAGTCCAGCCACCTAATTTCTGCCAGAAGTGCCATGAGATCTTTAATGAACGCAAGTGGCAACATCCCAGAGTGTTGTGTCCTATACAATATGGCCTTTTAAAGAGAAAACAGCTCCAATTTTAATGTGGTTCTAGTGCTGAATTAAAAAAAAAAGAAATCTTGCATTATCTACTAAACAAAAACAACAATCTGAGAAAAATACAATCTAAGTACTGATTTGGCAAACTTCAGCGTACTTAAGAACTACGCACCAAGCATTATACCGAATTCTAGACAAAGACTAATGAATCTATTTAATCAAACGTCTCTGGGCCTAAAGAACATCACCATGATTCTTCATTGTGGAAATAAACCTGTTCTACAGAGTTCAAACATCTCTTCAGCCTTGTAGACAGAAGTGCATTAGGGAAAGCAGAGCAAAACCTCAATATCTCATGTGATTGCTATGCAGTCAGGTGCCCCTAGAATTACAAGTGGTTTAGAACTAGAGCTGTTCTGTCTCTTCTCTCTCCTTGTCTGGAGAGATACCACAATCTCTATCGAAGACACCTGTGTGTAAAGGGAGGTACTCCCAGTAGCTCCTTTCTCATTGTGTTTTGTGCCAGAGCACAACACTCCCTTACTCAAGCAGCCCGTTCATTTTAGGGCAGATACTCTCATTAGTGGCACGAGGAGAAATTACCAGAGGAGTAAAAGGAGTCAAGGGAAGCCACTGGAGCTGTGCAGTTGGAACCCAGGGCAGAGTCCTTTGGCACTCAGCACAGTTTATTGTAACCACTGCACAGCATCACCCAATAATTAATCAGGCCACTCTGGTTTTCAGTGACCAGCTCTAAAGCAGGAGACGCAATTTTATAACAGACACAATGTTTGTCTAGTTTTGCAGATGTCCTTGGGATCTAAACCTAGAAAGAGTGCTATGCATTATTGTTATTAAAGCAACAAAACACGTCCAAGTAGCAGATACAAAGGAGTGATTCTCAAAGCACAGAAAAGCATTAAAATAAGGTCACATTCCTTAGAGTCCCATGGGATCTGAAATACAGATGCTGGGAGCAGCTAGCAACTAATTAGTCTCAAGCAACTAATACATCGCGCAGTGCTAACAGATACAGATACACAAACGTATCCTCATGTATACAGACAGAGTTTGATTGCGTTTTTAAATATTTCATGTTGCAGACCAATTATCATAAGGGAACTGATACGTAAAATTGCAGAATTCTTAATTATACTGTGTTTTCTTTAACTCATTTCCATTTTGACCATGAAACTCTGCGCAGCCTTAAAATAATTCATCAGTTAAAACAAAATTAAATTCAACAATGGTGGGGGTTTTGATGGAAGAATAAAATCCCTGGCTGAATTCTTTGCTATGCTGGATTAAAAAAAAGCATATACACAAAGTGGGTGTTTTTTAATAAAATCACAAACTAGCAGGGAATTTTTCCCTATTTATATATATCTCACCAAATTCAATTTTGTCTTCCCCCATATTAAAATATTTCCTGAATGCAGGTGAAAGTAAGCCCAGCAGACCCTGAGGAGTGCTGGTCTTGCACAGCCCCAGCAGACAAAGGTGCCACCCTATAGGTCCTTGAGCTCAGGGATGCATCGACCCAGCACGTGCCATGACCCAAACACTGCAACCAAACACTCTTTCCCAGAAGGACTGTGTTGGTTTTTATTTGCAATGGAAACTATGCCATAGGGTTAACTGCTGGAGAAGACAGCTTTAGAAACTGCAGATACCAGCCACTTTAAAATCTTGCCATTTAAAATGATATCAAACACAACCATGTGAAAAGAACAACCAAGCTTATTCCTGAGACCCCGCTGTTGGCAAAGGGCAGCCAGGCTTCTCCTCCTCAGTCAGTGTTCCCAAGTGCATGAAAGCTGTTTCTTTCCCCCTAAGCCCTCTCCTTTCTTCTCCCCTTCCTGTGTCTACCCTTCTTACACCTCCTTCTTCATGCCTCTTTACCCACCACTCTGCTATGCCTGAGACAATTTCAATCGCCTTGAGTCCTTCCCCAGTGGCCTTGTTATCTTCTTCCCATCCTCCACCTCAAGACTCAATGTGTTCAGCCAGCATTCCACTGAGAATCTGCACTTTGCACCCAGAAAAAGTGGATAACATTTACAAAAGGATATAAATAACTCCTGTAGTAAAGCTTTATTGACTTTCAATGGGATTTTGGATCCTTGTGTCTTTGTCTCTCCTTTTTTTCTTTCTTTTCTTTATTTTTCTCCCTACATCACCCTTTTTTAATGGTACTAGTGTAATTAAAGTGGAACAACATCTCTGAGATCAGCTATACATATGCTTATACTGACACAGTGGACTTCCACATAGGACAAGATTTAAGCTGTGAGTGTAAATCTCATCTATGCTATGTTATACACCTGATCTGCAGTGGTAGTTGCCATAACACAGGGGGCGAAAGAAATCTGACCCATAAAGGACCGGTCTATTGTTACAAAGCCAGAACGTTCTGGGTTGGAAGGGACCCTAAATAACATCTAGATCCAACCCTTCTGCCACAGGCAGGGATGCCTTCCCACTGGATCAGGTTGCTCAAAGCCTTATCTAAACTGGCTCTGAACACCCCAGGTTGCGGAACCCCCAGGGTTCCACAACCTCTCTGGGCAATGTGTTCCAGTGCCTCACCACTCTCACAGTAAAAAATTTCTTCCTACTACCTAACCTAAATCTCCCCTCTTTCAGCTTAAAGCCATTTCCCCTCATCCTATTATTGCTCGTGCTGATAGAGTTCCTCCCCAGCTTTCCTGTAGACTCCCTTTAACTACTCCCAAAACAGTGTAAAAAAACCTCAATATCCAAAATTACTTCATCAGGGTTGGGAATGAATATACGAGTATTACTGTTAACTGAAAAAGTTCTTGGAAAATATTGCTTTTATTTTTTGTTAAATAATCTATGTGCCAATAATGATTTTCTATTTTCATATTATTCTCTGTGAAAGACAAGGTTAAATCTCTCAGTAAAGCTACTTACAAAAAGGTCAAGTGCATTTCTTTAAAAACACGCAAAAAATCTAAATTTATAATGTACGGAGAATTCCTGCTTTCTCCCCCCTTAAACATTTCATCTAAATAATCTCAAATCTTCAGCCCTTGAAAAATGGGGTCAGACTCTCAACACTCAGAAATCATTCCTGGCTACTGTTTATCCTCCCTCAGCTCTTCATCTTCACTTGCCCAAGAAACATTTGCCACCAGCGGTGTCTGAGACCAAGCCCACAAAGAACATAAAGAAGAAAAGATGTACTATACAGATTTGCCTAAAATTGAAACTTGCCTCTAAATTTTACAGCCATCAACTCCTGTAGCACTAACATCACAGCCACTAACCTGGGTGCAATGAGCTTGAGAAAGAGAAGTATTAATTCTGCAATTTAGAAAATTATAGGAGCTTTTTTCTTTTTTATGTGCTTTTTTTTAAGATAACTAAAACTGTTCAAGCGTAATAGAAAGTGACCTCTTTCAGGTGTATAATTTTCTTAAAATCCCTTAAAACAATAGGCTTTTCTCTTCTTCACAAAAGGTAGTTATCTCATAATCAGCATGCAGACATGGAATCGGTATTTGCCAGCACTAGGACTTTTCTCAAATAAATCTGGTATGTCAGGTGGAACTGTGAACCTGTTGGATTATTATTATTTACCTGTTTAGTGCAAACACAACGTTGTGCCTGGGATTTGCACAGAAACAGACTTATAAAGAAAACCTCCCATGTAGGGAAGGGCCCAAAATATCCAACATTCCATCTTACAGCTGCCTAGGTATTTATTCTCATCTTTAAATATGCAAAACTCTGCTTCCATCTCTTATTTATTTATAATAAGAAACTGGTAATATTTAACACACGTGTAAGAGGAGAGACACTCAAAATGTAATGCGTTCATTGTGACCTTCAGCTAGAAGGAACTACAGGAAAACAATAAAATTAATATTCTTTGCTGTACTCTTGTCCTTTCTACTTACGAGTAGTCTGTGCTCATGTGCTTTATACAGAATTTAAGTTTGTTCATACAAAAGAGCCAATAATGGAGAAAATCAAAGCTTCCCTTATTAAAACTTACTTTGATGTCACTACGTTTTCCTTCCATTAGCCTTTCAACTGCCATGGACATTCTGCCCATATGCATTCAATTGTCCGGCAAAGTGGAAAATTGCTGGCAGGGTAAGATCTAAAAAGAAACCATCGGGCAAGATAAAAAGATGAGATTTATGAAAATCTGCTTCATAGCTCCATGCAATAGAGCACTATAAACTGAAAACTTTGCAAATTAGACTGTTATTTATGGCCTTCAACTTTCATGTCAGCAAAAGCCATCATACCTGTAGAGTTAAAATTCTTGGAAACACAAGTTTACAGATCATGTCCAGCATCAGAGACAATCATGTGAGGCACAGCACACTTGAAATACAGTTGACAATGTGCTGCTTTTCTTTTAATCTGCCTGTTATGGGATTCATGAGTGATAAAAAATAAAAATCGTTGAGACACAGAATGATGAAGGGAGTATAATGCTCTTCATGAGATTTATAGTTAGATCTAGCTTTGCCACTGGATTGCCTTTAGTCTACAGTTGCTTCTTAACCTCTGTATCTTACTCCTGGGTGCTGGAGTGCTTTGCCCTGTAGGACATCTCTCCTGCAATGTAACAACCCTAATCTCAGCTCCATGTTAGTCGATGAGAATTTTTCTGTCAGCTCAACCCACCAGGCTCCAAGCACACATTTCCTGCACAGCCATAATGTTGGGGAGTTGGCATTTTGGTTCAAGCTACAATGAGATGCAGTTGTTTACTATTTACTAATACAACTCAATAAATCAAAGTTATACCTGCAACTCTAACTCTGCCTCCATGAATCAGTGTGATGTAATTGTAAACACTGTCTGCAGTTTTATTTTTTCCCAGGGAAATTGGTGCACTCGTCAATGTGCTTGGCTTTTCAAGTTTGTTGCCTTCTCTGCTCAGCATGCTGCCCTTTAACATGCTCCATCTGGCAGATCCATGGTGACACCCTTCCCCCCTTGCGTGCTGGTAGGCTTGTGATGGCAAGTTTTGGGACGCCCTTCCTCCCATCTCTTGCCTCGAGCCAGCAGAAGAGCAGCCTGCTACTCCCTATTAATTTTCCAGTGGGGAAAAACATCTTGGGGCTCCCTTCTGAGCACATTCTGTTGCTTATAAGATGGCCTCTGCCTCACACAAAAATTAACTGTGCTTCCATAGGGTTTTTAAACAAGCTTAAACCCAGGTTTTTTCTCTAGATGCCTCATATCCGCTTCCCTTCCAGCCTACCTTCCTGATTCTTTCCAGGTAGAGGAGATAATCTACCGTGAGTGGGGATAGGAACACATAACTAACCCATTCCATCTGCTATAACTGCAGCCCTACCACCCCATCCTTCTGTTTGGAAAGGAATTGTTCCTCCTTTCAAACTATTCTGCAGATTAAAATCATGTTTACTTCCTAAATCAACCATATCTATCTCTCATATCTCCTTCTTAGTGTACCCCCAGGGTTTTCTTGTTAGAGTTCATTGGCTCTATTTGCTTGTTCTCCAGTAAGCAAGCCATGCAGCATAATTCGCCATTCCAGTATTCAGAGTCCTTATGATTCTTCTATAATAGTATTTTCCTTCCCGTTTCAGTGACACTGAATTGTACAAAGTTTTACTGAACAAAAGTGCAATGACAATACGAACCAGGAGTTCACACATTGTCATCCAAATCCTTCCTAGCAAGTCCAGCCTCAAAGCATTCACAAGATCTGCTTGAACCCAGTGAAGGAAGGTACAGAAAGACATAAAAATGGGTAACAAAAAGTCAAAACTTTGGGACATGTAATGGAGCGAAGGGCAACCCCACCATCAGTTTCATACTTCTCACCCTGGCTGACTGCTAGCACTTTCTCAAAATTACAAGGGGGAATAATTGCAAGTTTGCTCCAACTCTTTCTTGAGCCATAATTAAAAAAACTTGGAAAATGGTCAAGAGCTGAGACAGATTAGAAATAAAAGAGATTGTAAGGCCAATCTTAGAGTGCATGAAAGTGCACCCCTCTATTCACTATAGCATAGAAGTCATGGGTAATTTATAAGGGTAACATGTTTGCCACTAAAAGCACAGAAGTTTTGAAGAACTGACTGTTCAATATTTGGATTCAGACAGCTGTTTCTGATGAACTGCCCTAGCAGCAACTAATGAAAAAAAATTAAAACCTTAGACTTCAGCCTGTCAGAGACAGCCGTGACCTTAATTTGCCACAGAGATCTTTGATGGGTATGAATGTATTTCCCTCAAATATCTTAGAAGGACGGCATACTGCCTAATGAGCTAGAGATCCCAACCCCACAGGCACCGCGGTAATTACAAAGGGGTATTTAATTATCTAACCCTGGCATCTAAAGAATTAACAAACCTTGATAATGAAAGAAAACCAGAGAGGAAAGAAGAATTCATCGTCTAAGCCACAAAATGCTGGGAAAATCACTATAGAGACAAATTTCAATAGATTCATATCTGGTATTTCTAAAAGCTTACTGTGTGCTAAAATGCCAGATGTTCACACATTATGGTTGTTATTACTGTTAACGGCATTAATTGGGAGAGAGAGGAAGTTAATCCAATTTAATTCAGGAAACTAAGTAGAGAAATATATAAGAAAACAAATGGAAGTCTGTAACAAAGACAGATACCCCATATTTTGGCAATCTGCACATTTCATACACTATTGGCACAGACATTCCACAAGTGGCCAAACAAGAGAAATGTCCCTCTCTAGGAACTATTTCATTGACATTTGTTCACCACACAGAACTGCAAAATAAATAAACAACCAGCTCTTGGTGTTTGTGTTCTCACAGCTCTAGCAATGACAGAGTTTTGTGCATACCTCTGCATTGCTTCACTCGTATTATTTCCTTCACAGAGAAACTTCTGCCTTCTCAATGTCAGAAGACCACTGGTTACTTGAATTTCAGTGCTCTATCAAAAATAAAAGGCACCATTACATGTAAACCCTGTCTCCTTGCAAATGTATGCAAATGCATGTGTATAACAAAGCAATTTACATCTGCCCAAAGCCTCAAAGTGAGTGTATTTGCTTTGATCAAAGCTTAAAATGGGATTTATCTGTAGGGCATAAAAACAATGTTTGCCTTAAAGAAAACAGCAGTGGCTTTAGATCGCTGCAATGAGGCTGTTCTGTTCATTGTGGCATTGCTGTTTGTAATGCTGCTAAGGTTGCATGAGCGTTTCCCTCATAATCCTCTGTATACAGAAGCTTATAGCTTGCCACTGAAATGTCTCTCCAACTTACACTCAGCATGTAAGACATTAATCTATCAGCTAGCCCTTTATTTTCTCACCAAATTATTTAAAAAAACCAACCCCATGTATTTATTTATATCTTATTATTAGCATCTGCTGCGATTTTTGCAAGAAGCAAGATGAATTATCTCAAGATGTTTTAAACCAAGGCCAAACAAAGCTAACCTTTATCTGGAAAACATTCACCTGAAAATAATGGCCAGAAAATATATAACAAACAAAAAAGAAGGTACCTGTGTTGCTGCCCTAAAAAAAAATAACCCAAGAGTGCAAATATTAAGTAGCCCATGGAATTTTTCCTTCAAGTTCTGTCAACTGAAAGAGATATATTTAATGGGAAGTGAATAACTTGCAGAAATTCAGAATTCAGTGATGATTTGATAAACAGCACAGAGATTCCCAAAGAGGTTTTCTCATTTGCCACAACAGGGAATCCATCTGCATTGTCCAAGAAATTGCAAAAATCTACAATGTCAGTGAATTCATCCTGCTGACAGAAGCCCAGCCACATGTCTGGGACAATTTGTTTCAGCTGACACTCCAGAAAATATGGGCTATTCTGCTCTGGGGTTCTGCAAGTCAGCTGGGAGGAGAGCAAAGTTTTAAAAAGTCATGCAAGTAAGTCCATTAGAGAACTTTTCAAACTGTTATTGAAAGTAAACTGAAGGATTTTTCCAGGTATAAGCTGTTCCTTGAAGTTGCTGAGAGCAGCTCTAAAACCAAGTGGAAAAAACCTCATATTTAATAATTGTATACTGCATATTATCCAGATGCAAACAGGAACAGAAGACTTTTAGGATAAGAAGCATTCAGTGCTCGCTGTTTCTTTTTGTCTTCAGCACTGAAAATTTCTTTAATTTACTGTAAGCATCACAACTCAAGGGGTGATATTCCACACCAGGATGGCACCCAGGTAAACCTTGTGCCCACCAGCAGTTCTGAAATCCTGCTCAAAGGCAGAATTTGTCCCATAAGTATGAATCCATTCATTAGCATTTCTAGGATCATCTGCATTTTGCATGTTAAGGATGTTAATATAAAATGGGAGTTTCAGCACTTGCTTACTTAACTCTATGCAACTGTCAACATACAGGAGAAGACTGCTCACAGGCAGGAAACAGTATTTGCATATTCATAAGTATCTCAACACAATTAATTGCTGAGTGGTGAAAAAGCAGTAGTGAATAGACAAGTTTTCTACTTTAGCACTGAACAAAATAGACATTAAGCACGCACTTTTTGCTTGTCACATCACCAACAAGTACACTTGGCTTCACACCTGCCACAAACTCATTATTGCATCAGAAATCCAAAAGCTTCAGTTGCTTAATAAAAGAGAGAGATAGTGTGTCCTTCTTCATTTATTACTACTGCAATCACATTAGATCTTGAACTAACTCATAATAAGCAGAGATAAGTGTTGGGTTTTCTTTTTTTGATGTTTTCTTGAAGGACTGGCAAAGTGCACCGTAATAGTCTGGAACATTATCATATTGCTTCCCACTTAGGCATTCAAATAACTTAGTTATAACCTAGTAAAGACAAGTTTTCTGATGGCTTTGACACTTCCATTTTCACTTTCTCAGCTTTGATGCTTCTCATCATTAAATTAACTGTTCTCTGTAATTGTTGTTAAATGACTGCCAGCAACAGAGCCAAGGAAAATAACTCCATTTTCGTATTGACCTTATCAATCCATTTAATTGGCATGTGATTGTCAAGCCAGATGAGTTCCTGTTGGATCAAAAACTACATCCAAATATGCGAAACCATCCCACCTTTTCTTCCAACCTTATAAGTTAAATGTACCAGCTATCTCAGGGTGACGTAGTCAGATTTCCTGCAAAGTTTAACAATATACACAAATACACTGTTCAGCATCAGTATCTTGACATTAGTTACAGAATGTCTGAATCCTTTGTTATAATTAGGAACTAGTTTTAACTATACAGCCAGAAAATGTATTTGTATTAAATTTATATTGCTCCTAAACTAATGCATACAAGGAAAGATGTTAGATTCAAGATTTAGTACTTTTTAACCTTGAAGGTATGCCATATAATAGGTATTGATTTTATCTTTTTTATTACACAGAAAAAAAATAATAAAATATGTCTGCTGGTGAACTGTTAAACGACAGAATAAATGGTTAGCAGTGTATGTTATAAAACAGCACAGTGACACCACGTATGTTTGCTTTAAAAGCTTATTACAAAAATCAATGATGATATACATCTTGGTTAGGCTCATTTTTTCTAATTAAAGAGACAGTGTCAAAAAGAGGTTTTCAGTAGTTCAAGCTGTAATTCTTATTTCTCTTCATCATCTGTAATATTTTCCCTTACTGAGGAGGCCTTGAAAATAATATCACTCTATAAAATTTTGTTCATTTCCACTCAGAAATAATTCTGTATGTGGCACTGAGGTTAATGTTGTTCTTCTATGTGTGATCATCATAACGTGCAATGCTTCAGATTAATCCTCTGGTTTTCCTAGGCAGACTCTACGGGTGAAATTCTGATCACCTTTAACTTGAAGAAAAATTTCCGTTCACCCCAACAGAGCCAGATTTTACATCCTGAAGGTACAAAAGCTGCTTCTCTCTCCTCCAAGAATGCAAGGAGAAACCAAGGGGAATATCTCAGTGGAAAGCAACATAAAAGAAAGCTGGTGCTGGCAGGATCTCCTCTCCAAAGGGATCCCTCCCAGCAAAAGAAAAAAGAGAAATACCTTGGGAGAAATGCAATGCTCTTTCCATCTCTTCCAAAAGGGCACAGAGGCAGAGTCATAGGACAGATTTAATTTCTACCTTAAGTGATTAAGGTGATCTTCAAGGTTTTAGAATCTTGCACTGGTACTCGAACGTGGTTCATATCAAACCTACAGAACATCCCTCTGGTGCAGTCATATTTGTTGCTACTTTCCTTAGCATATCGCAGCAGAGCTACCATCCAGCTTTTAGAGACAGCGTTCATTTATATCCCTTTTGGTAGTTAACAGGTACATAACTTTTATAAAAAGCCCTTCCTTTAACTTAAATCTCCTTGAAACATTTTTGCTGGTAGTTGCCCCTTTTAAGTTGATTGCTCTTCAATCAAAATGAAATATACCAAAACTATTTCGTTATTCACCCAGAAAATTCACTTTCAGACACAATCATCTTTCTTTCCTGAATTCCACCTAATTTGTTAACTTGTTTCTATTATCGAACTACCTGTAGATGAATGCTATATTCCAAGGCAGAAAAAGCATCTGTGCACAGAGGGAATATTACCTCTCTGGCTACCAGAAAAAAATCTCATTGGCAGTTCTTGAATCTGTTTTAAATTGCAAGCTTGGACATTCATAATGTCCCACTGATTGAAGATCTCTGCATAAAAGTGATTATCGGACATGCATCCTCAGCAAACATGTGGATGGCACTAAATTAAAGGGAGAGGTCAACAAAAAAAAGCAGACCTTCAATCCAGAGAGGCTTTGATAAACTCGAAACACGGAGTCAACAGAAACCTCTTGACCCTCAATGAACAGAAATGAGAAGTCTAGCAATTGCCAAAGATTAATCCCATGCATGAGCACAGGCTGGGAATCACCTGGTTGAACAGCAGCCTTGCTGGAAAAAGACTTGAAGGTTTCAGTGGGCAGAAAATTTAATAGAAACCAATGGTGGACACCCACCACAAGTAAAGGAAGCCACAACGTGGGCTACATTAGAAGTTTGGGCAGTTATTACTCCACTCTGCTTGGCATCATTGAGGCCACACCTAGAATGTTGTGTTCACTTTTGGACCTCCCCATTTAGAAGCGATGCTTAGAAGCTGTCAAAGGTCCATAAAACTGCTATAAAGATGGGTCAGTGAGCCACAAAATAAATCTGCGTGGAGAGCCTGAGGAAGCCAAAATTATTCATCTGGAAGCTAACAGTGGATCTAGTGGCAGCTACAACTACTGTAAAATCTAACACAAAGGTAACAGCCAAATTTTTATTGGTATTGGCAGACAATACAACACAGGAGCAACAGCCACAAACTCAGGTGGCGAGATTCAGGCTGGTCGTTTGAGAAAACAGCATGGACACAAATTACAAGTGAGGCTTGACCAAGTCACAGATGACCTGGCTAGTGTTCGTGATCACCCCACTCCAAGCAGGGAGCCAGACTCAAAACATTCAGACTTCCCTCCTAACCAGCACTTCAATGATCTGAATATCACTTCTGCATGGTGTCCTCTGTAACTAAATTGTTTTCGTATCATTTTCCCCATATTGCTTCTGCTGAGTTTTCAGGTGGTGCAATGCAAGCTATTAAAGAGAAACAAAGGTGAAGCTATGTCAAACCCTCTTGCCCACACTTTGAACCCGTCCCCATCAGTTTGTACCATTTTCTTTCTTCCTCAATGAGAAAGACATTTTTAAATTTTCTCCTTTTTTAACTATTTTTCTTTTCATTTTGTTGCTAAGCAAGCCATAAAACACAAAGAAATGCCTGCAGTATAACAGGACCATGGCTTACAAGTAAATTCATTTCTGTGTTAAGACACAGCCTTCCTCCTTTCAAGAAGCAGCAGCCCACAGAGCCAGTATGTGGTCAGACCCTGCAGTGTCTTTTTAGCATCATTAGTTTCTTCTCAGCTTCTGAAAAGGAAAACAGATCCTGATCAATGGAACTAGAGAGAAAAGCCAAATGCAGTTCTCTATCACCTCAGACTGCCTTAGTCCTCCTGGGACCTTGGTATCAGGCAAGAAAGGCAGAAGCTTAAGAAACTTTCATTTTTCATCATTTCAAATTTCCTCTCTCCCCATATTCTTCAGATATCAGTCTGACAATACAGATAAGCAGAGTGACCTATACAGACCTCTCAGATTTATTTGGAGAGATCTCTCCCTTTGGAGAGATCCAAATAGGAAAAAAGAAAGTGCTATCCCAATTGTCTTAAGATACCTTTTATGAAAACTTGACCATGCTTCATTTTTTTACTACCATCATGTTACTTTCAGGTTACCAATTGTACTCGGGAAGCTCTTACAATAGTCTTGCTAAATCATATTATACACACATATTAATACTCTTTTGAGAGTGTAATGATGACGTTTACAAAGGCAGTAAGTTACCAGACAATTTTAATATATCAGGTCTTATGTACAGTAGTATTTTACCTTTTTTGAAATTGAAGTGTACCTGATGGGATACCCAGAAGCATCTTTTTTTCCTTGACTGAGCCTCAACTATTTGATCTAACCTCAGCAAGCACCACAGTTTCAGCTCACAACCAGTCTCCCTTAATCCACCTCCTAAATCTGAACATTCTGGACGAAAAATTCACAAGTATGAAGGCTCTCAGGAGCGGAAAATGCTGTCATTAGGACTATAAGCCATGTTTCAGTGCGTAGTTTTGAGAGCTTACTTCCTCCTCCAGCTCTTAAATCTTTGTTGAGAAAAGACTGTGACTAGGAATGATGAAGTGTGTGAACTAAGGGGATTGTAGTGTCCTTAAAAGAAAAAAGAGAAAAAAATGGCCCGGTATTCTTTGCAATGGTTATCATCAACAGCCATCCTTTGTGCTTGAGCACTCGCTAAAGCTAAAGTAACTGCAACACATGGCATCTCTATTGATTCAGAAAAGAAAGGTAATTGATTCACCCTCAGGATTTCCTTTAAGAGACACTGGGTAAGAATTATCTCTCCTATATCATATCACAAAACACACTAAACAAAGCTACTTGAGATTTGTATACTGTCATCCATCACTGGAATCCCGAAGCTCTTTTCAAGTATAATTGAGAGCAGACAACTATATTTTTTGAGTTGTGTCAGGGTGTCCCTCCCTCTTTCAGGGGAAAGAGGTGGCTTGGAGTGAAGTAGAGTTTGTTATTTTGTGGATTGACCTGAGTTTGAGGCTTAAAAAGATACAGCAAAATTATCACAGTAAACACTGAAGATTAAATAACATCAGGTAAGCCTTTTTCTTCCACTCCCACCATCACAGTTCTCATTTGCATGCTTAATTTCAGTACATTAAAACTTCTGCAAAAAGAGACTATGCCAAAGTAATGAGGCATATTCTATAGGCATTGAGCCCCAGGTTACACAAAGACTCCTATTCAGCAAATGCAGATCCAGTGATACCAAGATAGTTTATACAATGGACTGGATTTTTAAACTTCCTGAATTCTCATTTTCTATGGATCTGCATATTTTTGATGCATCTTGGCATATAACCTATAAATGTTTGCCTTATTTCTGAAAAGCTGTCAATTCTCCTGCTATATACTACACCACATCACAAGCATCAATCACAAGATAGGGACACCTTGCCTCTGACCGCTGGCACTTGTAATTACTTATGAAACCTATTAGACACATGGACACAAAACTCTGATAACATCTGAAAATTTGACATGATAGAGAGAAACTTTAACATGGACAAAGAATAAGGAGAAAATTGCAGTTCTAGCCTATAGCCTCCAAAAGGTTTTTATTACAGATTTTACTGAAGGGCTGTAGTGTTAACAAACCAAGAGAACCAAAGCCAGTAGCTCCAGACTTAAATGTCAATAAAAATGGAATTCTCAAAGTTATTCTGTGCAAGACAGCGACTGATAGCCAAGAAACTGCCTTCCATAATTAACATGCTGGTTTTTCTAGATGAGCCTCTTCACTATAATATTTTTTACTTAGAATTTCTGACAAGATAAAAAAAGAAGAGCTGAGCACTCAGACTGGCAGATTGCCTGAACATACTTAGAATCATTAACTGATCTCATGTCGTCACCTGCTGCCACCTTCCCACAGGGGACCAGATGTCCCAAAACAAACGGTGCTACTAGAGGGGGATGGTGGAAATCAGGTGAGACGCAAAGGGCAGTTCAGAGTTACAATTTCTCAGCGCACTGAAGCCGTACCACGCACCACTTTTGGAAGATATAGTGGTACTCCAGCCAGCAAGAGAGGTGTCAAGGTGTGTGTGCCACAGTCCATTAGACCTGTGAAAATAAAGGGAAATGCTGTTCCAGACTTGCCTCCAGATGTAGCTAGAGCTGGGTGATGGGCAAGGAATATCTAATGTACATCAGCCGCTTTTCTTTCTGCAAATTGTCTGTGAAGAAAGCATGACTGTCTTGACTTTATCACAGCAGACACTGAATATTACCCAAAATCAGTCTAAGATACCCGAGTGGATTTGGTAAGACGTAAGTCACACAGTGTATCTGTTCCTTGTCTGTAAAACACACTCTCAGAGTCAGATTTCTAGGGTGAACAGGCACAATTATCCCTCCAAAATGTTCCTTCTGGAAACATTTTTCAATCCTCCTATCTCAGTGCTAACTGCAGCCAAAAAAACCAATGGCTGGTACATTTATAGACAATAAATGTAAAAAAAAAAACCAGAGAAAGCTGATTCACTGTCATATCTAAAGGGACATTTGTGCAAGCTTACACAGTCCTGGGAACCAAATCAAGCCCAGGCAGAGCAGCCGCCTTTGGAAAGCACACCTATGAATTATTTCAGCTGCTAAGCATGGACACAGGGATTTTAACCTCTTTCAGGCACCAGCATAGCAGTGATGCGTAGCTGAACAGCTTACCTAGCTCCATGTTTGGGTGTCTGTGAGGAACGAGTGAAAAATTGTGATTATCCTACATACAGTGCCCTCAAAACACATACGCAGCAAATTCCTCCTTTCTCTTTGCACCCTGCACGGAAGTATGAAAAATACCTGGATTTTTCTCCTGGAGTAATGGAACTCTTGCAAACCCCATTAAAAGCCACAGAGAAACCATGCATTTCAATATCTCAAATGTGTTGATGCATTCCTCTTTGTTACCTGGAAATAATAAACCTACTGTGTGCATTATCTGCATGCAGGCTATCCACAGAATAATCCAGGCATGCATCTTAGTAGGTAGGGATAAAATACCCAGGGTGAAATAAGACTTTTAAATCCACACAGAAATGCTGGCTGGAGATTGCCAGCAATTTACGTAATTCATTCTCCTGCCTTATAGATGACGCAGATCATTAATGAGCAAACATATTTGCCTGTAGAACAATACCTGAAATTCCTCCTCATAGCCACAACAGGCATGGGAACAGGCCTTAAATTTCCTAGTACAAATATAAATATGTCTTTGGTTGAGCTTAATCAGACCTTAGCCATTGCACAGTCTAAAGCTTGGCTCTCAACATTTTCAGGCTAATCAAGAAGACAGTTGAGTCAAAGCATTAATAATAGTTCCTCACTGCAGAGAATACCATAAGGCATCATAATTCACCTGACTCCTCACAGTTGAAAGCAGTAAGGGAGGTACTGATGACTATCCATGCATCCTGTTGTGTACAACCACAGAAAAAAACAGTCTGCTTGGTTGAGTAAAAATTTCATCAAAACAAAAGAAGGTCTGCCTCATTTTGGATTTTTGATGTGTACAAATGACAAAGGGTAGATGGACAATATTAAGAAAATGAACACCCCTGCAAGAACAGAATCCCACCTCTGTGCCCCAACTACTGTGTGGGGACAACATAGCTTCAAGGGCAAATTTGCACCTCTGAACAGAGGCTAGCAAACATGATAAACACACCCTCCCTGGCAAACCATTACAACCGCAAGAACAATTTATGCATCTGATTATGAGAAACAAAGAAGAAAAAAGAGAAATTTTTTTGTGAAAACAAAACACTTTTATAGAATTGTTGTGCTGTACACAGATTCTAAGGCAGCTGTTTTTTACTCTTCCTTCATTGAAACTCAAATTCCAATAAACAAACTATTATTTTTTTAATCTCCTAAAAGGGCTTCATGGTCCCTCACTGTGAATTATAACAGGCTGTGTCAGGTGTAAGACTGTGTAAGTGCCCATCCCAGGTCCTTCTAAATGTCAGAGATTCCCATGTTCCCAGCTGCACTGCAAAGAAGTGCATAGTCCACAATAATTTTTAAGAGAATGCATTTTCAATTACATAAATAATGCATAGGAAACACACACTTTCCTTGCTACCTTGTGGGAGAGCTGTGTTTGATACACACTCACATTAAGGCTGCAGGGTCTAAGCCTGTCACCGAGGCAGCAGCGTGGGACGGATAATCAGCTCAATGTACAAAGATGAAATTCTCAACTACTTTTCCCTTAACATTAATGAGAATTACATAGCAAAGGTCTGACTCTAAACTAGCCTCCCAAAGCCAACTAGTCTTCATCAAACTAGAAGCAGACACATGCCAGTGCTGTGCAAACACAGCCAGGAGGAAGCAAGGCATGAAAAACTTTAAAAAAGAAATTTTATAGAAAAATGGCTAGTCGTTCCCAGGCCTGAGTGAAACACAATAATCCCTTACTCTGAATTATTTTACCTCCCAATGGAGCTGATGAAGGAAAGCAGAATTTGAATGCTTTGTAAGATTTTCTACTGCCAAATGGAATGTAAAATCAGTGACTTCAGGGTAATTTTGTCAGGTTTGAGATGCCATGGCCAGGAGCTCTCCAACTGTTCGACAAAACAGAGATTAATTCTCAGAGCTTTTTACCTAATTTTTTTCTCCTCTTTGCAATATTACATTCCATGTTGGGACATCTGGTCCCACTGTGGGAAGGTGATAGAGTCTCTCACATGATGTGAGGTGATTTGGGAAACCTGCCAGCAAGAAGATCTGCTCTCCATCACTGCTTTGCCGGGGAGTTGCAGGATGTGGAGTGCCACACGTCTGCCCATCTAGTATCACGATAGGTATCAAAAACGGTTGCATGTCACCTACTGCTCTGTGCAATTAATCCCTGGCTGAAAAAGACAGGGCCCTAGTTACTCTCTCCATATGACACAAATACCTGACTGTTTAACTCTTTTGGACAAATGGGTCTTTTGGTCTAGAACAGCCTTCCTGTTCATAGCCAGGTATGTACAAAAATACAAAATACATAGCTAATCTGTCACCGAGAAAGTCACACAAAGCTTAAACACACTGACAACTACTCCTTTTTAGGAAACAACACCTCTACTGAGGAGCTTCAGTTCTGGATTCCTTTCACAGGGCATTGATCAACACAAAAAGCAGGTTGCTTCACCGGTCACTTCTTGTTTAAACAAATAAAGGATACTAGGATCAGGTTCAAAATTTCTTCTCAGTCCAGTTCCCCATGAAAGCAAGACAGCTTAAATTGTTTATCACAAATGTTAAAATCGCATTTCAAAACTGATCATGATTGTTTTGAGATAATCCAGAATCTAAAAACCTTCAACATAGATGGGAAATTTCCCACTCAGGCTGCTGTGGATGTACTCAGCCAGCACTCCAAGACACATCTTCATCTGACCATACCCAAAGTTCATTATTTGCTTCCACAGCTTTGGGTTGCATCCAACTCTTAAATTACTACCAGTTGGATAAGAAAAACAAATGCTGTTTGTTTGGCTACTAATTAGTCAACAACGATGAAAGGAAAAGAAAATAAAGCAAAACTTCTCTGACAAGCTGCCATAAGGATATGAAGAGCACCAAAATAACAAGTTAGCTCCTCTAGAGCATGAGACAACACAGCAGCTCGCTTCAAAGTTATGACTCATCCCGTCTCGCAAAGAAACAACCTATGAGTAGATGAGCATCACTCTGCCAAGGAAACAAGAAGCATGGGAGAGTCCAAAAGTCTTCCAAGTCACAGCAGATCAGCTATTGGAGAGATGGTGAGAGACGATGAAAAAAAACCCAGTCTGCAGCAACAGTGCTGTCCAACATTGTAGCTGTTACCACCAAGATAATGTGATTAACAGAAGGCTTTTAGAGGTTTAAGAAAATGCTGTAACTTAAAGCAGTCATTCTGTGAACAGTAACAGTAAAAGGAATTATGTATCCCACTAAGTCCACTGTGGGTATGTTGAGTTCATAAATTTCCTAAACCTCTTCAACGTATATTCCTGAGACATCACCACTCCACGCACAAAGGAGCACAGTGTGTATTAAGCTCATTAAAACTGGCTCCCTGAAATACAGGATGGAAGAAACTATCCTTTTGCCGAGACAGCTCAGCAGCTGAACACGAAAAGAAGGAATGTTGTTGGCTTCTTTTCTCTTCTCCCCTCTGAGCCACTTCATCCCACCCTAGCCCGCTGCTGCTCAGTGTCCAGCTGGCAGGACATATCATGCCACTTCACATGGCACAGAGGAGGAATGAGGCTTTCAGGCTGCCAAGTAAATGCTCACAAATCAACACACTGCACAGCAGAAACCATGATACTAAGCAGAGGAAGCCAGAACAGTTCAGCATGTCCCACGGAGCACAGATTACATTATATTGCTCATGTTCGTGCACCCCAAGTCCTCTTCTGAGCTCTCTAGGAAGGACCCAAAATGCAACAGTTTCCAAGCCCCAGTGGCTGCATCCCTCCCAGCTCTCATTTGCGAAACAATCAGTCTCCTGCACAAGAGTCTGAAAAACCACCCAAACATACACTAAAAAACAAGAATTCCAGAAAAGTGAATTTCAGGCACATTACAAGGAGATTCTTAGGGACTTGGCAGTAGCACAAGTCTGATTCAAGGTCCTGTGATAGAATTGAAATGAGATCACATCTCACTGCTATACATGCAGTTTATGTGCTGACTTATTATTTTACATGGTATACTCGCTCCATCCCAGAAAAACAGAGAGCAAACAAGTCCTTAAAGGATTCCTATGAACTATACAAATACTGGAATCAGCTATGAGCAAGACACCAGCCTTCAGAAATGCAGACTGGGAATCACACACATCTCCACAGTTTAAAACCCACGGCATCTAAATGACACCACCATGTACATATCTGCCATGTCAGCACATACAGGCCAACAGTCAGCACACCTCCTACAAAATTACTTCATCTCTTTGAGGTTCTGCAGTTCGAGGATCAAACTCTTTCAGATTTTCCAGCTCCCTCTGCAGACTCCCAGGCTGCTTAACAGAAGGGCGGAGGAAAGACCCTGAAGCTCTTGGTTAAAACCGACTGTATTTTACACAACAAGAAGCTTCCTGCAGTTTCATCTGTTACTGTCCTGTAAAATATGTCTTGTTTATGAAGGCTAAAATCCTCTTTTATCTTCTATAAATGGCAGACAAATGCCTTTTTTTAATCCAGGTGTTAAGCCACTCTATAGCTGCCAATTAGCCAGCTTTGATGCAACAGGAAGAATATAGATGAAATAATCTATATCTTGGGTAATGAACTTCCACTGCAGTTAGGGCTAAAACCAAGCACCTTCTGGGAAGTCATCTGTTGACAAACATTCCAAAATTATTGCTGCTACTCAATTCCAAAAGGAATCATCAAGCACTGTTTCTTACCTGACTACCATATGTCAATATTATTTTAATTTATGTGACACATTTTGTAGTAAACTCTATTCTGAAACCAAACCTGATGTAACATATAACTGATGCCTTTGGGAGAACAGAGGTAATGATTTCTTACCAAAACATCATTTTTATATGATGTTTCATAAGCAGCCAAATGCACAGCTAGAAAACTAGGACTGCTGAATTTCCATCATTTTGGAGAACATTAGTAGAGACTATTAATACTTTGAAGTTAATATAATATTGACTTTCCAACACTGATGAATGAACTGTTATAATACAGTAAATGATCCACTGTTAATAATTCACTTTTCTTCTGTATCTTTAATTTTTAAAGATAGTCAAAATGAAAGAATATGTGGTTGCAGAAACAGGGACTGGGGACTCATAAGGCTTCTGTCATGTTCCTGATTGTGACCTTAATTCTTTGGGCCAAGCATTGTAACCAAAACTTTTTCCTGTTCATATCAAAACTAAAGCACATACATCATTAGACAGTACAGAAGCTTGATTTCATCACACAGGCATTCCCCATTTGAATTATAATGAAGGTGTACTTTGAGCTAGATACATTTTATTTTCAAAAATCACTAGTTTACTTGTTAAGAAAACAAGTAGTCTTCAAAATCTGGTTCAAGTTTTTCACTGATCTCAGGTTTGTGAATAGCTGCACTATTCACCTGTGCAGAACCCTTATGTGTTTGATGAATAATGAGTATTTCACATTCAAATACTATCCTGAAGAGGTTTTTTTTTTTCTTCTGAGAAAATGTTTCTAGCAAATTAATAATTCAGTGATGTTTTCATAGTGGTTCTTTCACCTTTATTTATTGCTCTGACTCAAAGAGACAAAATTTCCCTTTGGAGAAGGAAGAGTTAGAATAGTGCCTCAAAAAAAAAAGTTACTTTCAATTTCCATTGTAAATTTTCTGCTTTAAATTACCTTCAGATCTTTTAGTACTCTGTCTGTCCTATTTAGGGTTTATGTTTTAAAAAGTAATAATAATGGTAGAAATTGTCAGGATCTCAGGAAAATATGGTTAAAACCTTAAAATATCACATAAGTATAATAAAGAACTATCACTTCATATTTAAAATTTATTTATGTTCTTCCATAACTTCAAAGATGCAAGGAGTTGCTACACGACAAAAGTTCAGGATATTGGCAGTAAAGGTACAAACCAACATTAACTGGCAACCTACACCATCTCCACACCCCATCTGCACAAGACACTTTAGTGCACATATCTCTCTGACAGTCCATGAAATATTTTGCTGTATCAGCACCATAAACCCTTTTTCATCTTCTCAATAAAAGGCAAAAAACCCAAATCATAAGAAATGAAAAATAATTTCTCATGGAGATGAACAAACACAGACTTTGATAAAATAATAGTGTTCTCTCCTCTGAAAATGCATGTTTTACAATAGTTTTCCAAAAATAAAGTTTTGAACCAAAAAGAAAATAAACAAGCAAAAACACTTCTCATTTTTTAAAATTCTAGGTCTCTATGGTTTTACTCATATTTTGCCAACTCAAAGAGTGAACAGAGTCCCTCTTCTCAGTGTGAAGCTGGATACATCAGTAATCTAAAAGTAGCTAAATGCTCTGAAAAGGACAACTTCAAATGGAGAAAGCACTGGCTGTCAAAGAACTCTTCCCTATGAAATACACCTCCTGAGATCCAATGAATGCAGACATTTCAGGAAGTTCAGTAAGGCTGTGCCTCTTGAAAATACCCCATCATTAGAAAGATGGACCACCTGCACCTCCATATGTCTCCAAAGCTCTGCTCAAAATTAGCACTGTCAGTAAATTAAATTGGTTCAATAAAGTCAACTTTTACTCCAAAAGAAGTGGAAGAGTTTCTGTGAAGTCTTCAAGGGAGACCACTAGAATTCAAGGTTATATCGTGAAATTTCCTCAAATAACTTGTGGTAAGAACCAATATAAAACTTCAAGAATAATGAAAAAAAGAAATATCATCATACAGAAACTCTGCATGACACAAAGGTAGAAACGGTAGGATTGTCACCAATGCCCTACTTAAAATAGCCCATTCTGGCAATATCACTGCTACCACAGCTTCGTTCAGCTTTCCTTTTAGTGTCAAGAGAGAAAACAAGTTGACAGTGACTAGAGATGCATTTTTTTTTTACAAGTGTATAATAAAACATGCAAGTATAATATGCGTAGGAAAGGTGCAAGAGGAGGGATAGTAAATAACATCACAAACAAAAGAACAGCTTTCTAATGCAGTGCCCTACTAAGATGTTGTGACCTAAAAGGGTCCATTGCAAAGGGTCAGAAAGTATGTCACTTCATCAAGCCGCTTCTGTTTTTAGGCCCTCTTCTGAGACTGCTAATAAGCACAGTAATTAATGACACCTTTTATAGAAGAACTGAGGATATCTTTGCCAGGGGAACCAGAGTGAGGCCAGCAGGCTGCCGCTGTCAGCCTCGGAGCACACTGCTGTCACCAATAGTCTGAATTTCAACTGGTTACCCAGAATCTAAATATTCCACTCCCATCTGATCTCCTTCACCTAACACTCCTGCCGGTCTCTTCTTCTTTCCAAAGATCTTTTCCCATGGGTCATGTGTTGATACACAAGCCAGGTAAGAAGTGTGGTTATTTCCACTGACACCTTTCTCTACTAGCTTCTGCAGACAGTTGAAGAGGTGAATATACACCTCACCATATCTGCATAAATACTTTAAGTGACCATTTAAGCTTTCAGTGGGATTTAAAGTTAACTCATTTGATATTTAAAAGAAATAAATGCCACATAAACATCTCATATTCTTTAAAATCTGGTCCTCAGTAACTATATTAGATGATAATTCTCAAATACCTAGGACTTCACTGCCCAGCACCAGAGTTTCCTCCCGGTAGCATTTGCCTTTTGAAACACACTAAGCAACCAGCAAAAACACAGCATGAGGGCTTTCATTCAGCTCTCTGCAGCAAGGTCACCATACCAATTAGCATATTCCAGTATGAAATATTCAAAACCAAGCAGCGCAACCTTACCCTACAGACTCATTCTCTTCAACAAGCTTTATTTCACAAAGGGGTGCATTTTAGAGAAGAGTCTCCTCATAAGAAAAAATAAAGATTCTACTCTTCCAGATAAACACAGGACTGTAAAATCCAGGTTGTCATGACTGATTTCCACCATCAAAGTTATCATGCCAAGTAGCTTATACTGCATGTGTTTTCATGACACCTGATTAAAGCTGGTGTCATCACAGTTTTATGGACTACTTAAATGTGGCAATTTCCATTAAGTGTTTTTAAAAAAGCAATTAACAGTTTTAACAAGAGTTCACTAGTTCAAATCATTTCAGCATTGACTGGTAGATTGTCCTCCTGGGTACCACGCTTGACATTTTCAATCTCTCATCCTCTCACAAGTAGCATTTTGGCAAAGTAGGAGGGGAATTTTGAACATTACTCAGTACTGCAAATATACCTCTTTTTAGAGGAGACAGCAGACTAACAGTAAACCAAGGCACCATCTATGAGCAATTAACAAAACTTGCAAACAATGCTACTAGAAGTAGTGTTTCTGCTAAAGACTTTGATCTCCCACCTAGCATGAAAGCAAACCCATCTGCAGCAACCCACCAAGAAAAGACAGGGAGGCAGCTATGTGTGAAGAGCATGAGAAAGACAGATCACACCTAAGTATTTAGTGTGATTGACAGATTTGCAAGGAAAAACAAAAATCAGTGACAATTAAAGAATCTGCAGTATTGGTGGAACTGAAAGAAAAAGATCAGGTTTTATTAGGGTCCTATTCTAAGTGGAGAGCAAAGGGCCAGTAATGCAGGTGCCTGCCTGATCGTTTGGAAGACATACCAGAAATCAATACAAAAACAAAGGCTTCTTAGCCATTAATTTAACTATCCTTTTGCTAATAGAATTTATTGTGGTGCCTCAGTGCAAGAGGTTCAGAGTTTTGCTATATAGAATCAGTCACCCTTTAATTACTAGATTTGAATCTCCCATGCCTTCAAGCGATGAACGACACCATCTCCACTGTCACGCAGATACAGTGGGTCTTTACTAGGTAAGAAAATTTGACAATGCAAAAACAATCAAATCAATCACAGAATCACAGAATGATTCCGGTTGGAAGACGTCAGAGTATGTTGTACAGATTAAAGCATGCCTTCTGTCTGGAAACTAAAATGCTGCTCCTAAAAGAGGAACAAGGGAAAGAGAATGAGGATAATACCTTTGTTGCAGGAATACACCTGCATGGGAGATCACAGGTTCCTCCTCATTAGTTTGCTCCATAACACCACTGGCTACTCAGAGAGAGCGTGATGTCCCTCCAATTTATCCCAGCTGGCTGCTTATCACAGCTACTGGGCACTGCCTCTGACCCTCCAAAAAAGACCGTCAAAAGCCACGGCCAGGCAGGGAACACAGGACATTTCCCAAGAAGCCAAAAAATTCATCAGCCAAGATGGCAACCCTCCCTCCTCAAAACTTCACTCTTTTTTTTTTTTTGAAGTGTGGGTCAAACACATTTCAATGCCATTTATTCACTGGTTTTTTTCAGTATGTCAGGAGAGAACCCTATGAAGGATATCATATGGAAACAATCTGCTTTCCAGCACCTTCACCCTCCCGTAAAATAGACTGGGAAGTCCCCACACGAGGGACTCATAGCTTTGTGCTTCTCTCAAGGGAGAGCAAGTTCAGACAAATTTGAAGAAAGTTATTCTTCTACAATGCTCATTTCAGCAATTTTCTCTCAAATAAACATTGCTTTCTTTAATTAGCATTTTCCCTAGCATCTTTCATAGAACCTACAGTCAGAGAGGGACATTTCACTGTGGTAAATGAGAACAAGAAAGAAGAAAAGGCGCAGGAATTGCCTGCAGTGGGGAACAGCAAGCGATGATGTTCTACACTTGGATTTTACTTGCACTGGGGCAGCAGGGATGCCTCACTGAAGGAGCCCAACTACAGGTCCGAGACACCTGCTCTCTCCTGACCAGCTGCTGATGATCCAGCTACTTGTCACCAAGATGCACAAACACAAACCCATGCTGCAGCACACCTCACCAGTGTTGTATTTTGGGCAGACTGCATTGCTGTTCATTGCACAGTCAGGTTTCACTAACACTGCCTGTTCAAAGAAAATTTGGGCTTAAGGAGTTCACAAGGCTCAGTCATCTGCAAATTTTTCCCAAAAAAATCCAGCAATAAACCATGCCCAAGAAAGTCAGTTGCTCTAGTCTCAACTATTTTATCTATCACAGACTAGTGCAGACACAACTGAAGGCATACAAGAGAGCGGCTGTCATGCTGATCTATTGGGGAAAGCTGTTAAATTGTTCAGACATACATTGTATTTGATTGGAAGATAACAGCAGTTCAGAAATAAGAACAGTTTTTCTATATAATATTAAAGCAACATATTATCTATTTTGCTTCTTAATTGAGACTGCTTTATATAAATTAAAACATAGGCTTTCCTAAGTTATCATGTATGCTCACAGAAGTACAAGGAGCACTTTTAATTAAGCCATGAAAAGGAATTTGTTTTCAAGGATGAGGTGGTTTCATCATACTCATTATGGCCTATTCTTAACAGGGGATCTTACAAGAAGCTCTCATTAAACAGCTGTTTGAAATGAGAGTAGGATGATGCATGCCAGCTACTCCCACTATTGCAACATCATACTTACAGCTTAAAACAATTAAAGCTCTACAGTGACCACAGAATTTCTTTATATTCCTCTTCACCATAAAACTTACCCACATCTGTGACTGCTACTGAAAGAAACAACTCTGTTAACTTAAGGGCCCAAAGACAGCTTGCTGCCTTTTTTTCTCCCATTCCAAATCTTAAAGGCTCTGTAGATAAGAAATAAAGAAGTCAGGCCAGGAGAGGGCTCTGGAAGTGTCACTCAAATACCTCAAATTCTCTCATTTTCTGTTAGCTGGTGCCTGAAGCCTAGGAACTGCCCACAGCAACAGCCACTGGTGACTGGGTGCAAGGCTGCATAGTGCCCTCCCTCCCTTGGGACTAGAAAAAAAAGAGGAGCAGAAGCTTGGAGGGCTCTACAGCCAGGAGCATCCAAGGAGCTCTTTACAAAGACTGTCCTATCCATATGTCTTATTTAGAACAGTGCGGCTTTCCACAAGGAAAGTCTGACATTTACTGGTGCATATACTTCTCCCTGGTATACACTGGTTCAGATTTGAAGCAACCCTAATTGAGCTCTGTCAATAGAAGAAAAATACCACCTATCCTACAACTTATAGCAGTATCATACAGTATCACACTCCTCAGGATTATTCTTTGCAGAAAAACTCAATCAGGATTCCTTTCCTTGAAATATTTGTCAATGTGTGACACATTTCCAGGACAAGCCCAGAGGCCGCAGAGATTGTGCCAGAAAGAAAGAGAGAGGCTGAGCTATTACAGTGAGAGTACCTAGCTCTAGGGTAGCTCGCACAGAGCACTGGACACTTTAAACACAGTAAACAAGTTTATCCTGTTACAGACACGGTGAAAGTAAGACATGGAAAAGGAAAAAGGATTTGTTTGAAGGCACTCGGGAACTCAGGGACTGTGCTGAAAAACAGAGCATAAATCTGCAAAGAAAACAGAAAATGAAATAGTATTCAAAATTCCCTCAAAACCCCTTTGACCTCATTAAAACATTCAGTCAGTGAAATCTGTTAAACTCCTGGACTCCATCCTAAAAGGCAGTTAAAAGGAAAAGCCACCGTGGGCACAAGAAGTCATTTAATTGCAGAGATGTATGAGGAAAGTTCTCATTTCTCAGCAGTAAACCTTTTAGTATTTATGACACTGAAATTACATTACATAAACAGAGGAAAAGTTAGAAAGGGTCTGGCTTCATAAATAATGGCACATTGTTGTGCCAGCCTGATTGCTTCTTGTCTGTTTTCATACAGGCAAAAACTTTCACAGAAGAGCCTACATTTCTCTCCAGCTCCCCAGCCAAGGGAAGTGGGAAAAGTCTCCTTTGTCAAAAGGATAAAGACCAAACAAAAAGACCATCTTCACTATAAAACAGTTTCAAGATATATGATATTCTGATGTGTAACTGTCTGGAGAGGAAGGTGCAACAGATTAAATAGCACCCATTTGGTTGTCAGAGCCAAATACACGTGCAGTGGCAAAATACAGGTGGTTGTTGGTGCTGTGTGCTTATACTGAATGGTGAGAGTGCAAGCTGGTGAAGTGTCTGTGATCTTTCTCTGCTCTGAGTTGTACACATGGTGACAGCAAAATGAAGAAAGCAACTCTAAAAACGAAATACTTGACAACCTTACGCCCTCATCAAACATACAATTAGGTCTGACACTTCAACTTCCCAACCCATCAGCACTGAGTCCTTACTTCAAGAACAAACTCGCACGCACCCTTGCTAGGAGGCAGGGGTGTTGGTGAACAGGTTGTGCAGCAAATGCCTGCACCTGTGCTATTGCTTCTCCTGTGCTCCTCTCCACTTAGTGAAATCCCAAATGTTACAGCCAGCCATCCACCGAAAACAACAGAGAAGCAGCACTTGCAGAGTTAATCACAAGCATGCATATATTATATAAATAACTACATCATTTTTAAAAGTAATAAATAAGCAGACAGTAAGCAAAGTTGTAAGGAGCAGGGAAGAGAGAACAGGTCAGCACATAGCAGGAAATGAAATAGAAGAAAGTTAAAGTATACAAAAATTCTCTGATTTATCTCATTGAATAGTCTTATTAAATTAAGGTCAATAAATAAATTATATCAGGCACAAGTTAATTAGCAAAGCATGAGAAATAAAGTGAATAAATAAAATTGTCAGAAGTATCTATAGGCTCAACTATATTGCTTATTACAGCACAGTGAAGCTAGCTGAGGGCATAGACACAAAGCAAGTTGGTCTTCTTGAACCACGGGATGCTCCAGGCAGTGCTCCCAGCAGAAACTCAGAGCCAACTGGGGTATGTGGACATGGTGGGGCACAGATGTATATTTTTGTCAAGCATAGTTAGTGGCCACACTGGCAAAGAGAAACAGTGGATAAACAGTGCCTAAACCAAACTATTGTCATATGCCAGCCATTAAAAACACAGAAGAACATGATAAGTTCAAGGCATCATCTTGTCACAGGGCCTTACTAGTGCCCTGATGTGCTTGTGCACTTGTTGAAAACAGCAGTTTGGCATTTGCACTGCTCTGCCTTCAGCTGCCAAGGGTCAGGTTGTTCATTTCACCACTTCGTCACCCACCACCACCTCCTATCCTCACCATGAAGGCCTGGCTCTCAGGAACCCATGCTCCAGGGACTACTCACAACAATGGAACTCCTTATGAGTACAGGGCTTTAGAAGGATCAAGGTAACATCTTCTGTCTACACAAAGTCTATTAAATCTATTGTAATTGTTCCAAGAGGGCCTTTGGGCATCGCTAAGGTAAAGTTCTTGTAAAGTTAATAGTTATTCAAAGTGTAGGCCTTAGAGAGAGGAGCACAGCATACAGCAAGCCATGCAGGGCTAAATGAGGGATTAGAAGTGCTCATAGAAACCCCACTCCAGTTATTCAACAGAAAGGGAGGAAGTTTTGTTCCAAATAAATTAGTGGAACTAATTAGGCAGCAAGCAGGAATCATGCTGAACTACCATGTTACACAGTAAATAAATTCAGCCTTAAGTGTCCCCAGAGAAACTCAATATAGGTGTCATGTCTCCTCTTACAAGATGGGAGGAGGGTACTGGAGGCCTCCACATACCCACCTGGTTTTTAAGCTGCCTTCTCTAGTGCTTGAAATCTAGAGCAGGAAGTTGAAGGCTGATTCATGGGGTGATCCAGGGTTCCATTATACAGCTCTGCTCATCCTTGGGGAGAGAAATTACAGCTCTGACGGTCCGATCAAACATTCCCCTCTTGGACAAAAAAATCTGGGACTGCTATCTCCGACGGTAAGCAAGAAGGTTGCGGTAGATCTCCCTCCAAGGGACTAACCAAACTGCTACAGCATTTCAACAGTCAAGGTTTATGACAGACATTCCATCCAGAGGCAGGAGGGAAGCTGGATATTGCAGTCTCAGCTCAACTGCAGACTTGCTGCTGAATGAGTTAACCTGTGGCTTTTATTCTCTGTAAAATGGGCACAGCCCCAGACCGATCAGAGGTATTTTAACTGACTTAATTAAAATGCTTTCAGGTTTTTATCTGACCTGTCATTGCATCAGTAGGATGCAAAATCAGAAGGATTTACAAAATCCCTCTACCTTGCAATCACTCCTCCTTGAATACCCCATGCCTAACCTATGTTATTGTTACCGAGTCAATCTGAATTTTAAAGCCACAGGCTATCACAGTTTTATTTGGTTTTTGAATCTTCTGCATTTGTTAGGCTAAACCACACAGCTACTAGTGATAAACCACGGCAGACACTATTATCACGCCTTTACTGTAAAGGGAGGAAATCCAGAATTATATTTAATTGCATAGCCCTTTGTATTTGAATTTGCCCTCAGCCAAGCCAAGTGTCACATAATGAGCAGCATGAACCAGTGCAAGACAGAAGAGGTGGATTTCTTGAAGTACAGTGCAGAAATCATGCGAGAAACATTCCTGGCTGTTTGTCGACCCATAGCTGTAGAGCTAACAGCCATATTGATGCCCATGTTAAAAAAAACACACAAAAACTAAGCCTTAAGTAAATCCTGACTTTTAACTTGCACTATTTTAACTTAACATTATGAACAGTTTATTATTAAAATGCTGATATAAAAATGGAAAACGTCAGTCTAATGTATGTGTCTAATGACTACGTGTGTATTTGCTGGAGTTCCCAGAGGCTTCTCCAAATGAGGTGCTCACTTCAATAAACCTAACACAGTAACTAATAAACTACCTAAACAGACTCAGCTGCTGAAGATGAGCAGAACTGAAGGGAACTCTGCCACATGGAAGGGTTTTCAAAAATACCATGAAGAGTACACAGAAGGAAAACCATGTCCAAGAGGAAAACAAGGGCAACTTGAGTGACAGATGAAGACTGAAAAACAACAAAACAGCGCTTTTCTGGGTAGACAAACAAATTACAGGCTACAAATCAAGGCACCAAATCCTCCACATCATCTCATGCTCCGCTCCGGACAGGCTGAATGGTTTTGTGCTTAATCATTATTTTAAAAGGTTACATCAGTGCTTATTGTATTTTCATAGAATCATAGAATCTTCTGGTTGGAAAAGACCCTCATCAAGTCCAACCGCACCCATCATCTGCTAAACCATGTCTGCCTGTGAAGTTACGATTCCTCCCCACGAATTGTATTAAACTTATTTTTCTGTCTATTTTGGTTTTTCTGGTTTTGTCAATAAATTGGATTCTGAAATTATACATCACATTATTAAGTATCCCAGTCAATTATTAAAAACATACATCAGTGATAACTATCAAAATTTATTTTGTTCTAAAAAGATATTAACACATTACTGCTGGAGGAGTAATTTTTATTTGCTGTTTTCACATCATGACACACTGACCACACCACCACTCACAGTATAATTACTGCAGATCTTAATACCACAGGTACTGCTTTTGTACACAGGCCTGCCAACCCAGGAATAACTGCCTGATGATGACTTTTCCCTGCAATATTTTTGAGGGGTCCCTCCTCAAAGTTTTGGTGTATCTGTAAGTGCTGCAAGCCTTCATTCCACACCTTCTCCACCTCAATCTTCAGTCTGCACATCTAGTACCTGCCCAAGGGTTTGCAGTCAGCACAGACTGCCACAAGCCTTGCTGCCAAAGGTCTGCAGTATCAAGTCCCCTGGCAAATATGGGAATGGCCTTTCCACCTCCTGTTATCTCCACGAGTTTCATGGTGCCTCAGGCCTAGGGACACATTGTATCAGCCAGTGAGAAACAGAGTGAAGACTGCTGGAAAGATGGTTTAGTTTCACGTTAATTGTCAGGCAAGGGGACAGGAGCTTCCTTGAGGTTACGGCACTCATTCCACAAAGCAAAGGTTCAAATCTCAGGTCTACCTGTTTCAGGTCCTGTTTCCCCATGACAGATATTAATGCATAAACTACTGATTCTGGATGACGGTTCCTGCTCTTCACTCTCAAAAGCTACTCCAACTTCACTCTCAAAGGCTGTGGTTGATCCTGATTCCAAAACCCAGGAACTGTTATGAAGCCTGTAAAACTTATGACTGAAAAAATGTTTCTCACCCAGCTACGCAGATCAGCTGATGACAATGCATTTTCACCTTTTCCTCTGTCAGCAAGTCATGTGTGAGAGAAAACAGAACGTGCTAGGGGACAGCAGCTCTTTTGTGGATGTGTGTTGCGTGAGACACACACGGCATATCTCAGCAGTGAGAAAGTGTAACATCACATCACACTCCGAATTTTCAAAACAACCATTGTTCACTTGGAAAAGCCTTTAATTTGTCAACCTGCCAGCCATATAGGATGGCTCCAAATTGTTCAAAGTCTCATAACTGCAGTGTAATACTGCAACATAGACTAGGAATCCATAAGGTAATTAGAGACCATATACAATTATGACTAGAGCAGAAGGGAAAGCAAACACAATGACACATGCCACACTGTTTAAGTTGTCCACGAGGCTGTTGGTCAGAGGCAAATGCGATACTGCCCCAACAGTATTGCTGGGAAGGGATGCCAAAGCTGTCAATGCAGACAGATATAGCTAGTTTTCAAGACAGTAAAGCCCAAAAATGGGGAAATTTAATTACTGTACAAAGCCAGAGGCTGATCTTCTTAATAAACAGGCAAAGCTTCTTTCTCCTACCATCTGCACCGCAGAGTCCACACGGCTGCTACCAGCACCAGGTTAACACTCGATCGATTTCTGTGTGCTAGCTGCCTGATTACCAGCAAAAATTCCACCCTAAATCCTTCCCGTCAGCGCTGGCTGGTAAGGACTGATGAAGCAGGCAAAACACATCTTGATTTCTTGGATAGCGGGCTGCTGTTGTAAAGCTGGCAGTTAAGAAAAATCTCATCCTGAATCTTAAAATGGACTGTATTTGATGAAGAAGTCATTGAGGAATCAAAAATAAACGCGAGGCACCAAGGCGTAATATTGAAGTCTTGCATTTCATAGCATAACCACTCTTTGAAGAGCTCTGTTACAGATGTGCCTGGAACAGTCTCAAAGCAACTGCACAGTCATGCAGAGATGCTAACATGAAGCAGGTGCTTTCCTGCCAGTCAGTAAATCCACAATGTATAAGCACTTCAGTCTCAAACCTGAGCAATTTGCTCTCCTCCTCTGGCTCTCTGTGTACAAAGTCAAGGCTAAATATTCTCTGTTAAAAGGAATGCATTCACGCTTTAGCAAGGCACATCACGGCCATCCTTCTCCTTAAAGCCTACTTTCAAACAACAAGTAGGTCATATCCTTTCCATCAAAGTCAGGATAGAGGATAAGGAAAGGCCAGAAATGACACATTTTTAATCCTAAATCTAGCACAGGGCAGCAGCACTTCAGAAGCTGCTAAACAGAGGGCACATGGCTGAAGAGAGGGGGCCAAAATGAGCTGCAGAAGCACAATCTTGCCAGAAGCTAGTTTTAAATCTAAGCACCAGCCCAGGGTTTAAGGGTCAATCTGTATGGCAGGAGCTCTGCCTTTTATGACTATATCCTTGACATCCTCATCACACAGGCTGACTGAAGACATGTTTTAGCACTATACATGGGCATGTTGGCAGTCGATAATGAAAGCCAAGATGGAAGGGGACGGGAGAAGGAGAACGAACTTCAACAACACAAAAAAGGCAAACCTGAATCATCAAGTCAGCAGAGAGGACAGTGTAACTGAATGCAGTTATCCACAGTACGACTGAAGCACTTCACAGTTTCCATATCCCGCTCAGAAGCAGTTCCCAAGATCCTGAATTGTGCAAGTTGCAAAGGCAGCTGCTAAACCCCAAGTTAGAAAACGGCCCAAATGACATTTTAGAGTAAACATCTCTCTCTCCACTGTTGGAGTATAAAGTTCAGAGGGATACTGGGGGACATCTTTGCTTTTCTGATACTCTTTGCAATTGGAGAAACATTTATCTTTGCTGCAGTATACTGAAAATCTTTACTCCACTTGAGCTCCAGTCTTCACAATTAGATCTCATCCCTAAAATTCACAGCTAGCTCACGGAGGGGAGGAGGAGCTGTGAGGACAGCAAGCTACAGTTTCCTTCAGGTTTTGAAGGAATGAGCTGGGAACCTGCTTCCATGTGAGGAAGATAGTTTTGTATTCACCTCAGTCATATGCTGAAGTAACATTCCTGGTGCGGAAGCGACTCTCCTAACTTTCTGCAGTTACTGAGGGAGCTGGCAAACACAAATTTGGGGGAACACAGTGGCATCCCAGGGAGCCTGACAATCTGATTACTCTTTGTTATCAGTGCTCACTCCCCTGACTTTGTCCCAGTCCTCTCCATGCCAAATTTCTCTGACTATCCTGATCCTTAATCTCTTTTCTTTATACATCTTTTCAACTATCCCCTTAACCACACACACAATCCCCATGACATATATAATAAATCCAGATCACAAAAACAGAGAAATAAAATTGAATGTTGAACTCGTGACATTTGCTATCCATTACTGTATTTGTATGCACTGTCTCTTCCCACTGCTCATTATCATTTGTCTCCATATCAGCCCTTGTGGGTCTTTTAATCCAATTCTCACAGTATTTGATGCTTTATATAATCACATACTTTGAAAAGCTAGAGAATCTCAGCTTTTAATGTGAGAATCTCAGCTTTAGTCAAAGTGATTTTCTACCTGCTGGATTTTGAAAGAGGGGTGCGTGGAAGGAAGAAAAAATCCTGAATGCATAAATTCTCAGGAGGTCAAATGTCACAATGAGAAAGCTAGACAAAAAAAATAAAGGGGGAAAAAATTCATTTTAATGAAGTCAACTATCTAAGCCAATGTCATGAAGAAACAAGCAGTAAGAGTGTGACCTACACGGCCTTAGTAGCTATAAAGGGGACTGGTCTAAATTAACACTAATGTCAAGACGGACTAATGCCCTGTTTCAGGACAGGGTGAGACACAGCATTAAAATCTTCAGAAAATCTTGGCTCTCTGTCTAGACAGATGTGGGCAGAACTGTCTTTAAGCAAAACATTTTTCAAAGCTTTCCATGAGGCATGGAGGTGAATCTTTGTTTAACTGTAATTGGATTTCCAATGGCAAGAGGTTCTGCCGTTCAGAAACCAGATAAAGGATGAGCTGGGGACACAGGGGAGAAAATCCCAAGTCAATTGCTGTTTACTGGGCAGTTGATTTCCTGTGAATAGGTCAGAGGACCAATAGCTGTTGAGACCTTGTCTTCAGAGTTTAACAAGCTGAATTATTCTCGAGTTGACATTTTTCTTGGGTTTGGAATGTTCTTAAATTTTCCATCAATCCTCTGTTAGTGCCACAAAATGTAGTTTACTATAAAATAATCTCATTTTGAGGTTTCTAAAGGTTCACAGTGTGCCTTGGAGTTTACAGATGTCGTAAGCTACCCTCAAACATCACTTTTAAAGTCTGTATATTAATAAGGTGTGACGTATAACATTCTCATTACAGCTTTTATGTTAAGATCATTTCATATCTCCTTTCTTTTCCAGAAGCCATTGAGGGATTCATTTTAGCTACAAAGCTCTCTCTTCTAATCCTGATGTGCTCAGGAAAATATTGGAATGGGTTTGATAGGATAAATATTTTTTTTTTAACTTTGGAACCAAAAGAGCATTTCCATTCATTTGAAGCAGGAGTTATGAATCTGATTAGAAATTTGGAAGCAAACAGGCAGCTTCTAATTATCTGCTTTCCGCATGTTATTCTCTGTCTCACTTCAGGCCTATAAACCAACCTATCAGGATATTTGCATCACCTTCTGAGAAACGTAACTCAGTTACAGTAAATTGTAAAAAAAATATTTTTACATATCTGACAATCTAACTGCATAAGGAGATTAATAAAAGATTGACTTGCCCATTGACAAACAACTTTATAAACAACCTGCTATGTCTGCTAGGCTCAGTGAAACACCTTGAAACTTAATACGCCAAACCTGGCCTACAATAATATATTTTTTCTTCTCCATTAAACTCTAAAAAGTAATTATTGACAGTTAACCTGACACTTCCAGTGGTGTTTTTCTAATTACAGCTTAAAAAATAACATCTATGTGATTTGTGTATCCAAAATTATAGTGATGTATACGTTATCACTGCCAAAACATGTACAGAGAAGTAGTACATCTGAATCTATAGACCCTCTCATCAAAATCAAATATTGTATTTATGCATTGCATAAAATCAGTTGAAGGATGCAGTTATCCTAGGACTGTAAAATATGTTCAATGCATCATGTTTTGATACTTTCCACTAACTATATCATAGCTGATACAGTTCATTTCAGATTGGACTTGAATTTTGAATACATGCATTAAAATGTAACCAGTCCTATGGAAGAAAAAATATACCTGTGCTTCAAACATGACAGCAAGTGAATAAACTCAATTTTTCATTAAAAGGGAATCATTACTCAGTGCAATGTGGGAAGTCTAGAGTAAACTTGGGGCATACCTTCTGAAGCACTAATCTGTTACAAGGATTTACAATTTGACAAGTGGTGTATAAAAAACACCATTAAAGAATATAGAGCAATAAATCTACTAACTCGGAAAAGCAGAAAAAGGTCACAAGCATTTAGGTATCCTATGATGTCAGCTTCTTCACTGACAGAAGTCTGGATTTCAGGTTAAATTTAGCACTGATGTCCAGTGAAGCACTAGATCTGTTTACAGAAGACACTGCATTTAGTTCACAAATTATCATGGTTACCCTCTTCCTTGCCCTATTGTAGTTACTGTATAATGAACAGAAAGCAGACTTCTCTCTTGTGTGAAGTCACTGAATACAGTTTTCAGATCTTTCAGTACTCAAGGAAGAGTATGGCACATCGACACTCAGAAGTCTTAGCTGGCCATGCACTTGAATCCTGCGCGTAAGCAGTCGAGATCAGTTCCTGAGGAGCACACACAGAAGTGATCAGTCTCTTACACTAAGTGGGAAAGCCAATACCAAACAAAAACTATTTAAAGATACCTATCTCCTCTTAATTGTACTATAGAGAGCAACTTCACACTTTGTGGTACTGGTAGCAGACTTAGAAAAGGTTATGAGTAAAAATAGAGAGGTGGAATTTTCCTCCAGCTTGGCATCATCATCAGACATTAAGTGCTGAAACTGCCACACTTGATCGGTAAATGTTTTGTCACAGTTACATCACAGTTGAGTCTTCCCCCTCACCACCTTCCACCCCAAGCACTAAGACAGATACCAGGTAAGGCTTGCCAGTACAATGTGCACAATCTGCATAAGCATTAAGCAAGAGAAAAAGTAAAGATTATGATTTTCTTTAGGCATTCATTAATGTCTACTCAAATAAAAATACTGAACAAAAAAAATCTACATTCATATTGCAGGAAAGCACATGTGCCAAATCTTTGGAGATTTGGTTCAAGAACAGCTCATCCTTATCTGAAGATTTCCCTGAAATACTGCCAAAAATCACTAACATTTCGTGTCAGCTGAAATAAAAGCTACCGTTGCAGAAGAGAGAAATGCAAAGGAGCTTCACAGGACCATGCTGGCACTCCTGTCAGCATATTCCTGTACCTGATCAAACCTCTTTAGTCTTTGCCTTTCTGCTACAACTTCTACTGTGCCTTTGCTGAAAGGCAGCACAATACACCAATGGCAGGTTTCTTTCAAGTTATCAACATCGCTATCAGCAGAGGAGGTACTTCGGAATCTCCCATTTCTTTTCTCAATTTTATCGGCGCCTTTCACCCTCAGAAATAAAACTTGTGAACTGTCCAGTGAAATTCCTACATGATCCCTGTTCCCAGCCTCTTTTCTCCCTCGTCTCTCAGTCATCACCTCAGGGACTCAGATTTGCATACATACAGGACAGACATCAACATACACAATTTCAGGTTTGGACTGAGCCAGGAACTTGTCACAGAACACACAGGGAGGAGAAGCTGTTCCTCCTTTCTACATCAAGTACAACTATGAGGTAGGGCTATGTGATGTGAACAGCTGCGTGGCCTCCATCACTGCCTACTTACCAGCAAGCTTTTCAAGAGGTTCCTTCAACTTAGTCAAGTCACTTTACTACTTCTAAACACACCTAGGACCTGTTCACTCTGTTCCACGTGTGACACTCTACCAATGGAAACATTCAAGCTCATTAGAGCAGGTCATCAAAAGCACTTGCAGAAAGAGATTTTGTATGTCAAAGGATTATCATCAGCCACGAGGTTCCTCTTCAAGAGAAAGAAGAGTAATGCAACTGTCCTGATTAACCTGGATTTCTGCAACATCAAATATGCCAACAGAATACTCATAAATACCTTGTGAGATGAAAATTGTTAGCATTCTCCCACAGCTTGTTCTGGTTTCTTGTAAACAAGAACACTAGAGCAAACAGGACACACATATGCATTTCAAAGCATACTGCATTTACCAGCGTAATACTGAGTACCAGTTAACCAGGGGAGATGCAGAGATCTGCAGGACTGAAAGCCTTTCACCTGTACGGGTCAAATGAGGAATCCACACTCTAACATACTGTAGGAAAGCATAGGGAGGAGGATCCTCGATATCAATTTATTCAGGGTAATGAGGACAAAGTTTGACTGCAAGGAACTGCAGAAGGACCTTATGAAATGATATGACATATGAGATGGTAGATGAAATTCAATAGAGATAAATGTCAAATATGCATGAGGGAAAAACAATCCTAACTTCACATACGAAATGATGGACACTGAGCCAGTCAAGACTACACAGGAGTGAAATCCTGGATTTACATGGAAATGTCAGCCCAGTGCTACCGACTAACAAAGGAAAAAAGACACCAGATCAAAATGTTAAGAATCATAAAGGAAAAAGGAAACACATAGCATAGACAGCATGGCTGGGGACTGCTTGTTCATGGACTTCTCCAGTATTGACACAAAGACACCTTAAACCAAACTAGAACCATGTCCAGGACAAACAAACAAAAGTGATTTTTGTACTTAATGAGAAGCTGTGGATGTCTACAGAAAAATTTATTCATGCCTACAATCTACATAGAAATCACTCCTGGCACAAAGCCCCTGAGATGCCAACAGCTGGAAGCGTTAAAGAGGAAGCAGCCCATGTGCCTGTGCTGCTCATGCTCCCCTAGGGCCACTGCTGGAGATGGGATGTTAGGCTGGAGCCTGGGAATTAACAAAATTATCCAACACACAGCTTTGCATCCCTTAGCAGGAATTTGGGGTTTATTCTATATTTAACCCAACATATTTTGAATCGGTAATTTCGTATTTCTGGTCCCAGTGCTATAGAATTTTGCAAAATCATAAAAAGAATGAGAAGGAAAGTCAGCAGAGTAAAGACATTGCTCTTTTTAAGAAATATACCAGCCTGACTTCTCACCTGTCGAGAGACAAAATGATTTTGGCTACTTACTTACTCAACTTCTGCGAAACAGCTCAGGCCAAGCATGGGCTATTCACACAACCACTTCAGTCCTGCCTCCCCCTAACAACCCAGGACACAGCCACATGTGAAAACACCCTGACATAAGGGTATCTATGTGTAGTCCAGAGTGCCCATCCCCCACGCAGATCTTCTGGATGAAGCCAAGAAGTTGCGTGAAAAGCAGAGGGGTTTGGAATAGCACTAATCCAAAGTGATGGAACAGGAAGCTCACAGCAGCAAGTGGTAACATGATAGTCGAATCTTACAGTGAGTTTGTGTTTCTGCTATCAGCATTCTTTGCAAGAAATTCTGTTCCACAACACACTCCCCTCTGATATTAATTTTGAATGCAAGACAGCTTTGTAGTATCTAATCCTATTAGCATGGTCCTGAAATCTGTAAGAGCAGAAATGTAGGTCTGGCCTAGGGACTTAGCAAGCAAGCTCTGCCCCCCCCATGACATAAATGCAGGTTCAATCCAAGAGTCTTTAGTCCCTTAGGAACTGATTAGGTAACATTTCCCAAAGCCGAGCAATAGTTACGCACAACAGTAAAGCAAATAAAAATATTTAAATGAAAATACTTTGGACAAGATAAGTTTTCTTGTCTGGAAAAATTCATGGATTTTACCTTCTGTACTCTTCCAACCAAACTGGAAAAAATAAAAAAAAAAACAAACCAGCTGATTACATTTTTCCTCCACTTTGAATTTTCACTGAGCTCTTTTCCTACAGTTTCTCTATCATCTTTCCTTTTCCTACCAGGCTTTTTCCAAGGCAGGAATTAAAAAAATATAAAGAAAAGACAAAATAAAGAGAACAGAATGAGAAAGAAAGGAAAAACTGTAAAAAAAAAATTTGTTTAGATAATATATACAAGTGCTGGAAGTTTGAATGAAAATAATTCCTGTCAATATATACTTTTTTTTTTTTTAAGAAAAGTTTCATTTTACTAGAAGGTAGCAATTTTGGTAAAGGGAATGAGGTGGAACACATTTGCTTTGGACAGAAGCACCATCCCAGATGTGGGTTTATCCGCTATTCTGCCGGGCTGGGTGCCTGCATCCTGCAATAGATGATCCCCAATGACTCTGGCAACAGCTGATAAGAGAGAACCCTATAAATCGCCCACGGCAGTTGATGAGAGCATGTTTGATTAAATAGATTTCTGTCCAAGTTCCTGTTGCATGACAGCCAAAATGTTTTAACATTTTTGAGATGCGTTTTTGTGCAAGAGAATGAAGCAGATGTTTTCTATCACAAACTATAGGCTGGTGGCTAGGGCTTAGGTCTGGGAGGCAGCAGAGCATTACTCAATATGATGCAGGATGAAGAATTTCACTGGATATCTGGCAGTGCCTCTGCCAGTCGCACCCATTATATATGATTCAGCAAAGGACGTGGTAACAACTCAATTTTAGCTAAAATGATTTTGGTTTTATTGAATTTTGGAATGAAAACAGGTTTTATATCTTTGAGAGACGCCATGAAATAGAATAAGCAGCTTGTACTCCACATCCCCACAGACATCCAGTCTCAGTGCAGAGACAACAGGTTGGCAGCAGGGAATCTTTCAGATTCCAGAAACATGCAATACCTCTTTATGGACATTTGTGTTTGGAGGACAGCTAATTTAAAAACAAAAATCCCACCCCATTAAGTAACAACAATAATGTACTGGAGTATAATAAATCTCAATGCTTTTATTCAGCCTTTTGAAATGCTGGAATTTAGTTTCTCAAGTATCAAACATATTTCAAACAATAAGTCTATTGACAATGTATCAGAATGACAAGGTGACAAATTTCACAACAAACTCCTCAACAATTTTATTACACAGTAAATCTTAACATCAGACAATGTTGGCTTTGATATAATAACTGCAAAGGAAAAAATACAACCTGGTAACGTTACATGCTGATCCCTAGTCAGTTCCCATCTCGGAAAGGAAGCTCTTTTGGCAATTGCCCAGCGAAGCTGTCCTAGCTTTCCCAGTTCCCTAACCACAACAGTACCAGAGATTTCACTGCTCTGGCAGCCACACAGTTTGAGACTGAAGACCTATAGAGCTGCTCCAGAGTAACAGGCACTAGTAGTCTATGAAAATTACATAGAGACCAGAAATACATCCTGCTACAGCAGGGGTGTCAAACTCACAGCTCCCACCGATCTGCTCCTGCAGCATAACGCGCATCACACGCTGCACACAGGACCAGCACCAGCAGGAGCAAAGGGGCAAGGAGCTTGGCACTTCCACCAGGTAGAAACAAGGTGCCAGACTGGATAAAACAAGATTTCACGCCGGATTCAGCCCACAGGCTGCAAGTTTGACACCCCTGTGCTAGAGCATGGAGCACCCTCATCTTCAAAATACTCCGATACATCAGGAAATACCCTTCATAGTGATGGGAACAAGGCTGGGAAAGCTTCCACACATAAAGAGCAGATTTTGCACTCTGAGGACAGCTGAGCTAACGCACACCCCTTCTGGGAACCTATCACATCTTCCTGCACTGCTCTACACCTGCACAACCTTTACTCATCCCTGAAGGCCTTGAAATTATATAGTGCTGTACCTCTAAGTCGTATTTGTTTCTGACATGGGAAGAAAGCCAGACAATGACATAAAGTAAAACAAAATTATATTTCTTTTCCTTCCAAGAAAAGGTTTTGTCCACAACAGCACCAATATTCTACTTCACATTTCAGATTTTCTTGCATATTCTGTGCTGGAAGTAGAAATATCTATTGCGATTTCTCTTCAGCTTTGCCTCTTTCTCCTCCTCCTCCTCACAAAACCACATGAATTATTGTTCATTTAGAAACATAAATCCAAGATGAGAATTATCTGATTCGCCTGTTCCTCACCTGCTGATGGCCTCTGGTATAACTGGGGCTGTTACCTTTCATTTATTCATTTCTTATTCCAGGACATAAGCAATGAGAATCACCACAACGCATAACATCAGCAGTATTTGAGCTTAACTGGTCTGACACTTGTATTTCAGGAGAGACACAGAATTCAGAAGTAATTTATTGGAGCTTTGAAAAGCTAAAGGGGGTTAAAACTGGCTATTCCTACCATAGAATCTCACGCTGACATAAAACATTTAGAAAAGATGATTCAGAGAAGCAAGGATACCTTGTAAATCAGTCAATATTTGCTTCACGTTAAGAATTTAATGCTACTTTTATGTCCACAAAATTGTCTTTGAGGTCAAGACTCTACCTTGCTCAGGTTTGAGAAGCTGTGGAACGCATTCAGAAGAGCTGAGCAGAGCACAGGGGAAACAAGACTTTTAAACACCACGTGCGTTCCTCAGCTAAAGTCCAACAGCGTGGGAAACAGCCATTCCCAACAGGTAAGACAATCTCACTGATATCATTCACCTTCCATTACCACCTTCTGATGTACATCCCTACTGCACCCAATTACAGATCATTGCAAGAAAATTCTGCAAAACTTATTACAACCTTTTTCCCATTTTTGTCTGATGAACGGTAAGTATTCAAATAGCTGCAGAAAAGAACTTTGAAAGAAGGTAATTCCCAATGTAAAGGGATATCAGGACTGTGACACAACCACGTTCTACCCAAAACAGCAGCTTAGGGGCAGCAGTTCATTATCAGACACCCTTACATGCAGCTAATACAAAAAGAAACCAGGAGCAGCCCACCCTCAATACTTACACAAGGGGCCCTGAAACAGCCAGTTTAAACAGCAAGGAACATCTCCAGAAGAAATGGCCGTGTTGTTTAGAGCAAATGTATCAAACCTTATACTGGAACAGAAACATTAAAAGTACTTATTTTTTTAAAAAAAAGAGACAGAAATCCTCAGTTAAAACTCAGTTACAGGAGATGGCATTTCCTCAGTGAGCCAGACTAAGCAATTAGACAAAAATAGTTCGCCTGCTCCTCAGACTTTGGGTTTCTCAGTTGTATGTCATTTTATAATCATATTTGCCTAATTTCCAAATTTGTTTTTCCAACTGACTACCCAAGAAAAAACAAAACAGATTGTACCAAAATAGCTGTGAAATGAACATAATAAATCAAAATGCAAAGGTTTATTTACTTTCTCTTCCTTTCCAGCTCTTTAACCTATAGCAGTCCTAGGTTTTGCCTGCAAAAAGTAGATAAAACAATACAGACAAAAAAAAATAAAAATATCCAACAATAAAAAACTTGAGGTAGTTTTTGATGGACATAGCTCCTTTCACAGCACAAACCCTGTTGTTTGTTACAGGGGCTGTACAGTGACAAAACTCCAGAAGATATTAACCATTTCTAATAGAAACATCAAATATTAAGCTATTATGCAAAGCACGTTTGTGACCTTTTTTTAAAAAAAAAAGGAATTTAATATACTTTCATTCACTTAGTATGTTTTTGAAGCATTCAAATTCTTGCAGTACTACAAAATAATGGCCTATATCCAGAAGACAAAAAAGGAGTACATCACTCTGCTAACATTTCTTTTCCATTTTGTGATATAATTCACTATACCTAGTTAGCTGTCTTTTGAAACCAGAAAGGAAATACTGTGAAGAATCACCAAAACAATGGAAATGAAATTAAAACAAAGGGAAAAAATCACATATATGAAAATATATCAATGGCACATTTAAAAAGTACTGAAGCATGACATACCAAATTAAAGGTATTTGCAGGGAATGGAAGAAAATGCTCTGTCAGAGATAAGCAGTCTGACATTCCCTGTTGCCACGTGAAGCAGAGTTCAAAGATATAAATCCAGGCAGCTTCTGATAAAATGATGGTCACCCTTGTTTTGCTTTTACTGCAATTAAGAGAAGTGGCTGCCTCCACATTGGACTGCTGTGAAATACCTGGTGCCAGCAGGCCTTCTTAACAAATTGAATTCACATAGGAACCCAACGGTAAAGACGCTGCTCTTCTGGCACCCAGATCATCATTATCTTCAGATCAAGCTACCCTTCAGGGAATTTCAACTCTGTACAATAGTCACATTTTCTGATAGAAAAAGCTTCTGCCATCTCCATTCCTAAAATGGATTTTGTTGCTATTACAAATTGAATTTCTGGTTGGTAGCATTTATTTCATTATAAATTTCAGAGGCTATTTTCTTTCATGTTTTGAGTCTATGTCAGCTCAACCTAATATGTTTCCATGCCACACAGCTGACTGGAACAGTTCTCAACCACCACGTGAAGCAGCCCAGTTTGGCAAGTTTACAGAGATGTGAAGAAGTGAGAAATAGGAGAAAGTTTGATATGTGCTGGAGAAGCAGACAGGGTTTGTCTGAATCACCATTTACCACAAATCTGTGCCTTTTTAGCAGGCTTTTACTGATAGATATCAGCTTAATCCTAAAACTAGATGCTTCAATTATGGGATTAGCATCAATCGACATACAGAATAACAGAAAGCAGAACTGCTTTCCTTACGGAGGTACTAAATCACCATCTCATTGCAGGCTGGCTACCCTGCAGGGAGATGCTCGATTTCCTGTGCTGGAAGTAAACGCCAACTTTTTAAATATTAAAAGCATGGGATTCATTGCAAAGTCTTTTAACATGACATGAGTGTTTTGGGAGTGAAATGCGAGGGTGAGGGGAGAGTCCATCCTTACCCAGTGCTCCTTTCAAAAAGAGAAACATGAGAGGAGATAACCCAAAAGAGGGATTTGCCAACACTGGAGCTCAGCATCCTGCAGGAGTTAGGTTTTTAAACCCTCTCTTTTTATTCCTAATACAAAGATCCTCCTCATGGCTGAGCATTCCAAAAACATGACTTAGTAAAATGCTAAATCAGTCAAGGAATGTGGAGAAACTGCAATAAGGACATGGAGAAACTCTCTCCAAAGGTGATTCCTTTCTACCCAGGGCCACAGACTCACCCACCAACAGAAAACTGAAAAGTGAACTAGAAAAGCTTAAAAAATATCTCAAATAAAGGGGATCTTTTAACTAAAGTAGTGAACAGTGCTCTCATATTAGTAATTTTTTCTTTTTTTTTCCTCTTTTAATCCAGCTGTTAGAAATGGAACCTATTTCCAACCAATACATTAGATATATCTCTTGGCTGGATCCTGTGATCCTTATTCAAAACAACATCCCAATGCTGCACACTGTAGCATGTGCTACAGACATCCAACAGATCACAGTAATAAGAGGCCAAGCACAATTTCAGTTCTATCCTGAGGAAATTTAATAACCCAGAATTAGAAAAGTCTTAACTCATTTGAGAGCACTTATTTAAAAAGATATATTATGAGCTCAGAAAGTAGACACATGGTGCAAGGTTTTTAAGACTCTTACAAAGACAAATATACACTCAGAGAATCTGGAAGTTGACTGTGAGAGGTTAGTACTCAAGTCCCACCAAAACCATGGTAAAATGCAGGCAGGACTTCCTGGCTACCTTCCCAAATCCAATCTAATGCTCCTGCACTGCCTAATTCTGGCAGCTGCGGTTCCATTTCACACTTCAAAGGGCAGTCAAAAGCACCTTTTAGAAAAAAAAAAGCAGACAAGGACACGAACACTTCAAGGCTTGCTCCTTTGCTTGCAGGACATTAACATCACAAAGATGCCCAGTGCTCTTTGTGGAGTGCCAAGCTGCAGTGGGCAGGGTCAAGCTCCTCCAAATTTCTGGGTGAACTCCCTCCAATGATGTGTGAATGGACACACAAAGCCAGACAGGAGCCTTTACTTTGCTGAATATGCATGGGATGTCTCTGAAAGTGCATGACAATAATGAGCTTGTACAATGTATGGTAAATTAATTCAATAGCTATATTAATTTAACCATCCCACAGAGATACTGGAGTAGTGAAAATGGATAAGCAACGTTGCTTATGATATTTTTACCAAAAAAAAAGAAAAAAAGAAAAAGATCAGTCAAAGGGGGAGGGAACATGTTGGAGAACACAGATTTTCACAAATATTTGTATTTGAATTGCTGATGAACTCTTCCTGCTGTTATTTTTATTAATGTTTTAATTATATATGCAATACACTTCATGAATAACTGAAATATATAGGAGCTATAACATTTTACAAGCTAGAGAGACGGTTATATAGCCAACTTCAAATATACTTCCTTTCTGTTAAAGAAACAAAATGCACTGAGACTGTGACCTTGTATGTAATATATTTAAAAGCAAGTAAGTGATTGAGTAGTTCTCCTGAGCTCATGCTAAAACCAACGTTGCTATCTGTAGAGCAGTATTTTACTTCATGTCTCCAGGTTTTTTAACATTGGATGACTGAAACCACAATGAATGTGAAATGGGGCAGAAAGTTTTCTCCAAAGCACTGTAGTTTTGGGTTACACTCAGGATCTTGGGCCCTAGGACAATAGCTTATTATTTCAAAAACACCTCTAAAAATGAGCATAATTTTAAACATGCACTGTGCAGGGACCTAGCAAGGTAAGTCTTTCTACAGTGAGCAAATCCAGAAGCCCTAGTCATAATGCTACAAATGTATACGAAATCAATATTTTGAGAACGAGTTCAATATGTAGGCGAATTAAGGACATATCTTACTTAGCAATACAGACAAGTACTTTCTTCTTGAGTCTTCAGTCAGTCAGCTTTGGAATAACCCCATACCATCAACCGGATGGTGTGATACCACCAACACACAACACCCAGGAAGAATTAGACCCCAATGCTCTCATCCAGTCTTCCCAACCTCAACCTAACCCACAAGATATTGCTATGTTCAGGACACTGACCCCATTTTGAGTTGTAGGCCTTAAGGTCTGCTGGAGACTCACCGTGTTGACCCTTCTGAATAGCCTGTAATGAAATCTTTATTATAATTTCCTTTCAACCCACACCGCTAAAAAAATTTGTCAGCTGCTTTAAAATGGTTTCTGTGTTCCTGGTCCTGCTTCTGGCAATCTAAGTAGCTGTCATCACTGTAGGAGCAGCCTGCTTGATAAGATTATAATTTTGTTTACATTGTGCTATAGGATGCCACACTGAGTACAGCGCAAGGGAAAAATGCAATCAACAGCAAGCGATGTGCATTTTCAGTAAAATGAGGGGTATCTTCCTTTATTCCTTCCTCAGAACTGCATGGTTTTGGCTGATGTTCTTCAAGGTAAAGAAAAAAAATGGGTTTAATGTATTTCTTCGCTACAATGTATTGTAGTAAAAACTGTAACGGCCTCCATTGGCACAAAACCTAAAATATACAGCATTCAGAAAACTGCTATTTATTGAAGCACGAAATGCAATACCAAGACTACAAATCACATTTTACATATAGAAAAATGGAAGTAAATCTGGCTAATGCCTACCTCTCCACCAAAGGTAGAGCTCCCAGCCTCAAACTAGAAGCAGCCAATTTTCATTTGCTGTGTGGCTGCAAGTTAAAGACCTTACTGTATCTCATTTTCATCCTCTGTAAAATGGAGATATGACCACGTATTTTAAGAGATGGTCACAAAGCTCTCTTAGTACAGGAGACTGTAAATCTACTTGGGAAGCGTACCAATATTTTTACAGCAGTCAGTTGGGTGAGTTTTAGTTTGTGTTTGATTAGCAAAGTGCTCTGGGCCACAATATTCACATAACTCCCAATGCAGCAAGGCAAAATTTCACAATTATAATGGTAGTAATATGTATTCAGTCTTAACCATTAGCAGTTGGGAAAATGGGTCAACAATAACATCACTGTATAGCTAGAGGATTTCTCCACCACCCATTTACATGCTGCAGTAAAGGGCAGCAAGGAACATGGACCAGATACCTATTACTTTTAGCATGGTCCCTACTATTTTTTCCTTGTCAGTAAGTGAAATATTTTTACATAAATTTTTCTAACTCTCTCCAGAAATTAATTTCTCAGCTGTATTCGGCTCTCTGCTTCCTATGAAAGGTCAGCCACTGCTGAAGTACATGGTCCCAGGGGCAAAGTTGAATCTAGGACTTTGCATTGGAAGGAGAGGCACTGAACAGCTTTGTCAGGTCAACCAAAAGGCAACATTATGAATCCTTAAGCAGTGCAAAGTGCACAGAATGGGTATTTCACGTTAATAATTGATGACTTGCCAACAAGGGTTACTGAGTGGTTTTACTTCTCAAGTCAGCACTGTTAAGCCCCATCAGTAGGTAGGAGGTGCAAGTTTCTGCGATACATGTGCAGCTTGCTGTATGGGAGGTAAGTACACAGATCCCATTAAGAAAACGAGGGGTCTCTGCGTACAGCCACCCACGCACACTTGGAAAGAGCACTACAGCTCCTCTGCCCGGCCAGCATAACAGAAAACTCCATCTTGGAGATTGACAAGAGAAATTGTGAAATTTATCTTTCTCAGACTGGATCGTCCTTCGTGTAATGGGAACAAAAGGCAATATCAACAAAAGAAAAAGCTGTATTAAAGCCCTTTCTGAGGGCAGAAAAGGAAGCGGTCATACATCAATATACTAAGTGCACAACACATCACTTCAGTCTGGAGGCTCAGCTCAAGCCTTATTGACCCACAAAACAGTCACTGCACAGACCTTGAAGCATGGCTGAGGGCCTAAACAGCAGGACCTGCAATCACCAAAGAAAGGAAAATAAAAGTACAAACAAGAAATGCTCATCCTTTCCTAACATAAATCGCACAACTTTACATAGCTCAGGCAGAATTTTTAAAGAGCACATTATTGCAGGTGACAACAGTGTTTCGTTACTTGAGAACAATTGGAAGTGTCAGAATTTATGAAAGTATGAATGTCAAAATATTATTTCTTCATTAATAGCATGAAAGCCTGTGTTTGTCTTAATGGTCACAATTTTAAGGATTCATCAGCGTCATTAATTTGAAGTTTACCAAAGCACACATGTAATTTAGTCTGATTGTTTAGGAATATATTTAATCTACCTCCTGTTATTCCAGAATGATTTTGGCTCCTCTTCTTTTCCTAAGAACTGGAAACAGCAGTAACAGGAATTATACCTCTACTTCACACATTTAATTGCAGAGTGACTTAAACATGCTGCTCAACAAGAAATTGCTGAGACAGAAGCATGGAATTTCACATTTGAGAAGTCTGAACTCCCCATTTGGAAGAACCAGTACATTTCTGTGCAGCAGCAAATACAAAGTACTGAATTATTTCCAGCTCCGTTTTGTGAAGTGAGGCAAAGAAAAACTAAAATCAGCGTTTAGCATGTGTCAGCATATAGTGTTACAAACATAATGACTAGAAATTCAGTCACTCATAATGATACCCTCTTGCTCCTGAGAGGAAAAAGTGCAGTAATCTCCTACATCCATGCTTGCCAAGCTCCCACCCAGCAAACACCAACACCTGCACAGATCAGACACTACGGGCGTTTTGGGTGAGGCCATGTTTAATTGCTTGAGCATTTTCAAGCTGATGGTTGCATATTGCAAAATTAGGGCTACATTCTGGCTTTGTTCCCAATGAAGTAGCACAGCCTGAGCCAAGAAGCAAGAGAGACGTGCAGGAATGTGCTTTCAAACACAGCGTCAGTGTGTCTTCACCAACTATCAGTAACAACATACACGGGAAAGGCACCAGTAACAGCACCGTTCACTGTCAGCACTCTTTACTGGGTGCACGAGAACGTACACATAGGAAGATCCAGGCTGCATACACGCAAAATACCCTAATGAAATTCATATCTACCAACTGTATGTGACAGTAAGCCACAGCATAGAAACCCACACCAAGCCGCAAGTTACTACAGCAGCAGAGCGGTGTGAAGGCAGGAGAGCGCAAGGCAAAGATCCTGGCCATAATCTGAAAGGAAAAACAAAAGCAAGTACATGCAGTTGAAAAGGAAACTGGATGCTCTCCCTGAAAAGCACTCTAGGACACAGCATTTTGCTGACGCAACCAGATACGTGAATGTAAACATAACGCGGGCAGAAGTTATCAACTGTGACATGGTGCAAGAGGGTCAGGTGTGACCATTCCACTCCCCGCACCATTGACTGCACACAAAGCAGATGGCTTGCCACAGATGCACAGATATTTTTTCTGACCAAAATCAACATGCCAAATTATCCTCCAAACCAATGGCAACTGGAGGACACACAAAACGATACCGTTGAAGCCAGCTGGCACACGCTGACCTGGGCCTGAATGTGATCAGTGACACAATGGGCACACAACTTTGCTTCCATCTGGCGTGGCTGGCAACGGTGGAGGTTAACACAGAGGCTGAAGGAGGAGAGTGGTGCTAAGAAGAAGCAGTTGACTGATGACAAGGGAGAACTGAAAGCAGGGTGGGGAAAAATGATCTGCAACAAATCAAGTGTGGCTGTATAGATGTGTGTCTCTTCAGCAGATTCAATCAACAGCAAGAGGATGACAGGGATACTGAAATGGTTAAACAAATAGCTTCATGTCGGCCTGCCCACAGTTACGATGAGATGGATAGATGCAACTAAGAGCCACTGACCTTAACAACACAGAAAAAAGTGAGTGTTCTGGAAAATGCATGGATAAGCCAAATACACAACAGAAAGAGAAATACCAATATGTGCAATGATTTGCATGCCAATCCATAAAGCCCAAGGTAAATGAACAGACAAACAAGCAGTCTAAATGAGAGACATATCAGTATCACAAATTGCATCACATATTGGTAAGCGGTGAGCAGCGGGACCCCCAAAACCCCACCAGTCTTCACTCTCCAACTTGTCAAAGTGACGTATAGTTAAGCAAAAAACCTTTCACTAGATCTTTTTTCCACCTTACTTCTCATATCTCAGTCATTACACTGAGAACTGATCCTATCTTTGGTCAATAAATACTCCTTACACATTAACATGATCAAACACTGACCTTCAGGTTTTATCTACACATGATCTTAGCAGAAATTTCCACAAACTTCTACAAAATCACATCCTTATCTTTTTTAAGTCTTTCACTGCAATGCCTTACGAAAGATTTTATACAAGGGGCACACAGGAACGGTGGGCACACTGAGATTACCTGTTTTCACAGGAATTAATTTCGTCCGTTTATACATGTCTGTAGAAGTGCATCAAACATCTCTCACATTTCTAAACTCTCAGTAAGGGAAGACTTTCTTTTCTTCAATATATATATATATATACAACAGTGTCCTGTTCCACAGTGAAGGTTCCTATGCACAACAGCAAGACAAATAATAAGCTATGGGGTACAAAAGTGTACAAAAAACAGCGTGCCAACAAGTACTCCAATTCAACAGTGACTCACTTTTCTCACACATGGACCTTAGCAGAAAGCCTAAAATGGCAAGATGCCAAAATTGAGCTACTCGGCACGAAGGCAGGTTTCCTGCACATTATGATCAGCAGCGGTAGCTGTGAAAAATTAGAAGTCAAGAGGCATAGTCCAGCTGTAAAATGCTTAATGAAGAAAAGAGGGAGAAGAGAACTTCCAAGTCAAGGTTATCATCCAAGTTGAACAAAAAAAGGAGTACATCTTATCTCCTGCATTGCCATACCTTCTGTTCTGTTCTCTTCTCTTCTGTTGGACAAGCACTAACCTGTTCATCTCCACCATGGACTTCTCAGTTTATCTCAACAGTCTGAAAAATCTGGCTGAATATAATAGTGTATTTAAAAGATCTTAATGACTGTAATGTCTATTAACAGACAGTTATTGCCCACAGTCCAAACACCATTTAGCATTGCCTTCTGACCCATCTGGGAGGCCTTTAGGTGAAAACACTGAAAAGGTATTTTTTCACCCTGGGTAGTTCTTTTGACTGCTGACATTTAAAAACAAGCAAAAGTTTTCTTTTATTTTTAAGTGTAAGCTGCTTACTGAAGGCAAACGTGTTTGGTTTTCTGCCAACAATTCAAGTCTCTTTTTGTTTGGAAAAGATGAAGGAGAGAGGTTTACCCAGCTAAGATTGAATAATCACAGATCTAAGGGAGGGTGAAGTTTTGTGAAAATGGGAAGAAATTAAAATTGGCCTGATATAAACACATTTACCTTTTAAAATTATTTCCCTACAGAGCTTCAGATACAATAGAATTAAAATGTCAACACATGAAACCTATGCTCAAGTTCTCATATATAAACAAATCTTGAGATCCCAGTTCAGTGTCTCCTAAATGTATTTAGGTCTTGAAGCCAGCCAAGAACATGACACATCAGGAAGCATACTTTTAAGAAACATGTGGAGTGTTTAGAAGTGAGATTTCTGGAGATCTTTGCCACATGGAAAAGCCATTAACAGATGTAGGTAAAGCCATTCACACAATTTCACTCCAGTTTAACTTTCATTTTTTAAAAGATGTGTTTTGGCTTATGAGTCATGTTTACTTTTCAAGTAAAAAAAGTAACTAAATTTTCACTTTTATATCAACTTCTAATTTATTTTTTATTAGATTTTCATCAAAATGTTCCCCTGAGTATGGGGCAAAAAGCAAGCAAAGTGTGCAATGCAAAAATAAATTCTCTCATTCCTTCTTAAGAGTTTCCCTCCTGATCCTTCCACTCACCAATGGTTAGCTGTTGAGAGACGCCCTGTTCGTGAAGAAAGCAAAAGGAGCTGGTTGTAAAATATTAACTTATCAATTTTTTTATTTTCAGGAATCAAACAGATTGTCAAAATTCTATGCCTTTCCCTCCATTATGTTATTAGCACAATCCACAGGGAAGAACTCTCTGCACAGCCTAATACCAGATAAATATATACATGATCTTAAAACCGACTGACTCCATTTTCATCTGCTGCTGCATGTCAAGTACATATAAAGCCAGTCCGTACAGGATGGTTATCTGTGGTCACTGCATCCCTATGGGACTGTGTAGACTGTGGTTCTTGGAAGTCACTTGACAGAAAATAATAACCTGAACAACAGTACCGCAAAGCAGGACTTAATTCCCATACCTCACCTCTTTCCTTCTGAGCTGGGTTTGTTTATGATATTTATGGTAGCAATGTCTTTTTCATTGTACAAGTAACTGTCCTTGCCAAGCACACTGCTTTCCCTTAGGCTACTTTAAATCTCTCTAAAAAAAACAAACAATGACTCTTATCTTAATATAAAGCATCGTGAACAGTTGAGAGAAATACAGAAGAGCTTTAAATTGAGAGAGAGGGGTCAATGATGCAATAACAGTCCTTTGTCCCTAAACATAAAGCAGATCAACACTCTCATGCCTGGCCATGGAAGGGCTCCCCTGGCCCCCACCCAGCAAAACTCTTAACTGCACAATTAGCTGGTAGCTTGCAATACTCAACTGCAACAGGGCTGCCAAAAGCACAAGAGAAGGGTCAAGCCCTCTATGCCTAACACTCATCTGTCACATCTCTACCACCCCATTTGGCGTAGTAGGTCTTAAATACTAGTCTTAGTTCAGAAAAGAGCTGGCAGCAGCACAGCACGGCTCTTCCACAAGTGGTGATGCCCAACACATTCCCTGGGCAGCAGGCAGCCTGCCCAATCATACCAGCCCTGCCACTGTCTCCACCTTTTAAGTGTGGGGAGTTCAGCTATAGGCAAACAAAGACCAGGATCCCTCTTGCTACAGAGTTGTTCATCTTTCCTAACCTTTTTCCTCAGTGTTCAGACCAACCCACCGCACCTTGACCCCCTGAAAAGCTGGTCCTGCCTGTCACCATCAGATTGATTTGTACCACAGAGACTGTTTCACTGTCTGCTCGTCCTATTTTCTTGGTCACAGTTGGTCAGACACATCTACTGGCCGTTGTCCACTGCCATAAATTCTTTATTTTTTAATAACCCCCAATACGGTCAGAAAAAGCTGATTACAATATCATTTCCTTATGGAAAAATACTGCTCTATAGTTCAATAAATAAAAATTAAGCAGTAGCTACACAGGGAAGACATGACATATTCCCACAATATCCCTGTTATCAAGGCCAAGATCAGATCCTGAGAGAAGAGAAACTGCAACCAGTAGCAAGTGTCTTAGCATGCTGTAAGCAGCAAACAGACTCATAATGTGAGAACAAAACAGACTACACTCAGCAGCATTAGTTCACTTAACGGCAGCAACCATTTCCAGTGTTTTAGACTATGCCACTGTTGATCAGGATGGATTCTAATGAGAAAACAACTGCCATGAGGAAGGAAGCAAACCATGTGGGTGGGGATTTAGTGCCTACTTGGACACCGCAGGTTAAAGTTTTTCTAGCCAAAGGGAATTTTTTGGTGTAGAAATTCCATTTCACGGCACCCCTTTAAGACTGGAAGTAAAAAAAAAAAATTAGACTGACATTTAACTCACATCCTGGAGCCAGCAAATCAGACATGGCAGGCGAGCAGAGCAGCATCAGGAAAAACATGGGGGAAGGGGATGAAAAGCAATAACAACTGGAAGTACTGCAGCTGGAAACCAGGGAGGGATTGGGGCACAAGGAAGCACAGGGACAAGAGCAACATGCAGAGGAGGAAGACAGTAAGGCTGCAAGCAGTGAAGGGATATGGTCAGAGCACAGGCCAACCCTAGGAGAAAAAAACTGAGGCATGAAAGGAAAGACATTTTGTTTCATGGGGTAGGAAACATGCTGCATGAGAGCAGAGCGAAGGGAAAGCAAAAGGCAGAATGGGAATGCTGGAAGCAACACTGGGAGCATCACAGAAAAAAAAAAAGAGCTGATTCTAATGGGATAATGTTTAATAAGTCCAAATGTCGGGTACTTCATTTTGGACACCACAATCCCATGCATAGCTATAGACTGGGGACAGAGTGGCTGGAGAGTAGTCAGGCAGAAAGGCACCTGGGAGTGCTGGTTTGACAGGAAGCTCAACATGAGCCAGCAGTGTGCCCAGGTGGCCAAGAAGGCCAATGGCATTCTGGCCTGCATCAGGAATAGTGTGGCGAGCAGGACCAGAGAAGTTATCGTCCCCCTGTACTCGGCACTGGTCAGGCCTCACCTTGAATACTGTGTACAGTTCTGGGCCCCCCAGTTTGGGAAAGATGTCACAATGCTGGAGTGTGTCCAGAGGAGGGCAACGAAGATGGTGAAGGGGCTGGAGCACAAGCCCTATGAGGAGTGACTGAGGGAGTTGGGGCTGTTTAGCCTGAAGAAGAGGAGGCTCAGGGGAGACCTAATTGCTCTCTACAACTACCTAAAAGGAGGTTGTAGTCAGGCAGGGGTTGGTCTCTTCTCTCAGGTGACCAGTGACAGAACTAGAGGGCATGGACTCAAGCTTCGTCGGGGAGGTTTAGGCTTGATGTTAGGAAAAAGTTCTTCACTGAAAGGGTGATTGGCCATTGAAATGTGCTGCCCAGGGAGGTGGTGGAGTCGCCGACCCTGAAGGTGTTTAAGGGGAGACTGGATGAGGCACTGAGTGCCATGGTTTAGATGATGGGTTGGTGTTGTGTTAGGTTATAGGTTGAACTTGATGATCTCAGAGGTCCTTTCCAACCTTGTGATACTGTGATACTGTGAAAAGGGGTTCAAGATTTTCAAACAGCATCCAGAAAAAGCAAGAGGGCAAAAAAAGGAGAAAGGAAAAGGAGGAGGTGGGGGAGAAGACTAGACAGACAGGCACTAGGAAAGGTGGGGAGTCCCAGGGAAAGACCTGACTTATGTAGCAATGGAACATAAGGCTAAAAGCCCAGAGGAGAATTATAAAATGCTGTAAACTTGAAAAACCATAATGCTGTCAAGTATCATGGTAACCAATAGCACGACACATTATATTGTACCCACTACGTATTTTCAAGTGGTATGTCAATAATTATCACAGTGTATGGAGCAAAACATCATAAGCACTCATGTAAGGGGATAAATACATTTCCCTGTAAAAATGCTTTGACTTTTTTTCCCTCTCAAATAAAACGAAGCCTTTTAGATACTCACATTTCAGAGCGTGGGAGGAGGTTTGTTTGTTTCTCTAAGCATTTCAAAATAGCACAGCAACAACCCCAAATACGCCTTAAAGTACTTTCCATTTTTCGGTTCAGGTTTAAAATTAACAGGTTTAAAATTGTGTTTGGAAGCATTTAGTAAAAATAATATTATAAGACTCAAGAATCTCATAGTGCTTTAAAACTACACTGTAAGTACGAATTGCAAACACATTCATCTTTATGTGGATTACTATGTTCTAAAAAGTTCTCCCGAAAACTACCTGAGCTACATAACAATACCAGCAGCCTTTTTCAAGGGAAGGAACAGATTGTTTAGTAATGCTTTTTGTCCCTTTTTACTGGAGTGTTACAGAATATTAGTCGTCCCAAATGAGAGTAGAGCTGATGCTAGCATCTATACAATAGAAGACATAATTCTAATAGAATATTATAAAAATAATATTGTAAAATATTTTTCATTTCAGAGGTTTCTAAAAATCTAAATTGCAGCATTCAGGAGATCAGCTCTAAACTCTATAATTTAAATCAACATATACAAATTTTACAAAACCAATGATGACTAACCCTAAGTCTAGAAATTGTTTCTAACCCTTTATTAGGGTTAGACACTCAGAGGCTTCCGTAAAGCTCTGCGAAAAGTGGCTCAAGGCTTGAAGTTGCCAACTCTTTTCTGATAAATGACCTCCAACATAGCCACCATCAGCAGTAATATCAGAGAAAACACTGCTCTTACAGGACTAAATGGCAAGAACATTTCAAGAACTGCAGGCGACACTGAGCCAAGAAATGTGAGCAGAATCAGCAGAGAATGTATCATCAACATGTTGGAGACAAGGTTACGGCACCCAAAAGCTGAAACCTGATACAGTGCAGCACTTACTTTTTGTTCATTTTATTTTTCCTTCTAAAATACACATGGTCAATGTGTGAGACGATAAAAGACCAGGCATCTGTACCTCAGAAAGTTGAAGTGAATAAAATTAAAAAATATGGTACTACTGGAAAACCAGAAATATCAGAAAAGTACAAAAGTAACATGAGATGCTAAGACCAAGGAGCTCATTCTTCTTTTTCTATTGCACTAGATAGACATGAGCTATCTCAATAGATAACCCATTTTGAGCACCACTCCTTAAAATATGGGGAGAAGTCAATAAGGAGGAAAGGAGAATAAAAAAACAAAACACCACAGGCAATAAGGTCAACAAGAAAAGAATCAAGATCTCTTTTTTTTCTTCTTCTTTTCCTGCAAAGTAAAGCTGAAGTTAAGGAGGTGCTAAGTATCATACAAAAACATCCAACAAGGCAGTAACAGAAGAGGACATTCATCAGTTCTCCTCCATACAACTGACAGGAGGACAAGCCTAGAAAGAATTAGGTATTAGAAAAATGAAAGTCTTGTTAACTGTTAGAGTGGTGAAGACCTAGAACAGGCTGTCTAGGGAAGATGAGAAATCAATACCCAAGGTTGAAAAAGCGGTTAGAGAGACTGACAGCTTCTGGAGGTGAGACAGGTACACTTGATCTCACCTAAGAGCCTGGCAACATCTTTTCCACATCAGCACTTCTGCGATTTTTTAATGATTCAAGTAATTTATCTCGATTAAGGGATAATTTCATATATCGAAGAACGTATCAGATAGTGATGTTGGCATATGTTAACCAATTGTCTCCCCCTCCTTTTTTTAAATGGAAGACACTAAATTCAATGAGAAATTAAATGTTACTTTGCCCTCCCTTTTGCTTTGTTTTGCTTTCTCGTTTAAGGGCTTTGTGCTCTGGGTGTTTTTATCTTTCATGGGGTTTTTCCACAAAGAGATTTAGGAATGAGCAAATGTTTTATGATTCTGCTCTAAGGTTAGCATACAATTCATTTTTCTTGTTAATAATAAGGTGATGTTTTGATCTTGTCATTCTGTTATTTAAGTACATAAGGTAAGTGCTAATTGATACTGTGCATCTTTTTGCTCCAGCGAGAAGTTTCCATGTGCACAGGGATTCCCTTGTTCTCTTTACTCACTGGTATGTCCCCCCAGCTTTTGGAAATCCATCCAGTAAGGTAATCCCCAACCATACAACTGCTTTCTGAAGTATCTCCAACCCCAGGAGACATACCCTCCTGATCATAGAAAACTAGAACACTTGACAATACTGTTCTCTCACAAGAAAAAAAAAACACAACTGTCCTTTATTTGTAGTCTGGGGAGCAATTTTTTGATTCCTGAAGGATTTTGCATTGCAAAACAAATGAGAATATCAGCCTTGGCCAAACAAATACTGATCTCAGGACCTGCAAGCAGAAGAAACACACAACATCCCTTCTGTTGCAAATATCAGCATATCATAACTTTAACAACAGCTGAGCAGAAAATATCTGATAAACAGAGTTTAGGGACAAATGACATGAGTTTGGCGAGCCTGCAACACTTCCCTGGGAGCCAAAGATTCCAGGTGCTGAGCCTGTAGGGAAGCTCCACAATGCAGGTTGGCTTATGGCAATCACCCGGCAACTGCAAGGTGGCCCAGCTCCCACCTTGCAGCTTATTGGGCCCACAACAACAAATTGAAGATCTATGTTTTCCCATAGAGAATACAGAATTTCTGTCACTTTAAAAAGCAAATATTTTAATTGCATCCTACTCCCAAGTAGGTGCAGAGCCACCTCTCCAGATTCCTCTCAAACCAGAAATTTCAATTTCAAACCCAATGCTGGTTGAGAAGGCTGAATTTATTGGCCGTTCAAAAAATTCCCATTTATTGCCAAAACCAGCTAAACACACACCTTTTAGGTAAGCAACAGTACCAGGACCACTTCTTCTGTGACAGAGGTGTACCGAGAAAGAAGTACTGGTTATTCTACACAGATTAAAATCTCTAGGTGACATTTTTAATCAGTATTTCTATAGGGCATTGCTAAAATAAGAACATTAGCAAGTTCATTTACATTTGAAAATAAACCAATTTGAGCAGTGCATGAGCATTAGCAAGCAGCAAGGATGCGTGAAGTTAAAAGATTGCGAAAAACAAAAAGCTCTGGGGCACTGCACGACCTTCCCTCTGCTCACCTTTCTCCACATCATGCTACAGAATGCCACTGCAAGGCATACCTCTTTCTATCCCACTCCTATTTAAACTCAGATTAAAATCCCTCTTGTGCAGAACAAGTACACTTGGCGAATAATGAAAAGAAAGTTTGCATTTGGGATTGGGAAATTCCCCGTTTTGGATGATGCTCCCTCCTGCTATTGCCTCGTCTGCTCACAGGGTTGTGGTGAGGAACCACCTTCTTCTTCGAGGCCATCAATTTGCTTGTAACTACATTTGGCGACAAGTGAGACAAAATTAAGGCAATTGTTGCATTTCTTGGCTTCCAAAGTTGAGAAAAAACACAGCAAGATGAAAAATCATGTCAATTGATGATTTATATTCCAGTTTCAAGTCAAATCTTGTCCAAAATAAGTTTAAAGGTAACACTGAGAGTGTTAGCTGTAGCTGCTGCACCACTGGGTACTGCTTTAATAACTTCTTAATCGTCTATACAAAAAAAATCACATTTGATTTCTAAATAAGTCAGTTACTTTAGAAAACAAAACCATTCAGAGCTCCCCATTGTGTCTAAAGCTTTGCGATATTAAAAGTACATTTTATTCCAGTTAAAGAATATAAGGATGCAAGACAGGAGCAAAGCTGGATGTGTGAGTTCAAATTCACTTCACTTTAGACAATCTTGAGCTCTGAACAGAACACCTGTACCCTCTACAAACATCATATCCTTATCCTTTAAAGAAAGGAAAAAGTAAACACAATAGGAGAAGCTGTAGGAAATCTGTTACAGGAGGTCTAGTTGCAACCATTTTGTAACCTGCATTTCATCCAGATACAGATCTTATTTTTAAGCAGATATCCCTCATTAAGCAGAGGAAGTGGTTGTCACCAAGTGAATGACTTGCAAAAGGGGTTATCAACACTATGTGATATAACAAAAGCAACCGGAGATATTGATCCAGAATTAGATGGCCATCACAAAGTGCAAGATCCCAGGACCAATCAGGGGACAGGGAAGAAGAATGCAAGACGGCAGGGACCACAGCTCTTGCATGTGAATGAGGACTCAGCATGACCCTAATCGACTTTTGCTTGGGGAGGTGACAGGGTCTGAAATGGGCTATCTACTTCTTACACATCCTCCTAACACCTGAGACCCACTGTGGTGTGCATGTGTATTCTTATATCCCTTCGAGGTAGGGAATCCTGCCTCTCTAAACTAAACAATTTATCTGGAGTTGTATAGAGTTAATAATGGCAGGGGAATTAAACATGAGACTCTTGCACTGCAGGTTAACTTGCTATGCTGCCAGGTCATCGCTCTGGAGATATCATTCCAGATATCATTCCATTAAGGTACTACATGACTGTAGCGGACTTGCTCACGTTTTAAGGAACCCAAAGAATATACAAAAATTCATTGTAAATCCAGTAGTCTTAAAAAAATTTAAAAGGAGCAGCTTTAAGATAACCACTAACTGCGGGATTGCATTAAGTACATCAGCTTACAGTGCACAGTGCAGCAAACTATTCAAAATACGAGAGCTCCTGGTAATTTTTTAAAAGAAAAATAAAACAACACCCACATCAAAGATCCTCATTCCAAGCAGTGCAGACACATATCACGGTACTGTTAGGGATAAGTCCCTTGGGGACACCAGCATGGTGCTTAAGACTGTTCTGTGTTTCTGAAGGAGATAAGGGATGTTGCACTGGACCCTGTTTTACAGCACAGATGTATCCCTAACAATTTGCAGTTCCAGTCTAAATAAAATAATATTTCCCACATCTACAACCATTTTGTTTTTACAATCTCAGGGTGATGTATGGACATTGAATAGAGCTTGGCAGTAAATCTAAAAGGCAGGTAAATATTAGCATATTGTTTGCAAACGTTAAGATTGAAGTACTGCTCTGGTCAGAAAAAGAACCAAGCCCTTCTGTCCTTCAGCCTCTCACTTTTCCAGATCGAATAGATGCAATGCAAGCAGGACAATGCCAGAAACCCAGCTCTGAAGCTCAGCTAAATGTTCCTTGAAAACATAAAATGAAAAGCTCACCAGTCTTACATTGTTTCTGCTAAGCAATGCATGCTGTGGTGCTGGCTCACGGGTAACACAAATTGCTGCTGTAAGTCTGTTAAAAAGGAAAAAAAAAGGCTACCATATGGTGCTGACTGCAGTATCTCTTAGCAGGTGAAATGCATACAAACCAGTAGCTACCATACTTAATTATTGTGACAAATTCAGTGATTCAAGGTGGAAGGTTTTTTGTTAGCCTTTTTTGCTGTTGTTCTTTTTAAATAGGCCAATGTGTTGTCCCCACACAGAAAAAAGTAACACTGGGGATAAGAGACAAGAGGAGGAGAGGAGAAACCACGCACTCACAGGCCGAGATTTGTGTCATCCATGAACATGAACGAATTCAAGCACTGAGTTTGTGGAACTTAAGACAACACAGCAAAGGAGAAAGATATACTAAGTAGCAGAGTGTTTCTCACACAACTTCATTGACTTCCCTTACTAGCTAACCCGAGCATCTACTGAAGCAATGCCAGTGCTAAAAACACACACAACACACCTACACGGACAAAAATGGTGAAGCCAGATAGTGCCTGCCCAGACCACCCAAGAACCTGCTTACACCCAACATGGACAGTATAAAAATGCATTGTTGAATCTCATTTCCTCCTTCTGATCCACACTGCTGTGTCTCAAAACACCAGAAAGGCTGGAGAGATCTCAGAGACCAAGATAAAAGACAAAATGGAGCTGCTGCCCTCCCTGCACCAGGACTTGGCTTCCCGTATGGCAGGTTAAATGGGATTTATGAAGTGTCACCAGGCAGACAGACCAGCATCTGCAAACATAATTTTGAAAATATCACTGGAAACAGAGAAGGTTTCCCAGAACCAGGAGTTCCCAGTGCTTACATGTGCTTTTTCCTCCCCACATTATCTCAGTTGAGTAGTCAATGCAGCTTGTTGAAGTTAAATAGCATTATTTCCTTTCTAGAAGTCCCAATTTAAAATAAAACTTCTGCTTTTACTTTATTTACTTTATTTATTTTTGTTTATTTTGTTGTTTTATTTATTATTGTTTATTTTGTTATTTTCTTTATTTACTATGGGGTTTTTTTCCTTCCCTTCACAAGATTCTACAAATCTTAAGGGAACAAGCCTTTCTGTGGTCCTTTCCATGCTCTCTCTAATTTGCTCAAAAAGTCTACAGTAGTTTCCCTGAATAGATTCCAAAATTAATCCTATTTAAAAAAGCCTCTATCGCTGCAACTGTCTTATCTGTGAGTGAGTTGGAGGATCAACCTGTTACAGGGCTTATTTGGAGCAGGGGGGGAAAAAACAACCCCTGACAAAATGTCTTTGTAATTTTAAAATCATAAATACACATTTTAAAATGTGCCCACCCTGAGCTGTAAGTTAGAAATACACCAAAACCAACAATCAATGCAGCCACAGCAGCCAATCCTCAAGTCAGAAAAGAAAGTCTGACCAGAGAAAAGTAATAAAATACAATCTTGCTAACAATACCAGCCATGTACTAACCACAACTGATACATGGAACTGACCTTTGGTTGTAGTGAAGCATCCCCGGGGGAGACCGGGTTTTCCTGAAAAGGTCACCACAGCCCACACCAGCCTCAGCGTGGGGAACAATATCTGGTGTAACTGAGTGCATGCTTATAGCAGTGACTAACATGAGCTTGAAGCACAGACAACACGTCAGAAGTCTCAGCAGCCAGAAACGCATGGTCACAAGCCCTGGCCAAAAGAAGCCTTTCCCTGCAAGAACTGCTGCTGCATTCCCAGCATCGCCCTCGGGTGCCAAATGCCAGATGTCAGACTCCCCACAACAGCAGCCCAAGGACTGCAGTGAAGGGCTCCGTGCAAGAAGGGAATGCAGCCCAAGCTGAGCAAACTGTAGCAATGCTGGTCTCAGCCACAAGGAGAGTTAACAAAGGTTTACAAAATGCTCCCACCAGCCTCAGCATCATCAGCAAAGACAGAAAAGAGAAAGAAACAAAGGATCAGATGAAAATGTCTGATCTTACAGACTAAAGATTGCCTTACAGTTATGTCTAGCGACTTGGGGTCTGCTGACAAAATTGGTATTTCTGAATACCATGAATGAAAACTGGTGACTAAAACAGGCTGAAGAAACATCATGGGAAAACAAACAACAGAAAATGGTGTCATAGATAACATCTACCCAGAGTTTGGTGTCACTACCCAGACCATTCAGTAGTCTTGTTTACCTCAACGGTCCCTGCACCAGTTTGTCACAGCCACATCAGTCAGACTCCCAGCACAGAACAGGAACCTGTTTCTACTTCAGATGGGTTCCTTCCCACTTCTTTTATATTTATGCTGTTTTCACTTGGTACCATTTTGGAGGGAAGTAAGATGACCACAGAGGAATTCTTTAACAGGAAAAGCAGGGTTGAGCTCACATATTGGGAGTTATGGTCAGTCTCAGACAGTGATCTATTTTCTAAATATTTATCCATCAGGCCAACCCTAATTACTGTTAATCAAAATGATCATATTTGACCAATTATGAAAGTCAAGCCACTCGCTGCGGTTAAACTCTTGATCCAGTTCCAGCAATTCCAAGTGAATTCTCAAGTATCACTAGTACCACGAGATGTTTAGCAGCTATCTCCAGTCTGGAAACATGCGATCACATTTCAGTTTTGACACAATGCACATATTGTCACATCATTGCTCGATGCTTCATCTAGATTTGGGTGAACAGATGGAGCATGGATTTACTAAACCACAACCGCTCCAACAGCAGCCATCAGATCTCAGTATGAACCCTGAACAGATTTCATTCCACCCAGTATTCCTGCAGTTAAATCTAAAGCCTCAGGATCCAATAGCATACTTTTCCACAAGCAGATTTAAGACTCTGTAGCTAATGCTCCAAGGGACAACTCAGTCTTCTGTGATTCATCCCAAACAGACAATACAGTCTGATGAACTGGTTAGAGAGATTTCCTCGTTAATCCGACCTTCTTCCAAGAGTTCAATGCCCAGAGCAGACTATCTTTGACAAACACTCAGTCCTTGCAAAGAGGAAAGTGGGATGTTTTACCATAAGGTAAAAAAAGAAGTTAGAATGAGGACTATCATGAAGCACCTGAGCAAAGGCGTGAGGAAGTACAGACACACATAGCTTGCAAATACAAGACCAGGAACTTCCATTTCCAATTAAAACATTACACAGCTGAAAAACTTATTAATCATCAGTCTTGTCTTTAATATAAAGGATATTCTCTTAGAATCTTTGACCATGAACCCAGCTTCTCAAAAATTTACTACAGAGAAATGCATTTTTAAATCAAATCTAAGTGTGGTTCAGAATTTCAACTCTCCCTGACACTGCAAGGATGTATCTGGGCAGGGGGTGCAGAGAGAGGGAGGGGTGTTATGAGCAAGCTGGCTCAACTGATTTCTTGTAAATACCATAAAAATGAACACTTGACCATAATCTATGAATTGGATATAAAGAAAGAAAATAATTCTTAAAGAAATCAGCACTTTTAAGTCCTTCTTAAGCATCAAATTGAAGAAAAAATTTATGAATTTTCCATCACGTTGTGATGCATCAAGTCAACCACATGGAATTATTTTGTGACAATACATGTAAATGGGTTTAACATTCTCTGTCCCTCTAAAGCAATAGCGAAGACCAGCCAAGCCAGCTGAGAGTTCAGAATTGTAATAAGGCCTTTGAAGAGATTATTTGCAGACTAATCCTATATTTTCTCATGGAAGGATTCTACAGTTTGAAGTACCATATTCACACGGCACATTTTGCCTTCCAAAATTACCTCTGAAAGAATCAGTGAAAAATTATACACTGCGTAGACAAGCATACATCTAAATGATATGCATGTCTAACAGAAATAGATTATTTTCAAGGGGTCCTAAACTCAGCTCTTCCATTTGTTTATACATAAATTATTATTGCATGCAGTTATAGAAGAATCTATGCATTTCAATCAGATACACACAACAGCTAGGGCTTTCTGTTCACTCATTTTTGCATGTTTACATAAAAATAATAAAAACAAACACACCTCTAAAGGTATTACATTTGGGGGTTTTTAAAGTCTGAAAAAGAATATATGTACAATCCTCCTAATGCTGAAACACCTTCAATGAAGAGATATCTATCAGAACATGGAATTTTAATGATAGCTGCTTAAAAGCAATCACTGAGAGACATCTTCAATACATCTCCATTCTGCATTCTATACAACACCTTTCCCACAAAATGCTATTGTCTTCGTTCCCCACCTATGATTCCCAGGAATTTAGGCTTCTAACCTTGGTCTTATAGATGCCATCTGAGTCAGATGACTCAAACTGCAACCATGGAAAAGTGCAAGTGTCTCAGTGACATGCTCAAACACTCCACTGTACCCCACACTCCCACTGAAACATGAAATAGTGAGGTTACATACACCAAGTAGTTTTAATAATAATAATATTAGCCGGTTTAATAATACTATCAACAACAATAATAATTGTAACCCACACGATGCATGCACACACACCCTTGTTTAGGATAGGTCCTCCAAATCCTGCTTTAAATGATAAGAAGAAGCTAAGAAACGATGATAAAATAAGTCTGGTTTGGTACTTAGATCAACCCAAAAGAAAAACCTGCTTGTCACCACAGGAAATTTTCCTGATAGTCTGCTTAAAAAAAAGCCTGTTTCTTATCCAAGGGTACCGGCAGATAATGAATGAAAGCGGTTAGTAGTTTAGCAAATCTTCATGCAAGCTGTAGAGGAAACTGTTGGGATCCTGCTTGTTCCAAAGCTCAGCCATTTCATCAGCCAGCAGAGAGTGAGCCATGCTGTGCAGCACTGCATTACAAGCAGTATGCTCTCCACTGGTTTTGTTTGCTCCTAATGAACTCCGAAGTAATAACACCACACTGGAAATACATTGGGACATCAATTAAAATCTGTAGTTGCATTCTTACCTCTTTGTCATGCCTGAAAATATCCAGATTGTGTAGCAATACCTTGCTAGAAGTTCAATTGAAACAGAAGGGTTTCAATTCACTGCAGCCCTGCTTGGTATGAGTTTGAGAGTCCTGTACCCACAACAAACTGCACGAGCCACCGGGGCTCAGAGGACAGGGCCAGGGGGAGGCAGGACTGACCTTTTCTTCAGCTGATTTCATGGATTTGTTAATCTCTGGTCACACTTAAGACAAAAAACTTAAAACAACCAACCAAATAAACAAACATGAATACAAAGTAGTTTTAGCAAGTCAGGTGTATTTATACACAGCATGTACTTTCTAAAACTACAAAGGTTCTATGGGATGGATATGAGAAGGCCGCCTGCATCCCAGAACAGGGCTGACCTCAAACCATAGTTATAAAAGCTGGAAAATACAAAGTCAACTTGAAATATATATACACACACCCTTCTTCAAAGCTGCATTGTACCAGAAAGCTAAACATTATTATTTCTGTTTCACTAGAAGATGGGTGAAGAACAGAAAAGCAAGCAGCACTACCACAGTGGGCTGAGGAGATGAATCACATCTTACATCACTGACACCAACCAGGCTCACACCCCAGAAGCAAACAAGCAAAAACCACAGCATAGGTACAAGTTCCTCACCCAAATTTCTTGTCCACCCTATACAACCATGCAGAAATCATGTACTTTCTCTACACTTCAATGCCACAATTTCTAAGATGGGTGCAGTTTTGCCTGCCTTTACACAAAGATATTGTAGGCCTTACTCTGTTCTGCGACATCACTGACGCTGTCCTGGTGCTGGACACAAACAAAGGAGAACCCATACAACCTGACTCACAGAATACAGCTGCCTTTAATATTTTTTCTAACACTAAGAAATTAAATTTATCTCATAATCAAATGTAAACATCATATTCAAAAAGCAAAGGCTTTTCTCCAATAATAAGCTTATGTTTGTAAAGCCCTGTGGCACAGGTTTCATTTTCTTCCGTGTTTTGCCATGGAGAGAAGAATTCAGTTCCACTGCCATACCCATGCTGCATCCCTGATCCTTGGGTCCTTACTGAAGTCATTGACTTCTGGGTGCAACAACAAGAAGAGTCTCCAAAGTGGCTTTCAATAGCTTAACAGTGAAACAAAAACCCCACCAAACTCAAGACACCCTCTAAATTTTGTGTGAGCAGGAGTGCATTAGATCAGACAAGGGATATTTAACAGCTTTTAAGTGCGACAGCAAAGAACAGCTCCAATGGGAGTCCCAAATTGTGCTGCTAGCAATGTACTGTACTTACCACACAGTAACATCAAGATGCCGGAACAATGCCATGACCTATATTTCCTGCAAACCAATTCTCTTCTTTGTAGGGTGGATGGAAAGAATCCAACAGCTTTTTAAGTTCCTCTTCTTTCTGCTGGAACTGTGCCTTACCACACACATTTTTCTTATACCCAACTTTTCTATGCCCCACAGCATTTGAAGTATGAATTATCTACAGTCTATTTATGCAGTTATAAACAGTAAATACTGCAAAATACTGTTTAGGCTGCAATTACTGGATCAGAACAGAATTCTTTATCTAATTTATCTACTTTTAAAAGAAGCCAAATCCCTTAAAGGGGAATCTTAAACAGGAGAACAATGTTATAAGGGAACAAGGGGTCACATATTCTGATGAATTTCTGTGGATTCATTAATGATGGAGTACAGCTTAGCTGATGCTGTCAGAGTGTGTAAGTTTGGGCCTTAGCTTTTTCACCCTCAAAATTGTGTTTCCCCACTCTATGCCTTTTAGCACTGCAGTTTTTTCAAACAGTGTAAGCAAGGGAACCACTAAGTCTATACCATAGTGACAAGCTTCCCTGAGCTTCTGGTAAAGCAGCACACAAAAATTCCACTGCAAGCAAAAGGCAAAGTCATCACTAAGGACTGGGAGATTTGTCCTATCTCTGAGGGTCGCTGCCTGGGATTTGCATACATGATGACCAAACGTCCAACACTCATTTATCACAGCAAACAATTTACTTGAGTACTCCCATCCTACAGGAAAACTGCATATTTTATGGAGGATATTAAAATAAAGACAAAATTTTCAGAAGAAAGGAGGTATCTTTTTCTGACTTATTTTACTCGAACTGCCTTGTGATATCCAAAAAAAATCCATTTTTGCCTCAGAAGGAGGAACTTCACCCATGTCTTGTACAGACACAAGCTACGCTCAGAGTGGTCAAGAAAACACCTGAAAAGATTTACTATAAGCATGTTTTCATCACCCATCCGCCTGACAGACACCCTTGCCAAATGCAAACACTCTCCCTCAGGCAAGAAAATTTGGAAACAGAACACCTGATGCAGCTTTTATTCCAAAATTGTCTCACGTGTGCTGAGTGTCAAGAAGAGCCATGTTATGCCACAGCACCCGCTTGTCTCAGGAAAATTGAAATCATTCTGTGTCTAACACTTTGAATGATTTCCCAACTTGTCCCTTGTCCCACCTGCTCCTCTCAGTTAATTTTGATTTGGTTTAGCCTCAGTGTCTGCAGTGGCACCAACAAAACTGCAGCACCGCTGCAAGTTGCTCTGCTATGGAGCAGTGCCAATTCAGCCTCTTTCAAACAAAACAAGATCACTGTCTCAATTCCATTGTCTCTCCCTTCCTCCAAAATACACACAAACTGCCAAAAGGCTTCAATGATGAGCTCTGAAAATAACATGCCACCTATAAGATAACCAACATTAAATTTAGATGTTCGCAGAACACAGAGTGCACGAATGCCATAAGTTAGCCTCAATTTTACTTGATTAGTTGGCCCGACCAGCTAAGGAATTAAGTCAAAATTACTTGCATTTATGTAGCATTTTGTTTCTTTGCTGTTAGCATGGTATTCGTAGGACCTTTAAGACAAAAATATCAGCTACTTTCCAACATTTAAGAAACAGAGATTCTGAAGCCAGACACAAAATTTTAATTAAGTAGGGAAATTCACAAAAACAGCAGGTGAGACAATATACACATAAAAGGGGTTCTTCCTTAAGATGATACGTCAGGTATAGCTCTCCCCAAAAACTCAAGAGTCAGGATACACTCATTTTAAACAGGCCTTAAATATGATGGAAGAAAGTTGATACAAATAAGCACATGGAAAAATCCACCACAATCTGCCTATACAAGTCTCCGTTGAAAAAGACTCAGCTCAGACTCAGCAGAACCTTAACAAAAAAACCCAAGTAAACCTCACATACACTTGTTCATTTTCCACAGGCTTAAAGTCAGATGAATGAAGGCTGACAAAGATGCAGGTGTACCCACGAGAAAGAAACCAGTCCAAGACCCTCACTTCTGAGCCACCAAGGACAGAATACACAACACTGCACAGCAAAAAAACAGATGACGGGGAACAGCTCTCACAGCTCACACCCCTGTTTTGTGCTCAGTGCCACTGCAAGCATCAGACTGAAAACAGTTCAAAACTCTAAGACAATAGACTATCAGTGGTCTCAAGTTGCCTTAGGTTTGATCTGAAAAAGGCCTCAGCTCAGTGATAAAAAAAATTAAACCTCTCCAGAACCCTGGCATACACTTCTTCAGGTGTGAAGTACCAAACCATTTGAGCGACTCCACATGACTTGGTATTTGTAACAAATGTTCAGGATGTATCCTGTAACCATGAACTTCTGCTCTAGCTTCAGTGAAGTACACAATGACTGTATCAATACCTACTCGCACTCAGTACAAGCTCCACTGTGCTGAATCCTCTAGCTAGAATTCCTTACAGTACCATCTGTAGTATAGTGGGTTTTTTTCCCCCTCACTGTTCATTCCTTTCTTCCGGTGAAGTTAATGAAATTTAGTTTTACAATTCAAAAGACGTATGGCTATACATCTTTAAGGAGAACTCACTAAACACACTGGTGCCGCAGCATCCTGAGCAGCCAGTCACAAAGTTGAGCTGGTCCTGAATTCAGGGAACACCGTTCAGTGGTCATTGGGGAGTAAATGAGGCAGAAAGCAAGTTAGCCAGGCAACTGCAGAGCCGAGAGCCAAATCAGATGTGGGAGCTGCAGAGGAAGCAGAGGTGAATGGAACTAGAAAGTCAGCATCCAATGTTTGCAAGGTAAAATACGATGTTTGCAACTAACAGGCAGAAGTGGAAAGAGAAATCTCACTGGCAAAAAAGGCTGGCTGTTTCATAAATTGCTCTTGTGAAATTCTTTGGAAGAATGAAGAGCACGTCAGTGAGCATGTGTTTATACTGTTGCTTCAATAAAGGGGGGGAAAACAAATCAGGATACATATCCAAAGAATGAATAAACCAGCTTTGATGGACATGCCACTCTCCTTCAAAAAGCACAGTTGTTGCTATCTCTGTTCCTATCTGTTGACGTCTGCTGACAGGTAAAAAATGCTATTCCATTCCTTAATTTGTACTTTTGGAATAAAGACTGTATGATCTTCTTGTCACTGCAAAATCTTGGCAGCCATGATGTACAGTATAATTCCAACGTTGAAACCTTAGTCTGTTGCTGATTTCTTCCACAACATACTGAAAGAGAAGTTGTCAGCCAAATGTCCCCAGCCAATTTCAAAATACATTATTAATGAAATTAGAGCAAGAGGAACTTTTTTGTATGGCTCTTATTAAATAATTCCAAGCAACTCCATTGCACAATTACAGCATCTGAACTCTGCTTTTTAACTCTTGCCATGTGTAGACTCCACTGTGTATTTGCACTTGAAGTGACAATCTGAAGGCAACACAGCATGTAATAAGTGTAATTATTAATAAACTCTGCTCCTCCTGCTAACAAATGTCACTATTCCCTAGTAACCTGGACAAGGTGACATCCTTGTTACCATATATATATTTTATTTCTTCAAAATTTGTATACAGAAAGTTAAAGGAACAGACGAGTATTTCCAGAGAAAAACAAGTTATTTTGAAGTAAGACAGCCATTTAGAGTTAAAAGTAATTCCTTGATTTCCAGAATCAGCATGAATTGGGCAAACCATGACCTCCAGTACAAAGTGATACTCAGCCTAGATCTTTCCCTCATATGGGAAGAATCCCTGGTCTCCTGGTGACAAGGCAGTGGCCAAACTGAGCTTTTGTAAAGTAAACTACAAAGGAAAGAGAAAAAAATGCCTGATCCCTCCTATCACTATCATGACAGAACTATTCGGTTGGAGGATGGTGTTGTTCCAGGAATGTGCCTTTCTGTATCTAGGAAACATGTGCAAATCTGGCTCAAGTTGATAACGATCAAACCTAATCACAATCTGACAGATGTTCAGTGTTGCCCACTTTTGAGATTTTATCACAACTCTCATGATATTTAGCCTTCTTCTTAAGCCCTAATTCCTGTAGCTAAGCAATTACCCAAGGTTCTCCCCTTCCAATAAAAATGAATTGGAGCTTTCACCCCAAGAGCTTGGAACAAAGCATTAAACATGACCTAAACGCAATATAATGGTTTCTAAACAAACAAAAAAAAAAAAGCACAGATTGTTTAAACTTGCAAGGTTTTTAAACTGAAAAGGTGACTTTTTAAAGACTAAGGCAGGAGCTGGAATGGTTGTTTGACAAAGCTGCACATGAATAATATTATTCCAACCTCTGGTGCTCCGGACAGATCAGTATCTGCTATCACAACCAGCACATCCATGGCCTGTGGAAAAATAGGTTGGAAGAGCAAGACTGACCTGTCTTTGAGGTGATTCACTTGTCCTTTATGACAATACACAGCATGCCTCCACTGCAAGCCTCATCTAGCTTTGCTCTTTCAGGGAGCACATTCACTTCCCAAATTCAACACTTTATACCAGAACACTCTTTTTTTTTTTAGAATACATTCATTTAGAATTCTGGGTTACTTTACAAGCTTCTTAAAGCTGTACAGCCAGATACAGCTGGCTACAGACAGACACAAAGTATTTTCTACAAACAAGCAACTCCAACAGATTGATAGTGTAATGACCTAACAGCAAGGGTAGAGCACATATCACCAAATAAGTGAAATAACAGGCTTAGAACCAAAGTCACTGGTTAGAACTACAGCAAAATAAATTACCTGCACAAGGAATTACTTCAGTTTTCTACACCTTTGCAACACTGAATGCCTGGTTAAAATGTCACACATTTCCTCCAGCACTGATGCCTGTTTCTTAGAAATGACTTCTGCCATCTCCCATGCTCTAGTCCAGCTCAAGCACTGTTAACACAAGAGAGACCTGGATGACAGCAGGGGAGAGGAGGTGCTGTACAGCCCTGCAGAGGCTTTTGGCTAGGTTCTTCACCACCGCATAAGAAAGTCCTGCTGGCTTGGAGCAACCGGCCAGCTGGCCTTGTATTCAGTAACCTTGACTCTCTGGCAGCCACCAAGAGCAGACACATATTGTGATAACTCGCTGGAACACGCTTCCAGCTTCCAGACATGTGTGAACCTGGCATTTCTACACTGAAAGCATCAGCCCTCAGTTCCACCACAAGCCTTTCCAGAAGAGTCTTTGGTCTGTGTAAGCTTGTAGCACCCTCAACATCCCAATGCAGCTAGCTCTCCTGTGTAACACCACTTTGTGTGAAGAACCTTACTTGTTCTGTATCTGCCACTTGTGTATTTCATATGACGCATTTCACTTAATTTCCTGGAAGAGACAATTCCTTATTCAGTTCTCCATATGATTTTAACAGGTTTCTGCTGCAAGTACTCTCTATTCCGGTTTAACCTTCTTCTGTTCCACTACCTCTTTCATATGCTGGGGAACTTGACACCTTTCTCTAGGGTAGCCCAATCACACTAAGAAAACAAGACATTCAGCTAAAAATCTCTCACTTCTATTTCTATAAAACAGTTCTAATATTCCTAATTTACTTGTCCAATCCAAACCTAGCACAGAAGTCCAGAATCTTTAAAAGCAAGATACTTACCTAATTACTCCGGTTTTCTTCCATATTAGACTTAAAAGACATACTAGACAGAACTCAAATTACAGAGCTCAGAAGGAAAATCAGACACTAATGACTTCTAAATCGAGATTTCTCTGGCTCTGTATCAGGGAAAATCTTTGGGTTCCCACATCAAACCAGCAGGCTACGTTTTTGGTCATACAAGATAGGCAGCAACACTTCCAACTCCTGATCTGCTGTAACAGCCAAAATAGTGAATATGCACTGCAACTCTTCTGTTTTCTTTCTACGCTTTCTATACTTGATTCCTAAGAGGAACCTCAAGTATACATAATAAAAACTGGAACATTTTAGAGTAATGTCAGCACAGCTGACCTTTACATATATAAAACTATTATGATAACCTATAAGAAATAATGTATTAGCATCCAACATGTCTGTTAAGCTTTATAAAGACATCAGGGACCTTGAAAAGCTTTCTTTTTTTTTTTCAGTGGTACCTCATTTCATAGCTCTATGCCAAGCAATACAAATGCTGCCCCAACATGGGATTATGATTTTAGGAGCTGGTGATCCTGATGCCCTGATCCCAGGACACATTTTTCCAAACTGTGTCATATCACACACAATCACACGTCACCAACCATGGGGCAACTGTTGGAGGGTCATTCGTATGGAAAATTGCTAAAGAGAAATCGGAATTTAACTGAAGTTACACCAGCATTAACAATAAAGGACATACTCTCAATGCTAATCCATGCTTGACTCCAACTCCACACAGTTCTCATGTGGACCAAGCCAAAGCCTTTTCCACATGAAAAATATCGAACTAACATAATTTGAAGCATGAATTTAAGCTCATTTGAAAGGCTGCAAAACCATGTATAGGCATGGTTATTTCAATAGTAAAGTTGAAATTTTCAGTTTAGCTTCAGCTAACTGAAGGCATTTAAACATTAAATCTATATAAACCACTCCTAATCTGAAAGATATTTCCAACAAGTGCCTGCACCAGTTTAACAGCATAGGGAAAAATAAATCAATTTAAAGTGAGACTTGGTCAGTGATCATGTACAACTCAGACCTAAGACTGGAGGGACTTTGGTCTATTGACAGTAATCATGCACTTCCACACAAGCCCGACATCATCTCTTCATTCATCAGACAAATAAAATTTCACGTTGGAAAACAATAATGACAACAAGTTAATATTTTCAGTAATAAGTTATCTTCACAAAGAGCACTTGACCTTCATCGTAATTTCCACACGGCTTGCAGTAAATGACCTGAGTGTTTATAAAATGTAATGAATAAAGAAATATTAAAAATGATAGAACGTTATTAAAGTAGGCCGCAATTCAAACAGCACAATTACTGAAAAAATGATGTTTGAAACGACATCACTCACAATACTTCTCACACTGGATGAGCTACTCTATAATTTATTTTGCCTAACAACAGCTTCTGTCTATATTCTCTCTCTTTATCCCCAAAGACTCTATTAAAGCATCCCACTGTCCGCATGACAGCATAATGCCCACATGAGGCATGAAATGTCACAGATCACAGCTTTACACCTGGTCAACATAATATATTCATCAAATTCTTTCAAGCAGTGGAAGCATTTGTTGTTATTTTGTGGGTCAAGCCACACAGAAGCAGATGGAATGGGCACTTTATTTACATGTGAAGTCCCTAAGTCCATTCACTTAATTTATGATGGACAAAATCTGGCCTTACACAGTCATCTAAGAAGCCTTAGACCAAAGACATTGTTATTTTACAAAGATAAGGAAAAGCGGTTTCGTCTCATGTTTCTGGATGATGACGAAGATTTATTTTGTTCCTTAACATTACATGCTCTGAACATCTTAAAAAGATAAGAGTTGGGATTTTGGTTTCACATCCTAAGAGGAGACCAGCATAATTAAGACCCACCTCTATATTAAAGCTACTCTGAAGGACAGTAACAGAATGATGAGTCTCTCCCCAGTACTCACAACTGCTGTGGTGAAACCCCACATGTTCTACAGAAACTGCACCATGAGTCTGTGTGACACAGGCTGGAGTGGCCAGCTCTTCGCTTTTAACCAAAAATTCAAGACATGCAGTTGCAGATACTGGCTTTACCCATCCTTCCATAGACTATAAAATAATCTAAATTGTCCACAACTATATGAAAAATGTAGAAAGGAAAACCCTGGATGCAAAATGTATCACTTTATACATTATGTATATTTTGAGTGGCTTTGAAACAGCTTCTTAAATTATTGACATCGATGTTATCACGAGAGTTTTGGGGGAAAATTCTATATAAATAGAAAAAAATATTTCCTATGAGGAGATAATTAACCTTTTCATAGAATCATAAAGGTTGGAAAAGACCTCTAAGATCTTCAAGTCCAACCATCAGTGCAACACCACCATGGCTACTAATCCATGTCCCAAAGTGGTTTTTTGAACATCTCAGGGGATGGTGACTCTACCACCTGCCTGGACAGCCTGTTCCAATGCTTCCACCACTCTTCTGTTAAAAAAATTTTTCTAATATACAATCTAAACCTCCCCTGGTGCAATTTGAGGCCATTTCAAGTTAGCTTTTAAATATCTGCTTTGCACATGAGTTATTAGTAACGTAGGGAGTTTAGGAGCCTCCTTATGGTACAACTTCCAGGAAAACAAAATCCCAGGACAGACTTTTCAACAGCAAAGGCCAGTGGGCGGTGTGTGTGGCGGATTATATCCAGTAAGGGCCAATTGTGCCTGACAAATTTGGTGGCCCACTACAACAGGGTTACAGCATTGGTGGACAAGGGAAGAGCAACTGACATCGTCTACTTGGACCTCTGCAAAGCATGTAATGCTGTCCCACATGACCACCTTGTCTCTAAATTGGAGACACATGGATTAGACTGATGGATCACTCAATACATAAGGAATTGGCTGGATGGTCGCAACTGTCACCAGCTTGATGTCCAATTAGAGATCCACGACAAGTGGCATTCCTCAGGGGTTGATATAAGGATCAGTGCTGCTTAACACCTTTTTTGGTGACATGGACAGCGGACTGAGTGCACCCTCAGCAAGTTTGCTGATGACACCAAGCTGTATGGCTCAGTCAGCACACCGGAGGGAGAGGATGTGATCCAGAGGGACCATGACAGGCTTGACAGATGGGCCTGTGTAAATTTTCTGAGGTCCAACAAGACCAAGTGCAGCATCCTGCACCTGGGCCAGTGCAATCCCAAACACAAACACAGGCTGGGCAGAGAATGGCTTGAGAGCAGCCCTGAAGAGAAGGACTTATAGTTGCTGGTGGATGAGAAGCTCAGCAGGACCCAGCAACATGCGCTTCTATCCAAGAAAGCCAACTGGATCCTGGGTTACATCAAAAGAAGTGTGACCAGCAGCGTGAGGGAGGTGATTCTCCCCTCCTATTCTGCTCTCATGAGACCTCACCTGGACTACTGCATTCAATTCTGGAGTCTGGATGTGTTCGAGCAAGTCCAGAGGAGGCCACAAAGATGATCAGAGAGCTGAAGCATCTTCCATATGAGGACAGGCTGAAAGAGCTGGGATTGTTTAGCCTAGAAAAGAGAAGGCTCCAAGGAGATCTTATAGCAGCCTTCCAGTACCTAAAGGGGGCCTAAAGAAATGTGGAGAGGGACTTTTTCCAAGGGCATGTAGTGATAGGATAAGGGGGAATGGCTTTAAATTGGGAGAGCGCAGATTTAGATTAAATATAAAGGAAGAAATTCTCCACGATGAGGGTGGTGAGGCACTGGTGGAACAGCTTACCCAGAGAAGCCATGGATGCCCCTACCCTGGAGGTATTCAAGGCCAGGTTGGATGATACTTTGACCAACCTGACAGAGTGGAAGGTGTCTCTGCCCATGGCAGGGGTCCTGGAATCGGATGATTTTTCAAGTCCTTTCCAACCCAAACCATTTTATGATTAAAGTCTGGATGCATATTTAATTTTGTCTCTCAGCATCTGCCACTGCTTCATGACCTCCAAGATAGACTGCAAGCACTTTGATAAATGGACTAAAAGGTAGCTCAATAGATACACAACAATCCTCCAAGTGACCAGAACCATACTTGGACTGTATCTCAGCAAATGTGCCATCCCTAAACCTCCAAAATAACACAATACAGCTTATCCCCCTGAGAACAATACTGCCATCCTACTCCTTTCCTAGCCTACCACTAAAAAACATCCATAACCAGACAATGACTTTTTACAGAGAAGAGGTTCTTCTGGGTGGGTGGTTGGGTTTTTTTTTTTTGGAGAAGATTAAAGTTCAGACAGATGGAAAATCATGATTATAGAGAAGATCATATTTTAGACATCAGCTCCTTTCTCCTAAAACACCAGTTACTTCTCAGTAAGATTTATGTTCTGTTTACTATTGTTGACTGATTATTCCATCTCCATGTCCTCATACAACAGAGGTAAGAACCAGCATATTAGAGCTCAGGGTAGGAAAGGGAAACATGCCACAGCCAACTCAAACGGAAGGGGATCTTCTCCATAGGAAGACTTTAGTTATGTAAATTGGAACTAGGTTTTCATGTATGCTTTTGCAAAAAAATACCTTATTAGATCCCAAAATGAGCAATTGCAATGACTTCTATTGTTGACGTAATCCACTATAAAGACCACCTGGAGTTACAAAGATGCATATATGTAACAGTCAGCCATGATAAGTAGGTTTGATTCCATTTAGAAGAATCTGCAACTAATAATACATATGCAAAGAGACCATCCCTAACATGACAAAATCCTAGGGAAAGGAGGAGCAATGGTGTACAAGCACCTTTACCTACCCCTCCACAAAAAGTAAGTCAAGTGATTCTGAGTGTCTGGATTTCCTTTCAGCTTTGCAGCTCAAGGTGAAGTAAGTCCCTGGAGATATGGAATTGCAAGGCAGGTGTGCCCAGAGAACCTTGGGCCCCTGAGGAGGAAAGTACATTGACCAAACCAACATATGTTGAAGGACGGCAAAGCATTCACTTCATCCTCATGATGAAGTGAAAGCTCAGGCTTTCAAATGAGATGTGAAATTGAGCCCTGACCATCCATCGTCATTAAAAATCCCATGACAATTTTTGCAAGAGTAAAAACCGTTAACTAACATGTCCTGGCCAATATCCAATTTGGATAATTGCATTCTGCTTCCTAAATTCCCCTTACAGTGTCGATTGGATTAGTTTTTCTCCATTTCTCTTCCCTAAACCCCTCCTGCATAATGTTTCTAGCCCAGAATGGTTGCTGCATTCCACTCCAGAGGTGCGTGAATTATCAGTGTTGGGCAATCCCAATATACATTTTGTATACATTAGTCAGAGAAAATGCTCTGTGAGCCGGAGTAATACCCTCACCTCTCACTAAGGAGTATTTAACTTCCCAAATGAGAAATCCCACTGAAGTTAGTAAGATTTCCTTTCTTCTAAAATATTGCCCTGCAAGGAAGGGTAAAAGTACCAAACCCAGCCTCGTGCCAATTAGAAAAGCCATTTGCTGGGCCATATCCTCAGCTTAAGGAACCAGATGCAGTTGCTTTGACTTCAACAGAACTCTGCTACATTAAAAGAGGAGTAAACATTCATGCAGCATTTTTCCACTAAGTCACTCATGCTTAAATGTTGCAAAAATCAAAGAAGTTGCCTGTTGAATTCATCTACCTGCAGATATAAAAGAGGACTATTAGAAGATATTCCTCCTCATTTTTAAGTGGCTTGCTCAATCTTCATGCTACTTTAAGGGAAAGTTAGAGGTTCTTTAAATTGGAATAGCAATGAAAAATGAAATATGAATCTCCTGTTGTTTGTTATGGGTACTCTACTGTAAGAACTCATAATACTATAGAGGCAAACTGAAAAGTCCTGACCCAATGCATTTACAAAACAGGAGAAGCAAAAGTGATTTATGTGCATAAAAGCAAAAACTGACAAGCCCTTGATTTTCTTGTAGAACAATCCCAAAACAATTGTCAAAACTGCTTAGGTTGTTCACCCTCTGTACTTCCTGTAACAGGACCATTTTATCCAAAATGCTGGTTTATAGACACTGCGTAAAGGGTCATTTCCATCTGCTATCCAGGTTACTCAAAAGAATACTTTTCATTTCCTCTTCCAACAGCTCTTAGCAACAACCAAGAATGGCTCGTTTTCATTTCCAGCCTGCTTTGCCATCCTGTTAACGCTTAAAACCACTAACATGCCACCTACTCCATTCTTTAGAGTTCTGATACAACAATATCGATAAAAATCAGAGAGCAATTGTAGGCAGCCAGTAGTGGGATGAATGGGGAACACAGAGAACATACTCATTTTGGTATTTCCTCATGAGTATCATAACCCTTCTCCTTTCCCCCTTGTAGATAGTGTCACTTAATAGGTGTCACTGTGAAAGTATCCATATTTGCCAGCTCCAGGCTGGGGCAGCTGTAATATCAGGCTTCCCCGCACAAACTGTGGAATGGAGCGATGCGGGACCTCCAACAGCATCCTACTCCAGCGGCAAACACTCCTTGTACTAAGGTATGGAGCCGAGTGATGAAATTAAAGGTTGGTACCACAGGGTGAATATCAGGCACAAGCACGACTTAGGCTCATCTGATGAGCACAGATGGAATTTCATGCCAGAATCAGATGATTAAAGACATACAAAGTCGGTAAGGAGAAAACTGATCATCAGAAGCGGCTGACTGAGTTTTCTGTTGCTCATGTACTGCCATTCTGGGTACCAGTCTTGACTCCAGCTTGGCTCCTTCTGCACACAATAGCTGACATCAACATGGGAAATGGTACCTTTCCTGAACCGTACACTCACCTGTTCCCAAAGTTTCTCTCCAGTGGAGATATGGGCTTAAGCTGGAGGACAGTGAAGTGTGTATCCTTATGATAAGTAGTGCTCAAAATTACCTGGTATTTCTATAGTAAGTACATGATTGAAAGCTTAGTCCTTTCACAGAAATTTAATTTCAAAAGTGTGCAACTGTTCATCAATGGCCTCCGTTTCATGGTCAACCTAAAGAAAGACCAGAGTATGGTGTCTCTTTCAGCCACTCCTTCCTTCCCACTTTATTTTAAGACTACTCTCCCCGGAGTGGAGACATTACTATTGGAAAGACAGTAGTCACTGCCACAACAATGAATAAAAACTTAGCATGGCTACAGGACCAGAAGCTTGAGATAAGAAAGATCTAAAACCAGAAGGATTTCCCTACCATTGCCACTGCCTCCTGATGAACCCTTTGAGAATCTAACTGTAAACATTTTAATTCCGTCAGCTTGTTGGAGGAAATAATTACAGAGGCAAAATCAGAGCACACTGGGTGCCAGTCTGCAACAAGCATCTGTCAGTCAAGCAGGCATCACCCTGCAAGTTATCCCAAACACTTTCGTCCTCCAAACCAGAAGAAGGGTGCTGGACCAAGAGGATTTGTTCAGAGCAGTGCTTAAGTGATCAAGCCAAAGCTGTACTTCAGCCAGCCAGTAGAAGGATATTTATTAAAATAGAGCCATCCTCCCTCCCCTCCCCAGTTCATGCAGTCTATACGTTTAATTCAATTTTAAGAGATACCAGTTTGTTTACCGGAGCAAACAAAAAATGACACAGTAATGAAGTGCTGCAGTTAGAGAGAAGTAAGCACCCTGCTTGTCTTCCACTCAAAATTAAAATTTTAGCACCAAATATTGACATTAGAAGGTAAGCAGCTTAGTTCCATGTCTGCTTTTCACACCTTCCAAGCACGCACCAGAGACTTTCATGCAAGATTACTGAAGGATATATGCTGACCTATGCTGTGATTTCAGCATTATATCCAGGAGAAACCACCAGCTAAAATGTGCTGCAGTTCCTCCAAATAAACCTTCGCCACTCAATTTGCCAACACCATCAACCTTGGGAATCTTTTTCCCTTTTATCTCTAGTTTCTCTTGCAGCAGGGCAGACAGAGTAAACCATTCACACAAGAGAATGATAGTATCATGTAACACTGCACTCTACTTAGTTAAGGAAATACATTCAAGTAAGAGACCTGACCATCAATTAAGGAAGAAGGAAGGAGAAAAAAAATACTGGAGGAACCTGTTGCAAAAAAAAAAAGAGAGAGAAAAATATTATTTAATTCATATTAAAGCATTTGGGCTGGAGCTTCTTTTTTTGGGGGGGGCGTTAGATTTACCACTCATATGAATACCTACAAGCAGTTTAACATCACAATTTAAAAAAGCACAATCAATTCAGCCCAGAATGCTTCAATCCAACATAATTATTTCCCATAGAACTACTGAAGTCTACAGAAAACATAGCTGCAGCATTAGAGGGTTATTTGCTCCAAGGACCTTTTTAATATGGCTGTATTGTAATACTGCAGTGCAAAAGCCTCTCTAGTCATAAAAAGAAAACCAGCTCAGAAACACAACTTGTGGGCAATGAAGAATACATTTGCTTCAATTTGCACTCATTTAATAACAGCATTATTTAACAAGATCAGTTAAAAAGGCTACCCTCAAAAGACACAGCAGCACACCTCTTCTCATGACTCTTCAGGCACCAAAATGAAATTCATTTCTCCAAACCAAACATTCAGAGGAACCAGCAGCCGTAGAAAGCCCATATTTGAAAGAGAGAACATTTTGTGACTGACCAGAAAAAACAGCCCCTCTCTAGCCTCTCTATAACCCCACCCCCACTTTATTTTAAAGCTTCCATATATTTCACCGGCAAAGAAAATTATATTTTTCTACTGGAAGTAACAACATATTTGTCATTACACTTTGATTTTCATTCAAAAGCAAGAAGACACTGAATTTGCACACATTAGGAAGCAGCTACTGAAATCTGGGTGTACCCTGTACCACATCACCAGTCAAACCCCACACAGCCCTGCGTAATTATTTTCCTACAAAGCTATGCCTAATTGGCCACTAAGCTAACTGAATAAGCACCTGCGTTACAAGCAGGAGTTAAGAAAAAAAGCTGAAGGGCAACAAAATATTTATTCGGGTTACAAATAGGAAGCCGAGAGGGGACAGCGGGCGCAAGTTACTCCTTTCAGCGGCACAGCCATAGGTGGGTGGAAGGAAACCCTGCCAGAGTCACACACACAGAAAGAAGGAAGGAACCGGTGCCTCACGTTCGCTCCCGCTGCGAAGATGCTCTACAGCTCCAAGTTGGCTCTTGTTAAACCATCCCGCACGCCGCCAGCACAGCGGGCTCTCCCCGCAGCCAGAGCCCCGCTCGCACGTCCCAGCCGCGCCGAGCTCCGCGGCTAAGCCCCCCCTCACCCCGCGCGCAAAACTTTGCGCACAAGTCCGCGCCTTCTCCTCCGCGCGGAGTTACGCGGGCGCGGCAGCCGCTCACGCGCAGAGCCGGGACCTTCCGCACCCGCGCAACGGCGGCAGCGCGAGGAGGCAGGGCTGGGTGTCCCTCCACGCCTCCCGCCGTCTCCCCCCTACCTGCAGCCGGCGCTGCTCCCCGCAGCGCCCCGCTCATCATCATCATCATCATCCTCCTCCTCCTCCTCCTCCTCCTCCGCGGCGGGGGGTGTGCGCCCCCTCCCCTCCCCTGGCTGGTGGCGCGCAGCCTGCGCGGGCGGACGCGGCTCGCGACGCGCAGCTCCGCGGCGCTCCCCGCGCAGCAGCAGCCCCTGGGCAGCGCCGGTCCCCTGCAGCCACCGCGCTACCGCATTCCCCCTAATAGCGGGGCGCGGCCCACCCGCGCCTCTGAGTCCCCCGCCCGCCCGGCCCCGGGGCGGGGGGCGGGGCCCCCCGACTCGCTGTCCCCCCGCGGCTCCCCGAACCCTCCCCGGCCCCCGGCAGCACCTTCCGACCGCGTCGCCGCTCGCCGGGCTGCGGTGCGGTGCCGCTGCCCCGGGGGCCGGTGGGCAGCTGGAGAGAAGGCTGGAGCGAGTCATTGCAGCGCCCAGGCGGTGGGAAAGGCGTTGTGGCAGGGGGAATGCAGCCAAAAGCTGATCTGGGGGAATGGGACCCTGGGCACCATCACTCTCTCCAGCGGTGGCCGATAACAGGCGGCGACTGTGAGGATCTTTTGGCCAGTGGAGTCAAGTCTCTCAGGTCAAGCGTAGACATTAAGAGGCGCTCTGGGCCCAGTGGGATGTGGCAGTGCGCTTCCTTCCCATCCTGACTTCTTTTCCTCGGCCAGTTCTGCCTGGCTCTCCCACAGGAGGACTCCTTCCTGGCTGCTGTCTCCCCTGTGCAGGAAGGAACATGTTCTGCTCTTGCTGCTTAAAATCAGATTTTGAAGGCAGAAATACATTTGAGTGACAATTTATAGCCGCAGTAGTTCAGACTTCCCTTCTTGTTCACAGTTTGATGTTAAGTGTTTATCTCAGAAGCTCTGACCTAACCCAGCTCTGTCAATAGGTGACTGGCCTGCAGGGTAGTGTTCGGGAAGGAGATTTACCATCTGTGTATAGATACCTTTTCTCACTCTTCTTGTCCGCTCTTTCAATGGGATGTCACCAGACAGCAAAATTAATCCCTGGCAAAGAAGAAATTTGCGTGTAAGCTTGGAAACCACAGCAGCAAGGCAGCGATTAAAGTTTTTTTGCCTAATTCTCAGAGATCAAGCTTGAATGAGACTTAAGCTGCTTTACATTTTCCTTCATATGTAAGATCATTAAAGCATCTGTGGTGACTGTACCTCAAGAGAGGGAGCCTTGCTGGAGGTGTTAATAGTTGCTGAATTCAGTGGCTACCGACATATGCCCTATGACATGTTGTTAACCCGTTGACAGTGTGACCCAACACATTTGACTAAACCATTTTTCCTGGCCCCAATCTCTTACCCGCTCTCCCATGTCACATACTTATTACAGGAATAATAGGTCAATAATAGGTCTTCCTGCTTAATAGGCTGCTTTGATGCAAACCTTGAGCCATTTGACAATGGCTGCCTCAGACATTTTGTTATCCTTAACTTGTGCACGATAAAAGATGAATAAAGCTGTCACATATCCTATTGATTATGTGATTGAGATTGCCCTTCTTACATTGAGTGTCTTCTGTTTCATTTCTTCTCTAGGATTTGGGTGAGGATGGAAAGAAGAACCATGCCTACAAACAGCACTGAACTTGCTGTTTGTTGGCCCACTCTTCTCCAACCCCACTACAGCTGTGTGAAAAATACAGCTCTTGGCAAAAATATTTGTCAAATCTCAAGCCCTGCATCTTTTTAGTATTAAATTATGACATTTCTGACTTCGTGGCCCCAACAGTTTTCTTACCTGGTTTTGGAGGGAGAAGTTTGGTGGAAAATCCAGGTTCATATAGCACTTGGATTAAGCCACAGTTATGGGCTTGAAATTTGAGAGATCAGGGTTTAGCTTCTGACTCCACTACAGATTTCTCTCTGCTTTTAGCAAAAAATACTTGGCAAAGACAGACAGGATTGTCAGTTGGGTTCAAAAACTTACTGTTGGTATGATTAATTCCCGGAGCTTTGTGAAGCAGTATAACGATACCATAGCGGTACCAAGAACATGTAATGTACAAATGCTTATCTATAATCCCATCCAAAGAAAGAGATACAGAATCGGGGAATGCTTGCAAAAGATCACTGAAAGAGATCTATATGCAAGTGACATTAATTTCCATTCCTTAAACGCAGATGTCTGAGCAAAAACGCCACACAAGTGCCTCTAAATAAGAGAGCACTGGAGTGCTCACGCAGAGCTGTCTAAGCTCCAGTGCCTCTGAGTCAGCTGGGAAGCCGAGCACCACAAACAGCTGGGCAAGCAAAGGAGCAAGCCCCAAGAGAGGGAGCAGGAGCAAAGATGCTGCAGTGCACAACTGCAATGAGGGACTGATTATACTCATCTCAGAGCAGGCAGAGTTTGAAATGGAAATGAGGAGAAGATTTCCCTGCCACACTACCCAACAGCTACAGTAAGCATTGCTCTAAGACAACAGGGAAGCAGATAGCATGCAGCGTAGACTTTGTTGTGTTTCACTGTTATTCAGCTCATCTCTGAGGTTCATTTAATTGTTACTCAAAAAGTCCCATATCGTAATGAAACATTAAGAAAAAACTATTTCTACCATCACATCTTGACATTGATATTGAGGTCTCCCTGCATGCAGGGAATTTGGCTTGTGTACTCAAAGCAGAGCAAATTACCAGTTCTTTACACAAGTCGTATCCTTATGGGCTTGGAAACAAAATACCACCTGCGATGCAATGCTAAGGCCTGTCTGAGCAGCAAAGTAAGTGCACTGCTTCCTTTTGCAGTCAGACATGTCTAAGAATGCCTCAGGTTATGACGGCTACTCAACCCCAATTTCCTACAAGGAAACCAAACTCACCTTCGCTGATGTACTTCAGTTCTCCCTGAACGTTCAGGTCTTCCAGACACTCACTTTCAGGCAAGGATCAACACAAACGTCTAGTGAACTTTTGCCTCTGCCAAAAGGAGAAGTTTGGCTTGCCTTGTCATTATCCTTCTTTTTTGCGACTTTAGAGAACGCTTGGCTTTCACAGGAAGGATATGCATCTTATGCTAGAACCTAAAAAAACAAACACACCCCCCCCTCTGATCTCCGTTTTAGTTGAGAGAGATACTTAATCAAATACGTGCCCAGGAATACCACAAGTGTCATAAGCTTAGAATAATGTTCTGACTTGTTATACTGTAAGGCTTTTACTTTACACTTGGTGTCTGTGGATTGGTGCTTGATAGAGGTGTCACTACCCTAATTTTACCAAAAAGGCAACTGCAGTGAGGTAGCTGGTGTTTATGTAGTGGCACTATCTAGAAGTAGATCACGTAGCATGACTTGACTTTACATCTTTCAGATACTTGCAGAAGGATTTGGATCCTAGCTGGACTACAAAGATCATTCTTTCCCGAGGTTTCCTTTTGACCTCTGCTATAAAAAATATCCTGTATTCAACAATCAAAAGCAGGAAACTCTCTTTCATGTGAAGTCTTTGCTTGGGTGACAGAAAGTAGACTGTAGTGTCTTATGTCCCTTCTATTCCCAGTGCTCCTGGTTCCCTCTACCACCAAGCATCTCCTATTCCTGTTTTGTTCCTGAGGGTGGAAGAAGGGGGCAGGGAGGCACGTTCTGGGATTATTGGTACAACAGAACAACCTCTTCTATCAGAGAGAAATGGTCAACTTCTTCTTTGTAATTTCCAGAGCAATACAGTAAATTAAAAGGGGTTTCTAAGATACTTCCCCATAAAATTCATTACATGACCGTAACATCCATGACATATCCTACACTAAACTCCAATCTTTTGATTAATATTCCAGTGTAAACATGAGTCTGGATTTACATCCACAGTACACACACCAACCCCTTCATCCACTGAAAGAATAATTTAGAATCTTTATGCAGTAGTCACCTCCAAAATTTACTACTTTCTAAAGGAAAAGTCAAGTAAAACCCATTAATAATAATTACACTATTTTTTCCTTAAGGAAGAAATATATTCCTCCTCATGATTTCTCTAGAGGAAAACACAGAGAATCTCTTTTGACTGCCAAGCTTTCCCTTTCTAAAACATTTGAGAGATCAGACTGTAATAGCCTAAATATGAATCAAGAAAAATAAACTTAAAAACTGAGATTCACATTGCCCAATATTATGTTTGGACATATTTATACCAGTAGCTATACTGTAGTCATCCAAGCAGGAAACAAAAACAATACATATTTTTCCAGTCACAAATAAACTAATTTTAAAAATCAAGTATTTCCAGACTATACTTTATTTTCTATTCATAAAAATAGGAGGATAGTGGCTTGAGGGGAATTCATACTTAAAACTAATTTAAGAATAAATTAGAGCAAAACATACATAACATGTATGGCCATTTTACAGAAATAAATATGCTAAACTCTTCCAAGAAATTGTTTGCTGTGAATTATTCACTTAGCTCTGTTGGTTCCTGAACCTTTATAAAGGTTCTGGCAAAAGGAGGAAAAAAAATCCAGCACATGCAAAGCAAAACAGCATCAAAAGTCAAAGAATTGTCTCCAAGGGAGAAGAACTTCAATGCCAGAATAGGGTAAACAAATGGAATTATTTACAATATAACATTATCATTTGCAATGATATTTTATTCATTATTTAATCACACACTGAGTCTCCCTTGTAGCCTGTGGTAGATGATGTAGCCATTTTGTTCTGCCTTTCACCTGCTATGTATGGATGTAAATGGTATAGTTTATTGAACATTTGCATACATCACACAAGCTACTGCCTCCTACCTAGGTTTAAAACATTCTCAATCCCTCCACCTGCTCATAGAGGGTGCTCAGATCTCAAACTTGCAAGAAATTAGTAAATGAAATGACCAGCTACACATGACTCCCTGTCTCTTAGATTCCCTGATAACAGGCCGGCTCATCTGCCTTCAGAGCTCTTTCTCTTCTTGAGCAGGGAAAAACCCTCAAAGGAAATTCAAGTCCAGAGCTGGTGCACTTGGTGGCACGTTGGACTGATTCTGTTAATTGCCACATGTCACCTTCCTTGGCAAATGGAACCATTCACCACAGCGCGAGTCCAGGAAAACAGACAGATATTTTTATTGAAAACAGCAGCAGCACTACTATAAAATCCACACCAAGAGAAAAAGTCATCCTGCTTATCACCACTTGCCATTCATTTTGGTTGGTGCAGAATTTTCTTATTGGCAAGCTGAGAAGAAAAAGGAGGGCTTTCTCTTCCAGAATGGTCTTGCACAGCAGCCCAGAAAGGACAAGCTTTTTGTTCTAGTTAAAAAAAATGGGCTCAAGATCACATTTTTTTATTTTCTGTAACTGGGCCTTAGTTTTACTGGCTCTTGTTACTTTCTGTCATGTTGAAGATATCCAATATTCAAGCTAAGTTTCCAGAATCTCAAGATTTATTTCACGATTTGCATAACCAAATGTGTATCAATTGAGTGCTGAGCTTAAGCACCTCTTCCCTTAATCTCCTAATTTGCAGGGGAGGCAGAAGTGGGACAAGACACGGGAGGTTCTATTCAGCAATGCAAATCTGCCAAAGGAGGATACCACCAGGATTAGCATAATCCAACAGCTATAACTATTCAATTTGGAGTCTAAAGATGATAAAACCTATTTGCCTAGTCAATCAATCATTGTGATCGACTTGCAAAAAAATGGGGTGCAAATCAGCGTGAGTTAATGAAATCAGCAGAATTATGGCAAATGCCACTGCTAAGAACAAGGTCTTGTGTTAGAAGCATCCCACTATTGCTGTGAAGGGAAGTCAACAAATTATAAGAAAGCTTATAATTAAAAGCTTATCAAAGCACTTTATCACATCAAACACTGCCTTACAGATACCAGGTATTACTTTTATTAACACTTAAGGAAATGAAGAGCAATGAGGATGCTTGAAACATCCCAAGGCACTCGGAGCGAGCCAGGAACGGAAGGTGACATACTACTGTACATCCTAACTGATTAAGGAGGTTGCCCAGGGAAACGGGAGAAAAAGAGTCGTCCCTGGCTGAAGCTGATCCAGGGTCTGCTGTCACTGCGAGTTCCATCTGCAAGCAAATCCCAACTACAAGACTTTTGATCTTCCTTCCTAACTACTTTTGCTGTTAGCATGATCTCACAACCAGTTCCTACAAGAGCAATTACATGCTCTGTCTCCTTTTCTTTCTATTGCATTGTCTCAAATAATAAAGGTGCCCACAAATATTAATTGTTGCAAAAAAGGCTAAGACCTTCAGATGATGATGGCTGAAAATGAAGATTTTGCACTGGGAGAATGAACAAACCTTACTAACAAATGCAAACCTTCACGCTGTGAACAACCCCCTGTCACATTACAGGTGATATCATACTCAGTTTGACTTAACTTTCCAAACTCATTTGATGCTGGTACCGCACACAGCCTAATGAAAACAGTATTAGCTTCATTTACTGAAGGTGATTTCTTAATAGGCGATTCACATTCCTCTAACAAGCCATCTCCACCTTCCTCATCTAGGGTGTACACAGAGCCAACCAAGACCTTAACACAGATGCAGACACTGACAAATGCCTCTTTTTGATCGCTTGAGGTTGTATGAATATATAACACACATCAAAATCAAACACAAAGTAAGGGGAGAATTAATTAAACCATATCAAACACAGACTTGACAAGACTATGATTTAAGTGTAAAACTGCCTGAAGAATTGTGATTCAATATTTTAGTTTGTAACCCACTTTTTTATATCATTGCACAGAATTGAAAAAAGAGAACGCATTCCTCCCTCTGCACCCTTCATCTGTTTTATTTTATCTTTCAACTCAAGCTGGCAAGTCTGTCTCAGCATCGCCTGTGACAAAAGGTGACACAAATTGCTCAGAGAGTTGAAACAGAAGAAAAACTTGTAAACAAGTTACTTATTCTCATACCACATCCCCTAATTCCAAAGACAGAAAGGAGGGTGCAGTTTCTTCTCCAGCTCCCAAGCCTGAGAATCGCTCCATGAAACCCATGCAGCTTCTTCTGTGATTCTTTATCTCTCTAAAAATCATCGTAGACTATGGAAATGTTAAAAAAGAGCACAACCATCCTCGAAAACTGAGCTGGTGTGAACACTAGGGAACAGTGAGGACCGATTTACCAAAGGTTTACTTTGGACGTTAATCTAGTGTACACACAAATGCTTTAGACTAGAATTCTTGACACTGAAAACTCTTGTGAGTTTTCTATTACTCCCCTCTCAAACCCAGCTAGAATCTGAAAGTCTAGGGGATTGTGAAGTCTGCCAAGAATAAATATTAAGCAAATTAAATCTAAATACATATATCCATCTAACATAAATCACATAACCACTCCTACTGAACATGATTGAGGAATCAGTCATGGGCAGGAGAAGAAAGATGTGGAGAGGGGCCACTGCTGTAATAGTAACCCAGAAGTCACCCAAAAGGCCAGCACTATATGTGAGCATACAACACCTCTTGTATTAATTCGTTAAGTGCTTTCCAGCCTATCTCCCATCCTTTAACATCAGAAAGGCATATTAGAATATTAAAAAGGCCAATCAGGCCTGACATTTGGCATCAGCAGAGGTCAGGGACACGACCTCCAAGTCAGAGCCTGTTGGGAAGCTAATGCTAACTTTCCTCTAACATCTTGCCATTTCCTCTTTCCTTGACTCTCAGTATATCCTCTCTTTTCCTCTTGATTTCAGGCTAGTCTTTTTTTTCTTTTTACACTTCTTTGTATATAACCTTCTTCTGTTTGTTTCTCTAACTGCATAGCTAAGAAAGAGAAATAATGCTTTTTTTATCAATAGGAATTCATCACTTGCACTTCTTGATAAAAATAGCTACCTTCAGTACATTTCCATTCTTGTATAACTGACATCCAAAAACACCAATCATGTAAGCCTTGGCACTCTGAAAAGATGACATTCAACAAGAATAAGAAGCAAAGAGTTTCCCTAGAGCGGTAAGAACCTTCCCTGGAAATCTCCTTATTGTTTGTTGCACACATAAAACTGTCCCGTTGCTTGCTTTGTAATCTTCTGTGGTAGCCACAGGCTGTGGCCTTCGTATTTCCTCAGTTTTCTGATGAGTTTACTACCAAGCTATCTTCAGTGTGCTGCTCCTCGCTCAGATGTGACAGGGAATGAAATTTCATTCACAGCAGGATTATTATTATTATTATTATTATTATTGAGCTGGATACATCTGAAGGAGCACAAAAGTCATACCATTGCTCCCATACATCAATTCCCCTTCTTTGCCATCTGCTCCTTGAGCCATGAGTCAGAACTCTTTCAGCATTCTTCATCACTGTCTTCAAGTTTGCTTCTGCTGACCCAGTTTAATTTCGTATTTGCATTCGCATGTTACCTGGCATGCAAGTTAGTGAAGATCATGTATGTCATTTATCTTACTCCTCCCTACCCCTGAAAATGTGTACGTTGGGAAATTTGATATTCATTACTCTTTTTGACAGATCCTGGTACAGCTTGAAAATGCTCCACCAGACTTATCTTCATTGGCCACATTGATTTATCAGATTTATTTAGCTTCTTTGAAAAGGCTTTCAGAAATAGTCAGCTGTATTGTGTTCACAAAAGTAATTCTAAATGCAGAAATGTTAATTAAGATTCAAGGTTCTGATTTGACTTATTGTTAAGATAAGGAAAGCTCTGAAATTCAGTTCTGCTTGGCTTCCCAAACCTCAAAGAGGTTTAGGGGTCCCAGCAGCAGAAGGCCATCTCAGTCTCCTCTTTCCAAACTATAGGCAGCTTGTTCAGACCTCTGCCCTCTGTCTTCCCCTGCATTTCCATAAGGACAAAGCCACATGTATAGACATTATTAATAAGATAAGACTCCTTATTTCTTGGCACAGGCAATGTAATAGATATGAAAGCTTCCAAACAACAGAAAGACTGAAACTAAACTAGAAGATACTAGAATGTATGCCAATCATTTAATGAACCACATAAACCGCATTAAAACGTGTGTAAGGCTTATTTTGCAGAGCTTGCCCCTTCTCTCAGCCATCACCTGATGAACAAAGCCTCACTGTTCTTTGGGTAAAAGTGTGCTGCTTTCAAATAGGGTACTCTCCTATAGCCTTGTCTTAATGCAAGTGGTGTTAGCAAAACTCTATCTAAATGCCTATAGATAGAGACCGCTGATATAGATATAGACCCCTGTCCTTTCAGGGCTTTTCTAGCCCCCAGGGGGAAGAAAGGACTTGGATACTACACTTGTTGCTATGGTAGCTACTAAAACTGCTGCTCACAAGAATTTTTGAATTGCTCTCTGTATTCAAACATGCTTTGGAATAAGGTTAAAAATCAACAATTACAGCACTATCAAGGAGCAAATTACTAACTTCCTTGTTTCCAAAATAAAAAAAAATAGAAGCAGCACTTAATGTCCCCTCTGCATCTCAGTTGTGTTAATACACAAATCACATGCAGGCTATAAAGACTTTTCAGAACAGAGGTTTGAAGAAGCCTTTATAAATAATTTGAATTATTTATATAATTAAATTAGAATGCACTGTGCTTTTTTTCTTGATAATTTCAGACATGAATGGCTGCTGTAAATGTGATCCCTAGTTGGAGACAAGCTGGATATCAAGCAATACTTGCAAAAAACCCAGTATGAAAATAGATTTCTAGGCATGTGTGTATTTCTGGATTTGAAGAGGTGTTTTGCCCAGCTTACCTCACTGCACACATTGCACACTGGCTGCCAGACCAGAATGCTGCACTGAGGCTCCAGATCTGCCAGTTGCTCATCCTGATCTTGTCATCCAACACAAGCAGAGACTTTCCCATGATATCTGTGTTCATTGTTTCAGAATCATCTGATTGCATTTTCAAGGACAGCCTCCATATCCACACTACTATCATGAGCCAGTACATTGGACCACACAAGTATAGCTGTCCCAGCTAAGGGTGACAATGGCTCTGAATGAGTCTTTGGACAGGCAACTACACCTCTCTGGGTTTGTGGAAGCATCTCTGAAGCATTTTTGTGCCCTGATTACGGTATTCATTTCATTATTGTAACTGATAATTAAAAAGGAAACATTAAAACTAATAGACAGTCCCTCTGTCTGGGCTAGTACATCCAGGAACCTGCTCGCTTTGGCCAAGACCAACACATGCAGTTTTGAGATCTAGGTGAAAAGGGAATGGCTAATACTTAGATAAGACCTAAAGAGATTGAGATGAATGTGCACTAAGGAGTTTTCCTCTATAACTAGCCCCACAGAAGAGAGATAAAGAACAGGGCACAGTGTAAAGTCTTTGCTGTTCAAGGAGCAGCTCTGTTTTGCATTACCCTCAGAGGCTTTTGTCTGAATTAATAAACAATGCCTTAGGGGATGAGGTTGGAAGAGACTTTGGCGAGATGTTAGCCCTTCCTTAGTTGGGGAGACAAGCCAACAGTCATATAGTGGTTACCAAATAATCTGCCCATAGGGAAGCTTCTTAGCTCTCATTAGTTAGAGGTTATACCCTTAGGCATGAAGCACAAATCTAGGAATTTAAAACGCATTAATAATGAGAAATCCACTATTAGCATTGTTTCAGCTCCTTTTAATTGACCATAATGCAAATATATTTAAACTGTTTAAAAGATACTTGAGACAGATTCCAGAAAACAGTCCTCTCTGCTAGTATCATGTTCAAATCTGTTACAGTGCCGAAAGAAAATTAACTCACGTCTTAAATAATTCATGCATTTATTGGGTCAGCAGCTCTTTCAGATCTGATGCTCTGCCAATGGAAGTGGCAGAGATACAAATGAGAAATCAGACAGGAGCATTATCCATATAGTTTGAAACTGGATGTAAGCCCAGCCTTCTTAAAGTAGGATGTGTTCTGATGAAAAGCTGGTTTTCAGGCTGGCTTCTTCTGAAAGAAATGAAAGTTTTCCTGACAGGTGCACTGCATTCAGGTCATATCAGTTATAAGCAGAGCCACACAGTTTAGAATAGTAATAATAGACTGTATAAGTTATCTGAATACAGACAAGAGTTGAACCTAGCCACAGTCATATTAAGTCTTTCTGCAACATCAGTTAAGGGCTGGCACTGAATTCTAGAGCTACAGGGAGGATAAACTGAACAGTTTAAAGGTGGAAATACTGCTGTTTCTTTATAAAAATCAGCACAGCATCTACAGTGTGCACAGTACTATAGGTGCACTAAACCCCCAAAACTTCAGCAACGTTTACCAATGGCATTTTTCTAGTTTCAGCTCCCTTTAGTATCAGTGACAGCTTAACATTCATATTAATGTATTGCTACAAGTCTGAGTGGAACCAAATGAGGCGTGCTCAGGAATCAAGCTTTTGGCATAACTCTGCTAATTCACCTAAGCTCTGGCTTTTAGCAGCCCCCAGCAGCCTTTCCTCCTATGAGGCAGGACTGTAATCACCATGAACCTTGCCCATGCAGGTAGCTGGTTTATATTGCAGACAAGCATCCACTAGAAATGAGGTCAGGGTCACCACTTTACTTGTGATCAGAAGTCTTTGTTTTTAGAGATGAAAAATAACTGCATTAACCCCCACACTGCAAAGTAAGATACAATTTTGGTTATTCTGTACCTGTAAGTCAGCACAACACACCCCAGCATGAGCAAAATATGCAGAGACTGAGTTAAAATCCAGGAAGAGAAACTTTCAGATCTGTTGTTACCAGTGAATTGTCTCTGTTGGAAGCACTCCAGGGACAGTTGAATTAATTCATCCAGGGTGTTGCAAAAGGCATGAATAAGTGATCCAACATCCATTTGGGAGAGGTGGTAATGCAGCACTACACTGTTCAGAGATAATCAAATGTCAGCCTGGTAACTCTGCTGATATGATCATTAAAAGATGGGCTCAATTCCATGAACACTCCCAGGCTTTTCATCCCTTGAGGTGGAAACAGTTTTACCCCACTTAGAAGAAAAATGAATATTTTGCATATATAAAGCTCTTTTATCCCCAAGGACTTCACTCAATATGGACTAGATTTATAAATAGACTACCAGCAGGTGTCTTTGGAGTTGCGATCAATTACTGATAGTCTGGCCCTACATGTACAGTGGAATCCGCTTATACATGATCTCAATATAATCACAAACACACAAAGGGCAAAAGGATTAGGGTCCCATTTCTGGTAGTGTGCAAGTGTTACAGAGGCAAGAAAGAACACTACCTAAACAGTTGAACAGATTAAATAAGAAAATTTCACCAGGAGCTCAGTTCTGCACATCATTTACTTCCCTGTAACTGAGCAAAACAAGACATGTTCAAGTAATATTAGAGGTCCAAATATAAAGTCAGCCAATTCTGATGCTCCTAATAAGATTCCTGAAAGTACCTTAAACAGAGTCTTTGTGTAATGTGTAGCTTTTTCCAAGTAAAAAACAAGAATTCAATTAGATGCCTAATTGCTCCAAAAATGAGCATGAAGCCTACCAAAAAACTGAGAAACTGCTTGTTTCTCACTACTGTGCCAGTAGACAGTAAATGGTAAGTTATTTTGCAGTGAAGCAAGAAAGGTATTATCTATTTTGCATGGATGACATACGCTAACAGAGAGCACATTGGACAGCAGCTACATTACCATTAACCAGCATTTAAAAATTAAGATTCACAGGAAGAGTAATGAAAGCCACAACATTTCTTTTAACACGTTCTCCCATGATACGTCTCTCCCAATAATCTCCCAGGAAAAGGAGGAGGTCAAAGGAATCTCAAAACTACTATTATTAAACATGGCAATCGGAAACTGAGAATTATTGATGGAACGATGACGTGCCAGTTAGACCAAGGGTGACCGAAAGGCCAACAAAATACTCAAGCAGGGCTATCAGCCAGGGCAAAAGAGCAAAGATAGTAAAAATTGGTCTGAGGGAATCGACACCCATGGTGCATTTATAGAAAGGGAGGAATGATAAATGTGCCAGGTGAAAAGAAGCATCTAAAACAAAAAGCAAAGTAAAATGAAATGTTGCATCACACACATCCTCTAGCTCATAAATACAGATGCTGGAATAACAAAAGCTGGTCTGAGTCATTTCACTGTCTCTTGGGAAGAAAATTGATGTACAACACATTGAGGCTTCACACAGAAACTTATAAATAAGGACTCCTAAAAAAAGTGCAAACAGAATTTACAAAAACTGCAGATGCAATATGTAAATGGAAGGAGATGATTTTTAAGAGAAAGAACTCTACTCCAAGAATTTTCCAGAAGCATATGGCTGCAACATACAAGTGGGTCTCCTGGGAACTTCCCTCTGATGTAGCTTCTGATGACAGCACCTGCAGAAGGTGGCATTTTTGATAGTACTTTCAGGGATGGTTACTGACAACGTTGTGATCCACCCAAGAGCACACACGCATTCATAAAGGTCAGCAATAATCCTCGACTCTATGCAAAGAAGAAAGGGGGTTAGCAACACCCTGTTCTCATCGCATCAGCTTGTTGAATAAAGGTATCTTAGCCACCAGTTTCTTCCTTGGCTGTCGCATGTGGTGACTTATCACAGCAACTTCACGCAAGCACAAACAAGTAAAATATGTCTAACGGTCCTTCCACAGCTTGCAGCCCACTACATAACCAATCCAGTTTCCTCTCCTTTTGCAAATGCTCAGAGCAACAGGAAAAGAGAACACGATTTATTGAAGCAGGTCCAGAAGCCCCCAGATGGCAGGCCATTGCAACAGCCATAAGAAAGAAATAACACAGATAAGTAAAAATAAAGCTTACACAGCTAGTGCTAAACTTACCAAATAACCCTCCCTCACAGGCTTGAACCAAAAAAAAAACCAAGAACTATTCAGCAGCAAACCAATTGAAATGAAAACCCTAAAGACAAACTCAGAGCAAGGTCCTTGTTCACATACAATACAGTCTTAATACAATACAGGGGGGAGCAGGACAACATCAACTCAGCATATTCAGAATTTCAGGATCTTTCCAGAAATGCAAGTGATCTGTTAAGACAGAGTATAGGTTCAGTTGTTCTCTACATCCCATCTAGAATAGTGGAAAATAAACAAAAGGCAAGGCCAATTCTTCAAGTTAACATAGAAACTTTTCTCCTACAGAGCCAGAAGCTTCTGATGTCCACACCTGCAGAAGTAATAATGTCAGGGGAGGGAAGAGGCTCTTAGGCAGGATCACCAAATGTTTTGGGATTTTTTATTGGCATGTAGGATAGTTCATGCTAGAAGGAACCTTATAAGGTCATGTAGTCCAGCATCCCACCCACAGTGAGGTCACTTATGAGAGCTCTTCCACCTCCTGCTCTTTCACCTACATAGAAGATAAACCATCAACCAGCCCACAGCAGGGAGAGATGCTGAGGTATCCTCTAATTAGAGTGCTTTACTGTCAGCCAGGGAGTGGGTCCTCCCTGTTCCGGCACTTTATGGAAATCCCTTTTCCCAGTTGCAACAGATCCAGTCAACCCTCCAGTTGCCGGCATCTCTGAACAGGCACAAAAGAGCTACCTGGCTTCAGGATTGCCACTCATGACAGAGGTCATTCATTCAGAAGTTGCCCTCTGGCTCCAAGGACCAAGCACTGACCATAATAATTTCATATTTTAGGGCAGTATGGTAACAGTTTCAGTATTTTAGATTCTCCACATATTCCCCAGAAAATTCACGTCTTAATTATCTTTAAAAAGGAGGGCAGAATTCACAACTGGAGATACAGTCATGTCTGTAGTTCTATACCAGCAGGCAGACACTGGAATAGTACAGCCTAACTTCAAACCTTTGATTTCCCATTCCTTTCAATTGAAAGGCACAGGGGTTTTACAGCATGGCAGGACAGATTGCTTAAACAAATGCTGACTTTTCTAATGTTGAGAGGAAAGGCTATTTCTCTTTCTCAGTTTGTTCAAGCAAACATAAAAAAAGACTTCTGAAAGAAAATTTCACTCCCTTCTCCCCCAGCCTGAATCTTCCAGCCTGAATTTACAGCGAATAAATATATCATGCAAGATTTATGGAAGTAGTTATTGTTATTAGGCATGGACCTGTATTTTGAGTTGTGGTTGTGGCAGCAAAACACATGATTGCCTAGGTAGTTCAAAGAATTTGCCACACTGCATACAGTGACTGTTGCATTAATAATACACCGAAGAGGAAGGACAGGAGGTTAACGTTACACATCTGTGCTACCAGATTCCCCAAATCACTGCTTTAACCCTTTGCAAATCAACCACCAGAGTGGTTTGTACAATAGCAGACACTTGTAAAGCTAGAAGCTTTATAATCTTGTCAAATGAGTAATTGTGCGCCACCCCTTCTACTTCTCCAATAGAAAAAAAATTAAATTTAAATAAATTCTGTTATCTCAAAGGCAGTCAGGATATTAACTGTTCTGGGACAGGAATGGGAGGAGGTTCCAAGTCTCTGGGACTTTGGTTAAGTTTTTTTCTATTTCTCACACCCAGTAAAGAAATCCTAAAACCTTTGGTGCCAATGGCGCACCAGCACTGGAAGTCTGAAATTCTGAATTCTTTAAAGACAGAAAAACTGTTCCACTCACAGTCCTGTTCTGAAGAGATGATATCAGCTAATGTGCATGGGTATTATTCAGATCTTTTAGAGCTTTCACATATTCATGCAACTGATACTGCTGAATAAGCACTGTACTACCACAGCATATCTGACCTTACATCTGCTCCTTATTCAGCCTATTATTGGCTTTAACTAAGTGAAAGACAGAAATGAGATGTCACTTAAGATGGATTGTCCTACACTTATTCACTTGTAGTATTATCTAGGATTCACACATATTCAAATCCAGACGATATGTGCTTGCTAGAGTAGGTCTGACATCCTGATAAGAGATGTAACACTTAACACATTAGCCAGAATGTTATACTCTCCTGTATTCAAGACAATATCCAGGAGAAAATTCCTTCTGCAGATTTTGAAATCTCTGTTCAAAACAACATATCCTAACACCACTCATCATTATTATTTGAGAATGGTAGAACAAAAAAAAAAGCCACAACCAAATCTGAATTACTGGATACAAAACCAACCCATATAGGTCTTCTTTCCTCGAACGCTTCCTTACCTCCAAGTACAAATGCAAACAGGTTTGTTTAACCACCATCAGACATTTCTGCCCTTCTCCCATGTTGGTTTATACCATTCATTTTATTGATAATGACTTCATTATTTCCAAACATTAATTTCCTTATTCTAGCATACTAGCAAGAGCCAATCAACATTCAAAATACAGATGAATCCAACAAAGTGATTCTCTGCTTTGTTTCCTGTATTCCTAGCTCTGTTAACAAACACAATTAACTCCTCCTCAGCCTTATGTTGACCTACAAGACAACAGCGATAAACCAAGTGTCAAAATAAACCAAATTTCTCTCATCCAGTAGCAAATTGGTATCAAAGATATGACATAACAATTTGTTTCCACTTCCCACATTTATGTGGAGTAGCTGAAAATCTCTGAATAACCAGAGCAGTGAATTATTTTTTAGAATATTTGAATTTGATATACTTACATAAAAGCTTAAAAATTTATGCTTCTTTCAGAGATGAAGATAGACAGATAATGTGAGCAGCTTTGTTTCTTTTTTTTTTCAATCTAAATTCATGGTTGCCATCCCCCCACACCTACCTACTGCCATAAAACTCGCTTCCCTCCCATTTGCCCCAGACTTGAGTGGGAGGCCAACTGTTTCAAGATCAAGAAATGTTTGCTAAAACATAGAGCCCAATACAAGAAGAGTGTAAAGGAGGAATATGTGGATCTCTCACATTTTTTTCAAGTTATTATGTCAAGTTAAGTCAGGATCAGATAAGGGTCTTTCTCAAGTTTCAGTTCCAGTTTGGCTCTTACAAGTGCACGCTCTTAGGTGTGCATAGTTTTCCTGCATTCCAGGCCTAGAGTGGCAGAGCAGCCCCAAAGATGCGTATCAGCATTGGGACAAGCCTGCAGAGGAGAGGCAGGACTTCCACATACAGCTGTAGGTGGTCTGTATCTAGAAGAAGCAGTTAAAACCAAAGTTGATCACTTGATTTGCTAATATTCCACCAAGATATTATTTATTATAGATGCATTATTTATGCAGAGCCTTGGAAAAATGCAGAAGAGTTTTAAGAACAGCTTCAAAACCGAATATCACATTATAGTATCCCTCAACAAATCCACTCCCAGCTCCCAGTTCTCTTTACAAAACAACAGTGTCAGAATCATTGTGTTATACCTATCTTTATGTCTATGTCTTCTTTCGCAACCAGCCCTTAAATCATTACTACTAACTTCAAAGAGAAGAAATAAGTACAGTCATACATTCCTCGCAGTGGGAATCTTCTGACTCCAGTTGTGAAACTTTGGACTTCTCTAGGGCCAACAGAATGAGGAATAAACATGGGCCTATTCCCATCTCTCTTCTCTAACCACACGTCTTCATGTTCTCTTTTCACTAAAATGCTGTAAAACCCTAAGGGTTTTATAGTGTAGCCTTAATAAAAAAAAAAAGTCCCACAATCTTAACATCTTCCTTACCAGGTAGAGAGTGAAGGCAGAGCACACAACAGAGGAATCACTGGCTGCCCAAGTGCGACAGGAGCAGATATGCAGAGCACGGCAGCTGTGCTGAGGGCCCTGCATTCTGGGGGAGTTATTTCAGACTGTGGGGGAGTTATTTCAGGTTAGTTTCTTTAAGTGGGCTAAGTGTCCATCAGCAGACAGATTAGATGCACTCCTGGAGCATCTCTTCTGACCGAGTTTCATACTAAAGAAATTCACTTTGTGCACTCCAAGAACCACAGTGCAGTGAATGAGAGATTACCTTAAAAGCTTACCACTGACCTGAATTAAAACATCAAGGGTAAAACCCCACCTGACAAGCAGAACTTCTTTTCTGTATCCAAGTACTGTTTTGACCTGATTTACAGCACTGTGTAACACAATCCAAGCAGCTCCCAGATGTCAGTCACTATTCACTAATTAAAGAAATATTACATTTAGAAAGCTGATGAAATGAGGTCGACAGGTAAGCAAGAAGAGAACAACGAAATCAACTTACCAATTCAAAATCTTCTGGGTCTTAAGTTACTTTCATTAAAATACATTTTACTAAGAAAAAAGAAAATCAACATTTAAAACAAGTTTTCAAAGTCATAAACCTCCACCCTTTTTAAACTGGCTTTTAACCCATTTTTTTGGGGAGAAGTTAATGCTTTGGTGTCAACTGTGATCAAAGCTCCTCTTTCTGCAGTCAGGAAATAAGGTTGCTACAGCTACCTTGATGACAGGTGCGTTTCTAGTGCTTCCACATTCTGTTCCAACCTACTGGCTGCAACTGATTTATAACCTTTCTAGAATAGCGTTAATATCTGTCTTTGGGTTTTGTTTAGTTATTTAGCAATCAAAATTCCATTTTATTTGTATACATTAATAATCCCTGTAGAGGTGCGTTAGCATCTTTCAGTTTTGGTTTGTAAAGTAATTTACAGATGCTAAGTCTAGTTACTGCCCTTGAGGTTCTGCTCTGCCAGAACATACTGCCTTCTCTGGTTAGAGGTTGCACAAAGCAGTAACTCATGCAAGCTGATGCTGGACGAACCTGGAAGACACCAGTGAGACCTTGACTCCAAAAAGATGTGCATTGAAAGATGCACACACTGCAAAGATTGTTGAAAACAGGGAAGAAAACAGTCCCAACCATACCTTTGGGTCATTCCTGGCACAGGTCAGAACAAGTCTATGAAAGTCTCTAGAATACACAGCCTAATCATGGTAGCTGGGCAGCTGGAAAAAAAGGGACCTTGAGAGTGACTGGTCAGCAGCGACAGGACAAGTTAACAGGGCTGAGGGCTAACAAAGATCTGTACTAGGCATTTTGATGTCATGTAGACAGATATACAGACTGGAAGTGTAGAAAAGCAGTATACAAAGACATATAGCATGCATTGAGCACACAGCACATGCAATATAAATGAAGCCTTGCATGCACACTTTGCAAATAAATTAAATATTCAACCACTTAGTGAGATAAGAAATAGGTGGATACATAAGAGGATTATGCTGTATAAAGAGGAACTCTAGCTGGAACTGTTTTGGGGTTAAACTCCTTTTCATCTGCTTGATCCCAAGTCCCTAGGGTTATGTTTGCTCTCTATCACACAGACTTGAATAAAGGTTTGTTAAGCCAGTTGCAAGCTGAGCTGAGTGTCTGTACAAGTCTAAGCAAGTCTGCTCCCCACTGTTATTTCCTGGAGAAGCAGCAGCACCCAAGAGTGCCAGCAGTGACCAGCAGAACCAAGAAGCCCATGAGGGAAGCATCCTTGGAAGAGCTGGTGATGCCAAGCACGTGCACCACTGACAGATGGGACAGTAGAACCAAGTGTTAATAAAGGCATGGATAACTTAGTGTTTTCTTGACCATCCAATAAGCTCAAGTTTTAGAAGCAAAATTCAACATGGAGTTAGTTGCTGTAAGTATAAAAAAAAGAGAGAACTTCCATTAATCTGTAAGTATAAATTTCCATTCCATCTACACGTAATATTAATCAATGACAACTGTGGCACTGACATAACTGAGTAGACACATTTTTAGCTTTATATGCCAAAAATAAGAAACACTTCCTTTTCCACTAATCACAAGGAAATCATGAAGACAACTACAGAATTCTAAACTACCAAAGGCACAGCAGGGGAAAAGCCAGAATTTTGGTTTTGCTCGAGTACAGAAATAGGCAGCTATAAATCTATTTTAAATGTATATATAATTTTAATAAGCAAAAACAAAGCGATCATCCTAACAATAGCAGTGTAATTCAATTACATCCATTACAATCGTTTACAGCACAAATATATGCATTTTATAAAGAGCAAGCAATTTGTTCTGTGTTAAGATCTCAATTGGTCTCTTGAAATTTATACTGGGGAGGTCACAGATGAAAAACCCCTGAGATGCAGAGGAGTGTTTATATAGTTGGTACAGCACCTAAGCAGGAATTTTACCAGGTTTGAGTGGGTTGTTGTTGGTTTTTTTAATGTCCAAATACTTGAAGAAATATAACGAAGATTGCCAAAACCACAGCAAAATATACTACAACTGGAGCTTACAAATACTGTATAGACTAATAAACAAGGGTTACTGAGATGCGTGATTTTAATGCAAGTGCTTAGATCAAGCAAATGTCACCTTTAAAATGGCAAAGTACAGAGGAAAATACTCAGCCTGCATGCATGGCTGTTCAGACAGCTGTAATTCTTCCCAGGGTACAGTCTGTGCTTGATTTATCACTCTTTTCAGTTCCAAGGTGTGCTAAAACAGGGTTGAATGCAGAAGAAAAGGCCTTATTTTATAGCACAGAGACCACTAGGCTAGGGATCACTGCAGTCAAGGCATCAGCAAGGCAGCCTAACAGCCAGAGCTGGATACCAGGAGAATGGAGGGAGAAACAAGGTTAGACCAAAATAAAACCCAATGTCCAAGAACAAACTGAGAGTGAAAGCAGTGACCTCGGTTGCTGGCCAGCTGAGGAGCAGCTACAATGCTTCCCAAATGCCAGCTGCAGTGGGAAGCCTCAGGCCTGATGAAACCCTTTACACTTCCAGAGATTGTTAAAAAGACACAGCTGGAAAATAGCTCCTGCCCACACCTGCATACCCTAGTCCTTCACCTCCATCCTGCTGCAAGAGGCTGTCCTGGAGATGTCCTTTTGATGCCTGACACCATGAGGCTTCTTAGGGAATGAGGCTAAAATCCCTCTGGCTCTAGCTTTCTGTCTCATTCCATATCAGCAGTTACCCTTGCTTCCTATGCATTATGTCGATCCTTCTGACGGCAGAACCAGAGATCCATTCTACTTCATCTCTCAGATTTTCACGGGGAAGGCATGCATGTAGATGTCTGTTAATTAATTTCTACCTCATACAAAATCAACTAAATCAGACTTTCAGAATATGCTACAATAGTCAGCACAAGGTGCGTGTTCAGTCACAGAGCTCTTTTCCTCATCTGAATTGCTACCCAAATGTAAATGCAGAACACACACAACTTTATCCTATAATTTCTGTTGCCTATCCACTTATCTAACACTTCATGAAATGAAAGCCAAAAAAATTAAAATAAAGGCACACTTTAACAGTAGACACTTTGTGCTGATCTCCTCCCATGAATTTATTTTATCTGCATTTTCCCTGTAATTTAAAATGATACCTTGCAATCAATTAAAGATAAAGCAGAGAAATGCTCAATGCTCACACAGTGCCTATAGTCACTTTAGGCTCTATTATTGATACATCTGAGGTTACAGGCATTTTAACACTGTGTTGTGCAGCATGTAGCTTATAATTGATCAGATGGCTGTTTTTCAGACTAGGTATAAGAGAGTTACTTTAAGCTCTTACACACACGCAAAATGTTGGACTGTTTCATTTGATAGCCATGTGCTCTGAGGACACGGCAGGGTTAATGAGGCTGGAGCTAGGGTAGGGCTACATGAACAAACTGCTGCAGGGTAAAGGATGCAGCTCTACAGAGCGTTAGCTGCTCCACAGCTGGCTTTTATCTTGTGGTATAGGTCTTCTCCAGCTTTCCCTGTAGGAACTTGTTCTTGTAGCCGTAACCCTAGGACTATGCCAGCATGTTAGCAATAATGCAGGCTTGTTGAAAGGAGTAGATGTTAAGAATACTTTGAAAAGTTAAGAATCCCAGCATGCCTAAAAAGGGAAAGGAAATACTCTGTTTATCCTTTTAATTGGCAAGATGAATGCTTAGTCCTCTTTGAAGTCACAGTTGTACCCTCAGCCTAGTTACTCGTGTGTGTGTATGCTGGAGAATGAGGATTGCAGCTGAGGAACACTAGGGCGGGGAAGTGATGTAGTGACAGAGGAAACAAACTGCTGGGATCTTGAGGCAGTCCTTCAGAGTGAAAATAGGAGGATCACACCATTCAAGATCCACCTCTGGATCTTCCCAGGAGATATTAAAGGCAGATGGAGGATGCAAGAGGACATGTCTGCTTTTATTTACTCCTCCTTCTGGGAAAAGGTAGCAAATCACATACAAATATTCCTTAGGCTGGACCTGACTCACAAGATGCAAGTCAAGATGGGCGATCTAAAGTATACCTTTTGACCCTAGTTGCCATCAGTAGCAAAATATGCAAAGTGTAGCAAAATACAAAGAACAAGAACTTACCCTCAAGAAAAACAGAGCAAAGATCTCTGAACAGGAACCAAGCAACAGACAAAGCCTTCTTTTCCGCCATGTTAGACTAAATATTAGGAAATATTACTTCAGTGAAAGAGTTGTCAAGCACTGGAACAGCTGCACAGGGAAGTGGTGGAGTCACTATGCCTGGAGATATTTAAAAGACTTGTAGATGGGACATGGTTTAGTAGTGGACTTGGCAGTGTTAGATTTACTGTTAGACTCAATGATCTTAAAGGTCGTTTCCAACCTAAATCATTCTGTGATTGTTACCTCTGTACTTTATCTTCTTTACCATCCTCTGGCACAGCTCAGTGAGGACCAGAGGGGACCTGAAATGGAACCTGACATGCTGACGATGAGTGAGCAAACATTGCCCCTCCTGCCTTTCCTTGAAGAGCCAAGCATCAACTCACTGAAGCACTGTGAGAAGCTGAAGTTTGTAAGATTACTAAAACTTTTTCAAGAAATAAGGATGATGTACAAGTGCCAGTTAGCACAAATTCCACTCATCTAAATACGTTTTAACTAAAAATCACGTAAAAGCCCCTTCAAAATATTTTTTCACTGAGGTCAATCAACGTAACAGCTCCTCATCCTGACCCTACCAAGACTGGAGTTTTATTATTTACACTCTGTTTTCAGTCCTATTGACTTTAACATTACTGCTGCTGGAAGAAATTACTATTAAGGCGATGGAGCACTGTTCCTTTGCAGTGCTGTAAAACAGATCAGGTGCATCTTCCTCATTGCATACTGAACAATAAAGCAAGTTCTGTGCAGTTAAACAATCAGCAGCAGTATGGCAAGACTGATGCCCATTCCTCTGTGCTCATTCTAGCCTCTAAGCCTGTGGTGTCAAACTCATGGCCCATGGGCCAAATCCGGCCCTCCACCTTGTTTTATCTGGCCCAGCACCTTGTTTCTACCCAGCAGCAGCACTGAGCACCTTGCCCCTTTGCTCCTGCCAGCACACTAATCATGTCTGCAGTGTGTGATTTTGACACCACTGCACTAAGCCAACTCCTCTGTTGCACCAGTTTCTCCTACCGTATTATTTTTCACTTGAACTGATCCCCAGTGAGGATCACTGCACAGCTGTGCCACTGGCTGTGGTGAAACACCTTGAGGGGCAAGGTCAAGTGAAAAGGTTAAGAGCCACTTAACCGGCTCTTGATGCTGAGGGATAGCTCTCTGTAGCTGTGGCCTGGGTTGCTGTATTTCACATGTTGGCCTCACTCTCTCATACAGTCGAAGTCCAAAATGTTCTGGTTTCACAGAAGATAAAAAAGACAAAACAAAAGCCCACCTTTAACCACAAGTGTCCATTACAGACTTGATTTTGTAATGTCCATCTGTTAATTAAAATGAGTAGTCAAATTTCTTAGCTAACAGTCTGCAGGGGTTACTGTATTACTATATATACTTACATCAAGTTACAGTGGGGCTTCTCAGGGGGTGTTATTGTGGTAGCAAATGCTAACAGGGTAATTGGTCCTTATTTTCAAAAGAAAGAAAAAGAACCTAACACAAAAATAATACTCTTTCCTTACAGAGTAAGCTTCGGTAATGAAATTAGGACTTCCAACACAAAAGCTATAAAGAGTGACAAATCTCTCTTGCAATTCTTAATTTGTGTTAACCCCTTCATCTAGCAGGTCTTGAGCTCCTGACATTAAGTGCTAATGCATTTAGCATTAAACACACGTGCTAAATGCATTAGAATTATGCCATGCTAATGGAAGCATTCATGGCCTGTCAGATAGGTCGAGTGTTTGCTTCACTTGAGTGTTTACTGTGAGCAAGGCAGTATTTCAGCATCAAAGTCTTGTCAGAAACTTTAATGATCTTTATTTGAAGAATCTGCATGGCACTATCCTGCATTATATTGTTTTTTCTCCCATTCTTACTAGCTGAAGATTGGAGTTTGAAATGGTGCTCTAATTAACATCTTACCACTAGCTCATTGATACGTAATTTGCAAAGAACAAAACTTCTGGTTTCTTACATCTCTAAAGAGGTATCTTTTGGATTTGATATACGAGGAGCTTACTGAATATTGAATACAGCCTATCTTAAGCACAGTAGGAGAAGACAGTCCTGTGGTGAACCTGCTTCTTTCGGTATTTGAGTTTAGAGGTTTAAAAGAAAGAGAAACAGAAGGAATTAGTATCACAGAGTATTCAGTTGATAAAGTATGACTCCTATAATATATTACAAAGTGCACCATCAAGCAAAATCACAGTATACTTTTTAATACCTAGTGACATAAGCATAAGTGTAATGCAGCATGTAACACAGTTATATAAATCTTTAAGTATTGTTATTCCAATGAATAGATCTATATATTGTCACATGTATCACTATATCAAACAAACATCCTAGAATATTCAGGCTAAGTAATTCCAGATCAGTTATACATACACAAACACAGGCACACCAGAGCAACATACATTGAGACCATTGCTCATAGACTGTACCGGAAATGACGCTTGACTGGAAAAGGGACAGGTTATCCACTCTACACACCAGGACTTCACGGCCATTTGTGGTGGGGAGATCACCACCAAGCTCCCACAGCTGCAGGTCTCATCCTCTCCACTGTCGCTTTATTTATCAGCATCACTATGCAAAACCAAAATGCTCTAGAATTAGTGTTTGCTTTTTAACTTCAGTTTGTCACCTAAATTGTTAAGAATTAAGCACAAATCATCCTGGTAGCCACCGAACATGTTCAGTATTGTGCTCTGGATTTCAGGTTACAAGGGCAATAGAGATCTCATTCCAGAAACAAGCAGGCACTTGATTTAGGGTTGCCATTCAGATAGATTAGGCAAAAGTCTGTGGGAGCAAAATACACAGCACAGCAAACGTGCTGCCTATGACACATTATGAGGTTTGCCCAGGGCAGCAGAAGCTGAGAGCTGACACTGGATGGTATCTGGATTTTCAAAACAAACCCTGAAACATTTCTTGTTATTCACAGCTGACAAAGCATCAGTAAGACATGCTGCTTTTGATTTCTACCTGTCAGACTACATTTTAGCCCCTGTGATGCAGCCACCTGGAAAACTCAGAGAGTCAATTTTATGATGGGAGAAATAAGACAGCAACTGAATCTTTGCAAATGGGAAAGCACATAGATGTGTATTGTTTCCTCCCAACAGTTTTCCCCACAAGCCGTCCAATGGCTATGCCTTGAGTAACCAGCTCCTCACTTTCTTCTCCAAAATGCTTGGTTTATTATGAAATGCATGTCCAGATTCAAATGCTCAATAATTCAGCATTAAAAGACCATGACAAACTGGAAGAGAAAAACACAAAGCTGGAGTTGCAGGGTGCCACTCACTGTCTTCTTTTCCTCACTATGCTTCACCCCACAATCCTCTAATGCCCAAGGAAACTCCACAGAGAGCAAAAAAAACCTGCAGCTAGTAGGAGCGGAAAAAGGCAAGCATTAAGATATCTGGTGGAAGGACTCTAGCCCACACCACACAAACCAAGAATTATACCAGAGGTGTTCTCTTTCCGTCAGATTATCAGAAGGAAAATGATGTCAGTCTTTCTTACATTCTTCAGCAGAAAAGTACCTGCTGCTTGAAATCTCCTTGTTTGTATGCTTTCTCCATGGTCCCATCCTAAATATATCTTTTTAGACAGACACTCAGTGGGGCAGAGAACACCTCGCGTACAGTGCTTGGCACAATGAGGCTCCATTCTTGGTGGGTTCTTAAGAACAACCATAAGCACGATCTGTAATAATAATCCTCACTTAAGTTACTGGAGGTATTTTTAGGCTAATGCCCAGCTTAAAAGCATAATTCATTCACAACAATGAATAGAGGAAGCAGAGCATCAGTAATAATCCTCTCACATCATAGAAAGCATACTGAGATGTTAGAATAGCACAGTGAAGATAACTCCTCCTCATTACCAACTGCAAGCTGCAATCTGTGTGAGGTATCTTTTTCAACATCAAAAAGCACACAGTTCAGTGCAGGCCGGGGTGAAAGATGGAGATGGATGCCTTACACTACTGCATTTAAAACTAGGGTGTTTACTGTAAGCAAAGAAAGCTGGCTTTTGGAAACAGTTGGTAAGAAAAAGAGAAAAAAGGATCACCTGCTAGTTTCATATCATGGAAAAGAGTAACTCTGCAAACTCCATGAGTCAGCATATCAGCAAGTATTCTGAATATAAAAGCAGGAGCTCTGCAAAGAAGTGTGAATGCTTCTGTAATCTGCTTTCACACTTCCTCATCACTATTTTCACTTTTGTTAGCAGGAATAGTGTTTCCCATTACCTTATGGCTTCTATATCTACTTTAGTTTACACCAGGCATTTCCACTGACGACTACCAAGCAGATCCTCCACTACCCACTTTCATGACCTTAGCTTAATTTCTGTAAGTCAACTGCATTAATAAATACTATGTGTGCAGGCAAAGGAGACTCCGTGTTTTAAGAACCCAATAAGACGCACTCCGACCAGGCGTGCCATAACTATAACAGGCAATGCTCCTGCTTCCCCTGCCAAGGCACTTCACCAGGCACCACACAACAATTCCGCTCTCATCTCAAAATTACTTTGTGCTGTAAGTGCAACCAAGTGATTCACGTGTGCTGGAGAAATGTGCAACGCTTATTGAAACAATGCAGCTAGAGAAGACAGTTGTTTTCTTCCAGTCACAAGTGCTTCCTACCTGCTCCCTTTCAAAATTCTGTTTCTAAATAATTCATCTCTTTCATGATAGACTCCTCACCCAGCCAGAAACCCCAGAAATTTAAAGACTAATGGCTAAATTCAGCCTCGAGTAAGTGGATTTCAGTAATAGCATAGCACCGTGAGATAAATTATATCTGCAGATGAGATCCAAAGAGTGGGACGTGTGCTAATAGAGCACTAAGTAACCACGGGAAACACTGCACCCAAAGTAGCCCATGGATGTACAAAAGAGTAGACTAAGATAAAATAAATTGCCCTCCCTCTTTGCAATGCATAGAAATTTACACTGCACTATTCCACCACATACATCAGCAGTTTCTAATTTTTTTCAAATGAGCTTCATAATTTCTCATCTTCCTCACTCACCCTGGGACCCGAAAAGAGGATGGCAGCAGGAGGTCATTAGAACCTGTAGAGCTCTGAGTATGCTGTGAGGGAAGGGACCAGGAAGGATAATGGGATGCAGGTATGGTCACCAGCCTGGCAAATGAGGTGGCAACTCCAGCAGCACTCAGACAGGCAGCTGAAAATGCCCTGCAGCACTACAAAATTCTGCAGACGCTGTGGAGAACAGGCAGAAGGGATATCCAGCTATAGCAGGATGCTGTGCTGCTTTTCCAGGGAGAGGAGGGAGCCTATGCCCTACCTTTACAAACTCTCATTCCACAAGTGAGGCAAATCACAGTAATCAGGAATACCTGATTTGTAACAATTCCAGACAAGGAATATTTGTGACAGGAGAAATTATAAAAACTACAAAACAGAAATACTGCTCTGCATAAGAGGGCATTGTGGTTGTTCATTGCAGGTCAGCCGTGCTATATAATAATTGGAAAACTCTCGTTAATAGATTTATATCATTTACATAGGTCACCACCAGTCACTCCCATATTGGCATCAAAGTACTGAATCCGGGACTTCTGTTAATGGCATTTTCTTAGATATGACACATAAATGAGTACTGTCCTGTCTGCAAACGCACCAACAATAGACAACACAGTCAGCACTGTCACAGAATCAAACATCTTTTAGGAGTAATGAATAGCTTTTGAAAAGTGTCATGTAAGTGAGTAACTGATTAAACTTCATGACAAAAAGGAACATGGGCTGCTTTGGCTAATCACTGTTCACTCTCTGTGTCCAGACCCCAGTCCTTCTTTGGGCCAATGAAAATATATCTGAATGTATACCTGAAATTAAAGTGATCTAATGCAGACCAGTAATTGCTTCCTCTCGCTTTCAGCACGAAGCTATAGATTAACTTGTTAATTCAAAATTTAGAACATTAAACAGTCTTCTCGCTGCAAGAGTGGTTTCAGAAAGCTCAGAAATAAACCAGAACAACATTTGTTATTGAATCTGTAAGATTTTCTAAAGCAAAAAAGAAAATGTTCAGGTGCTCCATGACTTTCTATTCTAACTTCCAAAAGGCTGTGGACTAAATTTGATGAGGTCAATTCAACAATACATACATTCTCAGCTGATTTTTCTCAGAGAAAAAGAGATATGCATCAGGAAGGGAAAATGTACAAAACCATGTGGATTCATAGACACACAATAAGAAGCAAATGCAAAATGTTAACAGACTTAGATGCTATCAGAACTTAATCCTGGTTTCTATGTGTCTGCTTTCCTCCCATTACAGACCACTATTATGATTTATTTCTTCTAGATCTGAGAAATAGAATGGGAAGGTCACTTAGATCCCTGCACTCTGAGGTTCCTGTAGAGGTGTCTTATAGAATACAGAGCATCCCTGTGCTGAAATGTTATTTGTTAGCTGGAAGAGAAACAGACTTAGAGACCCTCATTTGCATAGGCAACACTTTGAGTCTATACCACTGTCTGTAACTCAATTGTGCCACTACACAGAAAATAGCTACCACAGTACACCAGACATTCCTAACTGCTGAGGGTAGTTCGCAGGGTAGAGCTGAAGTGAAGAGGGTTTCCTCAAATGTTGCTGTGTTTTATCATTCCTATTCATCAATTCTCTAGGGAGAGATCCAGCCACCTCTTAAGTTATGCTTGTAATTTGCTGAAAAGTATCATTCAAAGAACAGAAAAACAGAGAGAATTTTCTTCTGCAAATAAACTGAAGTGATCTGATGACTTAAGGTATGTCAGAAAAGTATTAACAAACCCCAAAATTCCAAACAACTTCTCACATCTCTACTGCTCAGGCAATTTATCCCTCAGCCTGTACACCTGTGCAGGGAACTCTCTAGGCAGAAATGTAGATAATTTCTGCTTTTTATGTTGGAAAAAGCAAGCAGGAAGAATGAACCTGGACTGTTTCCATGCATAATCAAAAAAAATAAGAATAGCACGGGCATTTTCTGGGCTTGTGTCTATCTAAACTTGCAACTGTTCTACATACCAGATAAGACTGAAATCAGCATTCAAAAACAAAATGAAAAAGTTTAAATGTAGGTCTGTCGCTGGCTTACTAGCTGCCTGCTGCTCTGAAGGAAAGAAGAGGGTATCTGACTGCTGGGGCCACTATAAAATTAATCCAGACATAACGGAGGCAGGCTTCGGTGCTTCAGTTAAGGGTCTATTTTGCATTTAAAGAATGCTCACGGTTTGCTCAAGAAATTCGGCCTTTCACAGAGCATGTAACCTTTCTAATGCACAAACCAGGATGCATAAGTATGGTAGGCAAATGTTTGGTTTTTTCTCAAAACTCATTCAAATGAAAAAAAATCTTCTTTTCTCCTCCCACCTTCATATTCCAAGTAAAAACACATCAAAGAATGTCACTCCAAGGCCTCTCTTTCTCCTTCCCTGATCATCTCTTCTTCTTCCCCCAAATACAAGTCCCTGCTAAATCTTGGTTTCTTGATTATCTTCTTGGTTTCATGTTTATCATTCATGATCATCATGATGTAGTAGAGTAACAAGTGCAGCTTCAGTCAATGTCAAAGCTCCACCATGCTTGCACTAACCAGGCATGATTTTTAAGTCTAATCCAAACAACCAAGTGGACAATGAATAGCAGAAAACATTTGTGGTAGATATGACCAAGACCCAGATTTGTGTTTTCCCTCAGTGTTCCTGTGCCCTTCAGTGCCTCGCTAAGCCAGCATTCTTCCTCGTCTCTCACTCGTGTAGTCCTCGTGCTACCTTTGCTGTTTCACAAGGGCAGAAGGCTGAGCAAGTGAAGTATAAACTGCTACAGCTGGAACCAACCAGCACACAACATCCACCCATCTGGGCCTGCCAGTAGCTCACCTTTCTTAGGACTCAATTTTATCTCAACTTTAGAAAAAAATCAGTGGCACTGCCCCAGATTTGTCTTGATTTGGTTGGAATAATAGCCCAGCACTTTGCTGTGACCCCCAACATGTTTCTGTTCACTTCTCCTTGAATTTGAATCTACTCAATGGATATTTAAGCTTAGTACCATTCACCACATCCTGTCTGCCACAAAGACAGAGAACAGATTATTTTCTTTCTCTCTGCAGCAGTGAGTCATTGTGGTCCCCTTTAAAACTAGTCTTTTAAAAATAGCATTATAGGCAACTTGGGTCTCCACAGATCGAGGATGCATGGCTGTATCCAGTGGTCTTCACAACAGGGCAAATCTGTGTTTTAGGAAACACCGGTGTTACCTCTGAAGCTTTTGAGACTACCTCTAACATCTCATGGTTTAGCAAGGTAATTAGCAAATTTTGGAATTCTTCTGTTCAGAATTTGGAAAGAAAAACCTGATCGAAACCATGTCAAATGCTGCCAACATAATTGTCCCAGTGGAGACATTAAGAATCTTGACTCTATTTCATTTCGGGTAGGAAGAAAATTCAAGCATAACTGTTCATTACATCTTGTATTCTCTGAACTGGATGGTTTAGAACTATACTAATTTTTAGCAGCTTTTTTTTTTTCCACAAAGATTCAAATGCTTATTTAGAGCAAAACTAAATTAAAGTTAATAGAAAGATGGTGCTTAGTTAAAGACAGTTGTAGTTAAACAGTGTTTAATTAACCTGCTGAATTGGAACCTGTGGGATGTTGAGAGTAGAGCACGGTGCTTAGAAAAGTTCAGCAAGATGTTTAGTATCAACTTCATGTACAAATACATGAGCTAGAACAGCATTACAATAGTGAGTGATTAGTATTTATATTTTAGGGGCAGAAGACAAACACTACCTGGAAGCAATCTCATTTCTGTAGTTTTAAACTGTTGAATGCATCATCAAAGATTTCTGCCTTTCTCTCCAGCAAGTGACAGAGATTAAAGGGATTGTTGATCTGTTTCAGTACTAAAAACTGGCCCAGGATATGAAGACTGCCTTTTGTGGAGGGAAACATCTCAACACCTTATCTGCACAAGAACATAAGTAAATTTCAAGCCCTGCTTGGTAACCACATACACTGAGACAAAACTTAATTTTCCACCCTCGTTTTTCATATATCTCGATTTTGTCCCCATTTGTCTCTGGAAGTTTCTGAATTCATCTCTTCAGCTTTATGAATCAGACCTTAGAGGGCAAGAAGATGAAACCTTGATGATCTAAATTAACCTCTTTGATATTGCAGCTGCTGCTAGAAAGTAGAGCAGACTTTATCTCTAGAGTTGCCATTTTATGATATTTGCCTAGAATTAAAAAAAAAGACTGGTAGTAACAGTAGAATCCAATTAAAGAATAATTTATACAGTGCTTGCAAACAGGGAGATGACAGGGAAATGTTAAGTAGATCAGTATTGGCTGCACAAACTGGAACATTCTTACAATTTGTCCATGAATATCTAAAAATGAGTATTTTCTCTGCACCTTCTCCCTGAAATATGCCTTGAGGGTTTCTAATTTGTTGATAAGCCAGAGCTAGCTTTCTTCCAAAACAGCCAAGATAACTTACCTCAAAATTTAGGAAGTATAAAATCATTACCTACACCATTTAAGGATATTCTTCTTTTTCCCTGCTTTTACACCTTATACCTCCTGTCCTAATCTCTTGCTCTTTTGTAGGGTAGTAGCAATCAGATATCCAAAAAAATTGTTCTAAACTCTTTCCTTTGTCTTGCGCGTCACCTCCTGCCCTCCGTGATTTAGCATTCTGCACTTGAAGCAGAATTCTCCCCTAGCTACAGTTTCTAATATGCCCTGATCTTTCCATTTCCAAATCTGATCCCAACTGGAAACAAAATGAATTTTACAAATAATAGGAAAGCCTGAGGTTTGGTATGGAAAAGCTGAAATGGGCAAGGGGAAGATGTGATCTTTCTGTAATGCAAATAATGTTCTGCATTAAATGCTTCACCAAAAATAAAGCTCCCTGAGGTATATTTGCTAGTTCATACAAGAAGAAACATCTTTAACATATAAACATAGAACGTAGATCAAAATATTTCTCTGTGAAAATGATCAAGGATATAATTAGCATAGTTCTTAGAGTCAATTTTATTTTTAAATAGTTTGACTTTCTGATGTTTGCATTGAAAATATAGGCATATTAGGATATTTGCACAAAGGTAGCACTGTGTACAATCAACCATAAAATGCAGCTAGAAGAAGTGTTAAACCTCCTAAATGCCTTAAACGTACAAAACTAAGAAAGTTATGGTAAAAGCTGAAAGTCAAGGCCATTCTCCTTCCATAATGCAGAGTCCAGAAATAGCACAAGTGTTTGGTTACAATGGACTGAGTTTCACAAAGAACGCAATGCACACAAAACCAAAGCTAATATTTTTTATCTCTTTGCTAGACCTCCTGGACCTTTAAAATAAAAATCAAGAATTTTTATTTCACTAGATTTGAATATAGATAATTCATTGGCTGATTTAGGGGAGGGACAGGTTTAATAAAGAAACATGTTTTGATGTTTTCTTACTATAAGGCCAATTTTACCAGATTTGGTGACTGCAGTTGAATCATGTGAAGCTATGTGACTTGCTGAACTGAAGGACAAAAGTAAGGTGGTTGTATAGCCATGACTACTTTGATTCTGCAGGCAATGGAATTCCACATGTAAGACTTGAAGAAAGCTAATACCCAGCCAATGTGACTTCCAGCCCCATTGAGATAAGTCAATCAAGACCTTTGGAATCTCAGACTATAACCACATTCTGGAGGTCTGGAGAATGTAGCCTGTTACCTACTGCTCTTGGACATCTACTGATGCAATAAGCCTATGCTGCTGAGTTTTCTTCAGAGGCAATCTGTTCATGTGAGAGCTGAGAGAACTTAATGGTCTGTCAGATTTGGTTGAAATTAGTTGAGGGCTTCAAAAGTTTTCAAAGAAATATCAATCAATCATGCATAAAGATACAGAGATTCAATGTGCCCTGTTTTTTATAACACTAGACTAAAAACTAGCCTCTAGCCTTTCTGATCACAGTCAGGCCTAGATCAGCCAGATCTAGGAAGGAAGTGGAACCCAGAAAAACAGTCTACGAAATGAGCCAAAGCAACAGCTCAGAAATACGACTTGTCACAGTCAACTGAATCAGAGTCATACCCAGACAGCCATAGCTGATCATTTAAATTTCAACACTTTCGAGTTTAATTCTTCAGATAATGAAGAACGATGTAAATCACAGTTCTGTGCCACTCAGTCTGAGTCAGTCTGGTGCAAGAACAGCCTGTCAGTCCAAAAGGACAAAGAACCCAGTTTCTGACAGTCACATGCTCACTTCCATGAAGGCAAAATCAGCAGGAGGAAATCAGTGAGTCCTCTGCACAATCAATCATGTTTTAACTCCTGTGAGCAGCTAAGCAGTACCTCACCTGGGCAAAGGTTATCTGGGGACATGAAATTTTGCTGGTTGACTCAGGGATCTTATAGGAAACCATACATATGTGATGAGGTTCAGTTCTGCAGAAACCTTTTACAATTTATATGATTGTTTTCTTAAACAACGTTACTGACTGTACACATAAGTGAGGCTGCATCACTATCTCACATTTATATTAGAAAGTTGCAATGCTCAGTCCTGGAGTGCAGAGTGTTCGTTCTGCATTATGGTAAGAAAGAGCCTTTTATCTTAACCATGTTGTTTATAAAAAATCAGTGTCATCAAAGACAACATATAAACCACAAAGGACAAATATTATTGAAACCACGTTTTAAAGAAAATAGGGAGGTGGGTAGTGTTATCTAAATTAAAATGCCTGTTCATAGGTAAATACAGGTAGATGTAGAGGGGTCTTCTACCGGATTTGCTCTAAGAGAAACAGCTATTACAGAACTGATGGAATTTCTTATACCATTTCCAACTGCCTGGTGTTGGCCGCTACCATGGAAAGGATTCTGGGTAGTAATGAACACTAAGCCAAGCAAGTACTGACATTTCTTGATGATCTTTGGGGTCTTTTCAAACCTGAACAAGTGTATTCTATGAATTCTTGTGCTCCAGCACTCAGATTTCAGAGTTTAAAAAAAAAATTCTTCTTAAACCACTTGGTTTTCTTTGATGCATATTCCTCACTCAAAATATCTGTCTTATCATTTGCCTCACACCAAAGAGCATCCTACCATTTCCTCACTAAAATAAAGTAGTATTATGAATGAGTAAATTCAGTTAATATATATTCAGGCCATTTGTTCAGCAAAACCCCTAGATTCTGACATTACATCAAGTTAATTCAGCTGTGGGTCAGATGCACCGGATTTGGATGTGTATCTTTATTTAAATTGAGCCTTAGTGAGCATCCTTTTCTGAAAGAAACTCCTTTTGCAACATGTCAGCAGGAGACAATGTATTCAGCTCCTTAATTATGTACTTCGGTACAATCACATTGCATTATATACAAAATCACCACACTGCTGAAAAAAAAAGCCTGAAAAGCTAATTAGTTCACAAATTAACATTGATTTGATTTAATGTTGAATAAGGGTTTGCAGCTTATACTTATGAGAGAACTTCACTTTCAGGCATGCTCAGACACTCATCTTTTAAATAACACTGTGCAGCCTGTACCAGGTGCACAGTGGGTTCATTATTGATGTATAAAGAGGTATGACTTACTCAAAATAAAATCAAGCTCAGAGACTCCAGCACAATGCCATCCTGCAATACAATATCCTTTGGGTCTGAGCTATCAAATGAAAGCAGAGTGTAACAATCACCTGTCTTTGTGCTGCATCATGTTGGGGGAAAGGGAGCAGATCATATTTACAGTATAGTGCCCTTTCCTGTCACTGATGTCAGTACTGACAGGTGAAAATCAAAATAATAATGCATATTCTAATAACATTTTGAACTCCTAAGGCATCTTGATGGAAATAACACAGCTTTCAAAGAGCACTGAGGATTTCAGTCCTAAACCACTCCCATGTAGGCAGGGAAGTAATGCCCTCCCCATTCTGTCCTAATTCGGTTCATTCAAGGGGTGTTTTGACATTGAGGGAACCATAGTGATGGTTTCAGCCAGGGAAAATGAAGCAGCAGGGAGTTCAAAGGAGAATTTTTAAAGGGAGCTGTTCGAGCTAGGACAGAGAATATGAGCATTAGTACTAGATGCTCCAGCATCTGAGCAGAGGTAACACTGATGATTTCAGCTCCTGCTGGTGGAGTTCTGAATCCAGCCATGCACACAGGTCACCTCACTTTGGAAAGGGGCTGTGAGAGGAGTTAAGGAGACTGGCAGCTCCCAGTCCTTCACTCCTGCTGCCAGAGACATGAGTGCCCCTTTAGATTCAATGCACGCAAGCACCGAAAGAGAAGTCAAGCGGGCTGGGTGCAGTTCATTAAGTAGTGACCACAGTTTAACAAGAAGAACACACTCTGATCCAGGAAGGGGCAAGTGCCAGTTTCTAGCAACGGGGAAGCAAGGTCCCTCCCTGTGCTGGTTAGTGCTATTGCTCTGGCTACTGACAAGGAAAACATTGCAGAAAAACAAGCTGCAGTTAAAGGAAACTCCCTTATCCTTTGGACATTGCTCTGCTGCCAAAAGGAGCAAGAAGCTGCTTTCTTAAAGGTGGTGGCCTGGGAATGCCAAGACAACAGGATGTGGAGGTAAGAGTAAAAAGAGACCAGTCAATTGAATTGTTCCTTTTGGTGAAGAGTGTGGCAAGAAGTAAGAGATGCCACAGCTAAAGGGGAGGCAGAAGTTGGAGACTGACTGACAGAGCTGCGCAAACCACCATCAGCTTGCTTGAAAAGTTCCAACTTCCAATACAACTGGAGTTAGAGAAAATAACCCTTTAGTACACCATGGCAGGGGAGTGAGAAAATAATTCATTTATCTTCTAGATCAAGGAATGGGCATAGCTGTAATGGAGCAAATGAATATGACTTGGATCATCAGTTTCTAAGATTCCAATAGCTCCTTATCTTTCTCTCTGCAGGCTTGTGTTAGTATTTGCATTATCTCCTTTTGTGCAGTTTAGAAGCGTGAACACCTATAAGCCTATCCTCTAAAATTCGGCTCCATTTACAAAGCTACAACAACAACCAAAACAGCCTGCAGATAGAAGTTTTGACAAGAGCCAGGGAATGGGGATCTAGAACAGGGCTGTGTCCCAAAGGAATGAGCCACAGGGTAAGTAATACACTAAGCCCATCGCAACAGAGGGACACTTCACTTCTCAGCATCACAAGGAAGACCCACACACCCCAAAGGATGAGTAGCAAGCTTTCTGACACCTGTTGTCCTCAGGGACCGTGCTCTCCTGAAGGACTGAAAGGTTTTTTTCTGCATGCTTAAGAAGCCTCAGGCATTCTGCAGTCTAGGTCCTGACCAGCAAGCTGCATCCCTCCCTCTATTTTCTTTCCATGTAGGTGCACTCTCCACAACACGACTAGCCCAGTGAAAAACACATGAGTAAGAATATGTAATTAATTATTTGGTTTACACCTGAAAGTATATCTAAACACAAATATTGTGGTTTTAAATCCTACTTGAAAACATGCTTCCTGATTTTTACATGCTAGCTTGACACTTATTAAGAAAACATAGACTGGGTATAAAACTACATTCAGTGCAACAGAGAAAATGTTAAAATCAAGACAAAAGAATCCAAGGATAAATTTATACTTGCTGGGATGAAAATCTAGATGCAAAATAAGTCTGACATTTTTGCTATTCACAGCTAAGGATTAATTTTATTAAATAATTTCGCAGTTTTCTGGTTCACTGAATGCATATTTCCTGATAACTCCCCAAGAAGGGAAGTATTTTTTATCTAGCAACTTACACCAATGCATTGCTTCTTTCAAGCAGCACTTGACCGGCAATACACTTATTCTGTTATAGTTCGTTTTTTTCACCCTGTTTGGTTTGATCTCTTCTGCATTTGCTTGACCTAGTAAACTATTCAGTTCACATACACCACACTTCACATAATGTAATTGTTGAGTGTCACAAATGAATGCCTACCAGACACCACCCCCCAAAATAATAAAAGATGGGAAGTCATTATTAAAAAGGTTAATCTTCCCCATTTCTGCTATCAGTTTGAATAGATAAACTCAGGACCTCTTTTTGTTTCTCTTATGCAAAATGTCAGCTTCTGTACACTGTTGCCCTCTATGCCCTGCACTAAACATGTTACAATTGCATTATCATAAAACATTATGTAAAATAAAGTGAGATTAACTTTCAATTATTTGGGTCAAAATTTATTCCAAATTGAAACTGATTCCTTGCAGTCATCAGGTTAAAGAATAGCAGCTCTCAAACACAGGATTTAAAACATTGTGCTAACCCACAGTATCTTCACAATTTGTGACCAGCCCCCATGGCTTACAGCTGTCTCAGCCTGTATGAAGCTGGCTGTCACCTTAATGCATGCATAACCTCTTACCCTGAGATAATTTCAGACACAACTCCCATTTTCAACAAAAAGCAGCTCCATACCAATGGCAGGAACTGGAAGGCATCTGATTTTTTCATTTGTTACACACTAAATAGAATTGCTAATGCAGCAGTAGCATTTCATTAATAAACCAAATCAACCGATTAGAGAAACCTCTTCAGTCTCTTCTCTCCTAACCTTATGGCAATGAGTCAGCCTTTTAAGAGTCATCTACAGTTCTATTTTCTGCCAATAGACTCGGGACTTCAAGAGCTCTTATTTACTGGATGGTCACTGGAGATTCAGAAGTGAAGTAAACTTAGCTCTGATTCTGTATGTGCAGCACATGGCTAAATTTGCATGAAACAAATCAATACACTTACCAACATTGAGAATTATTTTTAATATAGAATAAGAAATTTGACATCAAAATATACCTGCATCCACCACAGAACATGTGCGATCCCAGTCACTTTAACTGGTGTGAGTCACCATGCTGGCACCAAGCTCTCCTCAAGATGAAGGAGTAACTATAAGCTGGCAGCAGCACATTCCAGACTGGTCTGTTGAAGCAGCCATTAGAAGAGGAATGTGCTGTATTTCTGAACTTCTTTGTCAGTTCAGCTTAGGACCAAATTCTGCTCAGCAGCTCTCAGTAAAGCCAGTGGGAGCTCTACAAAGGCAGCTCACAGAACAGTTCACCCACTGCAAACTACCTCCCTTTGCCTGCACTGCAGAGAAAAGAACTGTAATTCAGCACATGGTGAATAATAAAGGTGGGGAGGAGGAACGGTAGTATTTTTTCTGGCAGATGCTTAACTGAACCCAAATGTCCTCAGACAAGCGCTACAGCTTTTCTGGAGTGCCAGTTACCACAAACTGGGACGTGAGAAGAGGAAACGGACATTTTAATGTGCTTGGCCTTTCAATCCTCCAGCTGAGAAAAGCCCTGACACATACTGTCCTCTGGTTTGAATTTAACTTGTGATCCTGGAGTAAGGGCAATACATTAGCAATGCTGTTTGAATTACTGGTGGACAGTAATCTGCATTAGTGCACTCTGCTTAAGAGGAGGAGCGGCAGCACATCTCCATGCTAGCAGGAGGAGAGGACAGCCTTTAATTCCTGCAGAAGGGGCTCTTCTCAGGTAGAAATAGGTCAGTCACAGAACAGAACACAAAAGAGCTTACATTCACACAGCTGCAACTCTCAGGGGCACTAGGTGACTTAACCTTCCCAGGTGCATTTTTCAGTTAGTCAAAGTTACACAGTAAACATAATTTTAAAGAAGCAAGACTTAAAGGAATCCAGTATTTTTAAGGAGAGCTTGGTTCTTCAGTGTGCCTGCATCACTATTCTGTCCTCTGACTGGCATTCCACATATAAAGCCCCAAGAAATGCTTCTTGAATGGAAGAATTAATAAGACTGCTGGCATTTTTAAATGTCAGTTAGTTTTTACACAAGCTATCTGCCTGTGGAAAAATGGAGGAGTCACAATCCATAATTGTCCAGCGGGAGTGTCTCTTTTTAATGAAAATGTTGACGATTCATTTAGAGGATCCTCTGGAATGGCCATTTCCTCCAGTGCTGTCTGGGAGTTGCCCCCAGAGATCTTCTCCAGCATCAGCAGGGATGTCAGTTGAGATAGATGATAAGATTAAATGCTGTCTTCCTCCCAGGGTAGGCATCAGCACCCCCAGCTCTCTGGGGAGACTCAGCAATGAGAGTGCAAGGATCTCCAGGGCTAAGGAAACAAGGAGGTCAGTGACTTCTCCCTGACAAATATCTGCCTTGGAGACAGCATTACACCTATGCACTGCTGCCCCTTGTTCCCATGCTGGGCAGGGCAGGTGCTGAGAGGTTGGGGGAGCTCCTGAAGCAAATGTACTTTTATTGGTTACCCAAATGCTACGGCAATGGTTAAGGAAAGAGTAAATGGTTAAGGGGAGAGTAAATTTTGTCTGGTCATTAAGTCTCAACTTGAAATTAATGTACCACAATTCTAAATATTATGCAAGGGGGTCAGATGTACGGCTCCTCTTAACCCTAACCAACTTCATGCCTCTGAAACTCCAAATATTTTATAAAATTTTAGTCATAGTTTAAAAAAATACTATCTGACAATTGCAGGTGCTTACTATTAGTTTTCTTGTATAATTCTTCTTAAAGCCATACCATCAGCCAAGCTCTCAAAGCAGCCTGTCAGATTCTACCTCGCTCCTGCAGGGAGACGTTATCAAAACGATCTAACCTTTTAATTCCTCCAGTTTTCACTTTTCAAAAACCCAGCAAGGACAAACCCCAGACAAACAGCAAGGAACAGCAAGCAGCGTCCAAGTTCATGGCAAATACGGACACAGATTAGTGAATCAAAAAACATCTACAACAGTCAGGACATTTAAAAGTAAATACGTATTGAAAGTCAGCTCAGACTCTGCAGCTAATTCTACAGCCACAGGAGGTCCCTACCTGATATGCTGATCTTGATTGCTCCTGTGACCTTTCCTGCCTGTGCTCCAGTGCCACATGGTGAGCAGAACAAGCTGCCTTTGCTCTGCATGAAAGCTGCAGGGTTAACCCTGGAGGCAATCAACACATTTCATCCTTGGCAGGATTGCGATGGAGTATATCACATGCTACCAGTGGTTATCAGGAAACCCTCTCCAATTTCTAATTTACATATGCACAAATTAATCATCCTTATAATTTTTATTCTGATAAATGGGCAAGCTCTTGCAATACATGAGAATTTACATTTTCACACTCATTTTAGGCTTAAATCCTATCCAAATGGGCACAGTGAAGCAGTTTGGCTGCACACGGAAAAGAAATCATAGCCTTAATCCTCAGGCTCTCAGAGAAGCCAGAGGAAGGGATGGAAGTCAAATTGCTTCCCTTTGAGTCCCAGAGAAACTTTTAGCCAAACCTGTGTTTATCAATTAAATTAACTGCTCTCAATATAAATACTCAATAGGAAAAGGAAATTTGATCAGTGGTTCCTGCAGTCACCTGTGATTATAGCATCATATAACCCTACTCTACAGAATTCCACCATGGGATTTGGCAAATCACTTAGGTTGCACTCTTGCACTATAAAAAATTGCTTGTTTGTCTTTAACACAAACTTGTGCTTTGGCTATAAACTTCAGGCCAAGAAAATGTCTATAGAAATAAAGCTAGACGAAGGCAGCCCTAAGTACAGCTTTTGCAGCACTTTGTCTCTGTTGGGATTTTACACCATGAAAGCTGTTTCTGTCTTTGTATGGTGAAAACAATTATTTTCCTCTCCATTGGCAGGCAGCATAAAAACTAAGTGTCTGTGTCTCATTTAATAAAACTAATATTTGTACTGTGTTCCTATACACATATATAGGAAAAGGCTGTGCACAGCTTCTACAATAGCAGTGACATTAGACTGTGCTTTTTCCTATTCATTATCATTGGAGCTTTTTCAATATCCTCAGCAGCATCTCCCTATCTGACAGCCAGATACAGCATCTAGGGAAAAAGAGAAAACACTAAAAGCCCTGAAAGAGGCTGGCCAGAGACAAGCCAAGGCAATAACATTTCATAGAAAATTCAAAACATTTCTGGGTTTGAATTTAGGAATACACTTATTCCCATTTACAGCCCAAGATTGCAGCAATGATTGCTAATAGACCTCTGTGAAGAGTAAAAAATTACATTGATTAGTTTCCAGCAGTGCCATTTGCCTTTGCAAAAAAAAAAGCCTGAAGTAAAATGAGTGTGAGAGCTTGTCCATGCTGTGCAAAGGGAAGAATTCAAATTCCACAGCACACCGGGGAACCAGATACAAACCCGTTACCTGTGACAAGGGCACCCAGCTGAGTACAAGTGCACCGGGCAGCCTGCTTCCTCTGTACAAACTCTTACCTATATTTATTGTCCATTTAAAACTGGGAAGGTTTTTAATGATGTTCACTCCTTTTTAAATGATGTCAGTAAAATCTGCTGGTCAAATGGTCTCATGTTTAATGCAAAACCACTTTATGCCAACGGTGAAATGCTAAATGCAAATAAACCTACTGTTGGTGCAGTCCTGCCTGAAACAGATGGATATTTTTTTCTAAGATACAGGGGAAACTGATAAATAAGATCTTACTGATTGCCCCAGCCATATTTTCACTTTAGTGACATATTTACTGACCACTCACTAGCAGAATTGGAATAGAAACTCTGCCAAACTTATGTCCAGGAAAAAGATGCTGAATGTTTCCCAAGGAGAGTGCTCTCCTCTAATGCTTTAGCAATAAGAAAAAGTGTTGACCACATGATTTAGGAGCTGAAGGGTACTTGCAGGATACAGAGACATGACGTCTCATGTGGCTCTGGATGCACAGCTTCAGGCTTTCCTTCAGAAGTCTTGGATCATCAGTTTTCCCACCTTGATGCTTTTGAAGAATCTGCTGTTTGATCTGTATGTGATGAAAATCTCACCCGAATAGAACAGCTATACACTATCTCCGAATAATAGACAAGGATACACTTATTAATGCCTGAGAAAGTTTCAGGCGCTGTGGTGATAAACAGTATTAGATACTAACAGAATTCGGAACAATCACACTGAACATGACCTTTTTTTTAGCTTGTCTTTGCTTTCATTGCAACCTACTGCTATGCAGTGATGGCCTTGGCCACTTATTCAGAAAAAAAAGCAAAATCAAGACTTACTTGTCGAATGGCAAAAAGTGGAAAATATAAATATTTTTAAAAATTTTGAAAATGCTTTATCCACTGGATGTAAGTGATGTAAAAAGTTGTTGTGGGTTTTTTTTTGATTTACTATTCACTCTTAGAGGAAAAGCTTCTCAAAAAGGTGTATTCCACATATCAAACCAAAACACAAAAGATCCAAAAACTGCCATAAATGTGAAATATGTGGAGAATCAAAGCTGCTGTGAGAACACTGCCAGCAGCTGGAACTACCCGTGTCTAACCTCAGTTGTGTAAGAGACTCTGGAAGGAACCTTTGTAATAATGAGCAGCTGAGGATTGATTTTCATTCCTATCACACAGTTCTCATGCACTGGGATATGTTAATTCAGCCGATCTCATTCCGATGTAGTTTAATGATAAAATGTTTTATTTCTCTGCCTGTACAACACAGTGAGAGTCTGACAATCCTGAATCAACTGAGGGGCCACACACACACGTCATCAATGCCACCGCAGCATTGTTTCCCATCTAAGAGCTTGTGCTTATCGGACAATCTTCTTATGATGAGGGTGCTGTTGTTCTTGTCTCCCCGCTCAAGGGGAATATTAGTTTGACACAAAAGAGAAATGATGTTCAAAGAGAAAAGTGATCTCTGTCCAAAAGCTTATACAGTTGGAGGATTCCTCTTTCCTATCCCTCTCTTGCCTTTCAGCAATAAGAGGATGGATGGAAAATACATATACAGCATCCTGCTCTAGCTCTTTTCTCTCTTGCCTGTTACTTTATCTTTCTTTTACTTTCAGCTGCTCTGCACCAAGAGCACAGAGTGCAGCAGTCAAGCCTTGAAGACATTTCCCTCCATGAATAAACAAGGCGCTCCCATGGAAGGCTCAAGCACAGCTGAGAATGGAAAGAGCAAATCTCTTAGGACTAACAAAGAAGGTCTAACTATCTCTTTCCTCTTTGTATTGCCCTGGTATGTTTCCCTATCTTAACCCTGCATATTTAATTTCTGAAACTACCAAGTATATTTTTCTAATAAGCCTGTTTTAAAAATTGTTGCCTTCACACATACACACAAAAAGAAGCTAAATATCAGTCTATTTTCCATCCTACTGTCCCTGCCTAACAAGGTAGATTGACAGGCAGACTGACAATAAAAGTAATGCAGGGTTTTTCCTTCATGCCTGCGTACACAGCAGTCGCTCCCATGCTCTGGAAAGACATTTGCTACCTGCTGTGTTGGTCTGTCTCCTTTCACAGGGTAACTGCCTTGGAGACAGCTGATGCATCTGCTTATGCATTTACCTTGCCCTTCACATCGATGGGATATGATTTTAGGTGCATATCTGAGCTGTCTCTGGACTAGGCACACCCATACAGACACATGTACACATGCACATACATACATTAATGCATATGTATTTATGTGATGGTGTTGAGCTAAATTCCACTCAGCTCTTCAGGATGTGTATTTTGAGTTTCTTTTTCAAAGGTAACTTGTCATTAAACACACATTTGCACTCACAAAAAGTTAAACACAACGTAATAGTGTTCATGTTTACAGCCACTTCATTCAGCTTAGACACTAATGCTGCAGCAGGGAATTGGGTTCAGTCAATAGCTCACTACACAGAAAACCCAACAAAGCACCAGTTACACATGAAGTCAACTAAAAGAAAACAGTCTGAATATGCATCACAATCTAAACTGTGCAATCAGGGACAGGAACTTCTAAAAACCCTTAAGGAAAGATTACAACAGAGTTATTCTCAGGGAGGATTAGGGTTTAAGGTTCCCCATTTCTAGAGGGAGCAAAGGAAAAGCCTTTCATCTTTAATAGTAAGGACTATGTAGGGACAGAGAGACCAAAATGACAGGGAAGCAGATGGAGACAGAAAGCTGAGAAAGTTATGAGAGGAGAAACCTATGAGAGGAGAAACCGGCTCAGGGTCTCTGCGTCCTGCCTGGAGGTGGTATTCCTGTTATCTTTGCAGATACATTTTTCAGCAGATAAGTAGCCATCTGAATCTGCATTTAAGAATGAAACTAATATGTTTTCACATCTGACTGCCTGAACTCATGCAGTGAGGTCATAATTTTGAGCTTGAACATGATTGGCCTCCCTTTGGGATTCCAGAAGTGCTGGGTAAGAAAGATAACCAGTGTTGGAAGGTTGAACGCATATAGATCATGAGTTAAACAGATATAGGTCTTAGATGACCTGTGCTGGAGTTCTCTCACTGAACCACTTCTGGGAAGGCTATGAGTTATTTTACAAAATGATATGAGTTTACAGGGAAAACCTCTGCTTTGGAGACTATCATCAGCGTTGGGCACTGGGATGCCTGCAGCAGAGTTGGTTCTAATAAGCAGTAGCTAATATAACCTGTCCTATAGCACCCACACTCACACACAGAACTGACAGCCAGACAGGCTTGTACTGTAATCCTTGCTCTATTGTTGACTTTCTTAATAGCCTCATTCTACCAGTTAAAAATTTTTTAATAATCCCTGAAATTATTAAAAATCAAGGCCTAAATCTAAGAAGTGCTTTTTGCAAATGTTGGTCTTTGCTCTTCTGCTTCAATTTTCCTATTTTTGAAATGGGAATACTTCTTATTTCACAGAGAGATGATGCATCTGATGCATGAAGATAAACACTGCAGTTACCTCACATAGGAGGCCACTTCAAGGGTGCAATATGTCTGAGTGTAAACACTACTTTCTGAAAACATTCATTAGCAATGTTTAGTCTAAGGAAATCTCTGTGGCCATATGGGCTCCAATAGCCTTATTAATCTGCTTCATTAGTGCCAAGCAGAAAGTTGCATTTATTAGACTAGTATATTTTTTTTCAACAGCAGGGGCTTCCCTTTTTCAGTCTGTGCTTTCGTTTGCAGCATTCTCTTTCTCATGTCCCAGGTACCTGCACCTCTTGCTGTGCACCTTCCCCAGCACACTGATGGTAGACTGACACCTAATTTAATTCACCTCACCTTTCCTAATGCACATTGTCAAGCCTGCTTTTCCCTGCAGCAAGGCTTAGTCATAAATTCATCTGCACTTTTTACCGTGCTGTTGCATTTGCATGCTAATCAGAAAAGTCTTCATCTCCCAGCCCAGAAGACTGATCAAACTGTAGGCTTACAGAAACCCTTTGCTGACAGGTTATGAATCCCTCATTACTCCCTGAGTCCCTCTCTGAGCTTCATTTGATCTATCAGGATTCAAATCTGGCCTTTAACCTTGTTCACCTCCTCTCCCCCAACCCTGGCCAGTATCACAATTTGACATCCCCAGGTCAATGCCATGGATTTTCTGCCTCCAGATGTTCCTTTCTATTCCCCTGTGCTAATACTGGTTACTACAAGGATAAGATTGGATTTTGCAACTCATGGGTGAAGCACTGAAGGGAAATGACCATTTTAACAACTCCTGCTCACTGATATTAAAGTGGTGATATGATTTTATCATCATTCAGGCCTCTTCTAGATCTTGGCACTTACCAAGCCAAACAAAACCCACTTTGATCAGTTCTAAAGAGAAGATTAATACATGTACACACAGGTGATGCAAAATCCATTTCTTTGCATGAGATTAATAAACACTTTGTTTAAGTGTTGTTCAACTTCATCTTTTTTGCTGACAGAAATAATTCAAAATGTTTAAAGGGAAAGGGAAAATTTCCATGTGCTTAATATATACGTTGCCTAATTGCAGTGCAGTAGCAAATGTATGTGTTTGGGGTTTTTAAAAGGTTTTTGCTGGTTACATTCAGCAATAATTTAACAGCACTTTTAAAATATATTTGAAGGTGTCATTTCTGGCCCTCAGTTTTGCAGCTGCTGAGTTCAGCTTACAAGATTTGGACACAGACCTGAATTTTCCGAAGACCTCCACTTCCATTATCATAGCTCAGGCTCATCTCCAGCACAATTTAATGTAAAGGAAAGCAGTATCTACAGCACAGAAAAACTGGCAGGGTCCAAGTTTCTGTTACTTTGGACTCTTTTCTGGTTGCAGAACATACACCTTGCCCTAAGCATCGCCCTGTTGGCTTTCCTGAATGTAATAGCTACAGTCACTGTGGGTTACCCAGTGGAACACCATCTGCTTTTCCAGGTTCCCCAGACTAATGACATGCATTAAGCTGTTTGCACATCTTTGTTTCATTAATAAATCAGGAATTTAAATAAGGGAAGAATGTCCAGCAGTCAGGCTGTGCTCCTGGGATTCTTGAGTTCCTCTCTTTCCCTGCTAAATGTTTCTTTCAGGCAGGGTGGCACTCACATCCCCTGATCTAAGTATCTAAAGGTTAGTTGCCACGGGCTTTGAAATAAAATTCATCTGCCACTGATTCATCCTCTGGAGAAACGGGTTCTTTCTCATTAACTATAAAGGGTACTTAAAGTTAACATAGATGCCTAAATTCAGGGGGATGAATCTCACTTTGGTAATCAAGTCTCCTCCTGTAAGATAGTAATATTGTCCTACATAGGATCTGAAGCTGAATGAAAAAGGTGGGTCTAGACATTTCTTCACTGCAGACTTCCACTTCATCCAGTCTCTCATCTACAAATTAAAGTAATTTTCCGAAATAGCACGTGAGAAAACAACAAGTGCTGTAAGCACTAATGTAAATTTTCCTTCTTTTCTGCTGGAGGAAAAATGTCTGCTGACAAGAAAGCTTCTTGCTCCCCTGGGTGAATGTGGCTCTGGCTCTGTCTGTTGAGACTGACATAAAGATTATTGCCTGAGATCCTGCTCTTTGTGCTGTGGACATCTGGGACAGGGATTAAAGCCACTGAGCTCATTTGACATATAAGAGACCACTACCCCCTTGGAAAAGGGTAACAGACACCATTTGATTGCTTTCAAGCCAGTTGCCTTAAGGGTGAAAGTTAGTGTAACCAGTTTATGGTTATTTAACAAACACAGTCATTTAACAGATAGATTTGTAATTTCAGTAGAACTGAACAGACACAGAGAAGTTTCCTGTATACAAAAAGAAACCTTCAAAAACCTACAGTTTTACACCAGAAATGCTAGAAATAAAACAGATCCATCTTAATATGCATTTTTCCTTGGTGAATGTTGAAAATAACTTTTGCTTTTAATATATTTTTGTGAGACTTTAAAGGCAACTTCCATAGGAGCTGTCCTAGATCACTTCTTCCCCTTTCCTTATTTCTGAGAACTGAACTAGATACCATTTTAGGGATTGTTAAGCAGTGTTTGTAAACAATTGACCACAAAAAAAAGCACCCAAACTCTGGAAAACTTAGTCCAGACCAGCCACAGGCTGTAAAAAACATTAATGACCCAGAAACAGGCACAAATCCCACTGCCACCTGACTTCAAAAGCAGCTATCCCCTTCCTTTCTTCTGGGACAACTCCCATCTTCAGCCTTCTCAACAGGCAAATTCATTTGAAAATGGCTGCTTGATGTTTGAAAGCTGGTAACCTTAGGGAAGCACAGTACCTTTAAGTAATCCTAAGTATTTCTTCATGTATTTTTGGTCCCAGCAACTGACAACCTTAACAGGTGTGTAATAGCTAATGGACCTCAGTAGGCACCCAGCTGAAATAATAACCGACCGTTGAATATAAAAAAGCAGGATCTCAAAACATCTGTAACAAGTGACTTTCCTTGAAAACTATGATTCATGTAACTAGAATGCTTCTCCCCCCCGCCAGCAGACCCACATCTCTAAACACATTGAGCCCAATTCTGCTTTCAGTCACTTGCTCTGTCAAGCTGAGTGAATTTATACAAGAGGGGGCATGGGAAGAATCATACTTGCTGCATTTAGCTTTAATTTTAAAATAAATGAATTTTCCAGAACAGTGATAGTATTGACCTTACATATTATCCAAATAGAAATTTTAATGAAACAAGTATAACACTGAGTATAGCCATAATAGATATGCAAATATTGGTCTTTTCTTAAAGGTCTCCCTATCTGGGCACATGGATTTTTCTTGCAGATGTGGGGGTGAACGTAGAGATCACTTATTAGAAGCAGTGAAGGAAAGGATGGCTGCACAGCCATGGAGAATCAGACCATCAATTAGATTTTCATTCTCAATTTATGAGAATTCTTCCTTGAACAATCATCACAGGAGAGCTGTAAAATTTGCTCTCTTCTTAATTCCTTCTTTCCGTGTGACAGAATCTGCCTTTGCTTTCCACTAACTCTCCAGAGCAAGCCCTGGTCCAAGCCAAGCAAAAGAACTAAGCACATTTTATTGTAATTGTGCTTCACTAAACAAGGCATAGGTGTAGGGAATGATTCACATGGATGACAACTCATCCAAATGTATACAAAGCGATTAAAAAAACCCAAAACCAAAATGACAACAATGGTGTCTCTGAAGGCTCCCAGCCCCAGCAGACTGAAATTACATTTTGCTTCCTTTAAAGCTCAAGGACACTGGAAAACAAGCAGAAGGTGGTAACTTGGCCTAGATTCATGCATAAGAGTACAAAGGTTATGAAATAGAAGGTTTGAAAAACAACCAGAGTCACCAGCTGAGAGAGGTTTCAAATAACAGCCTAAAATCAGGAGTTTCAAAATAAAAGTCAAACAAAAAAGACCTACTGAACATAGCTTAAAAATACATGATGTGAAATCCCGTTGTCTGTCTACTAGCCAAAATCAAATTACTTACCTATTACATCTGCCTCACATTTTATTGGACCTTATTGCCTAACACCAGATAGTTAAAGGTATTTAGGTACCTAAAGACATAGATAGGGGCCTCCTGGGATTTTTCACTCTTCCTAGACATCCAGTTCCCATTTATGTGATTTCCCTGCACTGTTCTGAATGCATGCAGAGCAGCTGCATCACTCATCACCTCTTAAAATCAGGACTTGTGAATGAGATTCCCCATAAGCTCCCTTCCCCAATTTTCAATTTCCACAAAAAATCTGGGTGTACATTTCCTGGTGGGGCCCGTGAAGGCTGTAATGCTCCTGAAATCTTGCCTTTTAACTCAGTGAAGTGGTACCTGAGTTGTCTTGAAAACCATCTTTTCCCAGTCATACAAGTGGGGCACTTAAAACCTTTCTCTTCAAGAGAGGGATGCTACTTTGTGCTAAAAGATGGATATTTAAAAAAAATCCAGTGTTTTTTATACACATTTATTCATAGCAGGCACATGGAGTGAATCAGAGCAATGACATAACCTGTATTCACAAACAACAATTGATTGTCATTTGCAAATGATCCACAGGGTACAGATCCTAACATTTTACAACCGTGCCGTGGAAAGATGCTTGGGTTAGACAAGAGTTTACACAGGACAAGAACAACACAATCTTAGATCTTGTCTGAAACCCAGTGAAAGACAAATCAGGATGAGATCCCTGACTGGGACCAAGTAGAGATCAGGCCCTGAGTGCCTCCTCCATTCCTTGCCCAATTCCCAGGACCTTTGCCTGTGCTGCTCATTTACAAAGCACAAGCATTGAAAGAGCCATAGCCCTGCCACTGCATTTGGGCACCAGAGCTGAGAGTTTACAACAAATCAGAGATGCACCCCAACAGTACAGCAGCAAGAAACCCTGCACAGACCTAAAACCAAAACATGCTGCAGCCACCATGCAGCTTTACATCCCCCAGGTCTGAAAATGACACCAAGAAGTGCTCCAGGACTCAAGGAGCACAGACTCTACAAGGCATTTTTTAACATCTGCCTTAACCAAAGCATTTGATATATCCATCACTTGCATGGACAGAGGAGAGATCCCATGGTGTTAAGAAAGAGCTGGGCAGATGCCCATGGAAAATTAAGCTGTGGGGCCTCCTGCACTTGGAGATGGTGCCCTGCAAGAGCCAATAGGTGGAACTGTGACACGGAGTTTACTCTGTGCTCCTGAGCTGTGACTAAAATCTCTGCCAGACAGTTTTGTTGGCCTGGTAGTCATGCACACAGCTCTGCACTAGGTGATGACTCTTCAGGCCTCAGAAAGGATAAGGTGCAAACACCACATGAGTGTGCATATTTCAGACAGCCAGCAAATATTGATCACTGTGGTGGCTAAACACCACTGCTCTTAGAAATGGAGGAGATGCCCATAAGATGCCATAGTCTGTCTTTTCCTGGGTTTTTATTCATGCTGCCTCTGCCCTCCCTCTGCTTTGGTCTGTTTGACTTGAAGTACAGGTTTCTTCTGGGATACTCCAGCCTAGGCAGCCATCCGTGAACTCCAACCGCTACCCAATGTCAATTCTGCTCTCAAATCTATGTCATATAAAACTAAGTAGTAATAACTACAACACTGATTCATTTTCCCAAAATTCTCTCCTAAACGCTCATGCTCCACCCATACACCAAACTCTCCAGTCATTTCTTAACTAGGCTCTGAGTCACTCCTGTTCCTTGTTTCCTGGCGAACACCCTGCTCTCCGGTGACTTTTCTGGTCATATTCCTTCTTCTTCCTTTTTAGAATTCTCCCAGGGCCTGGCCTAGGCTCGCTTCTCTTTCTTTGTCTCATGGCTTTCTCTGGTTGTTCCACTATCACCTCTATGCTGACAACTCACAAATCTGCCTTTCTCACCCTACCCCACATACATAAGTCACTTGAGCACATCCAGCATAACCCTCCTGCCAGTTCAAGGGCAACTTGGACAAAAATGAGCACCTTATTTCTCACATCCTCCACCCTCCCCGTTCCTGTCTTTCTCCATTATTTTCTTAATTTCTCCTCCCTCCTGGCTTCCCTCTCCTTCTCCCAGGCTAGCAACGTCAGCACTGCCTTTTATTCTTCTGCCACCTCCTTTTCACATGCAAGCTGGTAAGATTTAGTGAACTCTATTCTCCATAATATTTGACCCTTTCTTTCAGTCATATCAACTCAGATTTTGCCTATGTTCTTTTCATTTTCACAACTTTACTCTTACAAGACTATAGCCTCCTCCCTTCTTCCAAGCTGTTTAAGATCCATGATGTTTCCTCTCCAGCCCATCAGTCAGAACTTGATGCTCCTTCTTATAATGTTTCATTGACTTCTATTGTAACAACTTTCTAGTTGTGTGTCTTCAGCTCTGCCTACTCAGAGAGCCTCCCTTCTCCTATATCCCTTTTTGTTCCTTCAGTTTACCAGCTGGGGGAAACCTCGCATCTGTGTCTCGTGCTATACAGAGCACATTCTCTTCATAGATTCCAAATAACGATGTGTCTTTGTCTGTCCAAAATAGAAAAGCCACAACAAAAGAAATTTTGTTTTATTTTTGAAATGTGTGTTAGATGGAGCTATTTACTGTCTCCAGAAATCCCTTCCTGAAGCACGACTGTAGAGTTGCAGGTGCTTGGTGTAATTCCATGTGTATCCAAATTTGAGTTTAAACATGAGTATACTGTCATGGCAATATTGTGTGGGAAAGGAGAGGGGAAACATTTAGGCTGCATCTGAGTCAAAAGAAGGGCTCTGGCACTATCCCTTTGAATGTTAGCATCAACAAAAGCCACACTAGGCACCCCTTCCAAGAACAGATCGCTAGCGTGAGACATGATACACAAAATGACACCGCTCTATTTCTTAGAGCAGGCAGACAAGAGACTGGGTCTCAAACATGTAGGTTAAGAGCAGCACCTCATAGCTCCTCCTGTCTGGTCAATCAAACCTTTCATGTCTTTGGCCATTTTTACAAGATCCTGAAAAAAAGCCATTTCATGCCGAGGTCAAAGAAAACGCTTTTTTTTGTGCTAATTAACTTCCTGGTTTCCATTTCAGGATGAAAAACATTTGATCTCTTTTGGCTTGTTCCACACCAAATTTATTTCCTCCATATTTACTCTCTGGTTGCCAAACTGAAAAGCAAAGCCTCAGCCCCTTAGATGAAAGCTGATGTTTTTCTCCCATCCCTCACTAAGAGTAGTTTCAGCTGGGCCTTTTCATCTCCATGGTACAAAAAAGACTTTTTTCTCAGTTCTGTCTGGATCCCTTCCAACTGTCTCTCATTTTTCAGTCTTTCTCTGGAAAATAAAGAGGACCCTCTGCAGAAAACTATTCTCTAACCTCTCCTTTGAGTCCCTTTCCAACACAGTCAGTTCACTGGATTCTCTGTGTTCTTTGTATTTCCCAGTAGGGAACGGCTTGGAGTCTCACGTTTCCCTCAAGTGCCTTATGAACTCCTCCTCCTTATTCAGGGCACTGAGATAAGTCCTGTGCAAACTACCCCATCCTACACACTCAAAAAGGGCCTGTTTTTCCCTTAACAGTTCCTTAAGACTTTTCCAAAACAAAGCAGGAGGGAAAAATCTATTGCATTTGCTCAGAAAGGAAAACCAGTCAAAGAACAATTCTGCATATCCCTATAAGCCTGCAGCAATTCAAGATCCGTACTTAATGCCTTTCAAAAGATAAAGGCATTTTGTCCATATCTAGGGGAAATCCTGTGAGCCTTCCCATTTATGTCACTGGAGACAATGGGAACACATTTCTGTGCCAGGCATGGTATATAAAAATTAACTCGTAATGCAACCAGGTTTTAGCCCTTTTCAGTTCCTGAGAAAATCTTCCAGTGTGTACCAGCCTCTTGAGAAACGCCAGCAAAGGAAGAAGACCCGCCCAATTCCCACAAAACAGAAATCATTTGTTCTGGTCAGAACAGAAGCAGAATAAACAGCAGGGAAGAAAACAAAGCTGGGTGCTTCCACAGCCATTGTGACATGCATTCCCAGATACTGCATGGGTCACAAAGTAAAATGAAGATGTTTTGCACAGACAGGTGCAGGCATGGTTGTGATTAATCAAGCCATAATTAGGGCCCTGTCGGCAGGCGCTAAATATATGTTCTAAGGCTTTAACCCTCTTAGAAATCTGTGGATGGAAAACTTGCCAGGCAGGAAATTTATAAAAACAGTAAGCCTTTGGATGATGAATGAATACAAGAAAAGAAAGTTTGACCAGGCTAAGATAATGGCAAGTCTCTCTGTAGCTTCATATCTATAATTTTTTCTTTCTATTTTTCTGGTTTTATTCAAGTATTTTAGTATCAATAAACTACCTCAGTTAAGAGAGAAATCATACTCTCCCTTTAGTAAAATGGGCTTAATTTCTACATCTACAGAGGAGTAGAGGTTTTACTGTTTTGCTTTGAGCTGCATGCCTGTAAGAGCCTGCACAAGCATCAGAGGGTTCAAATACACCCTGAGAACAAAACGGGTCTCTTCTTCCACTGCCCTCTTCTTATATATCTTTGTGTCTAGGCAAAGGTGAAGTATCTCTGACAGTGAGGGAAGGGTTGAAATTCAGTGTCATTTTAGACTCTACACATGAATTAGTGCAAAGTTATGGCTTGAGATACTGTACTTATTTCTATGCAAATGTAAGATAAGGGCCCCCCTTTCACAGACTATGGCAGCAACCTGGGATGAAACTCATCAGTACCCACCACCGCAGAAACTCATGTGGTTGGCACCCATGAGGGAAGAAAGGCAACTAAATCTTGATCAAACCTGAGAAGTATCATGAGATAGGTCTTGGGGATGCCCACAAAATGAAACAAGGCTATCTGGGAATCTTAAAGGGGGCTACAGGAAAGATGGGGAGGAGCTCTTTATCAGGGAGTGCAGTGATAGGACAAGGGATAATGATTTTATGCTGAAAGAGGGGAGATTTAGATGAGATATTAGGAAGAAATTTTTCACCATGAGAGTGGTGAGGCACTGGAAGAGGCTGCCCAGAGAAGTTGTGGATATCCCATCCCTGGAGGTGTTCAAAGCCAGGTTGAACGAGGTTTTGATCAACCTGATCCAGTGGAAGGTGTCTCTGCCCATGGAAAAGGGGTTGAATCTCAATGATCTTTAATGTTCTTTCCAACCCAAACCATTCCATGATTCTATGATGGTTCTGTGCCAGCTAATGCTGCCCTGTTCAGGGTAAAACAGCTGTGGAGCTGATCATAACGGTTTACAGCCACCCCAGATTTTAAGTCTTCACATGGATATTCTCCTCTCTCTGTTCCTTTCAACACATATCTCTCTATATATGAACCAGTTACTTTACATTATAAAACATTTCTTTTGGACTGCTCTGAGATACATAGAATCATAGAACCATATAATCTTCTGGTTGGAAAAGACCTCTGAGATCAAGCCCAACCACACCCATTTTCCGCTAAACCATGTCCCTCAAAAACTTATCTATCTTTTTTTAAACACCTCCAGGGATGGTGACTCAACCACTTCCCTGGGCAGATGTTCCAGCGCCTGACCAGTAAAGAAATTCTTCCTAATATCCAGTCCTATCACCTGTCACTTGAGAGAAAAGATCAACACTCGCTCTCCCACAGCCTCCTTTCAGGCAGCCATAGACAGTGATGAGGTCTCCCCTCAGCCTCCTCTTCTCCAAACTAAACAACCCCAGTTCCCTCAGTCGCTCTTCATAACACTCATTCTCCAGCCCCTTCACCAGCCTTGTTGCCCTCCTCTGGACATGCTCCAGCACCTCAATGTCCTTCTTGTAGGGAGGGGCCCACCCAGAACTGAACACAGTACTCGAGGTGCAGCCTCACCAGTGCCGAGTACAGGGGCGCAATCACCTCCCACTGGCCACACTGGTTTTGATACAGGTCGAGATGCCGTTGGCCTTCTTGGCCACCTGGGCACACTGGTGCCTCATATTCAGCCGGCTGTTAACCAACACCCCCAGGTCCTTCTCTGCCAGGCAGCTCTCCAGCCAGTCTTCCCCAAGCCTGTAACACTGCCTGAGGCTGTCATGCCCCAAGTGCAGGACTCACCATTTGGTCTCATCCCATTGTCTGTACGAGCTAAATAGTCAATTTTGTATAGGAATTTCATATTAAAATATAAGAATTCGTGTGCTGACATCATGATTTATGAGTACAGAGGCTGTGGGTTACGTGATTCATATCGCGATTGAATTATATCATGCTATATTAGGTAACACTACAATCTTAAACAAAAAGGGAATCCAAGAACTACAATGCTGCTCTGGACAAAAACCTAACCTACAGACTCATGATCTAGAAATTCCATAGTCTGAATATTTGTGTGTTTCTTCCTCTCCAAGATCAATTGCTCTACCAAATTTACAGTATTTTATTTCAACTGGATATTGGTTAAAATTTTTTGAGGAAGGTAAAATGTTAGTTAGATGTCTGATTGAGCTCAGTGTTATTAAATGCGAGGGGAAGTCATCTAATGTCTCTTTAATTGTACCTGCCTTTGGTGAGTAATATTGATGATTAATCAATTGACCAAAGGGGACAAGCAGAGAAGGGGAATAAGGCTGAATCGATGTGCAGGAGAGGATGTGAAGTAAGATGGACTCTGAATCGATGGTGTTGCTACTTGCTCAGTTAGGCTGGCGATTGGGATGTGCTCTCTGCATGAGCTCACGAGCAATGCAAAGAGGTTGCTTCACAACAAAGACATTTCACTGCTTTTTATTTATATTGATTTCCCAGTGAAGTGTGTCTTGGCATTAGGGATTCCCACAGAGCTGGGAAGAAATATCAGCTTCTTTCCTCAGCATCAAGAAATCCTGAGTGATGAATCCTGTCTTCTGAGAAAAAGAGACAGGAGCAGAGGTTTGGCTCTAAGTTGCTTACTGGAAAAGAAGAACTTGAAGCGTGTCATTAAAAGGGAGGAAAATATAAAAGTATCTATCTGCAATTGAAAATCTGCGATTAGGAGGGAGGAATATGTAAAAAAATCTGAGCAAAAGAAAGACAGATTGATGAAGTCAGTGCTGTTAAAGGGAGCATTATCTGATACAGTGAAATTTATTTTGTGTTTATTTACGACTTTTGTATTTAGGACAGGTGCTTTCTGTAGGCACCAAAACATCACAAGCACACAAGCTTTCTTCACGCCCCACGCCTAGCCAAGCAGTAAACAGATGAGCACAGCTGGAAGAGGTGCTGTCCTCTGCTGGAAGGAATTCACCTGGCTCAGCTGTGCCAGAGTCCTTCAGTTCACGTTTGAAAGAAAGTCCTGTAACTTAGTGACCTGTCACTCAGTGCCAAAGTAGGAGGGAATGATACCTTGTTGGGCAGCACTTCAGTTCTGAGCTAATGTGTAGTAACTCTGAAAGATGTGAAGCAGTACGTGGCTATGAAGTTGTTTCAAGACTTTTACTTCTTTCTTAATGATGGGGAAGTTGGATTAAACACAGAATAAATGGCAAAACTAAGAGGAACTCAGACATCCAAGCTCCTAGGTTGTACCGAAACAACCAGACACTGTCAATACCTGCAGCACCAGGTTGGAAAAAGTCTAAGCAATACTGATAAATCATTTAGATATTGTTAGAAGTGAAGACACTGTTAACATTGAACTCTGCCTTGCTGCTTTCCTGTACTTACTGTAAGTCTTGGTTGGTTTAAAGGCAAATCTGTGTTATACTGGAGGTAAAACAGGCTTGTTAGTAAATACACTTCCCAGAGAAGCTTATGAGAACAAGCAGAAAGAGCTTGGAATTTTTCCCAGATTCTATTGCCAGGTGATATTCAAACTCTGGATAATCCCGAGAACCCACATGTAACTGCAAACTTGCAGAGTTTTTGCGTCCGTGCCTCATGAGTACTACATGGAATATTCCCCCATTTCAATATGTGTGGTAGTAGACGATAAACTTCACCCTTTAAGCTGCTCCCGAATGTCATAACACAGCCACCTATCTTACAAACTAGAACAAATGAATATGTATATTTTTCTCTCTTTTCTATTTCCCATCTGCATGAAACGTATGCCACATACAGTGACTCCAAAAGATCAGAAAAGGGTCTATAGTCCACATGCTAAATTCGTAATAAAATACGCACGATGAAACCTTGCAGAAGAAATCACATTTTAAGCCAGAAAAAAAAGCCCTCCTTTTTTAATGAGGGTTTAATTAATGTCAGGTGGGCTCAGTTGGTAACATTCTTGCCTCTGGTGTAGAAGGTCATCGTTTTGAGCCCTACATTAGGCTCTGGGCTCATAACCAATGCTGACACAGCAATGCACTTCTGCTACACTGTTAGAGGTTCTGACCTTCAAATGAGGTGTTTAAACTAAGATTCCTCCTGCTAGTCTCTGGTGGTTCTTCCAGCTGGAAGCTAAAGATGTCCTGGCACCTTTTAAACAGCACAGGGACTAGCCCCTGCATCCTAACTTACCCTTGCTGAACAAAGTAGGTTAAAATACACAAAGCTGCAACTCTCAGTCATCACAGTTGGCAATACACGCTAACGAGACTGCTCCATTTATTTATGCTCTGACTCCTCTTACTACCCAGGAAATGCTCAGTGCTTTGTCATAAAACAGTGAAGGACTTTTTCTCGGTGTTTGAAGAGGGGAAATATAGGGAAGATGTTTAAAGAGCATTAAAAGTGTTGATTTTCAAAAATGAGAATGCCCTGTGTATTTTACAAGAAAAATTGTGCCACTTAGAATAGGCTAATATTGTAGGCAAGGAGAGACAGAGGAGATAAGAAAAATGTGAGGCTTACCTATGAAATAGGTAAGAGTCATTTCAAGACTTCTCGCAAACTGTAAGTTGCATTAAAATAAAGACTGACCTTCAGCAGTAATAGGGTTAAAAATCTCAGGAAAATTATTCATGAAATAGCAGTCAGACTTGTATCAATCTATTTGATCCTGTTAATTAGCTGAGTCATCACAAAAGACATTGTATGAACCCATCTGGAAATTAAGATCTTTATGATCTGTCCATTCAGATCATCACATATGATTTAGAACTAAATATCAGAACTGCTTCATTTCCAGCCTTGCCAGTTCTCCCAGACCTTGCCTTCCTCCCTCCATACACGTTACTGTAGAACCAAAAAAGGTAACTCTCTTACCTAAAGAAGAACTAAATTTGCACCTTAAGGGAAAAGGCACTGATATGGTTCTTAAAAATAAAGCCTCATTATGGAAAATATTAAACTAGTAAGAGAGAAAAAAAAAAGCCCAGAACATCATCATGCTGTTTCTCACATGCTCCCTTGAGAACTTTTGCTACAGCCAGTTAAAATATTAGATATCTAAGGTACTTCCTAACATGAACCTTACTGTTTGTGCTGCTGAACCACACTGCTGTCTCCCACATGGCAGTCACAATGGTGCATTGTCAATTAAATAAGCCCAGAAGAACCCCTTTCAGCAACAGCAACTTTTTCTATTTACTCTAGCTTGGCTTTGGAGGAAAACAAAAAAGGTTACAGAATAAGCTTGTGTCCACTATGCCTGCCACAAAACATCTTGTTGAGAATAACTGAATATATCCAGCAAGCCAAAGCTTTGATTATCTAGAATCTGGTTTATGTCTGGGTAAATAAAATACAATCAATTCACATACAGAAATTTAATTAGATTTATTTATTAGACACCCTATCACTTCCCTTTGTTCACTCTGCTGAGCCAACTGCCACTTGTGCAGAGAAAAACTGAAATGATGCCATCTACCTTTGTGAAATTACATCTGTGATATTTACAGAGGCTCATTTCACAAAGATGGACTTTTTTTTCATTTTTGGTAACTTATTTATGGTCTTCAGGTAACAATATCAATGTTAGAAAGACCTGAAAACCAATTTATGGTTTTGAAAATCAGAGAATTTTGAAAAGAAAATATGTTTTTAAAGAAGAAGCTAAGCTATAGTCCTACAGAGCCCAGCCGAGTTCCCAGCCTGTGTCCCATGGGTATTCAGTCACAACACTTTTGTATGGTTGCATTATTGGAGACCCTGAGTAGTGACAGTATTCTAAATTCTTTCTGGGCTGATAGCATCTGTATAACTCTACAGGAGCAGGAAAAGGGCTTTCATCATTGCCTCCAACTATATTTTCTGTGATTTTATATGCAGTGCAATGTTGAATCAGCTTCTAAAAAGGTACAGGATTCAATCACAGAGTTCTACTGCATGAATAAGGAACTTAAAAACACAATTATAGAAGAAAAGTTAATCCTTGACTGTTTAAGCTAAACTAGTTGAGTGCAAATGACATTCTTGTTTTTAGATGAAACTAAAATGAAACAGGTTGCTAAAGCCACACAATGGCCCTCTGAGCAAGGCATGCACCTAACAGCATGGAGCAGGATTTGGCCCCTGTGGATGAAACTGCTGAGTGGCCAGCTAGCACGGACATTTCATGTGGGCCTTATCTCACCTAACATTTTTAGTCTAACTTCAGCAGGGCATCAAGTCTAAACTAGTAGTCTAGGCTCTCACTACGCTTGGTGTAGGCTGCTCCACGAAAGACTTCATGGTCTTAAAATGAGTGGGATGAATTGTTCTACACAGCTACCTATTTCCATTTCTGACTCTAGAGGGAATTCAAAAAAGTGAATGAAGACCTTAACGACAAATCTGAAAACGGCACATGTCCTTGGTCTCATATTAAAGAGATGCTTTTAAGGAAATAATCTGTAGAAATTGTTGCCCTTTCCTCATATATTTTACTGTATAATGAATTAAATGTAAAAATGAAAATGAAATAAAGGAAACTTAGAGGATGCTCAGATTTGGACACTTGCCCCTTTCAGCTGTGACTCTCAGCCAAGAGCTGACAGGATCACTAGGGGTTCACAGATCTACTTTAATCCTTACAATGTAGTCACTTTTAAGCAATGTCACATCCTGCTAAACTCCAGCCAAGGTTTCCCAAGGCCTTTTAGACATTGTAGCTATAGCAACAGGAACCCAAACAACTCTGTTCCCTACATGATGTGACTTTGTTGGGTGTTTCTTACAGTCAGAACTCAACTGTGATCAAACGTACAGGTGACAGCTCTGCTGAGGAGGTATAACACACACACAGCAGGACCTAATCAGGCTGCAAAGTAACCTAAAGAGATTAGCGCAGTTGGGAGCTGGAGGCAATACAGGTGAATTCAGGAGCAATGCCAGCCCCACACAGCACTGTGAAGAAATCAATTGCACTGTCACAAAATGAAGGTTAGAAATAGGAGTTTCTTCCTCCATCAAAGTGAGTAACATTAATCTTTTTTATTGTGTTTGTTTATTGAAATGTGCTCTGGTTTTTAATGCAAGTAGATATAATGCTTGTTACAAGGGACACGTGGAAGTGCAAAATATAATTTCCTTGATGAAAATCTAAAATAGTACAAGAATCTCTTTGGTGACTTTTTCTGAAGGCCACTGTCCTTGCCTTGCTGTCATGGCTCACTTGCACTACTTCCAGCAATGAACAAGGCAGGATCTTGTGTTTGGCTCTTGGGAAAAGATACTTATACAAGTATTGATTGAGCAGACTGAAGGGCAGGCAGACTGATAGCTGGCTGCAGTAGCAAGACTGCTTTTATAGTATGGCTCACAAGCATGACAGTGAAATATTTTTCATTCCATATGATTACCTCTGTCAGTGCATTTTAAAGCAAAGTAACAAGAATTAGCATTTGATTGCCACAGTGCCTTTAACATGTACATGCCAAAATAAAATGTATTCAAAAGCAGTTAGAATAAACAAAACCACAAACAAAATGTCAAGGTATTTAATCATTCAACCATTCATTGGTATCCTCGTAACAAACTTACAGCGCCTTTTGCTTAGGAACTCTTCTTAAATGGAAGCTCATATTGCAGCTGAGCAGCTCTTCCCAGGCTGTGGAAGTACGGCCAAGCCTGAAAAGACTCCTCTCTGGAAGTAGTAGTCACCTCTAGATAGAATACGGCGGGGGTGGAAATGGAAGATAGTGTTCCTTTTTGGAGAGCAGAAGATTCTGTTTTCTCAGGTTTCTATTTAAAGCTCCTTATTTGCATAAAAACTACTGACCAAATCTCAATGCATTCAATTACACAGTTTCAATATAATGCCTCAATATAGATTCCACAATGTAATGGCATGAACCCACTCATTAAGTACGAGCGCTACCCAGCCTGACTCTAATGCAGCAAATAATTCCAAATTGGTCATAATTACAATGTAAAACTCCTGTTATGTTGTGTTTAATTTATTCTTCATTCATATTTGTAGTTAATGAAAATAATATACATTGAAAAATAATTCCTCGAAAGTTCACTCTAGTGAAGAACAGCACAGGCGTGTCCTGTGTCCCTGTTACCTAAATTGGCCTGGAGATGAGTTTTAATTTGCCAATAAATACTTTATGCTGCATCCTTTACTACTGTATTATTAATATTCTATGAAAATGTGAGGCAAGTAATCTCACATGGGAAAACACTGTAGATGAATATTAGCAAGGATTTTTGGTCTTTTTCCAGCAAGCCTTCAGGGTTTTCTGGAAAGCAGGAATGACTGCTGTTGTTGAGAAAAAGTGGCAAGATCCCCAAGAAGTATGTAGGAAATAGTTTTCCTCTATTGAGATATACTTTAAGATTCTGTAGTTTTGCCAGGTAAGTATAGAAAGTCAAAATGTGAATCATATACAAAAAAGAATTCTCTTTCAGCCCTATGAAACATTTCATCTAGATTTTAAATATTCTTAGTTACTTTCATAAAAAATTCAAATGGAGTCATCATTTCACACTACAAAACCCAAAAACTCACTTTCAGAAGTATTCTATATGAAAATTTCTGAGTTTCTCCTCAAAACCTTGCTATAAAACCAACTGTGCTCTAATAAACTGCCACTTCAAGACCTTTCCATCATGCTAAATTTTTGGTATATTGTGAAAATACCGAAACCTTTCGGGTGATTTGTTAGCGTCACTTGTTCCTTAAAGTACCCCCAAACTCAACAACAATTTAAACCTCTTGCACTATTCTTCCTCGAATAATTTAACACCTTAATCTTCAGGCAGCTCACAGCGGAACAGCACTTCTCAGTGAACACACCCCTGGGCAAGAAAGTGATCCACCTTCTCCAGGAGAAAGTTCTTGACTTAATATTAATTTAGTCTGCCAAAACGCATATTAGACCTGTCTCAAAGCACACCAAAGTTATTTAGAACATTTTTGTATCTGATTATCGGGATCTAAATGGAATTCCTGAAAAAATAAAATAAAATGAAATAAAATGAAATAAAATGAAATAAAATGAAATAAAATAAAATAAAATAAAATAAAATAAAATAAAATAAAATAAAATAAAATAAAATAAAATAAAATAAAATAAAATAAAATATCTGCTATTTCCTAACAAACAAGGAATCTTCAGTGATGGGGCTCAGAAAATGTATTACAGTTTAGATCTTACAAAGCACTCTCAAGTCTCCTGGTCTTTCCTCTGTCTTGCTCAGATCCTTCTCCTTCCCCTGCTCTGAAAAATATGTGTAAACAAACATCCTTGCCTACCCTTAGCAGTATCACAGAGCCCATCCATGTAGCCAGTCTGCGAATCTGTGCATCTTAGCCATGCTGCCTTTGGAGGAAATAAATAGATAATAACATAAAAAAATGGAGTCCAGGATACTGCTCCCATCCTATTGAAATGTGTTTCTTTTGAGCTAAGAGTGCGGGTCTCTTGTATGATCTTTTGCAGAATAACTGACAAGAACAAAGCCCACAATTATTAACCTTTCCACTTCTTCCCATAGTTTATTGTGACAAGACAATGCAATAAGCTTGAAGGTAATCAAAAAGCAATTTTGTAGTAGTGAGCTTAAAATGACAAACCTTTCCTTTTCTAAATAAATCACCATTATTCCCACATGGTCCATGCTTGACAAGTTTGTTTCCTTAGTAACAGAGTACTTAAACAGGGGTTGTGTGCAAAGATTATACCTTTAGACACACAAGTGAAAGAGGAGACAATAGGACAAAAAGTGGACCACCCACCTAAGTCTGTGATTTAAATATTTATCATCAGCTGACTAATGGCAGAAGATGAGGATGTGCACAAGCCCAGGTATGTATATTTGCTCCATGCATTTTGTGTGCTTAGTGGAGTCTATGAACTCTGAGGGGTTTTCAGACTACAGTGCCTAAACTGAATTTAACACTCCCTGATGTTTGTTCAATAGCTCACCTAATGTTGAGGTCAGCTGTCTCATAAATTATTGAGCAGATTAACAGTGTTAGGACTACAATATAAATAAAGGGTATGCACCAGACAAAGAAGACGTACAGTACATCTAGCTCAAAGACAAAAGAGTGAACAGACAGAAGAAAAGATTAATATGCTCTGGATGCATCTAAGAGCTTTCTGTTTTGTTCCATCAGTAATTAAATGAATGATTGCTTTGTAATTGTAAGTGTATTTGACTGGATACACAAAACCTGATGTTATGTGATACTGAGCTCTGTCTGCTGCTGGAGAAAATCCTTCAGCCCACTCCGTATGTCGATGCCTAATAAATTCCTAGTTCTCGTCCATCAAATGTAGACAAGTCCAGTAAACACTGAATGGGCAGGCCTTTGAAAAATTTAGCTTGCTCTGTAATTAAACAAGGACAGCTTTTCTAGCAACAAGTTAAGCTGGTGTAAAGCAGATTGATTTTAAGTCTTTCAGCAAATTTTTTAATATATTTCCTCCCCTTGCCAGCTGATGGATTTCAAATTCCCCTTGATGAGCATGTCCTGAGCAAATGCCATAAAAGGCTCTACACAGCCAGCATATTGATAACTCCAAATCAGATATTATACAGCCTATCATTTTTACAGTCCTAGATTCAGCTACCAGCCACTGATATACAAAAACACTGAGCCAATGTCTATAAAAAATCCTGTTTATCCAAAATACAAAGCCTACTTCCCTCCTGACTCAACCATTTCAGCAGCTGTCCTGCAGAACCAAATCACAGTAGTTTGTCAAGTGCCAAGTAACTTAATGTGTCAGGAGACAAAGAAAAAAACCCAGAATGTTACTACTTCTTGCATCAACATCAACACTTGGAAGTGTTGCTTGCTAACTGTAAGTAAAAGAGGACAAGATCATTTCCGCAGAGAATTATCTGAATCAGTTTAAGCCCAGATTCAAAACTTAATTTCAAATAAAGCTGGTGAGACTGTAATGCTGATGAATTATATCTGTTGTTTACATATAAATTTTCTCAGCATATTCAAAGGGATGTTTGTAAATTAATATTAAACTTGTGATTTATAAAAAAAGTAAGGCAGTATATATTCCAGCAGACATAGCTTATTCTAAATGTCAATCAAAAGCAACAGACTCCAACATCCATTATGACTTGAAGTATTACTCGTCAACACTTTTAAATTATCAGGAAGCACAGAAATGTTCATCCATTTCCTTACACTTCCGAGCAGCCGTACAGCTTGCTCACACGTTTGAATGGGCTCCTCAAGATTAAAAAATACACTGCTCCTGCCAGAAATATTGCAAAACACTGCTGGCCATGAGACAACAAGACGAGTGATCTGTTGAAGGTCACCGGATACCTTAGTGCAATGAGTTGGGATGAATATTGATAGATAAGTTACTTTTGAGGAGAGATTTTTTCTCTTCATCAAAGTCATCCAAAGGGTAGAGACAGGAAGCACATATGTAATTCAGTTTTCTTCAATTATAAGTTTTCTTGAAGTGGCCCAGAAAAAAAGGCTCACATGCTGAAATGTAGGAGCACCAGATAAAATCTGAATAGCTGGAAGTTTCATTAGTTACTGAGAATTACCAAGAACAGCTGAGATGAATCGACTTACTTTGTTTATTATAAGCTTTCAAATAGTGACCACAACAACTGTGAGTTGCTGTCAGAAATATCAGTAGTGTAAGAATGTTGGTCTCACAATCAAAATGCTTTTTTCATGTAATTCCTGCCTCCTGAGTACCTACTTTCCGTCTTACATCTTCTAGTCTAAACAACATTCAATATTGAGATGTAGAATGAAAATCAATACAGAGTTTTGCTAGTAAAACAATTTACCTCTGTGCATGGGAAATAATGAGCCCTATTCCTTTAAGTCTGGAAATTAGGCTGTCTTTTTAAAAATGTACTGAAATATAAAAATTGCTAAATCTAAATTACCAGCTTAATAACATATTTGCCCAAACATTCTTGGATGAAATATCAATTTGGAAGAGGTGCCAGATTAGATTCATCAGAAAACATGTTGCAGAGTAATTTAGAAAATATTAAAATGTCAACTTCCCTCCAATCCTCCGTCTGAAATGCAAGAGAAGATATTGTTCGGCTTAATACTATAGCGTTGTGTTCTTTTCCCTTCCCCCACATTATGTTCTCTTCTAATTTCTCCTGCTACAGAAGAGGGGCAAAATGATCCATTATTAAAGGTTTTTGCTGAGTGCTTTCTGATCAGGAGTGAAACTTTCCCCCCAAGTACAACTTCCATCTTCCCAAAACATGTATAAAGATTGAATTCCGTTGTTCCACACACTCAGCAAGAACCTAGAAAAATGAAAAATGGTTGCACAATTTTTAAGAAATAACATTTTGATCTTTCATCTGTGACAACTCAAAGTCTATCAAGTCTTTCTGCAAGATACCATTTGGCATTACAAGAGTAAAGTGGTTAGATATGTTTGCAAAAAAAACCTTACTGTTTGTACCAATGTCAAGAACCGCAGTGCCTATTTATGCATTCCCTAGTGGCAATTAGCATCAGCAATAATCAGATGAAAAAGCATGAGCCTGCAAGAATGACATTTCCTTCTGCACTTAAGAAATCAAGTGTGCAAAGTTATTTCCTAATTTTTTCAAGTGTTCTTTTTTTTTTGTCCCATCTTTGATAGTGCCTGCAAACTACATATTTAATCTGTGGTTTAGAATGCTTTTTCATTAACAGCTAGTAATCTGATTTGGTTTACTTGTTTGCAGCATTTTAGAGAACAGGATAAAGTGCATCTTGCTACTGAGCAAAGACTCCAGGTTACTTTTCCTGACTCTTCTACAGTTCTCCTGTGTGATCTTTGGTAGAATACTTACTGTTATCTTTAAACACTAATATGTACATCAAGTAACTGTACCAAGTATTCAGTAAGAAGAATGACCAGACCACCAAAGCAAATTTTTAAGCATGGAAATTATAACCCACAATCAGATGTCAAGGTAGTCAAAAAGCCTATGAGCTACACTGGCAGGATTTAACCTCTGACAAGTAGATGCTTAAACAATAATTAAGTGCATTAAAATAATAGGCCTGAATGTCTGATCCTTTGCAAGCTATTGGCGCAAGTAACCTGCAAGTGCCAGGAAAATCTCTCATCCACATATTGACTGCACCTATTTTCACTTCACTGATACATCCTGGAAAGATTCTAACTCTGGGAATAAGGCACCTTTCTACTATAACCCATTTGTGCCACTCTGCTCTCTGGCACTGGCAGTGCCCCTCCTTACTCTGAACTCGAATATCTAATCTGTAACAGAATGTTCTAATCTTGTACTGCACAGACATCCTGCTATCCCAACATCCCCCCCTGTGCTGAAAACCACTTGCACAGAACTCTCAGTTGCCAAGTAGCAACTTCACTGTCCCATTTTGGGTTTTCTAGGCTCCTGCGGTAGGAACTAGCCCCTCTTCAGGCAGCAGGGAATAAACTGCTTGTGATAGGTGTCACTCAAAGACAGGAAATATTAAGAAACATTCCCTTGTCTTCCTGACCAGAGAGAGGATAACAACTTGAAGCCTGGCTCCCCTGCTCCAGCTCTCACAAGACCACAATCAAATTCATAGAATCATAGAATCTTCCGGTTGGAGAAGACCTTAGAGATCATCGAGCCCAACCGCCGCCATCATCTGCTAAACCATGTCCTTCAAAAACTCATCTTCTATTTACCCACAGAAACATCTGAGATCTTCTGCAAAGTTCTGCTTTAAAGCTCAGCCATAACAATACTGCTGAAGAAATAATGTCTTTGACAGGAACTGAAGTTTATGGACAGATCAGTGGCATCAGGCTATTAATTACCTACTGTCTGTAAGTCTCTTTAAAATGTAATGTGTAAGCTCTAAGCATTATTAATAAATCCTCAGTTACCATGCTGATGTGCAGTTCAAATGGTTAGAATAAACTGTTATTCTCGTAATTATTCAAATCACTAGAATAAACAGTAAAATCCTAGAATATCATTACTGAGTGTCTGGCTGGAATCTAATACCTTTTACAACAGAAAATAAAATCCTGATAATATATTCTAAATGCAACCAATATGGTGATGTCCATCTGAATTTGCAGATAGTTTGAGACAATAATTCTGAGAGATGTGAATATCCACGGCTTCAAGACTTGTTACTTTGAAGGTTCATCAAGAGGACTAGCATACATGTGGGAGAGCACACTGCCAGCAGCACAGCCAGCTCCATTTGGATGGACACTTTTTGGCTAGTGAGGTAAGTCCTGGATCTCCCTGCTGCTCTGAAGTCAGCTCAGAGAGCATAAACTAGAGGATGCTGCTGCAATACTGCTTCTGTTAGGGAGCACTGCAGCAGGGAAGAATCAGACAGACTTATGAGGGCTGAATCACTGCAGAGACCTATACTCTGTAGAGTCCCTGATGCCCTGAATTGCTTTAGTAATCTCTTTAGGCCCGACGGCTTTTAGTGAGTACTTCACCCTTCTGTGCCAGCATTTCTTATGCAGATATACAATTTTAGATTAATTTCTTGATTAGAAGCTCATAGTTATCCAAGTCCTTTGCTCATCAGTAGTGTGACATTCACAATCTGCCAACACACCACTCTGGGAGATTAAGTAGAATAGATTTTAAATGGTATGTTATTGACATTTCAATTATTTAAGCTTCGGTAGAAAGTGACCAGATAAGGTTTAGATTATGTTATCCATCTCACAAAAAAAGTTCTACCAGAAAGAAGCCAATAAAAAGAAGCAGTAAGGGGTAGCTCAGATGACCATATACCATGGCTGAGGAGAAGAGAGAATTTGGATAGACAAGTTGGATAGATTCGCTAAGGGAGACAGATTCCAAAGGGCTTTATAAAATAATCAAAGTGATACAACTGCTTTATCTAAATACCTCAGGAGGACAAAATAGCTCAAGGAAGAAGCATGAAGCAAAAGGGCATTAGTAGCAAGCATGATATAAAAGGGTGTTATCAGCCCAAAACCTAGCAGTATAAATCAGCCATCAGCAAAATTAGGAAGCTAGTTAGGTGGTCTCTAATCATGAGAAGAACAAGATTCTAGAAAGCTTCCAGTGGAGGCAAGACAGCCTAACTATTTGTGAATGGGATTGTAGCACATGCTTGCCAAAGCCAGCAACAGGTAGAACTCAGGGACTCAGGAAATCTTTCCTAGCCCTGTTTTCCCAAGAAGCATAGCATTCCATTAAAACCAAATATCATGTTACTATTACAAAAGAGTAAGATATAAAAGTACAAGATATAAGTGATGTAACAGCCTGATTCCTGCTCATAAAAATTAACAGAGGGCATCTCAGAGCCACACAATGTTCTGTGTGACAGTACCTGCATCTGGATGGAAGACCCTGACCACAAAATGTCAAACCCACTGAAAGTCTGTTGTTATGTGAACCTCTCATAGAACAGTCTGCCTCAGCTTGCTTCAATTCTTGTTGTAAACATTCTGTGTCACAAAAGAACTGTGTTGTCAAAAAAGCTGGCCAGCAACATTCGTATTCTTATTACTCCTTATACTTTCACAATAGCCAGACAGAATCAGGTGGACTCTCTAAATAGGAATAAAATGTTTATGGATGAGGTTTTTGATTTTCACTTACTAGGGTGATCTTTCCATTTACAAATAAGTACAGACACACTGAACCTCTTGATAACGGGGAAGCGGGGAAGAAGCAGTCAAGTTGAGTTTTTGTATTAGTGATTATAATAATTAAAACCATCACTGGTAAGCACTGAAAACATAATGGCAAAAATGTTCAGCCATGGATGTCTTAATACATACATCTAAATTCAAATACAGTCAGATATGTGGAGGACTGTTTTTTAGCTGAGCATCTCTGGCTTCTAGGCGGCTGATGTACATGAGAACTTTGATAACCACCTCATTTATGAACAACTGCAAAATCACTTGTCTTTTCAAGAAAACACTTCAGCACATGCTTAAGTGCTGATGTAAACTGGGACGTTATTTGGGAAATCAAGCAGAGTTAGGTGCCTAATTTAAGCATACAAGTTAAAACACATTGGCATAAATTATGCATTTCTGTAAAAATACACTCTCTCACATAAATAACAAATCAGAAATTATTCTTACACTGTAAAAGCTCTTGCCAAAGTGTGACGATGAAGAGGTTCTCCTCAATTTTTAGAGACTATATCTCAGGCGCACTAACTGCCAGAACAGAAAAGCACTCTGCCAAGAAAAAGTGAAATATTTTCCAAATTTTGTTCCTGAGGAAAAAAGTTTGTCATGCTACCTGAATCCATGAAAAGAAAACAGTAAATATAATGAAGCATTAACACCCATCAGGCAGCATGTTTATAGGCAATTCTCTGCTCCACACACCTTGAATTGTATAATGAAAATGAGTAAGTTTTACTACCTATGACGTAAAGTAATCATCCTCAAACGAGCTGCCTGGAAAGTATTATTGTTGTTATAAAACAGAATTTATACGTAAAACTAACAAAACAGAGATAAGTATTAAGTATCTCCTTATCAATGGAAACAATGAAAGCCAACCAGAAATTGCCTGTCTGATTTATCACAAAGAGAGTGGGATCTAGGAAACCATTTTTACACTCTTCTATAGACCCTGAAACAATTTTTTTTCAACTTGAAGTTTCCTTAATTCATCACCCTGAGGGCACCATGAAGTTTCCATTAGTAGGTAATTGCAACCTTGCCCGTACCTAAAAATTAGTAAATTCCTTTTGGTCTTAGCTCAAACTGAATTCTTACAAGCCTTAAAACAGGGTTCATAAAGCAGACAGTGGATTGACTGCCACCTAGAGAGGCTCAGTCTCAAAGGAGTGCAGAAAGCTCATCTACTCCCCATCTGGAGAGCCAGAAGCAGTCCACAGAAAACTCAACATCACCTCAAAAAATAGCAGCACTACAGAATAATGAAAGAGAAGTGTAAAACAGGCATCAGGCATAAAAATAAGACACATTTCAGCTACAGGACCAGACATCACTTTTACAGCTTTCTCTAGGAGGACTTGATGCAGGGGTGAATAACTGAAGGAGTTAGTTCAGATATTCAAATCACTGTTCACATCTTCCTTTTCTCTTGGTCTTTCTCTCCAGAGGCTTAGCTATTTCACTGTTCAGCCAGTTGGCTCAACAAAACAGACCTCCTTTCCATTTTATGGAGAGCTACAAATTTCTGGGGATGAAGGTTTTCAAAGGTAGTAAAAATATCAACCCTTATTACTCACTGTAAAGATGGATGGTTGCAGCTCTGGGAGGAAGTAATGAATGTGGACCTAAGTTCTTCAACTCCAACAGTAGGCCGTTTCCTATCAGATTCCAGATGTTGTTCTCTTGGCTTGCACCACTGGAAAAAGACACTGCTGGGTTTACTCTACAATAACAGAAAGGCCAGACATAGATAACCATGAAATTGTTAACTAGTGGTTAATTACAGTGTAAAAAAGGTAAGTTACGTTCCTGTATAATCTTCCCTTTGTAAGCACAAAGACATAAAACCGTGTGTTGGACTGGCTAACAGATGTCTGATTCCATCTCCTCTGTGGTGCATGCACTTCAGAGAGCATAACTAAGGAGGGCATCTCTGCATGGAGAGATCCAGGCTAGCGAATATGAAAAAGTGGGCAAATGACAACATTTTGGCCCACACGTGGCAGTCCGTACAATTACAGATTTTCTTTATAGGAACAGAAAAGGAGGAACCTGAGCATTTTGTGAGTTGAGACAGCTGTCATGTGTAAAGATCTCATACATGCAGCCCGGAAGATTTTTTCCCTAAATAAACTTGCAATCATCTGTCTTTTTAAATATAACTTCTGTGACACACAGAGGGAAATCAGAAAGCAATGCTGAAAGCTTTGCATGCTCTATTAATTTTATTATGTAGATCCACTCCCCAATTGATATTTTCATTCAAAACTAGCTCAAGATCCGTCATTATTCCTCGATGTAAATGGAAGCAAAACAAGTAGTATTCAAGCAAGTACTCTTATTTGGATTATTATTTTAATACAGCAGTATTGTCTGTACGTAATTTTTAAAGCACGTTTGCATAGCACTTCTAGGCTGCTCCTTCCCAGAAGCTGTTTAGCTTTGTCAATATTTATTACTATTGCTTTTGTAAATACAATAAAAAGCAGAAATGTTTGACTTTAACCTAATAAGCAGATTTTGAGAAATGGACAACAAAACCATTTTCTGCTTTTTGAGTCATCTGTCTCTGCACCTGATAATACAGCAACAAAGGGAAATTGAAACTCACAGGCTGAAAACCCATGGAAATACGTGCAAAGCATTCTCAATGTTTTAACATCAGTTCTATTGCCACAGGTGAGTATTAAATAGTTGTTTACAAAACACTTTTAAGGTAGTTACTGTAACACACACTCACCTAGGCCCATGCACATACAGACTAATGTGCGTATTTAATATAACTGATACATTCCTTAAATACTTGGAAGAAGTGTTCCAAGATGGCATGGTCTATGAATTGTTCTTGGTCTAAAGGTCAAACACACAGTTTGACTCCACCCTGAATGCTGTAGCGAAATTACCTGTTCCTAAACAAACTTATGGAAGTCAATTGGAATAGTCAATAATCAAAGGAAAAGAAAATCTTTTTCCTTACAGAAATATACTAGCCGTTTTTTCTCCCAAATATTGTCAAATGATGATTTATAGAACAGAAGCAGCTAGGACTTTCAGTTAAATATTCTGACTAAACACTCCAAAAACACAGCAAGAAAAAATCCCCAAAGCAAAGAACTTGCAAGCAAAAACGACAACAGTGGGAAAATTAAAGCAACATAAAGGGCATGCGATTTGCTCTAGCCTGGAATAGACCCACACACCAGTTCTGTGTGCAGTTTGTGACAGCCTGGGGAATCGAAGTACAACTTCTGAATTAGATCTGACAGTTTAAAACCCTTCATATTTACTGACCCATGTTATGCCACAATGTACCCACAATGGGTTCAAAATTTCCTAGTGAAATTTACTACTACCTGGCAGAGACCATGTCATATATGTCAGACTGTCAGGGTTCTCAGGGCACTAAAATCCTTAAGGGCCCTGGCCAGCTTCCACCCACATCCATGAGACCATAAACTGTATCTAAGCTCCTTCCTGAGGTTTCTTGGAGGAACACTGGTTTCCGATGGAACTGTAGTTGTGCCTGTTCCTGGCCTTGGTGCTCCTTGATACAGACATCAACCCGCACACTGACTTCTTGGCTTGACCTTGGCCCTGCCTCATCAATATGGGCCCATGTGGCAGGTGCTGATCCTGACCCGGCTTCATCTCAGACTTGTTTTGTCACCATGGTGCCTCATGATCTGGACTCCTAATTGGACCTGGCCAACATCTTTGCAACTCTCCTATTTGCCTGGTATCTCTGTGAGATGTGACTCTGGCTGGTGAAGCCCCTGCTCTGCTGTTTTTTATTGCACTATCCCTCAGGAAGATGTTGGCTTTCACTGTTCCCTGACAGAGTAGATAAAGATACTGTAACAAAACCTTAATGGAGATATTAATGACGTGTATTTAAGTGGAAGCATTTTCTGATAACAGATTGGCTGAACCTAAGACAAGAGGGTTTTGTTAATATCCTCACAGGTAAGAGAAGTCTCCAATATTGACTTTGCCATTTAGATACCTTATAGGACAGATCTTCAGAGTCGCTGAGCCCAGCAGGAGATGTTTGAGGCCAAGCCTGTAAACCTTCTTGTTGTATGTGGGAAGGGAAAGTTTGCTTCTCTACAAAATCTTTCAATGCTGAATCAAACTGATTAGGAGCAAAAAAAAAGAGCTAGGATTCAGAAAGAAGTCAAAAACCTGCATCTAACTTGACATTCACGCTCCTGACATGGTCATTCACTTTTCAAAGTTCATAAAACATTTTCTGACACAGCAAAAATTTCAGTTGGAGGCGGAGGAAGAGTTTTGTAAAAATCACATCCAAAAGCACATGTCCCCATTTGACACTGGGGAATTCAGCACTGTCTTATTTTTCACAGTTCTGTTTTCAGTCAGTTTTGAGTAGGGTTTTGTTGCTTATAGTTGCAGTTTGCTTATCCTTAAATGCTATGAGCATGTTTTGGGTGTCTGGATTTTATGGCTCAATTATTTTACTATGGAAAAACTACAACAGTGTCTGTGTTTTACCAAAGGAAAAAGGCAAGTAAATTTTCCAATTATCAAGGCAATGTAGCACTTGGTGTATATCATTATGAAGCTGTTAACAAGAATACTGCCTTTTCATTAGCTAAAAGGCTATTTACGCCTAATGAGTTGTTAAAGACTAAGGGCAAAATTCTGCTTTCGGTTACACCAGCATAAATCTGTAATCCATTTGAGTGACTCTGGATTTATTTTGGTGTCAGTGAAAGCAGAATTTGGCCAGAATGCTCTTAAATTTGACTTTGTAATCTGTTTCTACTTCAAGAAAGTCATTATTCACCAGTAAGGACCAATCATTAACAGTAATATTGGGGGGAAAGGAGAAATCCAAGGGACAGCTTGTTTTTCCCCCTGTGGATACTTTAGAACACAATGCATTTATTGCAATACGAACTGTAGCCTAAAAAGTGAAGAGTACATTTCAAGACTGCTTTGCAGCCTAGATGCTGATGTGCATCTACATCTGAATGACAAGCAGGAATTCAAGCTGGCCAATCTCTAGGACTTCCCTTCTAAAATAATAGTAACTGGGAAATAGACAGTTGACCAACAGTAGGAATATGTTCTGGGACCAATAAGAGCCTTCTGAACTGCAGCCTCCTCCCAGCGAAACACCTCAGGCACAATATTCAGTTTTATCAAGTATTTTAGATAATTTTTGAATCATGGCCTTTAAATGGAGAAAACATATTTGGTGAGAATGTGCCACTGGCTTCAGTGAAGAAGGAGTCTTGCCTTACAAGATTTATACTGAACTGGTTGTACATAATGTATTTATACAATATAGCAACTTACAGGTGTTTAGGGGCCTTACAGGTCATAACATGTCCATTAAAGTCAAATATGCTGTAACAATGATATTTACATGACTAATACACCTAAATATTTAAACTATCAAGATTTTGAAAAATGAATAGAAATTATAAATTTGAAAAACAAGTGTACAACTGTAGCAGAGAATCTATACAAATTATCTGGAAGTAATTAATGTGCTACCTGCAGTACAGGAACATAGCTCTGCAACAGGCTGACTACAGGAAACTCAAGAACAAAGCCTTTATTGATAGCTAGCGACACCATATCATATGTGGTATGGACTAGTGATCTTCACAGCAATCACTCTGGTTTTACTTTTCACCAAATCTCTTTATGTTGCTTCACAACTGTAGCATATTGTACCTGATTACACAAATGCTGCATCTGGTTCCCTAGAAGAACTAACACATTGAACTGCTAACTGAACTTCTATAGCTAAGAGTGGTACTTCTACATCCCATGTTTTTGCTGCAGCTCTTAAAAATATTTGGAGTAATAACTCAGATTCTAGGGCAACGATTCCTTACCGAGGCAATAAATATCTCCCTGGTTAAGCATGACATAAAACCAAGAAAGGTACTCTAGCCCTTACAGCTGCATAGGTAACAGGTGTGAAAACACAACAGAAGCTAACATTAAGGACTTCGAAATAACAGAGATGAGCATGACCTGTGAGACTGATTCCAATGCAACATTTTCATGAAGACTTACAACTAGATTTAATAGCTCAGAGTATTAAAGAGAAGCTGCAATTGCCATGATTTTCAAAATCTGTAAAAAGATCAGCTTCTTCATTATGTGAACACTATATTTCACAAGAACATTTGATAGGAAGTCTGAAGACTCTACAGATTACTTAAGCCAAGGATACTGGACAGCCCTAGGATTGCAGGTTGCATTTTTGGTCATCAGTGAGCCTTGCAGAGGGTAACGCAGCTTCCCAGCTTGACCTCCGTTCAGTCAGCCTAATAGGTCTGTTCTTTCTATAAAGTTTTGGAGGCAAAGATAAGTTCTGTTTGCCATACTGTACTCCTGTACAGCAACAGTAGTAAATATAACTAGAAAGTATAAAGTTCTTGCTTGCCCTAGTTTTTAAAAAACAGCAGATTGTTGCTAATACACATTTTTCCTGTCTTCTGTGATTGATTCATCTATTCCTTTTATCTGCTTTCATCTATGAAAGCATTTGCTGTTGGTAAACAAATAATATAGTTATAATTAAATGCAAAAGAGAAGGGAAATGCCTTGCACTGTATGAATTATTATCCAGGAAAATATTATAATAAGCATGAATAAAACAATTTTTACTGTAAAAGAAGTAGAAACATACAGCTGTATAAACATTTCTCAGTATTAGTAAAAGTCTGATTTCTCACTCTTCTTTACTTAGTTGAATTCAATTCTATAATCCTATAAGCCACTAAACCCTGGAGAGTACAAATAAAAGTAGAGTCACTGAGGGCTAGCATTAATTCATATTACATGGCAGACAGTTACAGTTAAAATATTAATTTACAAACAAACACAGCCTTTAGGAACCAGTGAGTCCATATCTGTTTGGAGCTGAAAACTATTTTCAATCACGAATGTAGAGAGGAGGTTCCTGTAATGACCATGACAGTATTTCAAGAATCTTCCTTCCAAAATACCCCTACCTTCTCTTGTTTTGATCAAGTAGCACAAAAAGTTGAAAGCAAATGGCAAGGAAGTAATATCATGATACAACCAAACACACTTTGTGTGTACATCAATCAGCTCTGCAGTACATAACAAATGTATTTTCACATTCTTTGGAGCTAAAGAGGCAATTATAACACCTCACTACATCTGGGCTGGAGCACAACTAAAGGAACTGATTTTCCTGGGTGATACAGGAAGCCTGTGACAAAGCAACTGAATTAACCTAGGGCTCTTAGATATAGTCCCTGGCCTCCAGACTGTTTATTCTTCCATTCTTTGGCATTAAAGGGTGGGAAAGCAGATCTATTTCTTTGATAGTCTCTAAAAGGGAAAAAGAGAACCTGGTACATGGGTTCATGAGTTTTGCTGTTTTGTCATTTGCGTTACTGGACAGATTGTCCGCTGCACTACACATTAATTGGTCTCATGTTTTCAATCTTTGTTGAAATTCTCCATTTCTTTTGTTTCCATTTTTTATCACCACTACTTCTACCATCTGGAGTACAGCATCTTTTCTTGCATTTATTCACTTTTCTCCCTTTTAGTCCATTTATCACATCTTTGTATGGGGTCTCACTGCAGCAGAAGCCAGAGGAGGAACTGTGCACCTACTGCTGATGCGTAGTATACATTGAGGATAAGATGAATTCAACTCTTCTTTCCACCTTGGGCATCTGAGTATGGAATAAACAGAGACTCCAGCAATCTCTGGCTTTCACAGCTAACTACCTGGTACTTATATATCAGGGTTTAAAGTCCTGGAAGAATATCAGCCACTGTAGAATTTGTTTTCAAATTCAAAGTGGAAAAAAAGCAGATTCAGCATTCTGTCTGTAAGGTGAACAATGATCTCAAAGCCACAGGGCACAAAGCTCAAGCCTTAACTGTTTCCAGGTTGCGATGAATATGAACATCACAGCAAAATTGCAGATACTCTTTGGTGAGCATAAGTGGAAACTCAGCCTTGAAAGACAAATCTATGAAAGTGTCACTGAGGACCTTGTTAGTGAGCAAAAGTACTTTGAAATCAATAAAAAATGTCAATCATAATGAACAAATTACAGAACATCACCTGTGCCTGAAGTGAAAAGTGAAGTTTGGAATCAAACCACCAAACTAATTGTTGTTTAAGACTTAGGAAAAGATTTGGCCCAGGCCTCTCAAGTCAAAGACTAGTGCAACAAATATTCAGTTCCATGTGGTTTTTGTCTTCCTTCTCCATTTAATTTAACTTCCAAGTCTCAACTGACCTTTAAAAAGAATTCATTTCTTTATCTCTAACCTTAAAGAACTTGCATCAGTTCTGCATGGGCTTCCAAATGCCCTCACCACTTTATCAGTCAGAAAGACTTGTTCCAAAGCATCATCTCAATCTTTTTTAGTCAGTGTCTTTCCACACTTACTTTCCCATTAGTCTATTGGCCAGATTAAAAAGCAGGCTCTCCTGACAATACCCTTTGGAAGTCCATGAAATGAAATCTAGTATTTCCCACAAGGATCCCAGTACATTTACTTTAAAATTTCAGACGGAAGCTGAATCCTATTACGATATACCACTGATTTATATAAGGAAAGCTCAACATCCAGATATAATTCATCCTGGCCTAGTGTTTGGAAAATAAAGCATTCAATATTGCGTCCTTTGACAAATGTCTGTAGGCACTTGATCCCAGAGGTAGCTCTAACAAATGGTTTTATTCTTGCATCATTCTAGAAATGCCTAAAACAAGCAGCTTCACAGAATTGCTTTCTTAGGTTCACAGTAAGTAATCTTGCTGCTTTTGGGAAGAATTAAAACCAAACCACTAACCCTCAAGCTCAAAAGCCGGAGAAATCATTTATTTTTAAACAAAATAATTAAAAGAAAAACACTAACCACTAAGACTTCACCTTTAGAGTCAAGCAGCCTAATTTAATTTGTCCCTGGAAATCTTATAGCAGTAGCAAAAGAAATACATATCGACGCTAGGGTTTCCTTTCCAAGGGAATGTTCCATTGAAAAGCAAGAATCTTTTTATGTGCTTTGGATGCAGTCATGTGTCTAATCTTGCCATAAATACTGTATGTCTGTGTTAGGCTCATTTAATGACAGCTATATAAATAAAAATCCCCTTGACCTAAAGCACTAGCTATTCTGCTGCCATGAAGTCAAGATGCTTGCTGGAGCTGAGGGTGTTGGGGCAAAGTCCCAGAGCTGCATCCTAACCTAGGACACATGCTATTAAGAGTTGAAATGTGGATTCTTTCTCCTTTGAGCGGCTCATATTTTGCTGGCAGAGGGTGCACTAGAACAAATTCTCATGTGGCAGGACACAACTTGTGAGCTGTTTATGAAATGCAGACTGCAGACAGATGTACAGCGATTGCCATTAGGATGTTGACATTTACAGTTGGAAGCGCTTTCTGTTACCATGGTATTCAGGGTACTTGGGACACTGCAGTAGCTGTGTGTACAGGTTCCTCAGAGGACTCTGGGCATCTAGTCACTAATGTCTAGATGGTCTTGGCTCCAGAACAGCCAAGTGGTTGGTTAGAGTCACTCTTATTTCATGGTGCCTGAGAGACAGACTCACCTTTCCTTGTCTCACCATGGGATTTTCCAGCCTGCGGCTTTTATTATCACGTAGAAAATTCTCTGCTGGCTACAGCCATGCAGAAACATTGACCTAAGAGAAGCAGCCCTGCCTGTGCTCTTTCCTACCTACTAATGACCTGCACATGACTAAAACTATCACCTTTCCAGAGACCTTATTTCCCATACACATATGCTTCCTGCCAGTGTACAGGGCTCACAGGATATAAAAATAGATTGTATGATCAGTCCAGAGAACAGGACTGGGCTCAGAAATTGAGGCTGGACTTACTGTGTAGCACAGCAACGTGTCTAACCAACTGCCTGGCTTAGGTAGTGCCGCTTGACTCTGCCTTGGCATTATCACTAAATTCTCCAGACAGTCTCAATACGCCTCTGTGGAGATGACATCATGATATCAAAATGAAATGAGACTATTTAAATGCAAGACTATCGTGGTGCTAGTACAATGTGAAAATGAAACTAACTCAATGTAACCCCACAGGGAACAAGTTACAGTTTGAGAGAGAAATAAAACAATGTAAATGCATGTTACACTGGACTTAAAGACCCCACTGAGGCCAGGGTCTGTTGCTGAATTTGTTTGGGCATTCAGCTTAATTTGTGCCATATATCTTGAGCTGGATGCATTGTTTTACTGAACAGCTATTAACTAAAATTAACATGCAGGAAAGCATGTTAGCGTTCAGGCTGGGTTTGACCTAAGCTATGAAAAGCAAAGACACTGGAAGTCTGGCATTTCATCCCTAAGTGGGAAACGTCATTGAAATAACTCAGTGATACAGCATCACACAACTATGAATATTCTGGCACGATCAAAGAAAGATGTTGACAAACTTGATGGAAAATAAAATGGGAAATCATAAATGATAAGGGATTCAGTCTGAATTAAGGCTATCAGGATAGGGAGGGGGAAGCAAACCCACAGTTTCATCAGCAAGTATTTGAAGGGTGTGAAAGAGCAAAAAGCTAGTTTTAGTACTTAGGGGAGCTATCTAGGTGTAATGGTGCACAATTGAGAGTAAAAATTATCAGTTTGATTACCAGAAACAGTCTTGCATTAGTGAGATCTGCTGGGCTGTGACAGGGTCTCCCTTGGAAAAAGGAGGTTTCAGCTGGATCTGTACTAGGTGTGCTATGATTCCTAGTACAGAAATATACCTTCATGCGCTGCTTAGCATAACAGCAGTGACATACTCACGAAACACACCCTGCAGCTGTCTTAAGCAACAGCAACAGAAATACACGAAAAACGTGGCTTTTTGACAGCATGCTGGAGGTGATGTTATGGACAGTTCACCAGACATCTTGAAATCTCAAGGTCTGCCTGGGCAAAATTTCCATGAAAAAGGACATAAGCAGGTAGACCCAGAGGGATGGTGATTCTCCTACTGTAGCACATCCATAGCTCACCTCTTTCACATATTTAATAACAAGAATGCAAGTAGATACAGATTTTCCAGATGATCATAAACCTTAAATGAATTTATTATTTTTTGAAGAACCACCTGTGATTTATCAGAAGTCTCACAGGAACAAGAAGGGACACTAAAATTTTCCCTCTACTTGTTAGTCACAAAAGGAAGGGAAGGAAAGATACACAATTGAAACTACGTAGGTCACACTAGCTCTTTTATTGACATGCATTACTGGAGTGACAGAATACAGATGCTCCCAAAGAAGTATTATAGCTCACAAGGCCTATAATGTCAATAACATTCAGGGAATCTGTAATCCAAATAACCAGATGTATTTCAACACATCCTCAAACAGCACTTAATCTATAGCAACTGGCCTTACCACAAAATCCCTGGGAAATTTCGGCATAGAACTACATGCTTGCATTTATACAATCCCTGCTTTGTTGAAGTTTAGTGTATCAGCTACCCATTTAATAAAAAGAATAATCTTAAAAAGACAGAAAATAAACCAGATCTCAAATAGTCTAGATTAGAGATCAAAGACATGATACGTGTTAGAGCAGTTTTTAGGATATAGGAGAGTAAAATAATGGTAAAACTGTGTTTGCTGTGCAGCATCATTATTATGAAACCCTTAACTATGTAGAGAACTAAAAAGAAAAGGACAAGGAAACACAGCAGGAGCTGAAAGCACTAAACTGTGAGGGAAGAAGAAAAATTATGATCATGACCATATTTAAAGAACTTAGTAAGGACTAGAAAACAATGCAACTGAAAGCATAAACAGACTCGGGAAAAGATATAAACTCTTAGCTTTCCGGGGCACAAGAATATGGAAGAAAAAAACAACACCCCCTCCTTCCCCAGAAACAACAAAAAAAATGCACCCTGTTAACTCATATGGTTGTTTGGCATCTGAAAGAACTTGATAAAACATTCTGGAGTTGGGTCTGGGGGTCAGTTCAGGTAGTTCAGCTTTCTTAGCACTGGTTTGTTGTGTATGAATTTTGCCTAGACATTAGGCCATGTTTGTGACCTGATTTCCATGCCTTTCTGGCAGCTCTTCTAAAGAAACACAGCAGAACATGATTCAAGAGAGAGGATTACAAAAACAGTGATTTGAAGTGATCGTCCGTGTCCTCGGACATCAATGGAAAAGGCATACAAAAATGTGAAACTACTGTGCTGCAGGCTGGTGCCTATCACCTAACTTCAAGAGACACAAACTTGCCAACTCCATCTCTAGGCTTCAGGTCCAGCACCCTCCCTTCTAACCAGCAAGGCCTGTTATTAGGTACATCTTGCTGATTTCCAAGCTATCAAAGGACTGGACTCCGGGAAGATTCTGATCTCTGGGTAGGTGACAGTTACAAATGATCTGCACAGGCCCTGTGACAGGCTGCTCACTTGGTAACTGATGAGCTGGCGTCCCAGAGAGCAGAGCCCATGTATTTAGCAAATGACAGAAATGCTATGTTGATCGAATCTATGTGGATAGTAAAGAAAAGCAAATACAGGCTTTACACTAAATGCCCATGATGGATAGATTCATCTTGCTGTGTGCTACTCTGATTCCAATGTATTCATTCAAACTACACATGTAATTCAAAATTTTTCTTGAATTTATTCTTGTTTACAGGAACTTTGAAGCACTGTGCTTCCAAGTGTTTGCAAATGACAAAGTACTATACTCTGCTCCAGGGAAGGATTTGAGTCTATATCCTTAATTAAGTCTGTAGCACAGACTTGCAAGCTGCAATAAATAAAGGGTAGGCTTTGATTTGTCTGTGTGACAGTGTAAATCAAAGGAAGTAGCGGGAACAAAACCCCAACCTATGGCACCTATGAAATGAGAAGATGAGGTGTTGAGAAGGTGAATATGTTTCTTCTACAAAGATTTGGCCAAAATTTAAATGGCTTTGAAAGAGCGTAAAACTCAAACCTACCATCTGAAGGGACCTCAAACATTTCACCTTTGTGTTCCACAAACAGTGTGCAATTCCATATGTTTTACTGTCCAAATTAATCATGATACTGGGTTTTTTTTAAATTGTTTATAAGAAATTAGAGAATACTGCAAAATTTTAAGGTTTCTAGGTGACTAGTTTTGTCACCTGTGGAGGATGAGAAATAGAGATAGATTCTCTTTTATTACTCTCCTTTCTACAAATCACACACAGCTTTATGAGGTACTTTTGCACTAGAATCTCTAAAGCCTCAGGAAGCCTAAGCAAGCTGTAGTTTTGCCAAGGTTTTTTTAGATTGGGTTTGGGTTTTTTTCATATTCTGTATTCAGGCAATTTTTTTAGAAATAAAAAATGCTAATTAAATTGTCTCTGTATCGGCAGTTTCTTTGTTGCATTTTTTCTATTACCATTTCACTAGGTCATCCTGATGGACTGAAGCAGACATGGAAAAACATGATCTCATGGAGTCCAATGAGGTACTGCAGTCCAAACCTACCAGCATACTAATCTGAAAATGTTCTATTCTATATTCAATTCAATTTTAAAACATGCACACCATGTTAGTCTTTTAACAAAGATACAGAGTAGCCTTGTCTTACTGAAAACATGAAATCACAGCTACCCGCTTCCAAGATGGGTTTCAGAATTCAGATTTGCACAGGCCAACCTGCCCATCAGTCTCTGTGACCTGGCAAAGGTCATTCTCTTCGTGGATGAGTTTTCTGACCTTCTAAAAATGGGGAAATGAAGTTCAATAAGCAGCTTCAACAGCAAGACTTTCATCTCTGACCTCCATGCCGGATTACTGCAACTCATTAGACTGTTACAGTGAAACATGCTAATGGGTTGTACATGAAGAGTCATTGATGTATCAGTACCTGGGGAGAAAGTCTCTATATGAAGAGTTCAAGATGCCATGCATTACTTGCAGCCACTGCCACACTCCATGACTTAAGCCACTTTATCTCACCTAGGCTCTTCGCTGGCACAGTTTTTCTTGTTATTTTAAAACAGAGGAAAAAAGAGTAGCAGCTAGAGTAGCCATGTGGATTTATCCTTACATTCTTCACAAGCAATCAAGTTTAAAGTAGAAAAGCAGGGGACAAGAAAAAAGTTTGAATGGAAGAAGTCTTAGAGGAAGACAGAGTTCACAAAGTAGCTCTGTCCAAAGTTAGAGAGGAAGAGCTGGGGTTATGGCTCTGGCAGGAGAGGCTTGCATGTATGAATTTTATTCCTATTGTTTCAAGATGCAGAGCTACATGCACAGTCTACAAAAATGACACCACGTGCAAATGAGTGTAAGGAACATTTTACTGATACAGGGAAACTTGAAAACTATTATAGCAAAGTGTTTCTATGCAGGCAAAGATTTACTTGGAAAAAATGCATTTTTGTTAGTATACTAAACCAAAGCAAAACTGGGGGGGTTTCCTCTCTAAAAAATATTTATGCTTCTATTATGGCATCTTGGTGTGACCCTTCTGACTGTCAGCAGTCATATCTCTTGATTCACGACTGACAGCTACGCTGGCAGCGAGTTACAGTCTAACTCCACATCAATGGCAATCGAAGGAAAAGTTTAAAGACTCCTAAATCTGAAATTGTTTGGGAAACTGACCAATGTATCAGGTATGAGTGCACACGAACCTTCCAAAATCTTTTTGCTAATGTTGTGCTCATTTTATTAGCTGCCTTTGTTATTCCCATCTAATTCAAGGTCCTCCTTCATAAAATCCTAGATGTATCAGCTCATGATAGCCATTAAGAAACATTATCCAAGATATGAGTCCTTTTGACATATATGTCCCATAGGCACTATGAAACATTAAAAACAAGAAAATTGAAAGTCCAAAGTTAAGAGATGGAGATTTCTTCAGGGATGGCCCGATAGACTGGGACCTGCTCAGAGGAAAATCAAGCCCATAGGTCCCAAAGGCTTCTATAGCCACATAGAAAAGTAATTTCAGTGGATCCTCTCTCTTAGAATACTGACAACAGAGATAAGGAGAGTCATGTCAGAAGTAAGTTAGTATTAAAAATAGCTTGTCAGAACAAAAAGAGAAGCCAAACAGCCATGAGGAACTGAAGCTAGAGCACATTTAAACACTACACCCCAAGACAGCCATGAGAATTTCTCTAATACCCATACAGGGACATGTGCAATATGTACGTTATGTGAGCTATACCCACAAACACCTGCAGTCATTAGAGTTGCATCCAAGGCAGGATGGAGCTGTAACAGAGGTACAGAAGTGGATGATGCAGGATTAGCTGCATTCATAACAGCAGACACAACTAAAGATAAGGCAGTACTCTCGGAACAGCCCCAGGACACACTTCCCCTAGCTTCAGCTAAAATATAGGAATTTGCCCTTTTAATGCCAGATATCACAGCCCTCCATAGTGTCCAAGACTGTTCCACCATCATTATTCACAATAACAAAGGCTTTACAGAAAGCACTAATGCCTTCCACAGGCTTATCAAAACTGTCTTAAGGGTTAGTGTATGATCAACTTGGGCCATCACACATGACACTCTGAGTGAGTGTGTAGTATACAAGGAATACCTGATATCTGTGATTCTGACATACAGCAGCAGCATTGTGCAGTCACTTCAACTTCGTCAAAAAAATAATACAAGAAATCTGGGGCTAAGCTAGCTTCGTTGTCACCAAATCATCATAATGAATTTAACCACTATCATTACAGCTGAACTTCCGAGCTCAGTCAAATGAAGTAAGTCAATTCCTACATGCACTTTTTTGGTTTATTTCCTTCCTCTGTGGCTAATTACTGAACATTTTTTTCTGAGCTCTAATTCACGCCTCCTTCCTGCTTACTGAAGATAAAATGTCATCTGTGCAGGAGCTCATAATCAGCCGATTCTGACAAGCAGATGATAAAGCACAAAAGGAAGAATATTGTTTTAAGGACAGAGAAATCCAGATCAAAATATGGTGACATTTGCCAAGGGTTTCAATGTGAAGAGAACAGAGGCCTCATTGTTAACAGTGAAAATTGGACCCTGTTGCTTCTCAAGGGTTTTGTTTCCTTCTAGTTTGTGGACTGAAAAAAATTGTGAAGTGTAGCCTCATCTATATAAGTAATGGGAGAGTGGTACAGCTGAGGATATAGCAAAGACATGGGCAAACCCCCACCAAACACAGCAGTGGCTGAGGTTCTGATTGTTTTAACAAAATGGCAAATGATTCTCAAAGTTCTTAAAGATGACATAAAAACCTCCTCCAGGCTTAGAATTTGAATACAGTCTTCATCTGTCTCTGGCAGTCTCTGAAATCCAGCTGACATATATTCAGCTCCTCCAAAGACCAAGCTGAATTATTTTCTTTTACCCTTTTAGTTCAAGAAATACCTACCACAGAATGGGGAAAGAAAGAGAACACCAAGTGCTGAGACCACAGAATGAAACCAGAGTTCTCTCACATCACCCCCTCCTGAACAAGTAGGGGCCAGCTGATGTTAACGAACTGCTATCCCTTCCCCATCCATTATCCCTCATACTGTAAAAAAGGAAACCAGAGAAGAATATAAAACCAGTCCAACCAGATGTTTCTATGATTCTATGATTCTAATATTTTTATTTTCTCCTCACCTCAGGTAAGTATTCATCCTGATACACTCTTGCCACCTCATAACTGTTTGTGAACAGAGAGGGCCTTGTGGCGGAGGTGACTGTTAGACGACACCTGGGGCTCAGTGATCACGAGATGACAGAATTCTCAGTTCTTGGAGGAGTAAGGAGGGGGGTCAGCAGAACCGCCACCTTAGACTTCCAGAGGGCAGACTTCAAATTGTTTAGAAGGCTGCTTGATAAAGTCCAGATGGAGACAGTTCTGAATGACAAAGGAGCCCACGAGGGCTGGATGCTCCTCAAAGAGGAAATTCTGGCAGTGCAAGACCAGGTCATCCCCGTGTGCCGTAAAATGAGTCGGTGGGGAAGAAGACCAGCTTGGCTTAACAGAGAGCTCTGTGTTGGTCTAAGGAAAAATAGGAAAATATATGAGCTTTGGAAGAGGGGGCAGGCATCTCAGGAGGACTGCAAGGAGCAGGTGAGATCATGTAGGCAAAAAATTAGAAGGGCTAAAGCCCAACAAGAACTCCATCTGGCCAGTTCAGTGAAAGACAAAAAATGTTTTTTTAAGTATATTAACAACAACAGGAGGACCAAGGAGAATCTTTCTCCTTTACTGGATGCAAGGGGAATGATAGTAACAAAGGATGAGGACAAGGCAGAGGTACTTAATGCCTTCTTTGCTTCAGTCTTCAATAGGAAGGTAAGATGTTGTCTGGGCTCCAAGCCTCCTGAGCCAGAAGACTGAACACGAACCCTCGATGTTCCAAGAAGACTTGGTTAAAGACCTGCTTGGCCAATTAGACATCCACAAGTCTATGGGGCAGGATACCCAAGGATATTAAGGGAGCTGGTGGAGGTCCTTGCCAAACCACTTTCCCTCATCTATCAACAGTCCTGGTTGACTGGGGAAGTGCTGCTCGACTGGAGACTGGCAAACGTATCTCCCATTTACAAGAAGGGTCAGAAGGAGGATGTGGGGAATTTTAGGCCTGACAGCTTGACCTCGGTACCGGAGAAGGTCATGGAGCAGATCATATTGAATGCTATCACACAGCACATGCAGGACAGCCAGGTGATCAGACCCAGTCAACATGGGTTTATGAAAAGCAGGTCCTGCCAGACCAACCTGATCTCCTTCTATGACAAGGTTACCTGGTTAATGGACAGGGGAAAGGCTGTGGATGTGGTGTACCTGGACTTCTGTAAAAGCCTTTGACACCATTTCTCACAGTATTCTGCTTCAGAAACTGGCTGCCATTGGCCTGGACGGGCACATCCTCTGCTGGTAAAAAAAAAATGGCTGGATGGTTGGGCCCAGAGGGTGGTGGTAAATGGAGTCAAATTCAGTTGGAGGCCGGTCACAAGTGGTGTTCCCCAGGGTTCAGTGCTGGGTCCAGTCCTGTTCAATATCGTTATTAATGATCTGGACGAAGGGATCAAGTGCACCCTTAGCAAGTTTGCAAATGACACCAAGCTGGGTGGCAGTGTTGATCTGCTTGAAGGAAGGGAGGCACTGCAAAGAGATCTGAACAGGCTGGATCGATGGGTTGAGACCAACAGGATGAGGTTTAAGTGCCGAGTCCTGCACTTGGAACAAAATAACCCCATGCAGTGTTACAGGGTTGGGGAAGACTGGCTGGAGAGCTGCCAGGCAGAGAAGGACCTGGGGGTGTTGGTTGACAACCGGCTGAATATGAGCCAGCAGTGTGCCCAGGTGGCCAAGAAGGCCTGTATCAAAAACAGTGTGGCCAGCAGGACAAGGGAGGTGATTGTACCCCTGTACTCGGCACTGGTGAGGCCACACCTCGAGTACTGTGTTCAGTTCTGGACCCCTCAGTACAAGAAGGACATTGAGGTGTTGGAGCATGTCCAGAGAAGGGCAATGAGGCTGGTGAAGGGGCTGGAGAGCAAGTGTTATGAGGAGTGGCTGAGGGAACTGGGTTGTTTAGCTTGGAGAAGAGGAGGCTGAGCGGAGACCTCATTGCTGTCTACCGCTGCCTGAAAGGGGGCTGTAGTAGAATGAGTGTTGAACTCTTCTCACAAGTGACAGGACAAGAGAAAATGGCTGCAAGTTGCGCCAGGGGAGGTTCAGACTAGATATTAGGAAGAATTTCTTTACTGAAAGGGTGGTCAGGCACTGGAACAGGTTGCCCAGGGAGGTGGTGGAGTCGCCATCCCTAGAGGTGTTTAAGAGGTGGGTAGATGAGTTTTTAAGGGACATGGTTTAGCAGATGATGGGAGCGGTTGGAATCACTGATCTCAAAGGTCTTTTCCAACTGGAAGATTCTATGATTCTATAACCTGAATAAATTTATTCTCTCACATTCCTGTGTTACAGAAGAGAAAATTACTAAAAATCTGTGTGACTCTTGCAAGATGCCACCCACCACTCAGAGCTCCATTTCAGCTCAGACCCCTGGCCTTGATGAGCTCTGCTGGAGCCCTGTTCCTTGCTGATCCTGACAGGTTCCCTGGTACTCCTGCTCTGATCTTGGACCAAACCTAGAACTTGTCTGATTACAGGACTATCAATGGGACCAAGCGTGCTGTTCACACGACTCGTGAGATGATTTAGCCAGTACCGTGGTCATCCTCAGCTCCTGGCTCTCTTTTCCTTATAAAGCAGCCTCTCTCTCACTGCTCCCTGGCAGGTTGTAGAAGAAAAAAAACAAGCCCCAGGAGATCAGAAACACAGTTGGAAGTATATCTCTTATTCCCTTAGAGCTTTGCTTTGTAAAGATCCTGCTTTGATCATTTGACAGAGACAAGCACCAAAATAAAATGTTCTGTCTCCATTTGTTACCCTGGAGGAAAGCAGACCAGATTTGCAATAGCAGCTCAAAACTGGCTACTACACGTGTAAATCCAATGGTGCATACTTAATTTTTGCGTGTACAATTTTTCACTCAGTCAGTTACTCCTTTCGGATCATTTGTACTAAGTGAAATTAAGGCTTGCCAGACAGTAGATTTCCATGAAGTTGTCTGCTGTCCAGATAAAGGACGAAAGACTTCAACAGAACCACATGGTTCAGAAGGATGATGTTTCAAGTTTACTCCAGGGAAGAGTCATTGCAGTTAACATTGAAAGGGAAAACCACCTTGATAATTTACTAAAGCCAGACTAAAAATGAAGGCGTTGCAATGTATCAGTTTCAAGCCCAGCTCAGGCAGCGCAGCTGCCATCTTGTGGCCAACAATCACATTGCTGCAACTTTGCTATGTTAGTCCTTTCTCATTCACTCCATTTTTTATTCCATATATGGATGGAATAAACCTGACGACAACGTATCCCAGGCAAGAATAAGGAGCTCTGATTCTCTGGAGTCCAAATATACAATATAGATCAAAGTTGCTAGAAGGGGAAAAGAGATAAATTTCATTACCTCAAGTCTTAGATTGCACAGTGGTAGGAAGTGGAGTATCTGGGTTGGGGCAGGAGTTATCTAAATTCTGACACTATTCTGTACACACTGGTCTGATAAAAGAAAACCAACTTCATTATTTACATGAAAAAAAACTCTTTAAAAGTTTTGGGAAAATATTTCATTTGACAGTCAGCTCAAATACCCAAATCTCTATGCAATTCTAGAAATGAGGCAGCGAGGGATTTGAGGTACACCACTTTTCTGGCAGATTCTTGCTTGTTTTGTGGCCCCTTGGGTTAGCCTCAACAGGCATTTGAAAAGGTCTAGAGCGGTAGCTGAGATTATGAAGAACCCACAATGAAACTTGTACAAGAACTTTGGAGAGTCCTATACATTGAAGTTTTCAGTCCATTTAGCACTTTCAAAAGATTCTGTTGCTAATGCGTGTATCACCTTACGCCGTTTTTTACATTGGCTTGATGTTGAAACATTGGTTTGTTCATCTATGGCACTTTAAGAATTTTCTACATGGGATTCGTAGAAACGGCATGATAAGAACCTGAGAGAAACTGACGGGCCTTGACCATGATGTCACTCACCAACAGGTAAGAAAACCCCCCAAATGTTATTGTTTTGATGGAACTCACCTTGGAAAACAGGCTGTGTACCTGTCATTAGAAACAAAAGACAGAACAACTAAAAGGCTGTCTGCAATATGTCCTAATACAGTTACAACAAACACAAGTTTTCCCATAAAAACCTATGTGCTAGTGAAAGCTGAAGGAAAAGGCAGGCAACTCTGATCACACAGTACATACCACAAGAAAAATTTTTACTTCACTACTTAAACAAACTGGTTTTAAGATAAGCTATCAGAGCTTCTTCATATCTGTGCCTCCACTGGCTGCCATGGGAAGGCAGCAGCAAAATGACCAGATTCCAAAAGCTTATTTCCTTTCTCTTTGCCTGTTCTCTGCAGTTCCATCTGGAGCGGGTGTCCTAAATGTTACCTGGAGCTGTAACAGGTATCTTCAGGTAACATATTTGCAAGCTAAATGTTACAAAATAAATTTGTTCAATAAATATTTTGGGTTCTATCACCAAGAAGTGCTGTCAGCCAGCAGTGTTTTTAATCAGATTAAAATATAGAAGACAACCATATCAAATAGCAAAGTTGTTTTTCACATCTGTTTTGCTGGTCTCCAACCATACGAAAGACCGTATTAAGGATATTGTACTGGTGACTAAGTTACACATCAGGTTTCTATCGACTGTCTCTCAAATACCAAATGTCGGTTATGATTTGCTAATTAATCCAGTATTGCCAGAAGCCCATTTTAAATTGAAATATTTTAGTAAATTGTAACAAAAAGTTTTTAGAAGGTGATTGATATGAACAAATAGAAGACCGCTTGAAAAACATTTATGCTTAATGACTACCGCACATATTCTTTTCAACTTTTACGCTCTAGTCGATGTATTGTAATTGAGCTTTACTGAATTACTTTTCTAGTGGATAAATACAGTACACGCTGTAGTGTGAAGAGACATCATGTAATGTATACTAATTAAGCCATTATATCTGTAGAGAAGATCATATCTGAAATATCAAATTAGCAAGAATTAAACATCTCAAAGGATTAATGAAATGTTATGGAGCCATTCACTTCCAGGTCAACAGGTTCAATTTCAGCTTAGTTTAATAGTTATAATGAATTTATGTACTGGAGATAACAATTCTCTGCATCCATTCATAAATCAGGGGTACAGAGTCCCTGACTTGTACAAAGAACAGCAGCCTTTAACCAGCACAGCCAGAGCAAGGTAGCCAGGAATATTATGCTAGGCCTATTTTTGGCATGTAGCCTTAGGCTCTATAGATCAAATGGCACATTTACTGGATGCCTGCAATATACACAGGCAGCAATGAGGGACACCAGAGACACTCAGTCACTTCTCGTTACAGATCTGCCAACAATTGCCAACCCAGCAATAAAGTTATCGCAGGCAGAATACTCAACTCCATCTTGTATTTGACTTATTTAAGAGTCCATTCTGCTCATCCTGATTCCTCTCCCAGTAGCCCTTGCTGCTTCTAGCAGAGACAGAGCCCCAAAAAAGGAAGGGGCAGGGGCATGCGAAAGGAAGAATTGTAGCCAACTTTTATGCAATTATCTTACAGCTAATGTGACAGTAAATAACACAACAAACCCCAATTTTGTAGTGGAACAGCAAATTTGAGATTAAACAACAGATTTAGGCATCAGCTCCTTAGTGATGATGGGCAGTAAATAAACACTAACCAGTTTACACAAACTATTAGTTAAAAAATAACTACATCAAGAACAAATAACTCTTAGTCAAGTATGCATAAAAAGGTACATCCAACCTCTGCAGAACACATCAAAAGCTACCAAGCTGTATAAATGTAACAATTACCCAAAACCTATCACTTCAATTGGCCATGAGGACTCTGTTTTCAGTTACAGAGATGTTATGCAGTCTGCTGGAGAAAGCGAAAGAGCGCCAAAGTTCCAGCCCCAGATTTTTTCACTGATCTTCTGCAAAGCTTTGCGAAAAATCACTGTCATAGTGAGCCTCAATGCCTGCAATATAACTGTTAGACAGTTCACCTGTGCAGGTATTACGGAAAAAGCTACCTAGTATTTACAAGGTGCTTCCAGCTATCTAGAAATGACATTACTAATAGTCCTTACTGCAGGCAACTAAACCATGCTCTGGAAACCTAAAGAAGCTGCAGCATACTGCGGACAGCAAAGTCTTATCCTGCTACCTCTGCTACCAACCACACATTGTCATCATCCTGCTCCCCCTTCAAAAGTTCCCAAGATCCTGAAAAACAAGGATTTTCGGCAGAGAGAATCCTGATGGCAGTAAACCAGCTTACAACAGACCATCACATTGGAAATATTTTTTTCAGTCAGTGTATTTAGACACAAACACCACAATGAAAAAAAGAAAAAGCTGTGGCAGCCTACGTGATATACGAAAAAGAGCACCAAGCTTGCAGGATTGTTCTCTTTTATTGACTACAAACAGAATCCAAGAACAAAGAGCATTCTAACAGCTATTTGCTTTGCTTTCCTGGCATGTATGTACTTCAAGCCAAAAAAAAACCCAACCACCCAAAAGAGTAAACATGACAAACAATAAGATAGAAAGAGCAATGTTTATTACAGAACTGCCTTGAATGCTCATCCCCTGCTTATCAAATCTCTCAATACTCCCACTACAGTAAACCCATTAAGGGATTTAGTGAAATTAGCACTATATATTTAGTCTTTCAAGAGGAAGCTGTGGAGTACAACAAGCAGTACTGGTGGTGGATTTCTACTGATCAATCTTACCTTTTTTCTCTTCAGCCACTATTCCCCCTCTTGTATGACGTGTGCCTTTTCAAGTACTGAATTTCTCCAACACTTCTAGATCTACTTTTCTTGCAACATGCTAAGTTAAACAACTGCAGTAAGAAGTTTCTACAGTGAAAGTTTCTGCAATGAAAAGCTTGCAACCACAGCATTTTAGGAGATATACTTTGAAATTATATTAATACTATTAGTCTACTATAAATTTCATATATTATTATATATAATAGATTATTATTAATAATAAACACAACTTAAAATTATGTTCCTTAATTTTAAAATTTCAATTTTTATTTTGACTTCCCAAATCTTTGACAAAGCAACATTTTCATGATTTCTCTGTTCAAAAAACAAAAAAGAAAATACTTTAGCAACACAGCCAGATGTACTGTGTAGTACTCTGACAATTTAAAGAAAAGGTGCCCTCCAAGAGCCAGATAAGCACATGGAATTTTCTGAGTTGGACAGTCAAGAGAAGTTAAGAAAAATATTAGGGATAATTCAAGACGTAAAGTAAAAAGTGAAATTTTCAGCATCCCATTTTGGACTTTAAAACTATTGTGGTTTAGTGCAGAGGCCCAGCTCTTCGTGTATGTTCTCTATATACACATATATGTAAGTGTGTGCATACATATGTGATGTCTATAAGGAGAAGGATGTTCTATTAGACCAGCTGGACAAAGCACATAAGCTCTTTGACAGGTTAATATAAGCTATTATCTCTCCCTTGAAACCTTTCCTCGCACATCACCATGATTGTGGTTACAAGGCCATTTACATAAAAATTAAAACCAGTTTCCCTTGGTGAACTTAAAAATTGCATCTCCAGCATTCCACTGCAACATTTTAGCCAACTAAAATGGACAGTAGAAATGTGAAACTTGTGTAGTTATGTACTTCGTCTTGAATGCTATAAAAACTCTTCTGTGTTTTCCTTAGCCCTAGCAGGCACAAGCATTGAGTTGCATGTCACAACCAGGAGCCCTGGATAACAAAACAAGCTTTGACACTGCAGTGTGAGAGCGGCAGCAGCACTGAGGTCTTGGTGTTGCTGTATAAACTATAACGTCCACAGGGAAATCTTAATGGTGTATCTTTCTGTTTACCTTCAGGTGACAATGTCCAAATGCTTCAACACATCACTGAACGTCTGTTACAAAAACTCCTGTCACTAAGAATAAAAATGGATGGATGAATAATGGTCAGGCTGGACCTTCTGCCTCTTGCCAGGAATATTGAGTAGAGATACAAAAACAGCTTGTAAGCAATATGCACCCAATCTATATCAACATAATCAGACCTAGAATCATCAACATTACAGGTACATCCACTTACCTCTGAATACAGATAAGTTAGGTAGTTGTTGGTGTTTCTCAAAGGACTCTGGTTCATTCACTGAAGTCAGTAAAGGAATTAATTGTTTCACAGGTTTTTTTCCCAACTATGTTCACTGACAGCATTGAATAGATTATTTTTTTCTTTGTAAAAGCTCGCATTCTGATTTCATTGAGGAAATATAAAATCTGCACCTCTTCATATATAAAAAAGAATGTTTCACAATAAATATGTTTCACTGTAAAATATTTTTAATATCTCCTTCATGTAAAGCCCTACCATATATGAAACAGATTTTTATTTTAATACAAATGAGTAACAAAAAGTCTAATAGCAAGTACATCTTAACAGTTAGAGGAATGGGCTTTCCCTTTTTTATTTTCATTCACTACTGTCTTGTTCTGTCTTCCTGCAAGATCAACATTTCAATGTTTTCAGCAACTGCAAAGGAAGGATGACTCAAACAGTTGCAAATAAGGATTAACATGCTGCTCATACTGGCTAGGTCCATCATGAAAAGCAGATCTTTACATATTGGTCTCCACAGTACAAAATGTATGGCTTCAGGGGGGTTGGGGGTGGGGTGCTCAGCATTAGATGCTGGTTTCAGAAGAGAAGTCACCTTAAGGTACAACTGTGAAAGCTGCGCAGTCAAGAAACCTTGCATTTGTCTACTACATAATGTACTTCCACATCAGCAATCACATCTATCCAAGTAGACATATCATCATATATGTCACTGCATTAAAGCTGCCCTCTGATAAGGCACCCGACCATTTGAAAAAGATAACAGCCATCCTTTCAGAGCATTCTAGTGCTACAAACTATGGTTCTTACGCAGTGCTTCTTCCAGAAGAAAGACCTCCTTGAAAATTATTTAACTCCTTTTTAAAACTGAACTTTGTGCAACCCTTTCAGGTTGCTTTGAAGAAAAATGTTGAATCAATCCATATTCCAAAATGCCTCAGAAAGAAGAAAAATCCCAGCAGTAAATCCACCTAATTAAGCGGGGGTGTATCTAGCCCATAGGCTATTACCGTATATCATCTTAATATTTTTAAAGATACTATATATGGAACGGGCAGAAAACTCTCCTCATTATTTCTCAAATGAAGCTGAACAGATCTAACCCAAATTACAGGAAGATAAACCAGACAACTTAAGTGATGAGATTTTTACTTCTTCCTCTGCTTTAGGGACGCTTCTGGCTCATCTGTCCTCTGATCAAGGTGAGCCTGATAAAGCTGAAAATTACACTGTGTGACTGGATTGTACCAGATTATCTTTCCCCTGAGAAATGATTTATTTTAGTAACTCTTGATGAATAAGAAAGTTTCTGTTCCAACATGCTTCTCCTTCTTGTGTAGGAATAGTTCCTTATTGCTTTGAGTGCGAGATCACATAAAAGAAACAGAACACCGGTGGCTACATCTTCTTTATGTTTCAAAGACAAATTTGTATTATAAGATAGACCTTCAGGGACCACAAGTTTCATAAAACTAAAAATTATTATCATTAGTTTGTAGGTTTAACTGTATAAGTTACAGGTATATCTTCTACTTTTTGAAAGTGAGGAAAATCCAGTTTTGGTTTTGAGAGATTTTGCTTTGTAGAATTTGGGGTTTCTTGACTTTTAGATAACTCCAGGAGATGTTGCATATTAAGTTTGAAAATCAGGCGAGGATCTGGTCCAGAAAGAGATGGGCAATTGCAGCTCTCTCTTATTTTAAGAGCCTGTGAACACATAGGAAAACAAATCAAGCTCATTTAAACAAGGAAAAACAAAAAAGGCTTCAGTCAGTGATTTGGCTTTCCAGTAAGGTCTGCATTTGCACATAAAGCTTAGTGAGTATAACAGTGTGTCTGAGTTGTTAGTGAACAACTTTTCAACAGAAACCAAGAATTCCTGAGAAGAAATGTAGCAATATTGTAAAACAATGGAAAAAAAATAGAAGAAGGAAAATAATTTTCTCAGAAACAGTTTCTCAAAGAATGGATACTCTAAAAGGTACAGCATAAATAAACAGAAAGTTCTCCAACTATTTTATGTGATAGTTGTTTACATCAGCAACTTTTACCTTTTAATTTACATTCACATGTAAATTAAAATGACTGCATGAAAAAGGCTGTAAATAATTTACTTCATCAGATATGTTCTGCTATTGAAGTAACTATATAGAGATGTTTGACTCATAAAAGGGGAGAAAACGTAATGGACATCTAACTGTTCAACACTGAGATCCAGGTGGCTGATCAGTATAGCTAAGGCCCAGTTGCACATGCGATCTCATCTCCAAGAAGCATTAGAATAGACGGCTTTCAAGAGTTTAGAGACAACAATGTCTCCAGAAGGTAAAAATTTAACTGGATAGAACGACTGGCACTAAGAGACTGACCTTAAATTAGTCCTGGTCATTGAGTGAATGCCATTGCTCCCATTCTACAGAGTAAAAAGTAGAGGCACCAAGAAGCCAAAGAATTTCCAGAGAATCAAAATCCATTAGCACAGGCACATTTCCCCCAATCATTCTGCCTTGCGGACAATCTGAACGAGGTATGGCAATGAATGAATCTCATGTTTCAGAGGCACAGTGGAGAAACTGATATAGCACACTATGAAGTCAGCTGTTTTAAAGGATGCTGAAGTTGGTGTTCATTGTAATGAAGCTAAATATACTTTAATTAGTTCACAAAAACAGGCTAACAATGGATCCCATACAACTAAGTCCAATGCAGTACTTTGCAAGTGGTTGTGCACATATCCACTAGTATCCATGGATTCTCATACAAGATCCTTTAAACTAATTAAGAAAAGCAAGTTCCTATATATCATGCAGTAAAATATTATATGTAGAATTCTAGAGGGTTCTACAACTCCACTAAGAATGATTTTTTCAAGATTCGTGAAACAAAACACCAAGAAAACACAAAGTCAAAAACTAGCCTGACATTTAGCATTAATCAATGATCACTGTGGTACGGCCACTTTTCTGTATCTAGACCTCAATTAACAGCATAAAACTATGGACAGATTAATATCCAGGTTTATTTTTAATTCTTTTCTGGGAAAATAAGTTCAAATGTTTATTTTATTCCACTTCTTTTCATAACCCTGGATTCCTGAAAAGTAATAGCCAGATCCGTCCCGAGCTGTAGCCAGGTGCCTCCTGACCAGTACTAGGGACTGTTAGCAGAAAGCAAATGTTGATTCACTTTTTCTCGATGGATTAAGCAGCAAGAAGAAAGTAACACAGTTTTCATAGCAGTCCTACCACTGCACTTAGAAATTTTAATCTGCTTTTTATACATCGGATTTGGCTAAAGTATCAATTTAAATATTCCAGTACACCTAATATTCCTGCTCACCTATACATAAGTATTTGTCCATGATTTTGAAACAAGCTGGTATTCTTCCACAGGAACACTCGGAACATCTTACTAGAGCAGATTTTAAAATAGAAGAGCAGAGCTTCTTAACGCATTACTTTGTATAAGGAGGTACCAAAACATATTTCTATCAGTTCACTGTAGTAAAGTTAAGGAAAGAAACAAATAGAATTTAAATTTAACAACTGGTTTTGGAAAAAAAAAAGACACATTCCAGGAGTGTAACAAAAGTTTCTCCTTCTGTTTCTTGCTGAAGTGCAAAGAACTTACTGGATACACAAGTCTGGATTAGGCATACAAATATTCCCCTCGTTTCTTTTAAAAAATACGAATAAAGCTTTCAGGATTTTTTTCTGCAGCATGATCACCCAGGTAGTCACCAAATGTAACCGTACCATTGAACACTCTTCTGCTTCAATGACCAATTATTTTATAAACTGACATTCATGCCAAAACAAGAGTTTGCTCTTGTTCTCTTTCAGAACATAAGCTGCTGCAAGACTGCATTAATGTCAAGCAGCATTATTCAAGGCAAATGGAAATATAAAGATTTAGGCTGCATCCTGGAAAGGGCAACATAATCCTCTTTTGAACTAATTTAGCAATTTTATAACTTTTTTTGTGGCTATATAGTGTCTGATACATTTCCAGGTTCTTTATCTAAAATACTGAAGTCACAACAGCAAAAGTAAAAACCCAGTACTTCAGAGTTAATATTTTTACTCTGTGGATGTCTTTGCGTTCTTGCCAGATGTAAACCTCTCTGAGGGAGTCGAAGGCATCCATTCAACCCCATCAACTCAGATACCATTAAAATGACTACAGTTATGAGCATGTATGCTGACACACCATCTCACCGCTAAAGACAGCACTAGCGAAAGTAGCCTTTGTATGTACTTTTGTGACTGCCATGCAACGTTCAACCACAGTCAGAAAGTGTTCTTTCCTGGATTCAGTTGACTGCTGCTATTTTGTTTTGTGCCAGTAGCTCTTCAACATTACTAAGATGCCAATGACAGGCTGAGGAGATTGCAATACAACTTTTCCTGGAAGACAAAACAACCCGACACGGTCAGCTGTCCTGCAGTTCCAAAATCAGTAGCAACTTCAAACCCGGTAATTTAATATTGCTCAAGTAAATTGTTTTTTTCAAGAGGATAAGTAAAAGCATTCTTAATGAAGCACAGGCATATTGATACTACAATGAGAACATGTTTCATTGACTGTTTTTACTGAAGAGTGTTCTCAATAAACAAGACGGACAGAACTGAGAGAGCTAGAGTGAGTACATAGATTCACCTGGGAACTGAGAATACTTTAATGCTGTTGTTTTCAGGTTAACCTTAAGAGACAAGTACTGCTGTTCAGAATAAAGACTACCTGCATGTTTACTGGTGCAAGAGATCTCAAATAAAATGTCAAAACTATTGCTTGTAAGTAACAAAGGGGAAGCTGATTTTCTTATCAATACAATTGTAGTCACCTCCTGCAATGTCCTGGGAGGGGGGAAGGCGTAAGAATTAGGGAGGTCCACCTCATCCTATTGCTTTCATATAAAGCCTAACAGCAGAGACAAATACAGAAACAAATAATTTTTAAACCTCAGTATTAATCGTTCACCACTATCACAGATACCAGTTTAAAACTGCTGCATCTCAGCCCCTTAGTCTTTTGGGGTGCATCGCACCTCTTAGGCTGCCAGCTCTCAGGATAAAAGTCACATCATTCTCTGGTCCACAAACCAGGCCAAGAGTTATAGTCTCTTGTGTATTATCTGCAATTACCTCAGCAGGGCTGACTTACGTTCTGACCTTGCAATTCTGACAAAAACTAAGAAACAGCATGAACATGTAGGGGAAAAAAGAAAAAAGAAATTTAAAAAAAATCAGATGATAGGTTAAGTTGCAGAATGAGCCATGATGAGCAGGCACAGGGAAGACAAATGTAGCAGTAAGAAGATGATTAAAGAACAGGTAGATTTATTACTTGATGAGGAAGAAAAGCAACTTATATATCATGCTAATACTTCAACTCTTTCACTGTTTCTGTTGGCATAGGAAAGAAAAAATGTGACAAAATACTTTTAAACATTACAAGGAGGACAGAAACACACGTCACTATTTTTTTTCACTCTTTTCCTTTAAGTTTGCACATTGATACATTCTAGTACCACAACTATCTGAAGTAATCTTCACCTCTTAAGAGAAGAGCAAACAAACCAAACCCTTTTGGAAAACAAAGTGAAATAATTGTATCTCCAATATCCAAAAGGCAGCAGACTGAGGAATAACTCCATAATAAAAATAATAACAGCCAATGTAGATTTGACAAGAACAGGTCTTGCCAAAGTAAATTAATTAACTCTTTTTGGAGAAGTTAACTGACCTAGCAAACAAAAGAGAATCAGTAGATGTTACACATCCAAACTTAGTATAACTCAAAATGATCTCAAATTGGCATTTCCATAAGAGTGGGAGACAGAGTGAATCAAAAATGGAATCTGAGCCAATAACATGATGCCAAAAAAGCAAATGTCATGCCAAGAATAATTTTTGTGTCACAGGCAAGGCTCAGAGGATAACTTTTTGCTTTATTCAGAATAGCTGAGGCTTCAGCTCATGTACAGGGCTCTATTTGAAGAGCATGCTAGGAAAAAGGTAGAAAAACTGAAGTAACTCAGAGAACATTCAACTGAAAGGTTCAGAGATGAACTAGAAGATCCTATAGCTTCTCTCTGGAACTACACTTCCACAATTTTTCTCTCCAGAAGAACAGTAAGCATCCTTCCCTCTACAACAAAATTATTTTAAGACTTCTTTTTATGAAAATAAAATGAATAGGCCTTCATCACGCATCTCACCCCCTTCCATGCAGGAATTTCAGGAGATTTCAGTTTCCTATTTAACAGTATACTCTATCTTCCTAGTTTACAATCCAAGTCTCTCCCAGACTAAGGGGTAAATCCTTTAATAACATTGTAAATTATTTTAATTTCCTTTATTTCCTTTCCAAGACAGGACCACTTTGTAACTGCTTATAGCTCTCTTATTTACTAATTCCTCAGCTTGGCTGTAGCCTCCAACTTGTTCAGAAAACCAGATGCAAGATCTTTAAAAGGCAGGGAGCAAATCAAATGAGTTTTAATTATGTGAAAAGAGAATCCCTGTGATATTCCTGCTTTAATCCACATTCACCTCATTGGGAAGCCATTTCATTACCCCAAGAAAAATTCTCACTTTATGTGATTGCATCTTATTGTGAACTTGCTTAGAAGCCTGTAGAGAAACATCTGTGTGGCCTGAGACCTCCAAAAATTTGTCCCTATTTCCCCCAGCTGCACTAATAGGTATTATATTGTCTTGAAAACCATTTCGGCTTCAAAATCATCAGCAAATGAAATACAACACTCATGATGAGTCTGAAGAAGCACAGAGAGATACTAGAGAGATAAAAGGCCCTTTTCAAAATCTGGCTTCGCCCTCTGGGCTCTGAATATTTAAGGGCCATTAATATATGGTAAACATACTGTTCTAAAGGCTTGAAATACGTGAACAATGCAACAAAAAAGGGCTGATATTGAACAACAACAAACCCCTGGGATTCCCTTTAAATGCCTGATATCCAGCTTCAGGAAAGCAGCTCTTAAATGAAGGGGAGTCAATGCTTCAGACAAGAAACCTCTGACACCTCTTCATTTTTATTCCACTTTTATAGTATTAACCTCACTTATCTAGTGAACTTCCACTAAAACCAGAAAACCTTTGGCCCCTGCTTTCTCATCCTGGTCCAAAGAACATTTAAAGTAAATGACAAATGAAAACATCTCCTCCTCAATTATCTTTTGGAAGAAAATTTCCTAGCCTCCACTGCTAGGAAGAAGAAGGATGCTCCACCCGTTTAAACTAGAAAAGGTAAGACAGAAATATCATGGCTGTCAGTTCTACACAGTCACTCAGTTATTTAACTTATTTGCTCAATTCTGAGGTAGAACATAAGAATTAATTTATTTCATTACCATTTTACTAGCCAGTCAACAACTGCATGAAAATAAAGGATCCTGAACTCTTTACGTTCAATTTAACTAAAATTGAGGCTCCATGACAAGTATCATTTTCCATTCAGCTGTTCTAATACGTTAGAAAATCCATGAAAATAGTCTCACAACCTATTCTGTCAAAGTACAGAATGTGAGTATATTAATTTAAAATATTCGGCCTAGCCAGTCTGCAACCTCCTACCCTAATGTTGATTTATGCCATCATTTAGAATACTTACCGAATTCATTCTCAAAGGACTCATGAAAATGTTTTTTTCTCCTTTGAAATCAGCAAACACCTCAACATTGTAGCAATCCCTATGTCAACAAATCTTCAACTGTCTTTACAGTTTGGAACTGAGAAAGATTTAAAGTCACTGAGAGTTTTTTTTAAAAAAAAAGAGGAAGAAGAAGAAACTACCAGTTGGTCTCAAGAAAAGGAATTTACAAACACAGACCAGCTTGTTGAAAAACAATGCTGCTGTGAAATTCTTTAACATTATATTTCAAAAAGAAAAAAATAGGTGAAAAACAATGAATATTATTTTTCTGTGGTTAAAAAACCCCCACTATTTAAAGAAATAATAAACAACTAAGATTACTAAATCTGGAATAGTTTTCTGTCTTTAAGCTACCAGGAAGTAGCACATCAAATTAAGAGAATCCCCAAATAGTTATCCACTTGGCATTCCTCCGAGAGGAAATCTGAAAGAAAAGACTGCAGTTTGATGGGCAATTGCAGGAATTAGCTCAATCTCCTTGGAGTGGTGTAAAATTTGTTCCCTAATGTGACAGAACAGAGACGTGAAGAAAAAAGTCAGACTGCAAAATCTAGAGAGACATATCATAACTCAGGCTATTAAGAAATCTTGTACTGGGGCTCTGATATTCTTCTGAGGCACAGTTCTTCGAGGTGTATTCAATCCCACATCAGTGGGAGAGAGAATGCTCCATCCTCTCCTGTATTTTACAGCCTAGGGTTAGCTACAAAGTGAGAGCAGCCAAGACCGTTTAGGGATCTAACATAAAAACTGGCTTCTGAAACGGCAAAAAAAAAATACTGAATGAGTCCTGTGACACTGTCACATCTATATTGGAAAGGCCATTCAAAAGCAAAAATTATATACTTTGATCAGAAATCAGAAAAAAACCAGATCCTAGAACATAATTACATTATATCTGTGCCACCTTTATTTTTCCTCAACCTTTAAGGCTGAGAGCTTTGCAACAGAAAATTTTTGTAAGGATAAAAAGAAAGACAAGCACAATGCTAAAAGAGTAGATTGTGAATCAATACTGAAGTAGCTCATCAATCAATACCAAACTAATCCCGGCAACCTTCCTAAGAGAAAAAGACACACTTCCTTCAACTCTGCTCACCTCTGGGATAAGCCGGTCTAAGTGTTCAGCTCTATTTTCATGAGAAGGGTGTGTGGAGAGCCACTCTGGTAACCTGGGTGGCCCTTGAATGGCTTCTGCTAATTCCATTTGCTGCCAAAATACACTGCTTGCTCTTACATCCATACAAGCCTGAAAACAGAAAGGAAACTTATACACCATATATTGTTGAAGTAATACAATACACATTCTAATGGATATTGAATTACAAAAGACATCTTAAACTTTACATCCTCTGACAGGAAAAGGCTGTTCTAAAATATCTGAATGCAGTAAAAAACCTCATCTAGATAGACAACAGATACGTTGCTTTTAACATCTATGTAATTCCACCAATCTTAAAAAACTTACACCTGTCCAATTCAGAGGTGAAACAGTCACAACTTCTGGCATGTACTTGTACTTTAAAAAAAAACTCAGCTGCTTGTTCTAAGTTACATTTGCAGTACAGCAAAGAACAAATTAATCATCTCCCCAGAATGAGGCAGATTTACGAGAAAAAGTTTAGAGTAAAAGATATTATGAAATGCGAAGGTTTTTTTGTAAGTGATTACACTGCCTTTTTCAAGGGTGATCTGTGCAATCCACAGATTAAAACAGTAATTCCTATCTTTCTCCATAAAGGTATCTATTTAACTACAGAAAGTCATGGAACACCACCTTTTAAGAATGGCATTTGTATATTAACAACAGGCTCCTTTATATTTTTTTAAGTGGAGGGGGAAAAAAGAACAATATTTCTTACACTAATTTTCATTTGTTTAAGAGAAAAAGAGACCAGTACTCAGAAGGTAAGAAAATTACTTTCTCACCCTCCTTGAAATACAGAAGTGGTGCTTTATCGTTTGAATTAATTTCTTAAAATTATTATAATTTATTTCTTAAAATTATTACTATAAAAATATTAGCTGTACAAACAAGAAATGCTATGATACCATTTGGCTTGCTTCTTTCTGGTACGGCCCTACGTCTTTAGGCGGTGAGCACCCACACAACGATTACATTTTTTTAATGGATTGCATTATTCCCTTACATGACTTTAAACAACGAACGCAGTTTTAATCCCAGAATCAAAGTTATTTTTTAAAACTCTTCCTTGAATATTAACAATTATTAAGAAAAGGAAATTTTCCTTATGAAATATTAACACTAGATGGTGCTGCCCTCATAGTTACCTAACACCCAGCTCTATTGGACTTAGCTAGAAAGGAGAGAGTTGTTTTAGTTTCTTCAATTTAGAATTAAAATCCACAAGGACAAAAAAAAACAACCCCAAAGGTGATTGAAAAAAAAATATTCGAAAAATACTGAATAGTTTCTGACAAAATCTCTAAATATGAGAATATTGATATACTTTGTAGTTATCATAAATCACATAAAATATAACCACAATATTTCACTGTATTGTTATGACAACAGATTTTATAGATCAGCATATTTTAGGTTCACTACAATATAGTAAAGCATTCCTCAGAACTTTTTGAAATAGATGGAAACTAAGTAAAACAAAAATCTGAAGAGCAATTTATATCTTTACATACAATAAAATAAATCCTACTTATGGAAGCTCACTGTCTGGCACTCTCCTCTTTATAAATATGTAGCTTTTTCTTCTAATAGTAATAAACTATATAGAAACTATACTGTGCAGTTAATACAAACTGTATTAGACACAATTGAGACAGAATGACTTTGTCTTTCCTTACAAACTCTTTTATTTCCCACTACTTCATTAATATACAGATCTTCAAAAATCTGGGAGCCTTCCCACACATAGTTCACCACTGAATGAAGTGTGAAACTCTCTGTGATTATAATAGAAACTGAAAAATGCCTGGCAAATTGCTAATGAAACGAGCCAGTTGTAGTTACCTTTGCTGCAAACTGAAGTCCCACTTTATCAGCTTCAGCCTCCAATGTTCTGCTGTACGGTCTGTCAAACATAAACTGCAAAGAAGCACACCAAGGCTCTATTTCTTGGGTTTGAATGTGTACAAAGCTTCAGCATTGTAGCTGCTTTTCTAACCTTCTCACAAGAAACAGTGTTTATATATCATGTTCACACTGCATGTAATCACTATTAATCTCCTTAATGTCATCTTAAATTCCATTATATGTAATTAATCGATTCAAATTGTATCTATTTTCATGGCACTGTTCATCAGCCTTTCTCACAGCATTTTGCAGCAAGTAAAGGGTGAATGCCAACATTGAATGAGAATTTTTTCACTTCACACTTTTATTGGCATTAGAGATTTTTTGTTGTAGTTTTTTGTACATACAAATTACAGTGGTTCCCTTAAACTTTGGTGACAATTGTCTTCACACCTGGTACGATCTATTTGGTCGGGCAAATAGCTCACAGGATGGAATGTAGCCATAAATACTCTCATGCAGAAATCACTCCTTCGTCATTATTATCCCCCAAAACAAGTTGCAAACTGCCCTTGAGAAATCAAAATAGAAGACACAAATCTGATCAATCCCTCTCCCATCTTTCTAGGGTATGACATTTTATTAACACACACTGAGAGACAGCAATGGTTTTCTCAAATGGTAATTTACTCATATATACCAGGATCTTCTGGCACATGTAATTCATGTAGATTCGGGCAGTCTTGCGCTAGTATATGTGGTTATAGCAAATGCAAGTCAGGACTTGTCCACTTCTGTAGAGATAAGGAACACGTCACAACCTTTTGGCTTACACATCAATTAGGAAATACCAACTGAAGAATGGGAAAGTGCAAAACTAGTGAAGAGAAAAAGGTTTTATCAGCTCTTTATCTGGTTATAAAACCATGCCTTTCTTCTAAGTTCCAGGAAATAAAGAAGACCAAACCACAAAGCAGTCAGAAATGAAGAGCACCAAAGAAGTGGTCCAGTCCCTTGAGCAGACAGAGGTATCTGTAACTTTTTGCTTCTATCTAAAGTAGCACGAATAGTTTTTCCTTACTAGGTCAAAAATAAAAGCCAATGAAAGCTAATCCTCTACAGGTTTTGCAAAGCCAAATACACTGGTTTATGAGTATGCATAGATAGGGCCATTTAAAATTCTTAATTTTCTTACAGACTTTAAACATTGCAAGTTTTTAAATCCTCTGATGATAAAGTCATTACTTGAAGGGTAATACAGATTCCTGTTGTTTTGCAAAGGGCTCTGGGTCTACTGGAGGGCATACATTCACTAAACAGCAAAGATATCCCTGGCTAGTCTGTCATATGTTCCTGACGGATCATTTCCCAGTTAGCTATATGAATTATTTGTTTAATTATTAAACATTTCTCAGGCACGGCAATGAAACTGCTAACAGGACTAAGCAAAGAACTAACTGCAACAGAGGCTTACACAAGCAGGCAGTTTTTAATTTCTTCAGTAACAAGCCCTTGTGGTTTCCTTCTCTGGGAGATTTACAACAATTTTAAATAAGATGGGGTAGCATCCCTCTCAAAAAAGATTTGCAGAAGTTTAAGAACTAGGAAATTGATGATCTGAATGCATGTGTCAACAGACCATCTAGAAAGAGAGATCTGGAACAGCAAGAAGATGGTAATAAAGAGATCAGTATTTAAACACTTACCCCTTAAATAGTTTTATTTGCATTTACAGCAAAGCACTAGGGCATGACTATTTACCTGTATGTCTATCCCAATCTCTAGTTCAGGACCTTCCTATGCTGCAGACTGCGGAAACAGGGAAAGCATCTGAAGGAATGATCAGCCTACAGTTGCTGTTACTTCCTTTACTTTTCCTCTGTTATCTGCTACAGGCTGGTCACAGAGAAGATAGGAGCGTAAAGAGACTCTGATGTGATTGCAAATAGCAATTCTTATGCTAGATATAGCTTAAGACCAAGCAGAGTTCCAGATGTATTATATTCTGATCATTATCCAAATTTCATTAACTTATAAGAGACTTAAATGTGTCCTATGCAATTTTTTTTCTTCTTCAGATTTAAAATCAAAACTATAAGATAATCTGAATCCATTGAGAAAACTCGGAGTCTCTTTCACAGTGTACTTCCAGCCAATAAAGTCTTAGCAGTAGTCACATAAAAGTGTCTTGAGGCATCCAACATACAAAACTATTCACCTGGTTCTGAAAAATGAATTGTTTAAAATAATATTTTATGAAAGTGCTGGAATTAAAACTTAGTTCTTCAAACTCTGAGACAAAATCCTTGTTTGAAATTGGACATAGTAAAGAAGAAGGATTTGACTTTTCAATTGAATTCCAGGAGCTGTCTGTGTATGTTAAAAGAAAAAAAAGTTCCAGGTAGTTGACTATCCAAAAATCACCAGCTTCCACATGAAACACAAAACTGACAGCGTGAGGTGCCCAAGACAGGGACTATACAGTACTTTAACTGTACGCACGTGTGTGTGTGACATGAGCAAAGCTCAGTCACGCTTTGTGCTATTCCAAGAATAATTCCTAGGCTTTAGCTGCCATATAAAAAACCTGCTGCTGTAAAACCAAAGCAAACATGTTTCAGTTCAGAAACACATGATTAAAGAATCACCACGAATGAATCCCACAAGAGAACGTAAACATTTCTTAAGGCAAGCCAACCAACTAGCTGTGGAGGAAAAAAAGTAGAACTGGAGTTTAAATGCTGAAAGGCCTATGAAGAGTCACTAGAAACTACTTACAGTCAATAATAAAAAATAAACAATAGTCAGCAGGTAAAAAAGTTAAGCCTCTGAGGACATAAAAGCTAAAAAAGCACTGAAACAGAAGCAAGTACTGCAGTGTGGCTTAAATAACCTTTTCATGGAGTGGGATGATAAACTTTCAAAAGTAAAATACAGTTAAGGAAGAAGAGGAAAAGAAACATCCTGAGAAAACATGTTGAAAGGTTCATTTTCACATAAGCACAATAGGCAACATTGAATGGAGACAGATAGGGCACTCCTAAGAGATTAACAGAATTTCTATGCAGCACCTTTTGTATATGGCGTGAAAGCATTGTCAGTATTAATCACTTATTTATTCTGCATTTCATATGAATACGTCTAACCTTACTGAAGATGAGCTTGATCAGAATTTTAAACCAGGATATTACTGTATAATATCTCATATATGATAGATCTTTTCTATAGCACACTAGGTCTACAAGCTTAAACCAGATTCCATTGGCAATCTAAAGCACAACCCCAGTCCATAATGCCAAAATATCAGTTACAGTTGGCCTAGAAGAGGAGAAAAGATGCTGACAGGGAGTTAAATCTTGCTGTCTAAATTATGAGCAGTCTCAGGATGGATTCACACTTTGCTTTTTCCAAATTCAAAATGCTGGCTAGCATTCATCAATGTGTTGTTTTTTTAGCTACTTGTACAAATACACAAGCTCTTTAGAGAGAATTTATGTTCAGAATCCACCCATTAGCATAAGAACTACCAAAACAGATTGGTTATGTTTAATTTTATGTATGTGAGGAACTAGGGGAAATCTTGGAAAAAGCATCCAGAGAAGTCAAAGAAACCAAAGAGTTCTTTCACTTAAATTCTGATTCAAGTGTTATGATGTAAGCAAAATTCCTTTTTAAAAGTGTCTTCTTTATAAAAAGAAATGGATCAGTAACTGTCTGGAGGTAGAGAGTAAATTAGACTGCTGAAGAAAAATGGCACCACAAAACCTCTGAATTTTACTTTATTGGAATATACGCTGTTTGAAAAGATTATTTCAGAAAGTTTTATTGTAGAATGGTTTCTACTTTAAGAGAGTATTTAAATTCTCAATGTTCTTGTCTTGGAAACACTAACAATGTATTTAAAGAATTCTATATATTTTGTTACTTTTAAGAAACAATTTAACAACTACTCAAAATAAAACCATGGCATGTCAACATATGCAACTTTGAAGGGCGAGCTACCCTTTAGAAAGACAATCACTTAACTTAATTGGCAAGCAGGTACTCAGAGCCTATTCAGTTAGATCCAGTTATTAAGGGAAAACTAAAGCTCTTCAAGACAGCGAATGAGAATATGTATCAACTAAAGCAGATGCAGATTTACAAACATATTTCATTCAAAACATACTTAAATATTAATTTTTGCTTATAATATTTCTCCTCTGGTCTTTGTCCCCAAATATACTATGTAATGGTAGTACCTCCCCAAGGTTAAAAATATTTTTCCACCAAACTCAGGAAGAATAATAAGAAACGTCAGTCTTACCTCCTTCAATTTGCTCTGAATCAACTGGCCAACAATTGCCAAACTATCACGAGGACAGATGGCCCAAATCATAGTGAGAAAGATGAGTGATAGAAAATCCAATAAGTGAACCAAGCTGGCTTTCTCTGCCTGCAAACAGAAATTGTCCCGTTTTCATTCCTTACTGTCTGATGCTTCTTTAGAACATAATAGAATTTGGAAATACTGTAAAAAATACTATTTTTTTTCTATACAGCCACAGGAACAGGGCAAGTACAAGCTCCTCTGCTTGCACAAAAATACCCATTTGGATACAAGGTACTTTCAGTTTAGAATCCATACCAATGGCATATATACAGCTGGAACAAATACATCTTGGCTACCTCCCAATCTGAGAGATTCAAAGGCTGAGAAAAGATGATGGTAGCACGCAGACAGAGTTCTTTATAAAAAGGCTGTGAAACACCTCAGCTGGAATGAAAAATCCATAAAAACACCTAGAAAACTGTTCTTCACCTTAATTTGAGACATCTCCAGACCAAGTTATTGGTCTAAAAATAATGTTTAATAATAAGCCATAATCTATCCACACAGCTATGAAGAAAGAACTGGCAGACTTTGTCCTAACACTGACTACTACAGGACTTCTGATAGTTATTAAGTACTACATGAGTCATAAAGATATACCGTATTAGAATACCCTCCTTTCAAATTCAATTTTTCATTAGTTACTAAGAGTCACACTGAAACTTTGGTTGCTAGTGATAGGAAAAATATAATTAAAGTAATTAGAATCCATTTACGGATTCTAGACAGCCTTCTTCGAATACTTACTGCATGTTCCAGCACAGCGTGAGCTATTTCATGTGCCAAAATAAAAGACAGTTGATGAAGATCAGAAACTGCATTTAGCAATCCAGTGAAAACAAACACTTGACCATTCTGTAAACAGAAAAGTAAAAATTAAGTAGAACAGACATAAATAAAATCCTTTTTTGGTAATACTAATTTTTGTATTGTTTTCAACTTACTGGAAGCACAAAAGCATTTACACCTGGTTCATCTACCACATGGATAACCCATTTGAGTGCCGAGATTTGTGGGATGTCCTTATTGCTTTCAGATAAATGATCAAAAACTGCCTCCACAACCTGATAGCGTGCATCTGTCTCAGGCAATATTCTACTTTCAAATTCCTCCATCCTCTGAAAAAAAATTGATTGATTGATTGATTGCCACACAGAATAAACACACAATAAATGACTAATTGGTAAACTAATGCAGCAGCTACACACATCTGAATATATCTCGGTTTTAATGCGTTTTTCTTTCATATAGCCAGCATATTAAAGTCAAGTTTTCAGACCCACAGTTAAGGATGAGATGAATAAACTTGAAATAAACTGACCACAGATCAAAACCAAGGCAGTACAAACTTGGTCCTACAGCCTCCTGTATCTGGCACTTTCCTCATACAGAGTTATGCTTGGCCTCACAATTTGGTCCACCTTTCTGTACCTTCCTGAATCTCGATTTGAATATAAAAATTTTCTGTTTCTGTTGTAGTTTGCAAAGTGGATGAATTTACATAAAAGCTGTAATTTAAATATACCCTTGTACTTCTCTTGCAATGTTTTTATCTCACATTTGCTGTCAGATGGAACACAGTGACATTTGCATATGGCTGGATTATCAAGTTTCACTGACTTCAGTGAAATCACAGAACTCAAAGTTACAGAAATTAGTGCAATGGGCAGTTTAAAAGAAAGTATTTAGAGAAAAATGAGCTGATCCAATGAAGTGGAACTGAATGCAGGTAGACAGTATTACCTTAGACAGAGACACCTTAGAAGTGAGTACCTTAAACAAGTGCCAAAGAATGCTCAAATTGGCACAGAAAATTAGACGGATCTGAGCATGTACCTATTATCTACACTTTTACTACTTCTACTGGGGTTTTATATTTCTTGTTGTATTACAGTAACACAGTTAGAAATAAAAAACTGTGTTCAGTTTTGCAACCCTCGCTACAAGAAAGACATTGAGGTGCTGGAGAGCATCCAGAGAAGAGCAACAAGGCTGGTGAGGGGACTGGAGAAAAAGTCCTATGAGGAACAGCTGAAAGAACTGGGGTTGTTTAGCTTAGAGAAGAGGAGGCTGAGGGGAGACCTTGTCACTGTCTACAACTGCCTGAAAGGAGGTTGTGGCAAGGTGGGTGTTGGTCTTTTTTCGCAAGTGACAAGTGATAGGACAAGAGGAAATGGCCGCAAGTTGTGCCAGGGGAGGTTTAGACTGGATGTCAGGAAAAATTTTTTCACTGAAAGGGTGGTCAGGCATTGGAACAGCTGCCCAGGGAGGTGGTTGAGTTGCCATCCCTGGAGGTGTTTAAGAGTCGGGTAGATGAGTTTCTGAGGGACATGGTTTAGGAAGGGGACGGGTATGGTTGAACTTGATGATCTCAGAGGTCTTTTCCAACCTTATGATTCTATGATTTGCTACATACATATAATGTGGGTTTTTGTCATGTGTCCCTGATGGAAAAGGAACTCTTATAAAGGATGGGGACAAGACAAGGGGGTAACTGATGGGGGTGCTCTGCAAGGTTTTAAGTATAAAATTCAAAACTTATTAGGATACCACTAGGTTTGTTTGCCCATTTCATTAATTGCATTATATCATCACTAAGAGAAGCATTAACAATTTCAGAGTATTTTGAATTAAAAAAAAAATCTCACCATAGCATATTCCATGTCTGACAGTTCCTTAAAATGCTCTTTTCCAAACACTAACAGTCGAGGGCGACCAGTGATGGGTGTCTCCTCCAAGTGAGTAAAATAAAACACGACAAATAAAACTCCCAAGCTACCAATACCCATGAGTATCTTCCATTTATTCTTCCTTGCACTTTCTTTAAAAAGTTCCCGTTTATTAGGAGGAAGTGCCTTCCACCAATTTCTTATGCTCCTGTAAGATACAAACAGTGTCAACTTAGTACATAGTTAAACAGGATTTTCTTAGTGTCTGCCCCTGCTATATTTCATTATACAGTTGCACCTCATGTAAGAGCCTAGGGAAGTCTATACTCTTAATTGGCTTCTACTCCACTCCATTTCTTCCCTCCCCCAGCAGAAGAAGGAATGCCCCTTAGTATCTTGGTTCACCTCCTTCTACCACATATAAATGAGAACAGCAAAAGATATCATCTAACACCTCTGATAAAGGAAACATCTAATTGTTGAGTGAACTGTCAGTCTAGGCCCAAGTATCACAAAATTTTGCAGTTTTTAAAATGAAAATGCTACAAATACACCTACACTATTCTCCACAAAAAACCCAGTGAACTCCTGCAAACATAGTGGGGTCTTACACTGAGATAGGAAGTAAGAAAGTATTTTACCTGCCAAGGAGGATAGCAAATAATTTCTGAATTGGCTTAACAATAATCCAGAAAAGGGGAAATGGTACAGCCTGAAATGACGGTGATGTGTGAAAAGACCTGATGATCTGAATGTTCCAAGCAGAAAAACGATGTGGGAGTTGCCTTGCAGAACTGATCTGGAGGGATGCAGACCCCAATGGCTGAGGGGACTGGAAGCAAAACCCTCCCAAACCGCAGTGTGCATTCTCGTATACTTCTGTACTTGAGACATTCAAAAAACACCTCTGTCTTTTACTGATGAAGTTCATATAGTAGTCAGGGCTTCCAGTCAAAAAACAGTTTCTAGTATTTCCACTCAAATCCAGCCTTTGGCATCTGCCTTGTGTACAACTGGCTTGAGTTCGGCAATATCCTGCATAAGATCTATAGAGATTATTGCACTTTCCCTGCTTGATCAAAGAAACCGAATGAAAGTAAACACAGGTCCTGCCTGACAACTTTAGACCATGGATGATATTCATAACTTCTTCGGTTGGTTACCCTGAAACGAAGAAAAAAACAACATAGAAGTATTATGAAAACCACCCCAAACAGGAAACTCTGAAACATTACTTCATTTCATCAGAACAGGTACCTTGTATTTGTTTGCCATCAGCTGCATTGCACAAAAAAAAGTCACAGTTACAACTGCATCCTGTTGCAGTTTTAAGATACCAATCTGCTTTGGGCTGTGAAAGAGCCACTGTCTTAGAACATTAAGAACAAAACCAAGTGTGTTTTTTCCTTCAATATTTTACTTTTGAATTCATCGTCTAAAAAAAAATTGATTGCCACACAGAATAAACACACAGTAAATGACTAATTGGTAAACTAATGTAGCAGTTACACACACCCTAGTTAAATCTAATTTTAATACATTTTTTCTTTCATATAGCCAGCATATTAGAGTCATGCTTTCAGACCCACAGTTAAGGATGAATAAACGTAAATGGAAACAAACTGACCACAGATCAAAACCAAGGCAGTACAAACTTGGTTCTACAGCCACCTGCATCTGGCATTTTCCTAAAACACAGTTATGCTATCACAATTTAGCCAACCTTTCTGTACCTTCCTGAATTTCCACTTGAATTTACAAATTTTGTTTCTGTTGTAGTTTGCAAAGTGGACAAATTTATATTAAAGCTGTAGTTTGATTATATCCTTGTACTTCTCTTGCAATGTTCTTATCTCATGCTCGCTGTCAGATATAAGTGTGTTTTTTCTTTTGCTTTTACTGCCACCAGATCAGAAAAATCCTAGTGTCCCCTGTGACGTGTATGCATCGCCCTCTTTCCGTGGCTCCTTCCACAGGTGCCATTCACATGTGTGATAATGACAAACAGCATCTATTGGGCATTTGGCTGATATTCTGCTGTTTAACACAGCGTGCCCGCAAGCTGCAGCCGGCTTGGGCCCAGCCGGCTCCGCACGGCGCCACCGATCGCTCCCGGCCGGCGGCTCCCACTCGCAGTCCCCTCCCGCTCCAGGGCCCCGCGGGGCCGCTGTCGCCACTGTCACCGCCCCCGCGCCCCGGGACAGCGGCCGGCCCGCCGGCTGCATCGCCCGCTCCTCCTCCGAACTGCCTTCGGGACTCAACTCCGACCCTCAGGACCCCCCCATATGTCGCGATATGGGCAGGCGCGAGGCGACGGACGCACACACACGTGTCACCGTGAGGCGCCGGCGGGGTGGGTGCAGCTCTGGCCGTCGCCACAGCTGAACGCGCTTGGAATCTGCTCCGGGAAGAGGCTCGTGCCCTGCGCTGCCCTACTCACCACCGCGGGGGCGGCGGAGCGGGGGGGGGGGTCACTCCGCGGCGAGTACGGCGGCCGCCAGTGCCGGGACAGGCCCCGCGCCACCCTCCTGACACCGTACCCTCCCTCGCGCGGCTCCCGCAGCCTCCCGCCTCTCGCACCTCGGCCGACCCGGCCCTCGCGGAGGCCCTGCCCCCGCCTCTCGCGCCCCTTCACCGCAGCCCGTGCTGAGGCTCCGCCCCCCGCCTTCAGCCCCGGCGCGCGCAGCGGCCATTTTGTGGCCGGTAGGGCTGGCTGGGAAGAGGGTGGCCTCGCCCCTTCAGCAGGCGGGAGCCGCGCCGAGGTTGGCCGCGAGTCCTGTGAGCTTTATCATAGAATCAAAGAGTGGTTTGAGCTGGAAGGGACCTCATAGCTCATCCAGTTTCACCCCGCTGCCAGCTCTCCTGGGACAGTGGTAGGTGGGAAGGTGATGTTTGGCGTTTCCCAAATTCAATAAATGGCAAGCTGCCAACCTAATATGTAACTTCTGGCCCACTCCTCCAGCTGGCAGAAACACATTTAAATGATGCGAAAACCAGGTTACTTGCTCAATAAAGGGGTGAGGCTGGGGCACCTGGGGTAGTGACAGGGCAGCCCAGGCTTCTTACGAGCCCTGGGTCTTTGCATGTAAACAATGACCCTCTCCTTGTGAAAGGTAAAGAAAGGCAGACTTTGCCTTAAGCAGTTACATGCTCTGTGTATGAGCACAGGCAAGAATTGTTCAGTGTTTGCTGAGATAGTCATTGGTTGCCCAGAGAAGGCACATCTCTGGGGACGTTAAAGGCCAGCTTGGGTGAGGCTTTGAGCAACCTGATCCAGTGGGAGGTGCCCCTGCCTGTGGTAAGGGCATTGCAACTGGATGATTTTTAAGGTCCCTTCCAACCCAACCCATTCTATGATTTTATGAGCTCATTCTACTGCCGAGTTTCTTGCAAAGTGTTCCTCTAAAAGTTGTTATGAAGTTCAAGACGGTCCTTTCTTCCAAAACATGTGAAGAGGTTGTAAGTAATGAGTGGTGTAATCTTTTCTTACTATTTTACAATATTTTAATGAAAGATTCTCAGGAAAAGCCACAAGAATATTGGATCCCTTCCTACTAAGGAACTGATTTTGATATCCCACGTCAAGTTTTTTAGTGCCATTTATTCAGCACTGGCATTCCTAGGAATCACTTAGTGCTGCCAGACTTGCACTAACTTGCACTCGTGCCAGGTACCTTCCTGGCCCAGGATGCAAATCAACCCAGAGTTGTGTTAGCTATTTTTCTTCCTCTCTGGGGAAAGATAAATACAGACAAGATGCTATGAGTTAAGGAACCAGATGTACAAACATTCAGATTAAATACATTTTAGGAACTTCTGATTTTGAAGGCCTCAAGATGAAGTAATGAAAGTGAATTCCAGTGTTGCTTTCAGCTTGCCAGATCCAACAGCCACTGCACTCTAGAGGGCAACTTGGATGCTCAGTAGTTGCAAAACTGGCAGAAATTTGGATAATCCATCACTTGTTTTTTTATTCTCCTAGCTTCTAATTCTTGCACATAATTTGTAAACTGCTTTTGAAGAAGCTGACATGCATAAAAACATAAGTGAAAACATTAAATATTACAGAATTATTTTACTGGATCTGTAAAATGCAAAATTTATTTGCAGAGACTGAAAAAGGGGAGCATTAATTAACTTTCTATACTCAAGAGATTTTGCTTAAGCCCTTCAGTAGAACTGAGACAATTTTAAAGCCATCTTATTTCCAACAACAGAAAAGAGCAGATGAAGACAGGAAGAGAAAAGGAGAACTCAACAGATCTGTGCTAAACATGAGTGTCTGCACTGCACAGTACAGTGGCTGCAGCATAGCCACATCAAATTACTTTCTAGTTGTTCCACTTAGCTTTTCTGGGTGCAACCAGACTAGCAAAAATGCTGAGATTTCTCACTTCAAGCCTTATAAGCTGAAAAAGGTTGGCACCAGCACTGCTCGGCCCCCATGTGGAGTGTCTCAGTAGAGAATTGAAAGTGCATTCTCATTCAGTCTTTCATTTAGATAATACAAAGTCTCCCTAATTGTTTCTGTGGTGCTTGATTTGTGCTGGAGTAGGACTGTGAGAGCGTTATCCATTGGGGAACAGGGATCGTAATGAAAATGAGATGTGAATCTTGTCAGGCCACCTGGTGTGTATGGAATTTTAACTAGATAAATCCTGGGACAAGGAGTTTTGTTAGAACTGCTGAATAATAATTGTAAAAGTTCTGGAAGTTGATTTTTCCTGCTCGGATAGCAATTGTAATGACTTAAGATTAATTTTAGCATTAAAAAAGAGGTAATTGCAGTACTTAGAACCCTGAGGCAAATCAGTGGAAATGCTTTGGAAAGGATAATTATACCTGCACGAGGAAGACTGTCTGTTCAATAGCATTAACTGGTCCAATTAAGGAGACGCAGAGGAAAGGCCAATTTATTACTTCTATAACTGTTCTCTGAAAAAGTGATTTCGATATGCAAGCGATAGAAATTGGTTTGTTTTTTCCCTGAGGTTTAAACATTTTAAGGACTATTGGGGGGATCGTGTCTCTAGTTGTCATTAAGTGCTTAACATCACAGCAACGCTGTTGTTTTACCAACAAAACAAGAAGAGAGGCATGGGGTGTGTTTATGTGGCAGGCATTTTGTTTCACATCATTAACTACTCTGGCCACAACCCCAGCCTGAACATCCATACAGAGATTATTCTTAATCAGGGGAAGATGGGACAAGAGAAGGATTCTTTGTTGTTCCCAAACAGCAGCAGGTTTGGGCTATTTTACTGCTGATAAGAGCTAGAGCAGGCTGGTTGAATGTGATGTAGGATCTGCTGCCACAAAGCTTTCCTTAGGGCTTGCCTGCTCTAACATGGAGATGTGCATGGGAACACACGTGTGTGTGTGTGTACACACCAGCCATTTGCAAACTAATGCAGGGATTTTGTGTCAATGCCTTTGAGAATATGTACTTGCATATATAAACAGGCATGGATTTTACCAGGGGGAGTAGAGGGAACAGAGTTTAAGAGGATTTTAATCTGTCCATGAATCCTTATCTTTCATTTCCTTGCTGTAGTGCTGGCATTGCTTCTGACACTTTCCTCAGATCTTGAGTAGTTAAAAAAATTTTTAACTAGAAGTTAAAAGCAAAGGCCCAAACCCCTCTGTGCAGCTGCACAAAGGCAGCAGCGCTGTATGGAAGGACAGCGCTACTCTCTTCAGTTGTCACAGAGACAGGATTTTTTTCCTCTGCCAGTGATTATTTTTGAGCTTTCTAAGGCAGCCCTTCACCAGCTGAAAGTGCAGAAAATAATTTAGGTAGGTGACAGCTCGACCATCCTTAAAGCAAGCACCCCCTCTGTTCTATAATCCAGGTGGGCAACACCACATAGGCACTCTTCCCTATTACATACGGGTATATTTCTGTCTCTACCTAGCAACAGATGGATAAATATATGAGTATCGTACATACAGAGTATTAAAACAGCATTCCAGAGCAAAACAACCCCTTGAATATATTTATGCCTGAGCAGACCCCCCCAGAAACTGACACAATATTAATGCTAATCACATTGTTCAGGGCACTGCTCCAAAGCTGTGTCAGCAGTGCTGGCTAGAACACCAAACTACCATCACTATTCACAGTACTGGCTGTGCCCACAGATCTCATGGCAAAGAGTACAAAGCCTAATTACTTAGGTAGACCAAACAAACCCGCCGTTAAAACAGGGTGATGTAATTGGGAAAATGATAACTAGAAATTTCAAAGTTAGAAATTTCTAATTAGAATGAATCACATAAAGCACTTTAATTTTGCAGGATTTAAAGCTGATGAGTTAATTTTCTCCGTTTCAGTGAAGACATCAGCAGTGGACAGAAAGTCGAACAGGGTGAACACCATGGACTGTTACAATAAAATACTTAGTTTACCATATGCAAAAAGATATTAATATATAGGCCAAGAGATGGTACAACTGCAGCAGCAGGAGAGAAACGAGTGCTTAGCAGGAGCAATGGGTATGGTTGGTTTGTAGAAGTGCAGATGCTACAGTAGCTTTACATAGTTTTATTCAAATAGAATGATCTAATCCAAAGACAGGTTCTCCAAGCTCTGCGCTGCAATTAATCTTCCCATTCTTTTGATTAATTGCAGACACATACCTTGTCACTCTTGTTAAATGACCCTAGTGCATTTCCAGTTCCCAGCAGCAGGCAGCCCATTGGGTCTTGATGATGAGCGAGGAAATAACTGACCACAACACAAGATTTTCATGGGGCAGTGCTTTAATGATTAATAAAATACCAATAGCACCACAGCCACCTCTCTTCCTAATCTCAAGCTTCTAAAAAGAAAAACAGGAGCCAAAGAAACTGTTACCTGCTAATATTCTTTTAATTAGTTACTTTGGCCTCTCCTAATCAAAATTATGCCTATTCTATTTTAATATAAAAATCTCATTGTTCACCTCAAAAAGTATTTTTCTTCTCATGACAGAAATTAAAAAAAAAAATGTGGCAATTTTAAAAGAATGTTGAAAGGCCCAGTAGATCCCCAGAAGAGACGGCACATCTTGTGATCTCTCTTATGGAAGGATGGCACCAACTTCTAAACACATAACTTATGCAGAGATAAAAGCTAAGAAAGCAATTACGCAATGTACTAAGAAATTTTCATTCTGACCCTACATTTCTTCAGTACAAAGGACTACTCGCCTCCAGAGTTGTGATTTAATACATTTTATAAAAATCTAATTGCAAAATTGTGTGGAGTTAAGCTAAGATTTTGGAAAAAATCAGCCTATATACTAAAGTCTCACTTTGACTTCTGTCAATGCTAAAGGTATATACTTGACTGAAAAGCCACTAGGCTGAGACATGTTGCTGAAAGGCAAAAAATAAATTATAGACCCTGCTTCAGAAGTTTTTGAGTGTATTCATACTGCTGATATAACTGCATAAAAATCTAAGTTTGGGGAAACGTGATGCATCCACCCCATCCCATGTATCCAAAGCCCAAGTTTTTCCAGCAGTTAAGTGAACAAGAATGAAGTTAAATGGAGATGGTGTATGTTCAGCTGAACAATATTAAACAAACATCCTTCCTCCTACTCCCCTCAGACCAGCAAGTCTCCTCTTTTTCTGTATAAGCAAAGGCAGAAACAGAATCGAAGCACCTGCACCTTTTTCCTGGTATCCTATTCACTTGGTAGAAGCAGAGATGCATATTTGACAGTTTGCCCTATAAGTAGTGCATTAGTGACTTATTAGAATTACAAACTAGTAATGTTGCAACTAATTAAACAAATAAAAGTGCTGACCCTGCTGCAGTGCCTGTGCATAGTGGTCTTAGTTTGAGCATAAGCAGATTAGACTGATGGGACTCAACAGACATCCGTACACAGTACAGAGAATATAACTGCCAATATTTCAACATTTAGCAACTAGCATTGTTTCCTTTAAGATGTCCTTCATGGTGGATATGGCCTCCCGAACAAGGAATGCAGCAGTTGAGTAGGTAGCAAAGAAGTCCAGTTGTATTATGTTGGCCAAATTCCAACTTCAGTAATTACACTCTGCTCTTAAATTCCCCCTGCAGCTCTGCTAGAATAAAGCTCTTTTTCAGCTTGTCCTGAAGCATTGTGTAGTATTTCTGTGAAGCTGTACAGCACTGAAAAATATCTCCTCCCATTAAAATTGCAAGGGGAATTTAGGTAGACAGAAAGCTATTACCAGAGTTTGAATCTGGGCAGCACACCAAAGTTAACTTACACTTGCATTGGGATCAAGGGATCTTTGCTGACGAGGAGTGTCAGACCCTTGTTAAAGAGTGCAAGTGGGAATAGCTCAATGTGCTGTCTGACTACAAACTCGGAGACATGGAATCTCCGCACCTGGAAGTGACTGCATGAACGTTTCCTAACAAAGGACTCTGTACAAAAGCCTCTGGTGCTGTAGAGTATCTCATCATAACCTTGTTTAGTTGTTCAGTAGTAGTTCTGAAATTATTTGTTGATAAAAAAAGTTCCAGTAACTTTAAAATAAAAACCACAACCACTCACAGTTAAAATCACTCTTTACCAACAGACAAGCAGCTCTAAAACCCAGTTACACCAAGGCAAGTACTGGAATTTCAGTTCGTAGATCTAACTGGAACCACTCAGTGTTTCTGCAAGCCAAACAAGGCCTGCAGTACCCGTGAAAGCCTTCTGCTGCACCCACAGCTGTTAACAGTTTTCTTAGCCTCTAAACTGGGACTCTTTTATATAAGTTTGGTAACTGACTCACAATCAGTTTATACCCAAACCCCTAAAAAGTAATTTCTACTAAACTAGAATAATTTAAAACAATCACGGTACAAATTCCTATAGAAAGGAGAAATCTGCTCCAAATCCATCCACACACACACAGAATCTGTTTGCTATTTGTATTTTGGGCTTGGTTTTTTAAACTTTCTTGTCCCAACCCTCTTGGGATAACAGCGATGCCAAAGCCACTGTAACCAGAGCACTAACGCCAGCAATCAGTTGTCTCATGCAGAACTCTGGTGGCTATTCATCAACATATCTGTAGTTTTTCAATATCCAGAGCATCTCCACTGACACAGACAGTTAATGTACTGTTAGAATGAAATATGAAGTCATCTTTTTTATCTTTTTCAAAGCAATAGGCTACATCAGCAATATCTACATCACACCTGGATTTCCAAGTCATTATGGTCCAGGCGGATTTGGGTAAGTGGGGAAACTTACTTAATGGCTGCGATGTACTTGGGGTGCAGTTTCTATCAGCTCTCAAAACAGACATTTTGGGGCATTGCTGTCAGGAACATTGAAGGACTGGACCTTTTTCTCTGCTTCAGTTCAATGTAGATCCAGCTCGTTCCACCTAGTTCACCACTGGGCTTCTGTCGCCCTTTTCAGTTCTTGTGCTGGCAGCATTCACACACCAGGAGGTATCAGTTTGATTACACTGCCTGGCTTTGATGATACCTGTCCCCACAGTGTGCAATATAAAATCCATCCTTATCCCACACATACGGCCCCAGAAGCTCTTCTCCGTCAGGCAGATCATTTCTGTCTTCATTACAAGCATTTTGATGTCAGCGTTGAACAATCCGCCTTGTGATTTGAAACCTGCCAGTGTGCAGGTGCAGTTCCCAGATCCATCCTGGGCACATAGCTGCCACCTGTTGGTCATGCAGGTACAGTTGTTCTGTGCTGATGAAACTACCACCTGAGTCAAACCCAGCAAATCTCCATGCAAAGAAAGCACAGATAAAGTTGCAAGTGATAGCAGACAATATCCAAAGCTTTAATTCACTGACAGAGTCTACTCATTTCTACACGCTGGTGTGCTGCTTCATTTATTGATTCACATCAGACCCTCCAAACAGGTTCTCCTTCCAGAACAACTGGAATCTTGCACCCAAATCCTAGGGTGCTTCCTGTGCTTCCATCAATTACTGCCCAGGGAGTAGCATTGATGCCTGCCTCCCCTCTTACTTGATGAGGGAAGAACAGGGAAGAGACAAAAGCTGACCTGAAGCACAGCTCCCTTACAGATTAAGTCAGAAGCAGCTTGCCCTTTTTCTTCTTTAGACTTTTCATGGATTATGTAAAGGTATGTTTGAGGAATTTCTCCCATTTCTGTTGGAAGAAATCCTGCTTCTCCATTTCCATCGTGGTTATTCCTGTGATAGCCATCACACAGCTTCTATTTCATTCCCCTGTCTATATTATTATCAGTTATGGACTTCCTCCTTTCCACTTTTATATACTTATAAAATCAAGCCTTTTGGGAGTTGTGTGTGTGCTGCCAGTTCAGAAGGAACGACTACTCACCATTTCAGCGGCTCCTCTCCTGCTTGTAGAGCACAGGAGTGCAGCCTCATCTTCCAGCACAGAAAACTCCTCTCCTCGCTTTCCTTTAGCACATCCTCATCCCAAGGCAGTACTAGCAATGATGATTTTCATGCCTGCATTACCATTACAAAGTTCTTTGCCATTACTGAAGGATTTTTTCAGTCTGAACTTTGAGTAATGCCTCTCGCAGTACACTCCAGTAGCTCCCAAGCATCCTAATATCTACAAAGCACGAGTTACCATTTCCGTGTGTTTTGGCTGCTACTGAAATATACTTTCCAGTTTGCATTGAGCAAGTGCCATTTATGTGATTTGTCAAATGCTGTCAGACACTTTATAAATCATTATTTTGGGACGAGTAACCACCACAGAACACTGCAGATGCTGTTCTCCCATTCATGCTACTTGCACACCACCTTGCAGCTGGCTCCTTGTACCTGTGCTGCTGTCCTGAGGGCTCACCCTGATTCACATCAATGCAAGCTCGGCTACATGCAGTGATGGCTTGTATCTGGTGAGCAGTGGGAAGTCACCCTAGCTGCCAGTCCGCATTTACAACACAGTACAGATTTAAAATTAAGAGTTCCAGCTGCAGACACCCTCTGCCTCTACAGAAGGGCACAACCTGGAGTTGAACTTTGCAGCCAGACCTATTTCTAAACAAGCCACAGAAACACATGCTACTTCTGGCTCCTTTATAGCACATTATCACACCTCACCATTTCCCCTTTGTTCAAACAGAAATAACAGTAGTTACCTTTCTTAGAAAATAAGAGATGTATAGATTTTTTTTTTTGTACTGGTGGGTTTCCCCTCTGTAAATAAAGAATAGACTTATTTTAAAGATAAGTCTTTCCAAGTATCTAGATACATATAGTCATGTAAGAATACATATGATGCCTCTATGAAATTAAAATAAATAAGAAGCACTACTTCCTTGAATCCGCCCTAAGCTGTAATGGCACTATAAGAGTTAATTATTTAGAACAGCAGGCTATAAAAGGAATAATCCTGTAGGAAATGGGGAGTGCATTATTTCTTTAGTGATCTCTGCTTCCATGGAAACAATTTCTCAGCACAATTCCAAGTCTTATAAAAAATAGGGCACTAGGTCTATGTAAAACAGCAAGACATTTCCAATTAAACAACTGGAACGCTTTTATCTAGGCTATTAAATACTTTGTTCAGTATCAAATATGATTATCATGTTCACTGGGATGGGACCAACTTGCTACTTCCCATGTACCAGCTCTGTGGGGCCGGATGAAGTCACCCTGCACGCATCGCCATGTCCCTTGCAGCCTCTGCAGGGTTCGCAGTGGCAGCAAGCACAGCACACCCCTTCCTCTTGCGGAGGCCAGGCTGTGCTGTTCTGCCACAGTACGCCTTTGCAGAGGCACTGCACACCCTGGCTGCCTGCCTTCCACCTCCACCGCACCTCCTTCCCCTGTGCAAAACCATGTCCGCACAGCTCAGTAATGCCCACTACAGCAGATTCTCTGCCAGCACAACGGAAGGGAGTTACTCTGGCTCCTGCTGCTGGCAGACACAGAGCTGGAACCCACAGAGCTGGATCAATTTGGGCTAATGAACACGGTCGAAATGTAATTTGATGATCACCTTCAGAATTTCACTGGAGTTGCCTATGGAATGAAACCCAGTAAATTAGTGATCCTACAGCCAGGATTACCTGTAAAACTGTGTGGAAAATACCAATCCACCATCCTGGCATCCCTGCCACAAAGCACCATTGGGTAACTTTCTGAAGGAGACTAAAGAAGTGGGTTTGTAAGAACAAATGAAGGAAACAAACCTATACCAAGGCACACAGCTGCTGCCCATTAAATTTCATCACCACCAGAAGTTTACGGGCACAGGATTGCTCTTCGGTGGAATTGGCTGTGACAGAGCTCCCTCCAGTGGTGTCACACTCCGCAGAATGACTCCTTCCTGTAACTGACCGGGGGCAAAGGCCAGATCTTACACTAGAAACAAGAAGCTTTTACACATACAGAACACATCTCTCACGGTACGCAGACCCAAGTCTTTAAGAGCAGATTCCTGTACACCATCCCTCACGAAGATCAAAGCAGCAAGCAAAAGGCAAAGTAGTACTTAATATCAATGGCAACAATGTTAACTTTTAGTTTGGTTGGTGTGGGGGTTGGTTTATGTTCGTCCCCTGAACTGTTCTTGTAAAGTTACTTGCTTTAAAAAAAAAAAAAAAAAAAAAGAGGAGTCCTCCCCTGGAACACAAGGCTCATGTCCCTGTGAAGGAACCCCGCTGGTAACTGGGACAGTAAAACCTGACTCAGCCAACAAATTCCCTTATTTGCCCAAAGTTACATAGTTGGGGTTGGTAGTTTTTTTAAACCATTGACTCTTCCAATTTAAATGGCCACATTCGGATTGCGGCTCAACTATTGCCCATGACCTGAGCAAGGCATCATGGCTGGCCTTACAAACAGAAACCAAGTATCAGTCCAGCACAGGTACTCGAAACCAAAGCCAACACAGAAAAACAGCTTAATGTAAAGGAAACAACTCCAGAGCTTCCCAATAAAAATATCCAATGTCTTATATGTGTTTGGTAGCAGAACTGGTAGCATTAGTAAAATAGATCTTCATCTTCTTAGAAGCATGCAACTTCCAGATTTATTATTAACCACAGTAGAAATAAATTACGAAAAGCAGGTCAGTCATTTTCTTACCATGGCTCCTGCCAACAAAACTATTACTTAGCATCACAGATGTGGTATTTCCAGTTCACATCCAATACTGTGGGATAATTGGATGATGATGGTACTAGCAGTTACATTTCCTCCCACACCACCCCGCTAATGAACTCCACGAGAACCCGCAGTATGTGTGTGTGTACCAAAGGCTCAATACTGCACCATGTCCTCTTCGAGATGTACTGCTTCAAAAACATGTCTTGCTCAAAAACTTCTTGCTCAAAAACTTTTCTAATGTAACACCACTGTTAAATCCAAAAACTAGACCTGCTTTACTTTAATTTGGGTAATGCTGACATCCAGACTTAAACTGTTGTAAATAGACTGTATGTGGACAATGAATATGATCTGCTTCACACTGCTGTTACATGAGAGTTCAAAATTCTCTTCCTACGAATGAGAATTACAACTTTTCACACATATATTTATACTGCGTGATTTTTCTAACCTATGCAAAACTGCAGAAGAACACCTTACAGTGTAGACCACTCCACAACACAGTAGGGGAGGAAAGCTTCCTCGCCAAGAGGAAAACTAGAAGAACAGACAGCCGTGCAATGTTTTTAATGAGGAAGTGCCAAAGATGACATTTTAGCACATACATTGAGTCAACATGCCTTATACAGAGGGATACACCAAGTTTGTAAATCATACACAGTAGCAGGATCTCAATCTGTGCACCAGCAGATCTGAACAGAACAGAGAGCACAGGATATTCATCAGTATTTTTAAGCCTACAGCTTTTGCATCTGCAATTGGGAGAATCACTGAGTATTTTCATATGATCAGATTCTGCACCTTCCACTTCATAACAGAAAGAGATGTGTTAAAAAAAGTAAATTTAACTTCCTGTAAAGGAATTCCCTCCTTGGGATGCAACTCTACAATTTTAAAGCTTCTCAAACTCTTATATAAATGAAAAGCCGAAGTTAATAATGTAAACATACAAAATCTTAAAACTCCATGTGTTATATAGAACTAGATATATACACACACATACATATTTTTAAATAAGAATTGAATCCATTGCCACCCCTCTAGATATAAACTCAAGGTCTTACTTGCCTCATGTTTTCAAATATATTTTAGACCTGAGAAACTCAGATAAATCTGTGTAAATAGTAATAACTGTATCTAAGTCAAGTTTCCCCATTATTGAGAAAGCACAATTTAAAGCACATTTTTTCTAAAAATATTTACAGTGCTACAACTCATGAAACATTTTCATGTTGCGATCAAAAAACTTCTCAATCAAGATCAATCTGTTTATAACTAATTTATCTGAATATCTACTTGTAGGAAATTATAACTGAAGAACTGATACAAAACAGTTATTGAACTGCGCACATTATAAAGACGACTCCGAATATAAAAGTTGGAGGGCGTTCTTCTTTAAAAAGACAAATACTTTTCTGCTCCTTGCACTAAGGTCTGCCATCAGTCAAGAGCTCTTCTTTCCACAGAAAACAGTGTCAATTAGAAGTGGACAAATCCCAATGGCCTGGCAGAACAACATATCACCTCCCTGTAGAATGGAAGATCAGAAAGACTGCAACCTGTAGTATGACAGCAGTTATCATTTCCACTGGAAACAAGCACAGCTACTACTGAGGAGTCATGAAAACTCACCAGCTTTTTCTCCCCAGTATAGAAGCAAGATGGCAAACATGCCAGAAAGCTACTGGACCGTAGGGATCAATGGGGAAAAATTAATAAAAAAGAGAGATGATGTATTAAATGATAACTGAACAAAACTTCAAGCTGGATACCAGGAAAGTCTGAAATCAGTGAACTACAACATTTTCATTTCAGTTAAGTTTCTCTTTTGTTAATTCATTCAAACTTACGAGTCTCTGAAGCATTAATGAACAAATTCATTCAGATTAGATGTGTACCTGCAGATGAAAAAATAAAGATTCCCAAGGTGGGAGACTTGAGAGAGGATAAACTCTTCTTGAAGACTGAAGCACGGGATTCTCATCAGGCCATGCTCCTTCCCAAATGGCAGACAGCTGGCCAATCAACTAATTCTGCGGCACTTATATGTTTTCTACATAATGTTAGTGCTGAGTGTTCCTCATGTTGTCACGTCACACACATTAGGAGTTTTTCAAAGTTATGTTTAAGCCACAGCAGTAACGACACTGGATTCTGTAATGGCTACTGTTAAAATGGATAATACTCTGTAAGAGCTGACATAATGAGGAAGAGTGGAAGAAAATGAAAAAAAATCAAATAAAAATTCCATAATTTTGCTTTGTTAAAGCCATCACATTGACAATTCATTAGAACATCTGTTCTCATGTTCTTCGGCATTACTCTTGTTCTCACTCTTGTACGTTGTAAGGAATAAGTTTTCTATCTGAGTCAAGAACTCTTCGGCAATGAAGCAGTTTGTTACCTTGCCTAAAGTCTTCCTCATGCACTCCAAGAGCTAGTCAAAAGAAAAGGAGATTTTTAAAAATTGTCAGTTTTACTGAGTTTATTATTTTCCTTTTCTAGCTGATAACTTTTCCAAAGGGATTTTTATTTATTTAGCATTAACGCTATTGAAAGCATTTAACCATACAATATAAATTTTAGAAAGGAACAGTTAACACAGGAACATGGGGTGATTTAAAACCAACTCTTTAAAACCAACTACACAAAAGCTAAATTCAAGAGTATTCCAGCAACTCAATTTTAGATTTAAGCTGTTTATAAACAAAGTCATGCTGGGAGGAAAAAACATTTTGTGGGCAATTGTTGTGAACATGTTTTCTAGTTACCTTTTGCTTTGGGCAGATTTTGTCTTTGTACAATTAATGTTACAGCTGTAGTTACTTAGAACTTCCACTGACTTCCACTTGCCACTCACTTACGTGTGACAAACACAGCACAGCACTACTTCACTCACTGAACAAAGGGCTAGAAAGTCCAAATTTTGTCTCAAAATGTACCCAGTTCTCAGCACTGAAAGCATGCAACATGCTGAGAAGAGACATAATTAATTTCACATTCATCCTTCAAACTGAGGTTAAAACTTGGGTGTCTGCATGTCACTGCTGTCCACATCTCTCTCAAATGAGCACCCTTGCTTTCTCTGTGCTTGTAAGTTAACATGCTGCACTACAAAAGTGATTTACTGTGATTAGTTTACATCTCTGATTTGTAAAAATGTAACTACAGGTGACTTCTGACAAACCAGATTTGTATTTAAAACCACATTAAATTAAAAGAAGAAAACTTACTTTCTGCAAACAAGTCAGGTCAGAATCTCTATGAAAAATTTTATCCATGGGGACACTGCTGTTGAAAGAAAAACAAGTTGTGCTGCTGTAGAAAGCAGACACACGTGTTTACTGAAACATCAGTAATAAACATGGAGAAATGCTAAACTGGATATTCTATGTAATACAAGTAGACATTTACCTATGGCAGAGTCTGTATTTTTCAATTATCCACCTTGTTTTTTCAAATATTAATTCCCACTGAGGTTCATCCAACATTTGCTGTATTTCAAATTTGTAGGGTAAGCCTGTAATGAATTGCACGTGATTACCCAGTGTTTCCAGTAATCCCAACTTTTTTTTATTTTTTCTTTCTTAGCTTTAAGTGTAATCCCTTCCTTCCCCATAACTGCTCCTAATTTCTTCTTGACTGCAGTCTCACTACTTGTCAATGTTAAGGATATTGAAGTAAAAGTGCAACCCATTTTTTATTCCAAATTTAATTTTGGTGGGAGTAGGGAACAAGCTTTTCTCTCCTTGCCCTCACCAATTGCTCATGCCTTAAGGAAGCACACAGAAATCTACAGCACAACAGAACAATGGGGGTTTATAATGTGGTACCACTTACACTCTTGTAGTGTCTCTAAGATCAATGTGGTTAAGTGAATGACAAAAGTTTTGGTTTTCATGTGTAAATAAAAAGAGTAAGTGAAAAGAAAGCAATAAATACAATTTCCTATTTGAACACATCTCAAATGTGAAGTGTTTAGTGCAGAAAGCATTTCAAAGTGTAAGAATTAATCTATAGAAATATTTATGGCTGATATGAAACACTAATGTTTGTTCATTTACATGGTACCACAGCACTACAGCCACGGTATTGCTTCTCCAAAGCACTGGAGGAGAGACCATGTTCAGAACATAAGCAGAAATATTAAGTCACTTCAGACAGAAAATGTATGTGACCAAAACAATGTCTACTTCTAAGGGCAGATAAAGCTTCCAAGTATTTTAACTTCACAGCACCAAAAGGTGGGATGCATGGGAAATGAGGATAAAGTTACAGTAGTATCAGTATGGTAACCAGGAATCATTGCACAGATGTGGCCACCGCATCACTTCCCCTAGGGCTATGAAGCAAATCTCCAGGCAGAAGGTCTGCCTTGCTTACTTCCACAGGAAAAAACAGAGGGGGAACGGTTGGCTCACATGGCCTCTGCTATTGCCTTGCCAAAAATGTTGGAAACCTCGGAGTCTGGATGCAAAAATCTGGACTTAAACAGAGGGAAGGAGGAGGAGAGAGAAGAGGCAGTTACCATAACCGAATAGTGCTATCATGGGAATTTTCCTCAAATTAACATCAGCGCATGAGCAGAAGATCTGATTGTCACTTGAAATGCCACAAATTTTATATGCTATATTCTTAACTATTCAAGAAAGGAAAACATCCCATTTTCACAAAATGCCAATGACATTTTTAATCATAAATTTGGTCTTTCAGGTTGGGATTCACTCCAGCACAGCATTTAATCTTTCATATCTTGTCTTTTCCTGGACAGCTGGCAAGTTTGATCCTTTAACGTTCTGAATACTAAGTTACTCAAACAAGGATTTTTGGCCATTATAGTAGCCAATTCTTTGCCACTAAACTTCTGTCTCCTGGATCAGATGATCTGTTCGGACTTGTGTAATACAATAAAATGTAACACACGCAGAACAGTTTCTGAGCTGTTCATATGGATACAGTCTGTAAATAACAGTGACCCTTGTGCCAACCTTTTGATTTCTCTTATGGGTTATGGAAAATACTAATACAGGAATATAATTTTCTAAAATAATTTTCTATCTGTTTATACCTGTATAGTCTTGTCATGACAGCATGGACTACTTGCAGGATTACTCTTTAAAGTGAAACTCCTGGCTTTGTACAGTCCAAGTTACCAGCATACATTTATAACTATTTTTCAAGTTCAAGAACAGACATTTTTGCCCTTGGTACCCAAAAGGCAAAGAAAAATTAAGACAATGGATAAAATATCAGTACTTACGGTAGGAACCATCAGAGCTGATCTCATCGCTAATTACTAGGCAAGTAATTTGAGAATACGGCAGAGGATTATTTCGGTTGTAAGGACTTATAATCATTCCAATGAACATGGCACCACCCCTGGAGAAATAACTCTATACAACAAAACAACACACAAACCCCTCACATATGAGTAATATGACCTTCATCACAACAGCATTCTGAAATTAAAGTCATTGAATTTACATCAATTTATGAATGAATTCATTTTAAGATGCATTACAGCAATAATGTGTAACAATATTGTAAATACTAGGGAGGCTTTAGGGTTGTTGGCGTTTTTTTGCTATGTATTTATTTGTAATGTACAAACTGCAAGTACCTGGTATTTAGCTTGAGTGTCAATATCTCGTATTGAGGGGTTGGGGTCAAACGCTGGGTGGGAATGGTACCATCCAATAATGCTATATCCTCTGGCAGCCAGCGTTTCCGAGGCCTGCGTTTGAGATACTGGATCCATCTCGCACTGCAGTCCCGTACTGAGACTACTGCATGGCTCTGCTGCACAGACCTGTTAAAAAAGCCTCCAGATGGATAAATGCAAGAAATCTCCATCAGTTAAATAAAATGTGAAGAATTTTAAGAGTCATATACCAGATCTTCATGATAAAGAGGCCAACACTTGAATGCAAGCATAACCAATATTTCAAGACTACTGTAATTAACTTCAACTTGAGTATATTACTACATCTGTTTAAAGTATATATCATCATAATGGTTTTAATATTTTAAAGAAATGGAAAAAAACAAACACTTACTTCTACAATTTTGTCAGCTTCAGAGTATCTTCCACCTAGCAGCCCTATTACTTCTGCCATAGACACATGAGAGTGCTAAAATGATATCAAACAATTATTAAAATCCAAGTTGTAGAACTTCTAGTTTTTAATCTGTGCACAACACAATACATTCATTTCTCAGTGACATTTAGAAGGAAAACATAGGATAGCTAAAGATTCTCAAATTCCCAGTGTTTCAGTTGAAATCAAACAGAAAAGATCATGTTTGTTTACCTTATACACGCATGTACACAGTGCATTTGTATAACACTTCCACATAGGAAGTAATACCAGCTTAAAAAACCGAAGCCTGTGCAATGCTGTGCATTGCTGAACAACTGCATAAATTTTGGCACAAGCCATAGTTATTACCCATCCCCCTTGCTTTATAAACACAAAATCTATTCCCAGATTAGCAGGAAGTGAACCCAAAAGATTTTAAAATAGCAGCCTATTTTAAAGAGCACCATTTAAAGTATGAGGGAGAGCAGTAGTAATTACTAACACTTTTATTGGTATACAACCATTTACCTTCCAGAAAAACTAACCACAATATAAAAAAACATTAATTGTTAGGGGCTTTATTTAGTACTAGATTTTCACTGCTAAGTCTGTATGGAAAGAAGTTAACTTAAGTACTGTATTTCTCAATCTTCTTATGTTGCCCATTAGAAAAAAAAAAACACCAACCAAAAAACCTCCACAACATCTACTTCATAGCTGCTTGAAAGATAAACTCATCCTCACCAAATCCATTATTAAAAGTACTTCAGAAGACACTTTCACCTGAAAAGGCTCCTGAAATGAAACACACAATAATGAGTCTAAGAAAAGTAACCTAAGCAATAAAGAATTCGTGATTATTCTCTCATAGGTACATACCTGCTTTTCTTCAGTGAATAAACAGCACGGTATCAGCTGAAAGGGATCAAAGGAACTATAAAATGAAAGAAAATTTCTCTAAAGATGCAGGACAGTCAGGAAACTTTTACGTTTCCCTCCATCTCCTTGGCAGAGGAGGAATAACTTAGTTTACTGGATTTTCTCATCCTACACTAGAATGACTTCCATAAAAAATATAGAAACTTTACTACCCATACTCCTGAATTTCAATATGAACCATTTGAAATACATACATGTTATTTCAGACCGTTATACGTAGTAATGATTAGCATTACAGCCTGGCACTACCCAAGACATTTGTTTCACTTCTAGAAGATCTCCCTGTGAACACAATATACATCAAATAATACCTTTTATTTTGTCTTGAACCTTTAGATGATTTTGCAGGTTTCAATTTTTCTTCCTCTCTTCTTCTTGCTAATTCTTCAGCAGAAAGGTGCTAAAAAGATTTTAAAAAGATAAACCTGTCTTAATGTTTTTGCCACTCTTTCGGTAGTGATTCCAAAACCAGCCCAGAATAAATTCTTGACACCAGTATCCTCTTGATAACGCTATCAGTTTGTATGTGTTACAGGACTACTCAAGATAACCACAGCAGTGTGAAAGTAATGACAATCAGAGATCACAAGATGCCTGACGAGAGGATTCTTACATTCCCCATGTCAATCAAATTCAGTAAAATCACAGCCCATGCCACAAACCATGCATAAATGTAAAGGTGATAACTAAGGAGAAAATCTGCCGTTACTATCCACGGAAAGAATCTACCGTGACTCTCCAACAGGGATGAGGTTTTTCAAACTTAAACACAATCCAAATCTTTATTTTGCAGAAAGTCTTAGAATTATTAACCATAGTCACTGAAAAAATAGGGAAGGCACTATAATATCATGGAAAGAATTGTTACATATTCTTATGGCAACATTGTATTCATGTTACTTATTACTGAAGGCTGCAAATTTAAATGGTTTTCTGTACAAGAAAAACACGATGTCTACAGTTCCTCATTTTTTCTGCAGGGACAGACGCACTCAAGTGCACATTATGTTTCCAAGTATTCTACAAAATACTTAAACTTCTAAGAATTTTTCTAAGCACTTCACAAACCACAGTATTACTGAGGATATTACTAGCAGCAGAATATTAGGAACTCCTATATTCTGCATTACAAGCACAAAGAAATCAAAGGGACTAAGGAAAAAAATAAATAATTAAATCTTATTCTCTTATCCCCTACTGTTCACGTTGGTAGGCAGCTAACTGAAAATAAAGGGTCATTAAATTTCCTACAAGACAAGACAAAGAGCTTTATAAGCATAAATCAGTGCAGGGCCACTCATGCTCACAACATGAGCACCTTTGTTAACACTGAAGTACAGCTGTATTTGTCAGCAGCATAAAGATTTAACAGCTGCCACATTATTTTCAAATTATTGCTTCCACAAAGAGAAGTACCTATTACACAACTCTTTCCCTTGTATATTTGATGCAACACCACCTGCTAGCAATTAGCAAGAATTATTTCCGTAAGAAAAGTTTAAGTCATAGAAGGGTTACCTCAAACGTCTGTCCTTCCAAATCCTTTGCATCACACCAGTTTCCCCAAGGGTCTCGCACTCGCCGTCTTCTTGTACGCTGCAACAAGGAAATCAACACAAGTCAAGGACCCTACTCCTGAAAAAAATGCACTTTCTTCTTTTAATCAGCCATAATAACATTGTCCAAAAGGTTACTGCCACATGAATGTCACTGACACTACGATGTGTTTCCATAAAATAAGGAACACCCTGGATTTTTGTAGGATTAAGTTGTTCACAATTTGTCAGGAAATATCATCAGTGAAGTTTCCAGGTTTTAAGGCTGTGAAGCATAAAACCTGCTTGATGCTCCAGGGATCATCAACATTTGACAGTAACAGGGCATTATTATCCAGCTCCGAATTATAGCTCAGACAACACAAAAAGCTATAAAGCCAGTATGCTGACATGCAGTGTATGCTACAGTTCTTTATATTTCATTTTTTTTCAAGGGATTTATCTAGGTTTTGTCTCATCAGCTGATTTATTTTGCTATGAAGTACTTAAGAATGCTACATGAATGTAAATATGAAAATTAAATCTGGCAAGCCTTGGTAATTCATGCAGTTAATGGAGCTTCTACTAATTGTGTGAAGTAAGTCATACTGTATAACTAATATACTTAACAGTTAAAATGCAAGTAACTTTAACACACACTACCTACACACTCCACTTTTTCTGGCTAATATGTGCTAATAAATTATGTGGAGGAATGGGTTAGGGCTTCAGGGGAAAGACTAAATCACAACAGTAATAAAGGATGTGTACAGAAATCAAATGTGTAAGATAGCAGGAGTTCAGTCAGACAGCAGAACTTGCACCCAGACTGACGCTGCAATTACAGGGCATTCCAATGAAACTGCAGACTGAATGAAAGGGAAAATTTCCCAAGATGCCATAGCTTGAAAATTAAGGTTGAAGAGGCATTCTCCATGCTGCTCCCACCTCCCTCAGCAAACTGTACCATGGACTGCAGGCGCTGAGCGAGCTGGTACGCTTCCACAGTGTCTTTGCCTTCTTTGGACCGTGCTTTGTCAGCTGGCTGGGGCCGGTTATAGACAGCCTGTTCTACAGGACACAGGAGAGAGACGCTGTGCTTCAGTAAAGTGTGAAGTCAATTATGTCTGGTGCAGAGCCAAGAATCACATAGGTAAGTGGTAAGGACAAATGCCATAAAGAAAAAAGCCACAACAGAAAGAACCCACACCGAAAAGACATCTCTTGATGGTCACATCACTAACTGATTATACATTCCTCTCCCGCTACCACGGCATTTTTAAGATAGGAAAACTTCCTTATTGTTAATTTATTTTAGACAAAATGTATCTGCAGGCCATTCCTCCTCTCCTAGGTGACTGTCATTCAGCTTTGGACCAAAATCAATTCAGAGAGATAAACCAACATATACTTCTAACTTGTCACCTAATTTTAACATCTTGTAAAAACTCCCCTTAAGGATGAAGACTGTTTTTCATTTAGTAAACAGTTACAATTCAGTATGGGAAAAGAATCAATAACTTGAATCCTGTCTTACACAGAGGGAGGGCAGAATTTCAGATAGAGCAGGTATTAGGGAAAAAAATCCAACACTGGACCCACAGAAAAGCATGAAACAAAAAAACACCCCACCAGCTGCTGTGCAGTAAATGGGAAAGGGCTGGGGCAGGGAAAGGAAGAAGAAAAAAAAGTGAACAGGAAAAAGTCTTGTGTAAAACCAAAAATCCATACAGGCTACAAACTCCTCTGGATTTTCAAAGGTCGTGAGAGACAACCTGCTCAGGGGTCGTTCCTAGCAAGGATTAATGTGTATCCTGTGTGAGCAGTATGGTCTAACACTGAGCACTCTGTCAACATCATCACAAAAACAGGGAGCAGCTGCACGGTTGGAACGTGACTATATTAAACGCAGTCCAAACGGAGATTCTGAACTGAAATTTAACAACTGCTATTTAAGACATTAAGAGTACAGAGAAGCTGGACGATTATCCATGTGGAAGCTTGATTCCAATTATGTGTAGTCATCCACAATTTATGAAGTGAACTTACAACTTTTTTTTAAGGAACCACCTGCTAATCTTAATGTTTACCCTTCACATGGAAATACTCATTTGAATAAAAAACCTGACAGTCAATAAAAGATGTATTCAGCAAGAACGAATCAGAATTTAAGTTCTGAATTGATTCCAATGAAAATATCCTCACCACAGCCGAAGTTAATCGCTCCTATTAATTCCAAGTATGTGTGGATCCGTCCAATGCAGTTAACATCACCACAGTTCTTCAGGCCTGGACGTACTGAAGTCTTATTCAGGTATTTGGGTTTACACCTCTCCCTAAAATAAAGTACAGCACATTGTCAAAGAGCCAAACATTGAACGGGGGAGGAAGGAACTGTGTGACTTCAACTGAGATTAAGACAAGTCACTGAAGGGGTGTTTTCCCTCCACAATGCACAGACTAGACACCACTAAGCAAAACATATACAATTTATTTTAGGGTTATTTACACACATTCATACTTATGCAGAAGTAAACTTGTTTTGCATGCATTAAAACAAACTCTTCAACACAACTGGTGCCAGGAAGGAATTAACTACTTGGAAGTACTACAATACGGTTAAACTGATATAAGAATGTCTTGCATTAGATTGATCTAAATAGCTCGTATAATTATAGGCTTCCTTGGTGTAATAAATAAGCCTGTTTTGACTCTCTGTGCACTTACTAGTGCTTTAAACTGATACTGAATCATTTCAGTTCAACACTTCTCTGGTACGGAATTACAGAGAATAAGCTCTCAACACACAAGAAATGAATGAGAACAGAGTTCAACTCAGCAATTCTTTCTACTTGAAAGCAAGCTAACCAACACTAGAAGCACAAAATCTGTTAGCAGAACAAACTGTATTTTGAGCCTGCTACCACACATCACTAAGGTTCCTTGAACTGATTCTTTGGAGATGGAATATAAAATATCCACATGTACTAGCACTGCTCCAAACTGATTCTTAATTTGAACTAAATTCTTTTTGGTGAACATTGCCCTAGCATGCACTATTTCTTCCAGTTGCCCTTCCATAAAGGCAGTACCACAATGCTTGCAGACTTCATTACAGAACTGATTTTATCAGTTATTTTGAGGAACTATTTATTAAAAACATATATGAATTGTTACATATAGGAAGACAAAAATTTGTAGAAAATAATGTAACCAACATGGATGCACTTGTTCTAATATAGGACACTCATTTTCATAATGCTGCAAAGCATGTTCATTGTTTAGCTTGCAGAATGCCAGAAAAAAAAATGGGAAGATGCAAAAGAAGCATTAATAATCCGTGTTCTTCACTGGCAATCTTTACAAGGCTAGCATAAAATTATCTTTACTCTTTTCAGAAGTAAGCTATTAGAACTAAGTAGCATTTTAACTACAACAAAGCAAGACATGAATCCTCTTAATCACTTATTTCAATAAATGAAATTAGTGCATCTTACCATTGATCCAAAATATAATTCCTAATTTTCAAATACCGCTCTGGTGTTTTGGCCTGGCGCCCTTCAAAAAACTCAGGAATAGCTTGCTTTTCTTCTTCTAGAATGATGTTTCTGTCAACCTCCATTTCTTGATCAGGTGGCTTAAGCTCCTCTGCTTCTTCTTGATGATCTTCATCCACTTGGCGGGAAGAAGGATAAAGCAGTCCATTATCAGCCTGGTCTCTCTGTTCCTCATTCAGCTCCTGATCAGTTACTTGTCTAGTACCAAGAGATGTTATGAGTCTGCCTTGTTCACCTTTCTCAATAAAATTATTGCATTGCTGATAATCTAAGTTCACAGAATTATCACCATTCAGGTGCTGAGAACATGTTGCTGCAACACTTGGAAATACTAATGCATCAACTGTATCTTGCTTGGTAGGTTGAGAATCTTCTTTAGGTAAAGAAATTGCAGAACTATGTCCAACAGGTGAAAAAATATGTTCTATTCCTTTCGTTTCTTCAACTGGACCTTTTGAAATTACAGATAATTCAGATTTCCCAGTTTCTTGCTGGAAGGTAGGAGAAAGTAGTTCATCCATGTCATCAGTTATGTCTACTTCTTCATCATCTGACAGCTTTTCAATTTTGACTGCATTCAGATTGGGGTCTGCACGGCCTCTCAAGTTTCCAGATGACCACACTGCTGCTACTCTCATCCCATCCTTAATAGGAAGACTACTGCCACACTGACTCTGCTCTTCCTTTTCAGAATCACCATTTTTTGCCTTAGAAAATATAAAATACTTTTAGAAGGGGAAACCAAAACAATCCCCTCTCCTTCCCAAATAGTCAGAAAAGTTTCACTTGAACAGCAGACATTCTGAAGCATTTCTTACCCTTTAAACACATTTTAATCCATTGGAACTGACTTTTACACAGCATTACAGGTATGCTTCTAGCCCAAGCGTAAACTAAGATGTATTTCCATTCAAAAAAAAAACCCACACAGTAGTAATTTCTTCTTAAAAGCCCCAAAAGTCTCAAATGAGGCTAAAGCTGAAACTACAACACGGCTGAAACAGTTGTATAGTGGAAAACAAGTATTTTCAGACTAACAACCAACAGTGTAAACAACTACAATTACACTGCATTTGTTTAGTAATGCCAGCAATAAAAACACTGAAATTATTCTAAGAGCTTGAAATCAGGCCTGACTTCATATTTAAATCTGCAGAAGAGCATATTCCCCTTCTCTGAATGTGGGAATAAATAAGTATGTACTTCAACAGCAGTACTGAAAAAGACAGACTAAATCAAGCTACACATACAACAGCACATTTGTCAGACAGACTCCTTGCGAACTACAGAGATATGCTGTTTACCTTGTTCTTAAAATACTGTCGTGCGTAGCTCTTGACTTGTAGAACAGTACGACTTCCAATTAACTTGGCAATTTTCGTCCACCGGCGGCCAAATTTCATCTAGCACAAAGCAGCACATTGAAGTTACCCAAATTCTAACATTGCAGATTTTGTGCTTTAAGTGTCAAAAGATTTTAAAACCTCAATTATTCATTATGAACACACACAATAGAGCAAACTGTGCTAAAGAACCTCACTGCTCATATTCTACCAAGAAGAAAATTGCATCCAACAGATACTGCTGTTCTTAAGCAGAGAATCTTCTTTACCCAATTCAGGTACACCGTAAATTATGCTGCCTACTAACCCAAGGAATCCTACTGAAATGAATTGGCGAATCAAACCGTATTACATTGAGAGATTATAATCTCTAAAGACTTTAGAACAGTAGTTAAAATATTTCACTTTATTCACTGATTTGCCTTAAACACACACTACACTTCCTATAGTTAACTACAGCATTATGACTATGCAATTCATAAAGCTGTATATTGGAGGTATCTTGTGACCTCAAATATCAGCCTCACATGAACAAAATCTGGTAAACAAAGCCACATTGCAGGATTCACCAATATAGATCTGATTTATCATTACACTTAAAGAAGATAACAATTATTTGTACACAATAGAAGTATAAAACCAGAAGCAGATAAATAGAACATGCTTATAACTCCTTTATTACTTAAGATAAACCAATGACTTCTATTCGCAACACTACATATATAAACAAACTTACTAGCCCTTGTTCAAACAGTTCTTTTTCTTCTGATGTCCACTTCAATGAGTAGCTTGCTGATTTTGTAGGTGATCGCACCCTAAAAAAATATGAAACAGCAGTTATTGCTTTCATAAAAATACATATTCTCAAACCCCATTCATCAAAGGTAAGTTCTGACAGGAGGGCTATTCCTCATCTTCTGCAAAACTCATGGTATTGTTTCAAACACGAATGCAGCTGACAATATCAAGAATCATGCCATCTTCTCCATCACAAAGGAAGACTGAAGGCAACGCAACATTCATCAGTAACTAATGGTACAGAAATACAGAGAAGCGGCGAACAGAAAAGTTCATGCAAGAAAGCCAACTAGAATGAATGGGTAGTTTTTCACATAAGGACTGCTGTGGTATCAAAAACAAAGTAGTTTCCTACCGGTCTATTATTAGACACAGCAATATTGCTTCGTGTTGAAAGGTCTCTTAAATAATTTTCTACAGTCAAACAAAAGAAACTAAGGAACTATAACTTTTTTTTAATAGGATATGGAAACTTAACAAAAATCAGATGTCACACTTAAAAATGCAACTCAATCACAAAATTGTACATACATGACTTTTCCAGTTTTCTTATGTGGGCTGCAAACAAAAAACAAAGGCAAAATAGAAATTAATAACTGTGATGCTGTTGTATATTGCAGCAAATAACATTATTTTGGAAGGACTTTTCATTTCTTCTCACCTGAGAATTTCTCCTAGAAAACACCTTACCTTTTTGTGGATCTTTTCTCCGCTTCCTTTTGATTGAGCCATATTTTTTCAGAAAGTGATTTATTAGATAAATAATATCTGAAATGGTTACTAAGTAAGTTTTTGAAGCATCAGGGTACATATTTCTACATGTGAGAATTCTGATAATTGTATAAATTCTAATGAGTCATAGTTTTTGTAGAAGCAAGTACTGCACTGCTTTCAAACCGAAATGCAGAATTCCCCACACTTCTACTAGTTCAATGCATAAGGAAGTGACATTTGAACCCCCATGCTACACTTCACCTCACTACGTATCCTGTTTCTACAGCAGCATTTTTCTTTTTTGACTTAGAAAACTTGAAGTAATTTTCATCATCCTGATGCCTTACCTATTTTCAAATTAAGCCTCAATTATTGATTCTATTGCGGAAACTTTAATTTTCTTAATTTTATTTTCCTGTTCTTCCATTCCTGTACGTCACCACACTTAACTACAAAAAGAACATGGAAATAAATTAATTAATTAGTCTGTGATTACTACTGCTATATCTTACCTAGCCTGCTGAAGTCAGCTTATGATAGAAACATCATACATATAAATCTAAGCCAACATTGCTTTAAAAAAAGGTGGGGGGCAGGAAAGCAGCAGCCATTCCTTCCCATTTTCATGTTGCATGCTGGCAGAAGTATGAACATAGCCAGACAAAACCAAACAGTAAACCAATGCAGCACAGAATAACTCAGCAAAAGGAACTAGCTATACTTAGCCACATTAGCTGCTTGATCAAGTTCATTATGAAATCACGCAAATGGCCACATCGGCACAATAAATCAGCAGCTGAAGTGGGGACAAATATTGGTAATCTTGGTGCCAGTGCTTCAGCTTAAATCTGAGATGCTTTACAGTCACTTTCTGAACAATCAGAAGCACTGGAAGAAGCTGCAGGTAGCTAGACGACCAGTTCAGGGGTCCTCCTTGACTTCTGCAACCTACCCATAAAATGACAGTGCTTCAGTCACCTTAAGTAGGAAAGTTTTCTATTGTTATATAGGAAAACATACAAGCAAATCAGCAAAAGGATACTCTTCTTCCAGCAACATTTTCTCAATGACAGCCCTGTTTTCCTCACTAATGCTGCTGTCCAACGTCCACGGCTGCAAACAATTCAAATAGTAAAACATATTTGTATTTTGCCACACTGTTTCTTGACTATTAAGAATACTGAATAGCTTGTAATAGTAAACAAAAAACACTGGTTAAAAACCTAAAAAAGCATGTACATGGAGGGAAGAAAATGGAGAAAACAGAAGTTCTGATAACCTTGCTACAAGTAGCATTCTTTGTAAAAACTACTCACAAGGTTGTTATCAGTTCTCCAAGATGAATCAAGATAGTGATCCTGCAGCAAGCTTGAAACTGTGTCTTCATGATCTCTGAAAAAGATTCCAGTGTTACAAACAACGCAAGCATAGTCAAACAAAATGTATGCTGTCAGAGTGAAAACAACATAAATAACAAACTTTAACAGAAGACAACAGAATTGGACACCAAAATGAAAACCATACAACACAGATTATTATATAATGCTACTCTCTTATCATATTCCATCAGACTTAGCATAAATCACACTCAGTGAGTTACCTTTTCTAATAAGCTCAGAAGCAACTCCTCATCTACGTCACTACAGACTGTAGAAAATACTACTGAAATTCCGAACAGTAAAAATTCTCATCTGGAAAGACTGAAATCAGGAGGGACTACGTAAGATACACAGAAAGAAGTCAGAGCTTTGTGGACAATTAAAAAACTATATTTTGAATATTAAAAGTGTCATTGAGTTGTATTATCTCCACTTAACACTTCTACATCTTTCCCTCAATAATGTAAAACCATCTCTTTATAAAGAAAAAACTATTTTTCCTTCGAAGGAAAGCCAAGGTTTAATGGAATCCTATCGTACAGGATTGTTAGTGCTCTTATGGACTTCATCCAGATCATATTTGATCATTCCTGTAAATAACTACTGATTACTTTTAGAAATCCACTGATCAAACTTCTTTGATTGTAATGCAGCATAAAATCTCCTTAGCAATTTAGGTAATAATTATGTCATTCTTTGCTTCCAGGACATTCAGACTTTTCTAAAGACCAATTAGCCCTACATATCTTGCAATGCTACTAAAACTAAATTCACCTACTATTCTACATCCTTTGCACCAGCAGTTCAAATATCTATTTATAGATAAGAATAAATTCTCATGTACAGCCAGAAACCAATATAAGCCCTGTTCCTTTTAGAGCACATCAACAAATTGGTCAGATCAACAGTCTCTTTGCCCAGTGTTTTGCCTCCAACAGTGACAACAGCAGATGCTACTCCAGGGCAGCACACGAGTCTGCCCACGGTCTCTGACACAACCCCCTCCTACCCTCCAGGCACCTGCAGCCGCTAGATTTGTAGTGTTAGAATTCCTGCCCGTTCAATTCAGCATCCCTCCATGTTCCTGACCCGTGAATGTGTTGGATCAGCTCTCTGACCCTCGCTGTGTCCAGCTCTCTGAACCAATCTGCCTCCATAAGCTCCCCACCTGTTGCGCAGCGCAGGGCTCTCTCTGTGCATGTTACAGGGGTCCCCCAGCAGCCTCACCCTGAATGTCCCCAGCGCACCCGCTGCCGGGGCCCCTGACAGCGCTTCTACCCTCGCCTTCCTTCCTCCATTCCACAGGCCGCGTTCTCAGGGCCAGCACCGCGCCCCCCGCGCCTGTCACGGGCCTCAAAGAGACTCCAAGGTCTCTGCCCCGGGGCGCCCCGCCCGGGCAGCCCCTCAGCGCTCGGCGGCGCCGCTCTCCCCCGCCGCCCCCTCCCGCACACATAACCCGCAGCGGGCGAGGGCCCTCGCTCACCCCGTCCCCGCCTCTTCGGGCGCCGCTGCCGAGTCCCCCTCGATGTCCACGTCCGGCTCCTCCGCCGCGGCCGCTGCAGCCATAGCGCAGACCCCGCCAATCCCGCGAGAAGGGGCGCGAACGCGCGTGCGCAGCGGCCCCAGGTGGCGCGCGGGGCCGGAGGCGGGGCTGGGGCGTGCTGTGTGCACTGCATCCGGGCAGTTGGGGAGCGCGGGAGCTGAGGGGCAGGGGGAGCGGAGAGAGGTTGCTGATCGCTGCCCGATCGCCAGGGCCTGGAGTGGTCGCCTCGTCACACTGGGGTGGTTTGGGAATCGCCTGGCTGAGCCAGGAGGGAGCATCCCGCTGCAGGAGACGGGTTTGCCAGCCTCTCGCTCCGTGCTTCTAAGCGTGCGGTCGTGACTGCTCGTGCGTCTGGGGGATGTCAGTGACAGCGAAAATACCGGCAAATAAACTCTCTAAGATTCGTTTTAGAGTTTTAGAAAGCAGCATCTTTTATTTCAGCGCTGAGCACATGAGGGAATGATTCCCATCAATTGTGTGTGACGAGACAAGCTGGGACAGATGTATTTCCCACTTAAGAATTATAGAATCACTTGGTAGGAAAAGACCTTTGAGATCATCGAGTCCAACTGTATCTATCTACTACTAAATCAGATCCGTGAGAATCTCATCTACCCATCTTTTAAACTCCAGGGATAGACACTCCTCGGCAGCCTGTTCTGTTGCCTGACCACCCTTTCAGTGAACAAATGTTTCCTTGTGTCTAATCTGAACATCATCTGGTGCAACTTGCAGCCATTTTCTCTCGTCCTCTCACCTGTCACTCAGGAGAAGAGACCAACATCCACCTCGCCACAACCTCCTTTCAGGGAGATACAAGATTTCCCTTAAGCCTTCTTTTTTCTAGGCTAAGCAATCCCAGTTCCGTCAGCCATTCCTCATAGGACTTGTTCTCCAGCCCGTTCATCACCTTTGTTGCCCTTCTCTGGACACGCTCCAGCACCTCAATGTCCTTCTTGTAGTGAGGGGCCCAGAACTGAACACAGCACTCAAGGTGCGGCCTCACCAGTGCTGTGTACAGGGGCACAATCACCTCTCTGGTCCTGCTGGCCACACTCTTTCTGATACAGGCCAAGATGCCACTGGCCTTCTTTAGCCACCTGAGCACACTGCTGGCTCATATTCAGTGGTCTGTCAACCAACACCCCCAGGTCCTTTTCTTACGTGCATATGTATAAATTCTCCCAGAAATCTTATGCATATTCTATTACTTTCCAAGGACTAATTTTAATGTTATTATGAACTTCACAACAGCCAAATCTCTTGCATAATGGAGTTTCGGAGCCAGCTCCCTGTCTGACCTTGCATTTTAGATGGGGAAAGACTGCAGACAGAGTTGATTCTAGAAGACACATCTGTTCAGCACATATCGTACTTAACACAGGATTTTATCATTTCTCTCTGAACAGTGTCTGGAAAAGCACTATTTGAAAAAAAATCATGCTATAAAGAAACCAGTATCAGAGGGACGTTCTGTCTAACTTTCAAAAAATACAGTTACTTATAGTTAATGGGTTTCTGATGATGTACTGAAGGGAAGAGTGAAGAACCCTGAAGGCTAATGGTCATTATATAGAAAATGACAACAGAGAACCTTCTGGCAGCTCAAGAAAGTGTTTCTGTTTTAAGAGATGTCAGTACAAATATTTTGAACCAATAAACTCTATTGCACACTTTTTATTCAGAACATTTAATTGTTTTGCTGGAATTGATTTAAAAGTGAAAGTAATAAACAGCAAATATACTTAAAAATGCAAAATCTATACAAATGCTATGATGAAAGATAGAAAGAAAAATAATTGTTACAATCCCAGGACATGTCGATGCTGTATCACAGGTTATGGTACAGGAATGCCTAAAGAGGGTCAGGATAGCAGGGAATAGTGCCCTGAAAACAGCATTGTTGTGTTAGCAAAGTTTTGGGCATGCTCTACTCCTCCGGTTGGTTAATACCAAACCTCTCAGTAGGATTTGTTAGCACAGGGAATGAGTCTAGTAAACCTAGAGTAGAGAAACCCCACACACGTACATTTGCAGGGAGATGCCTTCTGGTCTTCAGTTAGCTTAGAGAGCAGTACTGCAATGGGCATAAAGCAAGCCAATACTGCACTATCATCCAGAGAGTCAATGCTGTTAAGCTGTTTACTGCCCTGCATCTCCCCATGGTTGGTTATAGCTGTGGAATAAGTTGGGTCACTTCATGAGTGCAGCCCAGAGCAGATGTGCACGGCTGGACTGACAGACCCACCTATTTTGGCTGTGCTCTACAGCTAGGTCTGCTGAAGATATGCAAACCCTGTGTCGCCTACTCCAAAATCTCTGTGCTCTCTAGCCTTGAGGATACAGGTGTCTCCTTATCCATAAGAGATGGCACAGATACATGAAAAGTTATTTTCTTTATTTTATACTAGAGGAGATCATACTCAGTGTGTTTAAGACTGGTGCTTTTTAAATAGGTTCCAAATATGAGATCTGTGAGAGAAACAAACGACTAATAAATAGTTAGAAGGTTAACAGTGTCTTTAAGATCCTTTTTTCCATGGCCACCTCTGATTGCTAACTTGTTCTGCCTGCCCTAACATAATTCTCAGTCATACTGGGAACAGCACTATCCAAATACAGTAAAAGAGAATTCTGCATTTACATTTAGAAGTTTTTGCTTTACATCTTCATTTTGTTATTAACATTTTCTTTTTCAAAAGTGTTACAATTTGAGCCTGATTTTCTGTTTTATTAAATTCTGCTACTTGCAGTGGGGTCTTTTTGAGACTATTAGCAGCTAGTAAATTTGCTTTTTCTCCTTGTGACCAGTTTACAAGCGAATTTACGGCACTAAAATGGCCAGCCTTACACGCACAATGCAGTGGAGTATCCTTGTTGCTGTCTAGGGCATTAATAGCTGCCCCGTAGCTCAATAACAGATTTATCAAGTCACTGTGTCCGTATTCTGCTGCAATATGCAGTGCAGTCTTTCTCCAAATGTTTCTATCATCAATATTTTTATTGTTCCCTGATGCCAGAAGGATTTTTACAGTCTCTATGTTTCCTTTGATGGCTGCATAGTGCATTGGAGTACATCCATCCATGTCCTTTGCTCCAAATCTTCCTTTTTTAGCTAACAGAACTTTCACGACGCTGAGATGTCCTCTCACAGATGCAGCATGCAAGGGAGTCTTTTTCTCTTTGTCTTGTGCGTTGGGGTCAGCATTAGCATTGAGAAGCATCTCCGCCATTGTTCTGTCTCCCGTTTCAGCAGCAAAATGTAAAGGTGTTTTTGAGTGTTTATCTTTAACATTAACATTGGCTTTGTGGTGCAACAGCTGTTGGGCAGCATCAGTGTTACCTCTTTGACTTGCAATATGCAGGGGAGTAAGATACTCTTTAGAGACAGCATTGATTTTGGCCCCAGCATTAACTAAAAGGCCAACTAATGCTCCCTTATTATGAAGTGCTGCAGCGTGGAGCGGGGTTTCATTGGCTTGGTTCATAATGTTAATTTCTATCCCTTTGTGCAGAAGCAGATTTGCAATGGAAGAAGCTCCAGCTTGAACTGCCAAATGCAAAGCTGTATCTGAAGCAGGAGCCTTTATTTTGAAGTCTGCTCCCTTTTCAATTAGAACTTCTGCTGATTCAGCCTTGCCTGTTTCACATGCCAGGAGTAAAGGAGTGTACTGCATTTCATTGTAGGCATTTATGTCTGTACCTCTGTCAATTAAAGCTGCTACAATACTGTGCAGATTTTTCTGTACAGCTCTAAAAAGAGCTGACTCCATTATGTCAGCTGGCAAATCTTTAGAATATCCTAGTAGTATGTTGAAGATGGATGGATGGTTGCTGTTGAAGGCCCTTTCGGCTGTGTTGGAATCAAGACTGGCTCCAGCTTCCAGCAGTACTTTTGCTGTATTTTCAGACCCCTGAGAAACAGCATAACTGAGAGGAGTCCATCCTCTTTCATCCTTTCCATCAACAGAGGCACCAGCCTTTAAAAGCATTTTTGCCAGACTGCTCTCATCTTTAAAAGCTGCCATGTGCAAAAAGTTATGCTGGTTCCTGTAGCTTCTTGCTTCTTCTTTCAGGAGCATCTTCGGTATGTGACTGTGGTTATTCTGCACAGCCAAATGAAGTGGTGTCTTGCCGTCCACATCCAAACTGTATATGTAAGCACCACATCGGAGAAGCACTTTCACTGCATCACCATGGCCTTTTTCAGCAGCCTTGTGCAGTGGTGTTCTTCCTTTCTTGTCCGACACATCTAGCTTAGCACCTTTGCTGATCAAATATTCCATTATCTTTAGATGTCCATTAGCAGCTGCGACATGCAGAAGTGTTTCACTTGAAGAGTTTAGTGTATTAATATCATGATCTTTCAATGTTTTCTCTAACTCAGACAGATAGCCTTTTCCCGTTACATCAAAGATGCCAAGATCAGAAGGATCTTTTCTAGGTTTTGCTGCCTTTGAAAGTTGAGTTTCTTTTCCTTTCTTCCTAATAGCTTGTTCTTGCTTTTTTCTCCTAGGACTGCCTCTTTTCCTTTGGTGCCGATCACTGCTATTTTCAAACCAAACCTTGTCTTTTTCGAGCAAATATCCTATCAATTGTCTTCTAGCATCTCCAATGCTTTCATTTACTTCACTGACGTATTTTCTTATCTTGCTATAAAGTTTTGGCTCCACTTGCTTTAAACATGGATAAAAAAAGAGCCTGCAAGCTCGTTCACCTTGAGACATTAGTAAGTCTAAGACACGAGAGTTTTTTTCAGTTCGTGTCCTGTAGGAGGTCATGACCATCTTTTTTTCTGGGGTAAAAATACCGTTCTCTATCAGCCAGTTCAGAAGATGGTCTGGGTTGTTTATGCCTTCTACTAGCTCTTCTTTTTTAGTCCTGAGGACTTCAATTGCATATGGATTTGTAAACAGGCTAGTTGAATGCATGATCATGTTGATATTGAGCTGTTGTTTGAAGTTAATATGTAATAGCAAAGCAGGATCACTTCATTTCACACATTCTTTTCTTAGAACTATGAACCAGCAGTCATTGTAGTTCAGTGATAAATCTTTGAAGAATGAGAAAGAAATCAAAACTCCCTCACCTTTGGTTTTCTGGTTGTTAGAAGTCCTTTGATCTCCCCTGTTGTTCCTTAGCAACAAGCGAAGTTTAATAACAAAACAAAGAATCTGTGATTTGTAAAGATATTCCACTTGGAAGACTTCCAGATTTTTTATGCATAATTTGGAGAAAAAATGCTTTTGTGAATCTGATGTTTGAATAGAAGATGTTTATTGCATTCCTCGATTCCTCTGGCCAGGCTGTTGTTTGTATGTGCTTAAATGACCGGTCTATTAAACATGACAAAAGAAAATGCACAGCATAGTTACTGTTGCCGTGATTACATACCTTGTATGATCTTAAATGAAAGAGTACACATTGCCAGCTATGTAGGTGAAAGCCCTATAATGTAATGAAATAAAAACATAAAGACCTAGATAAAAATAAACTGTGTAAGTGGCTAGTTGTAAAAAGCGCTCCGGCCTTTCTAATATGAGCTATAACTTCAGTCTATGAGGTATATTTAACTTAAAGGCTATTTACCTTGTCATTCCTGCTGTAACCTGGAGTCTGTCTGGAACTTAATTCTTTTACATGAGGTGGATCAAGGCATGTGATTCAGTATGCAACATTTGAAGTATAATTAAATAGAGCTTCACATCTGTGAATATGTATGATCTTCAATATGACTATAGGACCTTTGAATCTAGCTGTAATTAATTTAATTTATTGGCTTTAAAATTCCTTATGGAGAGAAGGAAATAAAATAATAATTATCTGCACATTTTGAATCCAGTTGAGAGAGAAACTGAGATTACAGCGTTCTTTAAGAGGTGGAAGTAAAATGAGCTGAAAAGCTGAAAGTTTGGCCTTATTTAAGCAAATGGGAAGTTTTGCCATCTGTTTCTTAGTTCAGTGCCCTTTCCTTTGGGTCCTACTGCCTTTGCCTGTGTTTTCTTTAATATTATAACAATGTGACTGATACAATTTTTAATTTTTTTTTCTGTTGACTTTAGTTTTATAAGTAAGATCGAAACGCTTATTCTATTAAAAAGGAAAAAGAAATTATTGAAGAAATAGCTGGGAAGGGCAACTTTTAATATGTATTTTGAAAGCCAGCCAGTTACCAAGTCAGCAAATTTGACAGTGAATTTAAGAGCCCAATAATTCCTCTGAAATGCAAAGAAGGGCTCTACACCAAGAACAGCAAAACCTTTGTCATTTAGGTAATGATTATTAATGCATAACATGGAAAACTATGGTTTATTCTAGGGAGTGAAGAGGTCTTAATTGTGTTCCCAAGTCTGCTAATGACTCAGTCTGTGATCTGCACATTGTGTAGTCTTCAGATTTGTTTTTGTAAAGTACTGGAAAGCTATCTGTGTCTTGAGTAAATTAATAGTCCTTACTAAAAGCTGGGTGAAATGGGATCTTTACGTCACATCACTGTTATTGTTTCCATGATAAACAGAGATAGCCATACTTGATTATCTTCACAGGGATGTTCTGAGTTCTGGCAATGGCAAATATGGTGTGCATGCTGAGCAGTATCATTAATCTAGACAGCACAAGGATTTGTGAAAAATTTAAAACCAGGAATTTTGATATTCTTCACAAGTGTCTTAGTATGGCAGTAATTTCTTAGAGTTCTGAATACAGAAAATGTCCTGATAAACAGTACCCGTGAAAGGGTGCAGTACTCCTGACTGGCCTTGAGGAGAAACATTTGAACAATATATGCAGGCAGCATCTCTCACAGCCACTGTGGGGCTTTGTTTTGGGAAAATAATATGCAGCAAATTACTTGTTGCTAGATGCAGATCACAGTCTTCAAAATGTAATTATGCAATTTTTAAAAAGAACTTCTTCATTATAAGTCTGTGCCTTATGAGGAAATACTGTCTTAAGATAAAAATCACATTTGACAAGAAAACTTTGGAAGCTTGTTGTGTGAATTAATTTTTAGAAATTATGTTTTAAAAGATTTTATTTTTTTAATTAGTATTTTAACTACTTCTGGAATTACGCCTTTGTTCCAACAATGACTTCACAGAAAGATTTAAAAATCTGAACAGTTGAGAAGAGGTTCAGAGTTGGCTATTTGAAGCATGCTTTTTGTTTACGCCTTTTTAACTCTATTTATTTGACACATAAATGTTTTAGAGAAGGGAAAAATATTAATGTTCCACAACTCTTCTTCTTTAATCAAGTGCCTGAGACCACAAACACGTCGGATCACCAGGAGACTCTTCATTAGAAATGAGAATGGCAAAATTTAATATTATTAAAGATCTAAGAGAAACAGGTTGGAGGAAGAGGCAAGTCTTTGGCCTTTGTTAACTTTTGCATTTATTTGTTGTCTGAGGGGCATATGTTAATTTTTTTCTTGCTAAGTGCTTACTTTTATTTCTGCTGTCTTCTTTATCTCTGTATATCCAAGGATAGTTCGTTATTAGGTTACTTTGATAAGAGAATGATGAGGTTTGCTTCTATCTTTTGTGTCAGATAGCGCTTAAGTTGTTTTGTGTTCAGCAGTATGGGTATATATATCAGGGATGTAGAGCAGATCAGCTTCTATGCATTGAGGAAATTTTATGTTACTTTAGAAGGACGTAGCAAAAAATTAAGATTGGTGCTGGTGCAGGTTCGGCTTCAGTCATGTCATCAGAGAAACTGCATGCTGTAGATGTACGGTAGTATTTTATGTGTTGTGAGTGGATTGTCATGACACAGAACTACTGAAAATCTTCACATGGACCACACAAGCTCTCATACTGGTGTTTAGAGCAGCAGTCAGACACTGTGTAAGCTTACTCCAATTCAGATGCGTCTGCATGCCCTCGGCACAGGCTTTGTGGGAGGATATCTCCTGAAAAGAACACGGTAGAGTTTGGAGTAGGCCTTAAAAAGGGCAGGTGGTGCTGTTGATGGGACAGGTCTCCGGTTTTGGGCTCTGCTGAACAAGTGTCCACACAGGGAGCCAGGTCGCCATTCAGCTGGGCTGTGTCTGATCCCAGAAAGGGCACTGAGGGCAGTGACATGCTGCCCTGGTTTTGCTGCTAACTTGTGCCCTTGGGCACATCACTTAATCTCTGTGTCCTGTTTACACAAGCATTAGGAAAGGAAATTTTTCCCTACCTCTCAGACATATCCTACGTGTTCGTTAAAGTTGGTGCCATGCTTTGAACTTACAGAGCGCTTTGAAGTCGCTGCCCTTTGAAGTATTGTTTTCTCCCTCTTCATAGATGAACATGTACTTCTTAAATTAACGCGTGCCCGTGTTTTCTACCTTATTCCGTCATCACAAAGCACACGTCTAATTGCCTCGGCTTTAATTTCCGCGAGACGAAGGCAGCCGAGCTGGCGGTGCGCGACAGAGCCGGCAGGGGTCGCCCTCTCCCCGCCGCAGCCGAGACCTCAGCCCTAACCCGCGGCTCCCGGGGTTCTCCGGGGCATCCTCCGGGTGGAACGGGAGGGGAACCGGACACTTGCAGCAAGGATTCACTCGCCGTGATATTTTTGTGTTTCCCGACGTGTAATTTAATTTCAGACAATTGTTTTGCTGTAATGCGAGCTCTTGTGACGGGGCCAGAGGAGTCCACGAAGATGATCAGAGGGCTGGAGCGCCTCTGCTATGAGGACAGGCTGAGAGAGATGGGATTGTTCAGCTTGGAGAAGAGTAGGGTCCTAGGAGATCTTAGACTGGCCTTCCAGTACTTGAAGGGGCTACAGGAAAGATGGGGAGGGACTTTTTTTACAAGGGCAAGTAGTGAAATGGCAAGAGGGAAGGGCTATAAATTGTAAGGAGGAAGATTTAGATCAGACATTAGGAAGAAATTGTAAGGAGGAAGATTTAGATCAGACATTAGGAAGAAATTCTTCACGATGAGGGTGGTGAAACACTGGCACAGGTTGCCCAGGGAAGCTGTGGATTCCCCCTCCCTAGAAGTGTTAAAGACCAGGTTGGATGGGGCCTTGAGCAGCCTGGCATGGTGGGAGGGTTGGAACTGGATGGGCTTTGAGGTCCCTTCCAAACCAAACTGTTTTATGATTCTATGAACATATCTTGCTGTAGAGTGACTACACTATAAGAGGTAATAAAGCCAATATAATTAATCTGAACATGATGAGGGATGGAGAAATATGTCTGGGTCATGAAGGCTTTTCATCCATAAACAAGGCTCGGGAATAAAGCTTTGTTTTGGATAAGCAGAAACCTAAGTGTGGCCAAGCTAGTTGAACTATATTTAGGTATAGCTGGATTGAGGAGCAGCAGCGTTAGACGTGTTCGTGATGATGATTAGAGCATGCTCAACTTATTATAACACTGGAAGAGAAGCTGACTAGTCAGAATGTCTGCAAGAGAGGCAAAATGTAGTGCTGAATTCTGCCTGAAGATTAACTGCAGTAAATTAGGGAAGTCAAAAGGGGAGCTTTGGCACTGAGCGACTGTGTGTTACTCATTTCTGTAGAGAGTAGTCTTGGGGCCTTCCTGGTGCTGAGGAGGCTCTGCCCTGGCTGGTATTTAAATTTGAGGTGTTCGTTAGAGTTGTGCTGTCCCTGAACGTTACTGACACACACAGAACACACGTGTCGTCATGCCTGAGCATGGCCTGCTGGTGGGAAGGAGCAGCTGCTCTGTCCAGCCTCATGGTTTGCATCCCCAGCCAGCGCACTGGGCTCCCATCTTACCCTCTCAGCAACCTGCGCATTGGCAGGGCGTAATGATCCCACAGAGACCCGTGCCAGAACTGGGCCTGAAAGGACTCCCTCACAGAAGGCATAGCTTCCCCACTCTGCCCACTATTTGTCAGTGCTTTCAAAATATTAAATAATAAGACAACAGCTGATACAATAATTCATGTATTTCTATTTCTAATACAAATCACAATGTTATCCCAACACTATAGTTATATTTCCTTAACTCTAAGCAAACAAAGATCATGTTAAGTGCTGCACCTGTACAATGCAAAATGTTCTTTTTTCCCCCCCAAAGATTAGCACATACTTTGTGAGGTTCCCAACCTGAGGTAAGTGTAAATGGATAACACACACCTGTAAATTGTCACTGGTGGCTCTAAGTGCTGATAGAGCCGGTTGTCTTTCTGAACTGGACTGTAGGAATGGGGCTTAATGCACAAAATACATAACTCAACCAAAGTGAGGATTAGGATTGCTTTTCAGTTTACCATGTATGCATTAGTGAAGTTTAAGAAGAGTGACTAAACTACTTAGAAAACATTTGTTGCCATTATAGTTTTTGAATAATTAGATTTAAGTATTTTCCCAAAGTTCTTCATGGAATTACCCAAAACTTAGTTTTGTGAGAAGTTACATAGTGGAGGTAGAAGGGGAAAAAGCTTTCTTATTTGACTTCACAGAGCTTAAGAAAAGCAATGTTCTTGTTTCAGAACATAATAAATAAAATGAAAGTTGGTTTGAAACAAACACAAAAGTGTTAGTAATAATATGGTGAAATATATATTTAGGTACTCTAATTTTCATAGTGCAAAATGGGTCTAAGTGATGAGTATTATTAGTTATTTGTTTCTATACATGTTTATTCTGCAGAAGACTTTACTGTCACAAGCTTAATTTAAATTTAAGCAATATAGCCTGTTAATCTATTGACTGAACCTGTAAGGACAGTAGTACTGATTTTACTGATGAGGAGATACCATTTCCGAATTTATTGGCTTAAAGTTTTATCAGTGTCATGATTTTTATTATAATTATCATTTTAGAAGTTTAAATGTGCCCTTTAGACCAATGCTAATATAGAGCAGTTATGGCAAAGTGCTAGCTCCCATATCAAGAGTTAAAATGTAAATGATGTAAAAGTATTAAGTTACGGAATGCTGAGGATCTCCAAGGATCAGCAAAACCAAACGGACAACGTGCCAGGGTTTCTCTCCAAAATGGGCAGATTTTTTTTTTTTCCATTTAAAACCAAACAAGCCCTTGTAGTTTTGAGTCAGGGACAGACACTCTGTCAGTGAAATCTTAGAGAAGGAAATACTTTATAGAATCTAACTGTAACTGTTGAAGACAAAGGTCCTTGTTACATCCCCTGTACTCAACAGGCAGCATTACTCCCAGAAGATGAATACGGTGGTGCCACCAGATCTCCCACAGAAACCTTTTGGCCAAATGTGCTTGGTAGATGTAATTTGTGAAAAACTATCCCAAATTTATACCAGTGTGAAGACAGAATTTTCTTTTTACTGGTTATAAAATACTGTAGATATGAATATTGACTAATGTGACTTTGAAAGGAAATAATGTTTTGGCACATCATAAACCAGTTTTAATTGCTGTTATTTATTAAGTTATTACAGTTAGATGTCAAGCATCAGACACAGTACAGACACTTACCTGAACAATGTCCTGGTAATGAAGTCTCCACACACACACTTTGAAATTTTGCCCTCTCTGAGGAATCCATTTACAGTAAAATGTATATAAATTTTATTTATTATGCCAAAGGAGTTTTCAAATCCATTTATTTTAATTTCACAGCTGTTTTTTTTTCTTGAATAAATATAACTTGAAGAAATATAAAACTTATTTCAATTCAGTAAGGAAAACAACATCAATATTTTTTTTATTCTGGTAAGAAAATTATGTTATAATGACCCAGTAAACAAAAGCAATATGTGTTCTGAGTTAAGCATTATAAACTCTAATTTCTAAAGCTTACCAGCAGCAGCAAAAAGATACTGTAAGCTTGCAAGTTGGAGAGCATAAGGGCTCAGTTTCCTCTTTAAACCTATTAAGAGCAATTAAAACAGTTGGACCTGGCTAAGTCTAATTGGTCTTGCTGATAGACCGCCTTGTAATACAGTGGAGAAGATTCACTGCATCTGTTGCCTTCTCCGCAGCTGTCATTTCGTGCTTCTCTGTTTACCTTGAAAATGCTTCCTGCCTTCCCTGCTCTCTGAGCTCAGAAAGGTGGCTGTTACAGTGGGAGTCCTTTAGGTTTGTCTCATCACCACAGTTTTACAGAAAGCTGATAATGATTAGTGCCATTTAAAAAATTCTGTGCAAGCTTATTTGTGATCCTTGAGTGTCTGTAATTCCTGCATTAATGATTTGCTTCTTGGTCTTTCAAAAGCTTTGTTCACAGCTGTAGGGAAAAGCAAGGCAACTCAGGATTAAGAATGATTGCCTGGCAGTGCTGGTTTAGCTTGTCTTCATTACTTTTTGTTTGTCTAAAACATTATATTTAGAGAAGAAATAAGTTTATTTTGGTTATTTCATATTAAATTACTAAAATATAACTTGCATTCGAATTCTACTTGTCTTAATGCCTATTACCAATACATCTTCACTATTCTAAGTCTCCCTACCTATAGTGCTTTTCTAGTTCTTCGGCAACTCAAATGACTCAAGGGGCTTGCTTGTAACCCCATTTTTAAAATAATCTGATTTTTTTTTTCCTTTTTCTGGAAAAAGATATGGTAGCTACCTTTTGTTCAGTTTTGCAGTATTTCTCATTGCCAGAGGGTTTTTTGAGGCATACAGAGTTGATTCTTTCACGTTGTCTCCTCTTTTCCAGTTCTGACAGCTTCCCCTGCCTTCTGTTTGAACCCTCTGGCTTTGACTGACTATTTTGGTTCCCCCACAATGCATGTGTGTTTCTGTATGTCAGGATCTGGATTTTTGCACCTCACATTAGTTCCAGTTCAGCAAAGTATATAATTATACATCTAACTACAGAGGCGTACCTCAACGGAGTGTGTTTGACTCCTAGAAGCTTCTGTAGGACATCAGCACCTTCTGTCTTTTTCTGAATCCTGAATTATGCTTTAGCAGTAAGGAACTGATTAATTTGGAACACTGAATCAGGACCTCAGCTATTTTCCTGTCTGTTTGACTCAGTGAGAAATGGCCTTGTTGATTTGGATAGCTTCCTAAATCACGAAGTCCTGACAACTCCTCCAGATTCATGCTGTTTGCTTTCCTTGGCATATCCCAAAAACATCCTTCTCTGTTCAGCTGCACCTGTGATATTCCAGCAGCTCTCTTTGTTCCCAAGCCATTATGTCTTCCTACTCAGATTTCCATTCAAAGAGTGATTCATGCAGCAGGGGAAAGCCATGACCTAGCTGCCCCCTCAGTTTCCATCGCTTTGCAAATCATGTGCAGGCTCATCTGAACTGGAGCTTTCATTTAAGACTTCTCTATTCCCATCCCTGGAACTAATTCCTTTGTTCCTTCCTCCTGTAGTCTGCACTGTAAGGAGAGAAATGTTCACTGCATAAAGAGGTTTTTTGTTTTTTTTAAACTAGCTTGGTCACAGGAGCAATGAAAACACATCAGCATGGATTTTCTTTCCTCCAGGAATGACTTTTCTTACAGCAGATGGATACGTATTGTTGTTACCTGTGCCATAGCTACTCTGTGGACAAAGTACGAGCTTGACTCATTATACCAGCATCCCTTTTTTGGTTTTGAATAATAGCTTTCATACTCTGAATATTTGGTTCTGATGTCCAGCTGGAGAGAACTGCACACCTCAACGAACAGTCTTTACAAGAGCTGCGTGCTCTTCTGTCTTTCTTTCTGATGCTTTTGATGCCTTCCATTGTCCCCTGTACTACTTTCCTCCTTTCAATATTACTGCCTTTTTGACTCTCCTTGTCCATCGTTATTACTCTATCATCAACCCACTCATTTTCAGCTTTGGTCTCCTTTACTGTGCAGTAGAAGCATTCCCTGTTTGAGAAATTTTGTAAGGTTGTGTTGTGTGTGTGTCCCCTTTCCTAAATAGCAGTTCTGAGATTAAAAGACTCTCAGAGTTAAATTATGTTCTCTGAGACTTCTTGGACTCCTGCCAAGTGATGTGGAAGATGCTCAAGAGGCATCTAAACACATTTTAGTCTACCTGTATGTATATTTTCTGCTGTTATGGTTCCCAGTGAGTTCTTTGGCTCGACATGTATAGCATAATTGTACACAGAAGAGTAATATGCCCACTAGGGATTTTAGAAGACTCAGATTAAGGAAAGAATAGTGATTTTTAACAAGTACTTGCGTGGTGAAATAGCTACAGTAAGTAAAAAGATGAACTAGAGAATCAACCTTTTTCTCTTGTGTCACAAGCCATAGGGAAAGCTTCATTTCAACTAAATGGTAATATATCATTGGGAAAATAGGATCAACATAACACTAAGAAATGAAAGAAGGGATATTCTAGTGGCAGCTCAAGCTATATTAGTATCTTCATGTTTAATTCAGTGGAATATCACTATTTAAAATTTATCTGAAGCAGCCACAGCTTGCAATAGAATTCAGAGCAAACCCACATGGCCATGGCATGCTTGCTAGAAATATTGGCAAATTTAGCTTATTTGTAGCAGATTGTATCTCAGATTTGCACTTTCCATGCTGTTTCAGTTTGGTGCCTGTATTACTTTCTTTTTTAATCTTTTAAGTCAAAAACTGTAAAACATCTTTTGCACTTTGTAGCTTGTTTTTTTGTTAGTTCATTTTACAACAGGCTGCATTAATGTTATCTAGATGTGACTTTCAGTTTTGTATGGATTGGCACCAAAACCACCAGGATGGTAGTTTGTTCCCCCTTCCCCTCTTTTACTCGCTAGCATAATTTCCATCCAACAAAGCTTTTCAAAAATAAGGAAGGAAAAGGCCTTCCTGTACAAGCTTCCTGTGAATCCTATCCAGTTATAAAAGACTTCTGTAAAAGCTTGGCAGGCAATACCAGCATATGCCACTTAGTGACTTCCTTATTTTATTCTATTCTATCATTCCACGTAGAGCAAATGAATCTGAAAATCAGAGTAATTTCCATTCATTTTCAAATAAGAAATTTTAAATGGTAAATTTCCTTTCTGTGTGTAATGCCCACATTTCAAATTAAAAGTTTTGGATGCTGACAGCATTAGTCATAGGAAATCCTGTATGAACATCCAGCACTGAAGCTGGACCTTCTCCTAGATCACGCCATAGAAGAAGTTTGCAGGAAAACATTCTGTTACTCTTAAACACTGTGTTGGGTTTTAACCCTTTACATGCCATTGCATCCAATATAACTGCTTTTTTTCTAGAGCCCCATTTCCCATTTTCTTGTGATTGAAATGATGTTGAAAACCTATGTACTCCAATGCTAAAATTGTCTGTATTTTAATAATATACCAGTAGCATTATAGAGATTCATATGTATATGTGAACAACCTCCCCTGTAAGCACCAGTAGTCTTCAGTGTATGCTATTCTGAAGAAAATTAGTTTGAATAAAAAATATTGGTTTAGAATATTATATTGGATATAAGGAAACTAAGTGCATCTAACAGCAGAATGTAGAATTTCTTGCATATATATCATTAGTCCTCATACCAGTATATTGCATAAAATGCTATGTACAGTGTAAGTATTTTAAAATATTTGGGGGAAAAAAAAACCCACCCTGGTGTTCACAGAAATGGAGAGCTTTGGCACATGGGCTTTGCTCTGTGTGTGGCTGTGCTGGTTAATCCATTTCCAACACTTTTGCCTCTACTGCACCCAGAGCTGGGGCAATAGGCTGGGATAGGTGTATCCAGCTCAGTCGATCCACAGCGCAGTGTTTGGGCACAGGATGGTGCCATCAGTGTGTGACCTTCTGGAGGGGAGAGCAGAGACCTGTCACCCATCCTCTTCTGCAGCTGGTGTTGGAAAAATGGCCATGGAGAAATTGGTGGAAGTAAAATCTTAAGTTAGGTGTATCAGTTTACATTGATTCTGTTCCCGGGGTTCATACTGTCTTGGACAAAAGTGAGACAAAATAGCCAGTTACCACAAGCAGCAACTCAGGTGCATCTCAGGTGCTGTGGGAACACGCTGTGAGTGGCAGTGGGACTCTTACTGCTCTCAGAGGAGGGTTAACTGGACATGATCTTCAGTGTCAGCATTATGGTACTGCCTTAAAGAACAGGCTCGAATGATGGCGCTGAGAGGGCAAATGTATTAATATTCATGTATTAATTATCATCATCAAAGAAACTATGTAGCTCAGTAAAAATGGAAAGCTAAAAAAGCCAGCATAACTTTGTAAATTAATCCATTATGTGGTCAAGGCACTACAGTAACACACAGAGCTATGCTGCACAGAATCATTTTCACATTATGCAGGTGAAAAAACTTTGACAGTTTCTTTGTCTTTATTTAAAAAGAGCCATCGCGCAATGGACATTATATCTCTTTAAGAAAAAAATACTAGTTATAATTTTGGTTTAGTGGGAAAATCCCACACATGTTGAGTTATTGTGGAACAGCTGGCTTAAATTAAGGTCTCAGACTTAAGGAAGGAATCTCAGAGCATAAAGTATCAAATAATAGCTACATTCAAGATGAGGATGAGGCTTGTGATGTTAGGCAGGGCAAGCATAAATTAGGCAATGAACTTAAAAATCATGCGGTGAATCATAGTACACCAGCTTTAGATCAAAATATAGTAATGTTTAAATATAGCTTAATATAGTTTAATAAATGAATCACAATACATTTTATTATATCATTGTTCGTAGGTGAGAGGCTTTAGATTATGCAAATACTGATGGACGACAATAAAAGAAATAGAAAGCCATTAAAAATTCTCAGTATTTCAGAGTGCTACTTTTATTCTGACTCTGAATATTAAGAGACTTTCATATACTTTGGGAGCTTCATAATTGTAAATAATCATTTTTGGTTGCATAGGCAAAAGTAATTTTTACTGGCTACAAAGAGAGTCTGTTTGTTTTCAGCCTATACTTATAAAACTTCAATTTTTTAACTCCTAGACTCATGGAGTCATAGAGTCATTAAATCACAGTGTAGATCTCCGTGAAGTCAATATTATTTTGAAGATCCAAATCAGAGGGAGGATTTAGGCCAAGACATTGTTCTTTGGTTTGGGGCTTTTCTGTTTTGTTTTTTTAAGCCAAGACCTGGATTGCCTGGAAAAAGGAGATTTAAGGTCAGTAAATTCTCTTCTGCACTGTAGATCTCCCTTGGGCTTCATACAACTTGCAGTTACGGAAAATTGCATGTGGGACTATGAAGTAGCTCCTTATCTAAAGCTGTAGGTGGAATCTGAACTCAGATTCATTACTTATTGTGCTATTATCTGGTGTGGTATCAGCTGAACCCCTGAAGCACCGAGGAATCTGTTTTTTGGATTTTAATTGCCAGTCTTGCTTGTTCCTGTTTCCATACTGTTGTACGAGACAAGGAGTTCTGTTTCCTCTTAGTGCCCTTAGATCATTGCTTCCACCATAGAAGCCAGACCCTCCTGCAGAGGTGGTGAAAGGGTGAGACAGTTAGTAGTGTGCTTTCATAGACTGATTGGCTTGCACTTCTGTGCTGTGCTGGGCAGGATATTCCCAACAGGGTTAATGATAGTTTTCCTTCTTAGGTTGGACTGTGGACCTGCCAAACCCCTTAGAACTCAATTTCAGGAGAGAATACGGCAGCACTATTCTTCAACTGAGCTGCTGGCATTTCTAATTTGCAACAGATTTGGGAACGGAGCAGTTTCTAACAGAAAAAGAATAACTTTGTAAGATCTTTCCTTCATTGAGCTCAGAGTTTTGTTGCTTTTGTCACTCTACTTTGTCATGGTTGCCTTCAGAGTTTGATTGGAAACTTAACCGACTTTGCTAGAAGCAAATAGATGTAGATACCAACTGTGACAGCATTTTATTAAGCAAGTTACCACATTCAACCCAAGGGCGCATAACCATGGAAGCAACAACAATTAACGTTAAGTTAAAGCCTAAGCCTTTCTCTTATTGCCAGTCTGATTATTCCTGTGAAAAACAGAAGCAATTTCTACTCATAAGAATGAAAACACTGTAAATAGAGGGGCCGAGAAAATAGCTTGAATCTAATTTGGGGTGTGCTGGTGTATTTTGTAAGTAAATTCAAAACAGACATGGAAGCCAATATCAAACACATATGCAAGAAATTCCTATATAAGATTTTGAATAATAACCTCACTGGCCTCTTAAATAATTTCAAATATACACACATAGTTATTCATCTAACAAAACCAGTTCCATAAGCAGGTACAGTACGGACTCACACTTCTTGTTCAAGTTAATGGGTGCATGAAAAAAATTCACTCTGAAAGTCAAACCACATTTTATTAGGTTTACCCATATGGGAAGTTGAGCTTGTTTAACCAAAATTGTGAATTCAAGTTAAGTTAGTAAAACTGGTGCAAAATCTGCCTGGGCATTTTTGCTGTGTAATTTAAACTGGGAAGAATGAATTTAAGAATTCTGACTAAATCTCTGGTCATTTGAAGACTGCTGGTGAGTATTTCTTTCTGAAGATGCCACATCCCTACTTCTTGTACCTGCATTTATGTTCCACCCCCTCTATTGCCCCTCATCGTTTCAGGTGTTTGTAGAGCTGTGTGGTTAAGCGAATAAGGGAAGCAATACAGATGAAAATGAATATCCAGCAGTATTCCAAAAAGCACTAATAGCACAGGTGAGGGAGTGGAAAAGAAGAGGCAAAGGAGGAGGGAAAAGGTGGCTGCTCTAGCTGGTACCAATGTGAAAAAGGTGCTTGTGTACACCAACGCTGAGCTTCCTAAGACCAGGAGATGGATCTGTCACTGCTCGCTTGGCAGCAGCAGCCCTTGCAGCAGTGGTGACCAACTGTTCAGCTACTGCAGGCCACACACTGGCATGTAAACCCAAATGGCTTTATTGGGAGCTTCTTGAAACACCACAGCTAAAACTACCTGAGGTTATGCAGCAAGGCCTCAAGTTATATCAAAATCAATAAAGGAAGACTGCACACTTGTGTACAAGTTTGAAACAGTCAGTTTTTAAAAGCTAGTACCGTGTAACTTTATTATGAATATAAAAGTTTGGTCTGAGGCTAAGCAAATTCCTGTTAAGAAAAAAGTCTCTTGGCACAAAATGTTCTTCCCTTGCTCATTTTCTTTCTTTCTGATCTGGAAATTCTGACACCCCAACATAGGAAGACATGATTTTTAAATATGTTTTCTTGTCAATATTTAGCAGTAGCCTGATCCCCAAAACTGGTGTAGGCAGCATCCTTAGGAGTTGTGCTACTTTTTGGTAACTGTCAAACAGTGTTTTCAAAAAGAATCAAACTAGCCAACTTTATTGCTACTTTCACAAAATTACATGGAAGCAAAAGCTCTCAGTAGTTGTGAAGCTTAGTCAGGGGCAGTTCCCTAAACATACTAAGCCTGAGTGGGTTTGGGAGTGAAAAAGTGGAAAATAAAATTCAGAAGTCTCTAACCAAGCTAATGTATTAAAAGCATAGATTTAATCTGCATAGAGAGCAGCACCCTGCCTTTTCACAGGTCACAGTCCTGAAAATGATGTTGTGGGCAACTGGAGAAAGTTGTGCTGCTACCTGCAGTGCTGCACTGGAAAGAGAGTGGTTAGAAATCTCGGCTTCAAGGAGGAACCTGAGCAAAGACCAGTAAATTCTGCTCACGTTCCATTATTTAAAGAAGGAGATTTTGCCATTAACTTCTCATGGACTAGAGATGGTCAGTAGCATTGCTCTAAACAAACTGTAAACTCTACTATGTAAACAAACTGTACTATCAGTCCTGAAGTCAGCTATTAAGTGTATAGCTTTACATAGCTTTTGTGTAATTTTGCACATAAACGCATTTTGTTCAGAATAATTTACCTGGTTCAGCCAGGAAGCAGGGAAAGTGGACAATATGTATGATAGCAAAGCCAAACAAGAAAACTAGAGATGGATTTTGCCATGAGAATTTGCATTGTTTCCCCCCTTCAGGTATTTGGGTCAGACACTTGGTGATGATTTAGCATGATGTGAGTTGTATCTCGACTGGGGCCCTGAGACACCACTGGAGGGTTCATAACAAGCCTTATTTTTAATGACTTCTTGTAAGGAATTTTGAACAGTTAATGTTTGAGGATTAAAGAGTGTACATTGTGTATATGATGCAGTAGAGTAAAACTTTTTGTATGGAAATTTGTTCCTCACTAACACTTAGTGGATGTTTGCTGAACTTTCTATTTAGTAAAACGAAGTATCTCCTGAGTCTCATCAAGTAATCATTACACCCTGGCTCCATCCTATCTGACTAGAGGCTCCTAAGTTAAAAGAAGCAGAGTGCAGAGATATAGGCTCCTCCAATTTGTGATGCAGTTTACCCAGATCACTCTCTCAAGTGGCCTGCGCTTTTCTATTAACTGTATGGAGAACCTGTGGTGTCTCGTAACCTAGTTTACTGAGATAGGTGTCAGAAGTTAAACTGAAAAAGTCCTGAGCTGTATCTTTAAAATGTTATAGCTTCATTTAAAAAGAAACTTTTTGTGTTTGACTTGTCAAGGTCAAGTAAAAAAATCATCAGAGCTTGCAAGGTGGATGTAGCAGCTCACAATTTTTTATCCTGTTAAAAGTTATAAACCTACTTCTGAATACAAATGAAAATGAACTTTTCATAGTTGCCAAGGTGGTTTGACTTGTGGTTACACCAAAGTCAGCAGCTCTGAGAACTGCATCACTTGAAATAGGTCGGCTCCAGTTTTGGTAGTGCCAGGCTATGCTTTTAAACCTCCCAGTAATCTGTTCCACGGAGAGTCAAAATTTATCAAGTTATCTTTTTTTTTTTTCAGTGTAAGTGCTATGATAATGGCTTTGTGGGTTTGAATAGCAACGGTCATTGGATTATGCCTGCATTGTGCATGTTTTCATGACTTGTTATCTGAGACATGTAAGGCATGTTATCAGCAGATAGGATTTAGAAGTCATGTCCAGTAATTCGTCAAAATTCAGCAAAACAGTCATGGATTCTCGGCTTTGAACCCCTAGTGTCCTTTGAAATAACTGTGGTTATTCTATGATTAAAATGATGCAGGATCTTCGTACTTATTGTAGTGACTATTTTAAGAATTCAGGGAAGCTGTTAAAAATAATCTTTTTTTTTTTTTTAAGCATGACAGTGGGCTTTAGCTGAAGACTTTTCTGGCTACTACACCATCTGAGCAAAGGCTCCTGTTGCAGGCATCTGTGCAGCTCGTTTCAGGACTTCGCTTTTGAGCTCCACCTGCTGGAATTGTGTCCTGTTTCCCACATCTTTGGTGTTCCGCTGCCGGTTTTCACAGGAATTGCTTTTAATTCAAAAGAGAATAAGCAACAAAGTTCACATTCATAGGAATTTCTAGCAAGTTGCTGGTCCTTTTGTTTAAGGAATCAATCTAAAGATTGCTTGGAAAATACAAAGCTCAAACCAAAATAATTGTGAGACTGAGGAAAAGAAATATTAGTTCTTCCTCCACGTTTGTTTGCAAAGTTAGTTTCTAGGTATTTTGTAGAGATTTGGATTAATCAGGGCATTCATAACCTGTCAAATTGTGTATGAGATTTAAAAAATAGGTTTCTCACTGTACTCATTTTTTTGAACTAGGTTTTTGTTTTGTTTCTCCCTAGCGTCTCTTGTTACTCTATAACTAAGATAATTAGCAGTGTTTTCAAAATTTAATTAACTTTTAAAAAGCCATTCTTCCTCATTGTAGCTGTGTTTCTTGTATTTCAGAATATTTAAGGGCAGAAAGGACTGTCATGAACATTTATTTTGATTTTTGCAGTTCCATTGTTCCTTAACAAAAATGTACTGCATAGAATAATGTGCAAAATTGGAAAAGAGTGCCCTGCTGTGCAAAACCGCTCTAAAACTGTTTAAGTAGTCAGAGGCTTTCACGGTAGATTATATCATGGCTTTCTGCAAGTTTTCTTTGTAAGAATCACCATTCTCTGCTCAGAGGATATATCACAATGTTCATGTCAACAATAATGCATACATGTGGAATCAAGGTGGCCACCCATTCTGAAGGAGAAGCACTTATTACCTTTCTATAAGGAAACCAGCTACATTTTGAATTTTCTTTTCCTTTCATTGGAAGGCTAACACTACCTTCCTTCTCCCTGTCCCTGAATTAGTGCTGGTTGTTACTACAGTATATTCTGTTTCACAAAGGGTTTGTGTATACGGCAATTTCAAATATTACTCCCGCGTTGTCCATCTGCCTGTTAGCAATATTTTGTGTTTGCTTATGATGTTTGCAATTTTTTTTCTTTACACAGCAAACTTTGCCTGAACTGGTTTTAGTTTCTTGATGTGGGTAACTCTGTGCTGTTATACCTAAATGTTGGGAATAGGGGTAGAGAGGAAGAGGTGCAGAACAGAGAAAGCGCTAGGCTTGATATTAGAGATGTGTTCTTTTTTTTCAGTTCTGCCTTGTTCTTCTCATGGACATGGTACACCGCACTCTGTGGTGTACTCTGCAAATGCCCAAGCTTGTTCCAGCCTGAGCTGGTCCTTCTGCCTCCACAGCCTATTCAGTAACGCTGCCCGCGCTAATAACCCCAGCGCTGTGGTCAGGGTTATTTACTCAGGCAGAGCACTGTGCTGATCCAGCTCTGTAACTTCCAATTTTGCCACTGGTTCAGGTTCCACACTCCACCATGCAGTGTTGTGTGGTAGGAGATCAATGATGTAACCTGGCTGTAGAGCAACCAGGGTGTCTGCAAGTCAGAGTCTTTTCTTCCTGCAGAGTTGCGAGAGTAACATGATCAGTGCACATGCAGCAATGTACTGTACCGAAAGGCCTACTTACTTTTTAAGAAAGTAAGTATTACAATGGATTTCTTAGTCTCTTGCATGGGACAAAACTGTCAGTCACTTCTCACACAGGTTTGGAGGGATATTGTCTGTATTTCTTGACAGCTTCCCATAAAATTTGAAGATAGCTGAGGCGTCTCTTGGTCGCTAGACTTCAATGTTAAATGGGTGTGCGCTGCCTCAGGCTGGTATTTGAAGTGCCATGTTTTGAGGTCAGTTTTTTTTAGACCTACAGAAGCATAGGCAATTCAAGGATAGGGACTTCTGTTAGTAACTGCTGCTGTGTTCCGAGATTGAAACTGGCTGGTGCATGACTCTTTCCCACTGCAGAGTAAGTTAGATTGTTACTGTTATTTCTGTAATGACAAGTACTTTGGATTTAAAATTATTCAATGAGTAATCATGGTCAACCTCCCCTTTGTAGCTCACTTCTGTTCATGGGACTGAAGTGTGAGGGGTTTGTTGGTTTTGGTGCAGAACCAAATTGTAATTAATATTCCTGTGTCCCAAACATGTTGTTCTGATTAGAGGCTCCTTGCCTAGGCATTTCTGTATAGCCTGCCCTGTTTGAAACCCTGCCTTTTTCTGACTTCACTTCCTGAATCCGTTGACAACACTCACAGCCAAACAAAATACATGTTCACAATGCTGTTATTTGCAAAATATTCCCTTGTGAGCACAGCTGGGGCAACAAAAAGAGAGTTTCTCTCTGAATCTCAGAGAGAACTGACTATTCCTTATAGAAGTAAGGCACAATGCGTTAGGCAATTTTAATCTCGGCAGTTAAGTAAGTGTCAAAACTTTGTATTTCACCACGTACAAATGCACGCATGTCTTTCATTACACTTGTGTATATTGATCACCAAGTGATCTAGTAATATGCTGAGTGCTGAGTTTTAATCATCTGTGCTGAAGTGAACCAGATGATAGCAACAGGCTCATAGCCCACCACGCTGTTTACAAAACAGATGAAGGTGGAAGGAATGCAAATTTGCTTCCACCCTCTCGTAGGCCTGATCCCCAAACAAGATTGGGACCAAAGAAAGGGTTGCCCCTAAATCACCCCTCTTCACCCTGTGAAACTATGTAACTGGCACTCAAACCCACCATGTTTGGTGGCAGGCTCTCTGGCAGGACAGCAGGACCTCCTGAGCTGGGCTGAGTCAAGAGACTCGTGTCACAGAGCCAACCTGTCGGGCAATGCCTCTTAGCCAGCAGTGCTGTTCCTCAGTCACTTTTTTGCCTGTGCTACAGAATGTTGTACTTGAGAGGGAAAACCCATAAGCGCAATGCTAAACGTCTGTGTGTGCGTATGAGGGTAGGGTGGAGCAGACTGTCACTCAGCTGTATTTAATTAACATAGTATTTTATATAATGTATTTATTTTTTACGTAATTAGGTGATTAAGCAAAATGCTTGCTAGTAACATCTATTCCATAAGCCAGCGCTGTTCAGTTAAACATGCACCTTTGCATGTAATTAATCTCCTTGCCCTGCTTATTTTGCTAGTTGGCACTTGCTAAATCCCTGTAAAACCACACCCAGCAGTGCTGTGTATTATCCCTCTGCTGTCTATTCCTACATATGGTCAAAATCAACTTACCTTCCGGGTTGCTGACATCAGCAAAATGTACTCTTGGCAAACTACAGTATCCTCCTAGTAACCCTTTGTTTGGTTGGTGTTATTACAATTGTATTCCTCTGATAGCAGCAAACACCCTCTGAACAGTGCCTACCTTGATACTTGGATTATGTTGTGGAAGCAGATGACTGTATTATATTTTAAACACTAAAATAACCCCTCATATGATAAAATGTATTACATATATATATAAGTATATCATAATATGGGGGGAATAAAGGTTAGAGGAAGGGTTCTTCTAAGCTTCCTGTAAGGAACTGACCCACAGTCCTTGCAAGTTTCAGGGTATCATTTCAGTAACAGTAAAGGTATATATAGACATTTATCCAGTAATCTTGTGAAGTGACCTTAAAACAAGACTGTCACTTCAATTAAAATTATGCTTATTCCTATTTTAAGGAAAAAAATATAAGACCACCTGCTATAAAAAACATTCACTAATATATCTCTAGTATTTTCTGGCTGTCTTTTGATAGCATCTATGTCCTCTTAGATGTTTGGCTCTAAACAGTAAGCAGAAAAACATCTGGTCTCCCTTCAAATATATGCTTATTAAACTAAATGAACTGGGTAGTGTTGAAAATCCTGGTATAATATGCATCTTCCCCATCCTCCCCCCCCCCCCCCCGCCATGAGTTAAGTACCATGTTCTTAAGGTGTATATTTATATTGTAATTGTAGTAAACCCCCAGATTACTTTATAGAACATGCATGAGAAGTGCCAGAGAAGTCACTATTGTCAGCAAGTTGCTGAAAACAAGCAACAGGAGTTGCTGTTTTTCAAGAAGTTGCTCTTTTCATTTCCCACCAGGTTCAGTCTTGCCAACTTGCTCTATTGTTAAAAAGTTTAGAACTCACAGTGACACCCAAAAGGGAGAGGATTTCAAGATAGGGAAATTATTTTACTGTTGACAGCAGCATTATTCTAAGTATCAACAAACAAGAATCACTTCCTACCTAGGGAGGAACACAGGAATAAGAGTGAATATTTCTAATTTTTTAATTCTACAGCATTTTTTAAAATAAAATCACTTGCCTTATCTCCTTAAGGACATAAAGAAAAATCATATCAGATCATTTAGTCGTTGCTCCAATCACAGAGCAGTTTCATACACTGGCTTTTTACCACTCTACAACCTGCTTGAAGTTGCTGCCTAAAGCGGGCCACTAGAACTGACAGGCAAGCCCATCAAGTTGTTACAATTGGGAACTTCAACTCCGGACGATTGGGAACAACTTCAGGACAACTCCAAAAGCCGTATTAGTTTGGTGATCAGGATCTAGCATCTCCCTCACCTCCTCACACATTTCCCAGGACATGCCTTACACAGTAAGTCTAACAGTCTGTAGAGTTCAGCATAAAGGGCATTTTCCCAACTCAGGCACTAGCAAAAAAAAAAAAATTGTGAGGGGGAAATGCATTTTAATTATTTTATTTTTCTTAAATATAATAGAACCTTCTAGAATTTTTCCAGAAACAGAAACATTAAAAAATTATACTTTTATTACAAATGGTAAACTCAGAGAGCTAAAAAAAAGCCTCTTATTTACAAACAATACTGGGCAGTGCCCAAATAAACAACATAAAAATAACTTACAAAGTCATAAAGTAGTTTATTGACATTAATCAACTTTCATAAAATAAAATAAAAAAAGATATGTACATACACAATTTACTTGAAGGCAGGCAGAATAGTTCTTTTTTTTGTTTATCAGCCTCCCACAAACCTCCCTCCCACTTTTTTTTTTCCTTAAGTAATACTACATAAAGCAATCTACAGTTTCTATTGCAGTTTAACCTTTAATACTGAATGATCATCGAATGTTAGGTCCATGCAGGTCTTGGTCAATGTTAAACGAAGATCTGACATCTCATCTGAGCAGGAACAGCACTTCTGGGAGCTGTGCTGGCCGCTTCGCTACTAACTCGAGCCGAAGGATTGCCAGTCTTTCCACACATGCGCTTTGCAGAGCACAGGCAGGACTCGGCCTTTCAGCTTTTACCATTAGCTTTATGCATCCGCCGCTTTTGGTTGGTTGTTGTAGTTATACCACAATATCACAGTTCTCATTGAAGATGACCTCTTCAAAACGTTTGCAACTGTTGTGTTAGCATTAGCTGGCACCCGCTGTTGACATGGTTCATGACCTTCTGCTTAAGCTGTGCAACCTGTTCTCTGAGCATGTTGGCAGTGGATGCCAGCTCTGAGTTCTGGGCTTTCAAAGTTTTCACTTTTTCCTCCAACCTGGCAATCCTTTCCAACTTCCTTTTCCGGCATTTGGATGCTGCAATTCTGTTTCTCATGCGCTTTCTCTCGGCTTTGATTCTCTCCTGTGACTCCATGTCAATAGGGGACAGGGGAGGAGTTTCCCCTGGCATTTCAGGTACAGTCTGAGGCTCTTCTTTCAAAGCCTGAAGCCTTGGATGCTGCACGGGTATCTGGGGGTTTATGTGATGCTGAGGTGCGTAGCCCATGTTGCTTGCATTGTAGCTCGGTGCAGAGTTGAGCGCGTTGGGGTTGAAGTTGCTCAGGTTGGCGTAGACTGGGGGCTCGCTATGCAAACTCGTGTTGAAGCTGCTGTTGCCGGCCATCGAGGACACGGGTGCCATGCCGCTGTTCACAGGTTGGGCGGCAGAGGTAACGCTGGGCATGGTGTTCTGGTTGTGCAGTTCCGCCAGGGCTCTCACGAAGCCTTCCGCAAAGCCCTCCTGCTCGTCGGTAACGTTCTTGGGGCAGAGGAACTGCGTCGGGGTCGGCGTGGTGGTGATTAACCCGTTGCTGGACTGGATGATGAGCCGCTCCAGCTCAGGCGAGGCCAGTTTCAGGAGTCCCACGTCGGGAGAGGTGAGGATGTCCGCGTTCTTGTTCCTCAGGTGCGGCTTCAGGTTGCTGGATGGGTCGGACAGGTTCAGCGTCATGTTCTGCTTCAGTACTTTGGCGTTATTGTATCCGTACCCGCCGCTCTCCGGCGGCGCGAAGCTGGCGTTCAGGGCATCCTCGTAGAAAGTAGGCTCCATCTTTGCACTCATAGAACAGAGCCCGCGCAGCAGCGCCGGGGGCTCCGGCAGCGCGGAGAAGCCGCCCGCCCGCCGCTCGCCCCGCTCCGGGAAAGGGGAGCGCGGAAGCTTCGCTTCGGGGCGCGAGGAGTCCTGCGGGCTGGGCCCGCGGTGCCTGGGCCGCCGCGCTGAGAGCCCGCCCGGCCTGGCGGGACGGCGCGGGGCAGCGGCTGCTGCTGCTGCCTCTCCGCCGCCACAAGTTGCCGCGAGGAGCTCTCCCCGCTTTCCCGCCCGACTCCGCGCTCCGAGCCCCGCTCCGCTCGCCTTAGTCGGCTCCGCGCTCGTCCCAGTTCTGAAACCCGCTCAGCTCGCCTCAGCCGGCGCCCGTCCCGCGCTCTGAGCCCGCTCCCGGCGTGGAGCCCTTCACTTATCAGCGACTGGGCGCTCGCTAAAAATAGCCCATGATGTCACCCCGCGGGCTCCCC